>JADMNL010000035.1:55057500-56417500 GCA_016271365.2 Neoceratodus forsteri
GTTTTTATAATCAGAATATTTATTGATTTAATTTGATCAAGTCTGATGGGAATGTTCAAGAAAATCTATACATTTCTAAATAACCTTAGATATGTGTAAACAAAAATTGCAATAGGTGAACTTATTACATGAAGATTCCCTGGTGTCAGTACGGCAGCTATGGAAAAGCATCATTTTAGACACATTTCAGCTTCATCTGAAATATTCTCTGACATTAGCATCTGATCAACACAAAAACAGGATCACTGCCATTAATATTCCTGTGACGAAACAGCTCCGCAGACATAGCCTTCCTAGGTGCTAAGAAACCTCGTCCATGCTTCCATTGTGTTTTCTTTAAAATGTTTTTATATGCACTAGGGCTAAAAATTGGAATTTCATTATTAGAAACACCCAATTCCCAAATCTGGCTTAATGCCCCTGAGATTGCCTAGTCCTTACATACATGGATAGTAACAGTAATTTAAGGTTGTTGGGGTTTCTAGGTCCATCACCCCCTCTCCACACACACACACACACACACACACACACTTCATAGGATGGTATGAATAAAGTACGCTGTGCATATAAGTAATTTTACTGGAATTCCCAAACAACTCTATTGCTGGTGGTACCTTTTAAATGTCTTGATAAGCATAAATATTTCCAGGTTTACCTTAAAAGTTGTATTGTCTTCATATGCAGGACTCAATTTTCAAGGACTTTAGTATGACAGCAGGTGCTTGCAGCAAACATGATTAACGCAAGTGGCACCTTGCATCAAAAGATGTGACAAGCCCTATTTCTGAATGCAATCTGTGTCAAAAAAAGGAGCCAGTGCACCAAAGTTGCACTGCTACAGACTTATAACTAAAATCTGGGTGTGCCAGGTCACGAGGGGGCTTGTGCCATGGCAGGGCTGCAACATCCCCTTTTTTGTGATTTTGCAAGCCCTGCCATGGACACAGCAAGGGGATCCACTTAAACCAGCCAGGAGGTGGTCTAAGGGATGCACGCCAGTGCCATACAGTGTGGCAAAGGGGACATGGTCTGAAAGTTGGTTGCTGGGGGCAGAATGGGCACAGGGTGCCATAGGGGGCATCAGGGAGACAGCAGGCATGAGAGGGAGTGATGTGGCATCCAGCAGGAGTTATATTTGCATAGTCATGCAGCTTATGGGATGGGACCACCAAGAGGGGAGTTCCAGCTACAGAAAGTCTCATGGCCCCAGGTGGGCACAGCCCTGACAGCTCTCCCATAGGTGGCCACCTATAGGGCAGCTGCCAGGGCTTTACCCACCTGGGATCATAGCACTTTCTGTCCCTGGACACCCGCTCCTGGCAGTCCCACTCCATCATCTGTATGACTATGCAAACGGCACCCCCAATGGATGCCACATCACTCCCTCTCATGCCTGCTGTCTCCCCGACACCCTCTATGGCATCCCATGCCTTTTCTGCCTCTGGCCCCTCCTGTCAAGTAGATTCACCCTCCCAACCATCCCAGCCCCTCTAGTGTTTGCTGGCCATAGCATCTAGCTTCACCTGAGCTTTTTTCTTCTAGGTTGCTTGAAAGGACAGAGCAAAGAACCTTACCAGAGCAACAATAATTATTAAGGCTTCTTTTGGCTAGGCAGGTTTACTGTGTGTTGTTATTTTTATTTTGTACTCACAGGGATTGTTATTGTTTATTGCTAACATTTTATTGCTTTATTTTTCTCTGATTCTAATTGTTGTTGCTGGGTATACATTCTACTGCATTATTACAGGGTGTGCCTACAGGTGTGTGCTTACAGATTACTGCTGTAATCTTCTGATTCAGATTGTCTTTTGCAAGGTGTATCTTCTGTTACTGCTTTATTTTTCTCTGTAGCAAAGTGTTTCTTACAGGGTATAGCTTCTGTGAAATTATTACAGGTGGTGCTTTACAGGTTTTACAGTTTTATCTATCATTAGGATAAGCTTTCAGGGCTACTGCATTTGTTGCTGACTGCTTGTTTCTCTCTCTTACCTCCTTGTTTCTTTTGTCTGTGATTCTTCTTTTTCAGCACTGGAAGGGCCCAGCCACCCACGCCCATCCCCAACCACCCCACACTACACTCCTTTTATAGGGTAGCACAGTCGTGACATTTCCTGTAGCAAAGCAGGAAGGGGCAGATCAGAGAGGTATCCACACAGTGACCTCATTTACAGGGGCACTAGTAATTTAATTTGGTATAACAAGTTATACAAAAACAAACAAACAAAACACAAAATCTAACTTTTGCTTTCATTTTCTTCCTTCTAATTACTCTGACCAGGTTATAAACCCAGTAACGTACCTGGAATGGATATCGTTAACTGCAGGTACTGTGGAACACTTTTCAGAAGGGCAGTTTTACAGGATTTAGGGCACTGTCATACATACTGGGCCACTGAAGATGTAAGGGCTGAGCTCCAGGCAGCATGGACAGAGATTGCTCACCTCAGATTGCATATTCAAGAGGAAATATAAGAACCACTCGCCATTTTCCCAACATCCAACAGAAGCACCTCGACCGCAGAGGGTAGTTGGTCCAGGAGGTGGGCAGGTGGTTAGGAGGGGCAAATCAGGTGCCCTATCACTCGGTGCTCTCCAACATATCACCTCCACAAACCACATAAATACTACAAACAGGTATCTGCCTCTATCTCCGAAATCAAACAAAGGGGCAGAGGACACTGCAGAGCAGGACACTGCAGCACAGGAGCTAGCACAACAAAACATGCCCAAAACAGGAACCAAAACAAAAAAAGCAAAAAGGAAATCCAAAAAACTCCTGATCATAGGAGACTCCTTTTTTCAGGGAGTTGATATGTATCTCCAGCCAGGGGTAATGGTCAGATGTCTCCCAGGTACATCAGCGTGGAGAGACACTGACGGCATTGCTAAAATTGTTCAGGAAGCAGGAGACAACATTGATGTCCTGGTACAGATAGGGACTAATGATCTTGCCAGCCGGTCAGTTGTTGAGACCAAGGAACACTTAACCAGGCTGGGTGACAAACTATCATCCATTTCATCCAGCATCTCCTTCTCTGAGATCCTACCAGTCTGGGAGAGGGGGACAGATAGACAGAAGGTCAGTGAAGGAGAGATAGGGGAGCTAAACATGTGGCTCGAGGGCTGATGCCAGGAAAAAGGACATAAATCTGTAGGGAACTGTCAACAGTTTTGGGAGCGAAAGTTCTTTAAATTTGACAGACTGCATCAGACTAAGAGAGAGTCAGTGCATTGGGGCAGAAGTTTGATGTCTTTGCAGAACATTTAAACTAGCAAATGGGGACAGGGGTGCAGGACCCAAAACATCGAGTGGGAAGAACACCCCTCCCCCCTCAGCTAGTGGTCAAACAGGAGTTCAGCATGTTTGTAGTTCATTTGCTTCACTAGGTAAAGAAAAAGGTCCGGCTCCCCATACGATGCACTGGGGAAACGGCGGACTTCACCCAACAACTAACACACCGAAATCAGACCAGTGGAAAGTCATGTACACAAATGCTCACAGTCTGGGAAACAAGATCCCAGACCTGCAGGCAATAATGACAGAGGCTAAACTGGACATAGTAGCCATTAGCGAGACATGATTTACCAGTAACCACACTTGGGAGACTTCAGTACCTGGCTATGTACTGTTCAGAAGAGACCAAGGTGCAAAAAGGGGGGTGGAGTGGCCCTTTATGTCAATGAAAATATAAAAGCTACAGAAATTCAGAATACACATAAGGAGCCAGAAGAACTGTGGGTCACCCTGGAAACAGGAAATGGAACAGCTATACAAACTGGGTTGTGTACAGGCCTCCAAACCAGGGGGAGGACATAGACATGTTACTTTTAGAAGATATACAAAACATGACAGCTAAAAGGGAGGTTCTGATAATGGGAGACTTCAACATGCCAGATACAGATTGGTCAATACCAGCAGGGACATCTGCCAGAACTAGACACATGGTGGATTCCCTGCAGGGGGAGGGCCTCAAATAACTGATACAACAACCCACAAGAGACAGGGCTATCCTAGATCTAGTGCTGACTAACAGGGAAAGGATCACAGATCTATAGGTAGAAGGTCACCTGGGGGCCAGTGACCATCACATGGTATGGTTCAATTTGGCCACTAGAACAAAATCATCCCATTCCAAGGCAAAAATATGGGACTTCAGAGGAGCTGACTTTGATAAGATGGCCAACAGAGTTAAGATAGCCCTGGCAAAAAGAAATACAGGTAAGGGGGTATAGGCAAGGTGGGCAAGCATTAAATAGGCAATACTTGAAGCAACATCCCATTGCGTTAGTGAGAAAAGGAAGTGCAAAAGAAGAAGGAAACCACTTTGGTTCTTGAACACAGTAGCAGAAAAGGTCAGAACCAAAAGTCTGGCCTTCAGGAAATATAGGGAAATGCAGTAGGATGAAGATAGGGAGGCATACCAAACTTCACTATGGGAAGCATAGAAGGCAGTAAGGCAGGCAAAGGCCCAAACTGAGGAAACACTAGCACGAACAGTAAAAGAAGGTGACAAGACTTTCTTTAGATACATTAGTAAAAGGAAACAGTCCAGAGGGGGTATTGCTAAGATCAAAAGGGATAAGGGGACGTGTGAGGAGGAGGAGGACCATGTAAAAGCATCTATCCTAAATAGATACTTCTGTTCAGTATTTACTGAACAGAAGGTAGGGCAGAGCCCACAGCTCTGCACCATGGACACAGGTGGAGGGAGGTGTGCACTAGTCCCTTCACAAAAGAAAGGGTCCTACAAGAGCTTGATAAGCTCAGGTGGACAAGGAAATGAGACCTGATGGCATACATCCCACGGTACTAAAGGAGCTAAGGGTGGAACTAGCAGAGCCACTATCAGAACTGTTTAGTGAGTCTCTGAGCACAGGAGAGGTCCCAGAAGACTGGAGAAGGGCTCATGTGATCCCGCTCCACAACAGTGGTAGCAGGGAGGAGGCAGGGAACTACAGGCCAGTCAGTCTTACCTCAGTAGTGGGCAAGATTATGGAGACACTCCTTAAGGAAAGGATAGTGCAACACCTGGAATCCATAGGAGCACAGGATCCAAGACAGCATGGGTTTACAAAAGGAAGGTCCTGTCAAACTAATCTCATAGATTTCTTTGACTGGGTAATCAGAGTGGTGGACCAAGGGGGAGCAGTTGATGTTGCCTACCTTGACTTCAGCAAAGTTTTCGATACTGTTCCACATAGGAGATTGATTAATAATCTGGGTAGGCTCGGGGTGGGTCAGACATTGGTCAACTGGGTGGAAAACTGGTTGACGGGCAGAAAACAGAGAGTAGTGGTAAATGGTATACAGTCAGAAGAGATGCAAGTCACAAGTGGGGTACCTCAGGGATCAGTCCTGGGGCCAGTCCTCTTCAATATCTTCATCAGTGACATTGCAGATGGACTGAAGGGTAAGGTTTGTCTGTTTGCAGATGACATCAAGATCTGCAACAGAGTAGATGATTCAGATGGTGTGGGCAGAATGAGAAGAGATCTGGATAAACTAGCAAAATGGTCAGAAAAGTGGCAACTGGGGTTTAATGCAAAGAAATGAAGATCATGCACATAGGGAAAAAAAACCCTGAAGCCACCTATAGGCTGGGAGGAGAGTTGCTGCCAGTCACAAGTGAAGAAAGAGACTTGGGCGTCATCATCATTGATGACCTGAAATCATGCAAGCAGACCTCTAAAGCAGTGGGTAAGACTAGAGGGATGTTGGGGTGTATTAGTAGGGGTATTACAAGTCGGAAGAGGAAGGTAGTAATCCTTCTTTACAAGACACTGGTTAGGCTCCATCTGGAGTACTGCATGCAGTACTGGAGGCCGCACCTACACAAGGACATTAACCAAATTGAGACAGTCCAGAAAAGGGTAACCAAAATGGAGCAGGGACTAGACTGCATCAGAAAACATAAGAGGACAGATTAACTGAACTCAGTATAGATACCCTAGAGCAAAGGAGGGAGAGAGAGGTGATATGATTGAAACATTCAAACACCTTAAGGGCATTAACAAGGTAAAAGAGTCTAACATGTTTCAATGTAAGAAAAATAGCAGGACAAGAGGACACAGCATGAGATTAGAGGAAGGCCGATTAAGGGGTAATGTGAGGAAGTTCTTTTTTCACAGAAAGGGCGGTGGATGCATGGAACGGCCTACCTCAGGAAGTGGTGGATATGAATACAATGCAGGGCTTCAAACAGGCATGGGATAGACATAAGGGAGCAATACAGATGAGTATGAATAGACAGGCCATTGACAGAGCAAAGGCCTATGGCACATTCATAAGGCAGAAAAACAAATGGGCAGACTGGATGGGCCTTGCGGTCCTTATCTGCCATCAACTTCTATGTTTCTAAATGCTGTGCCAGCTGGGGGGGGGAGCTGGATCCCTGTATCAATTCCCGCAGGTGTGCCAAATGTTTGGCGGTAGCCTGTGGCTGTGGCAGCTCCTGGGTTTTTGGCACAGGAACCCCACCTTTTATAAACTTGGGCGTAGTGTCCCATGATGTACCTGGGGTTCACCACAACCCTAGAGCAATGCAACTTGCATCACTCTAAGGGCTCTTTGAAAATTGAGTCCCCAGTGCCTTCACAGATTGATGTTTCCATAGGTTTACCACCCTCTGGGAGAAATATAGAAATTGATAGAAGAATGCCTCATGGAATAAATTGAGAAACGTACTTCCTAACGTTACCCATGAATTTACTCCCTCTGAGCTGCAAGGCTTCTCCGCACATCCTGCTGGAGCACACTGGATCACCAGTCTCTGTCTCTTCAACCGTGCCCCACCCCCAGCCTCCATTCTTGCAGATTGAACATGTTAAGGGTCTCTAGCCTCCCCTTGTAACCCTCATCCTCCATACCCCTGGTCATTTTGGTGGCCCTACATTGCCCCCTCTCAACAGTCTCAATGTCCCTTGTGTACTGGGGACCTCAGAATTGCTTCTAGTACTCCAGTCAACCCCTGACCTTGTAAAGGCACCAAAATACAATGTACTGCAATTTGCATTCCAGAGTGCAGCTACATTTCAAAGGGTATATTCAGTTGTGATGGTCATAATTTATAGGTGCAAACTCAACTTGTGTCTGATTTGTTTTCCTTATACTTTTCACATCCCTTTCCTGCACTGGCACTGTCCCCTTTGGGTCTGACCCCAAGCCCTTCTCTATCACTTACCTCACCTCCATTACCAAAGGACAGTTCCTAACCGGTGGTGGTTGCTCTGGGGACTTTGGTCAGCCGCCCCCAGGCTCTCTAATGTGGGACATAAGCGGCCAGTTGGAGGTTGGGGTCTGGAGACACCATCCTGCAGTGTCTGGGGTTTTTCCTGTGTTTGTGACCTCCCCCCCAAGGCTGCTAGCGGTAAGGCTATGAAGCACGCAAGCCCACATATATAAGGTGCTGCGTACACCCTCAGCTGGTATCCTCCACACTCAGGCCACTCCAGCTGCACAGCCACCTGTGGTCCCCAGGTGGCAGTATTGCAGCAAAGCCTGCTGCCCTCCCTCCCTGGTGGATGGGAATGTCTTCTGGGATGTCTGATTCTCCACTCACTGGATTGTTCTTGATGCCCTATGCTTGTTCCCAAACTCAGATTGTAGGAGTCAAGAGTGGCGGCAACCCTGCCACTGCATCGATGGGATGGCTTCTTGGCCCTGATTTTGTTTTTATCATGCATTTAGCTCCCCCTATTACCATTTCCTCTCTTCACGTTCTGGCCCAGCAACCTCCCAGTTCCCCCACCACCACCACCACCACTGAACCCATGGAGATGCACACAGTGCAGGGCCTGAGAGAACTAATGGCCATCACATACTGTGACAGGGAGACATGTTTTTCTTATCCTGATTTCCTCTCTTCCCTGCTGCCAGACACAGCTCGTGCATCCCCAGGCATGCCCCCTCGCACTCACATACCAACTCCCAGCTGAGGAGACAAACTCAATTGTCCCCCTGCAAGGTCTCTACTGCACTGGAATCTGAGCACCTTCCTCTCCTGGCTGGAAGCACTGCCACCCTGAACATGTACTTCCTGGAGACCAAACCCAAGAGGGGGATCATGACAGAGACATATGCATTTCTGAGGGGTATTACTGAGGTGAACAGTGAAGGCCCATTTACCATAAGTAAGGCTGCAGTCATAAGAGGGTCAAATTGGAGGTTTTTAGGGGTAAATTCTGGTGTGATCAGAGGAGGCTGAGAGGGTGGTGGAGCCATGGAACAAACTGCCAGCAGAAGTTGAGGGGGCAGATACCCTAAATGGGTTTGCATGTGGCTAGGACAGAGTTAGGGGACTCAAAGTCCTGTGAAGGAGGGCTGATGGTGGGGACTAGAGGGGGATTACTCTCGGGGCACTAGGTAAGGGATGAGGTAGTTTAATATGGGTGGAATCAGTGAGCCATTGGTCTGTGTCTGCTGGCAGATTCTACATTTCTATGTTTCTGTCCCTGCCCCTGACTGCTTGACCTAACTCCCCAAGTCACCAGCACAGAGGCACACAGTGCTTTGGCTGTGGTATCAAGTGGACCCTTTCTGCTTGATTTTTGATGCAGATTCGTCCAACCAGATGGAAATATTAGACCATATAAAATATAGTTTAGCATTTCCAGGATGATATAGACACAAGTCATCCTGTACAAATATATGGACTGTTGGTCTGGACCCCTAACAGATGCACCCCAAGTATTTAAACAGAGAAACATTCAGGGTCCAGAACATCAAATGACACTTTGGAATATAATTTTAATATATCATGCCTTATATTGCCCTTTATTGATCTGGAATAAGATAATGACTGGAAAATCTAATTTCAGATTTCATTATTTCACTTAACTACATGAAAACTCTATTGATACGCTACTTTCCGGTAGTTATTATTTGTATATTTTATCCTTGTGTAGCAATCCACCATGACTATCTGCTGAAAAAGTTGCTTCTCCAGTTTGGTAACTTAAACATTTTGTCCTTCCACTGCAGAAGGACATTATCACTCTATGACTTTGTGACAGGGAGCTCCTGCCACTCTTGAGGACTGGCCTTTTCTTAAATCTGTTGCAGCTGTTCTTCTATTTCTTAGTCTATTCTACTCTTTAAAATTTCTGGTCCATAAGGTTAGCCACCTATGAGCAGCCCTTCCCCTTTCTTGATTATGCTATAGTGTCCTCTTTAATTTTCCTTTTCCCTCTCAGGTCCACGTACAGGTAGGTTATTGTGGTGACCGCCAAGTATTTGTAAAACAGGTTATGTTTATCATTGTTGGATTTAGTATGTAATAGCACTATGTCATAAAATACCTTGCTCTGTACACCTTATGTTTATGAAACCTGTAAATATTGAAAATACCATGGCACTAGGTGTTTTTAATAATGGTAAAAAGTACTAGGTGTACTAAAAAAAGTACTAGTGTGGAAATTAAGTTAGTTTTACTGTTTAAAATGCATGTAAATTGCTGTAAACTGAACAAGTTTCAAATGTTATGGTGATTTGCATATATCCCATGATTTGCATTAAGGAAGTATGTATGTTGTTGTATTTCTTTGAAACTTGATTTCTTGCCAGTGCCCTTGGGGATGAAGGGTTTTCCCTGAAAAGTGGTTAGATTAGAAATCAGTGTCAGTAGATGCTGGCAAAGTGCAGAGAAAAGACATACATAGTCTGTTGCTGGAAACTGATGTCCTTAAGAAGGAATATGGCATTGCAGAAGCTTATTTTCTGTATTTTGAATAAACATCACACAGAGATTGCATGTTGAACCTGAAGTTCAATGTCTCATCCATCTGTTATCCCACAACCCCTCCACAGATTTCCTTTGAGCTGCCACAAAGCAACTCCCACCTAATCAGCCCCCATGAGACCTTCTCCACTGAATATTCTTCTTCATTTCCCCATGTCCTTACCTCTACAGCAGGGTTCAGCTGGGCCCAGGAGAGGACCAAAGACTTTCAATATTGGATCCTGTGCTGGAGAGAAAGGTCATGGCTGAGGAGGACTCCGCTGTACAGCTGTACACCACCCTATGTGGTAACCCTGCAGATTGGGCCTTCGTTCTCTCCCTGTGTCCCTTTCATGGATCTTATGCCCTACTCTTCCTGTACACTGAACCGGCATATGCTGCACCTTAGTAGCTCACTAAAGGGCTGAGTTCTTGTAGGGCTGATCGGATATTTGGCTGAGACAGTGTCTGCACTATAGAGATGTGTGAAGCTGGCACATGTCACTCTGCAAAATAATTGGTGATGTTTGCCGAATTCAGAAAGTGCGAAGTGTTGATTTTGCAACATTTTTAGCAGGTAAAGAAGCAGTTTTTCAAGAGAAGTTATGCAAAATTGCTGACAAAGTTGCAACTTCGCATTAACTTTGCCTGAAAAAGTGCCATTTCTCCAGCAAAACTCAATGCCAAGTGGCAAAGTGGCCAATTCACGAAGTTTTTTACAAAGGAACATTTTGCAAACTTGCCAGCGCATCACTGGTGAAGTAACAGTTCGCAGTCTCTTTGCTACACTATATGAGGTACCAAACTGACAAAACACAAATCTGTAGCACGTTGTGCAAAACCTAACCTGGAATGCGTGCAAAGGCCTGGTTTAAGGAATATTTTGGTCCAGGTTAAGCCCTCCCAGCCTGCCAAAAATAAGGATGTGTATACTGTTACCCATGTAGCTTTGCATTGGTTTGGCCCTAGAGTGAAGGTGTGTGTGTGTGTGTGTGTGTGTGTGTGTGTGTGTGTGCACATGTGTCTGTCTGTCTGTGTACCTGAGACAGACAGACAGAAACCAGTTTGTGCATTTCATCCTTCCTTCTGTCGCTTTTAAGGTGCCATCACAATGCTTCTCGCAAACTGTCACTTCGATATCCTATCTCTTAAGGTTCATTCACATGGTGAATGATGTACATCAGTGCCAGGTAATGTGCACTGGCCATGCCTGCTGAAACGCTGTGGAGTAGCATTCAGACACCATGGCATTAGCGCACTGGATTGTGATCCCTGAAGTCCCAGTGTGGGGGGGAGAATTCCATAAAGGAAGGGGCTGTGGAGTTGGAGGTGATGGCACCACATGATTGGCTATTGAATTTTTGGCCCGAGTTCAGCCAAAGGCTTATTGTAGGGTAAACATAGCTGAACTCAGGGAAGTTGTTCTTTTAAAAACCAAGGGCTACAAATAGGAAAAAACATGGTCTCAGAATCGAGCTGTAACACTAGGCATGCGCTTATGCAGAACACCCGCACCACAACCAGATCCCAAGAAAACAGGGATTGGGAACATAATGAAATGCAATCCCCAAAAAGCAAACCTGTGGCGCTCAGATGTGCACAGCAGCATGTGGTCGTGCTGCTGTGCACCAGCAACGGCGCCGCAGATTTGCCCATGTGAACGAGCCTTTAGTATACTTAATGTCTTGGGTACATTTGGCCATTAGCATGAAGCGATACTGAAACCACACATCTCAACCTTTCTTCACCAAGAGGTATTGCAAGACGTGTGACAAACGAACTAATAACGTGACATGTCATCAAACAAAGCACTACAACCTCAGAACACTATGGCTCTCAGTGCACTAATGGTCATAAGGTTTGCAGATAACTGAGCCTAATGGATTATTATGAATTTCAGCTTTGACGACTCAGTGGGAAATGTGAAATATCACCTTCTGGATGCGAGACAAAGGATTTCTGAGAGGTAAAATGAGTGACGTACCTCATAATGTGTGACAGTTGTGAGGTGTGATTGAAATGATCAGATCTCACCAAATGTCCCCTTACAAAGCAGCCAGCTCATGCTTAGGCAGTATAGCGCAGTGGTCTAAGGCTCTGAGCTGCAAATCTGGTGATATCCAGCAGACCAGACCTGGGTTTGAATCCCACAGCTTCCACTTGCATACTGTGTGACCCTGAGCAAGTCACTTAACCTCCTTGTGCTCCCAGGTTGCTCCTGTAAAAAAGCTTCCAGCTTAGTGTGCTATACCTGGTTAAACAACTAAATAAAAATGTTTGAATACATGATCCTGCCCCTATACCAGATCCCTGGTTCAACCACCCCTGGAGTACTGTGTGCAGTTCTGGAACCCAGACTTGAGGAAGGACACACAGGATCCATAAGAGTTGCTGCACTCGGGAGCAACAAATGGGACACAACCCCAGCAGCACCATTTTGGATCCTGCCTTCTCAGCCTGGGGCTGGCTGCCCTCGTTGCTGCTGCACCTGCCCTGCACTGTGTGAGTTTATGGACCCAACTCCTGCATTGCTCCCCTGGAGAAAGGACAGGGACAGGGTGGAGGGGATGCAGAGGAGAGTAACCAGAATGATTAAGGGACAACAAGGGAAGTCCTACATGGAGAGGCTGGAGGACTTCAGTACGCAGACACTGGGGACACGAAGTCGGAGAGAGGGGCCTAGGATACCGATGGACAGATGCCTTCTTGGGATAAACAAGGCAAGGAACAAGAAGTTGTTCACTCAGAGTGGACACGCAGGCACTAGGGAGAACTCAATGAAGCTGGCAGGTGGAGCGGGAGTTGGGCATGACAGCAGGAAATATGTATAGGGTATGGGAATGGTTCATTGTGTATGTAAATCCATACAGTGTATAATGTGGTTGTGCTGCACTA
The DNA here is from genome assembly GCA_016271365.2 of Neoceratodus forsteri. Taxonomy (NCBI): domain Eukaryota; kingdom Metazoa; phylum Chordata; order Ceratodontiformes; family Ceratodontidae; genus Neoceratodus; species Neoceratodus forsteri. The sequence goes on from JADMNL010000035.1 coordinate 55,070,112, forward strand.
GTGATGTCACTGCTGCAGCACAACTTTCCACTCTGCCGCAGTACTTATATCACTGAGCAACAGCGCTGACATCACGTTTGAGCATGGCGTGGTCCAGCTGAAGTTAGCAGGAAGGGCGCTTGATCCAATGGGTAATTAAAAAAAATGGATGCCTGCTAATTTGGGGGTGGATGAGCTGCAGGGAGGGCAGTCCAACAACCTGTGGGGTGAGTGCCAAGCTGAGTGGCATCTGTATGCTGAATGGATGGTGGTCAGATAGTTGGTGTGCTGTGGAGAGAAAAAAGTGATTTTTTTCTTCTTTTTTTTTTAGCTCAGCCTGACGTTTACAAAATCATGAGTCAAGTCTCTGTCCTCTGTACAGCTGCCCATACACTGTACAGGATAAGGTATGGGCAGCAATACACTCCAAGGCTGTGTTTCAACCATAGGGTTCTCATGGCAACAGTGACCCCTCAAGGTTTGCTCTTGAAGTCATTATGTTGTCATGACAACCCATCAGTGGAAACACAGCCTATTGTGTATGGTTGCCCATACATTATTCTGGAAAAAGTGGTCGATACAACCCATCAATGGAAGTTGTCTGAAATCAGTGGAGGGATTTGAACACAGGTGGGACAGACACATGGAACAGGTACAGACATCAGGAAAGGGGGAGGGTTGACCACTAGGACCCTCATATTCAACCACAGGTAGAGCTGGACAGACAGGATGAGCCTTTTTTGTTAGTCGACTTCTATATTTCTAGGCTTCTACACTGCCTTTCAAGCGAAGCTGTGCTTTTGTGTGGTCAGTGTCATGAGACCTGCGGCAAGGCTATGCATGACTGCGGCATGCTCACCCCTGGCTTTCAACGAGATAGTTCAGAAACCACACTTCAAAAGTGTTACCTCTATTTCAAACTCTACAAACAGCCTACTCTTAGAAGTTGCAAATAAAGGGTTGGCTGTGCACCAAGTTACAGCTGGTGCTTCAGTAACTACAGATCCAGAGGAAACACAGAGAGAGGGCACTCCAACTGCTGTGCAAGTTTAGGACTTTTTTTTTTTATTTTGCGTAAAGTGCAAAAATTATCCATACATACAAGCACTGAGAAGCTCCTCTCAGAGGTTGATAAGGGCTTCTAACTGGATACATATGGTGAAACATGAGTGAGGGCTAGAGATTTCTACTACTGCTGTATCACTTAACCTAACAACTTCTTTAGGACCTTCAGTGCAGTTATGCTGTTATCTGTCTGCCATGGGGGCAGGCCCAGAGAGGACCAGCCATCTACCTCCACGGGCATCTGGGGGCCCGATCGGCTGCAGCACACCACAGCCATCCAGCCAGATGTCCTGGACATGGTGGCGGACAAGGCCCTGGCTGTGTTCCAGCAGGATGCCAACCATGGCATGTTCTGCATGGAGACACAGATTGGGGCAGGGTCTGACACCGATGACAACATGAATATCATCCTGAACAGCATGGGTGTTGTCATGGGGGAGACACCCATACCTACCACCATCACTGGCACCATGGTTAGTGGCCTGTCGGCAGTGGAACAGCTGCCCACCACTGCCCCTGGTTCCACTGTATGCACAGACACAGTAGTGCTGGGTGGTGGTGGTGCAACTGCCCAGGCACTGGCCAGCACACAGAGGCCGGAGGGTAGCAGCAGCAGATGGCTGGGGACGTAGGGTAGCCAGGCGCAGTGTCCACCATCGGTGCACCTGACAATGACCTACCTCATAGGGACCCCGGTGTGCAGCATCCATCTGAGCAGGGTGGCCATGCAGCATGGTCGTACGCCACTGGTGGGATGGCAGCATGCCTATGCACCCTTGGGTGCTGACCCATTGACCGAGCACACCCAATTGCTCCGGGCCTCCGTGGAGCAACAGGTGCTGCTCATAGCTCGGGTGCATGCACTCTGCACAGAGCTGCACCAGGCAACCAAGCAGCATGAGAGGGGCACTGCGCAGGTCCTGGAGGCCATACAGCACCTGCGGGAGGACACAACCGCATCCCTGGACTGCATTGCCAATGCAATCTCAGTTGGCCTTGCACCACTGGCTGCCATAGGGCGTGGCCGACAGCCATAATCACCGCAGAGTGCACTGTCCACCCCATGGAACCAGCATCGTGTGACACCCTCAATGTCGATGATAGGCTCCACTGTTGGCATCCCAGGCATGCTTGGGATGGGCCTGTTTGGGTGCCTACAGACCCTGGTGAGGACCCAGTCACATTCCTGCAGTTTGACCCTTGGGGGGGCAGTTGCATACCCTCCTTGTGGCTGTTGAATAGCCTGTGGCTGTCGAGCGTCCACAGCGTGGCTGACCCCCTGTCCATGGTGGCCGTGTGTCCTTGCAGGAACCTGATATGCACACTGCCCTGTCTGCAGTCAGCTGCCACTGCCTGACACAGTTGTGGCACCCATGTGTTGCGCCACACGCTGCCCATGTGGTGTATGCATGATGATGGCAGCACAGCACTGGTTGCACCTGTGCACCGGCACCCTGCATCTGATCCATGCCACATGCTAGGGCCTGGGCACATGCGTGCATGTGCCAGTGTGTGTGTTGCTGTACAGTGCTGCATGGTGTTATGTGTGGCACCGCCACCTCCGACCCTGCCCCATGCCTGTGTGTGCATGCCCATAGCCATGCCCACCCATGTGCTGTGCCATTGTGTCTGTTCATTATATGGGTGTTTCTCCACCTACCTGCATGTGCTGAAGTGCTCCTGTGCAATCGTGTCCTGGTGCTGGTGTGCCATCCTGAGGAGTCGGGGATCCCTCCACCCGGAGGGGGGGCTGCCCACCAATCCCAGCCCATTGTCCGTGTCATCCCCATTGCTGTCCCCCTCCTCAGCCTTGACAGCTATCCCACGGTCAATGGCCATGTTGTGCAGTATGCAGCAGGCCAGGAATAGGCCACAGGCCTTCGAGGGGCTGTACTGTAGGGCACCGCCAGACCTGCCTAGGCAATGGAATTGTGACTTCAGCATCCCAAACACCCACTCAATGATGTTCCACATGCTGGCATGTGCCTCATTGTACTGGTCCTCTGCCGGGGACGATGGGCGCCGGTAGGGGGTGAGCAGCCAGGGCCAGAGTGGGTAGCCACTGTCACCTGTGCTTAGAATGACATGGTTAGCTTGGTGTCCTCTGTCACTGTGCCCCTTGCCTATCCCTGGGGCTCCTGCCAGCACACCTGACCTACCGCCCCCCTCCCATGCCCTGCTGTACCCTGCTGCCCATGGTCATCCCATACTCACCCACTAGGTGGCCCGTGGGGATATCCACACTCTCAAACCTGTGGCACAGTGCTGAGCTGTACCAGATGAATGTGATGTGTGCACTCCCAGGATGTATGGCACAGACATTGATTATGCACCCCCTGGCATCGCACACCACCTGGCAGTTGACACTGGGATAGCCCTTCCTATTTACATATGCTACCCCCTCTGGGCCAGGTGGCATGTGGATGCCCACATGGGTGCAGTCAATGGCCCCTAGCATGCCAGGCATCTGTGCTACCCTGTGGAACTCCGGCATGTTCACTGTACGACCTGCCTGTGTGCTGGGGAAATGGATGAAGTCCGTGGCACGTGGCAGCAGGGCATTGAGGAACTGTGTGAGGAGATAGGATGTGGCTGACTGGGTTACACCTCTGTTGTCCCCTGTTGGTCTCTGGAAGGTGCCCGTGTGAGCAGACACATGATGGCTGTCACTTTTGTCTCCACTGTCAGAGTGTGGCTCTGTCTAGTGGGTGTCTGCATCTCCTTACTGCACAGCTCACAGAGCTGCCTCAGAATCACGCGGTTCAGGCGAGACTGGCCCACGATCTCTGTATCAGTGTGGGTCTTGAAGCTGATGCAGGGCTGGTACTGCCTGTTCTGGGCGTACCACCGATGGGCCCTTCCACAGCCATGTTGCTCTGCCTCCTGCCTCCTCACACCCCTTATTACAGCCTCCATCTTGAATGCTGTACTGGCCATGGCCCCTGTTGTCCTGTCTCCCCCTAGGCGTCCGGCTACAGCGGCCCGCTTACCACAGTGTGGCAGTGCCTGTCACTGTGCCCTGCTCCCCCTTGTGACACCTGCCCCTGACTTGCAGTCACATGCAGCCTCTGTTCCATGCCCCCATGGATGCCTGTGTCACTCCCTTTAGGGTCTGGTGGATCCTTCTTTCTCACTCTCACTCTGTCTGTCTCCCTGTCTCTCACACACTATCTCTCTCTGTCTCTGTCTGTGTGTCTCCCTCTCTCTTTCTGTCTCTCTGTCTGCCTTTCTGTCTCTCTCTGTCTTGCTCCCCTCTGACGCAAGTGCTGTCCCCCTGCTTGCTCCCAGTTTTTATAGGCTCAAGTCTGCTCGATGCATCCGGCCGTTGCTCCACACCTGTGCCATGTCTCTTGGGTTGAATATTGCACTGTGCCGCATATTCATGGGACTGTCCCCTTCCCTTGCACATGCATTCATTACAGTTGTGCATTGGCACACTGCTACTTGCACTGCGCAATGACTCCCACTGAATATCGCTCCATGGCGGATTTCTGCAGTTGTGCATGTGCAACTGCTTTGAATTGCCAGGTCCCTGTCTCTCCCTGTTTGTATTCAGAAAACTGTGGTCATCTCCACTCTCAGCCTTCTCTTTTCTGTAATGAATAAGTCCAATTTCGCTCCTCATCTTTCTTGTTCTCTAAGCCACTAGTTTAGTGGCCCTGAGCTGGACCCCTCAGGGGAAACTTTGGAAACATGCTGTATAGTATGTAAGGGACAACACATGACAGGGTGTGTGGTTATAAGGGATTATAACATGGTGAGAAAAATGTAAGCCTTCTGATTGGCTGCAGTGCCTAATGTGCCAGTCACTACTTACAATTCTTGAATCACCCTACTGTTGAAAGGGACTGCATTATCAATCTTAACAATAAATGTACTGTTTTACTCGAATAACCACAGTGTGTTGTATTTTTTGCATACAATTAGAAATACATTTTTCTCACCCTGTTAGAAGTGTGATAAAACACTTCAGGGATGTGTAATTATGTGGGAATCATTGCACTTTGCTCTAGGGTGTTTAAGGACATTCCCTGGTGTTTCAGCAACCCCATGTCAATTTCACAATACTTTGCCCAGTACATGATGGCCATCGAAAGATTTAAAATCCACACACAAAAAAAAATAGGAGTTGCCATGCTTGTTTTTAAGTTTCATGGTAAGACTTAATGCCTCTTTATGGGGAAAAAATCCATAAGTGACCAGATTGTTTTATGTAGTTATAACATCAGTGTTTAAGGTGTCAACATGAGTGTGAAAGAACAAGTGAAACAAGGAAACATCATTTCTTGTCTGCTTCATTTTTATTCCACAAATGCAAAAATGAAGGACAAATTAATTGCACTATGACACCCTCTTCAACTAACATTCCCAAAAACTGGAAGACATATTTGTATGTTTGTGTGCACAGAACCATTTAATTTCCATGTCATTGTCATAAAACGTTTTTTGATCGGTGTAGAATGTGGTTGTGAATATAGCAAACTAAACTAGTATAGAGGGTTGCCATGTTTCTTTTGGTTATATTGTATCTGCTTTGAAAGCTGCAGTTTCTGAGGTGCTTAGCTCAAGATAAACATAACTGAAATATGTCAATAAAAAAATTAAACTTGCCAGAAAGCCATTCAAAGAATTCAAAAGCACATACTGAATGTCAAGGTTGTGAATATAACAGAAACAAAGTAACCAGAGACAGGCAGACATGTACATAAAGCACCTTGAATGAGGCCAACTGATGCATTCAGGGGAGCTAATTTCCTTGCTGCCATCCTGTATATATTCTTACCTGGACATGATATAATAAATCGCTCTTCTAATAATGCTTCCATATATGCAAGCCTTGTAAAAAGGGTAGCCAGGACTGATGCGAGCTAGACCAGAAAAAGTTGGTCTAAGTTGCATCGATCGGTGTGCAAGATAGAAACTCACAGTTGTCAGCTGGAAGAATGGCGGAAGCCCATGTGCCATTTGTTCAGTGGGGCTTGCGCCGTTTGGATGGCTTTGAAAATCTGGTCCTATATTTTTACTAAATTATCTCTGAGACATTTGGTTTTAAGATAATCAAATTTGCTTCTGTTATGCAACATTCACCAGCTGTGGAAGGCACCGAGATTAGTGAAATCATGAAAGCTGATAGGTTGAAGCAGTCTGCGCCCCATGAAGATACCTCAGTATATTATCCCAGTTCAAAAATGATTAACAGGATCAGTCATTTCAGACACTTTAGGACAGTTCTGGTATCACAATTATACATTCCAGGATGTAGTATATCATGGGATGTTATCACTTCTTGGGTGATTAAAAGCACTGGGTATTGCCTCATCCCTCACAGTGCACCCCCAAGTCATGGTGATATCTCATGATATACCACACCCCACCATGTAATATTACTTTAACTGCCTTTATTAACTGGCTTTTTAGAATACAGTACAGGCTGTCAAGCTAACCCAAGTTAACATTTCTGATTATGCATGTATGTATGTATTTGTTGATTGATTGATTAATTCTGATTTAAAAACTAGGTACTGGGAATTGTACCCTGAACTTAGGTTTGTTTCCAGGTACAACCTGGAGGAAGGGTTTAAGGGGAAAAAGTGTAGACAGGTAAAAAACAGTATAGGCATCAATACAGATCAAATAAACATAAAATAGGGAAGGCAGTAAACAATGCAAAAAGGTGAAACAGCATATATACCATTCAATGTAACATGAATAAACTACATGAGTGACATGTACAAAATGAGTACACGATAAGCAAGGTAATCAGGGTTCCCTGGGTAGTAGAGTAGGTGGGGAAGTCCTATAAACTAATACAAATCTGCACAGAATACATATTAATCCTTTCTTATGTAGTGGTAGATGAACTTGACAGAGCTTGAGTTTCTTCTGACCATGAATTACTCTATTACTATAAATAATAACTGCTTCCTCCCGCACCACACCCTGTCCAGATGCATTAGGAAATAAGAATGTTTCACTATGGGACACTAAAAAATGAAAATAACTCATGTTAAATGTTACTAAATAGGTAGATGCATCTGCAAATCCTCTAGGCAGAGCTTTGTAGAATGAAAAAAAAAATGTCTTCTGTCTTTCTTAAACAGTCGGGTGGTGCCATCTTGTGGGCAAGGAGAAGATTGCTCTACAGCATACAGTTTGTCCTTTCAACCTACTGACAAGGGCTGAAAAAAGTTTGTTGAATTCATGAGCCAGCCACAAGATGAGTTTCGCCAAGGTATGCTGGGGTCATCTGGGAAATGATGTGGCAGCTATAATTCCAGTTCCCCAAGGGCCCACTGGTGCAGGCAGAGAATTCTTACACTGACTACTATTCATGCTCTCCCAGAGCCCACTGGTGTTGGCAGAGAAATCCTGTGCAACTCACAGTGCCAGCTCTCCAGGGCCTGCTGATGTGAGCAGAGAAATCCTGTCTCAGTCACAGTGACAGATCTCACAGAGCCTGATGGTGTGAGCAGAGCAATCCTGTGTTAGTCACAGTGCCACCTCTGCCAGGGCCTGATCGCGTAAGCAGAGAAGTCCTCTGTCAGTCACGGTGCCAGCTCCACCAGGGCTTGCTGATGTGGGCAGAGAAATCCTGTGTCAGCCACAGTGCCACCTCTACCAGGGCCCAATGATGTGAGCAGAGAAATCCTTGCCTGGCATAGTGCCAGCTCTCCTAGGGCCCACTGGTATGGACAGAGAAATCCAGATTCAGTCACAGTGCCAGCTCTCCCATTGCCCCTTGATGTGGGCAGAGAAATCCTGTGTCAGTGCCAGTCCCAGCTCTACCAGGGCCTGCTGGTGTGAGCAGAGAATTCCTGTGTCAGTCACAGTGCCAGCTCTCTCATGGCCCCCTGGTGTGGGCAGAGAAATTCTGTGTCGGACATAGTGCCACCTCTCCCATGGCCCCCTGGTGTGAGCAGAGAAATCCTGTGTCAGTTACAGTCTCAGCTCTCACAGAGCCTGCTGATGAAGGCAGAGAAATCTTGTGTCAGCTACAGTACCAGCTCGCCCAGGGTCTGCTGATGTGGGCAGAGAAATCCTGTGTCATTCACAGTACCAGCTCACACAGAGCCTGCTGGTGTGGGCAGAGAAATCCTGTATCAGTCACAGTCCCAGCTCTACCAGGGCCTGCTGGCTTGAGCAGAGAAATCCTGTGTCATTCACAGTACCAGCTCTCACAGAGCCTGCTGGTGTGGGCAGAGAAATCCTGTGTCATTCACAGTACCAGCTCTCACAGAGCCTGCTGGTGTGGGCAGAGAAATCCTGTGTCAGTCACAGTACCAGCTCTCACAGAGCCTGCTGGTGTGGGCAGAGAAATCCTGTATCAGTCACAGTCCCAGCTCTACCAGGGCCTGCTGGCGTGAGCAGAGAAATCCTGTGTCATTCACAGTACCAGCTCTCACAGAGCCTGCTGGTGTGGGCAGAGAAATCCTGTGTCATTCACAGTACCAGCTCTCACAGAGCCTGCTGGTGTGGGCAGAGAAATCCTGTGTTAGTCACAGTCCCAGCTCTCCAAGGGCCTGCTGCTGTGAGCAGAGAAATCCTTTGTCAGTCACACTGCCAGCTCTCCAGGGGTCCACTGGCGTTGGCAGAGAAATCCTGTGCCAGTCACACTGTCAGATCTCTCAGGGCCTACTGATGTGAACAGAAGAATCCTGTGTCAGTCACAGTGCCGGCTCTCCCAGGGCCTGATGGTGCATATAGCTGTTCCAATGTAGAATGAGGGTGTGGATGTTTTTGCCCCTTCCCCCAGAAGCTGGTCAATTCTCTGATTTAGAACCAAATATGAACCTCCCCATACCCAAGAATCATTCTTGTCTTTTGAAATGGAGGTTAATAATTGTTATGCAATTAGCATAAAATATGTAAACATATGCAAAAAAATTAAATGACTAGGTTTGAAAAGTGGTTCAGAAATAAGAACCTTCTGAATCCCTTTTGGGCTCCTCTACTTAGTAGCAGGAAAGCTTTGCCCAGCTTTAAGCTGAGATGGATACCAGTTTGATTTTGGTGCTGTGGCTAGCAGTTCATTGCCAATGAAGTTTATTTATGAATCTAATCTAACAGCTGCTCCCCACCACTGCCACAAGTAGCTTACTCTGGAAGCTTTGTGAGACATGCTGAGACCCCTCTGCTGCAGGAGTGCAGTCGGCAAGAGTTGAAGGCACAGTGCTGTTTTTTGCCTGCCCACAATGCATACAGTACCAGGCTATGACTACACAACCCCATGCGCCCCACCATACCGCCTGTATAGCAGAGCAAAACATGCCTGTAGTATACAACTCTGAGATGTGGCACCCTTAGGTCAACTGCTGATGTGGTCCTGCTGGTATTTGGTGATTGCTGTCAGGGCAGCACACTACCTGAACAACATGGACAATGTGCCGAAATGCGAGTTCACTGCTTATGCTGGGCACCATTGTTCAGCAGACAGGGAGGAGTCATCTGTTGGCACTGTGGCAGTGGCATTTGTCACCGAACCCTTCCAAAAGCACTTCACAATGTAAAATAGGCAAGGGAAGCAAATGAAAGGTACCTTGTTTAAACACTAATTTACTCTCAATATATTTTCAGTAAAATATATAGCAATTGAAGCCTGGTACACAAATTTAAGTAGGTATTTGAAGTCCCCTAGTATCCTGCAGTTCTGTGGCTACAGAACATGCAGCCTGCCAAAAAATGTATATATGAATGAATGAATATTAGTTAGATGGATGGGTGGGTTGAGTTTTGCTAATTCCAGCTGTATCTTTTTGGTAATAGTTGGGATATACTGAGACTCACCACCAGAGGGAACAGCAAGGTGTCATTAGCAGAGTTAAGTATTTATTTATTTACTTGTTTATGTATTTATTTAAACTTTGGTAACAGGGTAAGGCACACTGAGCTGGAGTGTTTGTCCAGATGCAACCCAGGGAGGGGGGAAATGAAGAAACAAGAATACAAAAGCAACAAGAATGCAGAGGTGATTACACAGCAACAGGTACAATAAAATACAGGATGTTTTTTTCAAAATATGTACAATAAAGTACCAGAACATGTGCAAATGTATACCATATATACAATAGATATGAGGGAGAAAGTACGTTGTTTTACGATCAGGCAAGTGTATAGGAGCTGAGTGCAAGGAGCGGGGGCGACTCAGTTAAACTTCACATTTTAGCGCCCTAATGTTCAGCGCTTTTCATTACTTGGCCCTCAGTTACAGCGCTGCAACAATTGCCAGGTGCTTCAAGTCAGCGCGGCTTTCTTCAAAGCTTTCTATTGCATTGCTTTCTATTTTCCCGTGCTCCACATTGCCAATTAGCCAATTAATTCCACGCATTGTCAATTAGCCAAGAATCAAAACGATCCTTTGCTCTAGTTCCACAAATTGCTTTCTATTTCCCCGTGATGCACACATTGCCAGAATCAGCCCGTTATCAATGATGTTCAATCAATGACATTAGCCCACTATTTAATGATGGGCTACAGGCCCCGCCACACACCCATTGCATCCGAAACCATGATCTGCACAGTAGCTGTGTTTAGTTTTAGTCTGGAGCTTTGCATTACATGTACAGCCATGTATTTCAATTTTAGTACGGATAGTAGCATTACGTGGATTTTTTTTTGGGGGCGCAACCTTACATGCTGTACTGTATTGAATGAATTAATTTTTTAAAACTAATATCGCATTCGTTAATTCACTTTAGAATGGAGAGCAATGCAGTTAGCGCTGAGATGGGACGGCGCTTAATAAGTTAGCGCTGAACTGAGGGCGCGATAATATCCAGCGCTAAAGTATGATGCGCGGAACTGGGCTACACCCCAAGGAGCCGCATGTCAGTGGCTAGAGAGATTGGGGGAGTAAGAAATTAGGGCGTAAGGGGGTGGCGAGTAGGGTGTAAAGGGGGATGAGGAGGGAAGTAGGAGCAGGGGGGAGGGCTTTAGGTGCTGTTTGAGGGCTGCAGCGTGTGGCATGGGGCTGGAGTATGCCTGTTCATGGACAGATTATTCATGAAGAGGGACAGATCCTCAAACTTAAAATTCTGTTTTCTTTCCATTCTGTTGTCGGCAAGTGCTCGAGAATGCCTTTGCTCCTATTTATTGAATGTAATGCTCTTATTGAAGATTCTTCGTAAATAGTATAATTGTAAATCCAGCCAGCCTTGGGCCTCCTCTGTCCCAGCAGTGGTTGAAGGCCTCCTGCTCATAAGAGCCTCCTGACAGAAGCTGGGCAGGTCATCATTCTCTCAACTTCATGCTTGTTTGAATGTATGCGTTTTTTTCACTCCTTGTGTAACCGTCGAAAGATTACACAGGGGACTTCACTCTGCTGTGCAGAACCTCCCAACTGTGCATCATAGGGCCACGATGCATGAGGCAGTATAGCGCAGTGTTCTAAGGCTCTGAGCTGCAAATCTGGTGACATCCAGCAGACGAGACCTGGGTTTGACTCCTACACCATCCACTTGCATACTGTGTGACCCTGAGCAAGTCACTTAACCCCCTTGTGCTCCCAGGCTGCTCCTGTTAAAAAAAAAAAAAAAAAAAAAAAAGCTTTCAGCTTAGTGTGCTATACCTGGTTAAACAACTAAATAAAACATAAATAAATAAAAATCCCTTAGGCTCACTCGGGGGCCATAACTGACTAACCCTCCTGGGGGTTCCCAGACACACAGGGGCTGTATCTGATTGTTGACGCAGGACTCCGGATTCGACTTACTCTGGTTCATGCGTTCAGCTGTAGTCTTCTACTGTAGTCCTCTCAGTTACACAAAACATGCAGCGGTCTCCAGTATTTGAATGCTATATCAATCTCTCATTAAAGAGCAAGCAGGTGCTAAACCAAAAACCCTTAAAACTAGATGTTGACAATTATGTTTACCTTTAGTGTAATATATATAAAAATATATTTTTACTTTCTCCTGACTTTGGTCTATTTTACATAATGCACTTCCTTTCCCCTTACGCCTTTCCAAAGATGTAATGTCCCGAGCTACCTTTACAGCTGCTGTTTGTGACATCATTCTGTTCTCAACGCAAAGCCTATACTGTCCTAAACAAAAGTGCTACCAGGTCAGTTGGGGACACTTATAGTTTTCATGCCCATTTCTTCCATAGGCTGCTAAAATGTCTTACAAACCCTGAAACGGGAAACTAAAAATTAAAATGAATGTAATTCCTTGTAAACTGTAGTGGTTGAAATGTATGTTTTATGAAAATATATGCTGGCGTGCAGATGCACAGTTGCTTTTTACATAAGATGAAACGTAGTCTAGAAGAGGAACAATTAAACAAAGAAGCATTATTAAAAATGCTTTAGTCTGGCTGGATATTGGCCAAATATTTAAGCAATAAGGCATGGCCAGGGGTTATGTTAATGGTCTGTTAATCACCTTCTAGGGGTGTACTGTGGCACAAGGTGTAGCCAAGTGCCACATGCCCCTAGAGGGTGATTAACTGACCATTAACATAATCCCTGGGAGTGCCTTATTGCTATTATAATAAAACATGTTTTTAAACAGTGTTAAACCTTGTTCAGCATATAGCTAAACTCTACCTGTGTTAATAAAAGATTAACATAAGGCTGTTAGAATGTTGTCAGCCAATCAGAAAGCTCAATTTCTCAGACCTTTTTATGGTAAGGAATGGTTGGATGTGTGCTTTGATTAGAATACTACTATGGGGATCCCTCTCCCTGCCTTTGGGACCACGCCTTGTTGCCCCCTGGTCTATAGACTAACAGTAGCAGAACGTGAAGCTCTTTTTCACTTTGCACTACTCCGAATGTTGGACAGTATTCACATATTGGAATAGCACCTGTTTATTATGCTGTCCTTCAGAAGTGTCCAACATGCAAGTGATGTAACTCTGTACTCAAAAGTGATGCATATTGTAATCGCGGTCACAAAAACGAATAAAAACTAAGGTTAAATGTTTTTTAGTTTGTATCAGTGCCTGATGATGTGTCCATCTATTGGCAAATAAGATGAAAGGGTAGTACTCGCCAATATAAAGAACTCATGTTTTAAAGGGGACTAGTAGAACTGCGCACAAGTGAAATTCCCCTGACAAAATTCAGAATTAGGGCAATCCCACCTCTAGATGCTTTTCAGAACTGTTCGAAAAATTCTGCGGAAATTTTGACTGCGTGTTAATCTAGTCCGCCAATTTATTTTCTTAGTGTATGAAAACTGCAGATTATTGTTCATGACTTTGCAGAAAACTAAACCACTGTTTACATAAACTGACAAACACTAATCCCTGATTTGTATTTACAAAACTAAAGAACATTAATCTGTGGTTTATGCAAACCAGTGGATTGCTAATCCACATTCTGATGGTGGAATACTCTGAAATTAGTTGGTATTTTCTGAAATCTCTCAGAAGTCCATTCCACCAGAATTTGAAAAGTGCGCACAGCACAAGGGACTAGCAATCAAAAAATATTTAAGGCTAATCCAATAAAGTAAATAATAAGGTTTGACGAGGGTGCATTATGTGTTATGCAAGCAATAATACCCGACAGGGTGGGCAATAATAATACCCAACAGGTGGGCAGTATTGGGCAATACCGGACCACCCAGGGGTGTCCAGCTGCTTCCAAATCCGCACCTTGAGGGTATTATTGCACTTAGAAAATGGGCTCCTGTGTCAGTTTTAATTAAGAAATAAATCAATGTAGGAAATGACTTTGAAAATTAATAAAAAGTAAAAAATATGTTTCATTTCATAAAATAGTTCCTCTGTTTTGTATTGCCCCAGCTGAGCGATTCTCTTTTCAATTATGTTCTCTCTGCCTGTCTCCACTTCAGCACCTCTACAATAACGTGAAGGAGTTTCTTTACGGAAAAAAGACCGGTCTCTCTGTTATTTGTGGAGGGTTTTTAGGTGTCGGGATGTGCATCTGTTAGGCAGGTAACCCTGGTATGAAAAACCAGAAAGTGGAGACCGAGGAATTGAGGAGACGATGGGGCTGTAAACTATTATTTTAGTTATTTTAAAGTTTTTTTTACAGCAGTGTTGTAACAGTATTTACATTTGTGGCGTTAATTGTAGTTTGCAGGTAACAGGTCATTTGTCGGTAGCTCGTTTTTCTGTTCTGTGGATCAAGGTTAGGATGGTGGAGTTGCGGTATCAGCCAGCTACAGGGAAATGTAAGTTTAATGTTCTGTTCTGGGACACTGTACTGGAGAGTTTTCTTTCTTTTTTTATTTATTCAACGGAGAATGACTGGGAGCTTGGTCGGTGCAGGAGCTCTGGGGGCCAGCATGTCTCGCTTAGGGAGGAACAAAAATGGCAGACAGTTGATATTCTGACTAGGGTGGTATTGCCAATCAGAACGCAAGGTGGGCTATATGATATTTCGGTGGCATGGCTGGCATTTTTAACTTACATGGCTCTCACTGTAAGTTAATGTACCCCATGCCAGCCTATCAGGTTTCTTTATTTTTAAAGTCCATTTTCTACAAGTTTAGGGGTGTTACTCCCTTAGAAATGCCCAGTACACAGTGGCATGCACATTTGTAAACTCTTTAAAAAAGATGTATTTTCCTCAAATGCAAAGTTTCCAGAGACCTTACTCTTCCCCCACTTACTAAATTGGACCAGTGGATTTCCCTGCTGCAGTCTCAACAGCATTTATCAGCCCAGTTCAAGTCCTTTCTCCAGTGCAGCTTGCCTCGACCTGAGTCTGTAGGGCCCTGGGAAAAGTGGGAGGTGGAGCTGGGCATTCCTATCTCAAGAAGACTGGGACCAAGTGTGGTCTTCTGCTTATGTATCTTCTAGAGAGCTCCAAGCAAAAATTCTCCAATACAAGATTCTTCATAGGGCTAAGGATGCCAGCCTGGCTGTATCTGGTTGGTCTTCTCAAACATAATGACTGCTGGAGATGTTCCCGTCCTCATGCAAACCTTACTCATATTTATTGGGCCTGTCCTGCCATTGACCATTACTGGTCTAGGGTATGGTCCACCTGTACTGCTGTTCTTCCCTGCCTGGAAGCTCCTGACCCTCAGCTAATTCTTTTGGGTCTGCTGTAACCTACCTTGCATATTACAGGCCTCAATTGCTCTGGCTTAATGGTGCTTTGACTGAGACACTGGAGAGACCCAAGCCCACCCACTTACCAGGAAAGGTTTAATCTCCTACGTTTGATGGCCCAGTGTGAACAAACTGGCCACTTTCTGGTGGGTAAACTCCCTGATTATGAGAAAATCTGAGCTCCTTTCCACAGAGCCTTACCCAATCTCTCCCAGTTTATTCTACCACATAAGTGATATGTTTTCAGTTTCAGCTACCTCAGCATTGCCTCTACCACAACTGCAGGACTATCAGTTGTTGCCTCCATTGGACATCTGTCACCCTCCACACCCTTCGGGGTGGTAGGTGCCCCTGTAGCAATTACTTCCACTCGTTTTCCTCTTTCCTCCATCCTCCATACCCATCTCATATACTTGCATTCCACATTCTTCCCCTCCCCCCCAGCTTCTCTCCTGTCCTCACAACCTTTTGGTCTGTTTTTGCTCTTCTAATCTTGTTTCCCCCTCTTTGTGGCAGTCACCTTGTATTCATAATGCAGAATTAAGAAATTCCCCCTCTCCCCTTCTATTTACTTTTTTACCTTTACCAGAAGTCCATTTACTGTACATTATTGTTTGTTCCCTTCCTTTCTTCAGTTCCCCTGTGTAATAGATTTGACTTTTCTTTTTCCCTACGTCTACCCAGTGTCCCTTCCCCTTGATTGCCTTGTTGTCTCACTGTCCCTTTAATATCTGACCAGAATCACCTTTCTTCAGAAACTATCCACTTGCTTTTCATTGCACTCTACTTCCTACTTTTCAGAGATATTCATTCATGAGGGGTTTGTTGGTCACCTTCATGAATGTTTGCTGGGAATCCTACCTAACTCATCCCCCTTTCATATATTGGTTTATAAGGGGGCCTCCCACTTACTGAGAAAGTAACCTGTGCAAGAGTTTGATTATTTTCCTCTTTTTTTCTACCTGATACTGGCAAAAGTCTGTTCTATTAGAATTGTTACAACAACTCATTTTGTGCTTGCTGTATTTTTTTGGCATTTCTATTAGACTTTGTTGTTATGAGATGAGCTACCAGCCCTGGTTTTCTAACTTTTGATGTCTGTATTTTGAAATAAATAAAATATTTTTTGTAGAAGAAAAAATATGTGTTTCCCTGTTTGTAAGGTGATTAGACTTATAATCACAATAATGACCACACAGCTGGTCATTTCCTTTTGATTAATTACTAGCTAGGAGGAGTTGGCCATTGGCTGCACCTGGGGCCACCCTCTCCCCTCCCAGCCCATTGTTAATCACCAGGAAATGCCAGCTGTTTGGTCATTATATTTACCTGCCTCAGGTGGGTTGAAGCATGAGGCAAAGCCTAGGGCTTACACCATTGGAGAAGGGCCATTCTTCCACCATAAGGCATCCCCTGGAGTGCTTTATTGCAATTATGAAAAGGGTCCTTCTTAGTAAACTGAATGTATGTTTCAAACATATTTTTATTAAAGCGCTATTAGTGTCAAAAAATAGCAGGCAGAAAATGTTAGTAATTTTCGAATGTAGACCCTTGTTATCTCTGAAGTGTTTCTCTGTTTTTATGTTCTCATTATAGGTTTATTTTACCTAATAGTATTGCATGTAGTGTGAAAGGCAATGCTTTACCTAGAAGCGGACATCTTTAGTTCTGTTGCTCCCACTACATCATCAGCATGTAATCTCACTCAGTACATCACAAGCACTGCTGTCTGATTGGTAACATGTGTCACATGTTACTGATGAAGCAGCAGGAGATTGGCTCTTCTTGGTAACTGGTGGTGTCACAGTCAGTGAGGTCACAAAGCTAATGATGTACAGGGAGGAAAACAAAGGCCTGTGTCAGCCTACAGATAGAGTGCTGCTCCACACATCACACCAAGTACTATTAGGTAGAAACTCCACTAGTTAGCAAAGCAAAAAAAAAAAAAATAAAAATAAACTAACTTCAGATGTAAGAAGTGATAGCTGACTACTTCTGAAAATTACTATTATTTCAAGGCATTACACTGCCTCTTTCAGCTACTTTTAGCCAGGTTGTTGCACTGGGATAATGGCCCAGCTGAAAGTATATCTTGGGCAATCAGGAAATAGCATTCTTTCTACCAATTTCATAATCGGGCATTTTAGTACACACCTAGATACAGTACTAGAGAATCCATTTAGAAGAAAAGCAGCTCTTTCAGGATGTAAAGTTAAGCAGGTGGGGGAGATGCTGGGTCACTCTTACTCTAGAAACACACAAAAGTTCCTTTGAAGGAGGTATTGGGTTTATCAGTAGGCACCAGCAGTTCTGAGGTATAAATCTCTAAATCATCTGGACTGTATATTAAAGCAAGGCAGCAGCAATTTCATGGAATCTTGAGAAGGAATGGAGCGTGCTGTATGTTGTTAATTGCCAACCTACTTTTCTATAGTCTGCTTGGACTTCAGCAAGGCCTTTGACACTGCAGGGCATGGCAACCTTCTGGACAAAGTATGCCAGCGGAGTAAGCACCAGACATGTACAAGGTGGGTGGCTAAATGGCTTGGGTACAGGAAACAAAGGATTGTAGTGGACAAATATTACTCTGAGTGGGGGAATACTCAGCAAAATCCCTCAGGAATTGACGCAGTGGTCACTGCTATTTAACGTTTATTTGTTACATGTGTTTCTCAGGCAACAAAAGACAACTAATTAATTCAGCTTAGCAGTCACTCTGGGGACATGACAAAGGTTAAGCTTAGGGTTAGGACTGAAACATAGAGAACTGTACTGCACACAGCATAGGAAGTACACTCTCTAGAAAAGCATGCATTTGGTCTGATGGCATTGCCCTTTACAGATATTTGAAGACCAAGATGATGCCCCTCTGATTCTTCTTTGTTCCATGGAAGATGGTATCATTTTTGCAGGCAATCCACATAGGCAATGTTTTCTAAACATCCAACCACCGTGGTCATTTGCTTCCATGCTTTCACAGTTAGATCATGTGAACATACAAGGATATTGCAGACACCAAACCAAAAAACAGAAAAAGACCAGAGGGTGGGAGAGGCCATCCTGTTCATCTTATGTAATGTTGGCTACAGCTCTGCAGACTTAAAAAAATAAACATAACCTCTGATAAGAAACAAGCACATCCCTATGGCTGCCCACTCATAACTCCCTGTTCAGTTTAATGATAGTTTCTTATAAGTTTTTGCACACTTCCTGACTCTGCATGGAATGATGAAAAACAAAGATATACAGATAATTAGGTACAGATTCCCTTGAAGACTGAAAAAGATGCAGAAAACAAAGAAAAAGTTAGATATGAGGCATTATGGGGCCCCGTGTTCTTCTCAGTGGCTCCACGTGGCTGCTCAGCTTGTACTTTGGTAAGGTGGGCTCTGAAGGGCATCATTCTTCATCATTTTTATGTTGTCTTGCACGTGCACAAGAAACATGGTGCAGTAACTTTAGAATAACAGATTTTGGAGGCACCGTTGAGTTGTGGCCAATGGCGCCACTGCTTTTTGGGGATGGACTCCATGGCACGAATTAGATTGCACACTATCTATGACAGCAGTGCAAATGTGTGCCGCCAACTTAAAACATTTTAGCCACTGTAATGAGGGAGCTCCATCTCATTGCAGGGCTGTGCCTTTCCTGGTGTGACATTTCAATCAGACATGGCGGCGGCTGTGCCATCTGCCTCATGCAGTCCCCAGAAAAGCCGACATCAGGGGTGCCCAATCCCCCTGTCAACATCATCATGCTCCCCTTCTGAGTTCATTTGCCAATGGGGAGCCCAACCCCCATTAGCATCATGTCCCAAGCCAGTTGTTTGCCAAGTGGGGTGCCCAGTCTTCCTCGGCATCATCCCCCAACACCTTTTATTTGCCACCAGGGTGCCCAGTCCCCACTGGCTCCAGTCCCACAACCCCAACACATGTAGGTGGCATGCCGGGAGCCCACCCTAGCATGCCAATAATACCTGTTAAAAGAAAAAACCTTCCCGAAATGTTTACTATTATTATTTTTAACCCTGTAAAGTAGAAAATGGTCCCTCACTGTCTGCGGCCCCCTCCACCAACCTACACCCACCCACTGCATACTCCTCCACACACATCCTCACCCTATATTTACCTCCAGAGCCTGGCACAACTATCTTTGGTGGACTGGGAACACGTCTGCACTCTTCAAAGTCGACCGCAAACTGAAGAAATGTCAGTAAGCTGTGTAATGCAGTAAATAGGGTTTTTTTCAACTTTGGTGCTTATCTCAGGCATTTTTGGGAATTTTGGCACCAAATTTTCAACGTGGGGTTATTGGAACCCCCTCCTCATGAGTTCAGTCACTGTCATGGCATTATTCAGTCCCGAATGGAGATTTCGCAGTCACTGTGCGAAATCACCTTTTGGAACTAATTAATGAAATGACAGTGCCAGTGTTCATGAGGTGGGCTCTCAAAAAGCCTATGTTGCAAATTTGGTGAAAAAAAAAATGACTGTTTTACTAGCGAACGTTGAGCAGTTTCCATGCATGCTCGTAACTTTGTAAATCTGTAATATTTTCACTCCAGATTTCAACATTGGCATTTTTCCACACCTCCTTATGAACAGTATAGCTGTAATTTTTCACATCCTGTCCAAAACGTGTTTTCGCACTTCCGGCCCAGAATAGCATGGTCGCTGTGGGAAATCAGTGTTTGGGACAGATTAAGAAAATCACAGTGACACTGTTCATGAGCAGAAGTCCTAAAATGCCTATGTTGAAAATTTGGGGACGAAAGTCCATTAAATGACTGTGCTATGAGTGTGCATTGTACAGTTTCCATGCACCCTATAACTTCGCAAATTTGCAAAATTTTCACTCCAGATTTTCAACATTGCCATTTTTTCACACATCCTTATGAACAGTACAGCTGTCATTTTTCTCATCCTGACTGAACTGTGTTTTTGCACTTCACACGCAGGATGTCACGGTCAGTGTGGGAAATCAGTGTTTGGGACAGATTACGAAAATCATAGTGACTCTGTTCATCAGCAAAGATCCTAAAATGCCAAAGTTGAAAATCAGGTGACAAATGTCCATAAAATGACTGTGTTACAAGTGCAGTTTCCATGCACACTCGTAACTTCGATAATTTTTTATATTTTCACTCCAGATTTTCACAATTGCCATTTTTTTGCTCCTCCTTATGAACAGTACTGCTTTCATTTTCCATATCCTACCAAAACTGTGTTTTCGCACATTCGGCATGCAGTGGCGCAGTTGCTGTAGGAAAACAGTGTTCAGAACACAGTAAGAAAATCACAGTAACGCTGTTCGTGAGCAGAGGTCCCAAAATGCCTATGTTCAAAATTTGGTGAAAAAATTCCATAAAATGACTATGTTACAAGCATGCATTGCACAGTGTCCATGCACAGTCATAACTTTGAGAATTTGTAATATTTTCGCTGCAGATTTTCAACACTGTCATTTTTGCACACCTTCTTATGAACAGTACAGCTGTCATTTGTCACATCCTGCCCGAAATGTAGTTTTGCACAGGTGGTGCACAATTGCGCGGTTGCTGTGAGAAATCAATGTTTGGGGCAGATTAAGATAATCATAATGCCACTGTTCATGAGCAGAAGTCCCAAAATGGCTATGTTAAAAATCTGGTGAAATAATTCCACTAAATGGCAATGTTACGAGCATGCAATGCACAGTTTTCACACAAGCTTGTAACTTCGAGAATGTTTAATATTTTCACACCAGATTTTCAACATTGCCATCTCTTCGCACTTCCTTATCAATGGTGCAGCTGACATTTGAATGTGGTGCAGAATGGCGCAGTCACTGTGGGAAATCAATGTTTGAGACAGATTAACAAAATCACAGGGACACTGTTCATGAGCAGAGGTCCCAAATGCTTTCATGAGGTGGGGTCATAAAAGGGTCATGTTTTAAAATCTGGAGTGCAAATACCAACACACGCCCAGAGCTTTATGGTTTCTAACCATTACGTCCCACCCTGTACAGACTAACAGGCATCAGGGGTATGTCTTTGGATTGTCTGCTGTACTGCTCACACCACTGGTCCTCCACTCCCACCCTGCAGCCACTGACAGGCATCAAGGTGTGCCTTGGATTCTTCAGCCCCAAAGTTCAACCCATTCTCTTATGCTGCACCCATCTCAACATACATATTTAGGAAATGGGGTGAGCATAAGGCCAGATGATCCCAAGGCACAACATGACACTTGTCAGACTCTGCAGGTTAGGGTGAGGTGAAATAGTGTGAGTGTTATGGCCAGTGACCCAGATGCACACCCCAATGCCTGTCACTCTGTAGGGTGGGTGGGTGGGGTTGACGTTGGTTCTATACTTCACTGCTATTCCTGTTATGCATTTCTCTTAACTCCTGCACTACCAATGCCAACACCAGCAAGACAACATTCGGCATTGACGAATACTTGTTTACATTGTTGTACACAATTTCTAGTGGTTCCTCCCACTGTACAGTTGGGAGGGGAAGGGGGATTAATTAGAACTACTGATTTTTTTTTGCATTTTTTTTTTATTAATTCAATTTACATCACAATTGTACAGGAAATTTAAATAGAACTGTACACAAGGCAGTGAACTCCCTGGTTTGTAAAAAGTTACATAAGGGATACCACATGACAGGGTGAGTGGGCACAAAGGAATATTGCATACCTTGGGTGGTTGTTAACCAGGAGACATAGCCAAGTGCTGCAGCCACTCAAGAAGTGAATTATTCCCTTATGATCACATGACCTGGAGTGTGTTATCCACTAATAAAATAGGATGTTTAACTATGTCATGGTGTGTGCACAGAACACTAAGCATGGTTCTGATAAGTCAACAGCTCATAATGAGCAGTTTGTACGCAAACCATTCATAGTAAAAACTCCAAATTACCAGTTCCTTGAAGAGAACTGTGCAGTATGTTGTCCATAAAATGAAAACAATTGAAAACAGTCTTTTCCAACAGGGGTTATTTGGGTACAGTCAAATATGGGTGATTTGAAGGCATAAATTAAACTTCTGTAAACAGGAACATCTGTAACTGCTGCCAATTAGCACACATTTCCTGCCCTCTTTAAGAAATACAGGAACTGTACATGTAAACATATAACGAATCCTGTTATAGCAGTAGTATTTCTTACTTGGCAAAATTTGCATTGTACAGAATTTTTTTTTTAATTAATCAATTTTTATTATTTTCAATATTAACACAATACAAGTTGCAGGATCACAGTTATAATATGCATTATATCAAAAGAAATAAAGAGAAAAAACAGTGTCTCAGGTGCAGAGAAGGAGACAGTTGGAAGTTAACATTCAGTACAGATACATAACATGTGCAGATACATACAGTAACATGACATATATGTACAGTTTAGGACTAGCACCTACCAAGGCATAAGGTGTACATACATTAAGAGTATAGCAGAAACAAAGCATTAATCCAGCCACCATGGTGTGACATTCTCTGTCCTCAGCAACAGCAGAAGAAAATATTAAAATAAAAAGAAAACACAAACAAATGCATTTCTGACATCCTGAGATTCATAAGCAGTATCTTTTTGATTCTCTCCTATATTTAGCAAACAGTTTTTATGACTACTTCTGTAATTTATGACTCAAGTCATTAAAGATGGTTGCCACTCACAGTACTTAAAGATCTCTTCTGTGGGGGGTACCTTCTGAATGTAAATGCCAGATTTCTACTGTTAATGTATTATGACTATACCGTACTAGCAACTGTGTTATAGCAAATAGCATAGCATTGTTTTCTTCATGGTGGGTCTTATGTGGGAGCAAGAACTTTTAAAACTACAAAATCATGTATCTCAGTTCAGGGATAAAAGAAAATGAGAAGAGGAAGAACTGACAAGTTTATGTTTTTGCCAAAAAATACATTTATATGAAAAGTTATCTACATGACAACTAACAAATGCTGCTCACTGAAAGACTTCTACTTTATAAAAATGAGCATGACTTTAGTGTGTGTGTGTGTGTGTGCATGCAGAAAATGAAGATTGCCCCCACCTTGCTAAAAATGAAACAATGTGTCTTGAACATGGAACTTCAGGATTTTGGAACAGTTAGCATGAGGACGCTTTTTTTTTCTGAATTCCATTTCATTGTTGAACCAACATATGCTTTGCAACACTTTTTAAAATACATACAGACAATGTTACATGCAAGGAAAAAATGTTTTGATACAATGGCACCAGAAGGACACAATTATTTGGATTTTACAAAGTTATAACACATTTTAATCTGTGGTTGTTAGTACCAGAAATTTGTAGAACACTACAATCTTGATATATAAACCAGTTCTTGTATGTTACCATGAATCTAAAAGAAAACATGCAGCTTTCATACGAATGAATCAGACCAAGTATTTATTTTTTTAGTAAATTGATTAATTTTTATACATTCATTAATTGATCAGTTATAATACAAAGAGGTGGACATACAGTACCACAAAATAATGTGTACAACGTTCAAGGCTGAGGTTAAAGAGGACAGGAATTTCTTTCGAATTTGAAGCAGTTTGTATATATTCATAAATCTACAAATGATATTCTTTCCCCTAGTTGATCCCTGTTTAATTGTATATGAATACTAGCTGATGTGGAAGAAAACTGTCTCTTTCTGTTTAACTTTTTACAGGCAACATTCTATACAGTTCTCTTCCCAGAAATAGTCATTCTGAGTGTTCACTATGTCACGATTTGTGAACAGAACTGTGAGCACCACTCATAGGTTCATGGCTTATGATTAACATTCAGTACACAACCTGTGATATAGTGAAACATCCACATTCCTAGTTCCATGCAAAGAACTGTATGAAATATTGTTCATAAAAAGAAAATGATACAAAACACAATTTGTCTCAACTTATATTTAGGTACACTTAAATCTGGATCATTTAGAGCATTAATATCATTCCTGTGACTTGAAACACTGTAAGTAAAAGACAATAAACAGGAATTTCAGGTCCCCTTTAACTCATTGTTTCTGAAAATGTCATTTTTCCTAAAAGAACGCGTACATTTAATATAGCAGGAAAAAATAAACACTGAAGAAATAGAAAAATAATCTTCTCAGTTTGTGAAATAAATGCAGTATTATTGTGCACATGTTCAGCAACTCTACTTCATTTGGATAACACCACGAGGTAACCTGCAAGACAGATCAAAATGACCAGAAGGACTATTCGACCAATTTGTAGGGCCATCAAGAAAAGGTAATAGTCAGCACTGTGGAGACTCCCTGTAAAATGAAATATAAATATATAAATAGCAATTCTGAATTATGATGGTGAAATGTAATCACATGACCATGCAGTTAGAAGAATGTAATGACAAGGATCAACTGAAACACGTATTTTGTTTAAATTGTTTATTCTTATGCACTTCAACCCATTTAATAAATGAAATAGCGCACCCCAGGAGTGTGCATCATGCTGGATTGTTACACTTCCCATGGGTATGGAGGTAACTGAACAATGCCTCATGCTTCACTTACATCTGATGAGTGTGTCCGTCCGGCATAATGCACACCCTGTTGAGTGTTATTCCTTTGCTAATGCAGCAGCTCCAATGAACATCTATAAAACTACAGTTCAGGCAAGGCATTCCAATTTAAGTTCAATGGTCTGTTAAAATATTATAGGCAGGATTTTGTTGTTGTTGTTAATTTGTTTATGCTCCTCTGGTGCAGACCCTATTATCCGTGCACCCCACACACACACACACGAACACACAAACACATGGTCTCCCAGCATTCCATGGACTTAGCTTGACCTCCTTTCTTAGTCCACAGCTCCCTCCTTTGGTGTTATTGGCAAGCCCCATCTTACCCATCAGAGAATGGATCCAGTTAATGCAGGAAGGGCACAGTTTCCAGTGCAGGGCCTGGAAGGGGTCTGACCTCACATCATTGCTCTATCTGGGATTTTTCACTTGGCTTTCTCCCCTGTGATGCCAGCTTCAGGGTGGTATGCAAGCTTGCATGCACTTGTGGAGTACATCACCACTGGCACCCCCCACTCAGTAAGCCTCTCTGATCGTGTTGCCACCTGTAGTTGCCCAGGTGGTAGTATTTTGTTGAAACATGACTGTCATCCTTCCCCAGAGAAGAAGGAGGAGGAGAGAGAGCCTTCTAGGATTCTCAATCCTCTGCTCCTGCCCCTGTTGGTCTTCTGTGACCCAGACTCAGTTTTAAACCCAGATCACTGGTGTGGCATCAGATGTGGAGTCCAGCACTTCAAACAAAGGGCCATATTTTGTGCAACTGCTGCCAACTGTGTCCAAATGTTAGACCCCTTCTGAAGTGGTCTAAAGTCCTAGCACAGGTCCCACAATATGCCACATAATGAATGCCACTTGCCTAAAAAGGGGAATGCACGCATCAACTTGTTTAGCACAAACTGCTATAAATCAGAGAAATTGTGTAGGAATGCATGGGCCTTTGAAATTAGGGTGGAGGAGCTTTGGCACAGTTTGGAGAATGCCAAGGGATGCAAAAATCACATATGTGTCCACATCCTTACTTATGAAGCTCCAGCTATGTTCCTTTGTCAGTTTCGCTGATCTCCAGTTCTGTTTACTTAAAGCAGCAGTATTTGTTAGTGGGCCATCAATGTCACCTTATAGGGTTTTTTTGTTTGTTTGTTTGCATTACTCTATTTCTTTCATAACTGAATTAATCACCAGTATATTTTCTGTTTCTCTCAGAGGTCTTTAAAATGGCTTTTTATTAAAAATGATGTAATTAATTACTCAAGTCATTAAATATGGGTACCAGTAACAATTTTTACAAATCCCTTTCTTCAAGGTTACTTTTTGACTTTGCATACTGGATTCATACTAGGGATGTGAAAGAAGGGGGCTAGAACACATTTCTGAATATAAAGAGCACAGCACCCCACAAAAACAAATAATTTATTCACAATGGGCTTTGCCAGAGAATAAGAGTTTTGAAAACTTCAAACCTCCATATCTCAGTCCGGGCATGAAATACAATGAAAGGAAAACTGGATCTAGTGATGATTTTGCCTGATATATATTATATTATAAACTGTAAGGACATTTTCGCCACTCCCAAATACTGGTGCTTTAAGTAATAACACCCAAGGATCTGAGCATTTCCAGGGGACTAATGAGTGACTGGTGAGAGCTGGAGACCAAGGCAGCAATGAGCTCGTTAACCTCCGGTGGTCATTAATTCCACAGAAAAAGCTCTGATTTCTGATTTCTATAGTGATTATCCATGCATTTTCAATTTAAAATAATGTTTCGCAATTTTAGATAGTTTACTTATGGTTTTGTGCTGATCATGGCCTGTGTGGATGTCATGACATGATGATGCTATATGGGGAATGTAGGCATGTCAGATGCATGACTCAAGACTCGGAATTCAGTTCAATGACTGACACAGCAGTCAGTCAAGATGTTTGAATTAACCAATGACATTACAACAAATGGATATGGGGGGACCTCACCCATCTTGCCACTCAGCCACATCCCCCCCCCCCGGCTCTATAAACAAATGCAGGAGGTTTCCACACCCAGGAACATAGACAAGTGCCCCCACTGAGAGAAAGAATTCCCAGAACTTAAAAAACTTCCCACTCACCAACTCATGTGGAGGAATCTGCACAAATACATCAAATTTGGTGGGCTCAGAACCATTCAATGCAAGATTGCTCACAACATGTATTACACACCAACCAAGCTCCATAAGATGGGTCACCTTCCATCTCCTAACTGCAGCAAGTGTCAGTTAGATAAAGGAAAGCTAAACCACATCCTTTGGGACTGCTCAAAAGCAAGACCCCTATGGGAAGATATCCGCAGTCACTTGGATCTGCTCCTAGGGCTGAATGATTCCTTTACACCTCAAATCTACCTACAGGGCCTCGATATGGACTTAGTCTTTGGCCCTTGTAAATTTCACATTTCCCTCATCTTAGCAGTAGCCCAAAAGGTAATACTCAAACTCTGGCAGGACAACTCTATAACCAGCTGCAGCAAGTGGCACAACTCCATCCTGGAAGCACTTAGAGTGGAGAAAATGATTAGCTCCTGCACCAATAGACTGCCCCAGTTCCACAAGAGATGGGGGTCCCTGGAAACTCTTCTGCTACTGGGATGACCCCCCCCAGGTCACTGGGGAGGAAAAAGTCTCCTCCTCTCAACATTCTGTAGCCAAACCACTTCTGAGAGGCATAACCCGACAGCAATTGCCAAAAGCCGCAGGGCAACAGGTGCAAC
Organism: Neoceratodus forsteri; assembly: GCA_016271365.2. NCBI lineage: Eukaryota > Metazoa > Chordata > Ceratodontiformes > Ceratodontidae > Neoceratodus > Neoceratodus forsteri. The sequence continues at coordinate 55,097,468 of JADMNL010000035.1, forward strand.
CACCTGCTCCTACAGAAGGAAGAATAAGGAAGTTTGACATTGCCTGTACTGTATAAATGACCTGTTCACAATCTGTAATTGTCTGTATATTGTATCCTTTAATATGTTTTCAATAAATTATATTGTATTTAAAAAAAGCATATTTGGGAGAGAAGGCTGAGAAAGAAGACTGTAGGCATGCCCACCATACCATGCAGGAATGCTCATGGCACTTACTAGTGTGCAGTTTTGTAAGGACCAGCCTCCACATCATAGTCCTGTCTCTAACCATTATTCTAATTTGGATTGAAGGAGAGTATGCCACTGATGCATTTTAAATTGGTCACTGCTAGTTGTCTGCAACAGTTTCAATTCTAATGTCAGTTTAAGGAGCAGGGAATGGCAGAAACCCTTTGGTAGCTCCTATTTGTACAGACGGTAAGAGTCTAAGTTTCCTCCCCCTGTAATATATCTGTCTAAGTTTGCTTTAAAAATATTTTTAGTCTTACTAATTATAATATGTTCTGGGAGTCTGTTCCAAAGGCTCCCTGCCCTCTGTGTAAAAAAAAAATGTATTTATTTCATTTTAAATTTACTAATTTTTGCTTGTAAGGGATGTCCTCCGGTGGTGGAGTCTAATTCTGTGAATTCTATATTTAGTTAGCGTAACATTTGTATGTCATTCAAAATGCCAAAGTAAAACAACCGGTCACCACATTTTCTTCTGGTGCCCAGACTATGCAGCCCCAGTTGTGCTATCTGCTTTCATACTCCAGCATACTTAAACTTGTTATGGATTTGGTACATCTTCACTGTACTTTCTCACATCTATCTCTTTCTCGTCTTGTATGGTAAGGACATGAATACGGTAAACACGTTATTTATTATTTATTTATTTGTGGTCAATGGGTTAGCCGACTGAAAGAAGAATTCCCATGTTCAGGGGTTCCCCAGAATTACTTAAGGCAGAAATATATACAGTGTAAAAACACTGGGGGACAAAATGCAAAAAGGAATTATACAGGCCAATTGCAAAAAGTGTTGAAACAACAGACAAGACATCCAGTGTATACAAATGATTATGTTATAAGTCCCGAGATCTAATGTACAAGGTAAAAGGAGGGAGGAGTAGAATACGAGTTAGGTGAGGCAGTTAGGTACACAGTATTACCTAGTCAGGTAGGATGATGAACAGGTGGAGGCACAGATCCTGGGATCAGGTTGTGGTGGCAGGACAGTTATCAGTTGCTATCAAAAGAAGATGCTCTTTAAGGGCAAGCTGGAAGTGCCTTGGGATGCAAACATTAAAGGTAATAGGTTCAACCTACTGTAAGCCTACTCATAAGTTTTTAATTAAATTTGACTGTAATATGCATGACTACAAAAGAGCAGCCTACCTAAAATATATTATTAGTACCAAAGTTATCTAAAACATTGTAGTAATCCTGGGTTGAACTTGTTGCCTTTGATGTTGGTGAGGCAATTAAGAGCACTGAGTTGCAAACCTATGGGGTTGAATCCCGCGCAGCTGCCACTTCCATACAGTGTGACCATGAGCAAGTCACTTAATTTCCCTGGGTTCACAGGATGCAGCAAGAAACAAGATATAGTATAGTGTGCCTTTCTTGGCCAAACTCTGTAAAATAAATCAGTCAATTCATTGTGTTTATCTGATGTAAAGGAGAGAAGTGGTCCTCTCCTAGTAATGTGTTCCCCAGTTGATACCAGGGGTGATTCCTTTTTTGGTGAGGTATATAAATTCCAGAGAGGGGCTCTGCGGGCTGTACTGATGGCAAACAGAAAAGCACAATACTTCAGCTCACTAGGAGCATATGAGAAAATTTATGAGGGAAAGAAAAACTCAAGCAGGATTAAATGTAACAGTGCTATGTAATTTTTTATTTATTTAGTTTTTGTTAACCGGGTAGGTGCACTAGCCAGAAAGACTATTTTCAGGCATGACCCGGGAGAGTACAGAGACAAACTTCAGAAGAACATCATGATACACAGTGCAAAGTACAAGAACAGTATGATACAGAGTACAGATTACATAACAGTGGCAATGTGACCAAAAAATTGAGGTAGTATTACCAAAACAAGCTTTTAAATTAACTTAAGACAAAATACAGTCAGGTCAGAATAGGAGATAGAGGTATTAAGACCAACAAATACAGTAATTAAGGTCAAGAATTATGCAGCCAAGAACTATGCAAATAAAACAAGGTAAGGTAGGAGCAATAGCCACCAATCAAAGATAGATAAGGGAGGAGCTTGGGAGAAAGGTGGAGAAGGATGATAGGATAACCTGGAGGGGAAAGTGGGAAGTGGGGGAAAGTGACAGAAATGAGGAAGTGAAAGGGGAGAGGTGGAGTTTCTCAGACAGGGTGGGCCCTAGACTCTTTGAAGATGACAGGCGGAGGGTGGGGTTAGAGAGTAAGGGCTAGGGTGGTTTGAAGCAAGAGCATATGTAGGAGGAGAGGAGATACTGTCGGAGTTCTTTCTTAAAGGAGTAGTGGAATCCAGAATGGTGCAGGGTAGTAGTAAGTGAGTTCCAGTAATGGGATGCATGACAGGCAAAAGCACGACCACCTTTATTTGTACGATGTCTCGGGATGAGGACGGGGATATTTACCACTGAGCGCAATGCATAGTGGGTTTTCTGGAAGGGAAGGAGACAAGCCAGTGATTTTGGGATAGGGGACCTGATTATGTTGTCAGTAATGGAACCAAGCACATAGGACCTTAGCTCAAGAGGCGGAAGCCATCCTAGATCAGAGTAGAGGAGACAGTGATGTTTGAGCCGAGGGGAGCTGGATGCAAAGCGACAGATGTTATTGTAGGTGACATCCCACTTATGAAGACACGAATTGCTAGCTGAGACATACGTAGCAACCCCATAAGTGAGAGAGGGAAGTAATATTCCACATGCTATGGCGAATCTAGTTGAGGGAGTGAGCGCATAGCTAGTTTGGTAGGCGATCCCGAGTTTGGAATTAACTGCTTACAGATAGTGTCAGTTCAGAAGCCTGAGAACATAGTTTTTGGGTAGCACTCTAACATTTTATCATTATGTATCAGTACTGACATTTTATTATTCTGATTATTTTATTTATGAATGTTGTAATGTGTTGGTTTTATGAATTTGGTCTAAAACTGTGGGAAAATTCAAGAATGAATGGGACAGACATAGGGCAATTTTGTGGGGGGTAGGAAGAAATAGGCTGTTGGTTAACTAGGATCTGCAGCTTATCCTGTAGGTAGGGAAATGGGCAGACTAGGTGGGCCAAGTGGTCCTTATCTGCCATCAAAGTCTATGTTTCTCCCAGAGCCTCCGGGATTGGGCGTCTTTTAAATAAAATGTGCCTTGCCGTTTTTATCTTAGACGCAGTTCCTACAATACGTATTAAATTCCTCAGTGATACCTAACTATTAGAACAGTGCTGGAGGGGAAGTGAGCAGCAGTTAAACAGAAAGGGTGGTATTTTCTAATGGGTGAAGGCAGCACTTGCGTCCATATTGTGAACGCACACTGCATTCACGCAGATGCGTCCAGATGTCTCTGTCAATTTACAGACATCTGGATGTATTTGTGTCATTTCCCACAGCTGAGGGCAATTTCTGCTACAACTGCGGGGCTCACATCCCGTTTTCTGAGGCAAATATGGAATTCCATCTGCGTTAGACAAACTTTTTGTGATCTTACTTCCTGGATGGAGTGCCACACTTGTATCCAGACAACAGATGTGAGTGTTTAAAAATCTCGCCCAATGTATACAAAACTGAAATTTTGGGCTCCGCTACAGCAACATACCTCCCATCTGTCACACATTAAGAGTGATATAACAAATTTTTCCCTTTCAAAACCCTTTGTTCCACGTGGACAAGGTGTTGTCCCACCTATACCAATATAACCCCAAAGTAGAAATTCACATTTAAGATATAATTACCAATAAATCGGTCACTTCTGAAGGATTAAGGACTGGTTGGGAGCATGGGCGGACGAAGGCACAGCTCAGGATCACCTCCTTTCAACTGGCCATCAAAATGACCAGCTCTGAGGCTGTTATTGTGATTATTTATGTCTAATCACAATAACGCATCTCATTTGTGCACGTTTTTAGCTTACTTTTCTCATTCTGTTTTGCCACTGAGTGGTGTGGTGTGAGTATTATTTCACGTGTATGTCTTAGTTTAAAGCTATTAACATCAGCCGGTAGCTGTAGTCATTTCTAAGACATTAATGACTGAGCTGGTAGCCAATCGGGAGGCTGGATAGGCTCATGAATATTTAAATAGACATAATAATGTACAAGTCTATTCACAGTAAATTTCAGGAGCACAAAAGCATCCATGTCCAACAGTTTTCAGAGCTTTATGTACACGATTTGAATTTCGTCACTTTCTCACAAATATTAGTAGGCCCTCACACATTTGAGAGACTAATGGTGAAAAGTCGTGATGTCCACAGTTAATATATTCTAACAAGGTAAAGCAAGGTATACACTCCCTTTTAAAACTGAAGAAAAAAAACTTACTTTTCACCATTAAAGTGGTTCCACTGCCGTTGACAGTCCGGCTACCAAAAAATTCCACTTCACATATGTATTGGCCAGAGTCGCACTCACTGAGCCGCCTCAGCTGGACTACATACTTCCGAGCTGAGGATGCTTCCACTTCGCTGTTGGTAATGACCACCCGTCCCTGGAACACCAGCGTGCTGTCGGCGACCTCAACAAGTTCGGGCCTTTTGAAGAACTTGGGGGTCCCTAATGACTTTCCTTCACTGGAGTTGAATGTGCAGTGCAGTTCTGCGGTCTCCCCTTCCCTCACTTCTAGGACCAAAGGGTGCTGGGTAACATATTCCTTCTGGCCTGAGCCTCCTACTGGGAGAAGATACAACAGTTTAATGTGCCATGTGATTATTTCATATGGTAGGAAATTGATTTAAATGTCGTTCAGTGCTTTTTTTAAAACTCCCGTCCACTATTATCAGCTACTTTTTGTTCTGTTACTGTTTCAAGGCAGCATAGAGGGCCTGGTTCATAGTTATGTGCTCTAATCACCAGGCTACACTTGCATCTGTGCTGCAAGCTTGTTGTTGGACATATCTATAACATAAAATGGTCCTGAATGGTTGGTTTGCCTGGTAAAGTGATATTGAAATTTGTTTGTACATTTCCATCACCTTTGGATGCAAGTTATTACGAGTTAAAAAAAATATATGTTTTTCTTCTTTTCTGTATAGAAGGCACTCTTAAGTCACTAAGGATTCTTGCACCCTGGCATCACCCTATTTTTGATCCACTCATTCATTTTCATTTGGATTCCATATTTACCTGCTTTTAAAATTTAGTGAACTAAAGCAGAGAGAGGTTAATGGACTCGCTCAGTGTCACACTGTAATATGAACCTGTGTTTCTTCTACTCAGGCCTGTGCTCCAACCATTTATTTTTTTTAAAATTGTCCATTGTGTTTATTCAGAGAGAGAATATCGGGAAGCCATTGAGCCCAGCTCATTTACTAAGGCATCCAGAGAAAGTGCAGGTATACAGGCTGCAGACGCCTCCATCTTGGACCAGGATGGCTGGTTGACATGCTTGGTCTGAAAGATCCATGTCTGTAGGGCAGGGCTTGTTGGAACGGAATAAGCTACTAAACAAAATAAAATCTGGCATGCACCACCCCAAAACGGACGCAAAAATACCGAGAGTCAAGTGACTCCAAACTCTTCAGGTAATGTGTTACCAGCAGGGTCTGTTTTTACCTCTCTGAGCTCTTACAGTAAACTTGAACCAGCACTTCAACATTGGCATCTTTGCATCCATTTTTGGGTGCTGAACTTCAGATTCTCTTTTGTCTTGAAGAAGTCACTGCAAGTTGTCCCTAAACGGTTTGGTACCAGTAATGTGTTCTTATGACCTGTGCTTCATTTGGCCAATGTAAGCTCAGCCTGTAGAAGGCTTTATATTGGGTTTCCTTGTTGGATGCTTATCTCAATTTATCTCCGAGTTTGGGATGCTGATTCCAGAATATGCCATGCAGGGGACATAGGAGTAACAGGGACCTCTGCCTATGAAGATGGGTTAAAAACTGGTTAACCATCGATGTATGACACTTTAGTGTATGGTACCATTTATGTTTTTTTTTTAAAAGAAAACAGTTCCTTACTGCAGTTTTTTTAATGTCACCGCCACTGCCCTTTCAAAGCTGTCCAATCCAGTTGCGCCCGTGTCCAGACTGTTCCTGGTTGTTAACCCATCTGTGACGTACCATCGATGGGTTAACAACATTGTGAGGTCCCATCGATGGTAAAATGTTGTTATAAAATGGTATATATTTCTACCTATAACAACGTTCTATCGTACATTATATAGATAATAATGCCTGTGCAGGTGTGTGTGTGTTATGAGGATTTTTCACACACCCAGAGTGTGTGATATGAGATTTTCATACACTGATGGTGTGTGAAAAAAATCCTCAGTAACACACACCTTGCACAGGCTTTATTTTTTATAATAATTGGTGCAAGAAAATCAATGTAAAGGCAGCATGAACTCCATATGTATTTTAAACCATAGAAAGTTACCTGTACTGACAGTGTCAGCCAACCGATCCCTGTAGGTCCTCCTGTAGGAAGAAATGTAACTGCCATCTTTGTTGCGCTGTTTGGTCCCCCCAGTGTCACAGTAAGAGCCAATGAGGTGGCGCACAAACTATGAGTGACACATAATGCCGTAACCCAGTTATTATGGTATTTGAAACATAGTTTGGCACAGTGCATTAAAGGGGGTCACCAGTAATTACAAGGATCTTATGCAGCAAAATATTGGCCTTATAAAGGTGTTTGAAACATCTGAATAGAACAATTCACAAAAGGAAAGCAACGATTGCAGGGGCGCCCTCCTTATATGTACAAAGGTTGCACATACCAGCAGATATATATAAAGAATATGCCAATAAACACACCTATAAAAATGTATTAATATTGTGATGTGGTTCACTGAAAAATAGTGTCAATACTGTGCATGTCAAATCTGCAGTAGTTATGAGAAACGTAAGTCCAACTTAATTTCACTTGAACAAAAACTAATTTATTGTCACTTGCACAAAACTAACTCAAACTCTGTATTAGCAAAGAGGAAAGCTGGAGAGGTAGCCATTGAATTTTCAGCGCCAGTATCACAGACTGGTTTGTCACAAGAGATTAGTAGAAATGTGTTTAGACTCTCCTAGTTTAACACTGAAGCAGGGGTGTAGCCAGAAATTTCCATTTTGTACACAATCTCCAACAGTTACACCCCCATTAAAAAATGTACACATCCTCTCCAAAAGGTACCCCCTTCCAAACAAGTCAGATTGTTGTCAGATGATTCCTCTACTCTGTAAAGAGGTTATACATGTATCTATCTCCTAAACAACAGAAGTTTAAACAGAGTCACTCCTCAGTGGCCTACACTAACCCAAATACTACAGATTAGAATGAAAATGTTAACAGAAAGGCATATGGTTTGTGACAGGCACTCAGCAAAACTGTACACAAGTGTGTACAGTGAGTATGCCTGTCTACACCCTTGCACTGAAGCTTTGAACTTGCTGATAGAGCTGTACAGGATTTTCAGACTATGCTTCTGCTGGTCATCTGGAGAATTCTGGAAATTTTGCTTTACTTCCTTAGAATTCCATTAGAAGTGGAAGCTCAAATTTGTGAAAGCAGAGTGTTAACTGACCAACTGTATTCCGCAGTTTATGGCAAAAGTAGATTAATTTTCTGCAAAAGGCTGAAAACTATTTAGTGGATCATGTGATGCTTGGCATATTGTTCAGCGATTTACAAAGAAATGCTTTGCAGAATTTTGCAGAATTAAATCACAAAAGCATTGTGGAAATGGACTTGCCTTTCCATACACATTCTGCTGGCAGAATTCGATATTCGTCACAGCTCCGTATACCCCCCACCGCACACCCCAGCAGCGAACGACACTACAGCAACTACAGTGCCAAGTCACTGTAGTGTCCGCGTTGGAACCCAGCACTGTCTATCGGGGGTCTTGCAACCCCCCTCTCCCCAAATCAGCTCTGACTCTGAGTTGATTATATTTCCTGAGGTAGCCTCGAAGAAAACACTTCAAGAAGTGGGTAAACCGCAGCCGCATCGCTGAAAAGCCGCCGACCTGCCAGTTACGCTGTCTGGTCATTCGACAACAAATTGTCACAGCTCTTCTTAAAGATGTGTTGTTGTTCACAGAGAAAAGAGGGTTAGGCGGTTCTGCTTATGTTCAGCCTCATCCTGTGGGGAGGATAGAGGTAGAAACCTACTGACATTGAACCAGATTACGTTTTTGGTGGATTTTTTGTGTCTGTGTGTGTGTGTGTGTGTGTGCACACGTGTGTAATGTGGACTGGACACTGGGGAGAGTCCCACACACTTTTGGAAAAGTGTCAAGGATTTTTAATGTCCACCTGAACAATCACTAAAATGGCTTGTTGTAGTTGTTGTATGATCTATTGAGGGCACTGTTACCTTGTCTTCCACTTCCCCTTAATAATTCCTATTGTGCACAACCATACCTCTCAACATTTCTGTATTAAAACTCACAGCACTGGCCTACAAAAATCATAGTAAATGGCCAAAATGTTGAGCGCTTTCTTATTTTAAGGAATAATATGTCTACAAATAGTGGGCCCCATATAGTTAGTGATCAGGTAGGTAGGTAGGTAAAAATTTATATTTATACAGGTAATACATGTCATTTGGACATAATCTAGTTTACAAGACAGACCTGTGTAAATTCTTAACTAGTCACATACAAATAAGTTCCATGTTAAATGCATATAAATACAAACACCACAATATACAAACAACACGGTATACCTAAAAGACTTACAATAGCTAGATTATAAAATCTCAAAATCCAGGAACCTTAGAGAAAAAAAAAACATTTAACACTCACAAATGTGAGCATATAGCTCCTTTATAGTATGAGTAAACAATGAATAATTTGGAATTTCTCTTACCTCATCAGGAAGAGAATTCCAAAAACTAGCAGCCTGATATAGCAAAGACCTGTCCCAGTATTTATTATAATGTTTACATATAACTATCTTATTTAAGTGAACTGATCTTGTCAATATCTGTTTTTGATAGTTGTTCACTGTAAATAATATTAAAGAAATTGGATGATTTACAGATGAATATTTCATTTTGTTTATTAAAGATAACCAATGACACTTATGATTTATGTCTAAAGGTGACCAGTTCCCTTTCTTCAACAATAGACAATGATGAATCTGATAGTTTCCTTGTATTACGTATCTTGCTCACGCGATAATAAGTTCTATCTAATCTAGACAATAGAGTTTTATTTGCATTTCTATATATTAATTCTCCATATCTTAGCACTGGAATAATTAACTGATCTGCCAGTTTTTTTTCTATCTAAAAAAGATAAGCAATCAGTACTTCTTCTTAATGCCCTTACCCTTCTATTTACTTTTTAATCAGTGCAATAATATGATTTGAAAAGGTCAGATATTCATCAAATATAATCCCTAAATAACTATATTCTTTAACTTGTTCTAGTTTAGTTTGATTTCCTGTATAAATGGATAAATCATAAACAAGTTCACCACTTTTTTCAATGGGAAATACATACACTTTGTTTTTTTTGTGTTCATTATCAGCCCTGACCTGGTGAACCACCCCTCAATTCTTCTAAAATCAGACTGCAAGTTAGTTTGTAATATTTCTTCCATTTTTCCGGACGCAATTATAACCGTATCATCGGCATAAAGTCGAATCTCTGATTTTTCTATAGTCGATGGCAAGTTATTTATAAATATTAGGAACAAAAGAGGTCCTAAAATTGATCCCTGGGGAACACCTCTATTTACTTTCCTCTTTCTTGACAAACATCCCTGTACCTAGACTCTCTGGGAATGATCATCCAAATAAGTTTTAACCAATTTAAGGGATCTTCCCTCATGCCTATTTTATGAAGTCTTTCAATTAGTAAGGGGTGGTCCACCAGGTCAAAAGCCTTTGAAAGATCTACAAAAATAACAGCTGTCTCCCTAGTTTCCCCCAATGACCTATTTATTTGGTCATAAAATTCCAAAAGGGCTGTTGTAGTAGAATAGTTTTTGAAAACCAGATTGTTTAGTTGTCAACAAACTGTATCTGTCCAAATATTTCATTATCTGGCTAGAGACAAGATTTTCAAAACATTTAGACAAAAGAGGTAATAAGGCTATGGGCCTATAATTATTAACTTCTACACCCTTGAAAATAGGTTTTACTCTCTCTTTCCAAGATGAGGAAAATATCCAATTTGAAGACTCAATTAAATAAATAAGTGATAACTGGTGCTATATGAAAATCAGCTAGCTTTAAGAATTTACCTTCCAGACAATCACTACCAAAAGCCTTATGAGCATTTATATTTTGAAGAATTTTATATACTTTAGTGACTGTCAAAATTTTAAATCTAAATGGAGGACATTTATTTTGTATAGACTCTACATTAGTTTGTTCTAAGTCTAAATTACAAGGAATTTCACAATTTGGGAGATCTACAAAAAAATTATTTAAGACATTACAAATTTCCTCTGGATTTTCAGTAATGATATCCCCATTTTTTAATCTTAATATCTCCTCTGAGGAATCGCATCCTGGTTTAGTTAATTTCTTGACCACTCTCCAAAACTGTCTTGGATCTATACTTGACTCTATTTTATTTGTAAAATGAAATTTTGAAGCCTTAATTAACCTTTTACATTTATTTCTAGCAACCTTAAAATAAATCCAATCCTTTTCTAATTTTGATCTCAATGCTTTTTCCAAATTCTATTTTTGATTGAATTTGTTTCAAGAGTCTATCATTTATCCATGGTAATTTATTTAATTTCTTCTTTCTTTAACTCTTGGTGTGTGAAAATCACATACTTCTTCAAAAGTTTGGCTAAAATATTTAATTGAAGTGTCAATATCTGGAATTAATTTACATCTATCCCATTTTATTTACTAACACTATCTAAAACCTAGATTCTGAAAATCTTCTGAAGTCCCTAGTCCAATTTTTATTTTCATATACCCGATTTTGATTAAACTGAGACCTGGGCAAAGTAGCCCAGATCAAGTTATGGTCTCCAAGACATGGTGATAAAACATCCACTGCTTCAATTTCAGTTTGAGTAGATACCAAAATCAAATCTAATATGGATCCATTTGTCATATTTGATGTGTACCTGGTAGGTTTTTTTATGAGTTGTTTTAATCCTAGGTTAGTTACTATGTCTTTTAATTGTCTCCCTCTAATATTTTTCCAATCACAATTTAGACCTCCCATCAAAATTAATGGTCTACTTCCTACTTTATCTGCTATCTTAGTAAGAATCATCTCCAAGTCAGTTATTTTTACCCTTGGGGGTGAATAAATAATCGAAATTACCAATCCTAGATGTCCCAGGTATACAGCTAAAAATTCTATATTGTTTTCACTGCCCTGTATTATAATTTCTGAAAAACCTAATGTTCATTTTAAAAGAAGCATCACACCCCACCTCTAGTTTTTCTGTCTACTCTCCATACTTTATAATCCTGAGTGCCAAATTCTTCATCTTGATGTTTGTTTGAGAGCCATGTTTTACTTAACCCTAATATACATGGATCTTTATCTTTCAGTAAAGTTGCTAAAAGATCAGATTTAGAACTAATGCTACGTGCATTATCATGAAAGATTTTTAGTTCTAAATTTGAAGGCCCTGGATTCACTTCAATATCTCCCCAGTATTAATAAAAACAACTTCCCCAGATAAATTTGATATAGCATTATTAGCCTAAAAGGATTTAGAGGCCTATAACATCCTCCCAAAGTTTGATTTCTTAATATTCTCTGAAAAGTATTCCTTCTTGGTTTGTTACAATTGTTTTTGTGATTGATTAAATAAAATAACTAATTTACAAATATTTTTCGTTTGTAGATTTTTTGCTGTGATGAATTCTTTCTGAGTTACAACACTCAAAAAACAGCAAAGAAATAAACATCCTAAAAAATTAAACATCAACATTTTTCAAAGAAATTGCCACAACTAAAATATGTCTAAAAAATATTTTTAAAATTAGAACCCCTATTCTAAATTACAAAGAAATTATCCTAATATCCCCTAGACTTTAACATAAATTAAATACTTCTAACCAAACATTTTAAAGTAAAACATTTCCAAATTACCAAACTAATCTGAGCCTAAAAGTCTCCCAGTTTTGAAGCAGCCTTTTTCTCTATGGTGTGGCAATCGCGCCGCTCGCGCTGTGAGCAGCGCAAGTTTTTATAGCACTCTGCCCCTCCTCTTCTCTGATGCAGGACCCTGGTTCTCCTCCCACTCACTGCCCCAGGTGTAAAAGTCACAATTCTCTGGTTTACCAGAGATTTAACAGGCAGGTTACAAGGCTGTCCCACAGAAAGTGGAGCACTGGCACAAATTAAGCACACAGCAAAAGGTGAAACAAAGTACACAGTTCAAAAGCAGATGATCTTTTTGTTCCCAAACTGCAGGCTTTAAACTTCCGATGAAAAGGGAGACAGAAAACAGCTGAAGCAAATGTTTCTATCAAGTCAGTTCAATGATTTAATAGTTTGTGTGTCCACATATAGCTCTAATATTATTATTTATTTATTAAATTTTGTTAACCGGGTAAGCCCACTGGGCCCCAAGGTCCCTTTTTCAGGGGTGACCCAAAGTTAGTTACATAGAACTGTGCAAATACATTCATGTAATACAGAGTAGGACATGGCGTACAGGAATACAATGACAGTGTACCACTTTCCTAAAAGAAGGCAGTGACATACAGCACAATAACAGTGGCAGCTGTCAGGCTTAGGGAATTAGTTCTGAAGTATATAAAAGTAGTACAGCAATATATAAAATTAGTACAGTATAGGACATTGGGCACAGGGTTACAATGGCAAATATCAGTTTTCAGAGAAAACCTCAAGGAGTCAAGAGGTGCTCCTTCAGCTATACAATTGCCTGGTTAGACCACACCTTGAATACTGCGTGAAGTTTTGGTGTCCCTCCTTAAAGAGGAACATTGCTCTACTGGAGAGCATCAGTAACCCTATCTGCAGCAAGGGTAAATCTGAGTGTGAAAATCATAGTGCTAAGCAAAATTCATAGCACCTAAGAGGTGTGTGCACAGCTCACAGCCCCCATTACTACAGCAGATGCACAAAAAAATACTAAAATACTAAGAAGCCAGCAGATTAGGCCCTATGGTCTATCGAGTCTGCTCAATGATAAGTGATTTCCCAGGGCACCATTTTTAGCCCTTCCCTCCCTCCCTCCCTACAAGGTCCCACACCCCACAGTGGGGCTCTGGGATGCACCCTCCTCCTATACCTATCCCAGTCTTTCTTGAACCCCTCCACAGTTGTAGCAGCCACCAACTCTCTGGGCAGCACATTCCAGGGCTCCACCACCCTCTCAGTGAAGTAGCATCTCCTTGTTTCCCCCCTCAGTCTCCCCCCCGTCCAGCTTCATTGAGTGTCCCCTGGTGGTCCCTACCTCCCTCAGCTGAAGCACCCCTCAAGGCTTACCCTATTCATTCCTTTGAGATATTTGAAGACCTCTATCATATCCCCCTGTTCCTTCTCTCCTCCAGTGAGTACAGGTTGTGCTCCTCCAGTCTCTCCTCATATGGCCCTACATGAGCCAGGTTTTTGACCCACAGGTGCAGAACCCTGCATTTCCCAGCATTATACTTTAGCTTCCAGGCCCATGACCACCTCCCCAGAGTCTCCAGGTCCTCCTGAAGAGCCAGCTTTCTCTTCTCCTCTTCCACCACCACTCACAGCTTTGAGTCATTGGCAAAGAGGCTCATCCCACTCCTAAAACCACTTTGGATGTCTGAGATATAGGCGTTAAACAGGAGTGGGCCCAGTACCAATCCCTGTGGGACCCTGCTAATGACTCTCCTGGAGAATGAGACCTCCCCCCACCCTCACCCTCTGTACATGCCCCGCTAGCCAGTTTCTAATCCACCTGACCATCTGCCTCCCACCCCCATATCCTCCAACTTCACCAGTAGCCCAGGATGTGGCACCAAGTCAAATGCCCTGCTGAAGTCCAGAAAGAGGATATCCACTGGTCTGCCCTGGTCCAGTGCACTCATCACTCCTTCATAGAACACCACCAGGTTGGTCTGACAAGATCTGCCCTTAACAAAGCCATGCTAGTGATCATCTAGGTGACCCCGTGCCTTCAGAACCCCCTCCCAGCCTCTCCTTCAAGATGACCTCCATCACTTTGTCCACTACCAACATCAGGCTAACTGGCCTGTAGTTTTCTGGCTCCTCTTACGAGCCACCCTTGTGTATAGGCATTATATGGGTCATCCTCCAGTCATGAGGCACCCACCCCGACTGCAGGGAGGAGTAAAAAAGGTCCACCAGGGGTGCAGCCAGGGTATCAGCCAGATCCTCAAGCACCCTGGGATGGATCCCATCTGGGCCCCGTGCTTTATCCCCTCATGGCCTTGAGGGCATCCCACACCCTCCCACTGGGGATTTCAGCATCCATTTCCCCCACTTCATCTGCTGGTCCCCCTTCCCTCTCCTCATGCTGTGCTGCCCCCTATCCTCTTGGTAAAGACCAAGGCAAAAAAATCATTTAGTACCTCCATCTTCTCCCCCAGTTCCTCCACCCACCCACTACCCATCCTCAGCCTACTAATCTGCCCCTTCCCTTTTCTTCTTTATATAGAAACATAGAATTTGATGGCAGATAAGGACCGCTTGGCCCACCTAGTCTGCCCATTTTCCTACCTAACGGATAAGCTGAAGATCCTAGTTAACCGGCAACCTACTTCCTCCTACCCTCCACTAAAATTGTCTTATATCTGCCCCAAGCATTCTTCAATTCCCCCACTGTTTTTTACTCCACTACTTCCTCAGGAAGGCTGTTCCATGTATCCACAACCCTCTCTGTGAAAAAATACTTCCTCACATTACCTCTGAGCCATCCCCCCTCTATTTTCAAATTGTGCCCCCTTGTTCTTGCACATCTCTTTTTCTGAAAGATGCTACCCTCTTGGACTTTGTTGATTCCCTTGAGGTACTTGAAGGTTTCTATCATGCCCCCCCTTTCCTCGAAGGTATGCATATTAAGCTCCTTTAGTCTCTTTTCATATGTCTTCTGGTGCAGACCCTGCACCATTTTGATTGCCCTCCTCTGGACAGTCTCTACCCTGTCTATGTCTTTGCAGAGATGGGGTCTCCAGAACTGCATGCAGTACTCCAGATGGGGTCTCAAAACTGTCTGTACAGAGGGATAACAACTTCCTGTTTTCTACTGGTGATGCCTCTACCTATACAACCCAGTATCCCCCCAGCCCTCCTTACTGTCTTCTCACATTGCTTGCCCACCTTTAGGTCATCTGATATGACTACCCCCAGGTCCCTTTCCATTTTTGTTGTTGTCAGTGTCTTACCCCCATTGTGTACTCTTCCCCTGGGTTTTTGTTTCCCAGGTGCATTACTTTGCACTTCTTTGCATTGAATCTAAGCTGACATGAATTTGACCATTCCTCCAACCTTGCCAAGTCCCTTCTCATCCTTTCCACCCCATGTTGTGTATCAACCTTGTTGCAGATCTTTGTGTCATCTTCAAAGAGACATACTTTCCCTTTCAGTCCCTCTGCAATTAAACTAATTTGATAATGAAAACAATGTAAAGTACTGATTTCCCCACATTGTTGACTTACATTGATATAGTGATTGGAAGGCTTTTGCTGCCCCCTGGTGGTAATTGGAGGAAAGTCATTCTAAGTGGACTAATTGTGTTGTAAGACTGAAGTGGAACATTTCAAATAATCTTACAAACCCACCGACTCTCACAGGTTTCTCCTCCACAGCTCCTTTCATCCTAAACATGTCAATAATGGCCTACCTTATTCACAGTTTCTTAGACTTTGTAGCTTATGCAATGAAGAGGATGATTTTGCTGGGCACACCCAAATAATGCATACATTTTTTATCAACAGGTGATACCCTAAAAGCACAGTGGACAGAGCACTCTCCCGGGTCGGTAACATGCCCTGTAACCTTGACCCCCACAGGAAGGATACTGTCATGCAAGAACAATGGTGAATTCCACTAGTGCTTCCTTTCCATCAGAGTGCACCTTCTCTTCACAGGATCATCATCAGTAACTTTCCTATTTTGCAAACTGACCCCAACATTGGTGCTTTCTTTACAGAACCACCTATTGCCTCCTACCACCGGCCACCCAACCTGCAGAATCTCCTGGTTAAAAGCAGCCTGCCTACTCCTAACAGTTCCTCCCTGCAAGGTACCAAACCTTGTAACAGAACTCGCTGCTACACCTGCAGATTTGTTTCTAGTGTGACTGAAATTCAGGGGCTTACAGGTGTTTATCACATCACCAAGGAGTTCTCATGCACCTCCACTAACGTGGTGTATTGTATTCTTTTCAGGAAGTGTACAGCTATTTACATCGGAGAAACTGGTAGGCGCCTTGCTGACCATTTCAGGGAACATTACAGAGCAGTCAGGAATGGTGACACTGCTAAACCCATTGTATCCCACTTGATCTCCAGGGACCACAGTGTCAATGACCTTTCTGTTTGTGTCCTTTAGCAGGGCTTCTGGGATCCTGACCATAGAAAAAACATGGAAGCCAAGCTGATCATCCGTCTTGGCTCCCAGCAGCCCTCTGGTTTAAATGATAGACTTATTTTCCACTAACATCTTTCAGCCACCCCTTGTTTTCCCTAAAGTCTGTTTTTGTACTCATTTATTTTCTTTTTCATTTTCACCATATGTCTCCATCTCTGTCTCCTTCCCACACACTTGTCACCTTTCAGCCTTCTTACTAGGCCCTGTTAATTAGTTCCCACCTGGGGACTTCCCCAGCTCTTTCACTTCTATTATGCTTTGTCTTTCCCATCATCACCTTTTTGTTTCACAGATTCTCTCTTAATCTTGCCATTTATCACTTCTTCTCCTTGAGCCTCCCCTTTTTTTTTTCCCTACATATATATATATCCCTTTTTTTAGCTCCCATCTACGCTAACCTTGTTTTTTTTCTCTTTTAGATATTTCCTGAAGAAAACCTAAGGTTGAAACATAGATTTTTAACTCTATTTTCAGCGTGCATTTAATATAAACATTTTGTTTTGCTTTCAGACCACATGCTGACGCAGCACCTTGTTTTTGTTTTTACATTTAAAACAAACTGCTCTAGATGAGGCCCGAACTCACAACCTCGGCATTGCTGTGCTTTGTACTGCTGTATAAGTACCGCTCGCTAACCGATTGCACCACTGGAGCTCTAATATACCTTTCTTTCTCTGATATACCAGGAGAACCCTTTTTCCCCTTTCTAATCCCCTGTGCCAATCTCAGTTCCGCCCCTGCCTTGGCCGACCGCACCACCCTGGTGACCCTCCTGGTTACATCATCCTACTACCCCTTGGATATAGCCCCCTGAGAGTATTTGTATCAGCTACACGCAGCCTTTTTTCCCTCACCACATCCTGTACCTCCCTTGTCCACCAGCTTGGCCACTTAGCTTTGCCCCATTGCAGCACTCTCTCGTGCAGGCCTTGGTAGCCTCCAGGAGCCCCTTTTTAATAATTTCTCACTAGCCCTCCATGCCCATGCTGGTCCTGATCTTATCTAGGTAGCCCCTAAGGATCCGCTCCATGCCCCCAAAGTCCACCCCTCTAAAATCAACCACTGTCATTTTTGTGTGTTCTTCACCCACCCCCTAGATCAAGGGAGAACCAAACCATGGTGTGATCACTTCCCTGAAGTGGGTCCCCAGCAACTATGTCCCCGGTGAGCTTACCATCTGACAGGACCACAACCAGGATGCACCCTTCCCTCATTAGATCAGTCACCAGCTGGGCAAGGAATGCATCCTGGAAGACATCCAGCAGGTGCTGCTCCCTCCCCAATGAGGATCCATAGTTCCACAGTCTGCTCCTGGCATATTCACATCTCCCAGCACCACAGTTTTGCCCTCTCCCCACCACAGTAATCCCTAAGGTTAGCCACCAGGCCTTCCTCCAGTTCCTCCACCTGCCTGGCTGGTCTATATACTACCCCCATCTTCACCTGCTTACCCCCTGGAGCCTGCAGGGTGACTTATAGAGCCTCCACCTGATCCTCCACTTCCTCAACCTTGCATATCTCTATGCCATCCCTAATGATAAATGCTACCCCCGGCCCCTTCCCTCCACCCTATCCCTTCTGCACGTGGTGTACCCTAGCAGGTTTAGGTCCTAATCATGTCTGGAAGTGGCTGAAGTCTCTGTGACAGCCACCACATCCACCCCTTTTCCACCAACAGTGCCTGAAGCTCTGGCATTTGGTTTCCCATGCTGCTGGCGTTAATCAGGACCACCACCCCCACATGCCCCCTTGCCCTCCTCCCCTGCCCTGAGGTCTCCCTGTTCCCCACCTGCAAGGACCGCCTTGTGCAATATTGGGTGCTCCTGCCCTGTGCCCCTTCCCCCCACCTGTGGGAGAAGGCCAGGGGTTCCTGTCTTGGCCTGCCAAGGAGCTCCCCCCCTCACAAGTTTAAACCCCACCTGGAGCGGATTCATTCTGCCACTCTAAGCTGCAGGGCCTCTTTTCCCTCTGAGCTAAGGTGGAGCCTGTCTCTTGCATACAGTTCCTTGTCCTCCCAGGTTGCACCACAGTCCCCTGCCTACCCATACCCCCTGGCCTTGCACCATTCACTGAGCCATACAGTTACATCCCTTACTTTTTGTTTATTCTGCACACTGGCCCTTGGCACCAGTAGCATCTCCGAAAAGGAGACCGAGCACCCCACATCCTGACAGACCCTGACCAGCTCCCTAAACCTAGCCTGATTCTCCAGCTCACTGTTCCCCTCTATATCATTTGTACCCAGGTGCACTAATATGTCAGGGGTCCCACCACATTCCTGCACTAGAGAATAGACCAGATGTTTTGCCTGATGCACTATCAAGCCAGATATACTCCTGGACTTAACACCACAGGAAGTCCCCCCTTCCCTCTCCACCTGATCCCTGTAATCATGGAGTCCCCCAGGAGAAGCACCCTTACCACCTCCTTTTCCCTAGACCTGCTTGGTATCCCAGTTGCCCCCTTCCCCCCACATTACCATGCATGTTCCCTCTCCTCCCCCATGCCAAATTCCAACCTGTCCCTCCCACTCCAACCCTTATCTCTTACTGTCCTGACTTCCCTGCCTTTTCCCCTTCCTACTATGGCACTCTGGTCCATTCCTATTTTTCTCCCAGGAGCAAGGGCCCCCCTGTCCCCAGGTCTTCCTCCTCAATGACCTGTCCACCTCAGCCACTTTCGTTCCCCTGGCTATGTCTAGGACCAACCCCATATCTCCTCCAGGAGCAAGGGCCACCCCCCATCCCCTGCTCTTTTCCCTCTCAGACCTGTCCTCCACCACCACTTCCCCTCCTCCTGCTGCACCCAGACCCAACTCAGTATTTCCCCTAGGAACATGGGACCCCCTGCCCCACAGGGGAATGCAAACCCCCCCTTCCTCCCTCCTCTGTACCTGCATCTCTCCGTCCCTGCATAACCTCTTACCCCGTATTATACCCACTTCCTTTACTAGGACCCTTCTCCCCCCAGGCCTCCCCTTGGGTCTCATTGTTTCGTTTCATGCCACATTTTCATTTTTTCACGTGTTATCACACTGCTTCCACCATCCCTTGAAATGTTAGAAAAAGTGTGGGGAGATGAATGACCAACCACACACTATACTCTACATTGCTAGCCAAGTATTTGTTACCTTCTGTCAACATCTACTGCATAACAGTCCAGATTTGCAAAAAGGAGATTGTAACAATCCTAATTATTATCATCCTAAAGGTTTAAGCAACATAATTACAATGCTTTGTGGTCATTTCCTGTTGAAAAAAGTCAGAAAGTGGTCTAAAGCAAACCAAATAAAGTTGGAAATGTAATAAAAATGATCAACTTGAAAAAAGGCTTTAGAAAAAGATAATCCATAATAAACAACTGTTTTGTGTTATATCATAAGGTAAAGAGATATAAGTTTGTTAAGAAATAAACAAAATATTCTTCATTTATTGATCTTAAATCTGCATTTGATAATTTAGATAAGGAAGTCCTATGGAAAACATTAGGTATTGTAAATGGAACCTGAGTTATGGCGATGTTTCATCTAGAGCACCAACCCGGTCAACAAAAACTAAATAATAATAATAATAATATTGGACCTGATAATGGAATATCAAAATAATACCTTTTTAATGATCTGGGTTGGTCTGAAAGTAGAACTGCTGTTTCCCTTTCGGACCAACTTTGCAATCCAACAGGCATTTTGGCACAATCTTTGTTTTGTCAATTGTCTTTATTTACGTTATCTTCTCATATGTTTTGAGAACTGTACTGTATACTGTTGCATGCTGATAACATTTTGTTATTGTCTCAGGAACCAGTAAGCTTCTCCTGCTACAACTGACAGCAGATCCTGCCTCAATGCAGAGTGCTGATCTGGGCAATGCACAGACAACCCCGGGAAGGGGTTCATAAGATCACAACGTATTTCTGGTATACCCACTCCTCAGAGCGCTGCAATCTGACCGCTGTCAATGAATATATTTCTTTCTGTCAATACCAACTTATCCCTGAATGTTGATGGGATGTAATGCTTGACTACTTACTAGTATATGAGAACTTCTAACTGGAACTGTAAATTATGTCTATTGTATTGTAAAATAGCACAAATATCAATAAAGTTTACTATTTAAAAAAATGATTAACAGATTGCACAAAACAGGCTATGAACTAAGATTGGTGATTAACAGAAGACAAACAAAATTATGGTTGTTGGTGCCCCAGCCCATAGAAAAATTATAGCCAGTATTTCCAGGGAGACAAACTAGAACAAGCAAATTCTTTAAATAATTGGAAATTACTTTCTGAATAATTTAAAATGGTGTACACTTATAGAGGCTGTTCAAGTAAAGCAAGAACAGTATTAACTATGCTGAGATTCTTTTTTCAGCCAGAGGGGTGAAGGCTGAAGCTCTTTGCAGGATTTATACCAGCATAATGGAACATATTCTCATTTTTGGGGTAGAAATATCAGATACCGGTATATGATAAAATTAGATATACTGAAAATAGCTACTTTAAATGGATTTTAGGGGTGCAAAATTATAACCTTAATTATTTAATTAAAGCTGATTTTGACTGTATACCCCATAAAGTTGCCTGTAACTTGGGATCAATAAGTTACATGCTTAAAATTCACACTATCAGGGAGGACAGGTGCCCAGCTTTGACTTTAAAAGAACAGCAATTGCTGGATAATGCAGGGAGAAATTCAGATTGGTAGCATGATACAATAATGCTGACACAAGAAATGGGAATGGATATTTTTATTGTAAGAGATTACCTACACTCATTGAAAGAAATAAAGCAGAGCATTCTTGATATTTACATTCAAAATATTTCTGAAAATGTTTACAACTTAGCCTACTCATTATGGATAAAGTATACTATATGACTGAGTATTACATAAAGGAAATAAAGGGCATAAATTACATAGAGAATGGCTATGTTAAGAATGTAAAATGTGATACATAACTTCTATTAAAGTCAATTTAAGAATCTTGGGGAAAAAATAGAGAAACTGCGTGTGTCGATCAAACGGTGGGAAATTAGAACTCTTATTTATTGGATTGTTCTCCATATGGGGCTATTATTAATGACTGGCTATGTCAAATTTTTATTCCATGGTACATTGCAGAGATGAATCAGAAAATGAAGTACATTCTAATACAGTGAGGTAAACTCCTGACAAAAATATTATGACTTTTGCATATAAAGTACAACTGATACAGACAATGTATGAAGATGTAATAGATAAGTTGAGATAATAAAGTAAATTGGGAAAACAATATCTTAAAGTTGTCTTTGGAATAATTGCACATTTGATGGAAAAGTTGTTTTGAATGTGATTTTAATAGTGGAATGATTGTGATGTCTTTTTTTTTGTGAACTATTTTTATGCTCCTCCTTAGCTGGAGAACTCTCTCCAGTATCCTCTGGTGACCTCTACCTCCCACTGTGACAACTCCGCTGCTCCGCCACCCCCAGACCAGCACATCCCATGGGTCTGAACCCTCCAAGGAAGGGCCGCCCTATCCACCCAAGGTGCTTTACTAGGTACTGAGCTCCGAGACGGGGGAGGTGAGGAACGGAGTGGGAGTGTCCAGCATTGGGAGTGTGTGCCGAGGAGGTGGCTTCACCTACCTCCAATGGGAGTCTACCGGATGCTCGATCTCTTCCCTCCCCTGCTGACCCCCAGTGACCTGGGCTCATTCCCAAACCCGGGTCACCAGCGTGGTATGAGGTGTGACATCCAGCACCTCAACCCTCAACGCCACTGGGCTGGCTTGATTGTGATGTCATGTGATGGCAGAAATGCTTTTCAAAAAAGAATAATCCAATAGAAAAAAAACTATGGCATCTTGCATTCCAATGTGT
The DNA here is from genome assembly GCA_016271365.2 of Neoceratodus forsteri. NCBI lineage: Eukaryota > Metazoa > Chordata > Ceratodontiformes > Ceratodontidae > Neoceratodus > Neoceratodus forsteri. The sequence continues at coordinate 55,119,998 of JADMNL010000035.1, forward strand.
TCTACATCAACATACAACCTTATTACAACAGGTTTTGAAAGCTGTAGATGTTATATACACCAGTCCTACCAGAACATTAATGTATCTTGTCTGTCTGTTTAGTCAGCCAGTTAGCTGATTAGTTTGCTGTAATTTTTAGAAATTTAAGGAACCTACATAGACATATTTTCTCATTTTTATCTCATCATTTGAAGCACCACTTTAGTTATTTTGGTAGTTTCTTATGTGTCCTTTCTTTTTAATTTGTACATTTAAAGCAGCAGTTCATATGCCACAGTAATTGCATGCCTATACATTTTTATTTCCATCTTAGATCACCCCATCTTGTAAGATGCCGTTTTCTCCCATTTTGAGTCTGCCTCTACATTAAGATAGGAAATAATTATTGGCAAGCAACATTAAATATGGCTGCCACATGGTTTTCATCAGTATTCTCAGCTGTATTTGAACACCCATTGCTTAACATCACTTCTCTTGTGACTAAGATGAACTAGCATGTAACTGACATTGCCCTGACTTTATATGACACTGGGGACAACAGAGCTAACTCCAAGTCACAAAACCTAAACTCTAACATGGAGAACATAGAAGCAAATTGTGCACCACATAAACTGATTCAAAACAAAATGAACCACAGGAACCAATATGGGGACTGTGAAGGAGTCAATAATGAAGTATACACGAAACAGAAACAGAACTGTCGATACATCATGTTGGTGTAAATTAATAAATGTTTGTGAATTATCAAAACATCATGTATAAAATATTTTAACATAAATTGTTGCCTTAATTCTACTTCTCAGAGACAAATTGCAGTTACATAGAGGAGTGAAATGGGGGTACTTGCATGTTATTATTTTTAAAGAATTAGAAATTAATACAAAGTGTGGTAACAATAGTTCATTTTTTCCTTTCTCACTATTTCGAGGATATTCATTGGGATTCCTATATAAATATTTAACAGTATGTGCTATTTATCTAACAATAGATATTTGCCATTTTTGACTAGGAAAGGCATACTAAGCTATGATAGCTTTTTTTCCAGGTGCATTCTAAGGGGTGGGTTGCATGGCCGTGTTTGAGTGAGAGGGGGAATGTTGGTCATTGCATGGGGGAACCCTCTCAGTAAGACCAATGAATACTTTTTTTAGTTTCTTTGTTTTAATGTATTTTGCTCTTTTCTTTTGTTTCTTAATCTGTACTGCTCAGTTTATAGCTGTTTTATGATTTATCTTTGATATTTTTTTTGACCATGTACCGTTGTACATACTGTATGTACCTATTGTCCCGTTGTGATGTATGATTTTTTTCATAATTAAAATTTCCCCTACTGTTCTTCAATAAGTGCCATGGGATCTTTTACTTCCACCTGGACAGTGACCAGAGATGGGTAGAACAGACCTTGGTTTAGCATCTCATCCAAAGAATGGCACCTTGCATGTGTAGTACCTTCCTCATGCTGCATTACAGAGTCAGTTATGGATATTATTCCAAGTGCCTGGTGTGGGGGCTAGAACCCTTGACCATCTGAACTTCTGGACCCAGAAGAGAGTGCGCTGCCTACTGAGTCACTGACATATATATCATGCTAAAGCAGAAATGATCATCAACTTTCCAGTTTTCAACAAGTCAGTACACATTTTGAATTTTATTAATGGCCATCAAATAATTTATTTGAAGTAAAATGATGGATATTTGTGGTATACAAGGAAATGAATCTGTCAAAGGTAAAATCAAAGCTGATCTACTCATATTGTAATTAATAAATGTGGTTTTATCCTTTCAGTAGGATGCTGTGACATCAGATGATATATTTTTTGAAAGGAGCTCAGAATCATAACATTTTCTGTTTGTGCATCTGATAGAAGATGTACTATAGCAATGTAAACCTATAATGATGCCAGTATCATGCTTTGTGACACAGAAAAAGAGTATTCAGAATAATAACCAACTTCTCCATTAGATTCAACAGACAAGAGAGACAGGTATCTTTCAGCCTAATTTAAATATTGAGAGGGTAAGACATGCATCAGACAATAGATAAATAGATAGATAGGTAGGCACACAGATAGACAGGCAGGCAGGCAGACAGACTGCATGTTGAAATATTGGAGCAGAAATTATCAACTTTTTTCTGGACTGTCTGTTTCAGCTTTCAACAGACAATACAGAGTTAGAATCGTATTTATGATCTTTGAATTACATATAGAGAGAATAATGCCTGTGCAGGTGTGTGTTGTGAGGATTTTTGTACACTCCCGAAGTGTGTGATAATCTCATAAACCCCAACAGCGAAGCTTGAGAGGTTTCTGAGATTATCACACACCAAGGGTGTGTGACAAATTCTCATAAAACAAACTTTGCACAGGCATTATTTTTTATGATAACTGGTGCAAGGTTTCAACAGGGAGAAAATCTAAGCTGTATTTGTGTGAGCGAACTTGTCCCTGAGTAGCTGCCATACTGGTACAAATACAGTCGCGTGAGAGTGCGAGGAGCAAAATGCCCTAATAATCTGCTATTGAGTTGTTACTGAATTCAGCTGGTTATTATAGTGTTTTATCAGGGCTGGCTATCCAGTCATTATAGGGGGTCAGCAGTTATTATATTCAATTAATGACAGGTACGTATGGTACACTAGGAAGTAAACTTATTAAGGGCTGAAATCAAAGCACAGCAACTAAATGTTTTATTAAGAAATTCGTAGTTATACCTTTTAGCAGGATGTACTTACTTAAAATTATATATTTTGTGCAAGAGATCTCAGAATCATAACAGTTTTCTGTTTGAGCTACTGGCAGAAGACGTACTGTAGTCATGTAAAGCTAAAACAATGTACATATCATGTTTTAGACACAAAATAAGATTGTTTAACATAATAACCCACCTCTCCATTAGATGCAACAGATAAGTAAAATATTCAATAGATAGATGCTAGAGAGATAGACAGACAAACAGACAGATAACTCTGTCTGTGCAAAGATAATGCTGGATTTTGATTTGTCACAGGTAATAACATAAATAATTATGCCACCAACTTACCATAGCACAGCAGAATCGAGATAAAGCACAACAGGTGAATGGTCATCTCTGCTGTTCTTCGTGTCTGTCAGAAATGACATAACGTCCTTCGAGGGTAGTGAGAAGCATATTCAAATGAGTGAAGGGGGAATTAGCAAACATGTGATGACACTGCTGTTAGGTATGTAGGTCAATGTTATATACTTTTTTACTCCCTCACTCTTAGATTACTTTTCTGCCATATAAATAGTGTAAAGCATTTTTGGGATGCAGTTTGGATGAAAATTGCTACACAAAAATTGTTGAACTTGACTGTCTACAACCTGTAAAAAAAAATCAAAGAATTTCACAAAATTTGGCAGTTTATACTAGTGCAGTATATCTAACTCCCAAGTATTTTGCTAAAAATATTATTTTAATTATGTTTCATTTAATTTAGAGTAGAAATATATATACATATATATATATATATATATATATTTATAAAATGGGTAAGAAAAAAAAATCCATGCGATCCATAGCATTGGACAAACACCATCACATGACCGTGCGTATATCAGAGCGCGACCGCACGCCTGCACTTTTACCCCTCCAAAACAATTTTGACATTTTATAAGATAGATATACCACTCTGAGGTGTGCGGTGCATTTGATATACGACGCACGCACGCCTCCTGCCTCCCCGTGCTAGCACCCCGACGACCGGAGGTCATTTCCGAACCCGGGTCACTGGCATAGCACGAGGTAAGGCATCCAGTGCCTCAGCGCTCTGCACTACCAGGCCGGCAGGAGATGCATTTTTACAGATTTTTCTCACCTGTTTTATAAGTATATGTAGCAATACATGAAAGGGTGTCATTTGTTGGAATATTAAGATACTCCTCTTGTTTGTGTGGTGAAGAATGAGGCCACAGGTCAAGTGCTCTGCAGCATGGACCAGAGGAATGCCTATATATCCCAATGAATTCAGCACCCTGGAACATGTTATTGCCCTTACAAAAAGATCTGGCATTAAAGGTTTTAGCTTAGAAAATACAATACTGAATTCATAAGTATATATGGGCTCAGCAAATGACTTGTCTGGGCCAATAATGGATCAATATTTGAGGTAGCCATCTTGAACTATGACAGATAGATACATAGATAGATAGATAGATAGATACATAGATACATAGATAGATAGACAGACAGACAGACAGGTAGCTAGACAGGCAGGCAGGTGGACAGACAGACAGGCAAACAGACAGATGGACAGACAGTATACAGAGGATACGACATGGTCTGACTAAAGATATTGGGCCTGATTCTCGAAGGGCAGTGCAAGCTGCACCAATGGTAGCTTGTGCCATATGCCAGTACACAAGGGACCCTGCACCTGATTCTCTGTTGGGTAGGGTCTTGGCAGCAGGGTGGTTGGATGGCACTGCAGTCACACCAACCCTGAACCTCTGTAGCAAAACATGTAACAGTTCCCTGGTTGCTAGCGGTCCCCCATCCTGGTCCTCAATGTCCCCTGTATGCTGAAAGAACAGACCACCCTGGTGTCCAGTAGCCCCCCCAATCCCTGTAAAATGTAAAATAAACATCCCCTCCCTGGTGGCTAGTGGTCCCCCTTCCCCATTCCTGAGCACCCTGTCCAAAAATACCCAACAGTCCCTGGTGCCTAGGGGACCCCCACCCTGGCAGGTAGTACCCCACCACTGCACTCCCCCAAATCCCATCACAGAGCTGGAGCCAGCACAGCCCTCCACTCTCTGCCATGGCCGGCCAGTGACTTAGCTGTTAAGGAGTGCATACTGTACAATCAGCTGTTACAGTATGCACTCCTTGAAGGGGGGGTGCACTGGACACCATGGAGGTCTGTTCTTTAAGCATACAGGGACATTGGTGGTCAGGGTGGGGGGTCAGTAGCCACCAGGGACCTGTTTTATTTTATACAACACTAGATCAGGGTTGGGGGGGGCCATGACACATGTTCCCTTCTGCCCAGGGAGGGCTCTAGGGGTGGTGCAAGTTCTCTAAACCCTCCCAGAGGACACACGTCTAAGTACCATTAGACCAGTCCTGGTTGATCTAACAGTACTTAGAACTGTGCCTTTTGGGAGGGTTTAGAGAATTCCCAAATTGGAGGATGTGGCAGCTTGCATCTGCCGCAAGCTCCCTGGTACACCCTGCTGCATGGCACAAACCTGGCACAGGGCCGTCTGGTGCATTGGGTCCCAGTTTTGTGCAGAGAGCCTTTGAGAGTCCTGAAATCCACATGTTTTGATGCAAGATGCCCCTTGCACCACTGCTGTGTGAGGCAGGCACCTACATCAAAGTCAGTGCTTTGAGAATTGGGCCCATTATATTTATCTTCACGAGAGGCTACTGATATTATAACATCTCATGAGAGGCAAAGCCACAAGTTAGATATTCAATATCAGTGGCCTCGAGTGAAGATAAATATGATATCTTGAGTCAGGCCTTGGCATGCTTGGTTTATACAACTTTGTGCTTGGATTTATGGGACACTGTTACTTTTCTGACTCATGAGGAGAGGTGAGTCAGCATCTGATCGCAAACCTCCTGTTATTCTTGAATAAAATCTATAATGTCCCTCCAAGTTCCATATTTTATAAGGTCCTTAAAGACTGCTGTTAAGTAAAATCTTGTTTTATCTGGCGTCCAGAGTTTATTAGACTCCAGTCACAAGCAGTAGTCAGTTAGACTGCATGGGTCTGCGGTCAGGCATCTCGTGGTTTCAGCATTTGGGTGATCAGTTTCAAACGGTCTGTGACTGAATTCTCAAAGCGCATTAAACCACCTCTTGCTTTCTGAGACCTCTATGCCAGGATGAGTTTGCATAAGCAGACTGTGGTAAACATGAGGAGAGGCAGGAGAGATGGGAGATCAGCTACTAACTGCAAAGAGCAATACATCGTCCTTCATTGTGTTTGCATTTCGAATTGTTTTTTTAAATACCATGGGGGAGGGACCATAATGCATTCCAGGGACAAGAGGGTGGTTCAGGGAATCACTGCAGTCCTGCCTGAATTAAGCAATAATGTATTTACTTATTACGCTTCGGTAACCAGGTAAGTCCACTGAGGCAATTACAATACCTTTTTCAGGGTTCACCTGGCAGGGCAGCAACAAACAATACGGTACAGTGCAAAAACAAGAAGGGAATTCTGTTACAGTAATAACAAAATTAACACACAGCAGGTAGGGGATAAAGAATCATAAAACATACAGAAATATAAATGTAACACTTTATAACAGCTAACAAAATAGATATATACACTTTGGTAATAACATATTGCAGGTCAGTTTTGGAATGAACATGAGCAGTGAAAACTGAATATAACAGCTAACAAAATAGATATTTACACTTTGATAATTACATATTGCAAGTCAGTTTCAGGATGACTAGAATAATGACTGAAGAACCAGTAATTTCCTGGAGATTAACAACTGGCTGGGGGGGGAGGGGTGGCCCGAGGTGCAGCCAGTCAGTCATTAATCAACAGGAAATGACCAGCTCCAAGGTCATTATTGCAACTATAAGTCTAATCACAATAATGATTTTTTTGCAGTTCATTTCTATTATTTTTAAAACAATTTCTCTGGTACTGCACTGCGCCGCGCGTGTAATGGCAGCCTGGGCTGATGAATATTCATTGATGGTATGCTAATGAGACACACTGTTACATGCATAACCAGTGAGAGTGAAGGGACACAGTGATCTTAATTAATATTTTTGAGACGGAACATGAGTAAGCAATTAAAACAAAGGAAGGGAGCAGACACAGTGGTTTTCTCCAATATGTGAAGTTTAAACTGTAACCCAGGTACTACCACTTTTAGTCCGATTTACTACAGTTTGTGTTCCAATGTTCTGTATTCAAACCATCCTGTCAGACTTTTATTTACAATTCATCACTTGACAACATGGTACAAGTAAACACTGTCAGTAGTAAGAACAGCTGAGAGGTTGCCATGCCGGACATTTCTAAGAGATTTCAGATCAGCATGGTAGCCAATCAAGGAGATCCTTTATCTCATGAATAATTAATTAGACTTATAATTATTATTGTTGCAGTTCTGAAAGCTGTGCAACTCCTCTCAGAGCAGTGTGGTTCATCTGAGCCACTTTCACATTCAGCTCGTACAGTCATTCATGTATCTACGATGTGTAGGTACGGTCAAACATATATAAATAATGCATAGCTACAAAGAAAGATAATAATATCTTTTCGCAGTACCCCGATATATCACTTTTTATCTAAGCATTTATCTGAACACATATGTTTGTGCGTGCGTGTGTGCACGCGCGTGTGTGTGTGTGTGTGTGTGTATATATATATAAAATTGGTGTGGACATAAATGGGGTGTGATAAAACCATTTATTTGAGTTACTGTGTGTAGAAATGTAAAAATGCAGAATCATTTTAGTACACAGTTACTATGTAATTGTTTCGCCCATTGGAGTCAGAACGGTTTGAAAAGTGGCAGGGCCAAGGATGTAAGGGGTACATTCTCCCCCTATTAAATACATTAACATGATTGCAAAAGCAGATAGGGCCACTAATGAAAGTGGTATTGCCATGGCCTTTGTGCCCCCTTCTGGCACCTATGCTTTCTCCCTGCCCCCACACTCCCACCAGCCCACTGGCACTAGTTGTAACTTCTGCCCTGCAAAGATGTAGACCCATTTCCCCAGTCTCACACAGACTCCGAACAGCACTTCTTCAAACTCTGTCCAACTTTCTTTCAGCCCTGACTCACAGCATATTTTAAACAGCAGAACTTTTTTCTCTTCAGAATGACCTTGTTTCAATACTTTGTTTGTGTTACTCTGTCTATTTCTCCATATGGCTGGTCTCAAACATTTCTGAACTACTGTGTCCCTCATTAACCCCTGCCCTGGTGGTCAAACTACAGTTTATATTTTGTTTAAAAAACAACCACAGCTTTTGTATTTTTTAAACAACTGCCATTCTCCGAAACCTCACCTCGGCAGTCTTACTACCTGCTCCAGTAGTGCTCTGTCTACAACCATGCTCACGGAACAGGGCCACTCACAAGTTTTTCCCAAATGCCCAGGCCTGCATCTCACTACTCTAGACACTTGACTTCATAACCCTAGGACTCCGTAGAAGATGTGGGACTTACACTGGCTAAGTTGCCATGAATGTATTAACGTAAAGCACAATCATAAACATAAAACATTATTAGATAGGCTTTGTTCCAGACCTGGATGCCAGCAACAGGATGAAACGATATAACACCTTCTCTTTTTTTGCTGTTATATTACTGATTTTTGGACTTTATTGGCTGCCAGATGGCGAGAACTCTTGTTCACTACAATAACGTATGAGATGCTTATGTACTGTATGGTTATTTTCCACCTTCTTGGACACATTGGAATGTGGACACTTTTAATTTGCTTTTTGTAGTTATCAAATGTCATATATGGAATGCTCGATGTCTTTTTAATTTACAACACCCGGATGTATCCCTTGTTACTTTATTTCAAAGAATTGAACATGATTTGAAGGACATATTTTTCTGAAGTGAAGCTTTTGCCGTCAGCAACCCTGTTGGAATTATGGACCCTGTTACCTTGGATTACTGATTCAGATTTTCCTGTTACATGAATTCTCTGTTGTGCATTACCTGTATTATTATTATGGTTTTCTTTTCTGTTAAGTTGTTTCTTCAATAAAAACTTCCCCTACTCTTTTCAAGAAGTGCCATGGGATCTTTAACATCCACCTGAACAGGCAGATGGGACCTCGGTTTAACATCTCATCTGAAAGACAGCACCTCAGGAGTATAGCACCCCCCCTATTGCTGCACTACAGTGTCAGTACTGGGATATTAACCCAGGTGCCTGCTGTGGGGATAGAACCCACAGCCTTCTGATCTCCCAGCCTCATAGGTGAGTGTGCTACCTGCTGAACCACTGACACTGCTAAGTTATGCAGAACCACCGCATAAAGTACCAGCCGACTGCAGGTTAAAAAAAAAAGTAAAATAATTCCACGCAAAATGCGTAGCATTCCTATACACTCTCGCATAGCTGCCATTTTTGTCTCCTGCTAACCACACCATTCCACAAAATCAAATGCAGTTCAGGAAAAATTAAATCAATATAAAATGTCAGATCTAAGCCGCAGTTTTTGAAGTGGGAGAAAACTGAGAACTAACCAGCACATTTTTAGTTTTAATCCCTGTCTCAGGATGCTCAGCTCATTCACCTTGCTGCCAGCAGGCTTCAAGGGTATGAGAGGGCTTCTGTCCAGCAACAATTAACTATTATGTGTAGGGGGAAGGATATTTTATTAAAATCAGTATATAAATAAATGAAAAAAGCTTTTCCTTCACTTGTTTGTGTAATTCTCATGTTTCTTAACTGCATTAATTGCATAATCAGAATAATCCAAGATAGAGTGTGAGTTGGGCTGGGATTTACCCATGCCTGGCATGGTTGGTCACTCTACTTGTGGCCTCTTGGCTGAACCACAACAGGCATGGGTAAATACCAGCCCAACCCACACCCTTTGGTGGACTATTCCATAAACAACGAAAACTGACTGCCAATGAAAACACATGGGAGCGTCACAGGTGCCCTAACATGAACTGTCAGTTGCAGTCCCATAGCAAATTGTGTTTAACACGGAGCTACACAGGGACAATCACAAAAGTCCATTACAATTTATGTTCTAAAAACAATATAAAACAATACTACCTGCACAGTTCTAAATTTTTTCTGTTGCATAAGTGAAATATGTAGGGGTGACCTTGCCTGAAACATGATTTATCTATACCCATGCTGTTTGACCTCAGATACCTCACTCGGGAGGTTACCTGAGGTCAAACAGCACTTGTGTAGAGAAACACAACCCCCCATATCTCTTATATAGATATATCTATATTGCTGTGCTTCATTCTCCATATTTATACACACAATATGAGCTGGACAGTTGAATCCCAGTCAGATCTGAAAATCTAATTAGAAATCATGGGTAAATGCATTGTCTTTACCAAAGACTCGTGAATATAGGTCATTGTACTACTCAAACACCGGGAAAAGACATATCAGTCAGTTCAATGGTCAACCAAAGTCCTGTATCTCTAGCCACATTCTCCTTTGTGGTTACCCTCACACAATTCATTCTGAACGCAGGTCAATGAAGGAGGAAGTAGTTACAGTATATGACCTGATGGGAGTGAAAGAAAAGAAACCAACCTGTCTGTATCTGTGAAAGTGGAACATGCTGCATACAGGCATGGAATATAACAACATATTGTCTGAAGGCAGGCTGAAAGAAAGGAAAGAGTCACCTGCATCATTAGATGAAGGGACTTGTTCACTCCCACTGATAAATAATAGGGGATATATGAAAACACAAGGGAACAGATTTGCAAAAGGCCCCCAATACTGTAAGCCCCTGGTCTGCTGAACACATGGCACACGGGGCTTGTGGCACTCTCCCAGCCAGCGACTGGGAGTTTCTATCCCATGCGTCAATTACCACAAGTTAGACCAGCTTCTTCTGGTCTAACTTGCAGCAATCCCACATACCCTTCTTATTGGGCTTACACCAGATATTTGGTGCATGCTGCTGTAAATCAGGCAATGTGTCATAACTGCACATGACCTACTTAAATCAGGCGCAGTTGCAGTAAAGGGGTTCAGCGCACTGCCAGAACCTAAGTGCCATGGTGCCACTCTAAAAATCCAGCCCATAAAGTCTAGTTGAAGGAATCTGGGTATGGTGGAGGAGCATACAGCCAATCACTGGGGCAGGGCTTGCAGTACTAGCTGTGAACCTAGCAAATTGACAAGAATAGGGCTTATGTGCTGGGCTTTGGTGAGATTCAATGAAATGGATACCGCAAAAATCAGATTCATAAATGGTATGATGGATTGGACAATATCCACTTACAGTTTTCTTCTGTTTCTTCATGCATTGGGGGCCAACATCTTGTGGAAAAAAAGCACTGAATAACGAAACAAGAGAATTTAATTTGTTAAATGCTGCTGTCTGGTACTATATATCAGCTGCAAAGTTTCAGACTGCTGGGAGTGCACTGCACCAGACACCATGGGTGGGGATTGACTTTAAGGTACAAGCACATTTGACTGGTGTATGCACCGATACCCTGGTCTATACATCATGACTTCAGCTCTGGCACTCTGCCTCCATGCTAGCGTTTATTGATAGTGTACTTTTGTGGTGTAAACATTGTACTCTTCAAAACACAAACTGTAACCAATAAACTACTATAGCAATAAAGCATTGCCATGGCACTACCGGTAGTTACCAGTGAAGGGAGAGCAGGAAGGAAGACTAGGATGGAAAAAAAGAGGGAGGTAGGTAGGGAGGGGAGAGACAGTAGAAATGGCAGAGGGCAGTACATAGGGAGAGAGTCAGGGAGAGGGAGAGGGAGCAGAAGGAAGGATGGAGGGAGAGAGAGGGAGATAGCATGAAGGAAGGAACTAATTCCATCTTGGAGCACAAATACTATATGAGTCAAAATGTTCCATGCTCAGCATTATTCAACATGACCACCACAGCCTGCTACACTTCTGTGAAAACTTAAAAACATTATATTTTATACCCAATTCTGTTTCTAGTTCATGTATTTTCTGTACTTGTCTTTCCCTCTTTCTTTATGGCTAAGAGCAGCTAGGATCCTTGCTCCTTCAACATCATCTCCTCCAGCTATCTCATCTACCAGTGACATCATAATCCTGTTTCTAAATCACAGTTGTTTGCCATGGAAATAGTTATGCTGTCATAAGCAGGCAATTGTGCCCTCACAAGTAGACGAGCAGTTTAAGAGTAGATGATGCCCAAGAGACAAGAACCATGCTTGCATATCAAATTATTTAGTAATGGAGACTATGGAAAAGATTAAAACATGAAATATAGAAAGTATGGCTAGAACTGTAATCTAATTTAAAGGACAAAGAACCTAGCTGACCCGGTAGTGCAGAAGGTTGAGGTGCTGGATGACTTACCTCGCACCACAACAGCAACCCAGGTTCGGGAATGACATCGGGTCATCGGGGTGCAGGCGTGGGGGGGGCAGAGCAGGACTGAGCACACTGGAGGGCAGCTGTCTTCTCCTGAAGGTGGTGGGGGTAGGTTGGTGCCCCCCTGTAGTTCCACTCCCACTGGGTGGAGGTCCAGTGGGTAGCATAGGTGGAGAGGGAGCGGTAAAGTAACAGGAGATGGAAGGGGATGAGCTGGCACCACAGGGTGCAAAGTGTACCTCCACATGCTTGCACAACTGTGTGCCAGGGCCTCGGGGGGCAGGGGAGAAAGTCTAAAAAAAAACACATATGTGTCCCCAAACTCCCCATTGCCAGTTGGCAGGAGGAGAAAACAGGGACCAAACAGCTATATAAAAAAAAGACAAAGAACTTCAGCACAAAAACATTAAGGCAAGTGATATCTAGGGAGGGCATTGGCAATAAAGCCAGGTTTCAAGAAATACAAAATTGCACATTCCTCAAATAATGCAAAGCCTAATGGGATGCATATGTAAATCTACATTGAATAATTTCAATTGGCATCATGTATGTACAGTGCCTAATGGCCCCTTCCACAATCTGCAGAGGCTGGGAACTGAGGTTTCCCTGATGAAGCTCATAGAGTGAATCATTGGGGTGTTCATCTAGAAATCCTGCTTGGAGGTAGGCTTTTTATGATGTTTATGTAACAGTATTATGGGCAGCCAACTTGGCAAGATGAAAGGAAAAATATTTGTTTAGATGTTATGCTACACTGTCAGATTTTGTTTATGAACCCTCCACCACTTTAATCCTGTTAGAGTGCACTTCGTGGGGGCTCCTCTTTTGCATCGTACAGTCCTGCTTAAAACAATACCGGACTAAATCCTTTCATGGCAATTGCAGATATTTACCATGATGCTTTGCACTATTGGGAATTTGTGATTGTATAATTTTCTAAATTTTCGACGTTTTCTCAAAGTTGTCCTTGACACCAGAGAGTGTGTGCCTCTCCCAGTTATCAATCTTCAAATAAATAAATGAATGAATGACTAAATAAAGAGAAAATGCGATATTGCAGCATTCCCAGTCATATTAGTCCTGTGTATATCTCTGTCTATCTATCTGTCTGTCTGTCTATCAATTTACACACATATACACATGTATCTATCTATATATATTATATTTGTAATAGATAATCCACTACAGAGCATGCAGACATGCTCTGATATACACACACCTTGGTATGGATCCAACTACCCAAGGTGTGTATATATCAGAACATGTCTGCATGCCCTATAGTGGATTATCTGCCTCATACAATATCCAGAAGGTTCTAAGGGATGAAAAGAAGTGCAGGCATATAGTTGTTGTGGAATAATGCACTGTCATGTGGTGTGTTTCATCCAAACAGGAGACTGGATTTTCACAGATGTTTTGTTGTTGCCCTAGTCTTTAAAGCCATGTCTGTATGTAATCCCCAGTGTTGCATTCTAGGAGTTCCAGCCGACAACATCACCTGTTGTTATCAATTAGTGGGTCCTGATGCTGATACAAATAAGGATACCACAAGTGGCATGGGCTGCTATTTAGATGAAAATGAAAAAATCCAAAAAAGTTCACACTGGGCACATGGTGCTCTCAGTAAAAATCCATACTTCTAAACAAAAAAATCAGTCACTTGCCACATCCCATTAAAGATGACAGAGAGACTCATGCTTGTATTCAGAAGTGCTGTATGGTGTCTATTTAGTCTCAGACCACCACAGTTAAAAAAATGTAGACTCCCAGCACATTCCCAGGAATGCATGCCTGATGCATTTGGATCAACAGATCTTTTCTCAAAGCCTTTTTACTATCCTATACTATTATACTATCAGGTTGGTCTGACAAGAACCCCCTGCTACAAACCCCTGTTGTTTACTATCCTGGAGTCCATTGCTCTTCTGGTAGCCCACAGGGTCCTCTTTGATTAGTGTCTCCATCAGTTAACCTACAGTAAAGATAAGACTGACAGGTCTGTAGGGATCCCCCTCACAACTGCCTTAATGCCACCCTTTGGCAGAGACCCTCTGTCTTCCTTTGTGAATACAGAGCAGAATCAGTCATTAAAAAAGTTTGTTGTTTGCTCATCCTCCTCAATTACCCTTCCTCCCTTTGTTCGCCTAACAATTTCTCCTCCCTTCTTTTTTTTTCCAGGTATCCTTAAAGAACTGTTTTGCCACTTCTTTGACCCCCTCCACAATACCCACCTCTGTGACTGCCTTTGCTTCTCTGACCACCTTTTCATTTCCCTTGTTCTCATTTGATACTCTTCCCATGCTTTCTCCTTGTACCTGGCAAATGCCTTCTTTTTGGTTCTCACTACTTCCCTGACTTTCCAGAGAATCATATTGGTCTGTGGTGCATGTTACTTTTGATAACCATTGTCATGTAACACTTTGTTGCCTGAAGAATGCCCCTCCCCAACTGCCCCCATGTTTCCTCTACACTTCTCATGCTGTCCTCTCTAACTACCTTGTCCTGGACAAGCTTCCTCATCTGGTTGAAGTCTGCCCTTCATAAATCTAGGACTTCAGCCTTTGTTGAGGGCTTACTTGTCCCAACAGCCAGCTTGAACCATATAGAGTTACGGTCACTGAGCCCAAGTGTCTCTCCTACCCTCACTTATCCTACCACTTCTGAACTGGTGAGCACCACATCAAGAATAGCAGTCTGCCTAGTGGGTTCATTAACCTGTTGCACCAGCAGGCAGTTCTGCAATGTATCCAGAAGAGCCAGACTTCAGGAGTTGCTGGTGGCTGGAATGACCCATCAGTATCTGGCAAGTTTAGATTGATCTCCAAGCTCCACCTTTGCCATCCCCTTTCTAGTTCTGCCCCTTGCTCTTTATCTCTCTCCCTTCTTCCTGTTCTGGAGCTCTATAGATCACCCCTCTCTGTAGTTTCTTACCTGAGGATGCTATGAGCTGAACCCACAGAGGTTCTGTTTTCCTGTCGCCCTCCCCCTCCATGTTTCCATCCTCCACGGCCTCTGTGGCTTCCGTGACATATAGGGTGCATCTCCTCCTTTACCTTTCCTTCTATCATGGCAACACATGGCAAGGTCTGGGACTGTCAGGTCTCAGTGTCTTCCACTATTGACTGGAGCTCACTAATTTTATTTTCCAGGCTCCTGGCAATGAGGCAGACACCTTTCCATCTTTCTTCTGACCCCTTTTGCTTGTTTGTATTCCTTCTCCCTTATTCTTCTCTAGTCTCCTTGTTTCTTTTTATTTTTCATGCTGAATGTAGGCTTTGTCAATCCTCCCTCACTGGCCTTTTCCCCTAAAATAATTTGAACCTCATTCTTACTGTTATCAACCTTGGGGAGCAAAAGGTTGGGAGGGGAGGCTAGAAGAACTCAGGGGCTTATTAGTTGATGGCCCCTGTTTGACAGTAGACCCTTGGGGTAACAGGCAGAAATTCTCTGAAGACTGAATGGCTTTGGAGTCTTTCTGCCACCACTATACATGTGCCTGTGTTCTCCGTTAGCAAAGTATCAACCTATTCAAGTAGCAGTGTCAGATGATACAGACTAATTCCAGCGGATGAGGTCACTGGCTTGAGCATGTATAATGGTGCAATGGGGCTGCGATACATACAGAGAGGGGTTTAAAGACCAGGAAGAAAGAAAACAAAAAGGGATGCATGTACACAAAGAAAACAGGGGTAAGCAGATATATACTGGGGTGCTTCAATGTGCTCCTTATTCTTGAAAGCAGCACTGCATTGTGATCAACACTTTTTACTCTGTTTTAGACTGATACTTAAATTCTGCCTGGTATGATGCCCCTTTTCCCTATTTTGAGTCTCCTTCAGCTTTTTTTTACACCTGAAATAACAAAAGAACTCCTTTTAATATTCCAATCCACAGGTTTTGATCTGTATTCTCAGCTGTTTTTGAGCACCTATTGTTTAACATGATTATCCTTGTGACTACAATGAACTAGCATGCAACAGACACTGCACCTGGACCTTATGGGATCATGAGAGTTCAACAATAACTGAGAATAATTATGAAAATGTGAGGATTACCTTATTATAATGAGTGCTTAGGAGCTCTTCTAGCAAATAAATGGTTTCCAACATAAAAAAAAAAAGCATATCCATTGTGACGGTGCCACTTCCGAATACTGATATTGTGCTTATGTGTCCATCCCCAAACAGCTAACTTTATTATCTTTGTTTTTATCCAGAATACACAACTCTGTCTTCCCTCTCTCTCCCTCTCTCCTGTTCTCTTTCTCCCTCGCTCCCTCTCTCACTCTTTCTCTCCTTCTCTGTACCACTCCCTCATTCCCTTGCCATCTCTATCCTCCTTTCTCTCTCTCCCTGTCTCTCTCACCCACTCTCTCACTCACTCCCCTTTTCTCACTCTCTCCACCTTCCCTTTCCCCATCATTTTCAGTATCTCTGGCCATCAGTCTCATGCCCTTCTCTGTCTCCCCCTTTTCCTCTCTATCTCCATCTCGTCCCCCCTCTCTCTCCCTCCCTCTCTTTCCTCCTCTCTTTCTCCTCTCTTTCACCCCCTCTCTCCTCTCGTCCCTCTCTCTTCACCCTGTCTGTCTCCCCTCTTTCTTCCCTCTCTCTCACCCTTCTCTCTCTCTCCCTCCTCCTCCTCCCTCTCTCTCTCCCTCCCTCCCTCCTCCTCTCACCCTTCTCTCTCTCTCTCTCTCTCTCTCTTTCAGGACAGCCTTGCCCTGTTATTTGTGCTGCATGTGATCCCATATTCTATACAGGCATTCCCCAGGCAGCTTTGCCCCTTATGTCTACAATATATGCATTATGCTGCATGCACTCCATAGGTGATAATTTTAGATGTTTACCAACCAATACAGTTCGGTTTTTGCACAGCCTGTACAGCGTAAACAATTTCTCAGAAGTCAGCTCTCAGCACCAGATCTCTGTTTCCTGTGTTGCTGTTCTGTAAGCACCCAGGCCTTCACACGGATGTCCACTGCACAGCACAAATGATATCTTTAAATCTACAACCACTATGCCTTTTGCATTACTCTGCTCAAAAAGGGAGCAGGGAGGGAGTCTGAGATGTAATGCAATAACTGTAACATTTCATTCTCATTGTTCCAGCAACAAACACCTGTTTTCTAAATAAACAGCATTATGCAATAAGCATTCAAATCAGTCTGTCCAGTTGGGGTACACGAAAATGGTCCTTTTGTTTGCAACAGTGCTTAAGGTTTTATTTCTATTCATTTATTTTGAAGTGTTTTTTTTAATCCAAGAAAGGTGCACTGAGGCAAAGTTTATTTCCTGGTATGATCTGGAGGGTGAAGCTGGGTTAGAAAAGGTGAGGCAGACAACTGGAAAGCTGGGGGGGGGGCTGACTATCCCAGAGGGCTCTCTCCTTCTCATGATAAGGTAGGCAAATGGCTCACTGCAACACTGCCACCTGGGTAACCACAGGGGGCAGTAAAGGCTAGAGTGTCCTGGGGGGGGGATATTTCAGCTTTGCTAAGTTAATGTTTAATTACTGCATGCCCCAAGTGGACTACGTCTTATGCCTTCAATTAACTGGGAAGTGCGATAATTTATGGCATGACCACAAACCCTACAGTGTGTCATTTTACTTATAAAATGGTTTTAGAAGTTAAAATAAAAAAATAACTAAAACCATGTGGCAATATCAAATGAATGCATGGTCATGTGACCAATTTTGACCAATCATACTGGTTCCTTGATCCAAGTCTTTTCTTGAAAGGTTAATGTTAATTTTGGTCCGTGTACGCCCTTTATAAACAGGGGGACCCCAGCATCAGCAAAAACATCATAGTTGGCAGCAGTAAAATTCAGCTATACAACCTTCCCTTACAAAACTGGAATGTGTAATAATTTTGCACTTTATTACATGGAAACAGAAGCATTGCCCCCTTGTAGTTTATCTACAGCTGAGACTTGTAATTTATCGCCAGGTTCTACTATATACTTACTCTACCACCCGGTCATACTCTACACCAACTCTATCCTCCAGGCTTCCTCTCTACCCCTTCCACAGCTTCATACTTCTGATTACACACTGATGCTCTTCTGTGCATGTTATGCATCCCTCATGAAGTTTATAATATAAATATGTAATGTTAGCATGTATGTTAGATTTAAGCACTATTGTGTAAAATATACCATACTCCCTTCCCCCCTCCCAAACGCACCAGGAAACGAGCTATTTTCAGCTCAGTATGGCTTTCCTGGTGAAACATTTCAGAATAAAATAAGGTCTTTCTTTAATGTGGGAACAGTTGACAAAGGCCAAGATTCAGTTCTTTATCATTATCATCATCATCTAGTGTGAATGAGACCATGTGTGCAGACATAGTGATAACTGATACTGATTCATCTTGTAATGATCAAACAAGTGACACGGTATGTGAAGGTGAAGGCCTCAGTACTAGCAGTACCCCAACGGAATTAACTGAACCGTCTTCTACCTCTATTGAATCAGACTTGTCCCAGGCCATTACAGTATCTTCAATTGGTGATAACCCCACCCCACACACATACTCACCACACACACCACACACCACACACACACACACACACACACACACACACACACACACACACACACACACACACACACACACACACATATACAGTGATCTTGGTAATAAAGAGAAAGGCCTCACTCAGCCTGTGACTAATTTCAGTGCTAAAATGTACAGAGGTAAAAGACGAGTCTTTAGCCATCACTGGTACAAAGATTTCTGTTGGTTGGAGATACAGCTATGCACAGCTGTGCAATACAGAGTGCATTCTGCTTTGCATGTAGATGTCTCATGCATAGGTAGGGGTGTGCTGATGAAGCATTTACAATTCCTGGGATTCAAAATTGGAAAAAGGCATTGGAGAAATTCAGAACACACACATCAGCTCACACTCCTAGAAGTGCAATGGCTGCCTGTTCTGCATATAAGTGCACAAATAAAATGGGTAACATCGTTATGTAGGTAGACAATGGCAAGGTTAAGGAAACTCTACAAAGAAGAGAATGCATGAAGAGACTGGTTGAAGTCACTCTACGTTTGGGTTGCCTATGGTTACCTTTTCCGTGCTCACAGTGAAGATGATTGGAGTGTTAATAAAGGAAATTTCAGGGAGACTTGAGATTTGATAAAAAGTTTGACAGATTGCTTCAAGTAAAATATCCCGTCCCATCAAATGCAACATATATCTCAGCAGAGTCACACAATGGCCGGATTCAGTCTCTCGTATCCCGTATAACAGAAACAATTTTGCAAGAAGCAAAAAACACTAAATTCGTATCAGTTTTATCTGATGACAGTAGAGACATTTCATGTCAGGAACAAATAAGCTTCTGCATGAGATATGCTCATAACCTTAAACCTGTTAAACATTATCTGTGCTTTGTTAAAGTGTCAGACCTGGATGCAAGGTGTTTGTGTTGTTTCATTATCGGAGCCTTTAAAAAAATTGATATATTTAAGCCAGATGTTATTTTTGTTGCCCAAGCATATGATGGTTCAAGTGTCATGAGTGGCCATCTTAATGGCATTCAGGAGCTTTTTCATGCTGTGCATGTTCACTGTTTTGCGTATAAGTTACATCTCATTCTTGTTGACTCATGCCAGTGCATTCCAGAAGTAAAAGATTTTTTTGATTTTGTACAATGCGTGCATATGTTCTTTCCAATATCTGTAGTACACAGTGACAGACTGAAACAGATACAGCAAGACATGGGGCTCGATAGAACATACAAAGTCACAGCTTTGAGGAACACTAAGCAGGGATGTCAGAAACAAGCACTGAAAGGCTGGCCCAGTGGCACTGAGGGCTGAGGCGCTGGACGCATTACCTCATACCATGCCGGTGACCCTGGTTTGGGAACAAGCCCGGGGCACCGGGGCTCAGTCAGGGAGGAGAAGGATGGAGCACCGAACAGCTGCTCTCCTTCTCTGGGGGGGGGTCTTCTGCATGCCCCCAATGCAATACCACCATCTGGGGGAGCCCAGGTTGAAGGTGTGGTAGTTGGGGGTAGCAGCAAGGGAATTGGGCAGATGTCGGCAGGGGGTGGAGCAGGAGGCACATCTCAGCATGCCTCCTAGCTCATTGGCCCTCATTGCACACCAGCATCTAGGGGAACAAGGAAAATCCCCTCGGTCTCTCCTAGGCACTACACCTCTCTGCGTGTCTTGGGTGAGTGACAGACCACGTTGTACAGGGATCCATGACATAGTATGCTGGTTCTGGGGAGGTAAGAACAGGTGGGTCCCCTCCTCACCCCACCCAGGGGGTTTTACGGGTACCTAGGCTAGTGGAACCATAGGTACTCTAGGGGCAGACCGCGATGAGACCAGAGAGTGCAGTAAGAGGAAGTCTGAGAGAGTGGAGAGAGCAGGTAGTTGGGTGCATAACTACAAGGTTAAAAAAAAAAGAAACTAGCACTGAGAGTACTGAAGCATACATATGGGTCCATATTCTCTTATCTCTCTCACTGTGACCATGGAAATGTACCCAAAGCTTGGGGCCTTTACAATTTCATGATGCCGTTTAACACTTTATTTAGTCTTTTCTTCTTTGATCTCATTCTCAGACTCACAGAAGGTCATGAACTCCACAATCTACCACAGACTGAAGATCTGGATCTAGCCAGTGCTGGCATTGCAGTAGAAGTATTGACTGATATTCTGGTTTTATTCAAAAATGAAGATAAATTTAAAGAATTGCTCCATGAAGAAATGGCATTCGCTGCAACACTTAACATAGCTCCCAATGGTGTAACAGAAGGAAGGACCCACCCATGACGTACCCATCATTTAGCAGCTCATTTTAATGCACATGTAGTTGACATGATACTTAAAGAACAGCAACCAGTTACCTCAAAAAACACATTACTGAACTAAAATCTTCTACCTAGTTGTAGATAACATGATTGCAGAATTGAGATGATGATTCTCAAAAGAGGGGGTAGACCTGCTGAAAGCAGTTCAGGTTTTGAAACCAACAAGTCCTTTGTTTTTATGTTTGCTTACACATATGTGCAAGAAACATAGTGCCACCATACGAGTTTTCATAGATGTGGCACCCCCGATTCCAATGCCCTGATCCTTTTTGTAGACAGGGCTGCACCACACCAATGAATGTCAGAGCTGTCTATGACAGCAGTTCAGATGCAGTGGTGTACAGTTGAAAGTAAACAGTCACTACAATCAGTAGTGGTAACGTGTAGGCAATCAACACGTCACAGTATGCAAATTGCCTACACATCAGCACCGCTTTATTGTAGTGGTAGATTGCTTTCAACTGTAGGCCACTGCATCTGGAAGGATGCTTTGTTATAATGAACGAGAGGTATTATTCGTTACATTGTTGCACACTCAAACTCCAATACATACTCTGGCTTGCTGCATGTAATGGCACCGCTAGTACAGATCGATGTAATTTAGTGTCAGAGTCGAAAAGCAAGAGTATGTTTGTCGCGGAATCATCAGCAGCTTACTCAAAAATACCTAGTAAAACTCCAAGGCCTTACTTTGCCATAGGCCCACGTGAGCGCCTTCATAATTATCTTTGAGTTGAGTCCGAGTGTACCTAGTATATCACCCTGCCCCCCAAACAAGGAGAAAAAAGCACACAAAGCGCAAAACAAACATTACTTCTAGACCGTTTAAGAGAAATCGAATCCTTATGTTCTGCTGACATTACAGTCATAAATACGTGACTTAAACAGGGAGAAATATTTTAATTTAAAGAGCCAAGCACTCCGCCTCCTCAGTGTGAGGTTTCAGTATTGTGCTGCTGGCTGCCTCGCCCTTCACGTACCCACACAGAAGCCCTCTGACTTCAGTTACGCAACACACTTGCCATCTGCCCCTACCAGTTAACCCAGCCCACACAGCTGCTCTGTGCCCCAAACAGTTACCCAGCACAGCTGCCCTCTGCCTCTCAGTTACCCTGCCTCTTCCCCCTGGCCCCACAGCTGCCATCTACCCCTGTTACCTCCACGCAACTGTCATGCAACCTCAGTTAATTACCGTTACCCTCGGTCCCTCTCGTTTCATTGTACTCACCCTGCAGCTGCTGTCAGTGGTGAGGAGAAGTGGCAAACTCTTCCGAGAATCCATGTCCATCCATTCTAGGGCACTGCTTAGTCAGTTATGTCCCCACTGCTGCTAATGCCCACCCATATTGCAAACCCTCGCACTGCCCGTCGCACCACTGCCAAGCACCTCATCGTGAGCTGCGACAGCAGTAGCCCGCAACAGCTACAATGTGGGCATCACCAGCGCCACCACCACTCCATGAGGGCAGGGAGAACCGGTGCCTCTGGTCTCACAAAATGCATGCAATTTGTCCATCTTCTGCATCCATGCAACTAGTTTTGTTATACCGTGCAGGCATTATTTCTAAATGTGCATCAAGTACTGAGAGCTGTGATTTGTCTTGATAAACTGAAATGCTTAAAGGTAAGAACATATTGAAACATCACCATTGCCATCTGTACCTTCAGGCTGCACAAGAGCTATTTGGGGGTCATTAAATGAAGCTATTTTACCATTTAAAGAATCAAAACTTAGGATGGAGTGTTCCTGAGCTGTCAGTCAGTCACTCATGACTAAGTAGTGAGTAAAGGATAGAATCTGGGTTTGCTGTTGATTTTTTCTCCACCTGGCCTTGTTCTTGCTAAGAATTTGTCAGGAAACAAAATGTAGCAGAATCAGCTTCCCCTTTTATTTTATATAAGTGAAATGAGAATGTTGCAAAAGTGTAAAACCAGTGCTGTGATGGATCTCTGCTCTTGGATATAATTAAACTATCTATGATATTACATTAGCATGAATCCCCCAACATTAATTACCATTGACGTTTATGTTTCTCTCAGCAACTCCCTCCCACAAATGCTGCCTCTCATTTGCACCAAAGTAAATGCATTTTGTTGCTCCAGACTAGATATTGAGGATGCCTGATTGATGCTAAAAAGTTAAACAATACTACTGTGACTAAGTGCTTACAGTCCACAGAATTTTGCATATGACATTAGTACCCAGTGGGACAAGTTCTAACAATTGTTCCAATCAGCTACATTTTTTTTAATTCTTTTGTTAAGTGGGTAAGGTCCACTAGGCAGAACTGCCTGTTTTCATGGGTGGCTCGGGAGCATTAGGCTGGCTGGTTACCCACCCGACAGTGACAATTCGATATTGAGGTCCCCTACAGCGACTACAGCACTATGCCACTGTAGGGGACCAGCTGGAACCAGGCACTGTCTATTGGGGGTCCTACACTTTCCCATATCAGCTCTGACTCAGAGTTGATAATCCTAAGTGGGGGGTATGGAGGTGAAGCCCCATGTGTGGGGGGTTCATGGGGCAAAGCCCCCCAAAGAAAACACTTTGCGGCACAGGAAACTGGCAGCTGACTGCAAAACGCGGTTGACCTGCTGGTTTCGACAAATATTTTGTTGAACACCCGTCGTAGACCCAAGCTGGGTAAGTGACTTGCTCAGAGTCACACAGTATGCAAGTGGAGGTTGGGGGTTTCAAACCCAGGTCTGCTTAACCAAGACCATTAATCTAACCTCTAGGCTATAGTGCCACATTTATTCATGTAGCTGAGCCATTCTGGCTGTTATATAGGCTATGTATTTCTGTCATGATTTTCTGCTCACAATCCTTAACCTTCACACCTGAATTAAATAGAAATCAATGCAAAATGGCTCACAAGAGTGGAGCATAGGTGCGAAGGGGACATTTAATTTTAAATTTATAAATACTTACATTCAGGACAAAGAAAATTACATTTGAAACAAAAACACAGGGTGTCACAGACTAATAAAAGAACAATAAATTATGAAACATTTAAATAGAAGTCTAATGTACAATACATTAGCATTCATGGAGGACACAGATGCAGAGGTAACATCTCTTAATGGGCTGGCAGTATAGCCTGGAGGTTACAGTAATAATGAGATGTGAACAAGTACATACTGCTGAGACACAGAGAGAGGGAAAAACAGAGATTCCTTAAATCAAGGAGGTTATTTTCTAGACTGCACTGAACTGAATTATTACTTTTTGAACCTGTGTAAGTAACTAGTTTTGATTCTGTTTTTTTTTTTTTTGGATTGACTTGTCTTAGTTTTAATTTTAATTTGCCAGTGAGGAACTGTAACTGGGAGATATTTGCAGTCATTTGTGACTAGACCTGGTACTTAACCTCTGTGAAATAGGTGTCTGAAAGGAAGGAAGACACTCCCCAGGGTGGAGGGTCAGAGTTGTAGTTGATTGTTTCTGGATGGCATAGGTTTACTCCCTCCCACCCTTCCCCACACCCCACCTGCTCCAAGCACATAACTTCCTTTATAGCAGGGGTTTTGACATCACTTCCCCAAAACTGCTAACAACATACACCTGTTCATATCCTTAAAGGCACAGCACACTGAATGGGGGTAGAGACACTCACAAGATTGCACACACTAAAACAAGAACAAAAAAACAACAAAAGAAAAGCATCTGTAACAGGAAGGGACACAGACATGTGGGGAGGGGTGCAATGTACTGGCTGTGGAGCAACAGTCTTCCGGGAGACATTCTGGAAACTGCATTGCTGCCCTATTTTCAGGCACCTCTCTGGTCTGAGGGAGGAGGCTACTCATCTTCATGCTGACCTGACAATGATTCGGAAAACCTGCTCCTCCAACCAGGGACCATCCAGGTCACCACCACTACCTCAGAGGTTGTCAAGAAAGAGGAGTGGTTGGACTACAGTGGGCTCAGGGAGGGTGAGGGTGGTGGAAAAGAGGCACATCCCTCCAGTTGTGCCTCTCCACAATTCATTCACCACTCTGGCAGAGCATGGTTCCTCTCTGGAGGCACCTGCAGTGGAGACCAAGGAGGATGCTGGAAACCTCCACAATGGAGACCCACAGGAGTGTGGCACAGGACCCCGCAGGGGAAGAAAACAACTCCTGGTGGGGGACTCTATTGTTAGGGGTGTAGAATTGGGGAAGGGAAGGGAAAGGGAGGTAAAGTGCCTGCCCAGTGCCATGGCTTGGAGGGACAGGAAACGAATCTCAGGATCATGGGAGCAGATGCAAGGGGGGGATGAGCTGGATGTCATTATCCACCTAGGGACAAATGACCTGGCTAAGAATGGGATCAGAACAGTGCAACAGGAGTTTTTGGAGTTGGGGAGGTGCCTTAGACAAGTAGAACACACAGTAACTTTCTCGGAAGTGCTACCTATCTATGGCATGGATGAGGCTAGGGTACTCTGCACCATGGGATTCAATGACTGGTTGAAAAACTGGTGCAGAGCTCAGGGATTTGGCTTCATTGGGGACTGGGGTTCCACCTGGAGGGATGCCCCTATACAGGCGCAATAGTCTGCATCTATCCTGGAGGGGAACCAGGATCCTAGGTGATAGGTTTAAATGCTTCATTGGCAAGCATTTAAACTAGCCAAGGGAGGAGACACTGAAAAGGAGAAGGGAAATCCTAGCCCCCCCAAAAATCAGGGTAGTTAGTGAGGTAAACACCAAGATAGAGCAGTCAATAGGGATAAGGGTAGGGGTAAATGGAGAAAAAGACAAAGGCAGTAAGGACAGGGATGGGGCAAAAAGAAATAAAGCCAGAAAAAAATGGAGATTACTGAGTACCAATGCACATAGTCTAGGTAAAAAGCTCCCCGAAATGGTGGCCTTGATGGAAGAGGGATGTCTGGATATCGTGACAGTCACAGAAACATGGTACACAGAGAACCATGACTGGGATGTCAACATACCAGGGTACACAATCTACAGGAGGGGAGGGAAGAAGAGGAGGAGTAGTAGCTTGCTATGTAAGGGAAGGGATCAAAGCAATAGAACTAAAGGGTAAACAGGGAGGAGAGGAGGCAATGTGGGTCACCCTGGAGACTGGAAATGGCTCCACAATTTGTACAGGGGTTGTATACAGACCTCTGTCTCAGAGGGAGGAAATGGACAAGGAAATGATAGAAGGCATCCTTTGGATGACAGAGAAAAGTGAGATGTTGCTGATGGGGGACCTGAATATGCCAGATGTTAACTGGAGCACCTTTGCTGCAGCCACATCCAAGAGCAGGGCCATTCTCAATGCCCTACAGGGGGCATGCCTCAGACAGCAAGTTTTGGAACCCACTTGGGAGGGAGCAATCTTAGACCTGGTACTCTCAAATGGGGACAGAGAGAGGATATCTGATCTTGAAGTGGGTAGCCATCTAGGAACAAGTGACCTCCAAACAGTGTGGTTCATGTTAAACTTAGCTGTAGAGTCAAGCCACACAAAAGTGAAGGTACTGGACTTCAGGAGGGCTGATTTTGTCAAAATGGGAGAGTGCCTCAGAAAAGCACTAGTAAACAGGCAAGAAGGTGGGGTGGAGAAATAATGGGGAAACATCAAAACTACCATCACAGAGGCAACAAGCCTTTGTGTGAAGCAAATAAATAAATCAAAATGAAAGAAAAAACCACTATGATTCTCAAAAGAAGTGGCGGGGAAGGTAAGGGGGAAAAGATAGCATTCAGGAAGTATAAGGAAACACAGAAGGAGCAGGACAGATAACTGTACCAGTTAAAGCAGAAGGAAGTGGGGAAGGCGGTCAGAATGGCAATGGCCCAAACTGAGGAAAAGATAGCCAAGTCAGTTAAGAAGGGGGATAAAACCTTTTATAGGTACATTATGGAGTAAAGAAAGATGAAGGCAGGGATACTGAGGGTGAATAAAGAGGAAGGTGGTTGGGCAGAGAGCGACAGTGAAAAAGCAGGGATACTGAATGAATATTTCTGCTCAGTATTCACAATGGAAAAGTTGGGGAGATACCTAATCCAGTCAATAGAAGCACTCTGGATGGGGGGGGGGAGGTGATATTAGTCCTTTCTCAGAAGAAAGGGTTCTGAAAGAACTCTTAAAACTGAAGGTGGATAAAGCAATGGGGCCTGGTGGGATTCACCCCAGAATTCTAAAAGAACTAAGGGAAGCACTAATAATACCACTGACTACCCTTTTTAATAAATCATGGGAGGATGGTGTGGTACCTGAGGACTGGAGGAGGGTGGATGTGATTCCCCTTCACAAAAGTGGGAGCAAGACAGAGGCAGGAAACTACAGACCTGTCAGTTTGACCTCAGTGGAATCACTTTTGAAGGAAAGAATTGTTGAGTACCTAGAGGCCAGTGGGGCACAGGACTCAAGGCAGCAGGGATTCACAGCAGGAAGGTCATGTCAGATGAATCTAATTGATTTCTTTGACCGGGTGACCAAAGTAGTAGACCAGGGAGGGGCTGTGGACATGGCCTACCTAGACTTTAGCAAGGCATTTGACACCGTCCCACACAAAAGATTAATAAACAAATTAGCCAGCCTGGTAGTGGTAGCCTGGGTAAAACACTGGCTGGACAACAGGACACAGCGGGTAATAGTAAATGGAGTCCACAGTGAAGAAAGGAGGGTGACTAGTGGGCTACCGCAGGGTTCAGTACTGGTGCCAGTCCTTTTTTAATGTCTTTATAAGTGACATTGCAGAGGGACTGGAGGGGAAGGTATGTCTCTTTGCAGATGACACAAAGATCTGCAACAGGGTTGATATGCAAGGTGGGGTGGAAAGGATGAAAAGGGACTTGGCAAGGTTGGAGGAATGGTCAAATGTATGGCAGCTTAGATTCAACGCAAAGAAGTGCAAAGTAATGCACCTGGGAAACAAAAACCCTGGGCAAGAGTACACAATGGGGGTGAGATATTGACAACAACAAAAATGGAAAGGGACCTGGGGGTAGTCATATCAGATGATCTAAAGGTGGGCCAGCAATGTGAGAAGGCAGTAAGGAGGCTTGGGGATACTGGGATGCATAGGGAGAGGCATCACCAGTAGAAAACAGGATGTTGTTGGCCCTCTGTACAGACAGTTGGTAAGACCACATCTGGAGTACTGTGTGCAGTTCTGGAGACCCAATCTCTGCAAAGACATAGACAGGATGGAGGCTGTCCAGAGGAGGGCAACCAAAATGGTGCAGGGTCTGCACCAGAAGACATATGAAGAAAGACTAAGGGAGCTTAAGATGTATAGCCATGAGGAAAGGAGGGAGAGGGGGGACATGATGAAACTTTCAAATACCTCAAAGGGAATCAACAAAGTCCAAGGGTAGCATCTTTCAAAAAGAGATGTGCAAGAACAAGGGGCACAATCCGAAGATAGAGGAGAATGACTCGGAGGTAACATGAGGAAGTATTTTTCACAGTGAGGGTTGTGGATGCATGGAACAGCCTTCCTGAGGAGGTTGTGGAGTCAAAAACAGTGGGAGAATTCAAGAATGCATGGGACAGACATAAGGCAATTCTAGTGGGGGGTAGGAGGAAGTAGGCTGTTGGTTAACTAGGATCTGCAGCTTATCCATTAGGTAAGGAAATGGGCAGACTAGGTGGGCCAAGTGGTCCTTATCTGCCGTCAAATTCTATGTTTCTATGTTTCTATCCAGCAGACCAGACCTTGGTTTGATTCTCACAACCTCCACTTGCATACTGCCCCAACTAACTTGTAAAGAGAAATATTTTATCTCTCCATGATATTTTTAATATAGAAACACAGAACATGAAGTCAGAAAAAGGCCCGCAGGCCCATACAGAAACATAGCATTTATCAGCAGGAAAGGACCACTTGACCTACTCAGTGTGCCCAGATTGTCCCTGCCTAGTCTGTCTCTGAAGACCCTAACTGATTTCTGGTAACCCTCCCTCCTCCCTGCCTGTTTGCTGATATTGCCTTATGTATGTCTCATAAATGCATGAAGCCCCCTACTGTTTTCACCTCCACCATAACATCCCACCCTGTACAGACTGACAGGCATCAGGGGTGTGCCTTTGGATCACCGGCTATAATGCTCACGCCATTCCACCCCCACCCTGAAGCCAGTGACAGGCATCGAGATGTGCCTTGCACACTTCAGCCCCAGACTTTCACCCCATTCTCCTGTACTGCACCCATATCAGCGTATGTCCTTATGAATGGGGTCAGTGTGAAGCTGAACACCCCAAGGCACACCTCAACACTTGTCGGTGTCTACAGGACGGGGTGCGGTGAAATGCCCTGAGTATTATGGGCGGTGACCCCCAGGCACACCCCAACGCCTGTCCGTCTCTGCAGGGTGGAGGTGGGATTGGCGTGAGTTCAGTACTTCAGTGCCACTCCTATTTTGCATCCTTCTAACTCCTGTACATCCAATGCTAATATCAGCAAGCAAACATTCGGCATTGACAAATGCTTGTTTAGATAAGACAACACTAAATGTTATGTACAATCACCATGGAGTACAAGTCACAAGTGGGGTACCTCAGGGATCAGTCCTGGGGCCAGTCCTATTCAACATCTTCATTAGTGACCTCGCAGATGGACTAGAGGGTAAGGCTTGTCTGTTTGCAGATTACACCAAGATCTGCAACAGAGTAGATGATCCAGATGGGGTGGGCAGAATGAGAAGAGATCTGGATAAACTAGCAAAATGGTCAGAAGAGTGGCAACTGGGGTTTAATGCAAAGAAGTGCAAAATCATGCACATAGGGAAGAAACCCTAAGCCACTTATAGGCTGGGAGGGTTGCTAGCAGTCACAAAGGAAGAAAGAGACTTGGGCATCATCATCACTGATGACCTAAAATCATCCAAGCAGACCTCTAAAGCAGTAGGTAAGGCTAGGGGGTGTTAGGTGTATTAGTAGGGTATCACAAGTCGTAAGAGGAGGTAATAATCCCTCTGTACAAGACATTGGTTAGGCCCATCTGGGTACTGCATGCAGTATTGGAGCCCACACCTTCACAAGGACATTAACCAAATTGAGGCAGTCCAGAGAAGGGCAACCAAAATGGTGCAGGGACTGCATCAGAAGACATATGAGGACAGATTAACGAGCTCAATATGTATACCCTTGAGCAAAGGAGGGAGAGAGGATATGATCGAGACATTTAAACACCTTAAGGGCATAAACAAAGTGAAAGAGTCTAACATGTTTAAATATAAGAAAAATAGCAGGACAAGAGGACACAGCATGAGATTAGAGGGAGGCCGATTAAGGGGGAATGTGAGGAAATTCTTTTTCACAGAAAGGGTGGTAGATGCATGGAATGGCATTCCACAAGAAGTGGTGGCTATGAATACAGTGCAGGGCTTCAAACAGGCATGAGATAGGCATGAGGGAGCAATACAAATGACTATGAATAGATAGGTCACTGACAGAGCAAAGGCCGATGGCACATTTATAAGGTAGAAAAAGAAATAGGCAGACTGGATGGGCCTTGCGGTCCTTATCTGCCGTCAACTTCTATGTTTCTATGTTTCTATGTTTCCTGAAGAAGACTTGATTGTAGCACAAAGGATCATTGAACGTCTGTCTTCTGAAAACTGTCCACAGAACATCTCTTCATTGCTTGAATTACTGTCACTGACTATGTTTCCTGGCACCCACCAATTGGGTACCATTGCGCTCGCTATACCAGTCACTTCATGTTCACATGAATGATCCTTCAGTGCCCTAAAATGCATAAAAACATACCTGAGAAACTCAATAGATCAGGACAAGCTAAGTGGTCTTGCCACGTTACTAACTGAAGGTGAAGCAGCAAAACTAATAAATCCAGATGAAGTTATTGACAGATTTGACAGATTGTCAGACATATTGATCTTTGGTTTCCTGCTGACGTCATCAAAGAAAATTCTTGAATTATATGACAGGGTCAAAGAAGTATACTGGTTTGTGCTGACCCTTTTTGAACTTTGAGATTACAACACATCCAACCTGCTTAGTCCCTGACATCTCTCATGTGCATTTTCCATTTTCAGTGGACGAAATATTTTTGGTCTCTGTCTCTTGCACCCAGGTCACAACAGGCACATTCACCAAAAATATTTCATCAATCTGCTTTTCTGTTTTGTGTTCAGTATGCATATAATAACCTGATAAAAAGACCGAAGCAATAAAACAATTATGATAACTGTGTTCACTGGTTCAGGTCCGTACTGTAATGCAGGGTTTTCAGCTACTAAATCCCTATGTTTGTCTTGCTGCAGATTTCTTAGAATGTGTGTCTAAAATTCACCTTTTGCCATCAAATTCTTCAAAATTTCTTCCAGGGAGCAAATTCTTCCAGACTCAGGCCCCATTTTGTTTGGGGAAAAAAGTTAATCATTAGTCTGTTTTCTGTCTGTCTTTGTGTGCAGTTCGGGTATGAGACTAAGGCAATAAAACACTTAGATTAAGTATGATCCCTGGTTCAAGTCACCTGCTGTATTTCAGGGGTTCAGCTACTAAATCCCTATGCTTGTCTCACTCCAAGTGTCATTGAATATGCTTCTAAAATTCACCATATGGCACCGAATTCTTTAAAATTTCTTAGGGGGAGGACAATCCCCCCGACACGCCTTTTCACAAAAGTAACTGGTGGAGTCATGTGCCCCCCGACTTTTAGAATCATGCTGACACCCCTGTTTACAAGGCCCTGGCCAGGGCAGAGGAAGTAATCCTGCCACTTTACAAGGCCCTGGTCAGGGCAGGGGAAGTAATGCTGCCACTTTACAAGGCCCTGGTCAACTCATAGGAAATAATCCTGCAACTTTACAAGGCCCTGGTCCAGGCAGGGGAGCTAATGCTGCCACTTTACAAGACCCTGGTCAGGGCAGTGGCAGTAATCCTGACACTTTGCAAGACCCAGGTTAGGGCAAGGGAAGTAATCCTTCCCCTGTACAAGATCCTAGTCAGGGCAGGGAAGTAATGCTGCCACTTTACAAGGGGCCTCGGTCGTGAGTGGGAAAGTAATCCTGACACTTTTCAAGGCCCTTGTCAGGGCAAGGGAAGTAATCTTGCCCCTTTATAAGGCCCTTGGCAGGGCAGGGGAAATACTCCTGCCCCTTTACAAGGCCCTGGTCCGAGCAGGGGAAGTAATGCTGCCACTTTACAAGGGGCCCTACTTAGGGCAGGGGAAGTAATGTTGCCACTTTACAAGGGGCCCTACTCAGAGCAGTGAAAGTAACCCTGTCACTATACAAGAGGACCTGGTCAGGACAAGGGAAGTAAGGCTGTGACTATACAAGGCCCTGGTAAGGGCAGAGAAGTAATCCTGCCACTTTACAAGGCCCTGGTCATGGCAGGGGAAGTAATGCTGACACCTTACAAGGCACTGGTCAGGGCAGGGGAAGAAGCGCTGCCACTTTACAAGGTCCTAGTCAGGGCAGGGGAAGTAATGCTGACACCTTACAAGGCACTGGTCAGGGCAGGGGAAGTAACGCTACCACTTTACTAGGTCCTGATCAGGGCAAGGGAAGTAATGCTGCCACTTTACACGGTTCTGGTCAGGGCAAGGGAAGTAATGCTGACACCTTACAAGGCCCTAGTCAAGGCAGGGGAAGTAATGCTGACACTTTACAAGATCCAGGTCAGGATCCACCTGGAGTGCTGCAGGCAGTCCTGGACTCCTCAATACACAAATGAAACTGAGGCAGCAGAGAGGGTGCAATGCAGGGCCCCCATAATTATCAAGTGTATGAAAGATAAATGGCTTGAGGAGAGGCTGCAGACCCTCACCATGTCCACCCTTGGGAATGGGACACTGAGAGGGGCATGATCTCAGTCTTCTGCATACATAAGTGTATTGAAGGTATTAGCAAGATCAAACAGTCAGAGATGTTTCATCTGGTGTCTTCCATTAGGATAAGGGGACGGGCCCTGAAGCCCAGTGGTGCTTAATTCAGGGGTGACTTTAGGAGGCACTTCTCATTCCAGATGGTGGTGGTGAAACTGTGGATCAGCCTACCAGCAGAGACAATGGATATGAAAACAGTACTGGTCTTCAAGGTAAGCTAGGACACATTTCTGAGTACCAAGGGACTCAAAGCGTACCCTGGCTAGTGAGGTGCATGGGGTACGTGGCTACAGGGCACACTTCTTCATAGCTGCTTATTAAGGTGGGGCTGGTGGGGGTTAAATCTGACAGACATACAGTCCTTTGTGACCACAGAGTATTACCTTACCATATTACTATGTTACTATGTTACTATGAGTGAAGTCCTTTTTGTGATTTCATGCTTTCCTTCCGAAGAAGGACTTGTTGGTCCAAAAGCTAAAGCTGTTTGTTCTTTTTGTAACCTTCTTGTTGGTCCAACAAAAGGTATCAAGCCATTTGTTCCAGATTTGTTTTTACTAGGACCAATACGGCATTATACAGTTTGTCAAGCTTGCCTTCACAAACACTTCCACAGCTCACAGTGACATCTGCTGGTGGAACAAAAGTTAGAACATTCATGCAAGCTGTGTTATCATCCTGTGCCCCTAAATGGATACCATCAATCCCCTCCTATCACTGACTTTTCCACAGCTAAACTAAAAACATTTTATAGTTGCATAGCTTCTCTAGAATTTGCTATGTAGCAAATTACTCTGTGTCTACTTCCTGTTCTGCACGAAAGTGGAAGAAATGGCTTCTCCTTTTGCAATGACAGCAATACTATGTGTATTAACTTGGCAAGTATGCCTGGGGTTTGCCCCATATATTTAAATAGGTCTCTTGTAGAGCTGTGTAGAATATGGCATCCTACTGGCAGAATGGCAATGCTGCTTCACAAATACGTCTCAGAATGTTTCAGTCAGTTCTGCAGATTTCCAAAAGTCTCGTTACATAAATCATAGATTCAGTTTCTGCTGCTTATGGAAAGCGTGGTGTCACCCCAAAATTTGAGGACACCTAACCCGAGGTTTACATTAAACAAGGAACACTTATCTGCAGTTTATATAAGCTGAGTATTGCCAATCCATGGTTTTGTTTAAAAGGCGCAATCCATTTTGGAAATTTCGGGATTCTGCTGCTGATGGGATTCCATGGAATTAGGCAGAATTTCCAAAATCTGCAGAATTGCATTACAAGTGGAAACTGAGAATGCTGCACATCTCAAGGGCCCCCATGGCCAGATGGTTAGTGCGGTGCTACAGGTGTAGTGCTGCACTAACTGCATGGAATGCTTCCAAATGGGGCAGGGGCCACATTCAAAGGAGCCCCCAGTGCTTCACACAGTAGACAGTGTGACAATGCAGAATAGTCCAATGTGCAAATGCAAATGATGGTTCCCACCTGCATACCAGGTACAGTGGTATATCTAGAGGGTTCTGTAAGCACTAACAGGCTTTTTATAATAATCTTTTGTCTGTAGTTAGTTTCCATTTCTAAGTTTGTTTTCGATTACTTTTTATGAGTATCTACAAGAGATCTATAGTATATGGTTTGCCTTTGTGCTGTATACAAATCAGCCTGCTCCAAAACCTTGTCATGCACATTCTAAACCATTGTGCACATTCCAAAATGCTGTTGTGCGCATTCCGAACGGTTATTCTGCACAGTTCAAAGGTCACACAATTTTACATTTCTCATTTATTTATTTATTTATTTATTTATTTATTTATTTATACATCGGTTTACAACCTTTGAGCCAGAGGCTCATTTCCAAAGGTACCTCGTCACAAAGAGGACAAACACAGTACAACATTTGGTTACATCATTGTCGATAACAGCATTTTTTTTTTTTTTTTTTACATCATTGCAGTAACAGTTAAGGCAGATATATGCTTGTAGTTACATTGCTTACAATAACAGAGTAACAGGTTAGGTATTCACAGGTTAAAACAGTTAACCAGATATGATTGAGAGGAGAGCATACATTGGTTAAGCAGACAACTAGTCATTTGCAGGGCCTGCTTGGTTAGTAAAGACAGGCAGCTAAGGGACAGGGTAGATGATAATAGAGGGGGCAGCCACTTTGTGAGTTTTGTCAGTAGTTGATTGTGAAGCTACTCAGAGAGTTTTGTCGGGTACAATGACCTTGAACACCTATGGCCGGGGACAAGCACAGCTACGCATGTTAACTAGTAAACTTCGAAGTGCGGTTTTGAAGCTGGAGATTGAACGGGTATCGGTGATGGAGCTGGGGAGAGTATTGTACCAGGTGGGGGCTCTATAGTAGAAGGACCGTTGACCATGGGAGGTCCTGGTTCTAGGGATAGACAGGGTGGTCTTGGAAGAGCTATGAGTATGGACTAAGGGTTGAGCTAGGTGTATAGAGGCTGTCAGACTGGGAGGGGATAGACCAAGGAGTGTTTTTTTTGTTAAGAGGCAGGTTTGGTATTTGAGCCGTTCGTCCAGGTTGAGCAGCTTTGCACAGTCATATAGCTGGCAGGTATGGGTTAATCTGGTGGCACCCATGATTAATCTACAGACCTTGTTCAGGGTGTGTCGTATTTTATAGAGAGCGGTCATATCCACGGCACCATAGACAGGCAGGCCATAGTCCACTAGGGACAGGATAGAGGAGGTAACAGCTAGTCGGAAGGCCTCAGGGGGGAGGCAGTGTTTATATCGATAAAGGATACCTAGCCGAGTATTTGTAGCTGAGGCTAGAGTATCAATGTGGTCGTGGAAAGTGAAGGCAGAGTCAAAGGAGACCCTGAGGTACTTGTACAGGCGGACTTGCTCAAGAGGAAGTTTAGAGCCAGGGAGGATACGGAGTGGGAAATTACTGAGTTTGTTTTGAGGATGGGCAAAGAGCATGGATTTGGTTTTCTTTAGATTGACCACAAGTCTGTGCTCTTTGAACCAGGCTTCAGCATCATTGAAGGCTAGTTGCAATGAATCTTGAAGGGAGGCAGGGTTTTGGTGGGAGGCAAAGATGACAACATCATCTGCGTACAGCAGGATTTTACCCGAGCAACCTCTGGGCATGGTATTGAGGTATAGTGAGAAGAGAAGTGGGCCTGGGATGGAACCCTGGGGCACTCCTGATCGGATGGCACATGTATTGGAGAGGGTCCCATTAACTCTAACACGCTGAGAGCGGTCTGACAAGTAGCTGGAGCACCAAGCAACTGGGCCAGCGGCAAAGCCGATGCAGTTGAGGGCATCCAACAATAGGGGGTGGGAGACAGTGTTGAAAGCCTTAGAGAGGTCAATAAACACTGCCCCTGCTAGTGAGCCTAAGTCTAGGGAAGAATGAAGAAAATTTGAGAACTCAATTAGGGCAGTGCTGGTACTGTGACCAGCACGGAATCCATGCTGTTCATGACAGAGGATGTTGTATTTGGTCAGGTAATCTGTGATTTGGGTTGCCACCTACACCAACACCTAGCTACTTACTAACCACCCAGTGCCCAAAGTTGTACCTCTTAACTTTCAAAAATCTGTAAATTTGATTTTGATCATAGAACCAAACAAAGAAATGCCAAGATTTTTTTGTTTTCACTTCAGTGGGGGTCTGTCATTCCGGTGTAAAAAAACATACACTATAAAAAATAAAATACGAGCAGCCACACCTAACCTGGCATGTGTTTCCATCTTGGGGTTGAGATGACAGCATAGAACTCTCAAGCTTCGCTCTCGAGGTTCATATGCTGTCATCTCAACCCCTCAATGGAAACCCAGCCTTGTTGTGTATGGTTACCCATACATTTTTCTCTATGTACACATATGCTTATATTTTTGTTTAATGATTTTGAGAAATTTATTGTTATCTGTTTATATTATTATGAAAGTTATTTATTGATCAATTTAGTTTATTTGTCTATTTATTTACTCACAGGTTTGGTAACTTGGAAAGGCACACTGAGTCGTAGCTCATTTCCAGGTGCAACCCGGGGGAGGGCAAAAAGGAACAGCAGCAGTTACAATAAAGTGAAACAACATCAGCAGTTATAAAGTGCAAAGTACATTGTAGGCATATGAAAATAAATAAAGAAATAAATACCCAGAGGTAAAATGGGCATTTATATAAACAGTGTCGAAAATTATTTCCAAGGGATGTGTGGGGAGTGTGTGCGATCAGGAGGGTTAATGTAGTGAGACAAGGTCCTCGGATGGGGAGGGAGGGGAGCAAGTAGGGGAGCAAGTAGGTAAAAGGGAAGGACAGCAGTGGTGCTAAGTACATTATAGGCATAGGAGGAGAATTTATAAGGAATGGGAGTCTCTGGAATGAAGGGGATAGGATGAGACAGCAGAGGGGAAGAGTAGAAAAGATAGGTGGGGAAGGGAGGAATTGTTCTATTGAGTGTATTATTCAATTAAACTTGATTTTTAAGAATATTTTAATATTAAAAAACTGACTGCTATGCCAGCACTAATAACCGCTTACAGAACCCTGCTCTTAGCAATGCACACCATGGTGGGAGACCACTCCCCACTGAGAGCACTAGTGCCAGTGACATCTGCTCCCACCCACCTAATCCTTGAGGTCACACTGTTCTCCACCCCCTGCACAGTACCTGGTAGTCTAGTGGACGCCTCTCCCAAACCTGATTCCCACTGGAACTGTGAAAAATGTAGGTATTCCTTCCCTGGTAGTCTAGTGGGCCTCCCTTCCTCACCCAATCCCCATCAGTATTGTGGAAATGTAGATATTCCCTTCCTGGTAGTCTCATGGTACCCCCTGCCTGGTCACTGTTAAAGCCCCCCCCCAGCCTACCCACTGAGCACTCACCATTATGGCCCTCAATTCACTTTTTGAACAGTGGTAATACACTGACAGGTTGTCTGACAGCAACCAACATAGACCCTGTCTGAATGGCAGTGAGTGAGGAAGCACGCCCATACTGTAGTAACAGCTGTTTTTGCAGCAACAGTTGTTTTTGCAGCAACAGCTGTTTTTGCAGTACATGCATGCTCACTACCTACCGTTCAAATGGCAGTGAGTGGAGGGTCTATACCCATAACTCTCTAAGGACCTGTCGGTCAGTTGCCACCACTCAGATGGGTGAGTCGGTGGGCTGACAGTTCTTCAACACTGACAAGGATCAGATGAATGTGAGGAGGACAGCCCAATGCAAAGGGACAGAAGAAAGAAATCAAGGTGAGTCCCACCTGACAGGAATGGATTTAAAGCTCTTCTATTTATCACATCTCCAAAGTTAAAGACAGGGATGATCATTTTTGAGACAATCTCATGCCTGGCAGTAGGAAGAATATAGGGTTAATTCCTATACAGTGCCCCAGGTTTTGGAAGGAGCTTGGAATGGATGGTACCAGTGTAGTCTGTCTGTGAAACCAAGATGACTGTCAAGCAACACACCCAGTTTAAGGTGGGGGCAGCATCTAGTTTGCAGCCATTCAGAGTTGTAAAGAAGGGGGGGTTGGATGTTGGTCAGGCAGTGCCAGGTGCCGAAAGTCATGGAGACTGACTTGGTGACATTTAGAGTGAGATGGTCATTCCAGAGCCAATGCTGGCCATTAGAGAAGTCAAGCAGAAGCTGTACTGACAACTCAGGGGTTGATGAACCAGAAGCCAACAGGACTGTATCATACTCAAACAGTTAAATGCCTGAGGAGTCACAGACCTTGGGGAGATCATTTAGGAAGATCAAGAACAGGATAGGGCTGAAGACAGAACTCTGTGGACCCTGGACTTAATGGAGAGAGGGAGACAACTGAGACAGTCTGGGACCTGCCACACAGGTATGGTTGGAACCAACTGACAACTGTGGAAGTTACACCAGCACCAGCAAGTTTAGCCAGGAAGAGAGAGTGGAAAACAGTATCAAAGGTCTTTGCAAGGCCAATAAATATAGTGGAGGTGATGTGCCCCCAATCCATGCCTTTAAGAATGGAGTCAGTGAGGCAAACCAAAGAGATGACAGTGGAGTCAGACCTGTGGAAGTCAGTTTGATAGGGACTGAGGAAAGCAAAGGAATCAAGGAAAGGAGAGATGTTAGAAAGGGCAATGTGCTGTTGGAACTTTGCAAGGAAATGGAGGAGGGTGATAGGGTGGTAGTTCCCAAGGACAGCTGTGTCACCACTCTTATGAATAAGATGGCTTTAGGCACCTTACAAGCATCAGGAAGAGTACCTAGGTGAAATGTGAGGTTAAAGAGCTCAGTTAATGGGAGGCAATAACAGAAGTGGAGAGAAAGAGGAGTTCAAGGTGAAGCCAGTTTGGGTTGTGACACCATCATGATTTACAGAGAATGAGGTAGAGAGGGTAACAGACATTGTGGTGGGGAGTAAGCAGAAGTTAAGCATGGAAAGAAGTGAGGGAGGAGGGAGTGGATACAGGTACAGAAAAAGTGGTTGAACAAGGTGGCCATCTCCAGTGAGGAGGAGATATGAGATCTATCAAGAGAGGGTAGGAGTAAGAAACTGGGTAGGGTGTGGGGAAAGAAAAGAGGAAAGAACAACCTTCCAGAATTTAGAACTGAACTTCTAGTCTTGAAGTTCGAGACAACATATTCAGATTTGGTCTACCTAATGATGTAAGTGTAAGCATTCCAGAGTCTTGTAAATGGAATGATCTGCTTGGAAGCCAGTAGCCTCAAACAACATTCAGGCTGAGTCTCTAATCTGAAGGCATAAAATGACTCCACAGCTACCTAAGAGAGGTGGACACTGATAACATGTTTTTATGTAGGAGAGTATGTTCCCCTTTCCCCACAGAGGAGACACAAGAGCGTAATTTGGTTAGAGCACTGCATCATCAGTATCATGGAAGATTAGATGAAGGACCAGTCAGTGGCAAGGAGATAGGCTTGGAGGGTGGACAGGTTGAAGAACCTAAATGACCAAAGCTGAACAGTTTTAGAGGGGACCTTTGGATAATGGGTCTTGTACATACAGTACACCAGGCAGAGGTCACTGAGAGCACTGAAGAGGGTGCCTGCATTATTACACAATGGGTTAGCATGAGAGAACCCAGACAAGGAGGGTGGTTGGTGGACGAGGGATAATTAATGAAGGCTAAATGATATGCTGTGTGAGGTGAAGTGATTGAATTTGATTGGTGAGTGTTTTGCAGGTGAGGAGGTCCAATTATGGTTGAAATCACCCAGTACAAGGAGTTCCCCATTAGAGGCAATGCTTAGGAGAGATAAGAGAAAGTCAAGAAGGGAGTCAGATTCTGAGACATCAATACAAATGGGAAGGGAACGCTTCACCATGAGAAGTTTATGAGAGGAGGGGGAGGAGGTGTGTTGCGTAATCTGGAACTGGAAGGAGACAGCAACATTGATGGTGACACCACTAGCACATTTAGACAAGTTCTGTCAGAACATGGAGCAACTGGAGAGGGGGGGGGACAATATTCAGTCCACTGTTCCTGGGGAGGGCACAAACTCGGAGATGACTAGTACTGATAGCTTTGAGAGACTGAACCCACAGGCACAAGTGGTCAATTTTTGGTGGTGGCTATGAATATTTAGATCCATCTGTCTCAGTAGGACCATTATCAGCCACTTCCTCAGTTGCAATTAGTGGTGCCAGGTGTGAGTTTTGCAACACAGTCAAGCTGTGCCCAGTGGGAATTATAACCCTACGCCACATGGTCACAAATGGCAGAGTGTTTGTGTTAAGGGGTGGGGCCACTATGCAAATGACTTGCATGATCATTCACAAAGGCTTGGCATCCCTCCCAAACCTGGTCACAGTGTCATGCAACCCCACCCCAAGCGTATTGCCTGTTACAACCAGGCAGAAATGGGGGTCCAGTTCTGTAGCCAGGTGCAGCAGTCCACAATGAGAAGGACAATGGAGAGACGTCCCAAGAAGAGGAGCTCTAGAGGAACAAAGGGGCTGAGCAGGTTGTATCCCTGGACCTACTCAATAATATCTCTAGGTGGGTTGTGAGATATGGATTCACTAGACCAAGACAACAAGGAAGGCCAATCATTGGGCCATGCATGCAAGTAACCAGTCACTAGACCACAAGGACATGAAAGGTGCAGGGTGATTAGTGAGGGAGGAACATCTAAGCAGGATACTCAATCACACAGTCCATCCACAGGCTCACAGAATGGCATTGCTCCATGTGCCTGGTGCCTGTCAAGATGGGATCTGGTCACATATGCAATCGAGCCTGTTATTGGGTGCAAACACTATTAGTGCCCTCTAACAGCAGGATTTTGCACCTGCATTGAGCCTCTGCTGCTAGGGAACTCCTCCCCTCAGCAGTAGGTTCCCAGCTTCTTGTATGGCATCAACAGCTGGCACCAGAATACTGCATTTAGTTTTCACCTGCTTTGCACTCATTTCAACTGACATCAGGGACCTATGTATTTTTCTATAGTGTTAGACCAGAACATCTTCAGAATTCTCACTTTTTTTGAATAAGGCACAAACATCTAAACCAGGAATATCTTAGGACAGGCTGTGACCTGCATAGTACCATGCACATATGTTATGTATTAATGAATGTAAAGCAAAAAGATGTGACAGGATGTCAGTTGTAGTGTCACAACCGCATGCCCAGGGGCATAGAAAGGCATAAGGCCACAGGCCAGGTGCCTTCAGTACATGGAAGTGCAGATGTGACACTACCACCAACACCATGGAATGTCTTATTGCACTTATAAAAATGGGTATTTTTGACAAACACATTGAAATAAAAAGGTTACAGTTGTTAAAGATCTGTAAATAAAGAAGGAAATGATGTAAAAAAATCGCAAAATAATTCCTCTGCAGCATGTTAGATATGGCAATATTAGCAAACTGCCAGTAGAGGGTGCTGCAAGCAGGAGCGATTTAGAAGGTTCTGAGAGTGCACATTGATATTTTTGGTACTGACTTACACTGGCACCTGGACTTGCTCAAATCCACTGGTTGTGGTCTCCCAGTTCAATGACTATGAACATGTTTTAGCCAATCAGGATGCAGGATTTCCACCACCCATTTTATAACAAATAATATAATAAAACTTATAATGTAATATAACATAAGAAGATGGACATAAGTCACTTAGTCCATGTGGAGGCAGAATACCAGAGAAGCAAACTGGACAAAGAGCAGTATGTGGGATTCACAGCGGCTATAAGGCATAAAGAAACACAATCCCCCAATTTATTTTTCTGTATTCCCTCTAAACCACACATATCTTAGGCTTAAGACAATAGAGTATATGTGTGTGTGGTTTGGAGATATATAGAGAAACTAAATATAAGGAAAGGAAAGAAATTTTCTTCTGTACAGTGCCTTCAACAAAGTACATCCCAAAGCATTTTACAGTCCTGGAGAGGGAAGGGAGAGAATGGTGCAGCAGTATTCACGGGCACCAGAAAATTCAAACAGCACAGAGACAGACTAGTGATAGCTTCAGAGGAGTTAATGTGGCAGCATTTGTTAGTCAGCAAAAAGAAACAAAAATATGTGTGTGTGTGTGTGTGTGTTTAGCAAAGGTGTATTTGTGACATCCTAAGAGTCACGCTCAATATATTTTTAAGTTTTCTCAGATGTCTTAAAACAGCTTTTACACGTAATTTTGGAATTAATGATGCACATCATTAAAGATGGCTGCCATTTGCAATTTTTAAAAATTATCTTCCTCGGAGGTTACCTGTTGAAAGTACATACCAAGATATTTGATTTTTTTCATAGCAGGCATGGCACAGGAATAGGAACTTTGAAAAACTTCATATCCTGTATGTTGGGTCAGGAATGAAAGACAGCAAAAGGAAAAATGTGCATTTTGATATTTTTGCTGGAGGAAGATTATTGCTGAAAAAAGAAATATATGGTTACTAACAAATATTGCTGGTTTAAACATGGGAAGGATAAGGGATAAGCATTGCATGCTGAGTGATTGGTTGTGGTGAAATTTATAATATAAGATGTGATGAGATGTGATATGAAATAATAATTATATAATTAGACTGTAAATAACAATATGGTTTCTTTACAAAAAAATACAATAATATTTCAGCTAATGCTTTAGTTTCTGCTTTTAGCTTCCTTTTTTTATATAAACAGGAACAGAAAAATCATCAGGCTTGTTCAATACACTTCATCTGCTTTGCTTGTCTGCAGGTGACAACCAGGTCCTCTGCACAGATGTTGTTAAGGTGATAAAAATCAGGGGCCTGAGTCTTCAAAAGCTGAGGTAAACTGTATTTTAAGAAATCTAATTTCAGCAGTGCTATTCAGGGTAGACTACCCCCCCCCCTTAAAAAGATCTGCCATATTATTACCACAGCAACTGACTGCGATGTCACAAGCAGAGGACTGTGATGTCAAATGTAGGCAAGCAACCAAGGCAGATGAAATTTAAGAGACTGGGACAGGTTTCAGATTGATATCCATAGGCTTTACTGAAAAGGAGAAATCAAATTGGGAAACACTATGGAATATAATCTGAAACCTGACTGAAATTTATGTTCTGTCAATTTCCTCTGTAAAGTCAAGGGCTCTTTAATTAAACTAATTTAACTAAGTCAAAGGTTCAGTTCCCCTGGAATGATACAGAACTTAGGTTAAGGGAGAAGACAGCCTGGTCTGGTGGTTAAAATAAACGCTTGAAAACCAGGAGACCCAAGTTCAAATACCACCAGAGACAACTTATTTGTTTGACTGGTTTGCTAAATCACATTAAAAAATAAATAAAACACAGAGATTCCTCTTTCAAAACAAATCAAAATTTATTTATAAAAAAGTGCCTTTCCACAGTTCAAGATGCCTGCACATATTAAAATCAGTTCAACAATAATCATAACATTACAAATACATAAAACCATAAATTATCCACTTTATAGCCAAGTATTACTAAAGTGATGGCAGCATTATACTTCATCTCCAAAGGCTAGACCAAAAAGCTATGTCTTAAATTCTATTTTAAAACTTTGGATGGTCAGGAATTCCTGTATCTGATGAGGTGGAGAATTCCACAGAGTAGGGACCACAAATGCAAATGAGCAGGCCCAGATGTTTGTAAGTGCACCATGGGAATCTCTAGCAATCCCTCATTGGTGGATCAGAGTGACCAGGAGGGGTGATAGAGCAAGAGGAGATATTGCAGGTAACAAGGTCCCTGGTCATGTAGGGATTTATAGGTCAGCAAACCAACCTTGAAGGTGATATGCCACTGCACTGGCAGTCAAAGCAGTCCGCAGAGCACAGGCGAAATAAGACTGGTCCTAGAAGTACCAGTCAATACCTGTCAGCTGCATTCTGCACCAGCTGCAGGTGGTGGATATCAACCCCCAGTGGCCCTCAAGAGGGATTAGGTGTTTCACCCAGGTGATATTCCTCAAATGGAAAAATTAGGTCTTGACGACTGCTGACAGCTGAGATTTCAGGATCAGACCATCATCAAAAATAACACTCAGGTTCTTTTTTTTTTTTTAACCAATTA
Organism: Neoceratodus forsteri; assembly: GCA_016271365.2. NCBI lineage: Eukaryota > Metazoa > Chordata > Ceratodontiformes > Ceratodontidae > Neoceratodus > Neoceratodus forsteri. The sequence continues at coordinate 55,164,177 of JADMNL010000035.1, forward strand.
TTTTACCAGGTGAGACACACTAAGCTGAAAGCTTGTTTGCAGGTGCAACCTGGGAGCACAGGAAGTTAAGTGACTTGCTCAGGGTCACACAGTATGCACCTAGGGGGCTGTGGGATTCAAACCCAGATCTCCAGATTTGCAGCTCAGAGCCTTAACCCACTGCGCCATACTGCCTCCGTGATTCTGCACCCAGTCTGAGGTGGTAAGCTTAACACTCCCAAGCCAAAGGCCTGAGGGCTGTCCAGCTAACACACCACACCTCTGATGATCCAAGTCCACAACCAGCACCTCATTATCTGGATTCAACTTCAACTAATTAGCACTCATCCAATCCTGGATCTCAGATAGGCAGTTCTTTAATACTGAGAGAATATCTCCCTGTTCAGGCACATAGGAAATGTACAGTTGAGTATCATCTGCATAGCAGTGAAAACTCAAACTGTACTGCCTAATAATGTCTCCCAATAGCAGCATGTACATGGTGAACAGCATAGGTACCAAAATGGAGCACTGCAATACCCTGCAGAATATAGGGAGAGGATCAGAGGAATAAATTCCTGAGACCACTCTCTGTGTCCTACCCATGAGGAATGATTGAAACCATCTGAGGACAGTACCAAACAGTCCACAGATGAACCACAGGTGCTCCAATAGCACACCATGGTCCACCATGTCAAATGCCGCCGAGAGATCAGGGAGGACCAAGATGTAATGAGTCCTCCGATCTCTTGCTGTTAGGAGATCATTTAACACCCAAACAAGAGCCGTCTTGATGCAATGTGACTTTCTTAAATCCAGATTAGAATGTCATAGACATTGTGGGTGGAGAATTGATTATCCAACTGCATCACAACCACCTTCTCAATAACCTTCCAGACAAAGGGAAGGTTAGAGACAGGTCTGTAGTTGGCAAGACAGTTTGGGTCAAGGGAGAATATTTTCAGGAGCAGTTATACAACTGCCTCCTTAAGGGGATCAAGAAGGCCCCCCTCTCCAAAGGTCTCCAGACTATCTCAGCCAGGACTGGGACAGTTTCCTCAATGCACCCCACAAGGAGATGTGTTGGGCCTGGGTCCAAATTACAGTTGGTTGGTCACAGATTCTGGATGGTCCTCATGATGTCCTTGATGTGTAGCCAGCTTAAGTCAACCCAGACCAACTGGGTGCTTGCAACCTCCCACTGACCTCCACAATCCCCATTAGAGGGGGCTGGGCATATGCCAGACCTGATGGTGGCAACCTTATCCATGAAGAATTGAACAAACTTGTCACACCTTCCTTGTGTCAAGGCTCCACCTGACTGCAGACAGATTGGATTGCACAATCTGTCTACAGCCCAGAAGAGCTGAGCTGGGCAATTTTGCTCAGCAGCAATCTCCCTGGACAGGAATTATGCCTTCTTACAGATGATTGTCAATTGATAGACAGTATAATGGTCCATCAATCGAAGTCTATCAGCATCCAGACTGGATTTCTGCCAGACCCTCTCCAATCTTTGACCAACTTTTTCAGCTCCTTCAAGATCCCATCAAACCATCAAGACCTTGAGTGAAGAGTAAGTAGTCAAACACAAACAGAAGCAATGGAGTCCAGGTAATCTAACACCACCTTATTATAGGCAAGTACAAGATCACATGGACCCATGCTTTCACTCATCAAGCTTGATAGATTGAGCTACGCCATTAGGTCCTATGGGGTCAAGCCCCTCAATGGGTGGTACCGGACCATCTCCATAGGGGCAGGTCCATTGGGGGAGCTGCAAAACTGAACCCTATGGTGTGATGGTCAGACCAACCAACAGGTTCCACCACCAAGTCTGTGATCTCCATCCCCAGGAGGAAGAGCAGATCTAATGAGTGACCACCAATGTGAGGAGCGGAGAAAATAACCTGTGTGAGACCCAGTGAAGATATAAGCTGGAGGAAATCTTGACCAAAGTGTGAGAGTTCATCGTCAATCCAGACATTGAAATCCCCCAGAATTAACCATATGGGGGATCCCAATATCATGTCAGTGATGAATTCCACGATCTCCTGCAGGAATTCTTTCCCATCATCAGGTGGACAGTAGAAGAGCAAGATCCTGCACCCAACGCCTGCACTCACGATACACTCAGAGAAGCTGGTGGACCCCACTGGCACATCCACAAGGCCCAGTTCCACTTTAAAACAAATGGCTACACCCCCATCCATATGATCCATCCCTGGGTGGTGTATTACCCAGTGCCTGGCCAGAACTGCAGAAGCCAATATTGGGCCTGCTTTATACAGATAATAGGGTTTTAGTTGCAGCTGGCAACGATTCCAAACAAGTAGAAGAGAAGTAGCAATTAGATTTTTTGATACTGCATTCTTGGTTTGCATACTCAGGACTGGTGTTAAATAGCAAGCAAATCCCAAGTAATGACCCTTCTTCCTGATGCCACTGCCAGGAGAGGACAATATCCAGAGTTAAAGATATTTACACTGGATGGTATAGAATTAACCCAAGTCCATGAATATAAGTGCCTTAGCATCTGGGCAGGCAAAACTTGAATTTTGACCATCATATTGAAGTAATAACTAAAAAAGTTAATACTAAACTTGGGGCCCTCAGATGTACAGCCCACTGTTGAAATAAAAATCTGAAATAAACAACATCACTGATACCGTGATGGATAGCAAGTCACACAGTGCTTCACACTTCCTTCCCATCTGTGAAATGCGCTAGTCAGAAAAAAATCATACTGTAAACTTAAGAAGCGGATGCGACTCAGGTAACCGGAGCAGACCACCCTTGCCCTCAGTTATTGAAGTCCTTGAGAGGTATTGCGCTTGTTTAATAACACAATGGCGTCAGCAGTTTTTCTCCAGATCTCTGTTTTAGTCCACCATGTGTATGCTGGTAAGCTATCTTCTGTATTTTAATTAAAACTAAACAGGTAACTGAGATACCACAAACTCTCAATTTTTGCCACCGCACGTCCTTACATCATCATGAACAGTGTCTATTCTATTGCATTCTGCATATGGGCAAATCTGTTTTGCATGTACAAAACATTAATATCTAGCGCATAAGATAGACCGAGAGAGACAGACAGACAGACAGACATAATACTTTAATTGCTACAAGCAATCAGATGAGCATAGTAAACGTTAGGGCTTCATTTGAGCACAAATATTCTGAACGTGTTCTTTTTCAAAAGTCGGATTGATTGTATCTTGTACCACTGCAATAATATACGGTTGTTACTGAAATATAAAATTACACTTTGAGGATGTTATCAGTCTTTGCCTTCTTGTGTAATTAAACACCCTTCCATAGTCAAGGTAAGTGCTATCGATATGTGCTATATTGCCGTTACCCGTCATCCCACTTTGCTCTGCCTTTAGAGTTTTATGATACTGTTTTTCATAGAGGTTTGGTATGTCTTTCACCTTTTGCATTTTTAAAATATACAGTATGTATAATGATGTTTCATTAGGCGTTTGTTTGATGCATGAAATGAGTAAACGCCTCACTTTGTGTCTCCTACAGATTTTTCAGCGGGAAATCTCTTGGTGGTTCAGCACCCTGGACGGGTCCTGGCGGCCGAAGGGACCAGGGTGGTCCTCAACTGCTTCTTCGACACTTACCAGGTCCCCAGGGTGGGGCAGGCTACCTGGAGGAAGGGGTCGCCGTATGGACCGGAGATATCGTCACAACACCCAGACTACAATGGGCGCCTTGTTCTGACTGACCTCGTATCCTTTACCCACCGGAGGAATGCCTCCCTTCAGATCGAGGAGGTGAGGAGATCCGACGCCGGGGTTTACTACTGCGAGGTGGAGCTCCTGACCTCTAAGAAGAGCTACGGGAGTGGAACCGTCCTGCAGATTATAGGTAGGGAGGTATACAGAATTTACCTCACGCCCTATATGTAAATCCAGTTCTGCGCTACTGGAATGATGTGTTGCTTATTATGGTACCCCTTGCAACTGTGGGAATCATTTGGGATTCATAGGAATAAAGAGATGCACACCTCTCAGGATGGGAGAGATGAAAGATATAGTTAGAGGGGTTCTGAGGGGTTAGCTAAGGCACGCTGTCCCTGAGTGGGACAACTGAGGGATGTAGATAAAGGGGGTTTGAAGGGTTAAATGGGGATCCTCACTGCCCCCAACCCCCTCCATGTTGTACACGTGAGGGATATAAACGGACGTCCTGAAAGGTAAAATGAGAGACGGTCCTTCTGAAGTTGGACAGGCGAGAAGTGTGAAAAGAGGGACTCCGATGGGTAAAATTAGGGACGTCCCTCCTAATGTGGCAGACGAGAGTTATGGGATAGGGGTAAAATAAGGTGCATAGGAACCCATGGATGAAAATATGCCTGGGCCCACTGTATTGGTCTTCTGCCATCCAGGCACCTGCAGTATTCAATAGCTGGTAAAAACAGCTGTGGGTTGACTAGCTGGACCCTCAGTATTTTTCTGCCGTCATTGCCTATGTTTCTAAAAGGAAGTGATACCAGTAAATGTTATCGACTTTGGCAGTATGTAAAGGAAAATCACATGTGGTGGAAACCTTTGCAAACTGCTGCCGAAGTACCTGCCTATTCACCCCGCAGCCATAAGGATTCTGCTGTGCAGTATGCTCCACAGAGGTTGACTTGCCGATTAATTTTAAAGTCTTCCAGAGAAAATAAGCTGTCCAGAGAGAGTGAAGTGCTGTAAACTCAGGCTTAAAAGTACAAATTCAAAATACTCAGCGATGCTAAAGCAAAACTAAACCTAGGACGACTAAATGCTTTAACTTTCAGTGGTCCGAGCGTGCATAGTCATGTTTGCTGTGCCCACGTTCTGAGGGACAGTGTCCCAAATTCCCATGCTAAGAATTTAAGAGGTATGCACGAGTATCCTCTGCAAAGTGTCATTGTCTTGTTCTGTTGTAAAGTGTCCTGGTATTTTGATAGTAATTTCTATGAAACCTCAGATATTTGTTATACTGTAAAGTAATTGCTGTATACTTCCCCCTCAGAATACCCCATGAAACAAATATTTTTTTTTAGCTCAGCTTGCTTTTCTCGTGGATTTTTTTTAAACTAAATAAAGTTAGCAGCATAAAAGTTGAGAGTTTTTTTTTAACATGGAGATACATGAGCTTTGTTTTTCTAACCGATTTTATTAACCCTCAGTCCTCCAAACTCACAAAACAGCAGTATGCCAGCGGTTAAAACGTTGACCTATACTTTTTTTATTCTGTTTTAGATTGCTTCCTATCTCCTGATTTGTGTGATACTCCTTTCCTCCCCATTTCGAGTCTGCTTTACCGCTGTTTACATTTAAAATAATAATAAGAGTGCCCCTTTAAATATGACAGGGACCCTGTTTTCACAGTCTCTGCTGTTTTGGAACACCTAGAGCTGGATTTTCAGGTGTCGGGGACTAGTTCCACTCCACAGCCAGCCGATAGACCGAACTCTCTGCATCTGTGGACTTAGCTATTTTTTCAGCTCATGCAGCTGCCGGAGGTGTTAGGCCTGTTCTCACCAGGCATGACATTTCAGTGCTGCTGCACCAAACGAGTACCTGCAAGCGGCAGTAAATACAGCCGCCGGTCACAGCCCGGGTTCCTGCTTTGAGAATAGGGCACCTGCGGGGAAAACTGCTGCCACAGAAGTGAACCCCACTTGGGGCAGTTTTTCCCCACACCTGCATTACTTTTTTTGGGGGGGAGGGGATCTGAAAATCCTGCCCCCATTGTTTAACAACACTTTTTATGTGACTATAAAGAACAAGCATGCAGCAGACAGTGCTCTCTGAACCCATGGGGCAAAAGGTTCACAAAAGGCTGAGAATACTATGAAAACCTGGTTTGAGTTATATTAGATGACATATGCATTTTAATAGTTTAAATGTGGGAAAAAAACAACTAAAGCAGAGTCAAAATGGGGGAATGGGGTACTATACAAGATAGGAGATATAGGGCAATCTAAAAATAGAATACAAAAGTAAAAGTCCAGATTTTCACCACTATCATGCACTGCTGCATTTAAGTGATGTAAAAAAAATTGAAAAACTTGAGTAAATGTTACTTTGTTTTTCATAAAGGTATAATGCTTCATTTTCTTTCTCTTGTCTTGGAAAATGTTCAAACCCTTACTTAAGGGGACTTTCTGATTTAGAATAAAATATAAATTTTATTATGTGGTTTAGAGATGGTAGAACAATTGTACCCCAAATATCTACCATGACCTGCCTATGTTTTGTAGTTCTGTCATTGACAAGTAAGGGCTTGATTTTTGAAGAAGTACAGCACATTCTTAGCACAGTTCCACATAGCTGCAAAAATGTAATTTCACATATAGACACCATTAAAATTGATCTAACTTTTGGCACAATTATGGAAAATTGCAGCAAAAAATAAAAGTGATACATGCAGTAGGTCATGTTTTCCATGCAAGCAGCCATAAAGTAAGTAACCTATTGAAATGCAGCAAAATGTCTCAAAATAGGAAAATCATGTTTTGGTGAATTTCAGAGGACAGAGTCACAATTTCACAATTCAAAATTGAGTGTTGTGGCTATGTCATCACATTAGGAAATCCATCCCTAAGGATTTCAAGTATAAAAGTTGGCATGACAAGCTGTTCAGTAAATGCTTTTTCATGTTCATTGCTAAGTCACAGACTGTGATCTCTTCTTGAGCAGAAGAAGATTATGTCCCTCACTTGGGTCATCTGTCCTTGATGCTTTAAGAATTGTCCCTGACGAGTGATGTTGAGAAGGATTATACAAAATTCTAGACAAGTACTGTAGAACTCTGCTAGGCAAACACAGTTGCTGACTATTAACTTTCTTTGAAATCATTAGAAGCATGAATGTCTGAGGGAGCCTTGCAATTAATATCTGTGTGGGCAAACATGAATGGAATGAATCCAATCCTTCTAAATGCACTGTCACACTTTGGGCACCCCAATCCAAATTTCTTATATTTTGTACTATTTCTGTGGTGTAACACTCAGCTCAGCTGATAAGGAAATGGACTTGGGGTTATAGTTAATAAAGATCCTCTACTGATCATTTCAATCATGTCACTAAAACTACTAATGGTTGGTTCATTCAGTGCAACAAACATTCATTTCAATAAATAAACAATGTATGATGCAATTGTACAAAACATATGTCACATCAGGATTTTAAATCCTCACTATAGAACCCATACCTAAGGCAAAATGTACATTTACTGGTAAGAACTCAAAGAAGAGTGACAAAGCTAATATACTGTATGGTCTAAACACACTGACCTATGAGGAACAAATCTGGTCTTTGGGGCTACTTAGCTTGGAAGATAGAAGGAAAACAGGTGACGTGTTATTACTCTATAATATTATAAATAATCCAGAATTTATGAACCGTTGTGGCCTGAACTTCAGTTGTAGGCCAATACACTTGAGGTTACATAACAGACAATTAGTCATTCCAAGGGTAAAATTAAGGCCAAAAGACTTAATTATTACACATTCCATTCACTGAGACTGTGGAATAGCCGTCCTAGAGAGTTGGTAAATTCACGGTCATTGGGAACATTTAAGAAAGGTCTTGATGATTACCTCATGACAATCAGAGGCCCGTAATACACCCACTAGGAGTGGGAGACAGTTTAATGGGCCTTTTTGGCCTTCTTTGTCTTATCGCACCAAGTCACCAAGTCACCTATTTGATTAATTAGCATTTAGGAAAATATTTAGGATATTTATTTCAGCAGAAAGATTCTCAGAGCAGGAAAGTTACAGTAGGTATCAGCTGCTGGAGTTGCCTTGATGTGGTGCTGCTAAGTTTCCAAGCATTTGATTGAACCTGAAGTCATTGGATCACATACAGTACATTAAGTCATGGCTTTGATATATCCATTTACAGATAATTATGTTACAGAAGGTCTTATAGGTTTCTATTTTTTTATATATATTTATTTCATTGATGTGTAAAAATGGACTGAGATGAATTGCTCTTTCGTGGCCTAATCCCAATACACAGGTGTCTTTACTAGAGATAGGTAACCAATAGACAGCACCAGGGATTGCTTTAAACATAATCATAACATGATTAAGGGATATCTCAGCACAAAAAGAACTGGCTGCCATTAAACAACAAGAGGGAACTATATATTATCCATAAAAAAAAAAAACAATAAACTGGGTGTCCTACTTGGATTTTTCTGTCCAGCTGTGAACTACAGAAGGCCTTTATTAGATTAAGGATGGAGCAATTTATTTCTACAAATACAGCTGGCAAACATACCCAGACTCAGTATAAAGAAATGATTTGTACCTGCTGTCTTGAAACAGTAGAAACAATGAGCCATTATTTTCTGTTTTGCAGATTTTTTGAGAGTCTAAGAAAGAAAATATTCCTGATACTTTTGGGGTCAGTTTATTTTACCCAATTGATCTTCTGTGTGAACTCTTACATGGTAGTAGAAGAAAACCTAATTTGTGCAGCAGAACTGTTTGCACATCCAGCTGCTAGATTAAGAAAAGCATATATGTAAATCTAATATTTTAAATGTTTTGTTGTGCATGGAATATTATGTATAAGTGAGTTGCATATTGTTTGAGTGAATGATTTTAAGGACATTCCCTGGTGTTTCAGCAATCCCATGTCAAATTCATAATTTTTTCCCTAGCATATCTAAACATTTAAAACACACAACAAAAAACATGGGTTGCCATGCTTGTTTTTAAGTAACATGGCAAGGCTTAATTCCTCTGTATGGGAAAAAAAATCGATAAGAGGTCAGATTGTTTTATGTAGTTGTAACATCAATGCTTTAGGTGTCAACATGAATGTGAGAGAAAAGGCGAAACACGGATACGTTATTTGTCATGGTGTTTGCTTCAGTTTTCCACACGTGTAAGAATAATGAGTAAATTATCAAGGCTGCGACACCCTCTTGACCTAACATTCCCCAAAATAGAGGAATATTTGCATGTTTTTTTGCACAAAACCACTTCAGTCCCATGCCATTTTCATAAAACTATTCTGATAGATGTATATGGCTGAGAATATACCAAAAGAAAGAACTATATAGGTATTGCCATGCTTGTTTTGATTGTGTCTGCTTTCAGATTTTCAGTTTTAGAGGTGATTGGCTCGGAACAAAAATAATTGAAACATCTCAATAAAAGAAATAAAACTTTGCAGAAAGTTATTCAAACAATGTAAAAGTAAAGATGAAATGACACAGACTTTAATATAAATGAAACAGAGTAATAGAAGACAGGCAGACATGCATGTAAAGTGCCTCGAATGATGCATTGATGCCAATGGCTGCGACTGTAGTAGTGAATTTCCTTGCTGCTATTCCTAGGTGGACGTAGCATAATATGATAAATCATTATTCTAATTATATTTCCATTTATTTATGAATGTACGTGTGCCATTAAGGAGCCTTGAAAACTTTTTCAGATGCATCAGAAAAATGGAAATTTGAAAAACCGGGGAACATCTTCAAATGGTTAAGACAAAAGTTTAAACTCATAACATTTTGATTTTGACTGAGAGTTGAGCAAAATCTGGAAAGCATGCTTCATGCATCAGGGCTTGCAGTATAGCCAAGAGGTTAGAGTAATGATCTGTGAATGAGCTTGGTACATCCAGCAGACCAGACCAGACCTGGGTTTGATTCTCACAACCTCCACTTGCATACTGTGCGACTCTGAGCAAGTCAGTTAACTGCCCAGTGCTCCCAGGTCATCCCTGAAAACAGGCATTTGTTCCTAGTGGACCTTACCCAGTTACCAAAGACTAAAATAAATATAGTCCCTGCTGCAAACTCCTACACATCATATAGTGTTTCCTTCAAAAAATGCAGGACTTCATAGAAAGAGAATTTCATAAAGTGAAAACTTCACTTGAAAAGTGCTGCATATTGTGAAACTTCAGGAAAATAAGTACTTTGCAGCTTGTTCTCACAAAACGTGCACTTCACTGACTTTTTTGACAGTGTCCATTTCACAAAAACTGTGCAAAGAGTGACACTTTAACTTCCCAATAACACTAGCCTTCACCCTTGATTTTGTACTCGTGACTTTAGACAAATATATTAAAAACTGGAATGGCTCATTCTCAGATTCCCTCTGCAAAGAAAATGTGAAAAAAAAAAACAGCATGACGAAGAAGGTTTTTTGTGTTTTTTTTCTAAATAGATGCTCTGGATCAGGGCTTTACAATCTATCAGCATCCGCTGTACCTCAGAGCTAATGAGGGTGACACTGTCATAATTCACTGCTTCTGCTACACCTCTGTCCAGTGTCCCCGTGCAGACATCTCTCTTTTAAAAACATCTGACAGCCTGGAAGTGTCTGACAGAGCCACACTTTTCCAGGGAAGGATCCAGATCACCACCTCCCATGAAAATGCTAACAACATCACAGAAACATCAGTACAGATCAGCAGCCTCACCCTCTCTGATGCAGGCGAGTACAGCTGTGAGAGTCGGCTTAATGGACAGGCTGTGAGGAGTCGTAATGTTACAGTACTACAAGTGGGGAACGGAACAGGTAGGCATCACACACTGGATATTGATTTACCCCTTAATTTATGAAAACATATTTTAACTGGATGTCCCAATGAAGGCTTGTTACATTGTTGATCATTGATTCTTGCTCAAGGGTGGGCTAAAACACATCAGATTAGCTCGAGTGCAGTGACACAAACATTGGCCCTGATGTTCAAAAGGTTAGCATGGCGCTAACATGAATAGCACCGTGCTAACATAGCTGTGCACATTTCTGCATAAAATGAAAGATTGGCAATGCTTGTGTTAACTTTAGGAATATTCTGTTAGTCATTTGCTTTCAATATGTATGTATGAGTGCATTCCTTTACTGTATAATTACTTGCATCATTGGCAATACAAACAACACACATAAAATAACTATACCATTTGTCTACTATTTAAAACGTTAACTCTTCTTGCAGTAGAAGCCAAAACAGTAGAATGCATTTAATAACAGCTGTACATATATTCATATTTAAAATTGCTGACTTTTTTTCCTAAATTAGTTAAAACTGAGATAAAATAAACTATAATACATACAGAACTCATGCAAAATAGCATCAGCTCAAAGCAAGACAGAAACCCGCACCATCCCTATAAAACCAGTGTAGGGCTGATCAAGTTAGGTGTTCTGGCAATTTTCCCTTATTGAGTTTTTGAGTTCTAACCTCCTAATTCACTTAGCAGAATGTATGAAAATTCTTACAGAAGTGCTTTTGTTCTGAAATGAACATTAAAAAAATGGCATCCCTTGAACCTTCACAGAAATGCAACTGTAATTATCAAGTCATTTTATACTTTGTGCCTGAGCACAATTCACAAATGAAGACCCCAGGTGTTGCAACCATGATTTGAGTATGATGGCTAGAAAGTTTCTTTCCGACTTCCAGGTTCTGTATTATTTACACATGTGTATACATTTGTATTTGCACATCGCTCTACAACTGTACTGTGTGATCTGTCCATTTGTTTTGCTTGCACTTTAAGTGTCCTGTGCCCCTACCTCTGGCCTCCCCATATGGCTCCAAACCCTTACCTGCATTCTCCAGCACCAGGTCTACCCACTCCCCCCACACACACACAGGCACACTATCTTGGACCCTGACAAGCAGTCAACCTCATCCCCTCCCTTCACTCCCTTCCCTCCTCATCCTTTCAGTATACTCACCCCAGCTGCCCCCCACCCCCAGGCCTTTCATTCCTACCCCTCCAAAACCTTGTGCCTCCTTCCTCCATCACACTCTTTCTACTGACAGTCTCGCTCCACAGCCATTCCTCCCTATCTCCCTCCCCACACTAGTGGCCCTGGCCAGTCCTTCCTCACTTTGGCTGCACTTTCACACTCTCCCTACCCATTCCCACCTTCTTCCACAAACACTCTCCCGCACGCGCATCTCTCCACAGACACCGCAAAACACCTATACCTGCTCTCTTCTGATTCCTCTTTCTCCTACTTATCCTATGAGGTAATAGTCACCCTAACCATGGCCTCATCACTCATACCTCACACTGCTCTCCCACACCACATGGCCTCTGCATCTCATTCATGAACATCCGTAGTCTACCCAAAAAACTTGACAACCTACAAGGTTGGATGGCCCTGCATCACCCAGACATTCTTGCCCTAGCATAGACCTGGCTCTTAAACTCAACACCCAACTCTGCAGTCACCTTACCTGGTTTTACCCTTATCCACACAGTCAGACTGGGCAAGCGGGGTGGGGGGCTGTACCCTTAAAATGAATGACTCCTTAAATGCACCACCTCTCCCCATCCTCCAACTTAATTATAGCACCCAGGCCCTCACCATAAAAGTTACCACAGAACCTCTACCACCCCCATTCTTCATTACCACAGCCTATATCCCTCCTAGGAACCAAAAACCATCATCTGGTTCACTCCTGAACTACCTCTCTCTACTTCCCTCAAATTGTGAGAGTATCATAATAGGTGAGTTCAATATTAATTGGACAACTAAGGGCACCACCCTTCTTCAAGATGCCACTGCCGTCCTGGGTCTGACTCAGGTTTTTCAATAACCCAACTCGCAACAGCCGCTCCACTTTGACCCTACTTGACCTAATTTTCACAAACTGCCTGAACAGGATCTCTCCACTCATGGTCCTCCCCAAGACTCTCAACAAGCACTCCCTAGTCCTCTTTACCCGGGTCTGTAAAACCCCCAAACCTCCTCCTGAGTCCATTTACTTCCATAACCTAAAATGGGGCAAACTAAAGCAACTTAAGTGCCACTTCCGGCAGTGGGACTGGTCCTCTGTATACTCTGCTCCAGACCTTGACACAGCTCCCTGATCAATTTATCCATGCCTTTAACACTGCCTGTGATAAGTTTTCCCCATTCACTAAATCTCTGATCAAAGGTAATCCACCCCCCCCCCGGATCTCCCAACAGCTCATTGATATGATGTGCCACTATGATGCCCTCTAGCAGATTGCCATTGACATGGGCAGGCCTACAGATAGGCCATGATACCATGAGGCTAGGAACAAATGCACCTGGGCCATGCGCAAGGTCAAGACATTCCACTACCAAATGTCTGTCGCATCTTTCTGGGGCTCTGACTGCCAATTCTGGAACAACATCAGAGAATGTAGCGGTAAGACCAGGACCCCACCTCACTCCTTGAAGTTAGTGATACCACCACCTCTGATACCACACTTATTGCTGATGTCCTCAATCACTTTTTCTCTGACTTACGCCACATACTGGGTGGCTGGGTGAGTGGGAAGGGGGATACCACTGCACCACCAAGGGGTCTTTTAGTGATTCTGCTCATGATTGGGTGATGGGGGAGTCAACTGGACCACCAGGGATTTTATTTACTGATGCCAATGATCAGGAAATGGGGACCAGTCCACTGGACCACCAGAGATTTTTAATATGGATGCCTGTGATTGAGCAATGGACAGTGGTCCACTGGACCACCAGGGATGTTTTGAACATATGCCCATGATCAGGCATAAGGGAGTGGGGTCTGCCAAAGGACTGCAGGGTATTAGTCCCCGATGGCTGCAACCTGGCAGGGCATCAGGCGCAAGTCACCGGGGATTGCTACACTACATACAAATGGAGCCATAATGACATGCAAATGGCCCCATTTGTGCCTTGTATGCATAGTGGGCTCATTTGCATGCCCAGTGTTGAATATCACAGTTGATGCACCTAGTGCAACTGCACTTGTGCTGTTGCATCCCCTGCTCCCCTTCTTTCACTTGCGCTGGTGCAGTGTCACTGCACCGTGTGCAGTGCATGTGCCATCAGTGCCGTATTCAGTGGTGCTGAGCCATGGTGCAGCACCGTTGAATATCACCTGGTCCATGCCCTGGCACAGCCCAGTTGCACTGCACCCAGGCTTACTCCCCTGCCTGGCACAGTCTGAATATCCCACCCGAGTCTTCTGCTGTGGTAATGGCTATAACAGCAGCCGATGCTGATGTTCATCAGTCAATTGAATTGAATGAAGTGGAAGCATCTGTTTCCTCTTCCTTTCCTAAGAAACAAACTTTGCTGGATCAGGATCAGCAACAACAAGAAGACATAATATCTAAAGACAAAAAATATGACCAGGAAAAAAGGGCCAGAATGTTTCAATCTCACTGGTTGAACAATTATAAATGGTTGTGATACAATGGAAAAAAAGGGACTGATGTACTGCACAGTTTGTGAAAAGTATCACACTATTGCAATACCAGCCTTTTCAGAAAAAAATAAATGTGTTTGCCACAGACTCTAACAATTTTAGAATTGAGTCACTATGTGCACATGAAAAATCTAATCTGCATGTGCCGTGCCAGAACCAACATATTCTGGAAAGTGGCCCGCGTGCAGTTCAGTGTGATATTACTGAGTCACCACTTTATCAAGCCTTTGCAGTGTTGGAAGAAGCTACAAAGGAGAAAATGAGACATCTGTTTAACACAGCGTACTCCATTGCAATAAATCTGCATCCTTTTTTCGACATGGATTGGCTATGTGAATTGCAAGATAAAAATGGTATTAAGCTTGGTACTAACTACACCAGTGATAAGCAAGCCAGGGATTTTTGCAGAGCTATATCTGCTGTTCTGTCCAAAAGCCAGATACAGACTCTTAAAAATGCAAAATATGTAACAGTTCTTGCTGGTGGCAGCACCAATGTGGCTATAATTGAATGGGAAAATGTCTTTCTGCGTTTTGTAGATCCTAACACAAAAGATGTATGTACTTATCTGATCCAGGCTGTGCCTTTGGAATTCACACATGCTGAAGGTTATTTTTAATGCAATAAGAACTGCATTAGAGTCACTGTATCTTCCTGACACCGACATCAAATGTGAGCAATCCGAGGCCTCTTTTGATTTCTGCCAATTTTGATGGGGCAAGTGTAATGCTGGGAGAAAGGGGTGGAACCATTACAAAGTTACGGAAGCACTGTCCTCACATCATTGCCATGCACTGTGTTGCCCATAAGCTGGAGTTGGCAGTTCTTGATGTAATGAAAACAAACCCCTTCATATCAAAGCTTGAAAATACTCTAAAGGGTATATTTGAATTCTACCACTATAGTCCAAAAAAGATGAGTGAGCTACAAGAAATTTCACAAGTGATAGACAGTGATCTGGCACACTTCAGCGCAATTAAACAGGTGAGATGGCTTGCCAGCAAATCACGGTCAGTTCACGCAGTTCAGGTGAATCTACCTACAGTTGCTCAGCACTTGCAACAAAGTGCATCTGCTGCTGATGGTTCAAAAGCAAAGGTGCTTTTAAAAGAGGTACAGTCTGTTCACTTTGTCAAATCTATTCGTATCCTCCAAGATTTTTTGCCCATACTTAGAAATCTTTCACCGTAGTTTCAAAGAGATGACTTAATAATTCTTGAAGCACCAAATCTCATTGAGTCCTGCCTTCTTCAGCTGATGGAACTGAAATCCAAGCCAGAGAAATACATGACAGCTTTCCTTGCTCATTACAAACCTCAAAATAGATGCATGGGCTATGTAATTTCACAGAAAGGAGTGGAGAAGTCTGTGCCCTTTACATTCAAAGGCAACTGACCTGAAATAAAGTTGGGGACTGATAGACAACTGCAGACGTTAGTTGATGCCTCAGTAGACCACATTACATTTCATTTATTTATTTATTAGGATCTAGGATTAAACACTTTTGAGCTGAGAGCTGTTTTACAAACGTTCCATATCAATAGGAGGGAAGACAGCATTATAAGGGTTTAAGCAACATACAGTATAAAACGTGTACAATATTTACAATAATTACAGTGGATTATTCAAGCAGGTTAAATGAACAAAAAGAACTATAGAGGGTAAGACTCCCATGGGGTTGTGTTTACAGTAAGTTGTAGGAGAGGATAGCTGCAGGTAGTAGAAGTCTGGAGTCAGTTTGCTGAGGCAGTAGTTAGTGGAGAGAAGAAGTAGGCGGTAGGGAAGAGAGGGCTAAGAGATGATAGGTGGGGGGAGTAGGGTGGGAGTGGAGTTGCTACAGTCATGGACCTTGTCAAGAGAGATGTGAGGGATGAATGAATGAGGCAGGTGGCCAAGTAGAGTTTTGAGCCACCAAGTGGGGGTAGGTGGTGGTAGAGATGGCCTGGGCATGCCATGGTGGGAGCTGCATATAGGTAGATCAGAGCCCTGAGGCAGAGGGAGTAGTGGCAACAGGCACTGGTGCTGG
The DNA here is from genome assembly GCA_016271365.2 of Neoceratodus forsteri. Taxonomy (NCBI): domain Eukaryota; kingdom Metazoa; phylum Chordata; order Ceratodontiformes; family Ceratodontidae; genus Neoceratodus; species Neoceratodus forsteri. The sequence goes on from JADMNL010000035.1 coordinate 55,180,383, forward strand.
ATGCGGATAGCTGCTGGCATAGTAGTCTCTTGAAGGGGCCCAGAGTAGGTTGAATGCAGATGTCCTGGCTGAGGGCAGTAAACCAGAGGGGTGCTCTGTAGGCAAAAGAGCATTGACCTTGCATCATTTGAAGATGAACATGGTAGAGGTGAGTGCTAGCACTTCTTGTCCATTGTGTGTTGCTGCTCTGTGGCTGAAGTAGGTTTGCTGTGCCATGGGGGAGAATTCCTAATAGCGCCTTTTTTGCCAGCAGGCAGGTTTGGTAACGTAACCCCCCCACTAAGTTGCAACCAGCCCATTTGCTCATAAAGGCCACAGGTATGGGTGAGATGCTCAGCTCCTGTGAGCAGCCTGCAGGCCTTGTTCAGTGCTACTGATATTCTGCAGAGGGCAGTGGGACTAGCAGCACCATAGATGACCAAACCATAGTCTATGACAGAGAAGATGAAGCTGTTGATCGTTAGTCTAAGAGCATCTGAGGTGAGACAGTGCTTGTGCCTGTGGAGGAGACCAGTTTTGTAGTTGACAGTCCTAGCCATATTGCTGATGTGCTGGTCATAGGCCAGGCTGCTGTCAAGTGTGACTCCAAGATATTTAAAGTGCTGGGTATGTTCGAGCAGAGTTCCAGATCATGTGCTAATGTTGAGAGAGTATGACTTGGACAGGACATTTGTGATAAATGGGATATCAAACCATTTCTTAAGGTCTGAAGGAAGTTTTTGATTATTTTCCTGATATTGAATTTAATTGCTACCTTAGTAGCCTGGTTCTTTAAATGATTCGTTTTGTACTGTAACGTTATTAATATTGTTTTGTTTTTCTTTTTTTCTCCTTTTTTATATTAGGATTCCGGTGGGATGCACACCTGACTACTTTAAAAAATCTGTAGATGTGTGTGGGATTTATGGAAATGTTTGGAAAATTTGTCAGGTTTAATAATTTTTATTGTGATAACTGATTAGTATATGCTTCTTCTTTTCCTTTTTTGGTGCTTGTCACTTTAAAACAATTAATGGTGGGCTCATAAATTATAAATTAATCAAACATTTATAAACGAGCCTATGACTGGTTCTAGTACCCCCTCTGAAGACTTGTGTGAGTCGAGGTGCTAGGGGTGTTTTACTTTTTGCAGCAATCACCAGCACTATGTATAATTTGTTATATTTATGATGACCTTATTAAAGCCAGAGTGTTTTCTACTAAAAACGCTCATAATTGTTTGGTCTTTGGGTCTTCACTTTGCTATCACATTACCTACTATTGTGTGCTTTAAGGTTTCTTGCACTCTGCATTCTGGCATTTTCATTTGGAGTATGGCACTGCAACACTTGACTCCAGACTTCTTCAAATCACCAAACTGAAACTGTATTAACAGAAAAATTTAAAAGAAAATCTTCATTTTTACTGTTTTCTATGGCCTTCTTCATCACATATATTAATAATACAATGACACAGCAATTACTTTGTTGTTACATACCTTTTATAAGTTTTCCTTAAAATATCGGCTTCTAACCATTGGACTGCCACTCATGACGGTGAGACTACCAATTTTGGATAGATCAGTTTTCCTAGACTACCACGTACATTAAAAATATGTCAGTCCCTCATTACTGCAATACTGCAGCAATAATACTGCAGCAGGAATACAATATTACTGCAATACTGTAGCAATAATACTGCAGCAGTAATACAATATTACTGCAATACCACAGCAATAATACTGCAGCAGTAACACAATATTACTGCAATACTATAGCAATAATACTGCAGCAGTAATACAATATTACTGCAATACTGTAGCAATAATAGTGCAGCAATGCTACAATACTACAGCACCACTGTAGTGATAATTGTACAACAATACTGTAGCCACACTACTGCTGCAGTACTATGTAACACCCAGGTTCCATTGGGTTACTAGAACCCATTTTTCAGTATAGTCTAGGTAGGACCTGGGCAGCACAAGGGTAAAGTCCCTGTAGGGCCCCTTTATGCCATCTGATCTGCTCTGCAGAGCAGAGGGTTCTAACTGGAATTTGGAACTCTTGCAGCAGCATGACCCATGACTAGGAGTGCTGCAGTTGAGATCTGATCAGTATGTCAGCATTCAGTTTGAGAGAATTGACCGGTGTCCTGGCTGTGGGCAGACTAAGTGCCAGCAGGGAGCCCCCCCCCGCCCATTTTTTTCCTTCTCACCCTAGTTCATATACAGAACTATTTGGATGCTGGGTTATGGTGGATGCCATTTCTGTGTGATGCCCTGAGGGGGTGAATTCTTCAGAAAGTGCTTTTGGGTCTGATAACCATGAGTAACTATGGAGGCCATCCCCCATCTGTAAAGATCTGAGTAAAAGTGCTGCCCAGAACTGTTCTGGCCGGATCAAGGCCTCCAGTCATGGAAATGCATTGTGTTGGAATTTGTCACTTCAGGGCTGTAAAGCAGACTTGCCCTACAGCTAGGGGTGCCTGAAGGTCTGGGGACAATGATTCTCTTCAAAGCTGCTTGAGGGATAGTTTAAAAGCTAAGCTTACACCTTCACAGTAATAAAATGCAAAGTGTTTCATCAGATCTAAAGTGGGACTGTTAAATGCAGATGGTGCCTTCACAGTTCGAATCTGTGTGGTGAATAAAGGGTTGTCTGGCCTTTGACTGAAGCTGAGCTGCACGTGTTGGTCCAGTTCAGGAGGGGAAACCTTTTTCACGATTTATTTAGGAGTAAGGTGCTGCCCTCCCTGCTGGGATTGTATGCCTGTGTAGTAACTCTCCCACAAGAATGTTACTTTGGTAAGCATATAGCTTGTGTGTGTGTATGTGTCTGTGTGTGTGTGCTCACATCTTGGACAATCTCTGTCCTGGTCCATTTTCCTGGAATCAGGATAGACAGAAAAGTCAAACTGTACTTGTAGTAAATCACTATAGTGTTGTGAATCTTGTGTAATTTACTCTGCACCAGCAAAAGCCCCTGTGGGCACCAACTTTCTGTCAGACCATCTCAGAAAAATGAAACCATATTGCATGACTGCTCCTACTTGTGAACATTGTACCTGTGTGAGTCTATCTAATTTACTGGGACCCCCCAGGCTGTGTAAAAAAAAAAAAACATCACTGCAAAGTCCTTCCCCCGGGACTCAGAAAAAAATTAGAAATGTTTTTATGTGCCCCCCCCCAACTCACTTAATAATGAGTCAGGTAATCACCCTCCAGCAGAGGGCGAGGACTGTTGTCATGCAACCAATGGGGGCATAGGGTTACAACTACAATTCCACAGTAGTATTATGGCCATAATATTGCAGCAATACAATAACAATAATACCACAGTGTTATTGTTTTCATTTTCTTAAAAAATTCACTGATTTATCTAATTATTTAACTGGAATTGATATTTTTTGTTTGCCCAATGATTTAGCATCCAAAAGGCCTGATTTAAATAGTGACTTTTGCTTTAGAATGATTCAGCCACAACAGGTACAGAAGATGCTGAGACAGATGTCTGTTAACAAAACTGCGGGATCAGATGGGTTGAAACCATGGTTCCTTAAACTTGTTTCTAATTTTATATATGAACCTTTGACGTTAATCTTTAACTTGTCCCTTGCTACTGGGGTTTTTCCTGAGGTCTGGAAGCAGACCGTTATTAAAACAATATTTAAATCTGGTCAATCTCACGCTATAGACAATTACCGACCTATATCCATTCTCTCCCCGTTAAGTAAGATATTTAAAAAATGTGTTAATTGCCAATTGGTTGAATATCTTGAAGCCAGGGGTCTTTGCTCTCCGAAGCAGCATGGCCTTCGGAAGTTTTATAGCACTGGTACAGCCCTGGCACACTTTATAAATCATACTTTAAGATCCATGGATACCGGGCTTTTGACTGGTGCAGTATTTATTGATTTATCAAAAGCCTTCGGTTTAGTTAATCATGCCATGCTGCTCCAGAGACTGAGAAGCCTTTGGCTTTCAGAGGTTTCTTGTGATTGGTTTTACACCTATCTTACTGCTCGACCTGTAAGGGTACAATTTGGGGGAGTGGAGTCAACATAGGGTGAGCTTTGGCATGGGGTACCACAGGGGTCCATATTGGGACCCCTGTTGTTCTCCATGTTTATAGACCCCATTGTCAAAGTTTCAAGCAACTCTAGAATGTTGCTGTATTCTGATGATATAATTTTGTTTTCTAGTTCTATTAAATTAAGTGACATCAATGTCTCTTTAAATGATGATTTTTCTGCTTTGAATAGGTGGTTGTTGACTCATTCTTTGTTATTAAATTCTAAAAAAATGATATGTATTTTATTTGGCTCTCTACCCAAACTACGTAATGCAGAACCCTTAATAATCAGTGATTTAGCAGGTAATATTATACAACAAGTAATGGAAACCAAATATTTAGGAATTACTCTTGATCTATGTCTGTCTTATTCAGTTCATATTTGGAAAGTAGTAAAGTCCGTAAATCAAAAAATTGGTGCCTTTTATTAAATTAAAGATTGCTTAATCAGGGAGGCAAGAGCAATGCTATCTAAAAGTGTATTATTGTCAACTCTACATTATAATTCTTTTTTTTACAAAGCTGTTACAGAGGGATCTGGATTTAGTTAAAAAACTGTTAATTCCATCTGTAGATTTGTTTTGGCAAAACCATTTAAACCACACCATTGTGTCTTATACAATGATCTCTGTTGGCTCCCTCCTAAATTAGTGTATTTTTATAATCTGGGTTGTTTGACTTATAATATATTAGGTCAGGGTTGTAAATCTCCATTGTATAGTTTAATAAATATAAGGGACAATACTAGGTTGCTACGATCATCTAATATGCAACGCTTATTCATTCCAAAAGCTGTTACTTGTGTGGGTGAGATAACTTTTTCCTCACAATGTTCAATTTTTTTGAATTCATTGCCCTCTGATTGTATTGTTACTTACAGCCAAGACAATTTTAAACAAACTTTGTTCCATTACCTGTAATTTTCTGTAGTGTGTAACTGCTTTTAGGGACTATTTTATATGTGTATTGTTCTTATTAATATATTTTGTATAATGTCCTGTATTTGCATGACATCTAAGCTTCTTTGTGAGTGAAGCTCTGAGTCAATCCTGAAAAAGGGTTTTGGTCCAGTGATCTTACCCAGTAAATAAAGTAAATTGATTGAATTGATTGATTGATTGATTATAGCAATACTACTGCAGCAGTGCTATAATACTACAGAAATATCACAATGATACTTCAGTACCACAGCAATAATACTGCAGCAATGGTACAATACTACAGCAGTACTGTAGCAGTAATACTGCAGCAGTACTACACTACTATAGCAATATTGTAGCACTAATACTATAGCAGTACTAGACTACTACACCAATACCTCAGTAATACTGCATAAGTGCTACAGCAATACCACAGCTATGCTACAGCAATATTGCAGCAACAGAGCGTTAATTCTGCAACAATAGTATAACAATATTGTGGTAATCACACAGTGTCTATCCAGTAAATTATAACAGATCGGAATGTACAATGTTGCTTTACAACTGTGGTATTACTAGAATATGATTTAGGAAACTGCAGTCTCTGATATGTCTGGGTACAATAGATGTAACTAACACCCACACTCTAAATTAATAATGTTGTTTAGTATTCTTCATGTTACATTTCAAAATGTAACCATAACCTAATCATTGTATCAATCTATCAATTTGTCTGTCTGTCTGTCTGTCTGTCTGTCTGTCTGTCTATCTATCTATCTATCTATCTATCTATCTATCTATCACCTAACAAAATGCACCTACTCATAAGTTATGGTGTTGACTGTACAAGAAATGTGTTTTTGCCTACTTACTTTTGACCTGTTAACACATGGGCTCTGCTTTCTTTTTCATGTGGAATGTATTATTTCATTCCGAGAGGGATCTGTTGTACCTAATAGATAATCTATTATTGTTCAATATTACTTGTTTGTTTAAGCTGTAATACCCGGATCACTCCTGAAAATAGGCATTGTATTGCTTAGTGGACTTGGTCAGCAAAAACTAAATATCTATCTATCTATCTATCTAGCTATTTATTCACCTATCTATCTAGCCATCTGTCTACAGACAGTATCTATCTATCTACCTATAGGCATTATCTATCTATCTATCTATCTATCTATCTATCTATCTATCTATCTATCTATCTATCTATCTACCTACAGACAGTATCTATCTATCTATCTATCTATCTATCTATCTATCTATCTATCTGTAGACATATCTATCTATCTATCTATCTATCTATCTATCTATCTATCTATCTATCTATCTACCTACAGACAGTATCTATCTATATATATATCTATCCATCTATCTATATATCATCTATCAACAGTATCTATCTATCTATCTATCTATCTATCTATCTATCTATCTATCTATCTATCTATCTATAGACAGTGTCTATCTATCTATCTATCTATCTATCTATCTATCTATCTATCTATCTACCTACCTACATACCTACAGACAGTATCTATCTATCTATCTATCTATCTATCTATCTATCTATCTATCTATCACCTACAGACAGTATCTATCTATCTATCTTAGTGATAGTATGGTAGATAACACTGCCATACTGATAACATGTTGGCAGCATAAATGTAATGAAGACCTAACTGATAAGGCAAAAATAAGGTGGCAAGAATAGCTTAATACCCTATCTGCCCTATCAATGGAATACATTATGACATAATGCACATAATAGTTGTACAGAGATCCAGGTGTGTACCATACAATATGATTTTACATTATATCTACCACATCCCTGAATCACACTCCAAATTTGATAGATCTGTAAACAGTACATGTTGGAGATGTGATGCATATAATACCAGTGTATCCCATATTCTAGTAACCTGCTCCCATTTGAAAATAATTTGAGATAAATTACTCACCCTATGCTCGATAGCTTATAAGCTTTCCTACCAATGCTGAGCCTTTACGATGCATACTCAGAGACTGTACTACACTCTCATCTTTGCCTAAGCATTTCCAATAGTGAGTCCTCTCTGCATGTCTCAGTCTAAAATGACTAATCTTTTCACTATGGCAAACCACCTTCAAATCATCATTTCAAGATTAGATACAATATTTGAGCTCTGTAATATTCACCAGAAGGGTTAGTTACCTTACAGCTGATAATATTGATTTATTTGACCAAATATGGAGTCCTTTTATTAAGTCCAATGAAGCTACTTAGTTGTATGTTTGCCTCTTTCTCTTGAGTTATATATACATTTTTCTATTCCCTGGCATACTGTACAGCTGTATGAACCCTGTCCCACAGTCCCTGGCTGTCCTGAGTCTCCATCCTCCTTTTGAGATTGGCTGAACCATTGATACCTGCAGGGAGGGCATCATTAAGCCCAACCTCTGTTTTTTTTTACCAATATTCTCCCCAGGGCTCAGTGGATGTGCAATGAGTGTATATGTGCACTGTAACTCCATGGAGGTGCTCCAGCACTCTGAACATTGGCCCTTCCCCCTAGCTGCAGGACTTGCATGTATCACCACCTGATTTCCGCTAGGTAGCAGTAGAGTGGTTAGTTGCAGAATCCACCCCCCCCTTCGGGAAGAGAACTGTCCTGTGGATGCTCAATCTTCCCTCTCCCAGCTGGGCCCCTAAATGAATCAAGTCCATTCTCAAAGTCAGGTCAGTTGTGTGGCAGCATAGAGTCATGGATGCCCAAACCCACCACCCTACTGAGCCTGCTTTTCTCTTGCATTCTTACATCCATTAATTATTGTCAAGTTGTAATACTACATGCACATTATGTATATATTTTTGTTTGTTTTGTAAATATCTCTTTGTGTAAAGTTCCTACTGTGTATTGTTTATTTTTGAAATCAATAAAATGTTGTTGAGTAAAAGACGAAATGTAAACATTGACTACATTAACAGTGTTAAGTAATCTATGTGTAGCTGCTTATGCTACTCAGTATTCATGCTGTGCTTTGTCCACTTCTACAGGGATCCCTACTACTGGAAAAAAGGAAGACTGTGACTCAAGAGTAACAAGGGAACTCCACATAGTGAGACTAGCACTGTGGATAATTTTCACCCTTGCTTCGATTCCTGTCTCTTACTTCATTCTTTCATAAAGTGCTGTTTTCAAAGAAAATACCAAAGAAGTCCAGAAATCCACCCCCAGGGATTATAAGCAACTGTGCCCATGTGTCTGTCTTTTATAGTATAGACTCATGTATAACAGTATGCCTGGCTATAAAAAAAAAAAAAAAAAAAAAAAAAAACAGATTGGAGCTTAACAGCTGAAACCTTATTATAAACCGACTATTTGTATGTCCATTTTCTTTGTAGATCTTTGGGAATCTTCTTGCATAGAATTTCTCCACTGCTGAATTACAGTGATTTTCCAGTTTCTGTGAACCTCTGACACATGGCAGCAGCAGCACAATTCATGTCTCGCAACATTTCAAAAATGTTTCAAATTCAAAACATTCCATTCTTTACTACTGGGGACATTTGTATAAAAACAGTATATTCGCCCCTTAGATTTCACATATCCTTGCTCTTTATCCTGCTTTCAAGTCTTGCACTTGAAGTGTTGCTGTTGTCTGTTATTACTGGTGTATTATCTGTATCATATGCTGTTGATCCAAATGTATACTTATTTACTGCCTCAAATTTTCAGTACAATGTCTGAATATTATTGATCATCATGTACAATATATTTATTTATTGCCTGGAATTCATAGCAAAATATCTGTACATCATTGATCCTCATGTATATCTGGGTATAGAAGACTCTTGAAAAAGTATCACTGTGTAGTGGAGGGGTAGGCTCGAAGGGCCTAATTGCCTTATTACTCTGCTTTTTGGCGATACTGACCATAGTAACTACATGTATTTACTGTCTGAAATCTTCAGTACAATATGAGAATATTGTTAGTCCTCATCTATATATATTTACTGCCTGGAATATTTAGTACAGAATCTGTATACTGTTGATTCTCTTGTATTTTTATTAACTGCATGTAATCTTTAGTACAATATCTGTATATTGTAGCTATAGCTATAGATATAGATATAGATATACTGTAGATATAGATATAGATATAGATATAGATATAGATATAGATATAGATATAGATATAGAAAATAATGGATGGTGAAGGGTTTGATATGAGAACTTAGTGCACAACCGAGTTGTGGGATGTTACATAAACCCCAAAGAAAAAGCACGAGGGGTTTATCAAAGCATCCCAAAATGAGGGTGTGCATTAAATTCTCATATGAAACACACTCTCCATCTTTTACCTTTTATAATATAAGACCAGCAATTTTTCTCCAGCAGTTTGTGAGACTGTTTGGCCCTGCCCACATACAGAATGTTGGCCAATAAGGCAGCAGCACAGTTTGACTGGCATGGCTCATGAATGTCATAACAACCAGCTGGTTGTTATGGAAAATATCAGCCTGGTCAGTACACTGAGAGAAATTGCTGACCAGTTATTATATATAGATAATATATAGATATTGTTTAGATATATATATAGATATAGACATAGACATAGACATAGACATAGACATAGACATAGATATAAATATATATTATACAGGCACAGTCACAGCATTTTAATGTTTAATCTCAGTTTTTGCACCTTAATAACTTTGCCCCTGTTCAATCAATTTACATGAAATTTTGGAATGCAGAACTGTTGTGCCTGGATTTCTTGATCCTGAAAATTTCATGTAGATCGGTTTAGTGGGGGCAAAGTTACAGAGGTGCAAAAATGAAAAAATCACTGTTTTTAAGACTTTTTTTTGCCCTTATAAAATAAGAAAGATTAGGATTTGAAACCTGAAACTTTCAGATTTGATAGAGTTGTGCCCAAGGTACGTGCTTTCATGGTTTTTGTGTATAGTAGTCAAGTAGTTTTAAATAATTTATAAAAATAATTTGCTTTCTTGGGCATGTGCAGTGTAAAAAATAAACTTTCTATGGCAAGTAAACTTTTTGTGAAAGCGTAATGTCCTGTTGTCTTATTTTATTATGTGTGTCATATCATATACAGTGGTGTTTTACATAGCAGAACACCACAGTATATTATGCAACACACATAAGGTAAAAGCTAAAAGTTGCCACACTCTTTGAAAGAGATGCCCTATTTGCTTTTTTATTAAATAAAAACACATCACTGATGGTCTAGCAAACCCCCTTCCCCAGACCCAATCCCCTTTTTATTAAAAAAAAATTTGATGTCCTGTTATCATATTTCATCATGTGAGTCGTGTCATATACTGTGGTGTTTTTTGCAGCAGAACACCACAATATATGATACAACATACATAAGTAAAAATCAGAAAGTTGTTTCCCTCTTGTGTTCTGCTAATTTAATTGTGTTTCCCTGGTGTCTAATGGCCCCCCCTCCCTCTGATCACTGTCTAATTTTGTTTTATGTTTCCCTGGTGTCTAGTGGCACCCCAACCCTCTGATCACTGTCTTCATTATTTTTGCATGTTTCCCTCATGTCTAGTGGCACCTGCAGCCCTCTGATCACTGTCCCCATTGTTTTTATATGTTTTCCTGTCTGGTGGCACCCCCCGCCTTCAGTCACTGTCCCCATTGAGTTTTATTTTCTATGGTGTCTAATGGCAACCCCACCCCTTGGTCACTGTTTCCATTGAGTTTTATGTTTTCCTGGTGTCTAGTGGCACCCCCAACCATCCAATTGCTGTCTGTGTTGTTTTTTTTCATATATTCCTGGTGTCTAGTGGCACCCCCACCCTCTGATGGCTTTAAGTGTTCCTGTAAAGAATAAACCATCCTGCAATGTCTTTTTTTACCTGAAAGAAAGAAAACAGTCCCTCATCACCATTTCCATCCCCCTTCCTAACTCACCCACTGAGCACCCACCACCCCACATACCCTCCTCCTTATCCTATACTTACCACCCGAGGTCAAATTGTGCAATCCTCTGTGGAATGAGATATGTCTGCACTCTTCAATGCTGAACCATGAAATGAGGGATACAGATAAGTGCTGTATAATTTATTTCAATAGCATTTTAAATTTCCCTTCATAACTTGGCCATTTTGGGAAATGTTTTCACCAGATTTTCAACATGGTATTTTTGGGACCCCATATAATAAACACTGTTGATGAAATTAATTAATCAGTCCACCAAGGTGATTTTACAGTCACTGAACAAACTAACACTTGATCCTATTTTATAGTTTTAAATGTTTTCCTGGATAATAGAAAAACACTTTAATGATCTTCCAGTGGCAGGCTCACAGTAATGTGGTTATGTCATGTGCTATTGACACAGAATTGTCTTATGACCAGAACCAAGTTGCAACTGTTTAGAAGGTAATGAGAGAAGCTTTGGCACATTTCACAACTAGGATATCTTTATAATTTGGCTGACCCCTTATGTGCCTATAATTTCATACCTCATTAAATTGTGATTGTTTTATTCAGCAGTTCATTGCTGTCTTTTGTGTGTTTGTATTTTACAGGGAGTGTCACTTTAAGCATTTTTTTGTAGAAAATGGCTGCCTGTTTGCTTGCCACCCCCCTGCCCTGATAAAGAGTTAATGTGACTTAAAGTGTCAGCAATTTCACCTTTTTTGACACAATGAAATAGTATTTTACAATACTTGGTGAGTTGTTGGTGTGCCCTGTTTACCTTTGTTTTCCTAGTTACATGCCTTTACAGCAGCACACCCTTATAGTGTAGCACGCGGTTTTGGTGTGCAATGACAGAAGATATAACAGACAGAAGAGTGTATGATGTCATCCATATTGTAACTGTTTTACCTGTCTGAAATATACCTAAAAATAGACTGCGTCAGTCCAGTGCACTTACCTGCTTAACAAAAACTACAATAAGTTAGTGCTTGTCAAATTTTTTTACAATTCCAGCAGAAATTAATTTGATGGAATTTTGAAAACTTTCAACAAATTCTGTGAAATTTCATCAGAGGCAGAATGGGTGGAATTCCACAGTGAAAAGGCAGTATGTATTCACTCCAGTTACTGAATGGTGGAACACAGTTCCACCGGTCATTTTATATTGATTCCTTGGAGATAAATTAGAGAATTCCATCAGCAATGCATCTACTTGTTTTATGCCTGGTACAGGCTTGTGGTGATCACTGTCTCTTTTATGGTTTTAGTTTTTATTTAGTTTTATTTATTTACAAAACTGGAATTACAACCCTTTGAGTCATAGACTCATTTCCAAAGGCTCCATGTCAGATGTAGTTGATATTTTTGTGTGTCCCTTAATTGTGTCATGAACATTGTGATCCTCAGAACTGCATGGGATTATTGTTTCATGGAACATGATTCCATGGCGAATCTTGCAGTACTTTTTGAAATCACATGGTGCTGCATTCCACAGTAAATGCATCCATGTGACTTTATCAGCTTAATGCAGGCCTTTTGGCCATTTGAGAGAGAAGGATCTACTCTATGGTGCTGCTGCTATCTTTTCTATAAAAATGGTGTAAAGAATTCTCCAGAAGCCTTGGTTTTATAGAATTTTTACAACAGGCTTTTAAACATAAGAAGCTTTTTATACTTTTTTGACTAGGTGGGCTAATTGGTCCTTTTCTGCTGACAAAGCCTATGTTTCCATGTAGTACAAGCTATATTAGTGTAGGTGCAGTGGTGTGTTTTGAATTTTTTTTTTTGTAGTGTTTGAACTTAGTGAACTGCAGTTGTATATGAGGAAGTGTGCTGGTATGTCTAGCATGACATACTACACACACATATACATATACACACACATACATACACACATATATACACACATACTCGCACACATACACACACACACACACACACACACACACACGCAGAGATTAGAAATTGTCTAATGTATTAGTACATATTAAAAATGTGTGAGGTAGTTATTTCCTTGCAAGAATCTGGTTGATCATTTTCAGTCCTTCAGCACAGTAGTGTTTTACTGCTGCACTACTGTTGCTCATTACTAACAAACCAAGTCTTGGTTCCTGGTTGCAGCCTAAGGAAAATACAGATGTCACCCTGTAATAAATACAGTTCAATCACAATTCTCTTTTTATTTTTTTTTGCATTCAATGAATATATTCCTTTAAGTTCAATAAGAAGCAGGGTAGCTCAGGCAGTGTTTTTGGACATGTGATTGCACAATCATCCTTACATAAAAAGAACAAGGGAAGCATTGCGGCATGTGGGGTTAGTGGTGCAGTTGCACCAGCATCTGTTGTGTGTGCTGCCCAGCACTCAGTAGTGTAGATGCTGGCTGCAGCTCCTTGGATGACAATGGCTCTTGTATTGGCATGAGAAGGTGGGGGAAGGAAAGTCACAAGTAATAACAGTGCACCTGTGCAGCCTAGTCACCTTGTGAAAAAACTGCTACCAATGAAGCAACAATGTTAATGGTGTTGTATTCACAGGGTGGGTCATCGGTACCAGAGGAATCCAAGGATACAGTAGAGCCTGAGAGACAGCAGGTGGTGGAGGAGGATGTGTTCAAGTAGAATGAGGACTGGGAGGCAGTAGTTGAGGGAGACAAGGAGGACAAAGCCCAAAAACTTGTCACAAGAAAGGAGATGGTAGGGTTAAGGAATCTGAGTAATGGGGAATTGCCAATGAACAAAGCAGATGAGAGGAAGATGGAGAATGTTTACTTGGGCAGCAGTGAGTTTTTGTTCCAATTTTGAGGATCCAGCACTAGCTCTCAAATGGGAGCTGCAGAGAGAAGCATATGAATCAGTTTATCAGTGGAAAAAAATTGGGGTTGAGGAGGAGGAGGACAAGGAGGATGACTACGATCAGGGACCCATGTGCCATCAAGTTTAAAAAAAGTCTGAGTAAGGGCAAGTCACATGAAAAGCAAGAGCACTGCAGTAGGGGAGAGTTGTAGCAGAGGCATTGGTGGTCATGATGCTGATATAGTTACAGGTGCAGATCCACTTGTGCTCCGTCACTATGGCTAAACAGTAAGGACACAACCACTGTCTCAAACTTCTTTAGAAAGGGATTCTTTTTTTTTGTCATCAACATCCAAAAGATGAGAGCTTTGTCATATGTCAGATCTGTAAAGCTATAGTCAGCCATGGAAAAGCTGGAACACATCTTGGGACTACAAAACAGCTGTTTCTAGCTGGCCCAGTGGTGCTGAGGGTTGAGGTGCTGGATGCCACACCTCGCACTGTGCTGGCAACTTGGGTTCAGGAATGACCTCAGGTCATTGGGGTGTGAGCATGGGGGGGAGGGGGGAGTAGGATCAAGCATGTCAATGGGCAGCTCTCCTCTCCTGAGGTTAGTGAGGGTGGGTTGGCACCCCCCATAGTTCTGCTCCTACTGGGTGGAGGTCCGGTAGGTAGCATAGGCAGAGAGGGGGCAGCAAACAATTCCAGGAGGTGGAAGGGGCTGAGCTGGCACCATGGGGTGCATAGCATGCCTCCACATGCTCACATGGCCATGTGCTGGGGCCACAGGGGGTTGGGGAGAAAAAACTGTAAAATCCCTATATGTCCCCATCACCAGGATGGCAGGAGGAGATGACAGGGACCAAAGAGCTGTATAAAAAACAACTGTTTCCGCAGTGTGCACATGCTCACTCCCTGTTACTAAGACAGTGGCCAACCAAGTTGCTGAGTGGAGTGGCTGTGCAGGTCACCATCTGTGGATCTGAAGTGTTTCTTTTCTTTCTAAATCAGTGAAGGAAGGAGGGAAGGCATTCTTTAGGTATATTAGCGAGAGGAGAAAGACAAGGGGAGGGATTGTGAGACTTAGGGAAGAGGAAGGCAGGGTAGTGGAGACAGACATTGACAAGGTGACCATCCTCAACAAATACTCTACTCTATATTGACAGAAGAAGACAATGAGGATGGTCCCCCATTAATGAAGAAGGGCAAACAGGGAGAAGGGTGGACCTTAGACCTTTTCAGAGGACAGAGTAAAAAGAACACTAAAACAGCTTAGGGTGGATAAAGTCACGGGGCCTGATGGGATACACCTGAGGATCCTAAAGGAGCTCCAGGAGGAACTGGCTAAACATCTGGCTAAGCTGTTCAGTGGATCACTGGAAACAGGCATGGTCCTGAAGGAGTGGAGGATGGCACAAGTGGTACCCCTGCATAAAACTGGTAGCAAGGAGGAGGCAGAAAACTACTGCCTGGTCAGTTTGACCTCAATAGTAGGTAAAATGGAAAAAATTAAGGAGGCAGTTTAGCGCTGTGGTTTAAGGCTCTGAGCTGCAAATCTGGTGACATCCAGCAGACCAGACCTGGGTTTGAATCCCATAGCTTCCACTTGCATACTGTGTGACCCTGAGCAAGTCACTTAACCTCCTTGTGCTCCCAGGTCACTCCTGTAAAAAAGCTTTCAGCTTAGTGTACTATACCTGGTTAAACAACCAAATAAAAAAAAAAAAAGAAACCCTACTTAAGGAAAAGCTGGTGGACTACCTAGTGACAGTGCTATGTGACAAGTGCAACTGCAGGATGGTGACCTCCGGAAAGGTGCAAAATCACTAGGGTGACTGAAAAACAGTAAATTATTTAATGTGGGAGGCTTTGCCCCCGCATCGCCCTTACTTAGGATTCCTATTCCAGGGGAGCACAACATGAGGAAAGAGGGGAAATCCAAGGTCGTTCACATTGTCGGCACCATTGTGCCATCACCCTTATGACCAGTCACCAACATACAGTTGCCCACATCACAGGCTACCCCAAGTGACAAGGGGACTGCTGGACCCAAAGCAACATGGATTCACAGTATGCAGGTTATGCCAGACCAGCTTGATTGATTTCTTTGAGTGGGTGACAAAGGAAATAGACCAGGGCAGAGCAGTAGATGTGGCCTATCTGGACTTCAGGAAGGCGTTTGACACAATCTCACACAGGAGACTAATACACAAGCTGGCAAATCTGGGAGTGGGGACAGAGATGGTCATAGGGGTTAGAAACTGGTTGAGTAGCAGAACACAAAGAGTGGTGGTAAATGGGATTAGCTCATAGGAGGGATGGGTAACAAGTGGTGTACCCCAGGGATCAGTGCTGGGACCTGTGCTCTTCATTGTCTTTATAAACGATATTGCAGAGGGTATTGAAGGGAGGGTTAGCCTGTTCATGGATTATATAAAGCTACGTAACAGGGTAGATACACAGGAAGGTATAGAAAAAATGAGAAGAGATTTGAAGAGGCTAGAAAACTGGTCCAAGGAATGGCAGATGGGTTTCAATGCAAAAAAGTACAAAATTATGCACCTAGGGAGAGGGAATCCTAGGGCTGAGTATGACCTAGATGGGGTAACACTGGAGGCCACTGCAGAGGAAAGAGATCTAGGGATAGTCATAGAAGACTACCTCAAAGTGGCTAAACAGTGCAACAAAGCAGTTGGAAAGGCCAACAGAATGCTAGGGTGCATAGGGAGGGATATAACAAGTAGAAGGAGGGAAGTGGTGGTACCGTTGTACAACTCCCTAGTAAGGCCTCATCTGGAGTACTGTGTTCAGTTCTGGAGGCCCCATCTCCAAAAAGACATAGGCAGGATGGAGACGGTACTGAGGAGGGTGACAAAAATGATGTTGAGGATGCAGCAAAAGTCATATGAGGAGAGACTCGGAGCTCTCAGTATGTACTACCTGGTAGAGATAGGCGAAGTGGCCCCAATTTGCTCTGTGTATTGAATCACAAAGCAAAAGCGGATTTGCGGAGTGCCCCATGACATGAAGCAGAGTACTTCGCGTTATGATTGGTAACGTGAAGTCTATTGACAACAATGACTTTTCGTTACTCCACCTTCCCAAAACACTACTCCACCAAATCTTAAGGTGAAGTACATTGAAAGCAACGTACTTTGCCTTACTTTGCCTTGTTTTTAAGCTCCGAAGGCAAATTTTGCAACGATTCATGGGATTTCAGGCCACATGGGCTCTATATTGTTTTGCACAGCCTCAGTTCAGGATAGTGTGTGTAGGAAGCTGTAGGAGACAGTCTGCTCTGAGAGATCTCTGTGATTCAAACCTTCTAAAAGCTGTTCAAAAAGCCTTTTTGAGTAATTTTTTTTGCTCAGACTTAGTTCATCGATTGTAGAAAGCCTTTCTGTCTCATATCATCGAGCGTTTATTGTTTGTGTGTGGATCTTGAATGTTGATGTACAACATTGGTCTGTGTAGTAAGAGACAGCGAAAGTGTGCTTTGGGGAGGGGTGTATCTGTGGTGTAGGTAGATTAACTTGGAGAAAAAGACAGTTCTTTCTATTTTGGTGATATTTTTCTTGTATAATAACTGTGTTAATGTACACACAGTAATATTTTCAATAATTCTTGCAATTGTTTGCTGATTATTGTGGAGCAGCAGTGCATAATTTTAGTTTGTTTAAAATATGTGGTTATATTACTGAAGTTTTCAATTTGCTATGCATTACTTAGTGTGTGTGTAAGTATGTGTGTGATGTATGTCATTAAATCAGACACTTTTTATTGTGCCACATAATTTCAGCAATGTGAACCTGCTATCCACTGCAGCTGTGTGATTTTTGTGCTTCTTTGTGGTATCTTTATTAGTATTGGTACGAGTACTAGTGGCTGTTACTGCAGCAGTGCAGTACACTGCCCTCCCCCTCCTGCGTCTCACCCCAACCGGCAAAGTTATTCTTTTCCAGATTTAAATTTCTGATGGAAAGCACTGGTTAGGTATTGTGCCTTTGCATCTGCATCTCTTCAGTGTGCAGCGCAATCTTAATCTGTCTGTGCATTTGCATCTCTTTAGGGCCCAATCTCCATCTCTAACTTAAGTCACAGTTGTTTCTTTGGCTTCCCTTCAGAGTACTGGACTGGTGTGGTGCATAATTCTGCAAGAACATTGTACTCATTAATTTGCATTTTTAAGTCAGGACCATCATCACGTTCATGAGTCACTCATGATACAAATCACGTTCTTCATCATCACAGTCACAAATGCAGTCACAAATCACGATTCATGATCATTCACGTTATGAATCACAACATTAATTTTTTTTCTAGTTACTTGGATGTATTGTAAGCCTGTTTTGTAGTATCTCTCCATGCTTCACCACCTCACCATTGTACTCATTAATGAGTGTTTTTAAGTCTGGGCATTTTGTGCCACACCTTATCGGGGCCCAGGGAAGTACAGTCATAGGCATTTACATTTCTTCATCATCATGGCCACAAATTCAGTCAAAAATCACAATTTATGATCAAGTCACGAATCACATCATTTTTTTAGTTACTTGGATGTATTGTAAGCCTGTTTTGTAGTATCTCTCAATGCTTCACCACCCCACCATTGTACTCATTAATGTTTGTTTTTAAGTCAGGGAATTGGACAGTGTCTGCAGTACATACACAGACTGGAAAGAAGACTGATTGCACACATGCAGCTTAGCACAGTATACTTGCACTGCTCAGAATACAAAGTGTCATGCATATGGAAGATAACAAAAAAAGGACATAATTAAATACAAGGGTCAGGGATGGTGGAGGAATACATTTTATAGCACAACAAGGAAGATGTGGGTGGTGGCACATGGTGTGAGGAAAACAAAACTAATGTGGGATCCCATAGTGATCTAGAAGCAGTTTCAGCATGGACACAATTTGCCACTGATGTTCCTCTATGCGAGCCAACCACTGCTCAACAGCACTCACCATATCATTGTTCTCCTCAACAGCACTCCAGAGAACTGCCAAGTCAGCCTGTGTTACACGCAGTTATCTGGGGTCCACAAGTTCTACAGGCTGACCTGCTGGTGGTGGTGGTTTGGGTGCTGATGAAGCAGCAGGTGCTGCTCGTGCCCTCCTCTTCTTAGGGTCACCGCCATGCACAGCTGCATCCTCTGCCACAGAAGGGACAGCAGGTGCAGGCATGGCCCGTTCTGTGGCAGCCTGCCACTCCAACTGGTGGTGGTTGAGCATATGGGTGTGCTGGCCCCCAGTCCTCAGATTAGTCCCCCAGGAACCATGGTGCACCTCCACCTCACATAGGCGGCACACCTGACTATGCTGCTGTTCCCCCTGACACAGTCAAAAAACTGCCAAACAATGGAGGTGTGGGGAGGACCAGACACAGGCAGGGGAGGGCCCGATGAACTGGCAGCCGGCTGGTCATGTACTCAGCAGGGTTGGGATCCATACCTGGGCCTGGGGCACAAGCACATCCTGCTCCAGAGGACCTGGTGCTGGAGCTGGTGCTGGATGTGGTGGTTCAACTGCCTCAGAGTCAGGAAGCAGTGCTGATCCTGCTTCTGGAGGGGGAAGACTCAGAATTTTCGATAGATCCAACAGGAATTGGCAGCAGCCATACTCACCATGCATGTGCATGGTACAATGCCTACCAGTACCACGCTCTCCCAGAGCTACCCCCACCCTCAGACCCTCACCCTACTGAAGAAGAAGAAGAAGAATCAGCATCTATATAGTGCTTTTCATACACAGTGTATCCCAAAGTGCTTTACAAACAATGCTAGACTGGTAGTGAAGTGACTGAAAGTGTGGTGGCGGTGGCCATATCACACATCATCATCCACACACAGCCTGGATAATTCCACAAACCAGTTTATGGGATGGGAAATGCTGGCCAGGTCACTGGGAATGTTTCCTACTCTTTGTGAAGAGTGCCCTGGGTTCTTTTACTTCCACCCGGACACCCAGTAGGACAACACCAGGATGGGCGGAAGGGACCTCGGTTTAATGTCTCATCTGAAGGATGGCACACCCCAGCAGTACAGCACCCCCAATACTGCACTCGGATGCCAGCAATTTTTAGGTGCAAGTCCAATCCCAGTGTGAGATGAGAATCCACGACCTTCTGGTCCAGAGGCAGATGTGCTACCAACTGAGCCATGCTGACACCTATGGCACTCCCTCAGTCTGAGCAATGACTACTCACACTGTCACACAACACTCACACAGTCACACAGACAAAGACAAACAACTAACTACTTATAAAGGTAAGAAAAATACATTTATAGAAATAACACATTAAGTCAAAAAGAGTGCAGAAAAGACAAAAAAATGTGGCTTATAAAAAAGCTGTTGAGTCTAAATCAAAGTTTAAATCTCCTTCTCACTCTGATCTCCAAGTCTCAGCAGTGACAGAACAACACACTCCTCTGTCTCTGTCTCCGGCTGCACAGGAGAAAGCGAAAGTGTCTGCTTGTATGACTCACTTCCTTCCTTTTCCTGCCTGGCTATGGTGGCTATGAAGCATGGCGAAGTCCACTGAAAACAACAACTTCCCCTCACTTCGCATTCTCATTCCACCTTAACATGAAGTGGTAATGACAAGACGGAGTGAGCACTTTTCATTGCCCACTCTACATAGCTGAGTGGCAACGTGAAGTGCCCATTTCGTGGATACTTCACCAGCAGAATTTAAATTCACTGCATCTCTACTCCCTGGAAGAAAGGAGAGAAATAGGGGGACATAACAGAGACCGTCAAGTATCTAAAGGGGATCAACCGGGTACCAGAGGGGAGCATCTTTCATGTGAAGGGAAATAGCAGAACAAGGGGGCACAGAATGAGACTAAAAGGGGAAAAATGTAGAGGGAACTTGACGAAATTCTACTTCACTGAAAGGGTGGTGGAGAGATGGAACAGCCTCCCTCAGGAAGAGGTGGGGGTGGCCACAGTTTAAGGATTCAAGAATGCGAGGGATAGGCACATGGGAATTATCAAGCTAGGGTGAAGAGGGGAGTTTGTAACATCTAGGGTACCTTCAGCATTAGAAAGAGGGATTGGGTAGACTGGATGGGCCACTAGACCCTCATCTGCCAACAACATCTGTGTATCTATATATCTATGTACTGTTAAAAGGGTTAAGTTGGGTACTGATAGGGGTGGAGATGGTGGGTGCAGTGTGGGTGGACTGTGAATGGGGGGTTGGCTTTAATGGGGTAGGGAACACTAAACTACTAGGACATGGGAGTTTAAAATGATGCCTCAGTGTGGTAATCAGGTGGAAACCACTAGACTTGCAGGGTATGGATTTTTTAATAGGAAACAGCGATATGGAGATCAGGGGGCAGGGAGACAGTAGTGGGAGAGGGACTATCAACTCTTACTGTCAGCCTGCCACCCAGGGATTGGGAGGGGGGAGCAGCCAAGGCTCTGCACAATGCCTCTTCACATTTGTACATGGGGGCATTGTGCAGAGATGTGCAGAGATGTTGATGGCCATGTAATGATATGCAAATGGCCCCTTAGCACCTTGCATGCCATATGTGCTCATTGGTATGTCGGAAGCTGAACATGGCTCACAGCAGCAATGGTGCAATCCTATCTTGGATGTGCTATTCCCCTTCCCCTTTGCTCCTGTGAGTTTTTTCCTGCAGGGGGGTTGTGCTGCCATCATGCATAGTCACTGTAAATGGTGCTATCACAGCCCCGTATTCAGACAGACAGTTTGCACCAGTCAGGTGGTGCACTGCCTGTCTGAATATGATTCCCTGACCAGGCATACACAATCTCGTACACACCTTAAATGGGTGTGCAGCACAATTGGCCAGCTTCAGAAATGAGGCCCACTGTCACTCTGCATGACTTTAAGTAAGACATTTATAGCAAATTTTCAGCAGTCAGGAAAACATTAAAAAAATGTTATATTCAGACTCAATTCAGCTCATAGCTATTACCACTGAAGTCATAATTCTGTGTGTTATGTCACAATATGTTGCTGTGGAAAGGGCTACAGAGACAAAAACAGAGCCATGTAGCATCAGTGGAGGGAAACTATAGAGGAGCAAATGAGATCTGAGGTTTGAACAGACCATTTTCATGCAGATGTATGCTGTATTAAAGAATGTAAGCAAAAACTCAGAGATTAATAAATTAAAATGTATCTGAATATTTGAAATTATCATTTTAAAACTTACCTGAATACTGCAAAATCACTTTAACCCCTATGTTTCACCCCCCCAATGAATAAATTATAAAATAAATGAATTAAATTCATCTCTACCCCAGCAATTTGAGGGTTAATTTCCATAGCACTGACTAGTGACTGGTGTTCAGTCTCTGATGTGACTGCTGTTTGAAGTGAAGCTCTATTTTGCTCTAATCTGCCATCAGAAAGGATGTCAGAAAACTTCACATTGCACTTACAAGCCCAAAGGCAATAGTCTAGTGTGGTCACATGAAATGTGCATTTTGTTTACTTATCAGCCGCCTTTCTGTGACCATTTGTGGTGTATTTTTAACTCAGGCATGGTTAGTGTCATTAGTATCTGGGTTTGGGTTATACATTACAGTTCAGAGTATTATTAAAAGTTGTTGATCTGGTGATGTTACTGAGGGCAGTAACTGTGAGAGCCCATTGCCTCAGGGCTTCACATGCATAACCTTTATCATGTGTTAGAGTTCCAAAGAAATAAATCATTTGAAAAAGGCATACTATACCTGCAAAAACCTACAGATTTGTTCATGCCATACATTGCATTATAGAGCAGTTGAAGTAAGGCCATGTACGCACTGCAGATCTTAAAACATTTTTAGTACCTTAAAACATTTGAAATCCACTTAGCACTGTTTGCATCCAGACTACAAGCCCCTTAAAACTTTTTAACTAAAATTGTTTTAAACCCTGCTAGATACCTGGGCCTTGATTTTCAATTTGCCCTTAGATCAATGCAAGTTGTGACCTATGGCTGCAGTAAACTATGGGTGCATCAGGGACCCTGCACTCTAGTTTATAAAACTGGTGGTCCCTCCATCAAAGTTCTGAGAGTTGCTACAGCTGCAAAGTTGCACCAAACATTTGGCACACCTTAGGAATTTGACGGATGCTCCTGTCAAGCTCCTCCTCCCCAGCACAACCCTAGGGGAGCCACGAAGGGGGTAAATATGTTGGCAAGGAGGGGACATGGGGCAGAGAGACAACTGGGAGTATCATAGGTATTCTTTCCTCATTCATGGTTCCTTATAAATAGTGTATTTTTCCCCTAAAAAAGTAATTTTTTATTACATATCAGTTTGGGGACATGTGGCATCAGTTAAATTCAAGCCCAGATTAAATATTTCCCCACAGACATCCATCAACAGATAACACCAGGTTCTGTAGCTGATAAATAACTAAAAATGAACATTGGATGGGGAAGTGGTAGCCCCACCAAGGGATCTTATATAAGGGAAAATAGGATTATTTCAAAACGAATACATGAAACAGCACACTGGGGAGTTAAAAGAGACTACACACA
Source organism: Neoceratodus forsteri (assembly GCA_016271365.2). Classification (NCBI taxonomy): domain Eukaryota; kingdom Metazoa; phylum Chordata; order Ceratodontiformes; family Ceratodontidae; genus Neoceratodus; species Neoceratodus forsteri. The sequence goes on from JADMNL010000035.1 coordinate 55,203,613, forward strand.
TACTCAGATTCCCAAGTGGACTGAACATGTGCAAAACAAGGTTTAAATTCCCCTTCAGCAATTTCCCAATACCGTATTCAGTAAACAAAGCCAGACTTAAAATGTGCTGAGCTGGAAAGGGTCCCAGACATGGTGGAAAATATATATTTATCTGAGTGTCTGCCAGGCTGACTGACAGTCTAATACTCCCATACATGCGCACATCCATCCATCTGTCTATATCTATGTTTCTATCTATCTATCTATCTATCTATCTATCTATCTATCTATCTACAGATAGTATCTATCTATCCACCCATCTAACTGCAGACAGTATCTATCTGTCTGTCTATCTACAGACAGTATCTATCTATCTATCTATCTATCTATCTATCTATCGACAGACAGTATCTATCTATCTATCTACAGACAGTATCTAGCTATCTATCTACAGACAGTATCTAGCTATCTATCTACAGACAGTATCTGTCTACAGGCAGTATCTATCTATCTATCTACAGACAGTATCTATCTATCTATCTATCTATCTATCTATCTATCTATCTATCTATCTATCTACAGACAGTATCTATCTGTCTGTCTGCCTGTCTATCTATCTGCAGACAGTATCTATCTGTCTGTCTGTCTGTCTGTCTGTCTGTCTGTCTGTCTATCTATCTTAGTTGTCTAGTACTATCTATCTGTCTGTCAGTCTAGTACTAACTAGCTATCTTCCCATCTATCCAGTACTATCATCTATCTAACTAGCTACCTAGCTAGCTGGCTGTCTAGTACTATCTATGATACTTTCAGTGATGCATTGGTAGTTCAGTGGTAGAACTATTGCCTGCCATGTCAAAGGCTTGGGTTTGATTCTTGACCAGTGTAGTGTTCCTTTCTGGGTCGCATCTAGAAACATGCCTCAACTCAGTGTACCTTTCCCAGTTACCAATCTAAAATAAATAAATATTTTTCTCTAGTATCAGCTTCTGTCTGGTACTGTCTGTCCTTCCAGTATAAGGTCTAGCAATAATGATTACTCTTTAAATGTATTGCTCCAGACCCACACTACCCATGTCTGTTCTTGGACTGAGTTTTCCTCACCCCCTTACCCCCATATGACAGTCAGTATCCACCTGTGTTTGCTCATCTTTTAATGTTATCAGTTATTATTACAGTCGTATTGTACAGTCTGCACAGTTCCCTGACATAGTATCACCATACCTTAGTCCCTCATGACACTGTATTGCAATACTCCAGTTCTCACTGTATTTGCATGTTCCTATTGTTCTTATATTGCTTCTGTAGCTTTATGCTTCCTTATGTACGCCTCCCCCTAGGCTGCCTCTGGAAATCAGCAGTAATTGCTCAGCAGGACCTTTGTGGTAGATAGATAGATAGATAGATAGATAGACAGACAGACAGACAGACAGACAGACAGACAGATAGATAGATAGACATATAGATAGATAGATAGATAGATAGATAGATAGATAGATAGATAGATAGGCAGACAGACAGACATATATATACTGTCTGTAGATAGACAGACAGAAATATACTGTCTGTATGCAGATAGATAGACAGACAGACAGATACTGTTGCTAGAGATGGTCTGTAGATAGACAGACAGGCAGACAGAGACAGACAGACATAGATAGACAGACAGATAGATAGACAGACAGACAGATATATACTGTCTATAGATAGATCGTTAGATAGACAGATAGATAGATAGATAATGTCTGTAGATAGACAGACAGACAGACATACAGATATATACTGTCTGTATGTAGATAGATAGCTAGATAAATAGACAGACAGACAGACAGAAAGACAGACAGACTGACTGACAGACAGATACTGTTGACAGATACAGTCTGTAGATAGATAAATAGACAGATAGATACTGTCTGTAGATAGATAGATAGATAGATAGACAGACAGACAGATAGAGGGACATATATATGCTGTATGTAGATAGAAAGACAGACAGATACTGTATGTAGATCGAGAGACAGACAGATAGACTAATATATAGATAGACAGACAGGTAGATAGATAGATAGATAGATAGATAGATAGATAGATAGATAGATAGATAGATAGATACTGTCTGTAGATTGATAGATAGATAGACAGACAGATAGATACTGTCTGTAGATAGATAGATAGATAGATAGATAGATAGATAGATAGATAGATAGACAGACAGATAGATAGATATATAGGTACTGTCTGTAGATAGACAGACAGATAGATACTGTCTGTATGTAGATAGATAGATAGACAGACAGGCAGACAGACAGACATATTGTTGATAGATATGGTATGTAGATAGATAAATAGATACTATCAATAGATAGACAAACAGATAAATTGAGGGACAGATTGATACTGTCTATAGATGGACAGACAGATAGACAAATGCTGTCTGTATATAGATAGATAGACAGACAGACAGACAGACAGATAGATAGATAGATGCTGTTGATAGATACAGTGGCGGAGGAAGAGAAAGATGGTCCCCAGTGCAGATAGTAATTTTGGGCCCCCACCCCCACCCTGGCACGGTGCTTCAACCCCTCGCCCCCGACCTCCACAGCACACATGTTCAAGTTTTGGGGGGCATCCCCTGAGGACAGAGGGACTAGGGAGGCTGCGAGGCAATGGGCATAGCAGCAGCAGCCATCTCCTCGAGAGCCACAACAGCAGCAGTGAGGAGTGAGTGAGGTGAGCCATGGAGTGCGCAGTGCGAGACTGAGTTAGGGGAGAGAGGCTAGAGCAGACTTAGAACAAGGCAAGAAGCAACAACTTGCAAGTTGCATGATCCTCCTCCTCCACAATGCAGAGTAGTGCACTACTTGAGAGAGACACAGAGACTATAGTAGAGTGTGCACTGCGCTGCGTGATGCATGAGAAACACCGTCGACTCTCGTCTCACCCACTTGCCTTGCCTGCCTGCGCGGTGCACTCCTGACTCCTTTCTGACCTGCTACTCTGTCAGTGCTGCCATCTGTAGTACGGAAGTAGTAGTGGCACTGGCCGACCACGGCAGGCTATGGCTGACAGCTCTCAGCTAGTGAGTCAGCTGCGGCTGTCACACAGCGTACACAAATAATTCAAGTTAGCGATCGAGAAAAACTTGATTTTAACAAATGGGCCCCTAAGTGTGTCGGGCCCCTGTGCCACTGCACTGGCTGCACCGGCTATTCCTCCGCCACTGGATAGATACTGTCTGCAGATAGATAGATAGACAGACAGATAGATAGATACTGTCCATAGATAGATAGATAGACAAAGAGACAGACAGACAGACAGATGTTGTTGTTAGGTAGGCAGGTAGGAAGGTAGATAGATAGATAGACAGACAGACAGATGGATGCTGCAGATTTAACAGGAGCAAGGGCCAAATCAGTTGACCTTTTATAGAAGCCAGCAATAAGTATAACCCACCAGTTCAGCTCAGAAATTGAGACATCCATTCTTTCTTTCATATATGTCTACTTTTTCTCTGTGAATGGGGTCAGATCAGTGGAAAGAGAGATAACCAGTGATGTATCACAGGGATCTGTTCTGTGGCCAGTCATCTTCAACATGTTCATCAGTGACATAGGAGAGGGAATCCAGGGCGGCTTGTGTCTATTCACAGATTATACTAAACGTTGTGATTGGGCTGACAACATGAAGAGGATAAGGGAATTGCAGAGAAATCTGCAAATGCTGGAAAATTGGTCCAATGCCTGACAGACGAAATCCAATGCCAAGAAGTGTAAGTGGATGCACTTAGAGAACAAAAACCCCAGAACAGAGCATTGGATGGGAGGAGTTAAGATGGACACAAGGTCAGGGGAAAGGGACCTAGGAGTCTTCATTAGTGACTCCCTTACACAAACCAGCCAATGTAACATGGCCTTCAGCAAGGCTAACAGGATGTTAGGGAACATTAGGAGAGTGTTTGACAGTAGAAAGTAGGTGATACCATTACCGCTGTATGAGTAACTGGTGAGGCAATACCTGGAATACTGTGCCTGGCTGTGGCATCTCCACCTACAAAAAGGACTGGGACAGGATAAGAAGGGTAAAATGCTGCATAACCAGGATGATTTGGGGGCCTGGAGGGCAGATCCTATGAGGATCCCCTGATGGTCTGAACATGTATTCAGTCAAAACATGACAAGATAGAGGAATTGCGACTGAAAATGGTCCTCTGGATCAGTTTGCTCACCCAGTTATCAAAGACATAAATAAATAAATATGAGAGAGGTCTTCATGTTCCTGAAAGGAATTAACAAGACGAACTGTGAGGAGCTATTTACCAGGAACAGAGAAGTTAGAGCACAGGTCACAAGTGGAGTTTAATGGGGGAAATATTTAAAAAGGATGTGAGGAAGTATTATTTTACAGAAAGAGTGGTGGAGCTATAGAACGGTCTGCCAGCAGATGTGGTGGGTACCAACATCATAAAAGGCTTCAAACATGACTGGGATAGAGGAACGGCTCTAGTAGTAACTCAGCAAGAAGGGGGAGGTTGAAACACAGAGAATAAACTGTGGAACAGTGTAAGCAAAGACCCCACAGAGACAATCAGTTCTGGATGTGAAAGGGTACTACGGGCAGAGTGATGGGGCATTGGTCTTTTTCTGCCACATTGTCTGTTTCTATATTTCTATGACTGATTTGTTTGTTTTCATGAGCAGGTAAGTGTACTCCTCAAACAGATGCCTGTTGTCAGAGACAACCTGAGACAGTTATAGGCCAAGTCAACAAGGCAAATACAAAATGAAATAATATAAAAAATACTGTAACCAAAAAAATTTGCTTCAGGAATTAGATCACGCAAACTAGAACACTGGGCGTTGCAGAATGAGGGTGGGTAACCTCAACTAGTTATAGGTAAGACCCATATCTCATGAATGGTGAAGCCACCCATTGGTTATGAGTCTTACCACTCATGGCCCCCATATTTAGAGCCAGCCACAAGCACAGCACAGCCTATTGTGCTACGCTCGTGATAGCACATTGCCAGCTCTGAGCAATACTCAGCCAGTTATTGCACACTGACAATGTGTACTAACTGACTGAATACTGAGACATGTTGACACAGTGCTAAGTGCTTATGGGCTGCCATTGCATGGACCAAGGCTGCATATGGCCCATAGAAGGTAATACTGTCCAAAATGGGATAGCATCAAGGCACCTGTGAGCCGTATTCAGCCTTAGCATGCAAAAATGATCATTAGGCACGCAAGGGGCTAAGGGAGTATCTGCATGTCCATTATGGGCACATTAGCATGTGCACAGCAGCATCATAGCACTCTCATGGCTAGTGATGCACTAATGTGTCCCTGGTGGTATAGTGGGCCCCCCATCAACCCTATATTAATCATGAAACCCTTTCCCTGGTGGTCTAGTGTTCCCTCTCCCCTCAATTGCCCATGTAATAATCATGGAAGCCCTTCCCTGGTGATATAGTGGACCACTCTACCTCCTGACCATGTGCCACTATCCACCTGCTGCTATCTGAATGTCAATTAGCACAATTGCTCCTACTTACAGTACGTGCAGCTGCACTCATTCACATTCAGACAGCAGCCAGCCAAGGAGGTGAGCAGCTGGTTGTACCAGATGCTTTTTATTTATGATGAACCAGTGATTGGAGTGAGAAGTGCATGAAGGGGTGTCAGCAGCAGGGGCGTGGATGGGTTCTGGCATGTGATCGAATGGTGGGGGTTCACCCTACCACCAGGGAAGGGTTTCCATGATTATTACAGGGTTGAACAGAAGAAGTAGGGAACACTGTACCACCGAGGAAGGATGTCTATGATTAGTGTAGGGGTAACTGGGAAGAGGGGGAAAACTTTTTCAGCAAGGAATGGTTTGTAGGATTATTACGGGGCAGTTAGGTTAAGTGGGGAACCCTAGACTTCCTGAGATGGGTAGCTGCAGTACAGCCACCCTGCCTTGGGGGGGAGGGAGCAGCCTTAACACTGCAATATGACTGGGAGGGCCAGATATTCAAAAACAGGTGCAAGTGGAGTGCAGCGATTTGTGCCTGGCTTGCATCTGCACCCAACCCAGAGGCTGCTGTATTCACTCAGATCATGGACCAGCACTATCTGACTGAATATTGGCCTGTGTTGGCATAATGCTAAGTCAAACTGTACTGCACCGGCATGGACCTAGACTCTATCCAGCCCACAGAGAATAGTTCCACTGGGCATACAAAATACTAAGGGGCCATTAGCATGCCTATTATAGACTCATTTGCATAGTGAGTGGAGGCCCTTTTGCACCCATCATGTGGGCACCTGCCGCATCATCCCTGGTGTCTAGTGGCAGCCCCTGAACACCCATCCCATATATGTTAATCTTTTCCCTGGTGTCTAGTGGCATTCCCACTCCTGATCACCCAACCCGTATATGTAAATATGTTCCCCGGTGGGTAGTGGCATAACCCTCCTCCAATCAGCTGTCCCATAGATTTGACACTTATCTCTGGTGTCTAGTGGCACCCTGACCCCTGAACACCTGTCCTATGATTTTACTATAGTGCTGCAACTGCACTCACACCAACATCCCTGACAGTGACATACACAATGCCGAGTGTTGGCATTGTACTGTTGGGGATGTTAGTGTGTTTCTATTTGGAGGGCTGCACCCCCCCAAACTCCCTATGTGGGGGGCTCTGTCCCCACACACCCCGGTCTCTAGATATCTAACTCTGAGTCAGAGTTGGACCAGGGAGGGGGCGCAACACCTGGAGCTGCACCACCAGTTTCTGCATCTACCAGCACAGTGACCTGCCACTTTCAGGTGAAATCTGTCGCTGTGCTGGTCTTCAAGGTGGTGGTTTGGTGGTTTCAACCTCATGTCGGTACACTCTGTCCCATATACAGTATGTTAATCATTTCCTTGGTATCTAGTGGCACCCTATCCCCAGTCACCCATCCAGTATATGTCAATTGTTTACCCATTGTCTAGTGATAACCCCCACCTGATCACCCATTCTGTGTCCTCCCATACTATCTCTGGCATCCCATGGTGCCCCCCTCCAACCCCCTGAATGCTAGCTAACAAACAGACCATTGGCAGTATGGCAGCCCCCCCCCACCATCCCTGGCTACACCCTAACCATCACCCATCCAAACCTCCCTTACCAGTGTGTCTGAGGCTGTGTGTCACAGACAAATAGGCAACTAGCACAGCCCTCCTCTTACCTCATCAGCTGGCTGTAGTATGAGCTGCAGTGTGTGTGAGTACAGTATACTGTGCATGTGCACACTGCAGCTCATATGGCGGCAGGTGGCTTGCTGAGGAGGTGAGAGGAGGGCTGTGACAGTCATTATATCAGGCTGTGAAACATAGCTCCAGACACACTGGTAAGGGGGGGGGTTGGATGGGCAATGTTCAGGGTGCAAATGGGGCAGATCTGCCAATGTTCACCGATCCATTTGTCAGCCAGCTTTGGCAGGTGGGAGCAGATGCACCACTGGATGCCAGGGATAGTACAGGTGAAATGGAATATGTGATTGGGGTAAGGGGTGCCGCTAGACAACAGGGAAATGATTGACCTATACAGGATGGGTGATTGGGGGTGTGTGGGTGTTACTAGACACCAGAGAGTTGTCCAATGGTCATTGGATGGGTGAACAGGAGTGAGCAGCTGCAGTACAGCTGTCTCGCCATGGGTGGGGGCACAGGTTTAGTGTTCTGTTAAGTTGAGGTTTTCTGAGGCAGTAAATAGCACCATGTTGGGTGCCATTTCCTGCTGTCACACAGTTTTGAAATTGCTGCTGCACCAGTATGTAGGGGGCCCACCTCATTTGCATGGGCACAGCATTATGTTAGAAACTGGGCACTAACAGGTTTAGCCCACACTACAATTCCTCTGAACATAGACCCCACACCAACAATGGGCACAAACCCGGATAGCAGAGCAAAAAACATTTGTGCCACACTAAGTTTTGGAATCTGGCCCAGTTTCTGGCAGTGCTAAACAGCACTATTCTGAGGACTACGGAACACCACTGCAAACCTTTGAATATACTACTGCACTATTCTGCATGAGGGACTCCCGCATTTGTATAGGTGCAGTGGTATGGGTAGCTCAACCACTCTGCAGGATATGGGCAGTGTTTTAAGGGCCTCTGAATATGGCCGTGCCTTGAGCACTGGTGCAAACTCAGATTAGAGGGGGCTTCATTCAACACCCACACTAACTTTTGAATATGGGGCCCTCATGTGAAGATCAATTTGTTACTCCACTACAACCCATTATGTATTTGGGATAGACCACACTATGTTTTTATTAGTGGTTTACTTTGTTTTAGCTTAAGACTGCCTTATTTCCATTGTAAACTCTTTGTCTGATCCATTGTTCTGAGCTTTCTGGTTCTGGATTTTAAGTGGAAATAGCCTATTTTAAAGCAGCAGTACAAAGAACACTGGCAAACAATTTGAGCCTGCCTTTTCTTCACTATAAAAGATTCTGGGCATATTCCAGTTTTATTTATAGAAATATAAAAATATAGAGACATAGAAAGATAATGGCAGAAAAGAACTGCCAGGCCCACAAAGTCTGCCCAAGGCTTCTAGCAGAAGGTTAGGACTTCCTCCAACAACCTACTTCTCCCTATGGTATCCTCTTCCCCTCACTCACCCAATACCAGACCCATGTTGCCATCCCATGCTCTCTTAAAGCCCCTTATGGTGACCTCCCCTATCACCTCCTCTGGGAGCTCATTCCATTTTTCCACCACCATTTTAATAAAAAAGTTCTTCCTGCTCTTTCCCCTCAATCTGCCACCCTCTATCTATAGTGTACGCCCCCTGGTCCTCTTGTGCCCCTTTGGTTTAAAAAGTCTCTCCTCTGGTTCTCTGTTTATCCTCTTCATATAGTTAAAGGTTTCTATCATATCCCCCTATCCCTTCTGTGCTCCAGTGAGTACATTTCCAGTTCAGTCAATCTGTCTTCGTATGTCAGGTGACTGAGCCCAGCCGCCATCTTAGTCACTCTACTTAGTCAGTAGGTAGAAGACTTGGTTTGCTGGCCAAGGCACCTAGCTTCACCTGAGCTCTTTCCTTCTAAGACTGCTTGAAAGGCAGAGTAGAGAAACTTACCAGAGCAAGGGAGAAGGATTAAGACTTAGTTTTGCTAAGCAGATTTACTGTGTGGTGGTGTTTTAATTTTTTACTCACAGGGATTGCTACTGTTTGTTGCTAACATTTCATTGCTTTATTTTTCTCTGATTCAAATTGTTGTTGCTGGTATACATTCTTCTGCATTATTACAAAGTGTGCCTACAGGTGTGCTAACAGATTACTGCTGTAATCTTCTGATTCAAATTGTCTTTTGCAAGGTATATCTTCTGTTACTGCTTTATTTTTCTCTGGAGCAAAGTGTTTCTTTCAGGTATATCTTCTCTGAAATTATTACAGGTGGTGCTTTACAGGTTTTACAGTTTTATCTAACATTAGGATAAGCTTTCAGGGTTACTGCATTTGTTGTTGACTGATTGTTTCTGCTCTTACCTCCTTGTTCTTTCATCCGTGGTTCTTCTTTTTAGGCAGGGGAAGGGCCCAGCCACCCACCCCCATACCCAACCACCCCACGCTACACTCCTTTTATAGGGTACCACAGTTGTGACATTTCCTGTGGCAGAGCAGGAAGGGGCGGATCAGTGGGGCCTCCACAAGGTGATCTCATTTACAGGGCACTAGTAATTTAACTTGTTATAACAAGTTAAACAAAGCACAATTAAACCATTACTTGCATTTTTTCCTTTTTTTTCCTTCTAATTACTCTGACTAGGTTACAAACCCAGCAACTTATTTGGAATGGATTTCATTAACTGCAGGTACTGTGGAACAATTTTCAGAAGGACAGTCTTACAGGATTTAGGACACTGTCCTACATGCTGGGCCTTTGGAGATCTTAGGTCTCAGCTCCGGGCAGCATGGGCAGAGATTGCACGCCTCAAATTTCATATTGAAGAGGAAATACATTATAAGAACCACCCGCCATTTCCCCAGCATCCAACAGAAAAACCTCGACCGCAGAGGGTAGTTGGTCCGGGAGGTTGGCAGGTGGTTAGGAGGAGCAAATCAGGTGCCCCATCACTCTCTTCTCTCCAACACATTACCTCCAAAAACCATATAAACACTACAAACAGGTATCTGCCTCTATCTCTGAAATCAAATAAAGAGGCAGAAGACATTGCAGAGCAGGACACTGTGGCACAGGAGCTAGCACAACCATACTCACCCAAATCAGGAACCAAACCTAAACAAGCACAAAGGAAATCCAAAAAACTTCTGATTATAGGAGACTCCATGATTCGGGGAGTTGATACCCATCTCAGCCAGGGTAATGGTCAGATGTCTCCCAGGTACATCAGCATGGAGAGACACTGACCGCATGCTAAAATTGTTCACAAAGCAGGAGAAAACATTGATGTCCTAGTACACATAGGGACTAATCGATCTCGCCAGCCGGTCAGTTGTGGAGACCAAGGAACACCTGACTAGGCTGGGTGACAAACTATCATCTATTTCATCTGGCATCTCCTTCTCTGAGATCCTGCCAGTCTGGGAGAAGGGAGCAGATGGATGGAAGGTCAGAGAAGGGGAGATAGGGGAGCTAAACACATGGCTCAAGGACTGGTGCCAGGAAAAAGGACACAGATTTGTAGGGAACTGGCAACAGTTCTGGGAGCGAAAGTTCTTTAAATTTGATGGATTGCATCAGACTAAAGAGGGAGTCAGTGCATTGGGGCAGAAGTTTGATGTCTTTGCAGAATATTTAAACTAGCAAATGGGGAGAGGGGTGCAGTACCCCATACGAGAATGGGAAGAACACCCCTCCCCCCTCAGCTAGTGGTCAAACAGGGATTCAGCGTGTTTGCCGTTCATTTGCATCACCAGGTAAGAAAAAAGGTTTGTCTCCCCATACAATGCACAGGGGTAATGCCAAACTTCACCCAACAACTAACACACCAAAATCTGGCCAATGGAAAATCATGTACACAAATGCTCACAGCCTGAGAAATAAGATCCCAGACCTGCAGGCAATAATGTCAGAGGCTAAACTGGACATAGTAGCAATTAGTGAGATGTGGTTTACCAGTAACCACACTTGGGAGACTTCAGTACCTGGCTGTATTGTTCAGAAGAGACCGAGGTGCAAAAGGGGAGTGGCCTGTATGTTAATGAAAATATCAAAGCTACAGAAATTCAGAATCACATAAGGAGCCAGAAGAACTGTGGGTCACCTTGGAAACAGGAAATGGGACAGCCATAAGAACTGGGGTCATCTACAGGCCCCCAGACCAGAGGGAGGACATAGACACATTACTGTTAGAAGATATACAAAACATGACAGCTAAAGGGGAGGTTCTCATAATGGGAGACTTCAACATGCCAGATACAGACTGGTCAATACCAGCAGGAACATCTGCCAGAACTAGACTCATAGTGGATTCCCTGCAGGGGGAGGGCCTCAAACAACTGGTACAGCAACCCACAAGAGACAGGGCTATTCTAGATCTAGTACTTACTAACAGGGAAAGGATCTCAGATCTCCAGGTAGAAGATCACCTGGGGGCCAGTAACCATCACATGGTATGGTTCAGTTTGGCTACTACATCGAAATCATCCCATTCCAAGGCAAAAATATGGGACTTCAGAGGAGCTGACTTTGATAAGATGACCAACAGAGTTAAGCTAGCCCTGGCAAAAAGAAACACAGGTGAGGGGGTACAGGCAAAGTGGGCAAGCATTAAGGATGCAATACTTGAAGCAACATCCATTGTGTTCGACAGAAAAGGAAGTAGCAAAGAAGAAAACCACTTTGGTTCTCAAATACAGTAGCAGAAAAGGTCAGAGCCAAAAGGCTGGCCTTCAGGAAATATAAGAGAATACAGCGGGATGAAGATAGGGAGGCATACCAAACTGCCCTAAGGGAAGCAGGTAAGGCAGTAAGGCAGGCAAAGTCCCAAACTGAGGAAACACTAGCACGAACAGTAAAGAAGGTGACAAGACTTTCTATAGATACATTAGTGAAAGGAGAAAGTCCAGAGGTATTACTAAGCTTAATGGAGAAAGGGAGCATGTGAGGAGGAGGACCTGTAAAGGCATCTATCCTAAATAGATACTTTTGCTCAGTATTTACTGAAGAGAAGGTAGGCAGGCCCACAGCTCAGCATCAGGGACACAGGGGAGGGAGAGCACTACTCCCTTCACAAAGAAAGGGTCCTACAAGAGCTTGCTAAGCTCAGGGTGGATAAGGCAATGGGACCTGATGGCATACATCCCAGGGTACCTAGGAGCTAAAGGAGGAACTAGCAGAGCCATTAGCAGAATTGTTTAGTGAGTCTCTGATCACAGGAGAGGTCCCAGAAGACTGGAGAAGGGCTCATGTGATCCCGCTCCACAAGAGTGGTAGCAGGGAGGAGGCGGGGAACTACAGACCAGTCAGTCTTACCTCAGTAGTGGGCAAGATTATGGAGGCTCTCCTTAAGGAAAGGATAGTGCAACACCTGGAATCCATAGGGGCACAGGATCCAAGACAGCATGGGTTTACTAAAGGAAGGTCCTGTCAAACTAATCTCATAGATTTCTTTGACTGGGTAACCAGAGTGGTGGACCAAGGGGAGCAGTTGATGTCACCTACCTTGACTTCAGCAAAGCTTTTGACACTGTTCCACATAGAAGATTAATAAATAAGCTAGGTAGGCTCGGGGTGGGTCAGAAGTTGGTCAACTGGGTGGCAAACTGGTTGACTGGCAGAAAACAGAGTGGTGGTAAATTGTATACAGTCAGAAGAGATGCAAGTCACAAGTGGGGTACCTCAGGATCAGTCCTGGGGCCAGTCCTATTCAACATCTTCATTAGTGACCTAGCAGATGGACTAGAGGGTAAGGCTTGTCTGTTTGCAGATGACACCAAGATCTGCAACAGAGTAGATGATCCAGATGGGGTGGGCAGAATGAGAAGATATCTGGATAAACTAGCAGAATGGTCAGAAGAGTGGCAACTGGGATTTAATGCAAAGAAGTGCAAAATCATGCACATAGGGAAGAGAAACCCTGAAGCCACTTATAGGCTGGAAGACGAGTTGCTAGCAGTCACAAAGGAAGAAAGAGACTTGGGCATCATCATCACTGATGACCTAAAATCATCCAAGCAGACCTCTAAAGCAGTAGGTAAGGCTAGGGGGGTGTTAGGGTGTATTAGTAGGGGTATCACAAGTCGTAAGAGAGGTAATAATCCCTCTGTACAAGACATTGGTTAGGCCCCATCTGGAGTACTGCGTGCAGTATTGGAGGCCACACCTTCACAAGGACATTAACCAAATTGAGGCAGTCCAGAGAAGGCCAACCAAAATGGTGCAGGGACTGCATCAGAAGACATATGAGGACAGATTAACGGAGCTCAATATGTATACCCTTGAGCAAAGGAGGAGAGAGGTGATATGATCGAGACATTTAAACACCTTAAGGGCATAAACAAGGTGAAAGAGTCTAACATGTTTAAATATAAGAAAAATAGCAGGACAAGAGGACACAGCATGAGATTAGAGGGAGGCGATTAAGGGGAATGTGAGGAAATTCTTTTTCACAGAAAGGTGGTAGATGCATGAAATGGCTTACCACAAGAAGTGGTGGCTATGAATACAGTGCAGGGCTTCAAACAGGCATGGGATAGGCATAAGGGAGCAATACAAATGACTATGAATAGATAGGTCACTGACAGAGCAAAGGCCAATGGCACATTTATAAGGTAGGAAAAGAAATGGGCAGACTGGATGGGCCTTGTGGTCCTTATCTGCCGTCAACTTCTATGTTTCTATGTTTCTATGTTCTCTGCACCCTCTCCAGCCTTACCTCATCTCTTTTCAGTAACGGTCTCCAGAATTGCACCCCATATTCCAAATGTGGCCTGACCAGCTGTTGCTATGAGGGGATAATAACCTCTCTCTTGCAGCTAGTGAATCACCTCCTGATGCAGCCCAACATCCTGCTAGCCTTGGCAACCATGTGTACACATTGTTTTGCTACCCTTAGGTCCCTAGAAACAATAATTCCCAGGTCCCTCTCTTTCTCAGTCTCTTTCAGTGCCAGACCCCCCCCCCCCCACACACACACACACACACACCAGGTAGTAATTCTCATTCTGGTTTCTCCTCCCCTAGTGCATGATTTTGCACTTTTTTATGTTAAAGTCCAATTTCCATCTTTTGGACCAAACCTCCAATAATCCTAGGTCTCTGTACATATTCTCTCACCCCCTCCTGGTTTTCCACCCCATTACAGATCTTCACATTATCCACAAAGAGACACACCCTACCCCTTAGACCCTTAGTTATATCTGCCATGAATATGTTAAACAGCAGTGGACCCAACACGGACCCCTGGGGAACCCTGCTTGTGACTCTTCCCTCTCATGAGGTGACACCATTTACTATTACCTTTTGACTCATATCCATTAGCCAGTTTTGCACCCATCTAACTACCCCCCAGTCCCAGTAAATCCATATTTGGGGGTAATATGTTCTAGTTCCACTAAAATTTGAGCTTTTTTGAATGTTTTAATTGGGTTTATTCTCAAGAAATAAAGATGGGGGACACATGTGGTTTAGAAATGGGACTGCAGACCTGACAGGAGTTAGGATTAACAAAATGAATACAAAAACGTGATTCTCAGCAAGGAATCCCCGATAAAAGCAGATTTGAATATGTGATAATATTTTACTAACAGTAGTTCAAACTTAGCTTTGGGGGGAAATCCTTGCTCTGCTGCTTTAACTGAAATAACATGTGTTCTACTGTAATAATGTGCTCTAAAATATAGCTCCAAAATCTTATGATATATTCGCCAGTGTTGTGATATATACAGTACTAAGTTCTGGCAATGATGAGTCATCTTTGGGGCAATTTGTATTTATAACTCTCCAGGTAAAACTTTGTAACCTGTCAAAAAGGTCACTGATTATATAGGTATTTCTGTCTGTTAGGATACACCATATTGTTTCAAGCAGTATTTTATTTTTTTATTATTTTATATTGGTGCTGTTTGTTTATGTATGTTTATTTCTTTGTTTTTGCTTTTACTTCTCAAACATTTTTGATATAGCCTGCAGAAAGACAATAAACTTGGTTTGTTGTATAACTGACAACAGTGTAATATGACAGCCATAGCCTTCCTAAAGTTAGAGACATGCGATAAACAATATAAAGCACACACTAACATGTATTCCAAAACATGCCAATTCCTGTACAGTGCTCAATACATGTATGGCCCCACCAACACGCAAACAGAAGTTTTTCAAATGTTTTCCCAAAACATGTCTCTCTGACCTGAGTGGTCCAGTGGAAAGATGTGTATGTCTAGCTGTTCGGGAAAGAACAAAAAAATATATGCATTTATGCTGTGAGAACGGTGCAATTTGCAGGTTGCAGGAGTACCTGTGTAAACAAGTGAGTGTGTGTGTGTGTGTGTATTTTCTGTTCTGTCAGAAAAAAAATGCTCAACATATTGTATCGCATAAGTGTTTGAAGGGAACTCTGAGAGAGGACTGCTGCACCTCCGGAATTCCGTTTCCCTATATAACTTGCCTCTAGTGTTTATAAACGAAACTTGTCACAAGTTAGTATCTGCAGAGAAGAGTAAAATGAGCGGGATTCAAATCCTGTTTTTGGTCTCTGGTGAGTTTTCCTTGCTTAATGTGATCGACTTTTCCTCTATTACTGCAAATTTTAATGAATTATTATTATGTGAACAATGATAGATGGATAGACAGACAGATCAATAATTACACACACACACTAGTAATCAAACACGAAGATAATTTTATTTCTAGTTCCAGATTTATTGTGCACCTTCTTATTTTACACTAGAAAGGCAGACAGATTTTGTGGATGCTGCGCTGGGGACTGGGATTCTCCGCTTCGAATCCCATAAGCAAATCCCTTGTCTCGACAGTGCATCCTTCCCTTCATGCAGCATTAACACGCCGTATAAAAGGGACTAGATTGAAAAGAAGGATATTGTGCATCACAGTTGGGTAAAAACAATAATTCTATAACCTATCTGTTGTTTTGTTTGCAGAGGTTTTTCAAGTTACTGGTTTCTCTGTCTCTCAGTACCCAGTCTCCATAGAGGTGCAAGAAGGAGCCATCATCACCTTCCACTGCATCAGCAGTTCTGTTGCCAGCATCCAGGTGGTTCAGTACCAGTGGTACAAAGATGCCAGGCCCATTCATGGGGCAGAGGAATCTGAGGCGAACCGGAAATTAGCGGGTCGGGTCTTCAGGACAGACTCCCCCACTTTCTCCAGGGAGAAGAACGCGTCGATCGGGGTCAAGGGGGTTCGAAGGAGCGATGCCGGGGTCTACTTCGGTGAGGTGGAGCTGATGTCACTGAGGAAAGCCTATGGGAATGGAACCTCGCTGGCAGTGGGCATGAAAGGTATGTGCGATGGGTATTTGTTACGGCGCATGGCTTGGCAATCAGGAAGCCCATGTTTAAGCCACACGGACCACTTAGTATGACACAGAAGGTCATAGTGAATGGAACACATTCTGAAGAAAGGGCGTTACTAGTGGAGTTTCTCAGGGCTGGGTCCAGTCCTCTTCAACGTCTTTATAGGTGACATTGCAGAGGGTCTGGAAGGAAAGGTATGCCTCTTTGCAGATCAGATGACACAAAGATCTGTAACAGAGTTGATACACAAGGGGGGGGGGGGTGGAAAGGATGAGAAGGGACTTGGCAAGGTTGAAGGAATGGTCAGACATATGGCAACTTAGATTCAATGCAAAGAAGTGCAAAGTAATGCACTTGGGAAATAAAAATCCAGGAGAAGAGTACACAATAGCAGGGGAGGTACTAAGGACAACAATAATGGAAAGGGATCTGGGTGTAGTCATATCAGATGACCTAAAGGTGGGTAAGCAATGCCAGTCAGTAAGGAGAGGGAGGGGGATACTGGGATGCATAGAGAGGGGCATCACAAGTAGAAAAAGGGAAGTGGTTATCCCTCTGTACAGACAGTTGGTGAGACCCCATCTAGAGTACTGCCTGCAGTTTTGTATACCTCATCTAGGCAAGGACATAAACAGTATGGGCAGTCCAAAGGAGGGCAACTAAAATGATGCAGGATCTACATCACAAACCATATGAAGAGAGACTGAGAGAGCTTAATATGTATACCCTTGATGAGAGGAGGGACAGGGGAACATGATAGAAACTTTTAAGTACCTCAAGGGAATCAGCAAAGTCCAGGAGGGTAGTATCTTTCAGAAAAAGAGATGAGTAAGAACAAGCAGTCACAGTTTAAAGTTAGAGGGGGAACAGCTCAGGGATAAATGTGAGGACATTATTTTTCATGGAGAGAGTGGTGGAGGCATGGAATCGCCTTCATGGAGAGGTGGTGGGGTCCAAAACAGTGGGGAATTCAAACATGCATGGGACAGACATAAGGCAATTATAGTGGGGAGTTGCAGGAAGTAGGCTGTTGGTTAACTAGAATCTGCAGCTTATCCAATAGGTAGGGAAACTGGCAGACTGGGTGGGCCAAGTGGTCCTTATCTGCCTCAAAGTCTACGTTTTTTGTTTCTACCTGATCCTGTAGCTGGCCGCTTAGCTCACAATGCTTCAGTCCCTTCGCAGCTGAAAAATGAGTAATGAGCAGGACCACACTAAACATGACATATTGCTACCTGTCGGGTTATAATGGGGGTTTCCAAGTGTATACTTATAGGTGTAGATGCCAGGAATGTGCAGGTACACGAGAACATGGATTATATCTTGAAGAATTCATACCACTTCATAATAGAAAAGCAATGCTTAAGTGGTAACTTCATGGGTACCACCAGTAGGTAAAATCTAAACTTGCAATAACACCCCTGCGGGTATATGCGATTTGGAAAATGTAGACCTAAGTGAGACCCAGTCGGAGGGTATGCATTGCAGGTGAAAGGAACGTTTTGTGAATGGAAATTCCTAGTTCATCAGCCGGACAAGCAGGGCTGCAACACGTATTTGTCGTGAATATCTGCATTCTGTTTTGGGACCCAGATCTTATAGCTATAACTGACATCTGTTCCAGTGTATTTAACCAGTTATCAGACGAAATTGAATACAATAGTTCGTGAATCGTTTGAACTGGCCGAAAAAACGTGATCATGCTGCTTATTGGCAGAGAATCCCTCTCCCTGCCCCGGGGTTTGAATATTCCCCTTTAAGAACATGCATCCTGACGTCGAAGTCCCCCTACAGGGGCATTTCTCCTTGCAAAAGAACCCCATTTAAAACTGTAATATGTATTATTTATTTATTTTTCTGTCTGTCTAATAACTCTCTATCTAGCTATCTACAGAGAGTATCTATCTATCTATCTATCTATCTATCTATCTATCTGAATCTGTTAGCTTTATATGATTGTAACCCACCTGACATTATTGTACTTGTATATTGCTTGTTCTTGATTATTGTATTGTTCTAAAATTATTGATGTTCTCTTATGTACAGTAATCTCTTGAAAATAGGCACCTGGGTATCTAGTGTACCTACCCTGTTACCAAAAAACAAATGTATCTATCTTGCTAGCTATCGATATACTGTAAAGCTTGGCCAGGAAAAACGCACTGAGCTACAGTAGCCCGTTTCCTGATGCATTCTATGAGGAGGGAATCCTACAGGCTTGAATACATTTCAGCTGAAACAGCATTGTCAGTCCAGCACTGTACAGAAAAGTATCATAATGATCAGAACCAAACCAGGCAGAAATATATAACATTAATGACAGAAAAACAACAAAGAGCTTTATTGCCAAACCAGATATGAAACCAGTCTGGTCTTTAGGAGGCTACATTAATCGTATTTATAGGACATTTTGTTTAGCTAATTACATCGGTGAAAAAACACATAGATTCATAGAAGATTCATAGAAGTGTGACGGCAGAAAATGACCGAACTAGGCCCACCAAGTCTGCCCGTCATTTATACCTGATCTAATCCCGTCCAAAAAAGATGAGAGAAGCAAATCCTTAGTTATAAACTATAAAGAAAACTAAAAATCTTCCCACATTTTCCAAAAATGAATGTGTCATATTTTACAATGCTTGAAATTATACACGGAAAGTTGTAACCTTTGAACTGTTTGACTTGGAAACTGAAGGTATTTTTAAATCAAAGCTTAGAGTCTTATAAACATGTCTATACCTGTAGATATAAGAAGTTGTTTGAAATACTATAACAGGATTGCAACACACGTCAACCGCGTTGATTTTATATAACCAATGGAAGCTGCAGAAGCACCATGTACCCATATAATCAACTTGGTTAACAGCTCCAATCTTTCATTTTTAAGACTTTCTTTGTTGTTAATAAATGCTTGGAGTCAGGTCTGGGAATCAGCCCTATCCATATATTGTTTATATGTCAATAGGGTTCTATATGTATCAATACACCATTAAAAAAATGTATATATAATATGTTTTGTTTTTTCTGATGTTTGTTAATACTGCCCATTCTTTAATTAAACATTGTGTAATTTCGGACTTAACATTCATTCATCGTATGCCCTTCACAGAGCTGGAAACAGGTCACTCTTACTTCCAGCAACCACTTCTCTTACCGCAACAGAAGATACAAAAAAAATGAGGCAACAGTATCACTTTTTTTTACCATGTCTCTATGCAGAGTACAGATGCAAAATGAATGTGAATTGGTATTACATTTTCTTTCTTTTCTCCGTCTGTTTTACTTCACAGATAAAGGAGACACAGTGGACTGCAACAGTACACCCTCCTTTGGTAATATCCTTCTCCATGGGACCAAACTCGTCCTCATCTTGGTGCTGTCCAGTGCCGCATTCTTTCTTTCTTTTTTTTTTTTTTTTGCAGATAATAGTTTTTAATAAGTTTCAAGTTTATATCAACAACAATGCATTTTCACATCACAACAATACATTTTAAGATGGGTATAGATTTTGGTAATTACATACTTAGATCTGTGTAACATTATCTTGAGTGTTAAATAGGTTCAACAGACCGAACACAAAAGTATGAGATCATAACGGAACTTCATCGATAACATTCAGATACCATTTTGTATTATATGTATCAAGCATTCAATAACTCAATCTATTTCAAATAGTTAACATTGTCTCCCACTGTGAACAAAAGGTGTCTTGTGGGTATTACATATTTAGTGTGACAGATCCTAGCTGACCACCTATCAGGATTGTCCTGCAAGGTTATTGCACACTTTCCAGTCTTGCATGGTTAGCTGTGTTGCTTTCCGATTTACTCCTCTGTACCCTATCGGTTACTTATAATCCTCAAGATTGAAGTGAGTTATATCATGAGTCATTAAATGTGTTCTAACTTCTTAAGCCAGAATTCTAACTACCTACATTAACTGTCTACTAGTACTATACTAATATGCGATCCTAATAGTTAAATCATGACAGTGTGATAGCGCCATACAGTAATCCCCTTAATACAGTAATGTTCATCTGATTTTTGTTATTTGCGTGTCATTTGTTTGTCATAAGTTTGTCATGCGGTGGTCTAGCTCTGCATTGAATATTTTCCAGTGTGTCTTCCTCCATAAATACATTGTGCATGTCTGAGTGTGTTCCTATGTATCTACAGTGTGTGTGGGGGTGTGTGTGTGTGTGTGTGTGTGTGTGTGTGTCCCTCTGGTCTGCATGGACCGATATCTTCCAGTAATTTCTGGTTATGGTTAGGTCTGGTAAGGGGTAACTGGTGCTGATAATGTGTGGTGGGTGAGTACATGAGGAGATAAGCATGCAGAGATATGTCTAAGTGTGTCCTGGTTCAGATCCTGTGGTGGGAGGGTATGTAGGTGTGCCAAAGATGTTGAGTGTTTTGTGGTGGGCATTGGTGTCCTATTATTCAGTTGATATTACTCAATTCCAGTCTGGGTATGTTAAGTGCTGTTGTTGGTGCAGTTGAGGCTGAGGTTAGGGTTGAGATTGTTATTGTTATGGTTAGTGGTGGGATTTTGGTTTAGAAATCGGTGGGAATTTGTCCCAAGTTTTGTTGTATGTTTCTATGGAGCTAGCTGCCAGGTGGGATAGTCTTTCATATTGTGCTAGCTTCACGATGTTATTGAAGGATACTTGTACAGAGCGAATCTCCTCCATGCACCATTTGCCTAAAAGTAATTGTTTGGCTCCTATGCTGGCCAGGATTGTTATGTTGTACTGATATGTCCCTAGATGTGATAGTTCAGGTTTTAGTCCTAGTAAGAGGAGTTCAGGTGCTAAAATAACTGGAAATTGAATAATGGATTGGAAGGTGTGTTGTAT
The DNA here is from genome assembly GCA_016271365.2 of Neoceratodus forsteri. Taxonomy (NCBI): domain Eukaryota; kingdom Metazoa; phylum Chordata; order Ceratodontiformes; family Ceratodontidae; genus Neoceratodus; species Neoceratodus forsteri. Next base: position 55,224,932 of record JADMNL010000035.1, read on the forward strand.
TTGTTGCCAATAACCTGTGAGTTGGGGGCAAGTCCAGAGGACGTAGTATAGGTCTCCCCCTGGAAGTGAGCATCTCCAGCAGTTATTGTCTGTAGTGATATGTGCAGCATGAAGTACCTGGGGTGTGTGGTACCTGGAGTGTATAATTTTGTTTTATATTAGTCTACTGCCAGAGTTTTGGGCTGGGGTGTTTGTGGATTTCCTGCAAGTGGCCCAGTTTGTGTCATCTATAGTTATGTTTAGTGCTTTCTCCCAGTACCTTTTTGCCTCTCCTGTTTGGTCTGGTATGCCATCACTGATACTGGAGTATTTTTTTGCCTTAGCTGAGCCACATCATACCTGTGCACGGGTCTTTGACTCTTGTATTTGTTTCAAGAAAGGCGTTAGTGCCTTTCTCAGTTGTACGTATTTCCAAAATTAATTGTTGGGTAACCCAAATCTAGTTTGGAGGCCTTGGAATGAGTCTAAGCACTTTGATGTTGCCATTAGGACATCTGATATCCTGTGTTCTTTTTTTTCCATGTGGCCCAGTTTATTGGTGTTCCCCCTACCTTTAGGGATGTATTTCCCCATAGTGGGGTAATCGCTGGTTGTGAGAGGTCTATTTACAGCCAGCGGCCCATTTGTTTCCATGTGTCCGTGGAAGCATAGATGGGTGGTGCTGCTAGGTGTGAATTAGGTGTCTTTTCCAACAGATTAACATTTTATTTATTTATTTTAGTCTTTGGTAACTGGGTAAGGCCCACTAGGCACAAGTGCCTGTTTCCAGGAGTGACCTGGGAGCACTGGGAGGTTAAGTGACTTGCCCAGAGTCACACAGTGTACAAGTGGAGGTTGTAAGAATCAAACCAAGGACTGGTCTGCTGGATGTACCAAGCTCATTCACAGCTTGTTACTCTAACCTATAGGCTATACTGCCAGCCCATGAGGTGGATGGTTTCCTGACATATGGTGTTTCAATTTCAGTCTATATTGGGTGCATTAGTCCTGATTCTGGAAACCATTGTAGGGTTTGTGCAACTCTAAATGCTCAGTAGTACCCTTTTAGCCATGGCAGGCCTAGTGCCCCCTTATTCCAGTGAGTTCTCAATATGTTTCTACTGTATCTTGGCCTTTTCCCTTCCCATAGGAAATGTCCTATGTACTTACCTATTCTTGTAAACCATTTGTTTGGGATTATCAGTGAGAGATGAGAGATAAGGTGGAGTAGTTTTGGTGTTGTCACTATTTTGATTGCTCCTATTTTCCCTAGAAGTGATAGTTGGAGTGACTGTAGTGGAGGTTACAGTTGCTTTTAAGGAGAGAGTCTTTGTGGGTCAGTTGCCTTTCCAAGGTTGAAGGCTCCTGTTCCCATGCTCTGTGGTGTTGTGCTGCATACAAAATTATTGAACCTCTTATTGATGCTTTATACTCCTCCCACAATGTAGAGTCTGAGGTGTCCCCTGTGTCACTTAGTTGGAAGAACTCCTATGTGGTGCTCAATAGCCATTTTTGAAATTTGGGGTCTAATTGTAGTAGTAGGTCCATCTGCCAGCTAGTTGATTTAGTTGGGATTGTCCCATACAGGAGGTCAAGCTGCACTGGGGCGTGGTCTGATATGACTAAGGGGTGATGTGAGTGTGGCTTACCATGGGAGTGATTTGATGAGATGTGAGCCACGTGTCAATTCTGCTGTATGTGCCATGTACTACTGAGTGGTATGTGTAGTCTCTTAGTCTGGGGTTGTGGATGTGCCACACATCTGAGAGTGCATGATCTTTCATCCAGAGTTTGAGGGCTTTGACCACTCTCATATGGGGCTCAGGCCTGTTGTTCCTCCTGTCCATTTCTGGCTCTAGTGTCAGGTTGAAGACCCCTCCAATCAGGGTGGGTGCCCCTTTATCACTGAAAACTGATATTTCTTCAGCTATCGTGTTAAAAAATGGGGGCAAATCATCACTGGGGGCATAAAGGTTTCCCACTATCAATGGGCCATGTGCAATTTGGAACAGTACTAATACCCAGTGTCCTTCCTTCTGTGTCATGTGAGGTCTTAAGTAGGTTCCAGAACAGGGATTTATGAATCAGTATGGAGACCCCCTTTTTTTAACTGTGGCTACACTGTGAATCTCTTGCCTAACCCAGCCACTGGCTAGCTTTATCGCCTCTAGGTCTGTGAGTTTTGTTTCTTGTAGTAGGGCTAGCTGTGAGCGCATCCTCTGAAGGTCTGCTATTTGGTGCACAGGATTTCTGAAAAAGAAGAACTGAAGATTCAAAAGTTCAGAGATGCTTGCTACGGCTAGACATATTAGTATTTTTGGAGGATGTTCCTCTGCATGCTGTAGCCCTCACTTGCATTTGATAGAATGTGCTTGTGTTTGATAAAATGTACTAACCCTGGCACTAAGATGTAACTGATTACATGCTGTCCCTGCTAACTCGGTAATGCACCGGAGAGGTTGCCCTACTCAACTAATTATATATAAATGGTGCTTGTTTGATACAGATTAAAGACAACTCCCATGCTTGTTTCATTATATACTAGCTGACTGCACTTCTGTAAGATCAACATAACATTTTCATTTCATTTTAATTTCTGTTGAAAGAGTTGCAGGTCTATTGCCAATGTTGCAAATGTTAGTCTGTTAGCGTTAGGTTTGTTTGCTTATTTTCCAATAAAATGACAATAAAGTATATGTGCTGATAGTCCAGCAGTCTGTGGTCTATACTGCCCAATCGGACCCACAATAACTGTACACACACACCAGGTTTCGGTTTTGGCATAAAAGGCTGCAGCGTTACCAAATATCAAACATTTTTTTTACAGCAAATCAAAATCTCAACGTACAACACAATTACATTCATGTAAGAGATCCCTGGGGCAGCGAATTCAGGTGGTATGGTGTTTCCAATGGGGGTAACTCTGGTCCTTGAGTAGAGCAGACCTGCCCAGGGCCATGCCTCTCCCTTGGACAGTCCCCCCCCCCCGCTCAATTGCACTTTGGGGTATCATGGCAGTTGAGCAGGGCCAGTGCCCACCCGGGGCCACCTTCCCCACCCTCCAGCCATGAACCCCTATGATGCCCACTGTGTTCTTGGGGACCCCTTTTTTCCTGGTAGCGTACCCGCCCAGAGTCATGCCACCAGGGGCCTGGGTCACCTAATACCATGAACACTTAATTTACCTCTCCACCCTGAATTTATGCCCCTTCCATGAAAACTTGCTGCAACTTCAAACCTGCAGGCCCATGAGGGCTATTCAACTTGCTATCCCCAACAATTGCTGCAGCCGATAGAAACCCAAAAAAATCAGTGGGTGGGATGTCTGAAGGTCAAGGGCAGGTCCAGAGAAGGGGAAATCCTTCTCTGCACCACCCTTAAAAAAAAAAATGCCCCTCCCTTGGAAGCTCAAGCTGTGCCCCCCCAATTGTGGGGGCCACTGCGATTGGCCTGTTCCTGGTAGCCATTCTGGGCCACCGTTCACCAGGGGCATGGTGGCCCAGCTACCAGGTATACCCACCTCCAGTTTGGTGGGCCGTGTGCAAAGCTACCCTGCCCCTCCCCCTCCGTGAGTGGTTGGGGGGTCATTGCCCAATTGGACCCACAATAACTGTACACACACCAGGTTTTGGTTTTGGCATAAAAGGCTGCAGCCTTACTAAACATCAAACATTTTATTTACAGCAAATCAGAATCTCAGTGTACAACACAATTACATCCATGTAAGAGACCCCTGGGGCTGTGAATTCAGGTGATATGGTGTTTCCAGTGGGGGGATCTCTGGCCCTCTACTCCAGCAGACCTGCCCAGGTCCATGCCTCTCCCTCAGACAGTTCTCCCCCCAATTGCATTTTGGGGTATCATGACAGTTGAGCAGGGCTGGTGCCCACCCAGGGCCGCCTTCCCCACCCTCCAGCCATGAACCCCTATGATGCTCACCCTGTTCTTGGGTGCCCCTTTTTTCCCCAGTAGCATGCCCGCCCAGGGTCCCGCCACCAGGGGCCTGGGTCATTCCTGATTCTATACTGGTCAATTTGTACCTGTATTCCCTCCATAGCTCCAGGTCCAAAATAACCTTGGTCAAAAACCTTCAAAAACTGTGCCCTTATAAATATGCAGCCTACCACATTTCCGTCCCCTTATCAGGAAAACATATAGTTGGAACCCCATAATTGCAATGTATATATCTGGACAATAAACTAAAGATAGTGTGCTAGGTCCTATAGCGGCATTTATTCGCTGTTTCTTCTTGCGGGGTTATCAGGGCGCAGGTTTTCACCATGCTTTTTTGGATCGGCAACTTAGGGATACCCCTCTGCTAGGGACGAGGCTGAAAACAGGAAGCGTTTATTTGCCCTATTTTCATCAACAGTGCGGAAGAAAGAAAGAAAGAAAGAAAGAAAGAAAGAAAGAAAGAAAATTGGTTGGCGAGACCCCATCTGGAATACCGCGTGTACTTCTGGAGACCCTATCTCCGCAAGGACGTAGACAGGATAGAGGCAGTCCGGAAAAGGGCAACTAAAATAGTGCAGGGTCTGCGACCCAGGGAGCGGGGCATGCAGCAGCAGAAGAGTTTCTATGGACCCCTTTTTATTGAGGAACTGGAGCAGTCTGTTATTGCGGTAACTAATTATTTGTGGATCTGTTTTTACACAAGAGGCAACTTTTCATCTGAAGAAAGGGGCAGGGGCTTTGGAGAGTGTAATATACTCATCCCCCAAATGTCCATTGACAACAAGCAAAGCAAAAATATTCATTGTAGTTTGCGTTGCTAATTTTAAAATGGTGTCATTTAGCAGCTATAAAAATGATCTTTACTTTTTAATTTATCCAATAGGTCATCAACTGACGACTCAACTTTTCTTCTTAAGGAGAAGTGACGATCTTCATGAATAACAACCGTTTACTAGATCATGCATTCTTTTTTAATTTATTTTGGCTGCTCCTTCATTCTTTCTATAACTTTATATTTTCCCAGTAAAAGTTCTTGTCCCCCAGATCTCCTTTGTTAGCACATCACTTGTGAGCCCCAGGGTTCAGTTGTGGTATTTTTCTGAACTTTATTAGCGTTTCTTTTTCTTCTGCTATGGTCATTAAATAATAAAGGAGCGGCGAAATTAAATTATCCATGAAAGGTCATCAATTCTCTTTAAGGAGCAGTGTGGTAACACTAAGAAAAGCTAAGTCCTAAGTGTATGATCTGTTTTTTAATATATATATATATATATATATATATATATATATATGTGTGTGTGTGTACAGTACACAGGTTTTTACTTTTGTAGGGGAAGTGCCAGACTGCACTTAGTGTTGTAATTTAGTTGATCCTGCAAATATGAACACTTCTACAATACATTACTTGTTACTAATGATAACAGTTGATAGTGGGCACATTAACGTTTATTTTATATGGTGGAACGTTTCCTTGGCATGCATTCATTTGTAACTGTCACAGATGTGTCCTTATGCTGCTGCAAGCAAGCTGGATCTACCATAAAAAGTAACACTGTCTTTGAAATTCATACAAGTTAGCATCCACTCTCCTCCCTCTATCCCTTTCTTCCTACCTCTCTCTCTCTCTCGCCCACTCTTATCTCTCCCTTTTCTCCCTCTTTCTCCATATTATACTCTCTCTCTCCCACTCTCCCTCTCACTCTTTCCCTGTATGTTTCTCTCTCTCTCTCTGTCTCCCTTCTCTCACGCAATTCTCATTTTTCTCCCTCTGCCTCCTTTCAGCGTTTTCTCCCTTGCTTTCTCGTATCGTCCTACCTTCTTGCTTTGTATCACTAGCTCAGACTCTCCTTTCTTCATGCTCTTCCCTTCCCTATCTGTCCCATATCCTCATTCTCGTTTACCGTTCTCTTTCTTCCTCTCCCGCTCTCTTTCCTCTCCATCCTTCTCCCTGTATCACTCTGTCCTTCCTCATGTTTCAACTACTCTTTCCGTCTTTCTCTCTCTCTCTCTGTCTCTCGCTCTCTGTCACACACACTCACGCTTCCGATACTCACTCATTCTTCTCTGCACTTTCTTTTTGTTGAAGATTAACCCTGTTTCAGTCAGTTGGTTATCGCGCAGCATTTTCCAAGACGTCATTCTCTCCATCAAACACCAGACAATGTTTTTTTTGTTTGTTTGTTTTGTTCAAGCCCCTGCCTCTTAGTCCTCTGTATACTTTGTGCCGTTCAAGGATGATCTCAGAAGTTATCTGTGTCTTTCTTCTAACCTCAGGTGAGAACATTTTACAGCATACCTGTACACAGAACAGGTGAAATGAAATTAAATGGATCTGGTGTAATTCATTTGGGGAGAGCTAGGATGAATATATACATGGACGGACTGACAGACAGACAAAGGCAGACAGACAGACAGGATAGACAGACAGACAGACAGATAGATAGATAGATAGATAGATAGATAGATAGATAGATAGATAGATACTGTCTGTAGATATATAGATAGATAGACAGACAGACAGATAGATAGATAGATAGATAGATAGATAGATAGATAGATAGATAGATAGATAGATAGATAGATAGATACTGTCTGTAGATATATAGATAGATAGACAGACAGACGGAGAGACAGATAGATACATGTAGACTGTAGATGATAGATAGATAGATAGATAGATAGATAGATAGATAGATAGATAGATAGATGGATGCTGTCTGTAGGCAGATAGATAGATAGATAGATAGATAGATAGATAGATAGATAGATAGATAGATAGATAGATAGATAATTAAAATAAATGCGGCCTTATGTGTTATTCGAAATTAATTACAGTGATGCTGCTTGTATTCAAGTATTTACTTATAAATATATTGTTTAAGGGCTCTATTAAGGGGTAATGTATTTAAGTATTACAATATTTCAGAACAGAAACGGCATTGTGCTGTTTTCACGAGGTTCATACTTACATTTTACAATGTCACTCCACAATTCAAAATAAATACCACATGGTGTTACAATAGTATACAGTACATAAATTCAGCACTGGCAACAGATTCGAGTCATCACGTCACACTATACCAGTGCCTGCCATTCGCAGGTCAGAAAACCGGTATCTCCTATTGCAGGTGCTCCTCATGCGGAGTTGGGGATTTCAAATAAAGATTTGTTTAAGCCTTGTTCTGCCTCATTCATATTTTGGAATAGGTGTATATCCAAAAACTGTCCAAAGGAAATCCTTTTGAGACTTATCTGAGATATACTTCAGCTCATGGCAAATGCAGAAAGACCACATGTACCTCAAATAATTTCTGGTGATCTCTTTTGTGTAGATACTTACCAAGACCATTTCCGTGTTTTTTGTTTTGTTTTAATTTTTGTTTTTGTTTTAGTTTTGTGTGTGTGTGTTTTTCGTTTGTTTCCTAAATCAAATGACGTGTTTGTAATCCCCATTGCTAGCAAATCGCTTATTTGTAATCCCTATTGCCAGAGTTACCTTTTTTAAGATTTTGGTTAGTGAACTGACCAAACTAATTTATTCTCATCATGATTGATTAAATCTCTCTAGATGGGAAATATAAAGTGATATAAGTGTGTGTGTGTACTTTTTTTTTTACATTGTCTGCTTTCTTGACCATTTGTTTTCCTCAGGGTTCCTTGCTCTTCAGGTCTATCAAGACCCCTCGGTCAACACAACGCTGGGTAAAGATGTCCTCTTGTCTTGTTATTACAACACATCCTCCACGGCTACCATCGGCCAGTATAAGTGGTACAAGGAGTCTGTCGCAGGAACCGAAGTCTCAAACACAACCACAGGGTTCAAGGGTCGGGTTAAAAGGATGGATGATAAGACATTCCGTAGTGAGAAAAATGCTTCCATCCAAATTCTTGGTGTGAGCAGCTCTGATTCGGGAATGTATTACTGTGAGGTGGAACTTTTTGGCGCTCAAAAAGGAGTTGGGAATGGGACACATCTCCAGGTGTTTGCCGTTCAGGACGTTAAAGGTCTGTATGTTTTACACTGCTCCATCTTCTCATCTTGTTGATAAAGTGCCTATTTGCCGTCTAAATGCATAAAATGGTGTGAGTGATCAGAAAATATACAACCAGCCATAAATTAAACTTCTAAGAGAAGCCTTATATATGGTGAAACTGCCTGTCTAATCAGAGGTAGCGAGGTAAATTAGCATGATTCATAAAGCAATGCATCGATAAACCAGGATGCACGTGTACAAACAACAGATACTCTGCAAGGGATGCCTTTGTTGGATTTAGGGTCCTGGTTTTGAGACTATATGTAATTCCATTATTAACAAACACATTTCTATACGCTTACTATTCAGATACAATTCAGCTTGTTTCTTGAAATGTATGCGTGTTAATTTACAGTTCAGCTTAGTTGTTTCTTTGAATATGTGTGCGTGTTAACTTCGTGTTTACCGCTGAAACCACCACTCCCTTTCTCCATTGCTTCGTTGAATTTATAATCTGTTTGTGAGATTACAGTAGTCATTTCCACAACAACCTGTGATGTCAGTTCATTGTTTTCTTGTTAGAGGGGAAATCAGCAGAAACAGGCGAAGCAAGATACAAAAATCCCTCTTTGGTGCAAACGTCCTCAAGAATAAAGGGCACGAGGGGATAAATACAGAAAGTTAACTAACTTTAATCTTAAGTGTTCCTGAACTTTGTATTTTCAAAAGTTTTCTTAGATACTGGAAACATGCTTTCAGTGTCTCTGTCTTCTTGCCAGGGATTGTCCTTATTGTCTGTTGCCCTACTGCAGAATTTATCACTTATTGGGTGGCAAGGGCATTTTAGCAAAAATTGACCTGGTGATTTCTATAGCCAGCAAATCTGCACAGGGTAGTGGTGTGCCTGCATACTAGGTAACAATTATAAAAGGTTGAGGAAAATGACAGTAGCTCAGTCAGTATACTATCAGTAATGATGCCCAATTGATGACAGCATAGACCTGCAATATAATTAAACGTTTCTCCAGCGTGCATTGGCTTTTATACGCCGATACTGTCGCATAATGACAAATAGTTGCATGATTCAGAATTAATCGTTGATTGTTCAACCCTGTTTGGTCAACATTCAGTTGCACACATATATTATGCGATAATAAAATAATTGATACTCGTAAAACAGCAATTTGTTCATTTTAGGTACTAGTTTTACATTTCCAACATTTGAGGGCATATTAACCAATAGGTAAGAATTCGTGTTAGCGTAATAAAGGTTGTCATTATATGCAGTTTAAATAGCCCGACTAGTAATTAAAAACTCAACTTTTTTTTTATAAAATAATTTCTCATTCTTTGGCACACTTTATAGTTTACAAAAATTGAGAAATGGGGGCACATGGTACTTGATGTCTAAGGAAATGGAAATAATTTTCCAGACAGGGTGTTCCATTGATTTTTTGTTACTGCAGTTATCTGCCCGTTATGTTGTTACCAACCGAGTGAGGTTTCTTCATTCCTGAGATTTTGCCCAACTTTACTTTTTTGTGATTCCATCCATTTTGCCAGTAAACACCGCCGTTCCGTCATCAATGATGACGCAGCAGTTCAGTTTGTGTTTTGGGGGATGGTGGAAGTCAACAAGTTCAATGGGTCCAAATTTAGAAGACATTCCAATTCTTTTCTTTTTTTTTTTTTGGGGGTCGTCTAAATACTTCCCAGGATCCAAACTGTGCAAGTCGGTAGTAAGCGATTCGTTTTGCAAACTCAATATGAAATATTACAAGGAGACTATAATTTATTTAATAAAAAAATCAGTTTTTTTTTTGCGTGTAATATACTTTATTAAGAAGATATTCAAGGATACATTTAAACAGACAATTACCGATTGTGAACAAATCATTTATACAGTTCATACAGTGTCAAGCTTCCTTATTCTTCATTCTGTTGTAGCATGGGTGGTGCCTGGTGCACTCCCCCTCTCAGCAATTGCAGTTGGGCTAAGTTTCTCAGCAGTGGGTTGGCTAAATAGCGTCGAGAGTAGGGATCTTATTCCTCCCCTGTGACCTGGGGAGGAGTCAGTCCAGCAGCAGAAGAGTTTCCAGGGATCCTCATCTTTTGTTGAACTGGGGCAGTCTACACCATTAGTCGCCCCTCCCCATGACGCTCTGGGCTACAATCAATGCGATTAAAATGACCATCCTGCCAAGACTATTCTACCCACTGGGGACGATCAACCCATTTGTGTCCATAAATGGTTCACCAGGCTTAAATACCTCCTGACACCATTCCTTTGGGGAGATAAATTCCCACTAAGAGCTTATCATAAACTCTCTCGCCTAAGTGGATGGGGGATTACAATTGCCTGACTTCTATCTATATTACTTGTCTTTACATGCTAGTAAATTTCTGAAATGGTGCCAGTAATTTCATCAAAGGTGCTGACTCTTATACCCCCCCAATGGTTGCCAATTGAGACAGAGTTATGCAACCAATTCCATATCAGTCCTAAAGCACTGCTCCATATACTGCACACTAAACTACCTAAGCCGATCAGGGACACTCCCATTGGGACCCCCTACAGCCAAGTAAGCAGCTACACAAGATCCTTCACACCCAACCTCTATTCCTCTTGGAGCAGCCCATTTCAGGTAACCCCAACTTCAAAATACAGCACAAACCCATTCCTCACAACTTCCTATGACCAAACCCCACCCCAGTCCTAAAGCAACTTATACAAGAGGGTGCATTTATCCCATTCAACACCTTCTCTGAGTCACTCCCCAACATAAAATGATCCCCACTCTCCTTCTTACAGCTTTGCCATGCAATCATATCTACCCTTGGCCTCAGATCTTGGACCTTCCCCCTTACTTCACCATGGGGGGACCTCACCTTCCTCACTACTCAACCACATGCCACCTCCCTGCTCTATTAAAAACTGCAGGAGATATCCACCCCAAGGACATAGACCAGTGCCCCCAGTGGGAGAAAGAATTCCCAGAACTCAGAGACCTCCCTACCCACCAACACATGTGGAGAATTCTGCACAAATGCATCAAATTTGATAGGCTCAGAATAATGCAATACAAGATTGCTCACAACATGTATTACACACCAACCAAACGCCGCCAGATGGGTCACCTCCCTTCTCCTAACTGCAGTAAGTGTCAATTAGATAAAAATCAGCAGTTTTGACTTTCATAAAGCTGGATGCTATCTGATCCCCCCAAAAAAAAAGCAGTCAGACATTTTCTGCTCCTTAAAGAGCAAGTGCTAAGTAAGGATGTGCATCTTTAAAAATGACATTTGGGGGCCTTTAGTTGCCTCTGTAGTCATTCAGTTTGGTTTTGTTTTTTTCTTTACTTGCTTTTTCATAATTTTATTTATATTTTACCAACTGCTCCTAAAAAGAATCCAAACTCCAATGGAATTCTTGTATTATGATGTCAGAAAAGTTTTACTGGCAAGGCTGACAGTGCATTTCAATGGAAAACTGCAAATCTGTTTTCAGATGTTTTATGAAAAAATAACACTTTCTACTACTGGAGAAGCTGGAGGATATGGGGTGGGGGGGAGATGGTGAGGTGGATAGGTAACTGGCTAGCAGGGCAGGTACAGAGGGTGAGGGTGGGGGGAGAGGTCTCATCCTCCAGGAGAGTCATTAGCGGGGTTCCACAGGGATTGGTACTGGGCCCACTCCTATTTAATGCCTATATCTCAGACATCAGAAGCAGTATCAGTAGTGGGATGATCCTCTTTGCTGATGACTGGAAACTGTGGGTGGTGGTGGAAGGGGAGAAGGGGAAGCTAGCTCTCCAGGAGGACCCAGAGACGCTGGGGAGGTGGGCATGAGACTGGAAGCTAAAGTCTAATGCTGGAAAATGCAGGATTCTGCACCTGGGGGCCAAAAACCTGCCTGATGTATACACCTTGGGGGGGCACTGCAGGTTTCTATGGGGGAGAGGAACCTCAGGGTGGTAGTGGATGCTAAAATGAATAACTATCTATCTATCTATCTATCTATCTATCTATCTATCTATCTATCTATCTATCTATCTATCTGAATCTGTCAGCTTTCTATGATTATAACCCACCTGGCATTATTGCACTTGTATATTGCTTGTCCTTGATTTCTGTATTGTACTAAACCTATTGTTCTCTTGTGTACTGTAATATCCCAGGTCCTACATGAAAATAGGCACTTAGTTGTCTAGTGTACCTACCCTGTTACCAAAAACAAATCTAGCTATCTAGCTATTGATATAGTGTAAAGCTTATAGATTCATAGATTCACAGAAGTGTGATGGCAGAAAAGGACCAACAAGGCCCACCAAGTCTGCCCATTTGTCCAGCTATCTGCTTGGCCCTGCACCCCCAACCCGTAACACTCCCCTGTGGTTGTCCCATGCCCTTTTGAATCTCTCTACTGTTTCTTCTCCAATGACCACCTCCAGGAGTCTGTTCCACTTTCCACCTCTCTCTCTGTGAAATAGTATTTCCTCATGTTACCCCTGAACTGCCTCCCTTCCACCTATAGGCCATGCCCACTTGTCCTCTGATTGCCCATCATCTGGAAGATGCTTTCCACTGGCACATTGTTTATACCCTTAAGGTACTTGAAGGTCTCGATCATGTCCCCCCTTTCCCTCCTCTGTTCCAGGGAGTACATGTTCAGATCTCTCAACCTTTCTTCATAGGATAGGTGGCTTAACCCTTTTACCATCTTTGTTGCTCTCCTTTGAACCAGCTCCAGCCTCCCCAAATCCTTTTTGAGATATGGCCTCCAGAACTGGACTCCATCCTCCAAATGCAGTCTAACCAGATGGGTGTACAAGGGTACTATGACCTCCCTATTTCTACTGGTGATCCCACTTCTGATGCATCCCAGCATTCCACTCCCCCATCCACTGCCTTCCCACACTGCCTTTCCACCTTCAGGTCCCTGGAAATAGTGATGCCTAGGTCCCTTTCTTGTTCTGTTACCTCCAGATCTCAGCCCCCCATACAGTACCCTGCCCTCTGATTTATGTAGCCAAGAGGCATGATTCTACATTTTTCTGTATTGAATGCAAGCTACCACCTCTTTGACCATGCCTCAAGCCTCCCCAAATCTCTTTGCATTCTTTTTGACCTCTTCCTACATGTCCATCCTATTGCAGATTTTGATATCATCTGCAAACAGACTCACACCTCCCTCAAGGCCCTCCACACTGTCCCCTACAAATATATTGAATAGTAGGGATGCTGAATGAATACTTCTGTTCAGTATTCACAAAAGAGGAAGTGGGGGAGGTGCCTAATCCAATTAACAGAAGCACTCTGGAGAGGGGTCGATCCCAGTCCTTTCACAGAAGAAAGGGTTCTGAAAGAATTCCTAAAACTGAAGGTGGACAAAGCAATGGGACCTGATGGAATTCACCCCAGAATTCTAAAAAAAATAAGCAGAGAACTAGTGACAACACTGACTATCCTTTTTAACAAATCATGGGAGGATGGTGTTGTACCTGAAGACTGGAAGAAGGCTGATGTGATTCCCCTTCACAAAAGTGGGAGCAAGACAGAGGCAGAAAACTACAGGCCTGTCAGTTTGACCTCTGTGGTAGGGGAAAGTGATGGAATCACTTCTGAAGGAAAGAATTGTTGAGTATCTAGAGGCCAGTGGGGCACAGGACCCAAGGCAGCATGGGTTCACAGTGGGAAGGTCATGTCAGATGAATCTAATTGATTTCTTTGACTGGATGACCAAAGTAGTAGACCAGGGAGGGGGCTGTGGACATGGCCTACCTAGACTTTAGCAAGGCATTTGATACAGTCCCACTCAAAAGATTAGTAGTCAAATTAACCAGCCTGGGAGTGGGTCCCAGGGTGGTAGCCTGGGTACAACATTGGCTGGACAACAGGACACAGAAGGTAATTGTAAATGGAGTCCACTCTGACGAAAGAAGGGTTACTAGTGGGGTACTGCAGGGTTCAGTACTGGGTCCAGTCCTTTTTAATGTCTTTATAAGTGACATTGCAGAGGGACTGGAAGGAAAAAGTATGCCTCTTTGCAGATGACACAAAGATCTGCAACAGGGTTGATACACAAGGATGCATGGAAAGGATGAGAAGGGACTTGGCAAGGTTGGAGGAATGGTCAAAAGTATGGCAGCTTGGATTCAATGCAAAGAAATGCAAAGTAATGCACCTGGGAAACAAAAACTCAGGGGAAGATTACACAATGGGGAGGGGAGGTAGTAACAACAACAAAAATGGAAAGGGACCTGGGGGTAATCATATTAGATGGCATTAAGGTTGGCAAGCAATGTGAGAAGGTGGTAGGGAGGGCTGGGGGGGATACTGGGATGCATAGGGAGAGGCATCATCAGCATAAAACAGGAAATTGTTATCCCTCTGTACAGACAGTTGATGAGACCCCATCTGGAATACTGTGTCCAGTTCTGGAGAACCCATCTCCGCAAGGACATAGACAGGATGGAGGCAGTTCAGAGGAGGGCAACTAAAATGGTGCAGGGTCTGCAAGAGAAGCCATATGAGTAGAGACTAAAGGAGCTTAATATGCATACCCTTGAGGAAAGGAAGGAGGAGGGGGGGGACATGATAGAAATGTTTAAGTACCTCAGTGGAATTAAAAAAGTCCAAGAGAGTAGCAACTTTCAGAAAAAGAGATGTGCAAGAACAAGGGGCCACAATTTGAAGATATAGGGGGGATGGCTCAGGGGCAATGTGAGGCAGTATTTTTTCACAGAGAGGGTGGTGAATGCATGGAACAGCCTTGCTGAGGAGGTTGTGGGGTCTAAAACTGTGGGAGAATTCAAGAATGCATGGGACAGACATAAGGCAATTTTTATGGGGGGTAGAAAGAAATAGGCTGTTGGTTGAACAGGATCTGCAGCTTATCCTCTAGGTAGGGAAATGGGCAGACTAGGTGGGCCAAGCAGTCCTTATCTGCCATCAAAGTCTATGTTTCTATGTAGGGGCCCCAGCACTGATCCCTGAGGGACCCTGCTTGTGACCTTGCCCTCTCCAGATGCCACCCCATTTATTATGACCCTCTGCCTCCTGTCCTCCAGCCAGTTTCCCACCCATTTAACTACCCTCTGCCCCAGCCCCTGGCCTGACATTTTACACAGCAGTCTCCCATGGGGCACGGAGTCAAATGCCTTCCTGAAATCCAGTTAAGCCACATCTACCACCCTCCCCTGATCCAGTTCCTTGGTGACCCCATCAAAAAACTCTATCAAATTTGTTTGACAGGATCTGCCCCTAGTAAAACCATGTTGCCTTGGCTCCATCAGGCCGCTTTCCTCCAGGTAGCAGGTGATCCTGCCTTTTATTAGTTTCTCCATCAGCTTGCCTCCCACCGATGTCAAGCTCACGGGCCTGTAACTTCCCACTTCCTCCCTCCCCCATTATGCTGCAGGACCACATTTGCCTGCCTCCAGTCTTCCAGCACGACCCCAGTGTCTAGGGACTGATTGAAGAGTGCAGTCAAAGGTACCACCAATATCTCCTTTAGTTCCCTTAACACCCTTGGGTGCACCCCATCCGGCCCCTTTGCCTTGTCCACCTTCATGCAGCCTAGTTCCCCTAAGAGTTCCTCCACAAGAAAAGGCCTCATCTCTGCTTTCCCTTCCCCTACCATATCTTTTCCTGCTCTGCTGCCTTCATCTTCTTCCTCCCTATTGAACACTGAACAAAAATAGTTGTTTAGCAAATCCACGTTCTCTCTGTCCCCTTGTAGCATCTCGCCCTCATTTGTTTTAAACTGAAGTATTCCCTGCCTAGTCTTCCTCTTTTCACTTACATACCAAAAGAAAGTCTTATCCCCCTTTTTTGACCTCTCTAACTATTCGCTCCTCTGTCTGTGCCTTTGCCCTCCTTACCTCTACCCTGGCTTCTCTCTGGCTCACCTGGTATTTTCCCCAGTCCACTTCTGCGTTGTATTTTCTTGAACTTCCTGAAGGCTTTCCTGTTTGTTTTTACCCTTTTCACAACTTTCCTATTATACCACAGAGGTTTCATCCTCCTCTTATTTTTACTTGCTGTCTTGGCACAGATGTCAGTGGCCTCTACAATAACTTCTTTTAAAACACACTGAGCTACAGTAGCCCGTTTCCTGAGGCATTCTGTGAGAAGGGGATCCTATAGGCTTGAATACATTTCAGCTGAAACAGCAGTGTCAGTCCAGCACTATACAGAAAAGTATCGTAATGAACAGAACCAAATCAGGGAGAAATTTATAACATTAATGACTGAAAAACAACAAAGAGTTTTATTCGCCAAAACAGATTTGCTACCAGTCTGGTCTTTAGGAGGCTACATTAATCGTATTTATAGGACATTTTGTTTATTTAATTGCATCGGTGAAAAAACACATCATTTGTACCTGATCTTATCCCGTCCAAAAAAAGATGAGGGAAACAAATCCTTACAGTTATGAACTATAAACAAAACTGCTAAAATCTTCCCACAATTTCCAAAAATAAATGTATCATATTTTACAATGCTTGAAATTATACATGGAAAGTTGTAACCTTTGAACTGTTTGACTTCGAAACTGAAGGTATTTTTAAATCAAAGCTTCGAGTCTGATTAACATGTCTATACCTGTAGATATAATTAGTTGTTTAAAACACTGTAATAGGATTGCAACACAAGTTTAACCACTTTGATTTTATATAACCAGTGGAAGCTGCAGAAGCACCATGTACCCATATAATCAACTTGGTTAACAGCTCCAATCTTTCATTTTTTAAGACTTTCTTTGTAGTTAATAAATGCTTGGAGTCAGGTCTGGGAATCAGCCCTATCCATATATTGTTTATGTGCCAATAGGGTTCTATATGTATCAATGCACAGTTTAAAAAACAATGTATAATATGTTTTGCTTTTTCTTATGCTTGTTAATACTGCCCATTGTTTAATTAAACATTGTGTAATTTCGAACTTAACATTCATTCATCGTATGCCCTTAATAGTGTTGGAAACATTTCACTCTTACCTCCAGCAACCCCTTCTCTTACCGCAACAGAAGATAAAAAAAATGAGGAAACTATCATTTTTTTACCATGTCTCAATGCAGAGTACAGATGCAAAATGAATGTAAATTGGTATTACATGTTCTTTCTTTTCTTCCTCTGTTTCACTTCACAGATAAAGGATACACAGTGGACTGCAACACTACACCCTCCTTTGTTAATATCCTTCTACATGGGACCAAACTCATCCTCATCTTTGTCCTCGCCTTGGCGCTGTCCAGCGCCGCATTTCTGAAAAAGAAGAACTGAAGACTCAAAAGTTTGGAGATGCTTGCTATGGCTAGACATATCAGTATCTTTGGAGGATGCTTCTCTGCATGCTGTAGCCCTCACTTGCGTTTGGTAGAATGTGCTTGTGTTTGATAAAATGTACTAACCCTGGCACTAAGGTGTAACTGATTATATGCTGTCCCTGCTAACTCGGTAATGCACCGGAGAGGTTGCCCTACTCGACTAATTATATATAAATGGTGCTTGTTTGATACAGAATGAAGACAACTCCCGTGCGTGTTTCATTATATGCTAGCTGGCAGCTCTTCAGACCAGCATAAGATTTTCATTTCATTTTAATTTCGGTTTAAAGAGTTACAGGTCTATAGCCAATGTTGCAAATGTTAGTTAGCGTTTGGTTTGTTTGTTTTCCTATAAAATGACATTAAAGTATATGTGCTGATAGTCCATCAGTCTGTGGTCTATATCCCCGGTTCTATACTGGTCAGTTTGTACCTGTACTGTCTCCATTTTTCCACGCGCAAAAAAAAGATTGGACAAATATCTCACTGTCTGTGCCATCCAAAAAAGTTGTTCAAAAACCGCGCCCTTATAAATATGCAACTTAGCATATTTCCTTCGCCTTATCATGAAAATATATAGTTGAAACCCCAAAAGTGCAATGTATGTATTTCGATAATAAAGTAAAGGAAGTGTGCTAGGTCGTATAGTGGCAAGTATTCGCTGTCATGGCTTGCGCGATTATAACAGCAGGTTTTCACCACTCTGTTTTGGATCGGCAACTTAGTGATACCCCTTTGCTAGGGACGAGGCTGAAAACATGAAGTATTTATTTACCTTCTTTCATCAACAATGAGAGAGAGAGCGAGAGAGGAGAGAGAGAGAGTTGCTGAGACCCATCTGGAGTACTGCGGGCAGTTCTGGAGACCCTATCTCCGCAAAGGACACAGACAGGATAGAGGCAGTCCAGAGAAGGGCAGCTAAAATGGTGCAGGGTCTGCGACCCAGGGAGGGGCCACCCAGAAGCAGAAGAGTTTCTAGGGACCCCATCTATTGAGTAACTGGTGCAGTCTTTATTGCGGGAGCTAATCATTTGTGGATCTTTTTTTTACTCAAGTGGCAACCCACCAACTGAAGAATGGTGCAGGGGCTTTGCATACTATAATATACAGTACTCATCCCTCAAATATCCAGTGACAACAAACAAAAACATTTATTGTAGTTTGTATTGCTAATTTTAAAATATGGGAATAATTTAGCAGCTCTAAAAATGCTCTTTACTTTTTCATTTATCCAATAGGTCATTGACTTAGGACTCAACTTTTCTTAAGGAGACGTGATGACATTCGTGGATAAGAACCGTTTACTATATCATGCAATCTTTTTTTCATTTCTTTCGGCTGCTCCTTCATTCTTTCTATAACTTTATATTTTCCCAGTGCATTTTCTTGTACCCCCAAATCGCCTCTGTTAGCACATCACTTGTGAGCCCCAGGGTTCAGCTGTGGTATTTTTCCGAACTTTGTGTTTCATTTTCTTCTGCTATGGTCATATAAATAATGAAGGAGCGGGGAAATGAAATTAAAAGAATGCATGATATAGTAAATGGTTCTTATCCATGAAAGATCATCATTTCTCCTTAAGAAGCAGTGTGGTAACACTAAGAAAAGTTGAGTCCTAAGTGTATGATCTGTTTTTATTATACGTAAGTACATATATATATATATATATATATATATATATATATATATAAGATATGCAGTGGAAGAAAGTGTAATGATATATCTGCACAAGAACAGTTTGACCTTGGGTAACCTCACAAATGGCATAAACCACGAGTGGGGTGTCAGAGATCAAACTGCTCAAGTGCAGATAAATAATTTATTACATGAGTTTTCCATTGCATATTCCATTTATGCAGTTCTTTTGTTTTTGCTTTTGTAGGGGGCATTTGTTAGTCAAAAAAAGTTAATAAAAATTGAATTGTCTGCCATTTTTTTCTGATTATTGAAAATCAAAAAGGAATCTAGAAATGAAACACCTCTCATTTTGTAGATATTTCTATGCTGAACAACTTTTGTGCTCGAAGTATCATACTATCATTTTTGGGTTTTAAGTTATTTGCATTTGTTTGATGAAAAAGTGCATAAAAATTGAATTTTCTGTTGTTTTTTGCTAATTCTGAAAAAAAACTAAAAAGTATCTGTAAATGAAACACCACTCATTTTATAGATATTTCTTTGCTGAATAAACTTTGTGCTCACAGTACCATGCTCTCTTTTTTATTTTAAAGTTATTTACCTTTGTTTTCAGACAAAAATGAAAAAAAAAAAGATTTTTCTGATGTGTTTTTGCTAATTATCAAAAAATCTATAAGGTATCAATTAATAAAACACCAATCATTTTGTAGATATTTCCGTGCTGAATAACGTTTGTGCTTACAGTTCCATGCTATCATTTTTCGTTTTAAAGTTATTCACATTTGAATATCCTTAATACTGCTACTGTGGTCCTACATTTTAAATGATATAAGCACTGTATAGATAAATGGCTGATGACATAAGCACTGTGTGGATAAATGGCTGATGACATAAGCACTGTATACATAAATGAAATTCATGTACACAGTTACTCAGAAAAATGGATTTATCACACTCTGTTTATCGCCATCTCTATTGCATAAATACACACACACACACACACACACACACACACACTATGAAGCCAGCAGAATAGGTCCTATGGTCTATGGAGTCTGCTTGGTGGTCAGTGCCTATGCCAACACTCCTCCCTCCCACCCACACATGGACCCCTATTTCCCAGTGGGGCTCCTGGATGCACCCTCCCCCTACACCTATCCCAGCCCTTTTTAAACTCCTCCACCATAGTAGCAGCCACCAGCTCTCTGGGCAATGCATTCCAGGGCTCCACCACTCTCTCAGTGAAGTAGGGCCTCCTTGTTTCACCCCTCAACCTCCCCCCATCCAGCTTCATGGGGTGTTCCCTGGTGGCCCCGGGTTCCCTTAGCTGTAGGATCCCCTCAAGCCTTACCCTATTGACCCTCTTGAGGTACTTGAAAACCTCTATCATATCCCCCCTGTCTCTTCTCTCCTTCAAGGAGTATAGGTTGAGCTCCCCCAGTCGCTCCTCATAGGGCATTTCCCCTAGCCCTAGTACCATCCTAGTCACTCTCCTCTGTACTCTCTCCAGTAACGCAATGTCCTTCTTTAAGTAGGGATGCCAAAACTGCAGGCAGTATTCAAGGTGTGGTCTAAGCAGACTATTGTAGAGTGGAAGGAGTACCTCACTACTCCTTGAGGTTATCCCCCTGGCTATGCACCCCAGCATTTTATTTGCCTGTGCCGCTGCCCTTCTATACTGCTCTGAGTTGTTCGTTTTGGCATCCACCGCCACCCAGAGGTCTCTCTCCCCCTTGAAACCTGCAATGTCCCCCCCCCCAAGGTGTATGCATGAGTCAGGTTTTTGGCTCCCAGGTGAAGAACCCTGCATTTTGCAGCATTAAACTTTAGTTTCCAGATTCTTGACCACCTCCCTAGAGTCTCCAGGTCCTCCTTGAGGTCCAACTTTCCCGCCTCCTCATCCACCACCGCTCACAGTTTAGAATCATCCACAAAGAGACTGATCCTGCTCCTGATACCATTTCTGATGTCCATGACATAGGCATTAAATAGGAGTGGACTCAGCACTGACCCCTGTGGTACCCCACTTGTGACTAACCTTCAGGATGAGACCTCCCCCCCACCCTCACCATCTGTACCCACCCTGCCAGCCAGTTTCCTATCCATCTGCCCATCCTCCCCACCCCCATACTCTCCAGCTTCTCCAGTAGCCCATGATGTGGCATGGAGTCAAAAGCCCTGCTGAAGTCCTGAAAGAGGACACCCACTGACCTGCCCTGATCCAGCACCCTTGTCACCCCTTCATAGAACTCCACCATTTTTGTCTGGCATGATCTGCCATTACCAAAGCTGTGCTGGTGAATGTCTATGTGACCCCGAGCCCTCAGTGCCCCCTGTATCCTTTCCTTCAGGATGCTCTCTGTCACTTTGCCCACTATCAACATCAGGCTAACTGGCCTATAGTTACCCAGCTCCTCTTGTGGGACTCCCTTGTGGATAGGCACAATGTGGGCAATTCTCCAGTCCTAGAGGTACCCACCCAGACTGCAGGGAGGAGTTAAAAAGACCTGCTAGGTGGTGGCCAGGATATCCGCCAGCTCTCTGAGCAGGCTGGGTTGGATCCCATCAGGGCCTGGTGCCTGTCCCCTCTTAGGGCCTTGAGTGCATCCAACACCCTACCTCTGGGTATTTCTTCATCCTTTTCCCCCTCTTCCACCACCAGTATCCCCCACCTCCTCTCCTACTGGTGCTGCTCTCCTCCCCTACCCTTGGTGAAGACAGAGGCAAAAAAGTAATTTAGTACCTCCACCTTCTCTCCCTTCTCCATGCACCCCCCCATCCTGAGCCAACTGATATGCCCCGTCCCCTTTCTTCTTTCCCTGATATACCTAAAGAACCATCCCCCTCCTTTTTATCCCCTGTGCCAATCTCAGCTCCACCCCCGCCTTAGCCGATCACACCATGTTGGTGGCCCTCTATTATTTATCTCTAGTATTTACTTTTGTGGGGGAAGTGCCAGACTGCCTTACTGTTGTAATTTGGTTGATCCTGCAGATATGAACACTTCTACAATACATTACTTGTAACTAATGATAACAGTTGATAGTGGGCACATTAACGTTTATTTTATATGGTGGAACGTTTCCTTAGAAACAGAAACATAGAAGTTGACGGCAGATAAGGACCGCAAGGCCCATCCAGTCTGCCCATTTCTTTTTCTACCTTATAAATGTGCCATCGGCCTTTGCTCTGTCAGTGACCTATCTATTCATACTCATTTGTATTGCTCCCTTATGCCTATCCCATGCCTGTTTGAAGCCCTGCACTGTATTCATAGCCACCACTTCTTGTGGTAAGCCATTCCATGCATCCACCACCTTTCTGTGAAAAGAATTTCCTCACATTCCCCCTTAATCGGCCTCCCTCTAATCTCATGCTGTGTCCTCTTGTCCTGCTATTTTTCTTATATTTAAACATGTTAGACTCTTTCACCTTGTTTATGCCCTTAAGGTGTTTGAATGCCTCGATCATATCACCTCTCTCCCTCCTTTGCTCAAGGGTATACATATTGAGCTCCGTTAATCTGTCCTCATATGTCTTCTGATGCAGTCCCTGCACCATTTTGGTTGCCCTTCTCTGGACTGCCTCAATTTGGTTAATGTCCTTGTGAAGGTGTGGCCTCCAATACTGCCGCAGTACTCAGATGGGGCTAACCAATGTCTTGTACAGAGGGATTATTACCTCCCTCTTACGACTTGTGATACCCCTACTAATACACCCTAACACCCCCTAGCCTTACCTACTGCTTTAGACGTCTGCTTGGATGATTTTAGGTCATCAGTGATGATGATGCCCAAGTCTCTTTCTTCCTTTGTGACTGCTAGCAACTCCCCTCCCAGCCTATAAGTGGCTTCAGGGTTTCTCTTCCCTATGTGCATGATTTTGCACTTCTTTGCATTAAACTTCTAGTTGCCACTCTTCTGACCATTCTGCTAGTTTATCCAGATCTCTTCTCATTCTGCCCACCCCATCTGGATCATCTACTCTGTTGCAGATCTTGGTGTCATCTGCAAACAGACAAGCCTTACCCTCTTGTCCATCCAAGTAGGTCACTAATGAAGATGTTGAATAGGACTGGCCCCAGGACTGATCCCTGAGGTACCCCACTTGTGACTTACATCTCTTCTGACTGTATACCTTTACCACCACTCTCTGTTTTCTGCCAGTCAACCTGTTTGCCACCCAGTTGACCAACTTCGACCCACCCGAGCCTACCTAGCTTATTTATCAATCTTCTATGTGGAACAGTGTCAAAAGCTTTGCTGAAGTCCAGGTAGGCGACATCAACTGCTTCCTTGGTCCACCACTCTGGTTACCCAGTCAAAGAAATCTATGAGATTAGTTTGACAGGACCTTCCTTTTGTAAACCCATGCTGTCTTGGATCCTGTGCCCCTATGGATTCGAGGTGTTGCACTATCCTTTCCTTAAGGAGTGCTTCCATAATCTTGCCCACTACTGAGGTAAGACTGACTGGTCTGTAGTTCCCGCTTCCTCCCTGCTACCACTCTTGTGGAGCGGGATCACATGAGCCCTTCTCCAGTCTTCTGGCCTTGGCATGCATTCATTTGTAACTGTCACATATGTGTCCTTATGCTGCTGCTGCAAGCAAGCTGGGTCTACCATAAAAAGTAACACTGTCTTTGAAATACATACAAGTTAGCATCCACTCTCCTTCTCCCAACCTCTCTCCCTTTCTTCCTACCTCTGTCTCCCACTCCTATCTCGACCCTTTCTCCCACTCTTTCACTATATTATACCCTCTCTCCTACTTTCCTTCTCCTCTCTCTCTCTCTCTCTCTGCCTCCTTTCAGCGTTTCCTTCTTTGCATTCTGGTATTGTCCTTCTTGCTCTGTATCACTCGCTCAGTCTCTCCTTTCATCATGCTCTTCCCCTCCCTATCTCCTCCATCTCATTTATATCTACGGTTCTCTTTCTCCCTCTTCCACTTTCTTGCTTCTCCACCCTTCTCCCTGCATCACTCTGTCCTTCCCCATGTTTCAACTACTCTTTCTGTCTTTGCTCACACACGCTCCACCTACTCACTAATTCTTCTCTGCACTCTCTTTTTGTTGAAGACTAACCCTTTTTCAGTCATTTGGTTATCGCGCAGCATTTTCCACTACGTCATTCTCTCCATCAAACACCAGACAGTGTTTTTTTTTTTGTCGTTTTGTTCAAGCCCCTGTCTCTTAGACCTCTGTATACTTTGTGCCGTCCAAAGATGATCTCGGGATTTATCTGTGTCTTTCTTCTGACTTCAGGTGAGACCACTTTAACATACCTGTACACAAAACAGGTGAAATGAAATTAAATGGATCTGGTGTAATTCATTTGGGGAGAGCTAGGATGAATATATACATTTGTTTGAATGCCAGTTACCTTTTGTATGGACTCCATCAATATACACCTTATCATTTTCAGTAATTGGAAATAACTGAGAAAGATGAGCAAGAGTTTCCTAATGTAACAAGCATATTCTTGTTTACTTACATGCTCTTTCATGTATGAATATTCACTGGGGCATGTATTTACATATTGCATTTATTTTTATGTATAACGTTCACGAAGGAAGAGAGGCGTTTATGCATGCGTTTGTATTTCGATTTCTTATTATTTAAGGAAGCGTCTTTGTTCTTCTGGAGAGAGAGAGAGAGAGAGAGAGCTGCCAGATATACTTAGACAGACACATATACATATATATATATATATATATATATATATATATATATATAGATAGATAGATAGATAGATAGATAGATAGATAGATAGATAGATAGATAGATGGTGGATGAAGATAAATGCGGCCTTATGTGTTATTCGAAATTAATTACAGTAATGCTGCTTGTATTCAAATATTTACTTATAAATATATTGTTTAAGGGCTCTATTAAGGGGTAATGTATTTAAGTATTACAATATTTCAGAACAGAAACGGCATTGTGCTGTTTTCACGAGGATCATACTTACATTTTACAATGTCACTCCACAATTCAAAATCAATACCACATGGTGTTACAATAGTATACAGTACATAAATTCAGCACTGGCAACAGAATCGATTCATCACGTCACACTATACCAGTGCCTGCCATTCGCAGGTCAGAAAACCGGTATCTCCTATTGCAGGTGCTCCTCATGCGGAGTTGGGAATTTCAAATAAAATTTTGTTTAAGCCTTGTTCTGCCTCATTCATATTTTGGAATAGGTGTATATCCAAAAACTGTCCAAAGGAAATCCTTTTGAAACTGTTATCTGAGATATATACTACAGCTCATGACAAATGCAGAAAACCCACATGTGCCTCAAATAATTTCTGGTGATCTTTTTTCTGTAGATACCAAGACTATTTCTGTGTTGTTGTTTTTGTATTTGTTTTTGCCTGTTTGTTTAATTTTTTTGTGCGTGTTTTTCGTTTGTTTGCTAAAACAAATGACGTGTTTGTAATCCCCATTGCTAGCAAATCGCTTATTTGTAGACCCTATTGCCAGAGTTGCCTTTTTTAAGATTTTTTGTTAGTGTACGGACCACACTAATTTATTTTCATCACAATTGATTTAATCTCTCTAGATGGTAAATATAAAGTGATATGAGTGTGTGTGTGTGTGTGTGTACTTTTTTTTTACATTGTCTGCTTTCTTGACCATTTGTTTTCCTCAGGGTTCCTTGCTCTTCAGGTCTATCAAGACCCCCTCGGTCAACACAACGCTGGGTAAAGATGTCCTCTTATCTTGTTATTACAACACATCCTCCACGGCTACCATCGGCCAGTATAAGTGGTACAAGGAGTCTGTCACAGGAGCCGAAGTCTCAAACACAACCACAGGGTTCAAGGGTCGGGTTAAAAGGATGGATGTTAAGACATTCCGTAGTGAGAAAAATGCTTCCATCCAAATTCTTGGTGTGAGCAGCTCTGATTCGGGAATGTATTACTGTGAGGTGGAACTTTTTGGCTCTGGAAAGGGAGTTGGAAATGGGACACATCTCCAGGTGTTTGCAGTTCAGGACACTAAAGGTGTGTATGTTTTACACTGCTCCAGCTTCTGGTCTTGCTGATAAAGTGCCTATTTGCCATCTGAATGCATAAAATGGCTTCAGTGATCAGAAAACCTACAAAATTCCCTCTTTGGCGCAAATGTCCTCAATAATAAAGGGCACGAGGGGATAAATACAGAAAATTAAATAATCTTAATCTGAAGTGTTCCTGAACTTTATATTTTCAAAGTTTTCTTAGGTACTGGAAACATGCTTTTAGTGTCTCTGTCTTCGTGCCAAGTATTGCGGTTATTGTATATTGCCCTACTGCAGAACATATCACTAATTGCGTGGCAAGGGCATTTTAGCAAAAATTGACGAGTGATTTCTTTAGCCAGCAAACTCGCACAGGGTAGTGGTGTGCCTGCATACTAGGTAACAATTAGACAAGGCTGAGGTAAATGACAGTAGCTCATTCAGTATACTATAAGTAATGATGCCCAGTTGCTTGTATGAATAACTGAGCAGCGCAGGAGAGCAGCAAGCAAAGCAAACATCGGGGGAAAGAGGAGGAGGTTTTTCATGGAGAGGGTGGTGGATCCTTGGAACTGCTGCCTAGAAAGCTGGTCCAGATTCCCCAATGTGGAGGGCTTCAAGAGAGTGTGGGACAGATACAGAAAGGGGTATGGAACACAAGGGGGGTACGGCCTCGGTACCCAACAGGGGATCTGAGAATCGAGTAGACTCCATAGACCATAAGGTCTAATCTGCTGGCAATTAGTATGTTAGTATGTTAATTGATGACGGCAGAGACCTGGAATATAATTAAACATGTTTCTCCAGCGTGCATTGGCTTTTATGCACCAATACTGTCTTTAACTGCATAATGACAAATATTTGCATGATTCAGAATCAATCACTGATTGTTCAACCATCTTTGGTCAACATTCAGTTGCATGCATATACCCACATATATTATGCAATACAAAATAAATAATACTTGCAGCACAGCCCTGTTCATTTTATGTACTAGTTTTATATTTCCAACATCTGAGTGCATATCAACCAGTAGGTAAGAATTTGTGTTAGTGTAATAATAGTTATCGTTATATGCAGTTTAAATAGCACATCTAGTAACTATAAACTCTTAACTTTTTTTATAAAATCATTTCTCATTCTTTGGCACACTGTATGATTTACAAAAATTGAGAAATGGGGGACACATGGTACTGGATGTCTAAGGAACTGGAAATCGTTTTCCAGACAGCGTGTTCCAAAGGTTATTTTGGTACTGCAATGTTCTGCATGTTATGTTGTTACCAACCAAGTGGGGGTTCTTCATTCCTGTGATTTTGCCCAATGTGATTCCATCCATTTTGCCAGTAAACACCGCATTCCCATCATCAATGATGACTTAGGAGTTCGGTTAGTGTTTTGGGGGATGATGGAAGACAACAAGTTCCATGGGTCCAAATTTAGAAGACATTCCAGCTGTTCTTCTTTTCTTTTTCTTTGTGTGTGTGTGTGTGTGGGGGGGGGGGTCATCGAAATACTTCCCAGGATCCAAAACTGTGCAAGTTAGTAGTAAGCAATACATTTTTTATACTAAATATGAAATATGACAACTAGATCAGTATACCATTCCAGCACTTCTGTGCGGGGTTAGTTGTATTTTGTACTTTATAACTGATCACTGTATTTTGTAATGTGACCTTATGTTTTGTTTTATGTTCTGAAATATCAATAAAAATTATTACGAAAAAAATATGAAATATTACAAGGGGAATACAATTCCTTCCATAAAAAAAAAAAAATCAGCAGTTTTGACTTTCATAAAACTGGATGCTAGCTGATCTCCCCCCCACCCCCAAGCAGTCAGACATTTTCTGCTCCTTAAAGAGCCAGTGCTAAGTAAGGATGTGCATCTTGAAAAAAATGACAGTTTTGGGCCTTTAGTTGCCTCTGTAGTCATTCAATTTGGTTTTATTTTTTTCTTCACTTGCATTTTCATCATTTTTTTATATTTTACCAACTGCTCATAAAACAGAATCCAATGACATTTTTGTATTATGATATCAGCAGTACTCCCAGATCAGGCAAAGCATTTTCCTGTAGTGCACCTTAATTTTTCTTGTATTTTCACTGTAAAACTGGGAGAAAATTTCCTGTAGATTTTCCCGTATGCACAAATCAATGTAAGTACGCAATTGGTGTCATTGTGCCAGTCAATAAAATCACTAGGACAAATGTTCAGGCTGTTTTATGTGTTCTTATTTATTTTTAAATATAAAAAATCACCTACAATGTATCACATAACTACTCTCCAACTATAAGAACTTTATATGTAACAATATAATACCATCTTGAGGTTCTGGGGCCATGTTGGAATGTATAAAACTCAGTTCTCAAGGTTCACATGTCTCCAGAACCTCCTGAAGGTATTATAACCATGTAATAATACAGTCCCTTATACAGTATTCTATTTATAGTATCAAATGCCTTAACTCAAATGTATCCCTTAATCACAGACTGATACATTTTGTGTTCTGCTCACAATGCATGAAAGGGGCATAGGGATGCACAAAATGCCATACCCCACCCTCACCCCTGCAATCCACGGACAGGTGTGCCCATACTGGCACTCACCAATGCCAATCACCTGTTCATGGCCGCTCTCTCAACACACAGGACTCTGCAGGGTGGCCGGGGGAGGAGTCATCCCAGGCAGACATCCAATGGGATGCCCCCTGGGACCCATAGTGGATCCCACATGTAGGGTGGCAAGGGTCTGGGGCTGTGCATGCTGATACCACACACCCAGACCAGTGCAGCACCCTCCAGTCCCAGTGCTGCCTCACATAAACTTTCTGGAAACTTGCCCATCCAGCTGCCCCTACCACCTCCTGCTGCCCAGCAGTCAGGAGCAGCACAGCGTGCCCTGTCCTGGCACCCTGGTGACTGAATGCCTGTGTTCATGGGGGCATGCTGTGGGTTATGGCAGGGTCTCCCTAGTGTACCCTGCACCACCCTCTGTGCCCATGCAACCAGCACTACGCAGGTTAGTGAATACATGTAGTGCTGGCATGCCCCCGGAACGTCCCCATCGCGGAGCTGTCTGCAGACATGGGGGATCGGGTGCAGTGGGTCTGCATGTGCCCCCTTCATGCATGCCATGCAGGGGGCACAGGGGCTGTGGAGTAGCTACTTGCCCCAGATACACATGCATAGCCACTCCACACCAGTTGTGCATTGGGCCTACAGCCCTTTGTACCTGTAGCACTCCATTAATAAACATTGTTTCAATGTATTGTTGTGTTTTTCATTAGTATGCTTATGCATCCCCCTACACACACACATACACACACTCACACACAGCTTTGTGCACCAAACTCTGAGGTAAAAATAAATATTCCCTTTTTTCTCATTTATTTTACTAACCTTAGGCCAGACCAGGGTCTATGGGTCCCTTCTGATCTCACACATATAATTCATAACTCCTGCTTATCTTGATGAAGACACTCCCATACCTTTCCCAGGCTCACAATTAAATAGAAACACTGTCTAATTTTTTTTCAAATGACCTCAACCTTTAGGCTGGTCAGAAGAAGTGCTGCCTTAGTGATCTTTTTAAAAACACAACTCTGCTCTGTGCACCAAACAAGCCAAGTAGCACTTAAGCACTCTTTGTGTCCCCGTCACCCTTTAAAGCCCACCATCATTGAGTATCTTTTGTCTGGCTCGCTTTTTGCACTTCATGTGTTTAAAATAGACAAATTTGCAAAACAGAAGGTTTGTTTGCCTTGGTGGTTCAGGGTGCTGCTTCCCTCAAGCAACACTTAAGCATTCTTTCTTGCACCCCCCCCCCAAGCATAACACCATCAAGTGGTCAGTCTTTTCTCTGACTCATTTTTCACTTAAAATTAGTTTAAAATAGACTAACCTGAGGCTGCCCACAAGAAGGCTTGTTTACTTCAGTGGCTTAGGCTCTGCTGGTCTAGAACAGTGGCATTTGAGATGCAGCTCGGCTGACTCAACGGTGTTGCTGTTTTGAGTGGGGCCACATGGCAGGTGTTTGGATTATGCAGCAGGTCACTGGTTCCTGATCAGAAGATCTGAATTCATCCTCAAAAAGATGCACTGCCAGCATATTACCTTACTACCCCAGAGAAACACAGGCTGCACATGGACCAACAGAATTGCTTAGTGTAGCAAAGTCAGCAAACTGAGCACCAATTGGAGGGCTCTGTCTGGATCTTGGCAGCCATGAGATTCATAATGGGCATTTTCCCCATAGTGTTTGTCCATTTCCCCTGATATTTTAAAATTAAAAGATTTCCTTCCCGTATCCCATTTTTGTAGTAAAAATCGCTTAAAATACAGGAATCCCTGTAGATCTGGGAGCACTGTGTCAGAAATGTTTTACTGGCAAAGCTGATGGTGCATTTTAATGGGAAACTGGAAATCTGTTTTCAGATGCTTTATGGAGAAATAACACTTTCTACTACTGGGGAAGCTGGAGGATATGGGGGAAGGGGCAGATGGTAAGGTGGATAGGTAACTGGCTAGTGGGGCATGTACAGAGGGAGAGGGAGAGGGTGAGGGTGAGGGTAGAGGTCTTATCCTCCAAGAGAGTCATTAGCGGGGTCCTGCAGGGGTTGGTACTGGGCCCACTCCTGTTTAACGCCTATATCTCAGACATTAGAAGCATTATTAGGAGTGGGATGAGCCTCTTTGCCAATGACTTGAAGCTGTGGGTGGTGGTGGAAGGGAAGGAGGGGAAACTGGCTCGCCAGGAGGACCTGGAGTCTCTGGAGAGGTGGGCACAAGCCTGGAAGCTGAAGTTTAATGCTAGGAAAGGCAGGATTCTGCACCTGGGAGCCAAAACCATGACTCATGTATACACCTTGGGTGGAAGGCACTGCAGTTTTCTAGGGGGGAGAAGAACCTCAGGGTGGTGGTGGATGCCAAAATGAATAACTCAGAGCAGTGTAGAAGGGCTGTGGCCCAAGTAAATAAAATGCTGGGGTGCATAGCCAGGTGATAACCTCAAGGAGTTGAGGGGTGCTCCTTCCACTGTACAATTTTATTTATTTATTTAGTTTTTGTTGACTGGGTAAGTGCACTAGACAAATTCTGCCTGTTTTCAGGCATGACCCGGGGGATGGGGATACAGATGAATGCTAGCTGACCTTGAACCAAATTGAGCTGTTGGTGGTATTTTTAGTGAATGGGAGAAATTTGACCAGGGCACGGGGAAATTCTCCTACTCTTTTTGAGAAGTGCAGTGGGATCTTTAACATCCACCTGAACTACCACCAGAACAGGCAGATGGGACCTTGGTTTAATGTCTCACTCAAAAGATGGCATCTCAGGAGTGCAACATCCTCCTCATGCTGCACTACAATGTCAGAACTGGGATTTAACCCAAGTGACTCGTGTGGGGATAGAACCCCTGGTTAGATCACACCTTGAATACTGCATGCAGTTTTGGCATCTCTACTTAAAGAGGGGCATTGCTCTACTGGACAGGGTACAGAGGAGGGTGACCAGGATGATATTGGGGCTAGGGGAAAGACCCTATGAAGAGAGACTGGAGGAGCTCAACCTGTACTCACTGGAGGAGAGAAGGAACAGGGGAGATATGATAGAGGTCTTCAAGTATCTCAAAGGAATGAACAGGGTAAGTCTTGAGGGGGTACTTCAGCTGAGGGAGGTGGGGGCCACCAGGGGACACTCAGTGAAGCTGGATGGGGAGACTAAGAGGGGAAACAAGGAGGTACTACTTCACTGAGAGGGTGGTAGAGCCCTGGAATGTGCTGCCTGGGGAGTTGGTGGCTGCTACAACTATGGAGATGTTCAAGAAAGGCTGGGATAGAGAGAGGGGGAGGGCATATCCCAGAACCTTGATGAGGGTTGGGGGGCCTTGTGGGAAGGGACGGGGGCTAAAACCGGTGCCCTGGGAAGGCACTGATCATCAAGCAGACTCAATAGACCATAGGGCCAAATTTTCTCGCTTCTTAGTATGTTATGTACCTCCAAAATATAATATATTTAACAGAAATATGTGGTTTTAGATAACCTGTGATCTTTTGTTATAATTTAGTATGTGAAATGTTTTCTTTATAACCAGATTTTACTTGGAAAGAAGAAAAGAGAACCAATTATCATTCTGAAAACTGTAAAATCATACAGATGGACAATAACAGTGTAAACATATAAAAAGCAAAGTCTGTCACTGAAAGAAGTACCTGTTTCTTCTGAAAAAGGGAGAACACTATATTTAGGTTCTCATTGAAATACATTGGGCTCGAAAGTAGCTGGCAGTTTCTGACATCATAATACCAGAATTTTATTGAATTCTATTTTTACCAGTAGTGTGCACAGTACATGTGAAAACCTACTTGTTTCACTGCACTAACAAATATGTTGTTATAAAAGTAGATGTTATGATAGCTATCATACTGCTTGTTGTAATAGATATAGTTCCGAGGTATGAAAATGTATTAATGTCGCATCACTCATTCCTCTATTCTTCTGTAATGTTGACTAGCTGAAAAAACAATAAAAATAATTTCAAAATAAGTAAATAAAAGTAGAAAGTAATTAGTAACACATCAAAATACAATACATAAAACAGTCAGTTGTCGATTTATTAGAAGTCAACACCTGCTCTTCAATTTTGGAGGCTTTAAATTGTTTGTGGAAGCTAGATATTTCCAGAATTGAGTTAACTAAATTCTCTGTGACAATTTTGGTAAACAGTTGCCTAGTAATAAAACTCATATAGGGGTGTGGGCAATGTTTAATTCTGCCAATAGAATCCTGACAGATTAACCAATAGGCAGAGCTGATGAAATTCTGCAGAACGTAGCATTTCACCTGCAGAATTTTCAGTATCTTGTGCAGGTATTATATACAATATAGTGTATCAGAAAACAACTCTTTTAGAACAAAAGATGTTGTAAAGAGGCGTTCTACGAGTACAAAAGACAACTATTTTTCTTTCAGTTGATCTTTTTATTGGTTTTCCAAGTTTTCAAGTGCACAACACAGGTACAAACAGATACAATGACAACTGATAATTAAACAAGTCAAAAAGGATGTTGCATATTTTTTGTTTACACATTGCATGACGTACACATAAGATGCAATTTACTAATACAGTAGGTGTGTGTTACTTCTAAGTTTGAACAGAGAGCTACTCTTAGCTGTATTCAAGAAGGCAGTACAAGCATTACTGAACTAGGGCGGATAGTTACCTCTGAAGCTCGGTGTAGAATTGGGGACCCTAGGCACTGGGGAAACAAGATCTCTGTTATTAGGATTCAGGGGGGTCTTAAAAGTTCTTTTCGCTGTGGTGGAGTGATAGGGTATCCTTCTAAAGATATGTAGGAGTGAAAGGGGGACCATCTGTCTAGAAACACGGTAGTGGTACCAGCAGCAAAGTGGGACATTTTAGTGAATTTAGTCACTTTCTCCATGGACATTAACCAGCCCTGAAAAGAGGGAATTTCAATAGACCGCCATTTTCACAACAATGCTCTTTTGACCTCTACAGAGGCCTGTATCAGCCATCATTTATGTTGATATGGCAGCTTTAGATCTTTAGGGAGATGTCCCAGTATCCACAGGGAAGGTGAGTGCGGCAGAGTGCTGTTTAAAATTCTGGAGCAACATGTTATGATCGTCCCCCAGATGGGGTGGATTGGAGGGCAGTGCCAAAGAAGATGGAGAAGGTCTGTACTCCAGCAATGAAAGACAACTGTTAATTTGTGGACAGTCAACTCTGCTGTAACACAAATTGTAATGCATGTTGATAGTGTTTGGTCAAACGTGTTTTTCCCTTTCTAACTGCCATTTAATAAGACAAAATACAGTTCAGGAAATGTAGGTAGATTTCTTTTTCGGACAGAAAGCTTTCAAATAAGAGCTCATGTCTGATGTAAACTGAATATAAACAGGAAAACAAACATGATGTTGTTTCAATATATTTTCTCCTAGGCACTGACAGTGGAGCACCAGGTCTGGCCTCCTGGCAAATGGCCATAATTGGACTGTTATCCTTACTCATCATTGTAGTGATTGTGATGTTGGTCTTTCGTGCATGCCCAAAGAAAGGTAATATGGCCTGACAACATTTAAAGTGTGCACAGATCTTCAAACCATTTGCACCTGCAGAACGCATTTATTTGTGGTGATTGTTGTATGTGTGTGTGTGGGGGGGGGGGGCAGATGCCTGCCTAGAAGTTCTAGGAAAATAAGCAGAATTCATGGATGTTATCTTCTTCATCCTTGTGTGCGCAGCAATTTCATTTGATACAGAGTCGCATACAGTAGTTATGCTAATTATGTATGGCTGTGATATTGTTGTGGCTCTTTAAAGTATAAAGCCATAGATTAGTGAGCTATCTCTATATATTAACTTCTAATAAAAAGAATACTGTATTTAAAACATAACAGATACAGCCTTTGAGACTGTTCTGTGCAACTGAAAGAATTTCTAATGAGCAGTAAGTTGACCGAAACATTCTGGGGACCCTGAGGAAGACTCTGCCAAGTTGAAGCACTGGGGTAGCTGTATGTATGCCTCTGTGAACCTTTGGTCTAGCTGTTTTGATTTTGAAAAAAATAAATTCATTTACTAATTGCTGGATCTGCATTTGCTTTTGTGGTCACTAAGTGCAACCACCAACCCTTGCTGCAACATGTCTTAATGATCCAGCATTTCCTCCAGGTCTTTACTGCTCCTTAGACTTCTGTATACCAAGGTGTTTGCCATAGGACAAAGTGAGTTCTGCGTATATAAATACCACAAACATTTACTGTCAAAGTATCCTTTTACATATTGTCACAAATAATGTGTCTGCTTCTCCACCTGATTGTTCGCTGACTCAATGGGGGGATATGCATTTTCTGCTTGTCACTTTTGTCCAGAAACATTTCTGGATAGAGACTTTACCATTATTTACCACTTATCACCAGTACAGTATTTTGAATTTACTGACAAGACGTCACATTAGACAGAAATGGTAGATTTCAGCAAACAACCCCTGTCTGACCTACAAAAATGTAAAAGCATAGATGTTTTCAGCAGATAAAGGCTATTTAGCCCATCTAGTCAGCCCATTTCCCTACTGTGTCACCACAGACCCTTCAGGGTCTCTGGTCATCCCAACCCCTTGTGTTACTTCCAGGATCCCCTTATCATAGAATCATATCATTGAGGTGGATATGGGACCATTCAGCATGGAGAGAGTCAGGAAAGAACTAGACAGGCTAAAGGTAGACAAGGCTATGGGGCTGGAGGGGCTCCACCCAAGGGTGATCTGGGAGCAAAAAGATGAGTTGGCTGTGCCTCTAGTGAAGCTGTTCAGTCTGTCCCTAGACTCTGGCAGGCTACTGGAGGACTGGAGGTGAGTGGTTGTAGCACCTGTACACAAAAGGGGGGAGCAGGGAGCTGAGGGAGAACTACTCACCACAGTGGTGGGCAAGGTCATGGAGGCACTCATAAAGGAAAGGGTGACAAACTACCTGAAAGCCAATAGGCTGGTGGATGATAAACAGTATGGGTTTACTAAAGGGTGGTCATACCAGAGCAATTTAATAGAATTCTTCAACTGGGTGACACAGGTGCTGGACCCGGGGGGGGAGGGGGCGGTGGATGTGGCCTACCTGGATTTCAGCAAGTCCTTCAATACTGCACCCCATAGAAGGTTGGTCTACAAAATGGAAAGCTTAGGGTGGGTGATAAAATGACCAGATGGGTTGAGAGCTGGCTATCAGACAGGACCCAGAGGGTGGTGGTGAACAGGGTGCAATCAGGGACAAGAGAAGTGACAAGTGGGGTCTCTCAGGGGTCAGGGCTGGGGATGCTCCTTTTCAATATCTATATCTCAGACATAGCAGAGAACCTCAGAGGACATGTGGCCGTATTTGTGGATGACCTGCAAATCTGCCATAGGGTGGACACACAAGGGAGTACAGAAGATACGTGGAAGGACCTGGGGGACTCTAGAATGGTGAGTGGACACCTGGCAGTTGAATTTCAACACCAAGAAGTATGCAGTAATGCACATGGGCAACAGGAACCTGCAGGTAGAATACATGATTGGGAGGAAGAATATCAGGAGCATGGATCAAGAAAGGAATCTGGAGATAATAGTCACCAGCAACCTAAAGGTGAGGAAGCAGTGCACCAGGGCTGTGGGGAGGGCATATGGAATGCTGGCAAGTATAGGTAGAGGAATTACAAGCAAGAAAGGAGGTCCTGATGCCCCTGTACTAAGCCTTAGTGAGGCTGCACTTCAAGTGTGGTGTCCAGTTCGGGAGGCCTTACCTCTGGAAGGACATAGGGTTGGTGGGAAGGATTCAGAAAAGAGTGACCAAAATGTGCTGGGGCTGGAAGACAAGCATTATGAGCAGAGATGCATGGAATTGGGGCTAAACACATTGGAGATCAGAGGGTAGAGGGGAGACATGATTGAGATCTATAAGTATGTCAAAGTGATCCATAGAGTGGAGGTGGGGAGATTATTTCAGAGGAAGGTAGGCTCCAAATTGTGTGGGCACAGCCTGAGACTTCAGGGAGGAATTTTAGGGGAAACACGAGGGGACGCTTCTTCACTGAGAGAGTGATGGAATCCTGGAACAGGCTCCCAGAGGAGGTGGTGGGGGTCAAGACTGTGGCAGGCCTCAAAAAAGCATGGGACAGGCACATGGGGTTAATGGGAGGAGTCCTTAGTGGGAGTAGGGTGAACTAAGGGGGAGGGGCAGACTTGATGGGCTGAAGGGTCCATTTCTACTGTCAATTTCTATGATTCTAAGATTCTATGATTCATAGAAGTTTGACAGCAGAAAAGGACCATACCACCCCATTTAGTCTGCCCTATCTCTCCTTTACACCTCCCCTCCCTACCAGCTCCTACCCTCCCCCCCATTATTCAGCCCCATATGCTTGTCCCATGCACTCTTGAATTCTTCCACTAATTTAGCCCCCACCACTCTGTCTGGTACTGGACACTGGATACTGGATAGGTCTGGGACAAAAGAAGGCACAAGGCCCATCAAGATCGTCCCCCACAACAACAGTGGATATTTGTAATGATAATATTAAGAGTTGAGCCATAAGTCCAACTGGGCTTTGAATGAGTCGAAGTTAGCTATATTAATCAAACCCTTTTGTAATGAATTCCAGGATTTTGCGGCTCGACTAGAAAAGAAGTTATCACTTTTTTGTATTAGCCCACTCTAAAATTAATTGTTGGTTATGGCATCTTCCCACTATGTGTTTATCTGCTAAAATATGTCCACATTGTTTCCTTAGTATAGGAAATTTGAATAATTTATACACAAAGAAAATGTCCCCCCTAAGTTTGCGTACATCTAAGGGAAAAAGACCTGTTTCTCTTAAACGTGATTCATAACTGAAGGAATGTAATCATGGTAACATTTTGGTGAATCGTCTCTGAATTAACTCCAAATGGCTATCATCTCCCTTAAGATAAGGACTCCAAAAAGGCGAACTATAGTCCAGTTTAGGTCTGACATAAGTCCTATAAAGAGGTAATAGGCAGTGCTCTGATTTACTGACAAATGTTCTTTGAATTTGTTTCATTACATTAGCAGATCTAATAACATTGTTGTAATGATAATTTAGAGATAGCTTATGATCGATTATAATACCTAGATCTCTTTCACTGAAGGTTGATTTTAACATGATTTTACTATGGTAATAGTTAACTTTTGGATTTTTAACACTAAAATGGAGGACCGAACATTTTTCAGTATTAAAAAGCATTGAGTTTTTTTGTGCCCGAGATTCGATACGAAGAAAATAATTTTCAAGAGACTTTATGGCAGATATAGTATCCACCCTACCACCCAATTTTGTATCATCAGCTAATTTAGACAGGTGACTATTAGGAGAAAAATACATATCACTTTTGAAGATATTAAATAATAGTGGACCCAGCACAGAGCCCTGTGGGACTCCACTGGTAACTTGACCTAAATCAGAAAAGGAAGCATTTATTTTTACCGTTTGGAACCTATTTTGTAACCAACTGGCAGTCCAATTTACTAGGCAAGATGAGCAACCAAATTTACATAATTTATTGATCAAGATGGAATGTGACAGTTTATCAAAGGCCTTGCTAAAGTCAAGTAGTATGACATCAGATGGAATTTTAATGTCCAAGTATTTAGTTATATGATTATAGAAAGAGACAAAATTTGTGGAACGAGTGGCCTTTTGTGAAGCCATGCTGTGTTCTGTCATGAATACCTAGGTTGTCCATTTCTTTTTCAAACAGGGCCTTAATCAAACGCTCCATTACTTTCCCTATTATTAATGTGAGACTAATAGGCCTATAGTTTTGTACATTTGACTTGTTACCCTTCTTGTATACGGGAACTACAATGGCTGAATGCCAATCATCAGGGATGTTTTTCTCTAGTATAGATTTGTTAAATAGTAACAGTAATACGAAGGTCAATGATTTGGCTGTTCCTAATATAAACTTAGCGTTAATATTGTCAGGACCTAAACTAGAGTTTTTGTTTATTTGTAATAATGCTTGTAAGATATCATTATAAGTAAACAATGGCATATTGGACAAATCATTATCTATTGCAGGGCTTGCCTCAGGTGGATTATAAACTGAGCAAAAATAGGTGTTAAACATTTTTGCTGTTTCAGCATCTGTTTTAATGGGGCTCCCATTACTCAGTATGGGGCCCAAAGATTTGTTGTTGCCTTTCTTACTGTAAATGTATGAATAAAGTGATTTATGACTTGTCTTTGAATGGGCTAGTTTAAATTCAGATTTTAACTTAGCTTGTTTGATGATTTGAGTAAGGAAACCACTGTTTTATATTGATTTTTAATATAAGGATTTTTTTAAGTTTTTTTAAACAATGCTTCCTTCCTTTTAATGAGTTTCTTAGTAGTTTGATTAAACCAAATGGGAATTTTACCTTTGTTGTTGTATTTCTTTTTAGTAGTAACAAACCTCTTTTCCCAATAGTATGTAAAGTCTTTTAAATCAGTCCAAGCACTATTTACTGTTTTATTCCTGAATTTTACCTCCCAATCAGTTTCAGTGATTTTAGTATTGATTAAATCAAAATTAGCATTGTTATAATCTTTATGTGTGCTGTAATTACAGAGTTTAGGATTGATAATATTTATATTGAATTTAATTGTATTATGATTGTTATTACCTATTGGTGCTAATATTTCCATATCAAAACTCTTGTTCTCAATGTTAGTAAGAACCAAATTGACTAGATTGAATCCCCTGGTTGGGGAGTCCACCAATTGTTCAAGTCCATAATCTACACAAGTAGTGACACATAGTTTTTCATGTTCTGTATTGCCATAAGAAGTTTCTCAATTTATACCGGGAAAATTAAAGTCACCCATGGTCAAAGTATCTCATTTATTGACCATATCAGATATTACATTTATCAGATCTGAAGTGTATAGCTTATCTGCAGAAGGGAGCCTATAGCAAACACCCAATGTAAACTTTGGATAACCTTTAGGTAAAATAGTGACCCATAATGATTCAGTATTTGTAGAAGTAGGAATTTTGTATGATGTAATATCATCTTTAACATATAGACATACTCCTCCCCCAATTGATTTTCTCTATCCTTATGGTAGAGTTTAAAGTTAGGCAGTTCCCTAGTCCATCCTGAAGAAGAATCCCACCAAGTCTTTGTAACTGCTATAATATGAAGATCCTGTTGAAGGCATTTTAGCTCTAATTCAGATTTCTTCACTGGTTTAAGGATCTAGCATTAAAGGAAAGGAAATTACAATTCCTATTTCTTAAATGTTTATTAGTCCCAGTTAAAGAATTTAGTAGGGTAACCATTCTCCCCCGTGCATTAGTTTAAATGTTTGTTAATAATGGAATTTATGGTTTTACCTAATAATGTACTCCCCAGCCTGCTGAGATGAAGATCATCCCAGCAGAACAGTGAGTCTCTCCAATAAAAGCTCTCCCAATCAGGAATTCAATAAATGTTCTGTTTGAAACACCACTTTCGTAACTGTTCGTGCTTTGATGTTAGCAATAATGGTGTCAGTTGCTCTTGGTACTGGGAGAATTTCAGAGAAACAGACTGTACATCCCTTTTCAACAAGTAAGTTATATATTGCTATATAATCTATTTTTAGTTGAAGGGAGTGTGAGCTATATATATCATTAATTCCTGTGTGTATAATTACCAATGGGTTAGAACCTGCAGTGGTTATTATTTTAGGTACCATTTTTTTGATATCAGATATTTTAGCTCTGCAGAAGCTAGAGTACGTACGATTGGCTTTGTCTGGATTACAAATTGCTCTAGCTAGATGTTTAATTATAGAGTCACCCAGCACAAAGACTTGACGTGACATGTTATTGAGCATAGGAGAATTACATTTACTCATAGAACTACAAGATTGCGAATGATTTTGGGAAGTGATAGTACTCTTCTTAGAAGTTTTTTGTGTTTGTGAAATTACTCGATTGGGCCATTTCCTTTGCCAAAAGGGGAGGGATAGGGGAATGGGACTTGGTGGACAACAATGGTTGGGAGAGGGGGATGTTTGATGCCAAAGCAAAATCATGTTGAGAATTTTCTTCCTGATCCTTATTGGGTGAAGAAGGTGTTATTGGATCAGATAATACTGAAAAGGAATTTTGGGTAGGTAGGAGAAACTGGTCTGCCTTATGGTCCTTTTTGTTAGCTCTAGATTTTGGGACTTGAAAACCATTCATTATTAAATTCTAGGTTTTCGTCAAGGCCCCCATCTTCGTCTCGTTCCCGCTTCCTTTGCTGGTTAAATTTTGGGGTACTGTCCTGATCAATAGTGATGTTGTTATTAAATAAAGATTTGGAGACAGTGAAAGCAGAAGAGTTATTTATAGTCAGTGTAGATATTCCTGGTTGGGGTTCAACAGGTAACCCTTCACTAGGTAAAATACTAGGCAGGGGGGCTCTATCCAATTGTGTAAATCTAAGTAACATATCTTTTTGATTATTTTCTAACTGTATTAACCTAGCTGTAAATGTAGCAATCTCTACAGTTAATTCCTCATTTGTTATACGTTTGTCACAGATAAAATCTGAATTTGAACAGGGCAACAATTTAACCAGTTGGTACATAGAACATACATTACATTTCATGCCTAAATCACCATCTAATGTCATGATGGTGATAGCCAAAGATGGCCTAATGGTTGTATCAGACAAGGTAGAAGAATCTATTATGTTTTTCATAATTGCAGGCAACAAAGGAGGTTAGATCTTTGATTCTAAAATTTAGTGAGCACTGATTTAATACAATTATTCCAGTAACCAAATATAGTGCTTAACCATATAAGTCTGTACTACTATCTAATACCCCATCTGCAACACGCAGAAAGCATGCTCACCTTGCCCACGCTAGCCCTGCTTTCAAAATACCGTGCGGTCGAACGGTACATCAGACCCGGAAATATAATCCTGGGTAACAAGGCACTAAGGGCAAATTGTAAATAATAAAATTTTGTTAAAAGAAAAGAACAAATAAAAAACACTTCAATGTTGTTCTCAATGTGACTATACAGATATCTACACTCATATTTATGAAAACATTATATTGCCTATAACACTTGAGTTGTGGTTCTGATAACAATATAAACTAAAGCCTCTTGATCTAATAACTATACCAGGACTCACAGCAAAATGACTGTGTTAATGAGGCTCTATAGGAGTTTACTCAGACTCATTTGGACAGATAAGCAACATTTAATAAGCCTGTATGAGGATCGATGGTATACAATAACAGAAACAGATAAGAGTATTTGACCTAATAATCCCACGCTGCTGACTTACTTAACAAACCCTACGAACCCCTCAACTGCTGAGTTCCTTTAACCTGTGTTATCAGTTGATCTTTACTTATGAATACTGGCTTTCTGCCCCCTGTTTCCCCTGCTGATGCCTGCAGATGCCGCTGGTCTCTACCCACATCACCTCTGTTCTGCATTCGGCTCCACTCGCAGAGCCAAGCAATTTATGGTTTCTCCTCCTGGTGTCACACCATTGCTAGGGGATGCACAGATACCTCCTGCTAACTAGTAGACTGTGCACATAACCTGCCTTTAAAAAGGTAGGTTAGTCAACACCTGGCAGCACAAAAGGGCTAGAATCAAACACTGAGAGAACGGAATGTAGTCAACTGCTTCGGACCTCCGTAGGGATCCCAAGCAGCACTAAAAGCAGTACATCTTAAAAATAAAGTAATGCAGCTGTCTTCAGACAGCACCAAGCAGCACCAGAGCTAAGTGCCATGCTCAGCTCAAGCTGTCTGACTCCAGGACTCTATCACCCTCTCTGTGAAGAAATGCCCTCTCACATTGCCTCCTTGCAGTCCCTTGTATCTGTGCCATGCATGCTTGAATCCTGCAACTGTTTTGGCACCTACCACCTCCACTGGGAGGCCATTCCAGGCTTCCACCATCCTCTCTGTGAAGAAGTACTTTCTCACATCTCCTCTGAGCCTCCCCTTCATAGAGTGACTCCTCGTCATCGAGACTGTCTTTCTGCAGCAAATGCTACTGTCCTTTACTTTATTAATGCCCCTTATGTACTTGAATATTCCTATCATAGCCCTCTTTCCATTCTCCTCCAGCCACTGCATATTCAGTTCTCTCAGTCTCTCCTCATAGGGCTTTTGCTGCAGTCCCTGCACCATTTTGGTTGCCTGCCTCAATTAAAGCAGTCTAATTTTCAATGATTGCTCACTGACTCGATGGGGTGGGGGTAAATACTATACATTTTCTGTCTGTAATTTTTGTCAAGAAACAGTTCTGGATAGAAAATGTGCCATTTATCACCAGCATAGTATTTAACGTTAACTGACAAGACTTCACATTAGAAATAAATGAACGATTTCAACAAACAACCCTTGAAACCAGTGTAACTTTCAAGGGCTAGTTTTTTTCTGTTATTTTTTATTTTGCTAGACCACAAAAGACTGGTTCATAAGTTGGGGAGTCTGGGGGTGGGGCAGAAAATAACAAGATGGGTGGATAGCTGGCTGACGGGTAGAAGCCAAAGGGTGGTGGTCAATGGGGTGTACTCCGAGTAGACAAGGGTTATGAGTGGGGTCCCCCAGGGGTTGGTGTTGGGGCCCATTCTGTTTAACATCTATGTCAGCGACATAGCAGAGGAGCTTCAGGTGAAGGTCTGCGTTTTCGCTGATGGTACAAAACTCAGCAATGGGGGGGTGGAGGCAATGAAGAAGGATCTAAAATTGCTGGAAACATGGTCAGAAACATGGCAGCTAAAGTTCAATACCAGAAAATGCACAGTGATGCACTTGGGGAGGAGAAATCCAAATACTACATACACACTGGGGGGAGGGAGGATGCCTGCAACTAAGCAGGAGAAGGATCTAGGAGTTATAATCACTGATGACCTTAGAGTGGGGACCCAGTGCAGCAAGACAGTGGGCAAAGCTAACAGGATGCTGGAATGTATAGGGAGGGAGGTGCTGATACCACTCTACAGCTCATGGTTAGGCCACACCTGGAGTATGGGGTACAGTTCTGGAGGCCCTTTCTACGAAAAGACATAGATGGCATGGAAAGGGTGCAGAGAAGGGCCACTAAAATGGTGCATGGGTTAAGTGGGATGACATATGAGGAGAGGTTGAAGAAGCTGGATTTGTATCCTCTGGAGACAAGAACGGAGAAAGGGGACATGACTGAAACATTTAAGTATGTG
This sequence comes from Neoceratodus forsteri, assembly GCA_016271365.2. Classification (NCBI taxonomy): domain Eukaryota; kingdom Metazoa; phylum Chordata; order Ceratodontiformes; family Ceratodontidae; genus Neoceratodus; species Neoceratodus forsteri. Next base: position 55,268,547 of record JADMNL010000035.1, read on the forward strand.
AAGGGGATCAATAATGTGGGGGAGAACTTGTTTGCAGGAATGGTAAATACAAGAACTAGGGGGCATGGATTGAGGTTGATGGGACGGTTTAGGGGAAGTGTTAGGAAGTATTACTTCACAGAAAGAGTGGTTGAGCCCTGGAACAGACTGCCAGAGGAGGTGGTGAGGGCCAGTACAGTAGAGGGTTTCAAGAGGGCTTAGTACAAACACAAGGAATTGTTAAGGGGAGGAAGGGGGATCTTGGAGGGGGAGGACAAATATGGGGGGGAACGGGCAACCTCAATGGGCCAGTAGGGTCCTTTTCTGCTGACACATGTCTATCAATCAATGAATACAAGGTATCACCAGCATTGTTATTTTTCACATCTTTGACTGAATCACAGACAGTACCAGAACTACTGAGTTTATTATATACAGTAGAGGACACCCTGAAATACAAAGGCTATATTGTGCTTCTTTTATTCATGTGTTCTTTGATAATAGTGTGATAGGATTTTTCAACATAGGTCACAGTATAGTTTCCACATCAAAAATGTGCCATCCAGGAAAGCGTGGTGAAAAACCACTGTCTGCGCCATCCAAAAAAAGTGGTCAGAACTGCGCCCTCATAAATACACAGCCTAGCACACTTCCTTTACGTTATTATCAAAATATGTAGTTGGCACCCATAAGTCCAATGTATATATTTTGATAATGAACCATAGAAAGTGTGTTAAGTTGTATAGGGGCACTTCCACTGTTTCTTCTTGCACAGTTATCATGCTGTCTTAGCAGATAACCAACCTTCAGGAATGTCTCTGATTTACCTCATAAATTTCCCCAGACTCTCTTAAATTTAGCATTTCTGTAACTGAAGTGGCAGGATATTAATCATAAGATAATGCCAGATATTGTTTTGCTGTTGATCTTTTTATTGGTTTTCCAAGTTTTCAAGTGTACAACACATGTACAAACAGATACCACATCTAGAGCTTTCCTCAAATAACAATAAACAGGTCAAAAAGGATGTTGCATAGTTTTTTGTTTAAACACTGCATGACATACACTTAAGATACAATTTGCTAATACAGTAGGTATGAGTTACTTCTAAGTTTGAACAGGGAGATACTCTTAGCTGTATTCAAGAAGGCAGGAAAAGCAGTACTGTACTAGAGCAGATAGTGACATCTGAAGGAGGGCATTGAAATGGGGAACCTAGGCCTGGGGGAAACAAGATCACTGATATTAGGTTCCAGGGGGGTCTTAAAAGATCTTTTCTCTGTGGTGGAGTGGTAGGGCATCCTTTTAAGGATATGTAGGAGCAAAAGGGGGTCCATCTGTCTAGAAACATGGTAGTGGTACCAGCAGAAAAGTGGGACATTTTAGTGAATTTAGCCAATTTCTCCATGGATATTAACCAGCCCTGAAAAGAGAGAATTTCGGTAGACCGCCATTTTCTCAACAATGCTCTTTTGACCTCTACAGAGGCCTGTATCAGCCATAACTTATGTTGGTATGGCAGTTTTAGATCTTTAGGGAGTAGTCCCAGAATCCACAGGGAAGGTGAGTGTGGCAGAGTGTTGTTTAAAATTCTGGAGTAACATGCTGCGATCTTCCCCCAGATGGGGCGGATTGGAGGGCAGTGCCAAAGAATATGGAGGTCTGCACCCTGCACTCCACATCTCCAGCAATTATCCTCTGGAATTAGCCCCATTGTTTTTAAATGAGTTGGGGTGCGGTACCATAAATGTACTTTATTCGTTGTCAGGAGGCTTTGTGGGTCAGAGGAGACCTTTTTTAGTAGAAGTCCAGAAGGAGCCCAGTCTTCATCTGATAGGGGAGCGTGGAGCATGTCTTGCCACTTACTCTGAGCTCTAGTGGTGGGGTCTGGGCCGGAGTCCCTAAATTTTTTGTATATTATGCCAGCTAGGCCTTTTGACTTGTGTTGCTAGCTACCCAGAGGGAGAGGAGGTAGTTGCTTTCTTCTTCCGTCGGCTGCATGTTTGACATGAGTAGGCCTTATGTAACCAATAGTATAAGCATGCCTCAGTTGAAGGTATTTCCAAAAATCTCATTGGGGTACTAGATACCTAACTTTTAAAGAAGAACAGGAGTCAAGTGTAAGATTGTCAGAAGTGAGGATGTCTCTCATCCTAATAATCTGATTGTCCTTCCATTGAGGCCAATTTATCTGTTTACCTTCAAGTAACCAGTTGGGTTTACTCCAGAAGCACAGTAATGATTCAGGGCTCATATATGATCTGGGGATTTGGCAGACTTTATGCAAGGCTCTGTGAGCATTTTGAATAACCTTCTACTTTTTAAGGAAGCTGGGCAGTGAGCCTCCCAGATAGGCTGACAAATCGGTGCCCCTCCAATATCTCGTGCTCTAGGTTACACCATGCAGGTTTGTTTGGGCCTAGATCTTGGAATATCTGGCAAGTTCTAGCTACTGAAAAAGTACAGGCATAGAGATGGAAATTGGGGAGGCCCATACCCCTTTGTTCCGTGGAGCTCTTAATGTTGCCCTTCTGGATCTTGGCTTAGTGGTGTCCCACACAAAGTTGCCTATTAGGGAGACAAGTTTTTGTAACCATTTGCCAGGAAATTCTAGAGGTAGGCGGTATGTGAGATAAAAGATTCTTGAGGCAACCATCATCTTTACCACAGTAATTTTCCCTAACATGGTTAAGTTAAGGTGTTTCCATCTTTGCACTTCAGATTGTAACAGAACAAACAGAGGGTAGAGACTCTCATCCTTTAGGGTCTGTTTATCTGAGAATCTAATCATTCCCAAGTATTTTATGCCCTTTGTGGCCCATGCTAGGCCTGTGTTTTTTAGCATATGAGGAGACGCATTGGGGTTTAGTGGGAGTACCTCCATTTTGTTAGTGTTAATGCGAAGACCTGATATCTTGCAAATGAGTCAAGTAAGGGCAGGACTAAGGGTAAACTAGTCAGCAAGTCTTCAGTTGGGATGAGACAGTCAGCCGCATAAAGTGTAGTGTGAGATGTAATCCCGCCTACTTCCAGCCCTTGTATGTTTGGATTTTCTCTAATTACACATGCTAGGGTTTCTGTTGCTAGTACAAAAAGCATGGGTGACAAGGAGCATCCTTATCTATTTCCCCTGTACAGATAGAATGGTTCAAAAATGGTGCTGTTTGTGAGGACCCTTGCAGTGGGCTTAGTGTATAGTGTTTTAACCCAAATGCTAAAAATGGGGCCACAATTGAGGTGCTGTAGGGTAGCACTTAGGAATTCCCACTCCACTGAATCAAAAGCTTTCCCAGAATCAACTATAATGGGTGCAGCTGGAGTAGGAATCGCCAGTGCGCCCTGCAGTAATGTTACTAACACTCGAAGGTGATCTTTGCTTACTCGGCCTTTAACAAACCCCACTTGGGAGGGGTGAATTAAGTTGGGAAGCACTTTTTCTAAATGGGCTGCAAAGGCTTTGGCCAGAATTTTCGTATCGGCATTCATGAGTGAAATAGGACTATAGCTAGAGGGGAGAGATGGGTCCTTCTCCTCTTTGGGAAGCACAGTTATGATAGCTTCTCTCAGAGTGTTAGGGAGCCCACCTTCACTCAAGGCATCTTGCACCATGTTGAGCAGGGGAAGGGAGGTAGTGTCTTGAACCAGTTTGTACACATCTACAATGAAGCCATCTTCAGCCCCAGGGCTTGTGTGGGGCCATGTTTCTGTGTCTCTGATTTCAGGTTCTGTCAATGGAGAGTCTAGAAGTTCCCTTTGAGAATTGGATACAGGGCATGTTAGAGACAAAGGCTGTGTATTTTTGTATATCCCATTTAATCTGAGTGCTATAGGGCATCTTGTAGAACTCCCACATAGCCTGATTTAGCCCCGCTTCAGTGAGCTGAGGCTGTCCACTTTTGTTTTGTAACTATGCTATGTGTCTTTCAGCCTGGCGTTTTTGCAGCCTGAAGGATAAGAGTTTTCCTGATTTTTCTCCTTGAGCCCAGTATTTGCATTGCATCATTTGGATCTGTAATTCAGCTTTTCTAGTGGCCAAACTGTTTAACTGTAGCCTGAGGTTTACAGTCTCATAGGGTAGGGAGCAGGACATACGCTTCCCTGGGTTTGTTTTGTACAAGGATTCTTTGGCTGCCAATAGCTGCTGTACTCCAGCCACTTCTTCCTTTCTTTTCTTTCTGTGGTGTGAGGCATAGCTAATTATTTTGCCCCATAGGGTGGCTTTAAAGGCCTCCCAGATGGCTGCACAGGATGCTGTCCCCGGAGGGGTATGAGGCATAGCTAATTATTTCCCCCTTAGGGTGACTTTAAAGGCCTCCCAGATGGCTGTACAGGATGCTGTTCCCAGAGGGGTATGAGGCACAGCTAATTATTTTGCCCCTTAGGGTGGTATTAAAGGCCTCCCAGATGACTGCACAAGATGCTGTGCCCAGAGGGGTATGAGGCATACCTAATTATTTTCCCCCCTTAGGGTGACTTTAAAGGCCTCCCAGATGGCTGCACAGGATGCTGTCCTGGAGGTTTATCTGCAAAGTAGTTTTGAATTTACCTTGACACCAGGGTTTTGAAGTCTGCATTCTGCAGCAATAGGGGGTCAAGGTGCCTTGTGAGGGATTTTCTTTGGGTAGGGCTGTCCATTAGGGCCATCATTAAGGGGGTATGATCAGAAAGGTATAAAGAGGTGATTTTCATATCCACCACTTTTGTGATACCTGGGGGCAGGTGGAACAGAGAAAGAAGTTTAATCTCTGTCAGTTGGATGCTGGGCCTCCAGATGTCCTGTAAGGTGTGTAAGTTAACTAAATCTTTGAAAGCAAGAAGTGACTTGATGTGTGGTTCTGGCTTCAAGTTGGATCTGTCAACAAAATAGTCAACTGTGAGGTTCATGTCTCCCCCCACTATGATGTCTGTGTTACTGTCCATAAAGTCTGAGAGTGCTTGGGAGATCTCATGAAAAAAGTCAGGAATATCATCATCTGGGGCATAAACATTTACAAGGATCAATTTACCTGTGGGGGAGAGACTTTTGCCATCATCCAGTGCCCTTTCATATCTTTTTTGTGGTCCAGTAGTGACCATTTTAATTTTTTATGGCATAGAATTGAAACCCCACACTTGGCAGATTGTGTTGAGCTGTGTACCTCCCATCCCACCCATTCCCGTACTAGTTTGGTAGCTTCACGATTTGACAGTTCAGTCTCCTGTATGAAGGCAATCTCTGAGTTAAGCTGTTTCAGTCTGTTCAGAATTTTTTTCCTTTTCATAGGAGAGTTTAGGCCTTTCACATTCCAGGAGGTGGCCATAGTCACTCCAGTGTTAGTCACTGGGAGATAACATAATTACACAGAGACCCTATACATAAGAAACCAATCCTGCCAGCTCTGGTTGCTTTCGGGTCTTTCAAACTAGTACCAACTCTTAACAAAATGGTCAAATGATCCCCACCCATCCCTTGTTGACCATGCTCCCTAGTTCCTGTACTAGTGCCTACTTGAAAAGCCAGTATTATATTGGTGTACATGTAATATATCGGTGTACATGTAATATATTGGTGTACATGTACTATATCGGTGTACATGTACTATATTGGTGTACATGTAATAAATTGGTGTACATGTACTATATTGGTGTACATGTAATATATTGGTGTACATGTACTATATCGGTGTACATGTAATATATTGGTGTACATGTACTATATCGGTGTACATGTAATATATTGGTGTACATGTACTATATCGGTGTACATGTAATATATTGGTGTACATGTAAAATACATTCCATCAAGTCAACAGCAGTATAAGCTGTATGTGCAACATCCTTACAGTAAATACAAAGCATGGCTGTATTTGTGGCTTAAGTTCGGAGGGTGCTACCCAGATCTGCCAGGTGAGTCTTGTTAGACAGCACCAATGGCATGGCTAGCGTTGCAAGGCGGCATGAATAACAAACAAATAAACCAACAATTTAAACAATAACATTTTAGCTTTATTAAAAACAGTTACGAGAAGTGATTTAATAATGCTGGATATTGCTGCCTTGGTCTACATGGCAATCCAATCTTTTAAGGTGTGTCTCTTGCTTGGTACTTAGTTCCTGATTTTTTAACCTTTGGCCCTGATTTGTGCGGCAGAGGCTGATGTTTGTAATAACCACTGCCAACACTTTTTCCTGATTGTTTTACAAATGATTTGTACAATTTCTCCAAAAAATGGAACAGCAGTTGGCATCTTATACTTCAGAGTGGAAACTTTAGAATGACCCATATAAATGAAAACTTCAATCTATATAATTTTCATCACTCTGCTTCCCATAGTATTAAATCTGAAAATAAATTAATTACTGACTAAACCATGCACTGGATAAAACTGTACATCACTATGAGAATGGAACCCTTTCTGGAAGAGAGATGTTTAATATATATATATATATATATATTATATGTATACACAGTATATATATATATATATGTGTGTGTGTGTGTGTGTTTAATTTTTTTTTGTAAATTTAATTTTTATTCAAACATTTTCAGGAAATACATGGCAAAATCTTAACATTTCTCCATACATTGCTTAGTTCATATATACAGGAGGACAAAGTAAATATACTTTATAATAAGTCTTATAACTAGTGCCCTGTGGAGCCCTTCCTCCCCAACTTGTTCAGCATGGGAGAAGGAAAGAAAATCATATAATTTTGAGACATAGAGAGTGCCTGATCTATATATATATATATATATATATATACATACATATATATTATTGTTATCATAATTATCATTATATATTTACAGGGCTGTGACAGTATGTCAAATGTTGTATTTGAAAAAATCTAAAATGTTTTCTTTTTCTGTTTTATAGATTCTCGACCCAGTCAAAAGTAAGTGTAGCAACCAGATTCAACCAGATGTTCACATTTTACTTTCTACAATACACTTAGTACAGAAGTCTTTATATAATAATAGTTAAGAAATGGTTTCAGATTTTTTGTTTTGTTTTATCTCCTCTCTGCAGGAATGCAGGTGTGTACAGTGAAGTGAAGATAAATGGTAAGTCAATTTGCTTTTAATTTTTTCTTGTCCTTAAACTCCTAATGCGGTCCCACACGGGGACAGGGCCCGAAGCCTGATGCCTCCCCAGGAGAAAAAAGGTTTTTTGAGAAGAAAAAGAAAAAAAAATCCCTAAGGTGTCTGTTTCTATGGCAGCTCTGTATCAGACATTCTTTCCAAAATAAGAGTGCCTCCCTTGCCAGGAAAAGGAGCATTCTGATTGGAGGAGAGCACTTCTGTAGTCTATAATATACAGTGCTATATAGATCATAGTACATTACAAATCTGTTTAATACTTCTCTTCCCATCTTATTCTTTATAATACTGAAAAAAAGTTCCCCAACCGCCAATCCGAATGCAGAGGTACTGTCCCCTCATTCTGCTATTTTGTCTACAGCACATACCCAGTAATCAAAAACGAAATAAATAATAAATAAATGTAACAGTAAATTAAATAATGGTACTGCATGCTAATCCCTGAATTCTGATTGCCTTATATACGCAAACTGCTCCCTACTGTCAGCATTAAAATTGGCAGCAGGAAACTCATTTGAACTTTTCTAAACATTCTTCTAATTAACTCTCCCCCCCAAAAGAATAATGACTATGGGGGTTAAAGTAGGGGTTAAATTCAATAATAACCATACCTGGGACTCCGTAAACACCTCAGCTGGTGACCTTATTGTAAAAATAATGGATGTGGTCAATTGCTAGAGATCCTGTTTCCATGCAAATACTCTCATGAAGAAAGAACAGGGGCAGGGAACTACAAAGTTGTTTGGAAAGCCTGTCTTGTGTTTGCTCAAATGTTTTGCCAGAGGCATTAGCTGCACTTTAACTTAGCAGTGCAGGAATCCGGCCTACACCACTCACCACGTCTGGGTCCTTGGTGTCCAAAATCCTGTTGACTTTTTGGAGGTCTCAGAGAAAGAAGAGACGCGGTGCACCTACTACCCCAAAACACGGTGGCACATGATACTGCTATGTTTTAATAGAAAGAGAGCAGCTAACTCACTGTACGTGCAAACATGATACATTTTATTTGCAGTTAACAGGTGAGTAAAAACATATACATGCAGTACACCGATCCTGAGACACACAAACCACAGCAGTTAGGTACAGACTAAGTAATCCGTAAGAACAACTGGTCGAAAATAACAACAACGTGAGCTGATGTTTCCACAAGCTAGGCAGAGTTTCCGCAGAGTAATTGGAACTCTGATACATTGTTGCTCATTTTATACACAAAATGTTACTTTAATAACCTAAACTACAATAAAGTGCTCATGCAAATGTTAACTTACTTTTGCATTCAGTTATCATATTAACAAGTGCCTCATCATAAAATGTATAAAACCACCAAAAGACTTATGATAAAAGTTAAAAATACCTTTATCCCCAGCAAGGGAAGCAGTATAGTGCAGTGGTTTAAGGCTCTGAGCTGTACATCTGGAGACCTGGGTATGAATCCCACAGCCCCCACTTGCACACTGTATGACCCTGATCAAGTCACTTAACTTCCCTGTGCTCCTAGGTTGCACCTGTAAACAAGCTTTCAGATTAGTGTGTCTCACCTGGTTAAATGATTGCAAAAACAAACAAACAAAAAACAGATTTGATACAAGGTGTTATTTTTCTTAAATCACTTAGCTAAACACATACAATACAGTACATTGAGCCACTCTCCAGACATGACTATCAGTCTCCTGCCACCAACTAAAATCTCCTTCTTTATAGTCATGCATCCACCAAAAAACTATTCCATCCGTTAAAGCTAATTTTTGTAAAGCATTATACTGCACATTCAATAGAATAAACTTTTGATCAGTCATGGAATTTACGTCTGAAGCAGCTGTTCCTCTGAAACCAATAGAACATAGTCTGTATAATTACAGTTACACTTATATTATTTTTTTTCTTTTCTTTTTTTTAAATTACTTTTCATGTCTTTATGTGCTTGTGCCACTTTCTAAACAGTGGACATGCAAAACCTGTTAAGTACCACAAGCACACCAGATGACACATAGCTATAACAAATTTAAATTTAAGATATTTATGCCATACATGTGAGAATACAAAGTGGTAAATATCAGTGCTATTTTTATCACCCATGGACCTACAGTGAGAATATCAGTGATACAGAGGATAATGTATGGAAAGCCATACACAACAAGCCTGTGTTTGCATCCAGAGGTTTTGGTGGCAACTAGGAACCTCCAGAGGGAAGCTTGAGCAGAATTCACTGGTTGCCATAGAAACCTGGAGATGAAGACACAGGCTTGGCTGTGTGTGGACACCCATATATTATATTTTATAGTGTATGGGCATCCATGTCCATTTCAGGCACTCTGCTTCCTTTTTTGTGAACTGGTGGGGGGTAGTGGGGGGTTGGGACTGGAGGGTTGGTGGCAGGCTCAAATAACTGGTTCAGTGTGCTGCAGCTGTTTCTGTAAGCTCAGGTTTAAAACAAGCATTTGTCAATGCTGAATGTTTGCTGGCATTAGCAGTGGAAGTGCAGGAGTTAGACAGATGCAATATAGGAATGGCACTGAAGTACTGAACTGATGCCAACTCCACCCGCACCCTGCAGAGATGGACAGGCACTGGGGTGTGCCTCTGGGTCATCGCCCATGACAGTCACGACATTTCACCTCACCCTACCCTGCAGACACTGCCAAGTGTCGAGGTGTGTCTTGGGGTGTTTGGGCTTTACATTCACCTCATTCCATAAGGAAATACACTGAAATGGGCACAGTATAGGAGAATGGGGTGAACTCTGAGGGCAAAGGGTCCAAGGCGCACCTCAATGCCTATCACTGCCTGCAGGGTGGGGGTGGGGGTGAGATGGCATGAGCATTACTGTCGACAATCCCAAGTCACACCCCTGACATCTGTCAGTCCCTACAGGGTAGGGCATTATGGTCGAAAACCCTAATGCCCTGGGAGTTTTTTGGTATTTTTACTCCAATTTTCCACATGAGTTTTTTGTGACCTCACCACCTGAACAGTGTGACACTATCAGTTCATTACATGAGCAGTGATTTTGAAGCACGACTGCACCATTTGGTGCCACAGGTGTGAAAACACATTGTGAACTGGGTGTGAAAGGTGACAGGTGTACTGTTCATGAGGAGGTGTAAAAAATGAAATTGTTGAAAATCTGTAATGGAAATAAACAAAAACTGGTGAAGCCATGAGCATGCTTAGAAACTGAGCAACATGCACCCATAATGTAAGTAGTTTGGGGATTTTTTACAGCAGATCTTCAACGTAGGCATTTTGGGACCTCCGCTCATGAACAGTGTCACTGTGATTTTCGTAATCTGTCCCGAACACTAATTTCCCTCAGTGATCACCCTATTCTGTGCCGGAAGTGTGAAAACACATTTTGGCCAGGGTGTGGAAAGTGACAGCTATACTGTTCGTAAGCAGGTGTGGAAAAATGTAAATGTTGAAAATCTGGACTGAAAATATAACAAATTCATGAACTTACAAGGGTGCGTGGAAACTGCACAATGCACATTCGTAACAGAGTCATTTTATAGATTTTTGTCACCAAATTTTCAACATAGCCATTTTAACACCTCTGCTCATGACCAGTGTCACTGTGATTTTCTTAATGTGTCCCATACATTGATTTCACACACTGACCATGCTAATGTGCGCTACATGTACAAAAACACATTTTGGGCGAGATATGAAAATTAACAGCTGTGCTGTTCATAAGAAGGTGTAGTGAAATGGCAATGTTGAAGATCTGGAGTGAAAATATTAAAAATTCTCAAAGTTATGAGCGTGCGTAGGAACTGCTCAATGCACCCTCATAAAACTGTCATTTTGGGGAATTTTTTCACCAAATTTTCAACATAGGGTTTTTGGGGGTCTACCTCATGAACTGTGACACTGTCATTTCATTACTCAGTTCTGAAAGGTGGTTCCACATAGTGACCATGAAATCACCCTTTGGGACTGACTAACAAAATGGCAGTGACTGAGTTCATGAGGAGGGGCCCCAAGAACCTCATATTGAAAATGTGGTGAAAAAATTCTGAAAAATGGTCAAGATATGCACCAAAGTTGAAAAAAAACATTTATGCCATTATACAGCTTACCGGTATTTCTTCAGTTCACAGTCCTCTTTGAAGAGTGCAGACGTGTTCCCAGTCCACCGAAGATCATCTTGCCAGCCTTCAGAGGTAAGTATGGTGTTGGGGGTGTGGGAAGGTGGGTACAGAGAGGGTGGGCTCAGGCTGTGGGAGGAGGCGAGACAGTCAACGATGGACCTTTTTTTTTTACAGTTTTTTTAGACTACACAGGACTTTTGCCACGCTGGGATGGACTCTCAGCATGGAAGCTGGAAGTTTTTTTGGGGGGACATTGGAGCCAACTGGGGATTGGGCACCCCTGTTTGCCATACTGACTTCTGCCATGCTGAGCTGGGCTCTCACCGTGGCATGTGGAAGTCTGGTTTTGGGGGGGGTACAGTGGAGCTGATGGGGGATTGGCACCCTGTCAGCCATACAGATGTTTTCCACGCTGGGTTGGGCTCCCAGCATGGCACCTGGAAGTCTGTTTGGGGGGTGCAGAGAAGCCAATGGGGATTGTGCACGCCCGTTGGACATACAGTGTGTGGGGGGAGTGCAAGAGCATGCTGGAGAGAGCTCCTAGCATGCTACTTGTGTGTTTGTTGGGGGAGGAGTAGACAAAAATGGAGTTGTCTATGACAGCTGTACAGATGCAGTGCAGAGTGTAGGCACTATACATACTGCCAACGACAGTATGTAAATTACCTGCCAACTGCAGTATGCAAATTGCCTACATGTTACCATTGCTGATTGCAGCATCTTTTGCTTTCAACTGTATGCCACCGCATCAGAATGGCTGTCATAGACAGCTTGGACAGTCATTGGCACAGTGCAGCTGTGCCTGCAAAAGGGAGCAGGGCAGTGGAAGTGGAGGAGGCACACCTATGAAAACTCATATGGTGGCACTGTTTCTTGTACATGCGTGCAAGCAAACACAAAAAAGATTCAAGCTCAGTTTGATAGAAGAAAGCAGATGTGTGGTGGCATTCTAAGTTGTTGCCAATTACTGCAGCACAACAACATAATGATGTCACTACTCCAGCACAACAACATAATGATGTCACTACTGTAGCACAACATAATGATGTCATTACTGCAGCATGCCATAGTGATGTCACTACTGCAGCACAACAATATAATGATGTCATTACTGCAGCACAGCATAGTGATGTCGCTACTGCAGTACAACAACATAATGATGTCACTACTGTAGCACAACATGATGTCATTACTGCAACACAACATAATGATGTCACTACTGCAGCACAACAACATAATGATGCCACTTCTGCAGCACAATAACATAATAATGTCACTACTTCAGCACAACATAATGATGTCACTATTGCAGCATAACAGCATAATGATGTCACTACTGCAATACAACATAATGTTGTCACTACTGCAGCACAACATAATGATGTCACTATTGCAGAACAACAACATAATGATGTCACTACTGCAGTACAACAACATAATGTTGTCACTACTGCAGCACAACATAATGATGTCACTATTGCAGAACAACAACATAATGATGTCACTACTGCAGCACGACATAATGTCATTACTGTAGCACAACATAATGACATCACTACTGCAGCACAACATAATGTCACTACTGCAGCTCAACAACAAAATGATATCACTATTGCAGCACAGCAACATAATGATGTCACTATTGCAGCACAACAGCATAATGATGTCATTACTGCAGCACTACAGCATAATGATGTCATTACTGTAGTACAACAACATCATGATTTCACTACTGCAGCTCAAAAACATAGTGATGTAATTATTGCAGAACAACATAATGATGTCACTACTGCAGTATAACAACATAATGTCACTACTGCAGCACAATATAATGATGTCACTATTGCAGAACAACAACCTAATGTTGTCACTACTGCAGCACAACATAATGATGTCACTACTGCAGCACAACATAATGATGTCACTACTGCAGCACACCAACATAATGATGTCACTACTGCAGCACAATATAATGATGTCACTACTGCAGCATAACAACATAATGATGTCACTACTGCAGCACAACATAATGATGTCACTACTGCAGCACAACAAAATAATGATGTCACTACTGCAGAACAACAACCTAATGTTGTCACTACTGCAGCACAACATAATGATGTCACTACTGCAGCACAACATAATTATGTCACTATCGCAGCACAACAATATAATGATGTTACTACTGCAGCACAACATAATTATGTCACTACTGTAGCACAACATAATGCCATCACTACTGCAGCACACCAACATAGTGATGTCACTACTGCAGCACAACATAATGATGTCATTACTGCAGCACAACATAATATCACTACTGCAGCACAACATAATGATGTCACTACTGCAGCACAGCATAATGATGTCACCAGTGCAGCACAACAACATAAAGATGTCACTACTGTCGAACAACATAATGACATCACTACTGCAGCACACCGACATAATGATGTCACATCTGCAACACAACATGACGTCACTACTGCAGCACAACATAAAGATGTCACTACTGTAGCACAACTTAATGACATCACTACTGCAGCACACCAACATAATGATGTCACTACTCCAGCACAACATAATGATGTCACTACTGCAGCACAACCACATAATGCTGTCATTACTGCAGCACAACACACTGATGTCACTATTGTAGCACAACAACATAATGTTGTCACTACTGCAGCACAACATAATGACGTCACTACTGCAGCACATCTTTATGATATAATTACTGCTGCACAACATAATGATGTCAGTACTGTAGCACAACATAATGATATCACTACTGCAGCACAACAACATAATGATATCACTACTGCAGCACAACTTTATGATAGAATTACTGCAGCACAACATAATGATGTCACTACTGCAGCATAACAACATAATGATGTCACTACTGCACCACAACTTTATGATATAATCACTACAGCACAACATAATGATGTCACTACTGCAGCACAACTCTACTTTATTGACAGGTGGAAAGTTGGCCATGACACGAGGGGAACTCTCCTACTTTTCTTTAATAAAGGCAGTGTGGCACTTCCCCCCAATACTGCAAAACAAAGTTGGTTGTGGCTATTACTATAAGTACCTAGTCAATCAATCAATCAATCAATCAAATCTTTATTTATTCCGGCAATCATCATTGAGCAAGGCTCATTTACAAGATGGACCTGATAAGGTCGAGGTTCGAGTTGGTGCACAGCAATTACATCACATACTTATGAGACAGTTATACATACAGAAAAAAGAAAATGTTATTTGTAACACAATAATATACAGAGAATTCATGTGTAAAAGCTTGGCTAAGAGAAAGTTAAACTAACCTCTACAATATGTACAGTACATATATATCACAATGAGGGCCATGACAGTCACTCACATAATGAGTACAAGGATGGTGAAGGGAATATTGGGTGCCATATACTGGCAGTGTGTGACTGGAAGGAATATGTCATATATGATTGGAATATAGGTTTTGTGGGATGACTATTCTATCTCTAGCGGTAGCAACTGCATTTCTCTGTGAAGAAGGCTGTACAGTGCTGCTTGAAGGATGTAAATGGAATGATAATGGACAGTTTAAGGGATTTTTGTATGGTGTTCCATGCTATGGCTAGAGAGTAGCTGATTGCTGCCCTCCCTAATTTGGTGTTGACTTTGGGCAATTTCAGCAGGATGATATTGTTGTTTCTTAGGGCATAGGAACTGGGAGGGGTCTGGTTGAAGCAGTCCAGGATATAGCTTGGGAGTTTTTTTGATAAAGCTCTGTAGGTCCATAGAGCTGCATTTCTGCTCCTCCTGACATGAAGGGAAACCCATCCAACTGCGTCATAGAGAGAACAATGGTGAGTATTATATGGCAGGTCTGTAATGAACCGTATTGCTCTATGATACAAGGTATCCAACTTGTGAAGGTAGGGAGTGGGACAGTGACTATAGAGGAAGTCTGCATAGTCAATGACTGATAGAAAGATGGCCTGGACTAATCTCATCTGTGAATCTCTATTAAGGAAGGGTTTTAATCTGTAGAGGAGGCCAAGCCTTAGGTGAAGCTTTTTCAGCAGTTGTTCTAGATGCTGAGTGAAGTCAAGTCTGTTGTCAGTCCACACACCTAGGTATTTGAAATTTTCAACATACTCCAGATTTTCTCCAAGTATAGTGCATAGTTGGGGGAGACTGATTGAAGAGGATGTGTTGGTGGAGTTTTGGGTTGTGAACATCATTGCTTTGGTTTTCTTTGCATTTAGTAGAAACTTTTTCTCGAGAAGCTGATGTTGTAACAGGGAGAATTCTGCTTGTAGGATTTCATGAGCAACTTTAGGTGAAGGGTTGCTGACATACAGTACAGTGTCATCAGCAAAGAGAGGTACTGAGGACTTGGTAAGGGTTGAATCAATTTTATTTGTATAAATGGCAAAAAGGATAAGACACCTAGTGTGGGACTAGAACCTACAACCTTCTGATCTTCCAGCCCTAGAGGCAAGCATGCCACTGTATTGGGTTTATATGATAATGGCGGAATGCTAAAGGCGATCACCATTATCACAGAGTGCTGAAAATCAGTTTCAGCACTCTGACTCCCCAGTGCACAGCAAAATAGCACTGGAAACTTGGTTTTCCAATGTGTTATGTGGGGAGCTCTGCCCCCACACACCCCTATGTAAGGATTCTCAACTTTAGTGGGTATATGTTTGGGGCGGTGAAAAACAGTAAAAGGTTCTGGCCAGGTACAAAAGAAGCGCACCACGCCCAGATCCAAACCCAGTACCCTGCCCACCAATGCCACCAATCCACCCACCACACTACGGGGTCAGCTCAGCAGACCACCATGGTACCACCCCTCACATTCACTCCTGCTCCTTGCTGTGCATGCTTGCTCCCCCCATGCATGTACATATAGCGACATCCTGTTGCTATATTCGCTGACCCCCATCTGGCCACCCTACCCTACCGTAGTCCCAATGACATGTGCTTGGGATTGGATCGCCATTATTGTGGGTGCCCAATCACTGACACCCATGTCAAATGCTACCCACTGTACCAACTGAGCCACTCACACAGACTGTACTTAACAATGAGTAAAATATTCCAGTCTCTGTATTCTGTGTCTTCCTGTCTGTTCTTAGACTTGTAATTTATTATGTTACAGAGAAAAAGGATCAGAGGAATACAAGCAAAGCAGCAGTACAGGTGAGACTGGTAACACCTTTAAATATTTGCATATTTGAATAATTTCCTGTTTCATTCTTTCCATCCACGATATTCTTTGGCTTTTTTTCTCCCAAAAATTATTTGCATAGCCAGTTCAGTGGTGCTGAGGGCTGAGGCACTGCATGCCGCACCTCACTCCATGTCAGCGACCTGGGTTTGGGAATGGACTCGGGTCATCAGGAGTCAGCAGGGGAGGGAAGGGGAGGGAGGATGGAGCATTCCACAATGGTTCTCCTTTCTCTGGGTTGGGTAAGGAGGCTTGTGTCACTCTGCAGCAGTTCCTGGCAGCACTGCAGGAGGGGTGCACAGGTGAGGGATGAAGCAGTGGATGCTGCACATTAGTGCACTGATGTCACTGCGCGTCCAGTTCCAAGGGGTGAAAAAAGTGGAAAATTGTGAGGTGATCATGACAGCTGATGGCTGTGCACCACACCCCTGGATCTAGAGAGATGCACCTCCCAGGTCCCTGTGGGGAGACACTCCGCATGCCAGCCTGCATGAGGACAGCGAGTCACTGACCAGATCCTGGTGTGGGTGCTGGCAGCCGGATGACTGCCAGATGCTCCGCAGTGGAGGAGAAATAGTGTCAAGATAAAAAAAAAAAAGATTTGCATGACTTTATTATTGTTGCAGTATGGCCCAGTGGTGTGGAGGATAGAGGCACCCAAGCCTCACCTGCCACCATGCCGACGACCCGGGTTTGGTGACAGACTCGGTTCACTGAGGACTGGCAGGGGAGAGGAGGACAGCTCTCCTCCAATGGGATGTAGGAGTGTGAGTACTCAGCACCAGTCTGACCCCTGGTGGAGGTCTGGGGAAATTAGAAATTAGTGCCTTCTTGGGGACTGGGATGCTGGCAGCTGCCAATGCTTATGGCATGGTAGTGTGCATGATGCCTCTACGATGGCATTGCATGTCCATCTCCCCTACCAGAAAAAGGAAAATGGCCAAGTGCAGCATCTATGAAGCTGGCCTCCCTGGCTCCACACCAGACAATGGGACCCTCTCCCCACACCGGATCCATTCTTCAGCAGGTGGCACCAGCTGTCATAGCCCTGCTATGTGTGGGCTAAGCTGTGGGGCAAGCTAGGTCCAGGGGTCCTTACTGGATCTATCTCTCCAATGGTGTGGCATCCCTAATGACCCCTGCCATGGGGGGGCATAGGGGAAGCTTATCAAGAGGTAAGTCCCTGTGGGTGGCAGTGATGGGGGCTACGGAGGTAGGTGGAGGGTCGAGCTGCACCGCAGCAGGAAGGTAAAAAGATTCACAAAAAAATGTATTGCTGCAGTATATGATGCATAGCTCTGTTCAGTAGTGATTGGACTGCCTGTTTTAAGTAGAACAAATGCCCCCATAGGACTGCAAAGTTAGTGCAGGGACTGGGTGCACTTACAGAGTGACTAGCTTAAATACCAACTGGAAAAGCCTGATAGATGATTGCGCACCCTGACGAAATGCCAAAACAGCAAAGAGATGAGGCATTAGGGTTAGGTCCTTTTGTTCATTCAGCTTGTAGATGACATTGCATAAACCTCTGCTTTGTGTTATATACACTACTATCTCTGTATTGCACCATATCACAGATTAGGAGGCTCAAAGGTTCCTGCTTGGCACCTGATTTCTGGGAAACAGAAATGGACATTTGACCCTCTGTGACACTTTCTGGCAGGTGTTTAACTTTAAATATGGGAACTGCAGTGAGCGCTCACCGTTTGCTCATTGCATTTTCCACACAAGCATCTCCTAGGTTAAGTCTAAAAACTTAATTTGACTGTCCCTGTTTTAAATTGGGCTGGCTGACATTTTACATTTGCAAAAAATTTACAAAACTCTGTGTTTGTGCAATTAAAAAAACATCACACATGAACATTTTCTTGCAAATGGTAACATAGAAACATAGACTTTGATGGCAGATAAGGACCGCTTGGCTCACCTAGTCTGCTCATTTCCCTTCCTACATGATAAGCTGCAGATCTTAGTTAACCAATAGCCTATTTCTTCCTACCCCCCATAATAATTGCCTTATTTCTGTTCCATGCATTCTTGAATTTTCCCACAGTTTTAGACCCCACAACCTACTCAGGAAGGCTTTTCCATGTGTCCACCACCCTCTCTGTGAAAAAATACTTCTTCACATTGCCCCTGAGCTGTCCTCTCTCTATCTTCAAATTGTGTCCCCTTGTTCTTGTTTCTATCATGTCCCCCCTTTCCCTGCTTTCCTCAAGGGTATACATATTAAGCTCCTTTAGTCTCTCCTCATATGGCTTCTCTTGCAGACCCTGTACTATTTTAGTTGCCCTCCTCTGGACTGCCTCTATGCTGTCTATGTCCTTGTGGTGATGGGGTCTCCAGAACTGGATGCAGTACTCCAGATGGGGTCTCACCAATTGTCTGTACAGAGGGATAACAACTTCCTGATTTGCTGGAGATGCCTCTCCCTATACATCCCTGCATCCCCCAGCCCTCCCTACTGTCTTCTCACATTGCTTGCCAACCTTAAGGTCATCTGATATGATTACCCCAGGTCTCTTTCCATTTTTATTGTTGTTACTATCCCCCCCCCCCATTGTGTAATCTTCCACTGGGTTTTTGTTTCCTAGGTGCATTATTTTGCACTTCTCTGCATTGAATCCAAGCCGCCATACTTCCGACCATTCCTCCAACCTTGCCAAGTCCCTTCTCATCCTTTCCACACCTCCTTGTGTATCAACCCTGTTACAGATCTTTGTTTCATCTGCAAAGAGGCATACTTTTCCTTCAGTCCCTCTGCAATGTCATTTGTAAAGATATTAAAAAGGACTGGACCCAATACTGAACCCTGCGGTACCCCACTAGTAACCCCTCTTTCTTCAGAGTGGACTCCATTTACAATTACCTTCTGTGTCCTATTGTCCAGCCAATGTTTTACCCATGCTACCACCCTGGGACCCACTCCCAGACTGATTAATTTGGCTATTTATCTTTTGTGTGTGACTCTGTCAAATGCCTTGCTAAAGTCTAGGTAGGCCATGTCCACAGCCCCTCCCTGGTCTACTACTTTGGTCACCCAGTCAAAGAAATCAATTAGATTCATCTGACATGACCTTCCCACTGTGAACCCATGCTGCCTTGGGTCCTGTGCCCCACTGGCCTCTAGGTACTCAACAGTTCTTTCCTTCAGAAGTGATTCCATCACTTTCCTACCACAGTGGTCAAACTGACAGGTCTGTAGTTTCCTGCCTCTGTCTTGCTCCCACTTTCGTGAAGGAGAATCACATCCACCTTCCTCCAGTCCTCAGGTACCACACCATCCTCCGATGATTTTTTAAAAAGGGTAGTCAATGGTGTTACTAGTTCTCCCCTTAATTCTTGTTGAATTCTGGGGTGAATTCCATCAGGCCCCATTGCTTTGTCCACCTTCAGCTTTAGGAGTTCTTTAAGAAACCTTTTTTCTGTGAAAGGACTGGGATTGACCCCCCCCCCATCCAGAGTGCTTCTGTTAATTGGATTAGGCACCTCCCCCCCTCCTGTTTTGTGAATACTGAGCAGAAGTATTTGTTTAGTATCCCCACTTTTCACTGTCCTCTCTGCCCACCACCTTTCATTCTATGTTAGCCTCACTATAACTCCCTTGTCTTTCTACGCCCCTGATGTACCTATAAAATTTTTATCCCCCTTCTTAACCGAGTTGACTATCTTTTCCTCAGTTTGGGCCTTTGCTATTTTGACTTCCCTCCCTGCTTCCTTCTGCCTTAACTGGTACAGTTCTCTATCTTGCTCCTTCTGTGTTTCCTTATACTTCCTAAATGCTATCTTTTTTTCTCTATCCTTCCTCGCCACCTCTTTTGAGAACCATAGTGTATTTTTCTTTCAGTTTGATTTGTCTATTTGCTTCACACAAAGGCTTGCTGCCTCTGTGATTGCAGTTTTGATATTTCCCCATTGTTGCTCCACCTCTCCTTCTAGCCTGTTTGCTAGTGCTTTTCTAAGGCACTCTCCCATCTTGCCAAAGTCAGCCCTCTTGAAGTCCAGTATCCTCACTTTTGTATGGCTTGACTCTGTAGCTGAGTTTATAGTGAACCACACTGTTTGGTGGTCACTTGTTCCCAGATGGCTACCTACTTCTAGATCTAAGATCCTCTCACTGTCCCCATTTCAGAGTATGAGGTCTAAGATTGCTCCCTCATGAGTAGGTTCCAAAACTAGCTGTCTGAGGCATGCCACCTGTAGGGCATCGAGAATCGCCCTGCTCTTGGATGTGGCTGCAGCAAATGTGCTCCAGTTAACATCTGGCATATTCAGGTCCCCCATCAACAGTATCTCCCCTTTCTCTGCCATCCTAAGGATGCCTTCTATCCTTGTCCATTCCCTCCCCCTGAGATGGGGGTCTGTATATAACTCATGTGTGGATTTTGGTGATAAAATGATGCAAAATAAATGATTAGTTGAGCAAGTAGAATGGCTTTCAGCATTCTGTTTACAATAGCGGTCCATTATTAGAGGGATAAGGACTGCCAGTGAGCCAGTCAGAATGAAGGATTCCACACCCAGTTGTCGGTTATGTTTAAGTGATAACATTCAGTTTTGTGGAGTATATGAAGTAATAATTGGCTTCTGTGTATGATGAAATGCTAAGGTGTTCAATCCCCACAGAAGCCAGGTATTGCTTCTGATACTCCTCAAAATTGAATGTAACTACTATCATACAACTAGGACTTTTGAAAAAATGAGTTAAAACAAAAGGTCTGTGAATCACAAATGAAGAAATCCAGCTTTGAAAAGTAAAGCCATGACTCTGGGCACGCACATTACTGCTGCGATAATATACATGTCCACTATCAGAGCTTCACTTTCCAGAGCTGGATTTCATCAGGTTATGTTGGTCGTTTTTGATTCCAAGCTAAAAACAGAGACTCAGAAGTTCAGAACACAAGATAACGGCAGTAACTACAGTTACCTGACTACCTTTGGAAAATCTAAGTCCTTCAGAAAAAAAGATTATCATGACTTTGCACTGTGTACATTCTCTGCACGTGGTTTGGATAACCAACTGTGGGCATGAACAAAATGCATTGGCAATAGATTGTGGAATAATAATTGACAGTTTTACACTGTTCTGATTGGCTCACAGTAAATACCTTTGGTATAATTATAATTAAGCAACAATAAGACATGGCAGGTTGTGCATTATTGTGAGATAACAGAAATCTTGGTATACCAGAACATTTGGTGTCCCACAATTACCCACATCATAGAATACCTCATTGAGATTATAACATGCTGGCAGTGGGTGATAAAGTATGTTAAGGGGAAAAAAAATGACTCATAACGTTCAGAAAGTTAAGTATTTCTGATCTGTGCCATTGGGATGGAATAACACATGGGCATGTGATCACATCTGACCAATGACAGGTCTAGATTTTTTTTCCCCGTGTTATAATGGTGATTAAAATTGGAAATGAAGTCATGCATCTTGCAATCCAATGTTTAAAAACAAGTGGCCCGATTCCAAGACAGTTACCTCAGGTGTAAATACAGAACGTCAATCCTGATTGTGCAAAACGGAAGTTATGCCAGTGATTTGCAACATACGCAATTCCAAAAGAACACTTATCCTGCACGTTGCAACTGCTATGACAAACACAAGTTATGCTGCAGTTATGCCAAAGAATGCCTACAGCACTGTAATTTGGCTTATAACATGCATAACACACCAGCACCACAGAACTGCTATTCCAGAACAGGTGGCGTAATGAACCATGCCAAAGGACAGTAATGTAAGTTAGAACAGGGAAAAGCTGTCCTAACCAGATCACAGGCCATAGACCCCCCCCCTCCACAAAGCCAGACTGCAGCATACCCCCAACCAGTAGGCCCCGAATGTGGAACTAATGGGAAAACAGTGAAACATCCAAGCAAACATGCCCTAGGAGGCCCAGGACACAGTGAAATGACAGTATTGCAAGTTGCTACATGCATAATGCTACACCGCTATTGCAAGTTACATCATGCCTTGCAGGTGTAACTTACGACATGCCTAATTCTGCATTTTCCGTCGTATCTGGAATTCTCTTGGAATATAAGCGCCTTCTACTTGTCATAGGGATTTTGGTGTAACTTCTTTTTATGCACTGGCTGCATTTTGCACCTTGCTCTCGTAGCTGTCTTGGAATCGGGCCCCAGGACCTCAGTGGAGTCAACTGAAGAACAGATCAGTTTTTTTTATTTTTTGTGTTTTTTGTTAGTTTGAGGGGTGGGGCTCTTCAAACTTGGTGTCATAGTGCTATGTATAGTAAGTTGTGTTCTTTAAATCTTTATTACATGTAAAATCAAATTAATTTAAAATTAGATGGTAACAGGCCTGCCTGGTGGTGCTGAGGGTTGAGGCGCTAGATGCCACACATCATGCCACACTGGTGACCCAAGTTGGGGAATGAGCCTGAGCTGCTGGGGGTCGGCAGGAGGGAAGGGGGAGAAGATTGAGCATCTGGAGGACTGCTCTTCTGTCTCTGGGGAAGGGGACTAGTTGTCCCACCTGCTGACTGCCCTCTAGTGGTGGCTGGAGGACAGTACAGGTCGAGAGGCTCAGAAGCCGATGTGCTTACGTCAGACGGGAGGGAGGGATAAAACAGAAAATGGCCGGGGATCCATGGACCCATGATGGCCCAACTGCTCCAATGAAGTCTGCCTCTCACCACCAGATGTGGCATATCATGTGGTGGGGGACTGCCAGTGCACCTCCACCTGGCCCTGCCATGGAGGGGGACTCTGCGGGGGAACCTTGGGGCAGACAAGCTGGAGGGGAAGGCTGAAGAATGTGTCCCCTCTGAGGAGGGGCCATAGCCCCGTGGAGACCATGGCAGGAGGTACAAAATACAAAAACAAAAAAGTGGTAAGGCACAGATGGGGGGGTACCATGAATTGTTCTAACTCCTAGAGGGTCATAAGGCATGAGGCATAGCTAAGTGCCTTTTGCCTTCTTGGGTTAGATTAACAAATATTACTTCTGGAGTGCTTTGAAAAGCAACTCTGCACTTCAGCAGGTATTCTAATAAACATAATAGACTATACCAGTCTACTACTGAATAGTTTTTTGTGTGTGTTTTATTTTTTTCAATTATCACATTTCAGTTCCAGTTTTTATAACACATTTTGGTAGGCTAGACAAAAGCATTAGCCTATCCTCCAGTGACATCATGGTGCCTTTGTTTATGAGCTCATAATGCTCACCATGACAACAGACAGTGACATCACAAACATCAGTTGTGATGTCACCTGGAAACAGTAAATGCTTTTTGAACGACTCAGTGAAATATGTACAGCATTCTCTGAAATATTTAGTAGATCAAGAACAAGGGAAAGTAAAAGAGAAGAACTAGAAACCACCAACAGTAGCCAGCCCAGTGGCGCTGTGGGTTGAGGCACTGGACACCACACATCTTGCGCCACACCCGCAACCTGTGTTCGGGAATGGACAGGGGCTGCCGGGGGTTGGCAGGAGTGAGAAGGATTGAACATCTAGAGGACTGCTCTCCTTCTCTGGGGAGGAGGGTGACTTAGCACCGGTGCCCGTTCGCCCTCTGACAGAGGCTGGAGGGCAGTGTGCCACACTGCTACTGGGGTGGAGCTGGGGACAGATGTTGGAATTTCTCTGCCATGTCATTGCATGTCCCGCAGCTCAAGGGGAAAAACTCCAAAATTAAAAATCCGGGGCCCATGTGTATGAACCAGCTCAATGTGCCCAGACCCTCTGGCCAGCTTCAGTTCCACCTTCAGTGGCCTCACTCAGGAGGGGGCGTCCCTGAATATGATGGGTCGGTGCCACTGGAGTTAGGCAAGCATGTTTGCAGGCCATGGGGTGTCTCCCAGCGATAATAATAGGAATTAATAATAAAAAAAAGAAACCTCCAACATTAAACATAATGGTTGGAAATCTAACAGTTTAAAAGCTTTTTATTTTGGTAGAGCGCTGCTTTTTAACGCTATCATTGAAATAATTTTTAATAATGTGTTTCCAGTATAAATTCTAATTGTCTTTGCAAATGTTGGTTTATCCTTTAATTAATTTATTAATTTATTTTTCTTTAGCAGGATGGAGATGGAGAGTATTTACAATATGCCATGTTGAATCTGAGAGAAGGGAAGAAAAATCAACGAATCCAACAAGCACCTATTGTGTACGCATCTGTTCAGTCAAAACGCTAACGAGGGAGCTACTCCGCTTCTGTTTGTAGAATTTTTTACCAATAAGACAACTACTGGATAAAAACAGGACAGAGTGAATGAAATGCTTGATGTCTACAGAACTGGGACATGCAAACAATTTGCTGGGAGAACCTACCACCTTTGCTGTAAGATTGAACATACCTGACAGGGAGTCTGGGGACACATGCTGTCATTGTACGTTACATTTTTATACATTGTTTAGTCAGCTTTATGCCTTTTATGAATATACAAAGAAGCCAGCAGAAGAAGGCCATTTGATCTATTTGGTCTGCTCATATTGCAAGGTCCACAGCTTGAGTTACTGTCCCTGCCCCCCCACTCCTCCCATCCTCCCTACCCATGATCCTTACCTTCCCCCTCTGCCTATCCCAGCATGTCTTGAAGCTGCCCAATGTCTTCGATGAGATGACCTCTTCCAACAGTGCCTGCCAAGTGTCCACCACCCTCTCTGTGAAGAAGTGCTTCCTGACCTCCCTCCTAAACCTTTCATCCTCCAGCTTAAGACTGTGCGCCCTCATGTTATGATTGCCACTCAGCTTAAAGAGACTCTCCTTATCAACCTTATTTATCCCTTTGAAGTTCCCGAAGGTCCCAATCATGTCCCCTCCTCTCTTTCTTTCTCTCTCTCTCTCTCTCTCTCTCCTATCTTCCAGAGAGTACATGTTCAGTGACCTCAACCTCTCCTTGTATGCCTTGCCCTGCTGACCAGCTATCATCTTTGTAGCCCTTCTCTGGACCTTCTCCAGCAGGTTAATGTCCTTTTTGAGGTGTGGGCACCAGTACTGAACTCCATACTCTAGATGTTGTATTGCCAGCGACCTGTATAAGGGCAGTATACCCTCCTCTCTCCTACTACTGATCCCCCTAGATATGTATCCCAGCATCTTGTCTGCCTTTGTTGCTGCTTTCTTGCACTGCGTGGAGTGCTTCAGGTCACTAGTGATCATCACTTCCAGGTCCTGCTCCTCCTCTAATGCAGATACTGGGACTCCACCCAGGTAATACTCTGTCCTGGGATTCTTGGCTCCAATATGCATAACTTTGCATTTTTTTGGCATTGAAGCCAATCTGCCAGATCCTGGAACACCTACCCAGCTTTTCCAGACCTTCCTGTAGGTCCTGTATCCCTTCAGCTGCGTTCACTCTCCCACAGAGCTTGGTGACATCTGTGAGTAGGCACATTTTGCCTTTAATGCCATCCCCAATGTCATTGATGAAGACATTGAACAACACCAGCCCCAGCATGGAGCCCAGTGGGACCTCACTGGTTACCTCTCGAGTGCCAGATAACTCTCCCTCCACGATCACCCTCTGGGTTCTGTTCCTTAGCCAGTTTTCCACTCATCTGGCCATCTTTTCCACAACTCCAAGATCCTCCAACTTCCTGATCAACCTTTTGTGGGACACAGAGTCAAAGACCTTGCTGAAATCAAGATAAAAGATGTCTACCACTTGGCCCCTGTCTACTGTCTTTGTGACACAGTCAAAGAAATCAATCAGATATGTTTGACATGATCTCCCCCATGACCCCATGCTGCCTCTTATCCTGGAGACTATGCTCCTCTAGATATCCACCAACCTTTTCTTTAGTATGGTCTCCATGAGCTTTCCCACAATGGAGGTCAGACTGACTGGTCTGTAGTTCCCTGGATCATCCTTGTGACCACTTTTGTGAAGGGGCACTACATGTGCTGTTCTCCAGTCCTGCACTACCATGCCTAACGCTAGTGAACTATTAAATAGGTCTGCCAGTGGCCTTGCCAGCTCCTCAGCCAGTTCCTTTAGTACTCTTGGACGTATTCTGTCTGGGCCTAGTGATTTGTCCACTTTCAATGCCAGCAGACCCTCCCTCACTCTATCATCCTCTATCACTAAATCTGTGTTCCCCCCCCCACTCCTCTTTTCCCTCCTGAAGGCACTGGTCCATCCTTCTGCCTGGTGAAGACAGAACAGAAGTATTCATTTAGTATCCCTGCTTTTCCTCCATTTTCCTCCACCCACTCCACCCCTTTCTTAAGCCTAACAATCCTTTCCTTCTTGTCCCTTTTCTCACTTATATAGTGAAAGAAAACCTTCTCCCCCTTCTTAATTCCTTCAGCTATCTGCAGCTCTTTTTGTGTCTTTGCTCTTCCTCACTTGCCTCACTAGCTAACCTTAGGTATTTTTCCCTATCCACCTCTCTCAGTCTTCCTGAATTTTCTATTAGCCAACCTCTTTTCCCTTACTGCCTTAGCAACCCCAGAACTGAACTAGCTGGGGGCTTTGGCCCTTGTGTTCTTCCCTCTGAGCCTAACACACTCATCTGTGGCAACCAGTATTCCTTCCTTAATGATGGACCACTTTTGGTCCACTCCCATATCTGCTCTAATGCCCATCAGATGGCTCCTTAGAACCTCAATCATTTTCCTGAAGTTCGCCCTCCTGAAATCCAAGATTTTGGTCTCAGTCGGGATGCTTTCCCTGCCCATATCCAACTGGAACCACACTGTATAATGGTCACTTCCGCCCAGTGGCTCCCTGACATTATTTCCTGTACATGCTCCCCATTTGTGAGCACCAGATCAAGAATTGCCTCAGCTCTTGTTGGTTCAATTACACCCTGGGTCAGGAACTCACTCTGCAGTCCTTCCAGGATCACCTGACTCTTAGCACATGATGTGGATGGTATACTCCAGTCCACCTTGGGCAGGTTGATGTCCTCCACAATTACCACCTCTCCTTTCCCCGCAGCTTCCAGTATTTGTGAGATCAGTTCACTGTCTCTCTCTCCTCATCTTGACTTTTGTATGAACACTTTACACAGAAACAGTCTTTCATCATTTTTGCTCCTGGAACCAAGTCAGAATTTTTGTTTTACTCCTGGAACTGAATTCCACGGTCCTCCCATTTCCATCACTGTATAGAACTGTTTCTAGTTATATAAACCTGCACACCATAAATCTGCACACCACTGTGTCTTCTTGTCTAATGATGAATGATCCATTTTGCTGAGTTGAGGGCAGGGGTGGGGCTGAAAAATAATCTCTCTGGCAAAAATGTGAAAAACATCAGCATGTAGTAGTAAAAGTTTTATTTCTATAGAAATATGAACAGGATAAAACTCATCTGAGTCAATGCTGATATCCAGTGAAGTTCCAATGTGTCTTGCGTCAATACAAAAGAAGAAGACAAATAATATTCAAGCTTGTTAATAAGTATCATATGTCTATATACAATTCAAGCCAAAATAAAGATTACACTTGAGCAATTTTTAGTAGACATAAGGGATGATCTTGAACTTCACATTCCCATCCATCCACTCCAATGCAAAAGAAAAGGAGTTGAACAAAATAATCAAACATGCAAGGGGAAAAAGAAGCAACTGGCAGAACTTATACACTTTTCAATATCCCAGATAAAGACCCTACCCATAAGGCATGACAGAGATGGGAAGGAGAACTGAATAAAAAGTAAAGTGAACAAAAGTGGGGAAATCTTTGGCCAAACACTCATCAAACTTTTAGTGAAATACAAGGGAGGTGGATAAACTATGATGTGTAACAGACAAAACATCCGAGGTGTGGATGGTATATTCATGGGGGTAAGAATATTGGAAAGAAAGAGAAAGCCACAATGGACACCGCTGATATGGCATTGCAATATGGGGTTGGGGGGAGTCCCACAGGTAGACAGAGTACTAGGTAGTCAAAGGGATACACTTCAAATACTGTGACCTCAGCTACTTCACCTGCGAGGGGCAGGACGTTGATGTTTTGTCTGTTACAACTCTTCATTTCTTCTCGGTCTCTGAGCTCGCTCCACCTCTTAACTACCCATTGCCTGACCCTTAACCCAAGTGGGTTGGTCACACTGCATCATTTTCACGTATACAGCTAAGTCAAGTTTTATTGAAGTACAGTATATAACAAATTTGTTTCACACCAATTAAAAACAACATATACAATATAATTTGCTTGTCAGCACACGTTTAAAAATACCATATGCAGCAATCATATATCTAGACAAATAGTATAACAGTTTCACATTTTCAGAATTCAATAAATTTACTGTTTTATCCTGATCTGTAAAAGTACGACAGTGCTCCAGAATATTGCCCAGCCATTTGTCTCTAATCTGCTGTAAATGTATACCCTCTAATAATATATATTTAGTTGTTAGCTTCCCTGAGCATTCACTCTTACAATCTAAGCCTTTTTAAGAAAGTAAGCCAGCCTAGAGAATATGAATATATTCCATATTTCACATTCAACCTTGATCTTGCTATCACTTTTACTTGTAAATTTGTTTCACAGTTGTTAATGTAAGCTTCTCTTCTGTGTTTGTTTTTTAAACTAGCACATAATCGAAAATTCCTAGTAGGTGTTAAACAGTCCTTAAATTTTTTATCATATATATATATTTATGACATTCTCATTTTTGACGATTGATAAAAAATGTCTAATTCCTGTATGGTTCTGTTTTTTATCAATGTTTTGATTCCTTTCATGTTTAATTTCTGTTCTAGGGGACTGAGTAATGTCCAGCATTTATGTGCATATCTGTTATACTAAACATCGGTCTCAACACTATCACCTCAGCAGCTTTTAACTATTTAATTTCCTATATTTTTATATGACCTTTGAAAGTATTTAACTTGACAGATTTCAACTTGAGATTATAGTGATAATGTTCCTGTCTCCATTCTTAACATTTCTGCTGGGATGAATTGTAGGAGGCCTCGTGTCAGTATTATATATAGATTTTGAATTGGTTCTACTATGTTGATCCACTTATCTGTACCCCAGTTTCTGCTTCCATATAACATCACGGAGTTTACCTTTGTATGATATATTTCCAGCAAGGCCTTAGCAGAATTATTAATATGTACATATACAGCATTATTAGTACTTAAGTATTAGCATTATCTGCTTGAACATTTATATAATGTTTGCTTAATCTTCCCATTTGGGACCTTCTTGATGTTTTACACCATCCTACATTAACTCCAGTACCTTTTTCTATGTTAAGTTCTATTGCATTATTCTGATCCAGTCCTTTGGACTTCATTTGCTATTATGTTTACTGTACATGTGCTTTTTGTATAAAACTGTTACACTGATATACAGTACACATGTTTACTTCATAAAAACTTTTATGGAAGAAGAAATACAAGGGAGGATGGTACAATTTGGGGAACAATAGTAGAACTTTGATCACAGCTATTTCAATAGCAAATTCAGGTGGACCCCCTACTTTGCATATTAGGGGATTGCTATTCTAGCTCCTCTATGTGAAGATCCAGTCAAATTGTGGTTATTTGCAGCATGCCTGGGCCTTAAAAGGTTAATACTCTCCAACTGGAGCATTACAGCAGTTCCATCAATACAGTGTATGGGTAGCGTAGCTTTCAAGAAAAAAATTAGTCACTTAACAGATTCATTGCATACCTTTGAACACTTGTGGAATCCCTTTCTTAATTATTTAAAAATGTTTGAAGTAACATTCATATCATATGAAGTATAATCCTGTTAGTAGTAGTATTATTATTAATATAATACTGCCCACTGTCTGTTTTTTTACGGAACTTCTGAAATTCTTCTTTCTTAATATTTTGTATCATTGCTATGTAATGTAGTGCATTTATTTTATATTCAATAAGAACTATTGAAGTAAAAACAAAAACATGATAGAGATATATGCAGAAGAAATTCACTCATGACAGCCCAAGATACTTAAAAAATATTTTATTAGATAGACAGACAGACAGACATACATATAGACAGACAGACAGCAGACAGACAGACAGACAGACAGACAGACAGACAGATAGATAGATAGATAGATATATAGATAGATAGAAAGATAGACAGACAGACAAACAGACAGACATAGAAATATATATAGATATGTAATTAAAAAACAAGCATGGCTCACATGAGCACATTCTAAGAGATGTTCAGGACAAACATCAACTGCCAAGCCTAATGTTTCGTGTCAGGGGGTGCTTCATCAGAGTTTTGGCTGGAATCCTACATAATGCATATCTATAGTGCAGTCAATTAAATTAAGTAATAGCTATGCACGTGATAATTATAAAAGTGTATGGTAAAACAGGCTCAATAATTAACACCCTTTAAACAATTACAAACGTATGACATTAAGATAATAATATTGATTGAAAATTCATGGTAACAGGTGTTTGATTGGCTATGCCTTTGGGAACACCTCCAGGCACTTTCATAGTGTTCTTTGTGAATTCAAGGTACTTGGTGTTTCATCAGCAATACCTTTGGGAGCAGGTCCTCAGGCCCCTTCATGGTGTCCTTTGTCTTTCTTTGTTCTTTTCTCAAGTATAATTCATAACTCTGATAAATATAATATGAAAAAAAGACATTAAATACATATCACAAGATGGAGTCATATAAATAGCATATTTTCAGAATATTTACCAAGAAAAATCTCCAAAGGTTTGACCCTCTGCTTCAGCTGAAACCCTGTAGTTTAGAGTATGGCACTTTACTCCCTGAGCCAGCACTGCTCCACACTAGAATTGGTGCAACAACAGTTGTTTTGAAACCTTCAGACTGTTTCATGGACTGACCATAAAGTAAGTAATATGCCACAAGAGGGTTACATTATGGAGATTTAATGCATGATCATGTGACATGCTTCAGTCAATCCTGTTTATGGATTTTCCAATGCCATTTTTGTAATTATATGTATGTCATGCATTGACCAAAATGTCAACAATATAGTACATATGCAATATGGACAATGCATTAGACTATTTTATCATAAAGGAGTTTTGGCACCTCCGTTCTGCTATCTTGATGGCATAAGTACTAGATGCAAACACATATCATGCTGAATCAAAGGAAAAATGAATAAAAGGGTAGATAATAGTCAATATCACACTGTCAAAAACGATACTGTATATTGCATATCCATGAGAATATAGAAATAATGGTTGTCAGCCGAGACCCAGATTTGAGCTGACAGTAGTGAAATCATATATAGAAAAAAATAAAGTAATAAAGCTTCAGTAACATGCTGTGCCTGTGGTGTTTCAAATAAATGTTTTTTTGCCTGAAGTAATTAGAAATTGACTTTTTAGGGGTCTGGGAGACACAAGACCAATCTGAAGTGCTCAGTTACTTGGCACTAGAATGGGACCCACAAAAAATGCATCAATTCTAATTTGTCACTTAATGCTATCCAAAATCTTACACTAGATTCAAAAATACAAGTTTTCCCTCTGATTTAACGTGTAACATTATTGTGTTAGCAAGGCTGATCAGTGCCTTCATTTGTGGTTTTTATTGATTACTTCTGCTAATGGAACCTTGCAGAACCTGGAGCAGTTTTTGCTGTCTTTTATAGAAGAAATTATCTGTTTGAGGTCCCAAGCGGACATCATCTAGAGGAACATAGCTGCACACCATGATCCACCATCATCAACCCATGAACTGAAGTCCCCCAGCACCAACAGTCTGGGGGATTCCAAAGCTATGTCAACATTGAAGTTTGTGAACTCCTGCAAGAACTTAGCCTCAGGCCTTAGGGGAACAGTAGACAAGAGGAACCTCGCATCTCAAACTTGATTTACCCTAAACAGCCATACATTCATTAAACTGGCCTCCACTACCAGGAACACAATGAATCTCAACTCAGACCTAAAGCAGATGTCCACCTTGCTCCCCTACACTCCTGGCTTTGGTGGTGCACTACAGAAAACCCCTTCAGGATTGCAACATCTAGCACTGATCAAAGTTATCCCTGAACAAGTCTCTGTAATGTATGTTAAGTTCATTAGGGGACCTGTGATGAAATCTCTCACCAGTGCATTTTTATTTCCTAGGAACCTGGCATTATAAGCCACTGTCTGAAGGATAGGGGCCATGCCACAGGGTCTACCAACTACAAACCTTCTTTTCCAGAAAGGGATCCATGGCTAGGACTCAAGATATGGAGCACCACTCTCAGATGGAAAAGCATGGCCAGGGCACTTCCTGTACTTAACGGTCAGAATGAGTATTTCCACACACCCGATCCATGGCACCTACCTTCCTCATAGACTCTACACCAAAGGATCCTGAGTCCACCGGAGTTCTTATAAGCTTCATTTGGGAGTCTCAGTCTCCTTAGTGACTGTAACAAGCAAAGTTGTTCTCTGACTGATTCACTCATAGTGGATCAATGCCTTAGTTACCAGATCCATACATATAACACCATAAAACAAACTTTGTCCCACCACAGTCCTCCCTACCCATCACACAGCTTCACTTATTCAACCAATAAATACAACAAATAATCATTCATTCATTCAAAAAAACATATAATCAAAATAAAACTGAAAGAAAATATTGCACAACACAATACATCTAAAATAATAAATGATAAACTTTCAAACATAACATGATAAACACAGGTATAAAAGCAGAAAGATCATTCCAGTCTCGTGATCTAACACTGTCACTCAAACATTTATTTAACACTTGTTGTATTAGTATCTTTGCTTGTGCTGTATTGTCATTTTGTATTCCATTGCTTGTGTGTATACTCCCACTACACAATTGTACTTCTGTTTGCTCTGTATCATTATTTTATTGTTGCTGACTGTATGTACTTTCTCCTGTACCCTTCTCTCCAGGATGCACCATGAGATGAGCAACTTGTTGTTCGGTGTACCTTTCCTGGTGAAACATTTTTAAATAAATAAATAAACATCAACCAGATATCTGTCAACTAATTTCAGTTT
Organism: Neoceratodus forsteri; assembly: GCA_016271365.2. Classification (NCBI taxonomy): domain Eukaryota; kingdom Metazoa; phylum Chordata; order Ceratodontiformes; family Ceratodontidae; genus Neoceratodus; species Neoceratodus forsteri. The sequence goes on from JADMNL010000035.1 coordinate 55,301,864, forward strand.
TACATCATGCAAATTATAAAAACAAAAAAAACTGTGCTACGTAATTGTAAAGGGCAGTGCATCTCCATTTCTGGCAGGGTTCAATGAGCAAGGTCTCCAGGAAGTTAATGTTTCAAGGAGTTTCCATAAATGGATTCAGATTTGCATATACCATGCATATGTTTACTCCTCTTTTTACCCATCTAGGTCACAACCTGGAAATGAGCCTCGGCTCAGTGTACCTTTCCTGGTTACCCATTTTCCAATAAATAAATAACTGTTAACTAATTGCATGTCAATGAATCAGTTGTTGTCAGAAGTAGAAGGACTATGTTTATGCTGAGAACCCTTTTAATTCTGAATTTGAGAACCATTCTTGCCTTTGGTGGTTCTTTTTTCTTGCTGGTTCGGTCCACTCATGTTTTAACAAGGATGTCAATGAGGGGTCCGGAAATGTGTATTCTGTCAGTTTCTTTAACCAGACATCATTGTTTACCAGTATGAAAGAACTTCTGTGGAGCCCAATGTGTGAACATGGTTAGGTCAGCAGTTTGGCCTAGAGGTCAATCAAGCTACAAACATGGAAATACAGAACTGAATCCCACAGGTTGCCCGGCTGCTGACGGGTCTTCCAGGTCCTGTTATGCAACCCCTGTCATGCGTTACCTGCACTGGCTGCCTGTTAGGTGGAGGATCATCTTTAAAGTGGGCTTGCTCACCTTTAAGGCCCTATGGGGCAGGGGCCTGGCTACCTGCGTGACCTCCTGACCCCTATCCTCCCCATACGCTTGCTCTGCAACTCCACCGAGGGCCTCCTGGTGGTTCCGAGGGCCAGGCTGAAAACCTCAAGAGACTGTACATTTGAGGTGGTTGGCCCCACCCTCTGGAACTCGCTCTCCAGATCTCTGAGGGAGGCTCCATTGGTGGAGGTTTTTAAGAAAGGTCTGAAGGCACACATAGGAGCCAACTCCATGGGTGCTTGGTTGCTCAAGCACCCACAAAGTTGACTTATGCACCCTCAATTTTTTGAGGGCAGTATGCAAAAAAAGATTACTGGGGAACCTGGTCACAGGAAAATTACTATCTACTGGCAATGAGCACCCATAAAGATTCCTAAAAGTTGGCATTCCTGAAGGCACACCTTTATTTTGTTAAAGCCTTTTGTAGCTAGCTGCAGTATTAATTTTACTATTCTGATTGATTATTGATTTTAACTGTTTTGTATTTGTTACTGACCCTTGTATTTTTGTATGTAAATTTGTATGTTGTTACACCTCTTTGTAAAACACCCAGAGCCTCTGGGGTTGGGCACTGGATAAATAAAGATTTACTTAATTTCTTATCTCACCGTATGACCCTGTGCAATCTGCACATCCATTGCTGTGATATATCTCTGTTCTTGTGCAGGGTGACACTCAACATTCTATCCCCTCCCTATCCTGAATTGTAAAGTACTTGGGATGCAGATTGTGTGAAAAGCACTATATAAAAGAACATTTTGTCACTTTCTTGTCCTTTTATATGATGCCAAAATAAGCAGAAGCCCTGAGGTGGGATCTGAAAAGGCTAGAAGACTGGTCCAGAATTCAGCAGCTGGGATTCAGTGCCAAAAAGTGCAAAGTCTTGCACATCGGACACAAAATACCATGGAGCCAAGCACAGGATGCGGGGGTAGGTCATGGCATGTCCCTCAAATGAAAGGGACCTAGGGGTTATCCTTATGGGTAATCAGAAAGTAGAGGCCCAGTGTTTGACCACAGTGAGAAGAGTGAATAGGATGATGATCACCATAAGCAGGAGGATAGCAAGTAGAACGAATGGGGGTTATACTTAGAGATGTGCAAACCAAGGCAGGTTCCAGCCTGGCTTAAGCACAGGGCCTGGCTTGGCTTGGCTCAACCTTTATAAGCAACTGAGAGCCAAGGTCAAGCCAGTTATGATCAAATTAAACATTTTTATCAGCTGAGCAATTAATGGAGTGGTGGAAACTTTTCAATTCCTCTCATGCAACTCATGAGAGACAACACTTTCACTAGCCATGGCTTGGTTAGTGCTTTCACTCATCAGGCTAGACCCCTGGCTTGCCTCTGCCTTGGGTCTAGGTGAAAATTCCTTCATACATGTCATTGGTTCTCCCCTACCTGGAGTACTATGTGCAGTTATGGGGCCCTCATATTAGAAAGAACATTGATAGGATGAAGGCTGTGCAGGAGTAGGCAACCAAGAAGGTACAAGGGCATCAAGGGATGCCTACGAGAAAAAGACGAAGGGCCTCAACATGTACTCTTTAAAGAACAGGAGAGCCAGGGATGAGGTGGTTGAGGGTTCTATGACTCTGGTTCAACAAAAATATGTTGACTCGACATTACAGCAATATCTGTATGTTAATCGCAATTGCAGTTGGCATTGTGCCATCCAGAAAAGAAGTGTATTGTAGTGGAGGGTGCCCGAACCCCCCATATTCTAAAATAACGAACTCTGAGTTGGAGCTGTTTCGGGTAGGGGGCGCAGGTCCCAGAGAAGCCATGCTGGGATCCCACATGACCATTACAGTGATCTGCCAATGTTGTTGCTGTAATGGTTTTCCATGTAAATGTTTCGCTGTCAGAACAGCATACATGGTTGAGACTTTAAACACTTTCAGGGGATAAATAGGGTGAGAGCGTGGGGAGCTTTTAGGATGAGCACAAACGGAGTTACAAGAGGGAATGCAATGAAGTTAGTAGGGAGAATTTCCAAATGGGAGGTAAGGAATCATTTTTCACAGAAAGGGAGGTGGACAAATGGAACAGGTTGCCTAGGAGAGTTGTGTGGAGAGACAGTGGTGGGGTTCAAGCATTGGTTTGTGGCTATGCATACGCTTAAAGCAGCAGTGCAATGAAAAACACTTTCCCAGAAAGCTAGTTTTACCTACTGTTAATAAAAATATTAGCCTACCTGTCAAATTTACTTTTCAATTTACCTTATGTGCTGTGCGCCATGTGTTTTTTTGTTTGTGTGTGTGTGTGTGTGTTTACTTTGTCAATCGAATGTGTCAGCCATTTTTTTCTTGAGAAAAAAATTAAAACATTTATAAAATGCTCATATTTTGGTTAAAATAGAAAGTTTACCACCAAGTAAAACTGCAGGATCCCCAGAATCTTTTATAGTGATAAAGAGATGGGGTAACATTTTTGGTCCAATTTCCTTGTACTGCTGCTTTAAATTAAAATCATGTGCTCCCCCCAAACAAAACAAAACAAAAAATTGCTGCCTAGATAATTCCTGCATATCAAAACTGTCTTCTCCAATTTTTCTAGCTCTTACCTCAGTAAAAAGGTGCAATTGGTCTAATGTTTCAGCTGAAATATGAATGACTGCAGCACCAGTTACAAGGGAAGCACATACCCTCAATAAAAAAGAATGAGCTGAGATATTAAAAATGAATGACATATAAAGATAGCTGTATCCAGCAATAATATTTTTAAAAATGTTTTCTGGGATACTGGAAAACTACTTAAATTAACTGGCAGGTTGTCCCACCAAGCTGTCGGGATTTTGTTTTTGTATTTTATCTCTGGTCATCAAACCTGCCCCCATCCTGACTGGTCCTTCAAGCCCTTTCATTCAGCTTCTCTGGAACTTACACTGGCTCTCTCATCCTGTGTTATGGGACTGTGGAGGTGCACAGTCGCCAATGCCTGCCCTGCGGGAGAGTTGGTTGTCGTCCAGCTTCAGTCGGGGTGTTTTCCACCATTTTTCTCTCTGGCCCCACAGTGTGTGCAAAGACACACTGTGAGCTCCACCTCAATGGAGGTACCTGGCAGCATACTGCAGGTCACTTCCCTTTCTGTGTGTCCTGCTGCCCTGTCAACCAGATTTTGCTAGGTGGAAGCCACCAAGTGAGACATGTATAAACTCCTTGCCTGCCTAGGAGAGCTGTCCAAGGGATGTTCAATCCTCCTCCCTCCGGCCAGCTCCAAGAGACACCCATCCATTCCTAAACCCAGATCACCACTGCAGGTGGTGAGGCAGCCAGTTCCACAGTCCTCCATGCCACTGGGCTGACTTTCTGCAGGGTTTTTGGAAACCAAGGACCTAATTTTCAAAGAGCCTAACACAGCTCAGGGAACAACTGCAAGTTTTTCCTCATGTGCTCAGTTTCCAAAAAGGTTGCCATTCTGCAACCTTTTCACAGTTTACACAGATACACATCTTTTTTTGCGCAGCTGTGGAAAACGCCATGCCTGGTATTAATAGGCATAGCATTTTTTTCTACAGCTGTTTTGGAAGAAATTAAATGCCACCCCTGTGCATAAAATGATGAAAATAGCAGAAAGCTGTGCCCAGGGACTTACTCCTTAGGTCCTGCCAGGCCCTTTGAAAATCAGGCCCCTGGTATATGCAGTGTGAAGAGGCCTCCTGCTGGAGAATGAAAGTCACCGCCAATTGACATCGATATCCGTGCTGAAGGCAGAGAATGTTTAGTAGGGAATCTGGAGTTCTGATTGGTCACTATTAGGCTTTATTCCACAGGTAATGGACCAATTAGTGCACACAGAGCGCAAGATCTGTTGTACGTTCATAGCACAGCAGCTGTTTTATTATTAAAATATGGGGTAGACACCAATGATTTACACAGCCCCTCCACAAGACTATGTATCAGCAATCTAGTTGCCAAAAGGTTTAGGCATGTATAGAGGACCTAGACAGATATGTCCCCATGCCCACTACTGTTTGCCATAATGATTGAACCTTTAGCCAATACAATCAGGAACTCACAGGACATACTCAGTTTTTCAATACAAAAACACACTTTAAAACTATCATTATACACAGAGTACTGTATATTCTTGTATGTTATTAATCCCCCAAATAAATCCCTGTGCTTTTGGTAATTATAACTGAATATGGGAGACAGTCTGGGCTAAACTGGGTGAAAATGGAAGCTCTTACCATTCACCCAGCAGATATGGACATCCCACAAGACTCCTTCCCTTTAAATATCTTTTTTTTATTTTTTATTTTAGTCTTTGGTAACCAGGTAAGGACCACTAGGCACAAGTGCCTGTTTTCAGGGGCGACCTGAGAGCACTGGGTGGTTAAGTGACTTGTTCAGAGTCACACAGTATGCAAGTGGAGGTTGTGAGAATCAAACTCATGTCTGATCTGCTGGATGTATCAAGCTCATTCACACCTCATTCCTCTAACCTCTAGGCTATACTTGTTATTCAACTGGTATTCAGTTAACAAATAAAGTTAATTACACATCTAAATCTGGACACAGTGATGGTAAACATTAAACAATGTCACAAAATGGTTAGATCTCGTGCTCACACATTACTAGGATGCATACTAAAATTAATGTATTGCAGTGGTCAATGTACATTTTTGAATCCATCCTAGTAAATATAGAAGATGATTTCTTCTCTGATCTGGACAAAGTAATATCTAATTTTTTATGGAAAAACAAGACATCCAGTCTAAGCAAGAACAAACTCAAGTCCATGCATATCAGAGCAGGACTGGAACTTCTTTGTTTTAAATGGTACAATTTATTCACCGTTATAGATCAAATGCATGTGTGGTTCTTTGATGATCCACCTTCCTGGGTGAGGTGCAAAATAAATAACACATTTTTAAATGGATCTCTGATCCTTTTCATTCAAAGCGTGAGCCTCGAAAAAGCTCAGAGCCACAAGCTCAGAGGCACTGAACGAAACACTGAATGACTAGTGGGAGGTGGCATAGTCTGTGATTTTTACATTCTAATGAGGGAGCCTGCAAGGAATTGCAGCGTCGCTGGGGGGGGGGATGTCTTTGGGAACAGCCCTAAATGGCACATTAGGTAGGTAGATGCCCACCAAGGGAGGGGGGGCAGGCAGGTAGGAGGGAGAGTAGTTCCTCGGGGAGGGCAATTTAAGGTTGGAGGGGCGAGGCTTAGTCCTTAACTTGGCAAGGAATAGGGAGGTTTCTTTTCTTGCTTCATGCTCTCCAGACAGAACACATCTCTTTAGCCTCAGCACAGCACTCCAGGAAGGTCTGCAGCTCCAGCGGATACTTTGCTTAACCATATCTCTTGGCAATGAACCTTCTGCTATACTCTTGACAGTAAATGATTATTGATTATATGCAATATCTTTTGCTCATCTTGTCTTTAAAACCAATAAACATTTTAAGCCAGGAACTGGCTCAATTTTGCTCCAGTTCATTTCTGGAGGGTGGCCTGGGGACAGTCAGCATACGGCAATGAAGACTTCATGGTAGGCAGATGGGTGACCTAGGAACGGTGAGAGCTAGGTGAGGCTGGCAGTCAGTGTGGAATGCCGATGCTCACATGGAAGTCATGAAGCAACATTTCTATTGAGTTAGTTGCTTTGTCACTTCCACACAACTAATCCAGAAGGAAAGTTCTGAATGTATACCAAAACTTCAAGTGAATGACCTCTAACATTTACTCGACGAGATGACTATACTTGCTTTATCTGTTCAATTTTTTTATTTTTTTATTTTACATTTTGTAGGTTGTTCCCATTTTCACCCATCCCTGCCTGCGCGCATATGGGGCACTGACATATGCATGTAGAGGCATGCACACACCAGGCACTGTGGAGTGCCCCACCCTACTAACCGCCCTCTTCCCCACATATGCCACCACCAGACCTCCACACGGTGATGATGGGACTACAGGAGGGGCAGCGTTAACCCCAGGAGAGGAAAGCTGCCAATAGATGGCTCAATCCTGCTCCTACCCCCCCAGCCAGCTCCCCAATGACCTGAGGTCATTCCTGAACTTGGGTTGCTGGTGTGATGCAAGGTGCCTCAAACCTCTGTGCCACCAGACTGGATATCTGTTCAATTTTAAGAATAATTTAGAGTTTATGTTCAATGCCTATGGAACAAAATATCTAGATTTTTTATGAGATCCCCCCCTTGTTTCTTTGTTCACACACAATTACCTTATTGCAATATTTCTTTTGATGCCCTGAAGTTTCTGACCTTGCTGAACCATGTTTTCATGGTATCCTGAAAGCCCAAATGAGTATCTTTTATGTAACCCGGGGGCCGGGCGCAGTGTACCAACGGGCTACTACCCCTGCCTTGTGGGCTCAAACAAGGTTGAGGGGTCTGGGTTTTGATTCTCATTAAAAAGTGGGGGGTCATTCCCAAAAGTCAGATAAATAAGTATGGTTTCTCCACCCAGACTAAAATATACAGTGAGTCAGATATTTGTCTGATACAGCCCCTTGGGATGTTGTAACTACCTACCTCCCCTCACAATCACCCTGCACATGGAATTTCTGAAAGAAAAAACCCTCTACTAATACACATGCAGTTATTAATTATAGTTAATACTATGCTCGCTAATGACATGCTCGTGAGCCAGTTGTAGAAAGATCAAACAACCATTTCCTTACATTGAGGGAGAGTGTTAGGAAAAGGGGAAACGGATCTATAGGTTAAACAACATTTTGCATTTTGAAACATTGCTGACCATTGTAAGGGCATAACCTCCCCCAACAGCAAGACAATCATATAGCCCACCTCCCCACTGGTACCAGTTACTGCATTGTCCCCCTAGGTACCCAAGTGTTGAACCAGTGCTGGCCTGATGAGATGCATGGTTGGCCAGCGTGGTGCACTTTTAACATAAACAATATATTTTGAGGAACTATGTACAATCCCTGGATGCAGGGCAGCCCTTGTGGTTACTCACAATTCTGGAGCACAGTTACATAGGGCCTTAGGAAACAAAGCAGGCTGGAAGACTGGAGAATTGAGCAATGGAACTGGTTGCCAGCAGCCTTGCTGGCTGAGGCAGGATGGTCTGGTGGCTTGTCACCTTTTGGCTTGACCAGAAAGTCTAGCAGCCTGTCACCTTTTAGCTGATGCCCAGAATATGAGAGCACTTCACAGCAGCTTCCTGGTCCACAAAGAAGCCAGACCCCAGGAGTGACCCCATGGTTTGACTCCCCCAAATGGATTGAAAGTGCCCAGGCACTCGGACCCACATGTGTGGCTCCCTTCTTTCCTTTTTCTTATTTAACTTTTTTATTTTGAGAAACAAAGTTACAATAAGTATTTTAGTCATCAACAGTTAAAAATTAAAAAAAAAACCTGGATCATCCTGTAATCAAGATGCAAGTACAAACATGTTACTATTATATTCTAAAAGAAAAGGTATACATCACTTAACAAGCATAAAACTGTAGTAAGAAGCATTCTGGTTATAAACTATAATCAGACCAAAAGATAGTTGGGGACTGTTTGCATTTAAGACAGTATTCATAATTTAAAACTAAGAAATGGATTCCATGTTTCAGTATACACTTCTGTTTTATCAGACAACAAATGACAGATTCTTTCATTATTTGCCAATATTGCCATATCGCCAAACTACTCAGTAAGAGCCAGAGGCCTTGGATCCTTCCTTTTAGCAAGAAGTAATCATTTTAAAACTAAAGTGGCTGCTAGAACCCAATTTGCTTTAGGTTGTGGATTTCTGTCCATATACCTGCAATACAGGGGCAATCCCAGAGCATGTGTAGGAGGTCTGCATGTGCCATTCCACATCTCCAGCAGTTATCCCGTGTATGATAACCCATTTCTTCTAGCCTAAGTGGTGAATAATAGTAGTAGTGTAGAATTATGAACTGTATTGTTCAGCTTTGCACCGCTCTACGGGAGTAATGAACATTAGACCAAGAGCCCATTCAGTCATCTGCAGATATATTCAAGCCAATTTTCTTTTCCCATTTAAACCGTAAAGATTCAACCAAAACCCGGCATTCTTCATTATTAGCTAAATATTTATGGACCCATGAGACTCCCTTCCTAAGATTTGCTAATTTTCTAACTGTGATCCATTCTTGGTCCGTAGGAGGTAACTTCAGGGTAGGGCCTAATAAAGTATCCGATAAAAACTTCCTAACCTGCAAGTAAATTACAAAATCATAGTGCCTAAGCTTAAATTTAGTTTTAAGACCCTCAAAGGACAAAAGAAAACCAGATATTGGGTCTTTTACATCGCCAATATTAGTGATGCCCAATTCCTTCCATTCCTTGTTTTGTATTACCCTCCATTCTTGATTATATTTGGGTTCCCCAAAGTGTTTCCAATTGAGTTGGTGGTTAAATCATGTTAAGCTTACATTGCATCATCGTAATTGCCTTGAGGGAGCCATTAATACATGGGTGAGTTCTTTGAGTACTTGGTAAGAGCTTGAATAAAAAAATCTGATCATTTGTTTGGCCTAATGAGACTCTGTTCAACCTCTAGCCAGAGGGGAATCTCTTTATTAATTATGAGAGACAGATAGTGCACAGCTTGTTTAAATAAAAAGACAACCTGTTAATTCTTCCACCATGGGGGTCCAAAACCCCTCAGAGACCATGGAGCCCTGAGTTTTGAGAGTACAGTTCTGGGAGGTTTGTTGTCCCTCAAAAATGTTTTAACAATGCTAGACAACAAAGCAAACTTGGCCTTTCCAAAAGCGATAGGGATGTTTTGAAAAAGATAAAAATGTTTAGGTGCTGCCATCATTTTGAGAGAGTTCACTTTGCCCCAAAGAGACATGTTTAATCCTTTCCATTTAGTTAAATATGTCTTTATTTCTTTGAGTAAGGGGTCAAGATTGCATTAGACCAAAGTATTGATATTTGGGCGTATTTTAATTCCCAGCTACTTTATCCCTGTCTCTATCCAGCAAGAGTCATCTAGAAGATCGCATCCTATATGAGTGTTTTCTTCAGCCCTTGTATACATCAACTGAGTTTTAGACCAGTTAACTGCTAGCACTGACATTTTAGAGAACTGATCAAGGACCTGTTTGAGCGTTGTTATTGAGTGTCTACATTGTGTCAGTGTGAACAGTAAATCATCTGCATAGGCAAATGTTTTATAATTTGTCTTCCCTATCTTGAGACCTTTTATTTGTAAATCCATTTGTATTGCTCTAATGAGAGGTTCGATGGCCAAAATAAACAAGTAGGGGAACAAGGGGCAACCTTGCCTAGTTCCTCTGTATAAGTTAAATAATGGAGATCTACATCCATTCGTAATCACTGCAGGAGTAGGCTTACTATATAAAATCTTAAACCAATCAATAAAGTGTTCCCTTAAGTTATATTGTGTAAGCATATTGAAAATATAAGACCATGCTAAGGAATTGAAGGCCTTAAAAAATTGATGGAGAGGACAGTTAAAGGTTTATTAATCGTTCGGGCTGTGTACATTACGTCAATAAGGCGCCTAATGTTGGCCGTTCCTGATCTGCCTGGGATAAATCTCACCTGTTCTCTTCCTACTAGTCTGTGCATTAAGCCTCTAAGATGCAATGAAACAGCCTTGGCCAGGATTTTATAGTCCACATTTAGCAGAGATATAGGTCTGTAACTTTCACAGGACTGGGGATCCTTATATTTTTCGAGTATTAAAGTTATAAAGGCACTGTTTAAGGAATTTGGCAACTGTGTTTCCGTAAAAGCCTCAACAGACATTTTGTGTAGGTATGGAGAGATGATCAGGCCTAGTATTTTACACAGCTCTCCAGGTATCCCATCAGGCCCCAGGGTTTCATCATTTGGCAAGTCCTGAGTAACTCTGGTGATTTCTTCTGTGGTGATAGGTCTATTTAAAACAACGTTATCAGAATTGTTTAGTGTGGGGAGTTGTAAGGGCTTTAAAAATTGCTGTGGCTGGCTCAGTGGCATAGAGGGCTGAGGCGCTGGTGCCTTACCTTGGCCCACACCAGTGACCCGGGTTTGAGAATGGACTTGGGTCACTGGGGGTCAGCAGGGTGAGGATAGGATTGAGCGTCTGATGTACTGATTTCCTATCCTGGGGTGGGATTGGGGATGGCCTCGCTCAGGTAGCGGCCCCCAGTGGAGACTTAGAGCACCACACAAGCAGTGCATTGGGGCAACCTGAAAACAGGAAACTGCTCTGCAGACTGCTGGATGATGGCTGATGACCTCAGGCACCTTCAAAGACTCCCCAGAAGCCACAAAACACCTCAGCAGCAACCGAGACCAAAGAAGAATAGTGTGCTGGTCTGCCTCGCCGGTGCCTTCTCCCTTGGAGGAGGGGGACCCACCCAGTGAAAGGGTTACACCGGCTACCCCATGAAGGCTGTAGATATGAGGTAGATGGTCAAGGGGGAGATAGTAGGTGGATGTCTGTGGTCATGGCAGCCTGAAGGAGAGGCAGCTTCAGAGCGTGTAAGGGGGGGAAAAACAGATAAATACAAAAAAATAAATAAATTGCTGCATTCATATGCTTATGTCCTGTGTCTCATTGGAATATAGGCATCTATAAAATTGTTCAAACACTTTGTTAATATTGTGGTTAGAGACTTTAACCTGACTTGTGTTGCCCTTAACCCCTGCAATAATATTTTGTCCAAGCCTTTTCTTTAGACAGTATGCCAGAAGTTTTTCTTGATTTTTCTCCTGCATCCCAAAACTTTTGTTTAGTCATTGATAGAGCAAATTCAGCCTTGGCTGTATCTGCTTTATTAGTATCTGTCTTAAATAACAGTATCTCGTGTAACTTTCCAGGGCCCCTTTTAACCTGTTTGTAATCCCCCTCTATTATTTTAAGTCTCTGCTCCTTAATCTCTAGTTCCTTCAAGGTTTCCCTCTTCTTCTGTGTTGCAAAGGAGATGACCCTTCCCCTAAGGAAGGCCTTGAAGGCATCCCATAGTATGGCAAGGGAGGTTTGCCATTATCATTGAGATCAACATATTCATTTACAGTTTTTTCAATGAAATCTGTTATCCTGTATTAATGAGGTAATGAACCTCCATCACCTGATTTTGTTTTCAGATTTCCTTACCACTAAATATACTCCAACTAGACCATGTTCTGAGATTACACTGCTCTGAATATCTGAAGATTAGAGGGTTGAGCTAAGGCCTTTTGGCAGAAAAAAGTAGTCGATCCTACTATAAGAGTTATGGTGACTGGAATAGAAGGAGTAATCTCTTACATCAGGAAGCATCAGTTGCCATGCATTTATGAGGCTTAAGTCTGTAGTGAGATTCGTAAAGGCTCTCCTTGGATAGTTGGGTTGTTTAAGTCCAGGGGTATTACTCCTGTCCATAAAGGGATCTAGCGCTTCATTAAAGTCTCCCCCACAGATAATTTCCACATCCTTATATAGACTCAAACAAATAGCTAATCTATCAAAACATTTGGGCTGCTTTTTTGTTAGGAGCATACACATTACAAATAACTACCTTCCGTCCATTGAGGGTACCTTCTAAAACCTGAAGCCTGCCCTCAGGCTCTGTCATATGATTAACCTTGACAAAGGGTACCCCCTTCCAGATTAAAATTGAAGTACCTCTTTTCTTTGTATCATAACAACTAAATTCTGTTTGTCCCACCCACTCTTAATGTAGTTTAGCAGCTTCAGGCAGAAGCAAATGAGTTTCTTGAATCAATGCAATGTTGATTTTCTTTTTTTGTAAATAACCTTTTTTTCTTTCATTTTAATAGGTGACCCAAGTCCCTTAACATTTCAGGTGTCTATATTATAGCTACCTGACATATTGTACAGTTATAAAGCTTATATCTCAGGAAAAATATAACATAAAGAATCTAATCAGCATTAAGCTTAATATTTAAGATAAACAAATTAGGATTCCAGATGAAATTACTCAAGGAAAAAAAAAAAAAAACACAACTGTTAACTCTTGAGTACCTAACTATGAGAACTAATAAAACAAACAATCCAAGTAGTTAAACAGTGTTAAATAGATATCATAGCTGTTAAATCTTGGCAACTTAAGAACTAGTGAACAGAAGTCAATGCAGTAAATACAGTATAAAATAGATATTCACCAGTTGTTGACAAACAGCAATTGCCAGTGTGTCCACAGAAAAACATGTACACACCGAGCACCTTAAATGGCTATCCTGCCAGCATCATTGTTAAGAGGGTATAAATCTGTATGATTACTAAATATTCCAATAGGCAAGAATAACATATGTTCAGAGCATTGTTTTATAGGTTGAAGCATCCACTGAACGTGAAGCCAAAGACAGAATAAAACTCAGTTATTAGTTTCATGTATATTAGCAGTGGAGGAAGAGATTAAGTAGGGTAAGGAAACTTAGCCTCAGCTAGTAGCAGTATGGTTAAATAACGTTGGAGTGGCTTCCCTGTGGCGTATATTATGTAAACAGGATTATCTGTAGCTACTCCAGGATTTTTGCCAATCATTCATCCTCTGTACCCATGGTACAGCATTAGCCATAGTTTATCAGCATTTTCCTATTTATTGAATACAGCCTTATGTTCAGGCACTTACCTGTTACTATTTCTGGAGTTCCTTTGCCCTATACCCATGGAGCACACTCTTCCACCTTCCACTTCCTCTTCTGGCTACTGCTCTGGATCTAGAGGGGTGTAGGGAGAGGTGAGAGGGATAAGGAATAGTACAGTTGGATATATATGAACATAACTATGGAACAGTAGTAACACAGATGATGATGAAGATGAAGATAGAAAAGTGAAGACAGTAAGATGGGGATTCAGTTGGAGCCAACACCCTTCATAAACTTACTAAAGGTCATGCTCAAAGCTAAATATAGATGTATCAGCTTATGATAATCATGCCTTATGATACATTAGCAGGAACCCAGATTATAATCTTTAAAAGATCAACAACATTGGGTTAGATATTTATTTATTTATTTTTATTTATTAATTTTATTTAGTTTTTGTTGACCGGGTAAGTGCACTAGACAAATCCTGCCTATTTTCAGGCACGACCCGGGGGAGGAGGATACAGATGAATGCTAACTGACCTTGAACCAGATTAAGCTGTTGGTGGTATTTTTAGTGAATGGGGGGAAATTTGGCCAGGACACCGGGGAAATTCTCCTACTCTGTCAGAGGGGAGTACTCTGTCCAAGATGGCAGAACCTCCTTGGCTTGCTGCAGAGGTGGCTGGAGGGACAGGAGACTTGGTCTCGACTCCTGTCTCTGGCAGTTTGGAGATCACAATGGTAAACTTGGAGTCTGTGCAGGAGTTTAAGCTACTGAACACTCCTCTTCAGGAAGTGCCTAATGCTGAGTCTTTATCTCTTATGGATTTTTTGACTATGTACTGCTCTACCTCCTCAGATGTTGCTGTGTTGGCTGCAGAGTGTTTCACTATGGCTATTGTGGAAACGAGAGAGCGCAATATTGGGAAGCACCTGTCAGACGCTGAATGTTGTTCTACTCTACCAAAACCAGCTTTGCAAAATGAAATATTGCCTATTTGTAATACCGCTAACGATATTGCCTGCTCTTCTGCTCCAGGTACTAAGAATCTGTTTGAATTACTTACGGTCGCACAGTCAGAACTGGTGGATGCACCCTTCTTGCCTGACACTGCTAGAGCTCAACCTTCCCTATCTCTACCGACCGCAACTCGTACAGCTCTGCATATTGGGATCCCTGAGCCTCCCCCAGCAGATCAATCCTTTTTGGTGCAGCCTTTGAAATGAGACAATCTCCCAATGGAGCCTACCTGGACAGTGGAAAACACGTTACGTGGTGCTGGCTGGATACAGGAACCCAGACTGAAACAGTGGGTTTCCGGTCCATCCCCGATTCGGTTCCCCCATCCTGAGGACTTCCTGGATGCACAGCATGGTCAATCTGATACTCGGGACTCCTCTGATCCATTAAGCTTACCAACGGACTTGGCTCTTACCCAAAACCCTGTACTAGCCCTCCCACAAGACTCTAGACCATGGGCCTCTCCTCTTCCTGGCTGTTCTACTACATCGGTTTCGGATACTGCTATGGTGGGTAGGTCGCCCTCTACACAGGTGGGACACACTCGCTCTTTCTCATCTTTGTTTAACTCACTGGTTCTAGCTGCTAAAAGGCATAATGCTGTGTGACTAATTTATAGAGGTGGACTACCTGACCTTCCGGACCGCGTGTTCGTGGCCCACACCTTGCTGAAGGATTCATTAAAGTTTTTTTCTCATGAGATATATGCCCTCATTCATGTTTCTGGAGAATCTACGTTTGATGTAAGTTTCCAGACGTCTTGTGGGTTGGATCACTTTTGGACTAGGTACCATGCATTAAATAGTACTGCCTTATGGACTTCCTTTCAGGCCATTCCCCTCTCAAAACCTGCCTTTAAGACCATCACGGTGATGTTCCGTAACAATGGTGTGGATGTGTCTGATATTGTTTATTGGTTAGGTCAACGTTGTAAGGTACAGGGCCAACCTGAGGCCATCCTGGATATGGAAAATATCTGGACAGGGGGCTGGAAGTTTAAGGTTCTCTTACATATTAATGACTCTGGCCCAATTCACTTGCCTAACTCTTTTTTCCTAGGTCGTGACAGGGGGGATGCTATTCTGTCCGGGACAACCGAAGGCCCGTTACAGGTGTGGAGATCCCTCGCACTTGAGTAGTGTCTGTGATAAGTTGAGATGTAACAATTGTGGAGTGTTAGGACATGTGGGAATTCATTGCCAGAATAGTAGCAATTGTAATCTTTGTGGAGGGCTGGGTCATACATTCCAAACATGTCCCTGGTCTGCTCACATCCAAGCAAATCATGATGGAGGAGTTGATCAATGATTTGTGATTACACAGGCACAAAAAGCATGGCTTCACAACACTGCTATCGTTTCCCCTAAAGCCAAGATAACCCCCGCTCTGACTGTTCTCACCCCTGTGTCTCCCCTGGTTACTACCCCCTTAACAGATGTTGCCGTCGAACCCTACTGGCTGTTGGAACCCCATTTCCCATGTTGTACCTATGGCCGCACTTGGACCACATCCCTGGCCCAAGTGCTATGCCACTCCCAGTGAACCAGTTTCTACTGTGCAACGACATTCTACGAGGACTGGTCCATGTACCTCACCATTTTCTAAAATGTCTGTAGTACCCCAAACCATTGCCCTGTCTAACACTTATGAGATTCTCCAGCTGACTTCTGAAGACGAGGGCGGTGAGTCTCACTCTTCCTCTATTGCATCCTCCCTCCCTGATAACATTACTGACTTGGACCTCCAACTGGGCACAGATCTTTCACAAAAAAATGCAAGGCCAAGGTTAGGCTTAAAGGGAAGAATGTAGCTGGAAAGAGGAAATCTTGAGGTTAGTTCATACTGCATAATTGGTGACATGGCGCCCTTTGTTTGCCACACTATTAATGTCAATAGTTTGAAAAAAACAGAGAAACATAGAATAGTGTTCTCCTTTCTATGATTCTTGCCATTGGGTATCTTTCTATTGCAGGATTCCAGGCTCCACACAGTGCAGGAAATTAGACTGACGAAACATGACTGGCTTTTAGGGCCTTCATTTTGGTCCATAGGCCAAGACCCCTGTTCAGGTCTGGGCATATTAGCTAATGTTCCGGATTTTCATTTACTAAAATTATATGATTTGGCTCCTGGAAGGGCCTTAGTATTAGATTTTGTTTTGGGGGTAACTGCCCGTACCGAGTCATAAATATTTATGCCCCCCAAGTTAAGATGGCTCGCATGGCCTTGCTTTCTTTGATTCGCCCTTATTTGCATACTTCTTTCCAAGTAGTGCTTTCTGGTGATTTTAATTGTGGCCTCAACCTACTTGATAAAAGTTCATTTGCCACCACTAAAAAAATCTTTTGTGATTCGCATGAATTGGGTAACCTGATTCATACTGCGCATCTGACTGACGCTTATCTTTCCTTTACAAAGTTACATACTCCCACTTTCCAAAAAGGAATATTGGCGACTCAAATTGATTTTGCTTTTTTATCCGGTATGTTACCGATTGGCTCGGCTCAGGTACAGGCAGTGGCCTTTTCAGATCACAAGGTGTTGTGCATTGGTATAGGTCCGGTTACCCCTTTTATCAAAGGGCTGGGACTTCGGAAATTTAACACATCTTTGTTGCAAGATATGATGTTTCAGAATTTTATCCTGTCTTTTATTTCGGCTCATAAATCTGTGTTTATTCTTTATGATGATCCCATAAGTTGGTGGATGGACACAAAACATGCTTTAATCATTCATTTGAAAAATTATAGTCGACAGAAAAGCAGGAAGGATTATTTGGTTATTTACAGAAAAGAGCTCATCTACAGTCCTTGCTTTCCATAGCATATGTGATGGGACAGAATTTGTCCCCTCAGATTCAATCAGTGCAGAAAGACATGCTGTATTTTCAGTCCAGACAATCGCAACAGTTGTACCACCAACACAAATTTCATATGCCTGGACCGAGGGATGTGGTGTGTCCTTTCGAGTCTATCTCTTGACAAGTCTCTCAAAAGACTGTGCTGAGTCTTGCAAATTCTGAAGGAACATTATGTGATACACATTCTGATATTCTGCAGATTGTAACTGACTACACAACTGCTCTATTTTCTCCCCCTCTGTGGTACTAGAAGACCCAACACCTCTGTTCAGAGATTTAGATATTCTACTCCCTTTGACACAGAGTGTAGATGTGGCTTGTGCTGCTTTGACAGAGAAAGAGCTGTCTTCGGTGATTTCTTCATTGCCTTGCGTAAAACTCCTGGTCCAGATGGTCTCCCAGCTGCTTTGTACAAAATATTGTCTGACCATTTACTCACTGAACTGACCACTGTATTTAATGCCCTACTCAGTTGCGAGACTATACCTTTAGAATTTACTAAAGGTGCTTTAATATATATCTACAAACAAAACGGCGACATTCACCTTTTGGAGAATTGGCACCCTCTCTGCATGCTCAATACTGATTTTAAGTTATTAATGAAAATTATTGTGAGACGTTTAACAGGATTTGCGGAAGCGGTTCTGCATCCAGCCCAATCCTGCTCAATACCTACTAGACAAATCTCAGATCACCTGATTCTCCTTTGGGAACTGTTTTCCCATGGAACTGCGGGCAAGGCCTCTGGTATTGTTGTTTCAGTAGATCAGAAAGCGGCATTTGACTCGGTTGACCATAATTTTTTGTGGAACGCATTGCGTTTTTTACACATACCAGACGCCTTGTTCCGATGGCTACAAAAATTTTATAGATCGGCTACGGTAGTTTTGGTTGTAAATGGTTGGGTAGGACCTATGATCCCTGTTAAGCGGGGTGTATGCCAGGGTTGCCCTGCAAGCCTTCTTTTATATGTCCTATTTTTAGATGTTCTGATCCGACGTCTGAATGCTCACCCTCAGATACATAGATACATAGATACATAGACAGTGTCGGCAGATAAGGGCCTATGGCCCACCCAGTCTGCCCATTTAAGTTTGTAAGTTCAGTTTATGTTTTCCAGGAAGTCTGTTGCTCCTTACCCCTGATCTCCACAATTCCTTTATGTCTATCCCATGCATTCTTAAATCCCGTGATTGTTTCAGCCCCCACCACTTCCTCTGACAGGGTGTTCCACTTGTCCACCACCCGTTCTGTGAAGAAATTCTTCCTCACGCTTCCTCTGAATCGTCCCTCCTCCAACTTCATCCCATGCCTCTAGTCCTGGAACATCTTTCTCTTAAAAATAGTGCATTCCTGCACCCTGTTCCTCCCTGTAAGATACTTGTATGTCTCTATCATATCCCCTCTCTCCCTCCTCTCCTCCAGGGAGTACATGTTCAGTGCCTTCAACCTGTCCTCATAGGACTTGTGATGCAATCCATGCACCATCTTTGTTGCCCTCCTCTGAACCTTCTCTACCCTGTCTATGTCCTTACGTAGGTAAGGTCTCCAGAACTGCACAGTGTACTCCAGGTGCGGCCTCACTAGTGTCTTGTATAGTGGAATTATGACCTCCCTTTTCCTGCTGGTGATGCCCCTGCCAATGCATCCCAGCATCCTATTTGCTTTACCTGCTGCCTTGTCACACTGTTTCCCTGCCTTGAGGTCATCAGAGATGATAACTCCAAGATCCCTTTCCTGCTTGGTGCATGCTATATCCTCACCCCCCAACTGATATACTGTGCCAGGGTTTTTGTGCCCCATATGCATTATCTTGCATTTCCTTGCATTGAATTTCAACTGCCAAACCCCTGACCATTCTTCAAGTTTCTGCAGGTCCCTTCTCATTCTGTCTACACCCTCTGGTGTGTCTACTGTGTTACAGAGCTTTGTGTCATCAGCGAACAGTGAAATTCTGCCTTCTAGGTTCTGTGCAATGTCACTGATGAAGATATTGAATAGTACCGGTCCCAGCACTGATCCCTGTGGTACCCCACTGGTCACTCTTCCCTCTGTAGAGTGACAGCCATTTACCACCACCCTCTGTGTCCTGCCACCCAGCCAGTTACCTACCCACCGCAATACTGTCCTGCCCACACCCGTATTCCCCAGTTTGTGCAATAGTCTTTTATGTGGCACAGTGTCAAAGGCCTTGCTAAAGTCCAGATAGGCCATGTCCACTGCCCTCCCCTGATCCACCTCCCTAGTCACCCAGTCAAAATTCAATGAGGTTGGTCTGACATGACCTTCCCTGGTGAAACCATGCTGCCTTGGGTCTTGTAGTCCATTGACAACCAGATGTTCCACCAATCTCTCCTTCAGTAGTGCTTCCATGATCTTCCCCACTACCGAGGTGAGGCTGACTGGTCTGTAGTTCCCGCCTCATTGTTCCCACTTTTGTATAAGGGACTACATCTGCTATCCTCCAGTCTTTGGGTACCTCCCCGTTTCAAGTGATTGGCTAAACAGGATAGCAAGAGGTTCAGCCACCACCTCTTTTAGTTCTTTAAGGACCCTGGTTGCACCCCATCTGGCCCCATTGCTTTATCAACTCTTATTACTTCCAGTTCCTCAGGACCCTTTTCGTGTAAAGGACTTGTGTCCATTTCTGCACCATTCTCACCCTTGTACTCCATTCAGACCCATTACCCTCCTCTTCCTTAGTAAAGACTGAGCAGAAATACCTGTTCAATATGTCAGCTTTACTGTTGTCATCCTCCACACAGACCCCATCCTCCCCCTTCAGTCTCACTATCCCTCCCTTTGCCTTTCTTTTTTCACTTATGTACCTGTAAAAGGTTTTGTCCCCTCTACCCACTGAATTTGCAATGTGTTCTTCTGTCTGAGCTTTGGCTTCCCTTACTGACCTCCCTGCCTCCCTTTGCTTCTCCTGGTACTTCTCCCTATCCCCTTCTGCCTGTGTCTTTTTGTATTGCCTGAATGCAATCTTTTTGGCTTTCACTTTCTTTGCTACCTCTTTGGAAAACCATAATGGTCTCCTCTTTCTTTCCTCTTACAACCTGCTTAATACATATTCTGTTGCTCTTGTAATCCCCATTTTAAATACTTCCCACTGTTCCTCAACCCCTGATTCCTGCCCCATTCCCTTAATGCCTCTTTCAAGTATCTCCCATTTTCCCAAAGTTTGCCCCCCTAAAATCCAGGATACGTGTTTTTGTGTGGTTTGGTTCTGCTCTTTCTGGGATTTCAAACCACAGTGACTGGTGGTCACTGTTCCCCAGGTGCTCCCCCACTGTTACCCCATCACACTGTCCCTGTTTGTGAGCACAAGGTCCAGTATTGCCTTCTGCCGAGTTGGTTCCATGACCAGTTGCTTGAGGAAGGCACCCTGAAGGGAGTCCAGGATAAATCTGCTCCTAGTTGATGCTGCTGCTGGGATGCTCCAGTCCACATCTGGAATATTGAAGTCTCCAACCAGTACTACCTCACCCTTGTCTGCCATCCTCTGGATGGCTAAGCATCAGCTCCTATCTGTTTCTTCCTCCTGGGCTGGTGGTCTATAGACCACACCTGTGCGGATGGCTGGGCCCATTTTCCTTTCCAGCTTAACCCACAGCATCTCTCCCATTTTGTTCCTCCTGGATCTCCGTGGCCCTTATGTCATTTTTCACATACAGCCACCTCCTCCTTCCTGCCTGCCCTGTCTCTTCTGAATATGTTGTAGCCAGGTATGGCCAACTCCCATTCGTGGTTATCATTACACCAGGTTTCAGTGATGGCTACAATGTCCAGGTCTGACTGCACCATGACAGCCTCCAGATCTTCCATCTTGTTGCTAAGGCTCCTGGCATTTGCACACATGACCTTCCATGATTTGACCTCCTAGACTGTTTCGCTGTTCTACTCCAGCCCCTTCCTTGGTTGCCCTTTATCAGTGGTTCACCTTGCTGTCTGCCTTTCTGCTGAATTTTGCCCCTATTCTGCCTATCCACCTCCTGGGTGCTAATCTCCATCTTTTGCACTTGGCTAACCTCCACATCCTTTCCTTCCATTTCTCTGGGTACCTCTATTTGGTTGTCCCTGTTTGGCAGTGTGGCATATGAGTTCTTGAGTGGAATAGGATCTGGGATGTGCCTCTGCCTGACTGGTCTAACCTCCTGAGCCCACTGTCATCCAAGTGCCTCGTTCTCTGCATCCTTTGAGGCAGCTGCATTGGACTGAGTGGTCTCTGGATAGGGGTAATGGTATTCCTGACCCAGTTTACTTCCGCTCTGAGTCTGGCTACCTCATCCCGCAGTCCAGAAAGATCCATGCAGATAGGACAGCACCTCAGTGTCCAGAAGATCTGCCTGAATATGGCTGCCCCACAGCCACTGCATTGCACATGCAATTTCTTGTTCTGATCTGCTTGCACCGTATAAAGCCATTGCATATGCTGATGACATTTGCCTCCTTTTGGCTGATACGTCCTCGGTAGCAGCTTCCCTACAAGAATTTACTTTATTTGGGTCTTTTTCAGGAGCTTGTTTGAATTTTGAAAAAAGTATGGATATTCAATTAGGATCCATTAGGGTCCTGATGCAACATGTAGGCCCACTGCGTTTGGTGGAGGGGCCCATTCGAATCCTCGGAGTCCACTTTGAAATCTGTGACTCTGATGTTTATAATTGGGAGATTAAACTAAAACTGGGTAAATTGAAAGTTGCCTCTTGGAATAAGGGATCTATTGGGAAGAAAAAGAGGGTTTATTTAATCAAGACCTTTTTACTGCCTCTAGTTCTTTATCTAAGTTATGTCTTCCCTATCCCAAAACAAATGGAAATGGCGGTTCTCAGCTTGTTTTTTCAGGCACTGTGGGGAAGCAGGCTGAATCCAATCAAAAGAAATGTTACTTATCTACCTATTACAGAAGGTGGTGTCGGTATGGTTAACCCCTTGTTGTTTTATTTTAGTGTTTTTTTATAGCCAATTTACGGCCACTTCTGATTAATACTCAGAAAGGATGGGAAATGTGGGTTTATGATTCTTGTGAGATCTGGTTCCACCAGTGGGAACACAACTCTTTGGGTGTGCTCCGTCCTTCTGGCAACACGCCCTTGTATGTGAAATATATGTTTTTACATTTAAAACAATGGCGAGTGTCACCTCAGATGCTCCTTGATCACTCACATAAGACACTTTACAAGATGCTTCTTTCCTCAGTATGTATGATACAGTCCCCTTTTGAAAAATGTCCGCTTCAACATATTCCCTCCCTTCTCTCTCTGTTGCGATGTAAAAGAATCCCTGCGCGTATGTGGGATTTTCATTGGCTGTCATGCCATGAAAGGATTAATGTCAAAGCTAACCACAAACATTAACAACTTCAGGATAGATCATGTTCTAGACCATTGTGTAATGCAGCCCTAGAAACGATATCTCACTTATTTTTTGAATGTACGTTTATTCAGCAATGGTGGGTTTTTTGGGGGGCAAAAGTGGGCCTCTCCAATGTTTCAGACTGTTTCTTTTCAGACAAATATATATGGTGTTTTTTCTCCTCAATGGTCTTTCTGGCATATGGACACTCTTAATCTTATTTTAGTTGTGATCAAATGGAATATTTGGATGGCTAGATGCCAGTTTATTTTACAGCAAAAGGACTGCACCTTTTTGGAACTTGAGCGGAAAGTTGTGAAGGGCTTACAAACCATATATGCATATGAACAATCACTACACTTGGCTTCAAGTTTACTTGCCTTATGGATTGCATTTCTCTGGATTACTGATTCGGACTCAGCCATGACTTGATGGCCCCCTTCTAAATTTGTTATGCGATGTTTTATTGTTGTGCAGTTCTTTCTTTACTGTTTATTATGACATGTTCTGTTCTTGTGTATGTCACACGATTTCTTGTTCTAATAAAACTTTCCCCTACTCTTTTCGAGAAGTGCTGTGGGATCTTTAACATCCACCTGAACTACCACCAGAACAGGCAGATGGGACCTTGGTTTAGCATCTCATCTGAAAGACGGCACCTCAGGAGTGCAGCACCCCCCTCATGCTGCACTACAGTGTCAGTATTGGGATATTAACCCAAGTGCCTGGTGTGGGGATAGAACCCACAACCTTCTGATCTCCCGGCCTCAGAGGTGAGTATGCTACCTGATGAGCCACTGACACTGCAAAATAAGATAAAAATGTTGTTGGCAGGAATATCACGATGTACTACCATGCAAGATTTAGCCTATGTCAGCTGTCCAATCATAATGTGTTTATAAACTGTGCATACTTAAAGCAAGGATAGAATCTTAGAGCTCATCAGTAATAAGCAATTATCTATTGCACCTTCTTACAGCACTCTGTGTCTCAACACATGGGTTATAAGTGCTCTTCTCATAGGCTGATGCACAAAAGGAATCCCAAATTCAAAATCTGATCCCTCTCCTTCCTTGTAACTTCCAGAATCCCCAGTTCTTTTGTGCATCATCCCAGGCTGGTCACGGTTTTACCTGGCTCTGTGCCAAGCTACAAGGTAAGGCTACAAAACTCCCTATAATGGATAAATTAGACAACTCCCAATGATATTGCTGTACATGTAAGCAGCAAAGAGTACTTCTGAAAAAAGGGGGTAGTTTCTCCTTAAATATGCGGTTTAAAGATTAAGAAAGTTGCTCACATCTGTATAATGGTGTATAACACTGTATAATACTGTATAATGGTGTATAATACTGTATAATACTGTATAATGGTGTATAATACTGTATAATACTGTATAATGGTGTATAATACTGTTTAATACTGTTAGCTGCAGCCTAATCCACGGGTGGCATCAGGGCAAGCATAGATTAGGAACTGGATTTACAATTTCAGTTGCGTTGCAACTTTTTCTGGCACACTGTTTTTAAAATAGTCACCTGTACTCTTAACAAACCCACCTCGGTTTACCTTGTTCAGCCAAGGAGGGGTAGATAAACCTCTAAACAAGGCCGAGTTGTCGGATCTCCCAAGTCTCCCTTTTAGCTCATCTCATTTAGCCAGAAGGGAGGCAATCAAAATGGAGATGCATTGGCTCCATGGCTAAGTTTGAGCAGTTTGGCAGTCCTGGGGGTTGCAGTTCACCTTGTTCAGCTGCAACCACTACAGGAATACTTCTCTCAACTCATCAGAGTGGTATGCAAGACACTCAGGATTGATGAGTCAGTAGAGCAACCGGACAGCAAACTAGATCCCCTAGCACGGGAGAGAAAACAATCCTCCAGTTACTTCCCAGCGTGCAAGGCACTAGACAGCATACTAGCCAAGGAATGGGAGATGCCAGACCCAATTAAGAGCACAGAAAAGGAAACACTTGAAAAAAGGCACCCAGTGCTTGTTGATAAGCAAAAACATTGGGCAACTGCACCAAAAGTAGACTCGGAGGTCTCCTCCCTGAGTAACAAGACCGTGCTGCCTTCATAGTCGGCACTGGCCCTCAAGGACCCCATGGATGAGATAGAATAGTTCATGACTTGATCAGCATGGACATGAGGGCCTCCATGGCTGCAACTCACTCAGTGAGGGACATCCTTAGATGGTTAGAGGTGCTTCAAAAGAACATTTCTTAAAACCAGTACCCACAGCACCACCATGGATTATGCTATACAGGCCATGAGGTATGTGGCAGATGCCACCATTGACAGTTTTAAGATGGCCTTCAGGTCAGTGGCTTCTATCAATAGAGCAAGGAGACATATATGGCTTAAACTCTGGAACGCAGATCAAGAATCAAAGGCAAGTGTGATGAAACCACAGTTCTCGGGTGACAAAGTCTTTGGACCTGGGATAGAAGAATTTACCATTAAGAAAGAGGACAACAAGGACCAGGGTGGCCAGGCTACCCTCCCATCCTTTTGGGGCCACAAATTTTGTCCCTACTCAAACAGGGCAAAAAGGGTTCAGGGCCACCAAGGGCAAGACAGGTGTTCATTTGGGTTCAAGCCAAACTTCTTCAACAGCAGACAGAATTACCAAAGTAATCGGGACAGAGACACACACTACAATGCCAAACAGGGTTTCAGACCAAACAAGTCTAATAGGGGATTCTGCCAATGAGAATTCACAGGTCCAGGGTCAAGCAGGCACAGTGGGGAGAAGACTACAACACTTTGCCGCAACCTGGACCACATCAATCAAGGACAGATGAGTCAAGGAGATAATTTCACATGGATATGCCATAGAGTTCAACACAATTCCAAGAAGAGAGAGGTATATAGAATCACATGTCTCAAGAGACAAAGCAACCTCGCAACATGTAAGAGCTATCCTAAATCAATTGTTACACAGCAGAGCTATAAAGCCGGTCCCAAGTCAAGAGAAATATACTCCTGCATCTACTCAGTATTCTTTCTAGTACCCAAAAAGACTGGTGACCTCAGACCCATTCTGGACCTTAAATCTGTGAACCAGTTTGTACAGTACCAAAAATTCAAAATGAAAATCCTAAGATCTACAATTGCGGCAATCCACAAGGCAACATTCTGACATCCATAGACTTGAAGGATGATTACCTACAAATTCCCATCAGACCTGCCCATCAGAAATTCCTCAGCTTCAGCATACTAGGTTACCACTTCCAGTACCAGTGCTTGCCATTCAGCCTGGCATTGGCACCATGAGTGTTCACCAAGGTCATGGTACCCCTAGCAGCAAAACTATGCACAGAGGGGATTCAAGTGATGCTGTATCTAGATGATGGGTTAATAAGGGTGAGATTAGTGGAAGAGTCACAGTTAGCAACTTGAAGAGCACAACAGTTGCTCAGGGCTCACAGGTGGATAATCAACGAGGCCAAAAGCCACCTGCTTCCCATGACAGTGATAGAACACTTGGGAGCCACATTCAATACCAGGATGGGCACGGTCAGATCTTCAAAAACCTGTATCAACACACTGGTGACACAGTGCAAGACAATGATAACATGCAATTTAGTGACACTATGGCACCTGATACAGCTATTAGGACTCATGGCAGCCCGCATAGACCTGCACGACTGGGCCAGGCTGCATATGAGGCACCTATAATGGCTCTTACTAGGCAATTGGGATTAAAATCAACAGAATTACAACCTGAAAGTGGCAATCCCTGTAAGAGTAAAGAATTCACTACCCACACAACTTCACACAAGGGGCAAGATTGGAGATAGATATAACAAGAACCCTAGAGACAGACGCAAGCCTGCTTGGATGGGGTGCTGTACTGGACAGACAATCAATCCAAGGAAAATGGACAGACCAGGAGTCAACACTCCTAGTCAATATATTGAAGACCAGAGCCATTCAGCTAGCCCTCATACATTCAAAGTTCAAGTCACAAAACACCATGTAAGGGTGTGCATAGACAGCCGGGTGGCAATGGCATACATCAACAAGCAGGGAGGAACAAAAAGCAGGGCCATGGCTTGAGAAACAGAAACACTAATGCTATGGGTAGAAAAACATCTGCTCAGTCTCACAGCAGTTCACCTGGCAGGCAGTCTGAATACAAGGGTGGACTGGTTGAGCAAGCAGACCCTACAGCAGGGGGAGTGGCAACTCAACCCACAAGTCTTCAAAAGATCCAGAAGAAATGGGGCCCCTACCAAATGGATCTCATGGCTTCAGCAGCCAACATACAGTTGCTGACCTATATATCCAGATACAGGAACCCGAGAGCAGCATGGGTGGATGCAATATCCACACCATCAAACTTCAAGAAGACATATGTTTTTCCCCCCCCCAATATCCATGATACCAGTGGTTCTACAGAAGATCAGAGACACAGGTAGCATGGTTGTCTTAATAGCCCCAGATTGGCTGAGAAGAACGTGTTACACATTCATCAAGAGAATGTTGATGGACACATCCGTGTCACTGACCCATCACCAGAACTTACTCAGACAGAGGCCGATTTGGCATGAGGACCCCTGACCACTGAAACTGATGGTATGGCTGCTCAGAGGACTAGACTGCTAAGTTTAGGGGTATCAGGTAAGGTAGTGAACACCTTGGTACAAGCCAGAAGGGAGTCCAATAACAGAACTTACAACAGACATTGGTGGGTATTTGCTTCTTGTTGTAAGGTCAAAGGCATAAGTGTATCCCAGTGCAGTACTTTGAATGTTTTAGACTTCCTGCAGAATGGATTAGAGAAGAGGTTAACGGATGCATCTCTAAGGGTACAGACAGCTGCCATCGGGGCAATAAGGGGGGAAACAGATGGACATCTACCCGGGGCACACCCACTGGTTCATTCATTCCTAAGGGCTGCGACTAATATTACTCACACTCCAAGGCCCATAACAACTCTGTGGTGTCTCAAATGACTATGAGATGCCCTAGCCATATACCCTATGAACCTCTAGATTCCATGGCATTACATTATACTTACCCTGAAAACCGTGTTCCTGGTAGCAATCTCTTCAGCCAAGAGAACTAGTGAACTACAGGCTCTCTCATGTAGAGAGCCATTCCTTACCTTCTTCCTGGACAGGGTCATTCTCTGACCCATCCAATCATTCATTCTGAAGGTAGCCAATGCCTTCCACACAGCTCAGAAAATCACTGTTCCTACACTCTGTCCTGAATAAGGGGATCCTAGCAAGGAGACACTACACTACCTAAACCCAGCTCATGCAATCCAGACATATCTGGCCAGAACGGAGAACTTGAGACGGTCATACAGACTATTCATCATACTCCATGAAGGTCAGAAACAGAGTCTAGCAGCCTCCAGGTCCATGATAGCAAGATGGCTGTGAGACACCATCTCTACAGCCTACAGGGCAGGTGGTAATACTCCTCTTTCACATATCAGGGCAACTCCACAAGAGGTGGCCACCTCTTGGGCAGAGCATAATGATGCATCGGTGAAAGAAATATGTCAGGCAGCAACCTGGGCATCTCCACATATTCACCGGGTACTACCAGCTGGATAACAGACTAACAGGTAACTCAGAGTTTGGTCGCAGGGTTCTCTAGACAGCGTTGAGTCAGATTCCTCCTCCCTCGCAAGATAAGTCTAATACTGCTGTATAATCATCCATGTGTTGAGACTCAGAGTGCTATAACAAGGTGTGATAGCTAATGGTAGTTTACTCACCTGGTAAAGGTGATTATAAGAGCACCTTCTTACAGCACTCCATACCCCACCATTGAGGAGGAACATAACAAGCATAGGAATAAGAAAATGATTGTATATTGTAGGTCAAAAAAGGTATATGCAATACTGTTCAGTGCATGTATAAGTAACAGACAGATGCCCTACACTGACAGTATCTGTGTAACAAGAGGAAATGTTAATGGAATACAGAAGAAAGGAAAGAATAATCCTTCACATAGCATCACAGTGTGCTGTGTACCTTTATACCCACCAGCTGCCTTTAGGAGGTGGAGGAGGGTGGTCAGAATGGATTTTTCGGTTATGTTTTCAGGAGTAGCATAAGCTCTGAAAGACTTCATACTGGGGATTCTGGGAGCTACAAGGAAGGAGAGGGATCAGATTTCAAATTTTGAATTCCCTTTGTGCATCAGCCTATGAGAAGAGTGCTTATAACCCATGTGTTGAGACTTGGAGTGCTGTAAGAAGGTGCTCTTATACTCACCTTTACCAGGTGAGTAAACTTCCATTATTAGTGGCATATTGAGCAATAACTGTAACTATAGCATATAAGCTTATATCATGAAAGGGAGAAAGACTTGAGGTTTGTTTAAGTATGTCACATAACCAATCAAGAACTTTCAGAAAAGTTACTAAAGCAGTTACCACCAGGAAGCATCAAACCTTTAATGTAAAATAGAAATCTCTTTAGAAAGGACCTTGAGTACTGAGCTGTCTCTTTAAGAAAGTCCCCTGAAAAAAACACATGACCTGTCTTAATCAATCGAGTGTGCGCATTTCCTGCTCTGGGCTTAATAGAGAAACAGAGACATTTTTCATTGTATCATGGAGTCTGCAGCAATTTGTGGAGATAAATCATCCAATTCCGGGTCTGAAGAACATCCAGCACTAGGAGGCCACCTATTTTCCTTGCTTCTACTTCTAGTTCTCTCTTTTAGGATTCACAATTCATCTTGGTAGATAACTTGGGCACTGAGGAAAGGGTTTAACTTTCCTTAGAGTGTTGTCTGAGGCCAGACCCTTGTTTTTTGCAGCTTCAGCATGGGAGTGCGGAGTATTATCCTGGCAGGATCTGGTAGCTGTTTGAGAGGTTGTTTTTGTCTGCGATGCCAGCTGGGAGACATAGTTGTGCAGGGATTCATTCATTGTATTAGGTGCAAGCATGGTTGCTCCAGAGATGTGTGCAGGAGTGCTTGCAGCGTGTGTGCACGCTCTATGTTGTAAACTCGAGTTGGCCATTCTAAAGATTCTGAACTGTCTTCCTTGTGTAGCGGCCATCGATTCCCAGAAATAGTAGTATTCCCAGCGTTTAAAAAAAAGTACCAAACCTTTTCTACTGAGTCACAAATTATATATGGCCCTCCATCACAATATACTGCTAAAGAAGCAGGGTACTTCATACAATGAGACCACCCTCAACTCTGAAGTACTTTTCTGTCTTCATCAAACTCTTTCCTTTTATTAACAGTCTCAGCAGCAAAGTCCTGAAATAAATAAGTATGGTTTCCTCTCCACTGCAGCTGTTTCCTGTCCCTTGCCAACTTCAGGATGTCTTCTTTGACAGAAAATCTCAGAAAATTAACAATTATAGGTCTGGGCCTACCTCCATTTGGTGGAAGGTGGGCTAGAGAGCAATGGGCCCACTTTATTTCCAGGGGCTACTACCATTGTTTCTGTAGTACTTCAGCAAAAAAGTGTTGCAAGAAGGGAATCATTTATTTGCCCTCCACTTCCTCTGATAACCCAACAATCCTCAAAAGACTCTTTCGACCCCTATTTTCCAGATCTTCTACTTTGTTCAGCAAGAATAATATTTTTTCTATTTGTTTTGAATGTGTACCCAAGAGATCCTTTGTACAGTAGAAAGAATCTTCTACTGAGCTTATTCTCTCTTCTGCCTCTTCCATTCGTCCCCTTATCTGAGCTTTTTCTTCCCCAGGTCTGTCTATTGATATTTTCATATCTTTAACATCCATTTGAATATTGGCTAGTATGTCTTTTATTTCTTCAAAATCATTTCCATTAGTTGATTCAGTTGATACATTACCTCTGTTTTGCTGACTTAAACTTGTGTGTTAGACTGTTGGTGGCCATTGCATATTTTCGGCTGTTCATACACCAGGTGGTGCCATATAAAGTTCAGAAGATTCCTCACAGCGGTTACCCAAAAAAAACAGAACTATCCCAAGGCTGTAAATGAACACTTTACCATTGTGTTTGGTACCTTTTGGTAGATGATGCTTAGAGGAAGTAAAGCAGTCTGTATTTAAGCCATGATGAGCATTTTTTAAACAGATTAAACATGATTTTGATCACAACGTTGGCGGCAGCAGAGAATCACACCACCTCCATCTTA
Organism: Neoceratodus forsteri; assembly: GCA_016271365.2. Taxonomy (NCBI): domain Eukaryota; kingdom Metazoa; phylum Chordata; order Ceratodontiformes; family Ceratodontidae; genus Neoceratodus; species Neoceratodus forsteri. The sequence goes on from JADMNL010000035.1 coordinate 55,332,449, forward strand.
GCACCAGCTCACACTCCCCATTGGCTCCCCCTTTTCTGATCCATCCTACTTGATAAGGGCTAGCTGGTCCCTTACCTGGCTCCAGAACAGCGTGAACAAACTGCAGTCTCTGTTTCCACCAGATTCAACTCAACATTCAGGTAAACAGCAGGAGCTCTGCACTGTTCTCTGTCTCCCCAGGCCACAGATTGTTTCAACCACACTGTAGACGGGCAGCTGTGGCATAACTATTCACAGGAACACAGTCTCTTTCTTCCTTCTGCAAGCTAGCAGATAAGGATGCCTTCCGGAACAGATCTAGATAACCTCCCAGGGCTAAGTTGGCAAATCAGTCTCTCAGGTATTTTTTAAAACTGCAGGTTCCAAATACACAACAGCTTTCTCACTTCAAAATGGCTTTCCAGATATTGGAAACTGATCAGGCTTTCCCTGTGGTTGGCTGCAGAAGCTGCAGGTAAACCTTCAGACTCTCCTCAAAGTACACACACAGCAACTCCTCTCACTCTGGAGGCTCCCTGGTGACAACTGGCAGAATGAATCTGCACTCCAAGCTTCAGAGGATCATCTCAAGGTCCCAGTTGGTCAATCAGGTAATTTAGTCTTCAGAATGTTCACTCAATGCCCGATTGGCTGGCTGTTTTGGTGACAAAAGACAGTCCTCTTTTTCTCTTAGAAGCCATAGTGACAGTCTCTGAGAGCTCCTGGACTCCTCATTGGCTGTGGTTAAAGCAGGTTGGCAGAGGTTAAAGGTGGTTAAAAGGCTGCTGAAGTAAACAGTTCAATGCAGTCCATGCTAAGTCTCAACTTTACAGTCCTGGTGCAGCCAGCATAATTATTTTTATTTAGTAAATGCCCCATAGTCTTTTAGGGTCCCTTCTGCCCATCTTCTGATGGCAGAGTGTACTATTTTAACTCAGTTACCTGCCTGTTGCTGCTGCCATTTTGCACAGTCCACAGGCAGCAGGCAGCACTTCATTAATATTCATTTTGTGTTCATTTTTATTTATAGCCCCACTCCACAGAGCTCATTGGTACTTTAAAAATATAATATGTTGCTGCTCCACATCCACCTCCTCCATGTCTCCAGGCCCCAACTGACTGATTTTGGGGACAGGGAGACCAGAGAAGCTTTCACTAAGCCACAATCTTGGCAAGAAAATGAATGCACCACTGTGCACACACATACAACCGCTCACACATTCGAGATGCAGCAGCACAGCAGTTTCGTGTTTTTGCTCTGGCCCCTTTTAACAAAAAACAAAAACAATGCTGGAGCTGCACAGAAACTGGGGGCTCATAGTGCCTCAGAATGGTGGTGGTGAGGCAACAGGGACAGATGGAGGCCAACAAGGTAAACCGCCACACCTGGTGGGAGAGGGTACACCTATAAAAGGAAACAGGACATTTTTAAAATGCACTAAATGGAATAACTGAATACAGTTTTTCATGGCTTAATTATGGGTATGTGAAAAATAAACATTGGGCATTTTTTTTTCGTATGAAGATGTCTTTTTTTGTGAGGTTGTGTCATTCCCATGAAAAAAGATTCTTTTTTACCAAACAAAAATTTGGACTTCGTTTACATTGTTTTTTCGTATGAAGGAATCCTTTTTTGTATGAACAACTCAATCTCACAAAAAGGATTCCTTCAGAATTTGGACCTAGTTTTTTTTCCACAGATCAACTTTAACAAGCCATAACTCTGTCAATATTTACACTTAAGCTTAAGGGACAATATACATATTGAAGAATGATCTTAATAAGTACTACAAGACTGACATTTAATGCACTCCAAACAAATGCAGGGGCCATGTAAATAACATATAAGTAAAAAAAATACAATTCATATAGGATAACATTGCATCTTTAACAAGTTGTAACTGTTTATTTTTTTGGTTAAGGCATAATGTATATATCAATATAAAGGTGTCAAAGAGTACTACAGCACTAAGACCCTAACAAATACCTACTGAAAATACACATATCAAAAAAAATAAAATTAAAGAGCTAGTGTACTGCCTAAAACTAATATTAGATGTTAAAAGCAGCCAACCATTACTTTTTATATCTGAGATATGTTTTAATTTCCCTTTGTTTAATTAGAAGACTGTTTATCTGATGTTAGCAGATGCGATGTGTGGAACAGCTCTTAGCCTGGCAGCTGACATATCTTGCTCTACTGCCCCCCCACTGCATCATCAACATTGTAACCTCACTGACAGTGACATCACTGCTACTTAGGACCAGCAAGTGAGTGACTGCCAGGTCATTCACCTGTGATGTCACAGTTAGTGAGATCACAATGCTGATGATGTGGTGTGGGGCAGTAGAGTTAGACATGCCAGCTGCCAGGCTGAGAGCTGTTCCATACATCCAGCACAATATTATCTCATAGAAGACTTTCTGATGAGCAAAAGGAAAAAGAAAAATACCTCAGAAATAAAAAAGTTACAACCCAATACTTCTTTGTATTATTTTTCTGTCTGCCTGTTTTGGTTCCACTAACAATTTAAACAATGAAAATTCCTGTACCATAGCACTACAACTTTACCAACCGTAACTCCATGTCCGCAAACAAACAAATTACAGTGAAAAATTTAAATTGCTTTTCTGAAGGAATGGAAGCAAGTGGGGTGGAGGTCCCTGCACTTCCACACCCACATACACTTGTGCATGAATGCACACACTTGTACAACCACATAAATGTGTTGGGACTTGCATGAATGATGATATTATTCTACTATCTCAAAAAGTAAGGCAATTCATTGCAAAAAAAACTTCATTAACACACTAGTTAGGGTTAAAGTGACAAATGTAGGGAAATGTGGCATTAGGGTCTCCAACCCTAACTCCCCGCCCCAAGCACCAATGGGAAAAAAACATTTCAGTTTTCCTTGTCATCACTCTTGGCAAATCTGGGTTGGGGCATTCTTTGGGATTCTCAATCCTAACACTTATCCCATTGCTATATTCTTTTCAGACACACAGAACTGTGCCTCCTCACATGTTTCCAACAAGCCGTACACCATCCATGACAAAAACAGATCACATCTGACCTTATTTGTGTGTGCAATGGGGTGACCATTAATGCTGAAAACCCCAAGGAACACCCCACTCTGATTTGCCAAGAGTGATTGTAGGGAAAACTGACTTTCTTTCTCATTTTGGTGCATGGAGATGGGGGTGGGGAGTTAGGATTGGAAACCCCAATGCCATTTTTCTCTACTTTTGCTGCTGTAACCCTAATTGGTGCATCAATTAAGTTTTCTGCTAGAGTAAAAATCATCATAACAGTTGTCTTGGCTGGGGTGGGGAAGGAGAACCAATGCCATGAAGTGGCTAGGTGGCCATCCATCAAACCCCACCTCCATTGGAAAATGAACTGGTTTAAGGCTACCTAGAATAGATTGAGCCATCTCCCCAGACCTTGCTGCACTGGACTGTGCCCAAGAGGATGGATCTTGTTAGTGACTTGTCCATGCTTCATGATTTTTCTGTATAACATTATCCTGATGCAATTCCTTGACAGGTTTTTTGCCTTATTATAACAAGTTGGTTTATGATCTGGAAATAGTGCCAAAAGGGCAACTTTGGGGTAGTAGTGATCATAGCATATTTTCTATAGGCTGAGACACTTGTGGAATAATGGTACTTTGATTTTTAGTATTTTTCATATTCTTTATATACAGAGATGTTCCTCATCATTCAAGAAAGGTGATGGCATTGTCACTGCGTGGGTTCGACAGGGTGTTACTAGTAGTGTACTAGGATATATTAGGACAGTCATGGGCTGATTAAGCTATTAATGCACCTTCACTAATGCTTGTTTTTCTGTACAGTATACCCTCTAGTGAGTGGAAGCAAAAGCTAATACCACAGAGGGGGTTTCTTGTGTTTGTTGTGTTTGTGTTTCTGTAGCTCTGGGAGTCAAGATGCCAGGACAGAGTCAGAGTGGTAGAGCAGAGTTCGAGTGGCAGTTGGTGAACCTAGTTTAAGCAAAAAGGAAAACTTGATGTGAAGCATTGTTCCAGAATCCAGATGTCCCAGAGCCAGCAGGTCCTTCAAAACTAGACCTGCAGCCACAGCCCGAGACTCCAGCAGACCCAAGTCAGATGTTCCAGCACTTGTCTCCCCCAGGCTAAGAAACTCAGGAATGAGAAACCCAGACAGGAGCCACCAACTCCTGTGACTCCTCAGCCAAGTAGTCCTAATTTAGAAATATAACTGAGGGGCAGATGAGGGCATTATTATGAAGATATTCAGGTTCCCTTACCAGGTGCATCTAAATAGCCAGAACAGCCATGAGGTGGGGGTGCCAGTTCCAGCAGGCCCAGGGGTAACCTGCTTCCAGAACCAGTGGTCTGGCACCACCAGAGCTGGACCTCACCAGGGACACAGATCCTGGCACCTTCTTTGTCAGTTCCTCAGACACCATTTCTGCCTAACTTTCTAGGTCCAGTGTTGCCTCTACCAATGCAGGGGGTTTTGGTAGCCACAACCTCAGTGGTTACCCACACTGAATAGAGGTGGTGAAAGACTGAATAAACTTTTAAGAAAAAAAAGTCAGTGGATCTTCTTATCTAAAACTTTGAAGTCGTCTGGCCACAATGACTGTTGGGACTTAAAACCATTTCTAAAAATGTGATCTAGTATAGCTAGTAATGGAACTGGAATACAAATTTGACACATTTAAATAAGGGGAGTATATAATGATACTGGAGAGTTAACAATTGTTAACATATAAACCCCTTCCCTCCATCAAACATTCTTGCTAGTCAAAATCACCCCCCCTTTTCTTTTTTTCTCTATTCACTGTATTAACCTGAATTTTTGTACCACATACTTGGTTATGAATAATTAGTAACTATATTAACAGTGGGCATTTATTGACATTTTTCTTTTATATATCTAATTGGGTACTCTGTAATTTCTTTTAAATATCTAATTGGGTACTATGTAATTTCTTTTAGGTTGAAACAGTTCTAAATACTGACCAGCTGCTTCTACCTTTCCCTCAGATTGCCTCATTACTACAGGACACATCTACTAGATCATGTGACCATGAAGCTACTTGAAACAAAAAATGGATAAAGGGTGGTCATTAAAGGGAACCAGATATGTGAGGCATAGGCTCTCTCTTTCTATAACTTACCAGTGAATGGTTTTGATTATACTGCAAGCTGTGAGTTTTTTAAACACATTGGTGCTGGGATTTTTACTGCCCCTCCCACACACACACACACACATTTGCACACCAGTACTCACTTGTACACTTGTATAATGGTATCTTATCAGCCTACCCATGATGCAGTAGATCAATTACACTAATACACTGTTTAAATAATTAATTATCTGACTATCTAAATCATGATGGGATAGCCAGCCCCCACCCACTGAGGAAGGTTCAGTTGTAGAGGACAACCAGGGTGGCTGGTAGGTTAGTACTATACTGCTCTGTACCTTTGTATAGTTATTTGCAATATTTCTGCAGTATTGGTATGCAGCAATAACACTGTGATAAAAGTACCCCAGCTACATGCCCAGAAAGGTGTGCACCTGTCTAGCCTAGGGAATAGTAGATTTTTAGATGACCTACAAAGTGCTTTTGTTGAAATAATGGCATGAAGTGCTTTTTGGAGATAAGTGTTTTGAACATGCTCATTCTGTGGTGGTGCGGTAGTCATGCAAGGCTTTTATGGGGGGGGGCAGAGATACACACATCTTTAAAGGTGGATCAACCTTAAGGCTGGCAAGATGTGAAGGCCCAGATGGCTTGTGTTCTCCATTCAAGGGGTCGGTGGAAGGATAGCCTCTTTCAGCTTTGGACGTAGAATGCAGTGCCCTCTGACAGGACAGGGATGCACTGGCACCTGGCCCAAAGCCATCCTTCAATCCCAGAGGCTGGTTCCTTTGTGTCGGCCTGTACTCATTCTTGTGGCTCCCCTGGGCATAAAAAGATGGCATTGTGATAATGATGATGATGATGATGATGATGATGATGAGGAAGATTGATTAATGAATGACATGCCATGACTACCTTGCTGTACACATCACACTGACTTGGCTGTAACTGTTCATGACATTCTGTTTAATAAAAGCATGGCTGTGATAATTTTCTCCAAAGCATGTTGTTTGTCTCAATCTGTTCAAGTTGAGGGAAGAGTTTGTTACCTATAGGACAACATACATTTTTAAACTTTACATCAGTTTGAGACATTTTCTGTGATAAAGGCAAAGTGCCCTGTTTTCTGTCTATCACTGTGATAGTCATTTACCAAGAGCACCACTACCTGGTTGCACCCCTGCTGATGTTCCCATAGAACGTATGACAGAATTTTCCAGAAACAGCCTTTTTGAAGTTACAGTAGTTTGCTACATAAGCATGTCCTATGTGTTCTCCCATGAACATAAGAATATTTTGCACTTTGAACCAGAAGAGTTGGCTGGACACAACAATATGCCAGTGCAAATATGAACCATGAAATGAAAGTATGTCAGTTACCTTTTTCTTGTACATTCCTGACAGCCCATAAAAAGCAATGAAACTGTCATCTGGGATGATAAGAAAGTGCAATATCACTTTATTATACTGTGTTTATGGAGCGGGAGAGCAACAGAAAGTTGTTCAGTATTAAGGCTCCTTCCATGAACAATGAGGTACTGTATGCGGTAATCCTGAGTATATAAAGCAGTGTCCCTCAGTAGCCATCCCATTCTTTAGGAACCGTTCCTACCACAATGGGTCCCATCACCTTGTTGCTCCTATTGACTCTCTCCTGTAGTGTTTCCAGCTTTTACCCGAATCATGAATCCAGGGGAGTGCCCTCCACTGACTACACAGATGCAGACATCACAGAGACAGGGATACTGAGAGCAGTGGCTCACTTTATGGAGATAAACCCACCACAAGGAAAACCACCATTTAAGCCCGGGGACCTAGTCAACCTGACACCCTTAAACCCAACCACACTTTTCAAGGCTTATTTTCAAGGTAAGATGAAAACAGTCTCTCTCTCTCTCTCTCTCTACATGGCAGATAAAGGGCAAACATTTACTGGTTTCTTGTTTTGTTGCATTTTGGGGGGGTGACAACTACTAGGTCAACTTGACTGGTTCCTTCTGGCACTCTAAGGATGAAAGAGTAGGCAGGCACTCATTACAGCAAGGATAGGGGGATGTAGTAGTGTGCTATTTACTACACAAGGGGTCAAAATTGTTTTAAAGAATAAAAAAAATATGGAACATACCCTGTTTCTGAGCAACTATGGGCAAAGCTGTCAAGTAAGAGTGTCTTATGCACAGTTGCATTGAGCACTCTGATTGCTATGAAGTGTCTCCTCAAGCAACAATATTTTCCCCCTATTATTCAGCCTTTGCCCCCCATCTTAGTCAAGCTGTTTTCATATATCTGCATATTGGTGGTATGTACATTCCATGCTAATTGCTCCTTTGCATTTGGGATCATGTGGATTTATTTGTATATTTTAAAAGGAGGCTTTTTCTGGTTCTGAATATATGAACTAGTCAGGTTCTTGGCAATTCTTTTTTATTTAAGGATTGATTCTGCCCATATCCTAGTGTACTAGCACATACATGAACCTCACCATCTGATACAGTGAAATCCACTTATAGGAAGAACTCCTGGCATAAGAACATCCTACATATTAGAACAATTTGTGTGGTTGCATATTTGAAAATGGTTCCTTTTAGAGCTGCTAAGCTGGATTGAACTTAACAACTATGCATTTATTTGATTGAAAAATGTTTGCAAGTTCTCTGATACTGTTATAGATTGCACTGGGATCAAGTGGGAAAAGCAATTCTACAGACAAAAACACATATCTAATTACAGGGCAAAGATAAACTGCAATACCAAGGTTTCTGGAAATGTGTACTCTGTTACTAGTTTTGTCTACTTACATTGTTTGGGGGAGGGAGCACATTTTACAACAGCAAGGCAATGGAATCCTCAATTATGCAGTGGACATAGAAAGTTATGTAACCTGACTGGTCAGTTAATGTCTTTATCCATGGATAAATCCTGCAATAACGCTTTGCATTTACACAAATAAATACATTTTAAATTTGTTTTACAGATGTGTTTCTTGTATAACTGCAATAAGGCATTCCAGGATGAGAGTATCACCTGCTTCTAATGTGGTTAAGCCACTCGGTTATACCTCATTATGCACCACATGAGGCATGTGTAACTCTATCAATAAACCATGCCCTTTCATGCCTTATTGTTTTAAGTGACATTATAAAGTATGTGAATCCAGGATAGTTTGAATGTAGTGACATCATCATGGTAAAATAATCTCATAGAGATTATGTTTCTTTTTATGAAATGGCTTGTGAATTTCAAGCTATCTCATTGGTCATCAACAGTATGTTAAAGTTTCTAACACACACAAACAAGATCAGGCTATGCCAGCTGGGCACTGATCCTAGAGAAGTGCCCACATAGAATATTGAGGGAAAAAAAACAGCCATTTTGATTGTGCCACCACCACTGCTGCCAACTGCGCTCGCTCTCCTAAATGGCCAACTTGATGGACGCTCAATTAGTTCATCCCTTACAACAGCATGGCGTGCTTTTTACTTTTTGTATGTGTTCTGTTTCAAATGCATACAAAAAATAAAAAGCATGCCACGCTGCATACCTAGCCTGCTCGCTCACTATGTCAGCTGTGCTCATTCTTCTTTTCACTCGTTTTGTGCCTCAATGGCCAGTCTATTGGCCGCTCACTGCTCTCCTCCCTTACCTCTTCTAATCTGCTAATTTTTAAATTGAATTCAAACAAGCTCCCTGCAAAGTCCAACTACCCGAGCTTTATCCCTACTATACTGTCTGTTTCTTTCCTTTTAATATGATTTAGGCTTATTGTCATTTTGCCTTGTATATATGTAACTATTTGTATATCTGGCTCATTCATAAATCATTGTATTTGTGTTCATTCTGTACCATATTTTTGTGTAAAATTTGTAACCTTATATTGTTATGACCACTCAGGTCCATCTTGTAAATGAGCTATGCTCAATGATGTTCGCCTGAATAAATAAAGATTTTGATTGATTGATTGATTGATTGATTGAAATTCAAAATATTACCAAAGACACTACTCTGCCATTCCACTCTGTAATCCTGAACCTGCTTCACCCGCGTCCTGAAAACACTACCAGCATCTTCTCCAGGTGCTGGCCACTGCAACAGCACACACAAAAATAAATGAATAAGCCAGTAACTATATTTACTCTATAATAACTTAAATCAGACTTAAACATCTTGGTGTGTGTGTGGGGGGTTGGGGTTACTGCCATGACAACAACCTGAAAACAAAACACACACTTACAGAAGCCTTATGAGGACAAAAATCCTTCAGAGAGGGGAAAAACACAGTCAACTAAATGCAGAGGAACTATTTTATTTAAAATTAACACAAAAACATAACTTTTTTACTATTAATCCCAAATAATTTTAATTTTGACAGTCATCTAAAATTAAGGTGGTCATTTCATAAGTGCAATAAGCCACTCCAGGGTGTGAGTTAGACACTTTAACCCACGGCTAGGAGGCTGGAAGCACTCGGCCTGCAGCCTCATGCCTCACTACACCAATTAGCCATATGTTAAAGTGTCTTCCACACGTCCTGTCATGTCTTATTGCTTACTTGTAAATAAGGCAGATGGCAGTCCACCTGATGGCACTATTTTTATAGAGTTCCACAACCAAGCAGCATATTTTTAGAAGACTTGATACAGATGTTTATATTAAGTAATCCCTGGGAAATGTATTTTGCTCTGTAAAATGTCCAGTCCACTTTAAGTATTGTTCATTTTAATTAGGACCAGATGCAACTACCCCATGTATTTTCCAGAATTATGATAATGAAAATCACAAAGTCCATGAAAATTGCAAATTGTTGTCAAAATATCTGCAAAAAATACACTTTTTAGACAAAACTCTGTTATTGTCATGTAAACAGGGCATGCATACACACTTTTGTGTCTGCCAAAACAGCATTTTTGTATGAAAATGGAAATGTTCCTGCAATTCTCACCTCATTTTACCATTTACATGAAAGTGGCTAAATCCGATGATTTTCATGAAAACAAAACGTCAGCAGAAAATGAATTTTCAAATATTTTTGGTTACACTTCATTTAAACTTTATTTTAAGTGTCTGTTTCAACATGACTAGTTATTAATTGCACACAACAGGGTAATTGCACTAGTCACATGTTTGTTGCACACAACTACTTTGCAGTTACACTGTAACTACAGCGTAATTAAGTGACACAAATTAAAGTGTAACCATATTTTTTGGCTATGAAACTAACATAGAAACATAGACTTTGATGGCAGATAAGAACCACTTGGCCCACCTAGTCTGCCAATTTCCCTACCTAGAGGATAAGCTGCAGATCCTATTTAACCAACAGCCTATTTCTTCCTACACCCCACTAAAATTGCCTTATTTCTGTCCCAGGCATTCTTGAATTCTCCCACAGTTTTAGACCCCACAACCTACTTAGGAAGGCTGTTCCAATGCATCTACCTCTATACTTCCTCACATTACCTCTGAGCCGTTCCCCCTCTATCTTCAAATTGTGTCCCCTCATTTTTGCACATCTCTTTTTCTGAAAGATGCCACCCTCTTGGACTTTGTTGATTCCACTGAGGTACTTAAATGTTTATATCATGTCCCCCTATCCCTCCTTTGCTCAAGGGTATACATATTAAGCTCCTTTAGTATCTCCTCATATGGCTTCTCTTGCAGATCCTACACAATTTTAGTTGCCCTCTTCTGAATTACCTCCATCCTGTGTATGTTGTTGTGGAGATGGGGTCTCCAGAACTGGGTGCAGTACTCTAGATGGGGTCTCACCAGCTGTCTGTACAGAGGGATAACAACTTCCTGTTTTTTACTGGTGATGCCTCCCTATACATCCCAGTAGCCCCCAGCCCTCCCTACCGCCTCCTCACATTGCTTGCCAACCTTAAGGTCATCTGATACGATTACCCCAGGTCCATTTCCATTTTTTTTGTTGTTACTACCTCCCCCCAACTGTGTAATCTTCCCCTGGGATTTTTGTTTCCCAGATGCATTATTTTGCACTTCTTTGCATTGAATCCAAGCTGCCATACGTCTGACCATTCCTCCAACCTTGCCAAGTCCCTTCTCATCCTTTCTGTGCCTCCTTGTGTGTCAACCCTGTTTCAGATCTTTGTGTCATCTGCAAAGAGGCATACTTTTCCTTCCAGTCCCTCTGCAATGTCACTTATAAAGACATTAAAAAGGACTGGACCCAGTACTGAACCCTGTGGTACCCCTCTAGTAACCCCTCTTCCTTCAGAGTGGACTCCATTTACAATTACCGTCTGTGTCCTGTTGTCCAGCCAATGTTTTACCCAGGCTACCACCCTGGGACCCACTCCCATTTCACCCATCCCTAATTGTAATCTGTTTGCAGACTGTAAATAGCAGGCAGTCTGTATTGGTTGTATGAAAAAATCAATGCTTTACACCCCCTAGGGTCAATAGGGAGCAGGACAGGGGTAAACAGAGAAGAAGGCAAAGTCAGTAAGGGTAGGGATGGGGCAAAAAGGGATAAAGGTATCAAACAATGCAGAGTGATGAGTACCAATGCCCATAGTCTGGGTAACTAGCTTCCTGAACTAGTGGCCTTGATGGAAGAGGGACACCTGGATGTCACGGCAGTCACAGAAATTTGGTACACACAGAACCACGACTGGGATGTAAACATACCAGGGTACACGATCTATAGGAGGGACGGGGGGGAGGAGGAGGAGGATAAGTAGCTTTCTACATAAGGGAAGGGATCAAAGCAACAGAACTAAAAGGTAAACAGGGAGGAGAGGAAGCACTGTGGGTCAACTTGGAGGCAGGCAATGGCACCACAATCCGCATGGGAGTTGTATACAGATGCCCATCTTGGGGGAGGAAATGGACAAGAAAATGATAGAAGGCATCCTTACAGTGGCAGAAAAAGGTCAGATATTGTTGATGGGGGACCTGAATATGCCAGATGTTAACTGGAGCACATTTGCTTTAGCCACATCCAAGAGCTGGGTCATTCTCAATGCCCTGCAGGGGGCATGCCTTAGACAGCTAGTATTAGAACCCACTCAAGAAGGAGCAATCTTAGACCAGGTACTCTCAAATGGAGATGGGGAGTGGATCACAGATTTAAAAGTGGGTAGCCATCTGGGAAATAGCAACCACCAAACAATGTGGTTCACAATTAACACAGCAGTAGAATCAAGACATACAAAGGTGAAGGTATTGGACTTTAGTAGGGCTGACTTGGCCAAAATGGGTGAGTGCCTAAGGAATGCACTAGCAAATGGGCAAGAAGGAGGGGTGAAAGAACAATGGGGAAAAATTAAAACTGCCGTCACATAGGTAACAAGCCTTTGTGTGAAGCAAATAAACAAAACAAAGTAAAAAACATTACGGTTCTCAAAGGAGGTGGTAGAGAAAGTTATGGAGAAACAGTTAGCATTCAGGAAGTAAAAGGAATCACAGAAGGAGCAGGACAGAGAACTGTATCAGTTAAAGCAGAAGGAAGAGGGGAAGGCAATCAGAATAGCAAATGCCCAAACTGAGGAAAAGATACCCAACTCAGTTAAGAAGGAAGATAAAACCTTTTATGGGTACATCAGGGAGTAAAGAAAGACCAAGGGAGGGATAGTGAGGCTTAATAAAGGGTAGGGGAGGTGGACAGAAGGTGACAGTGAAAAGGCAGAGCTGCTGAACCAATACTTTTGCTTAGTAATCACAAAAGAAGAAGAGGAGGAGGTACTTAAACCAAACAATAGAAGCACTCTGGACAGGGGTGTCAATACCAGTCCATTCACAGAAGAAAGGGTTTTGAAAGAGCTCCTAAAACTCAAGGTAGACAAAGCAATGGGGCCTGATGGGATTCACCCAGAATTCTAAAAGAAATATTAAGAGACCTTGTGACACCACTGACTACCCTTTTTAACAAATCATGGGAGGATGGCGTGGTACCTGAAGACTGGAAGCAGATGTGATTCCTTTTCAGAAAAGTGGGAGCAAGACAGATGCAGGAAATTGCAGACCTGTTAGCTTGACCTCGGTGGTAGGGAAAATAATGGAATCACTTCTGAAAGAAAGAATTGTTGAGTACCTAGAGGCCAGTGGGGCACAGGACCCAAGGCAGCATGGATTCACAGTGGGAAGTTGATGTCAGACAATTCTAATAGATTTATTTATCTGGGTCACCAAAGTAGCAGACCAGGAGGGAGCTGTGGATATGGCCTACCTAGACTTTAGCAAGGCATTTGATACAGTCCCACACAAAAGATTAATAAACAAGTTAGCCAGTCTGGGAGTGGGTCCCAGGGTGGTAGCCTGGGTAACAAACTGGCTGGACAACAGAACACAGAGGGTAATTTTAAATGGAGTACACTCTGAAGAAAGGTGGGTTACTAGTGGGGTACCACAGGGTTCAGTACTGGGACCGGTCCTGTTTAATGTCTTTATAGGAGACACTGCAGAGGGGCTGGAAGGAAAAGTATGCCTCTTTGCAGACAACACAAAGATCTATAAAAGGGCTGATACACAAAGGGGGTGGTGGAAAGGAGGAGAAGAGACTTGGCAAGGTTGGTGAAATGGTAAAAAATGTGGCAGGTTAGATTCAATAACAAAAGTGCAGTAATGCACCTGGGAAACAAAAACCCAGGGGAAGAGTACGGGGGGGGGGGGATATACAAACAACAACAAAAATGAAAAAAGACCTGGAGGTAGTGATATCAGATGACCTTAAGGTAGGTAAGCAGTGTGAGAAGGCAGTAAGGAGGGTTGGGGGGATACTGGGATGCTTGGGGAGAGGCATCACCAATAGAAAACAGGAAGTTGTTATCCCTCTGTACAGACAGCTGGTGAGACCCCATCTGGAGTACTGTGTGCAGTTCTGGAGACCCAATCTCTGCAAGGACATAGACAGGATGGAAGCTGTCCAGAGGAGGGCACTAAAATGGTGCAGGGTCTGCACCGAAGACATATGAAGAGAGATGAAAGGAGCTTAATATGTATAGTCTCGAGGAAAAGAGGGAGAGGGGGGACATGATAGAAACATTCAAGTACCTCAAGGGAATCAACAAAGTCCAAGATGGTGGCATCTTTCAGAAAAGGAGATGTGCAAGAACAAGGGGGCATAATTTGAAGATAGAGGGAGGACAGCTCAGGGGTAACGTACGGAAGTAATTTTTCATGGAGAGGCTGGTGAACACATGGAGCCACCTTTCTGAGGAGGTCGTAGAGTCTAAAACAGTGGGAGAATTCAAACATGCATTGGACAGACATAAGGCACTTATAGTGAGGGCTAGGAGGAAGTAGGCTGTTGGTTAACTAGAAGCTGCAACTTATCCTGTAGGTAGGGAAACGGGCAGACTAGGTGGGCCAAGCAGTCCATATCTGTCATCAAAGTCTATGTTTCTATGTTTCTTTTTCATTTTATTTTAATTCAGCAATTTAGTTCCCTGCAATAGTCAAATAGAGATGAACTATTTTGTTTTTATAGAATGGAGGGGACTCCCAATGTTCGACAGCTATGAGTGACTGAAACACACAAAGGTAATAGAAACAGAGAATTTGTCAGCAGAAAAGAACCGCTTGACCCACGCAGTCTGCACTTTTGGTCCCTGCCTTGTTTGTCTTCACACACTCTAACTGGTCTCTGGCAGTGGCGTCTTTCCCTCCGCCCCACCTAGTTACCAATATTTCTCTGTATATATATCCAATGCAACCTTGAAGCCCCCTGCTGTTTTCACCTGCACCACTTACAATGGCTGTCTGTTCCAGGAATCTACAACTTTTTTTTCAGTGAAGCAGTACTTCCTCACATCCCTTTTAAATCCCCCCTTAAGCTTTAACACATGCCCTCTAATTCTGGTGCTCTTCCTCACTTGAGAGATACTCATCTCCTGCATTCTGTTCACCCCTTTGAGGTACTTGTAGGTCTCTATCATATTCCCTCTTGCTCTCCTCTCCTCCAGGGTGATATGTTGAGATCCCTCCATCTCTCCTTGCAGGACCTTCAATGCAACCTTTGCACCACTTTAGTTGCCCTCCTCTGGATGTCCTCCACCCTGTCCATGTCCTTTCTGAGGTGCAGCTTCCAGGCCTGGACACGCTACTCTAGGTGGGATATCACAAGCCAGTAATACGGTTGCAACATCAGCTCCCTCCTCCTGCTGGATATACCACTCCCAGTGCATCCCAGCATCCCACAGTCTTACCCACTGCTTTGTCACATTACTCTGCCATGTTGAGGTCATCAGATATGATAACCCCAAGGTCCCTTTCCTTTACTGCTTGGTGACTATCAATACCCTTTCAATCCTATACTCATCTCCTGGGTTACTAGGCCCTAAGTGCATGGGTTTATACTTTTTAGCATTGACCCCAGTGTAAGTACTTGACCCAGCATTATACCGTGAGCCAGAGGCTATAGGGGGATTTGTACATGGGAGCATCTAGTTACACACTTCATTGTTTTAACCACTGCACCATAGTGTTTCCTCACGCTTTTAACTTGCATACTCAATCACTGTGGGATAAGGATGCTTGGAATCCAGTTCATGGAACAGCTTCATACCATTTTTAGGATTAAGTGTTTACAGAATTGAAGACTGGAAATCCCAAATGCTAAAATTGTTACATCAGCATACAATTTCATAATCCAGTTCCAGAATCAGGTATCTAATTTTGATTGCATGCAAAACACACTTCTTATCTTCTAGGATGTTTAAGATTTTAGATTCTGTTTCAGAATCAGATTTTATGAAATCCTAAAAAAAAATCCTTTTGGAATCGATTTAGGCAAATCCAAGCACCCCTATTTTGGGATACTTTAGTGGGGGAACGATTAATTTATGTACTCCATTTAAGCATAGAGCATACCCTATAACTGCCTCCACTTAAAACATTGCTGCAAAAATTTGTTTCCCTGCTTGGCAGTGCCTTTTAGATGCATGGGGCACAGAGGAGCCCCCTCCCAGCAGTGGAGTTCCTCAGTATGTTGTGTAGCTCCCTTTAGCTGCATTAAGAAGGCTTCTGCTATAATCAGCATACTGCTAATAGGCACGGGATCGTAATATAACAAGACATTATGCCGCATGGCAAGATCACACTGCCAATACAGCCCAGTTTCTGCCATAAGGCATAAGTCTTTTTTCTGTGGGGGGCTCTGCTCCCCACACCCCCAACCCCCCTAAAGATTCCCAACTCCAGGGCAGAGGTCAACTCAGAGAGCACACAAGTCGAAAAAATAAATAAATGTTTCTGGGACCAGGAATCAAACCCAGTCCCAGATACAACGCCTGGGTTCCTGCCGCTGTGGCTGAGTCCTGTAAGCCATGGCAGCTGCTTTATGGAACTTACTCCCAGCAGAGGTCTCATCCTCTGCCTGAAAAAGCATTACTGTTACAATAGTGCGTACATCAGTATATGCGGTATTGCACCATTAGCATTTGCATACTACGCTGCACCGGTTTATCCATAATGTCGTACGCTATTAAGCATGCAACAGTATGACCCGTTAGGCTGTTGGCAGCATTCACTTCATTGTAGAGCAGCTTTAATGAGGGACACTGATGTCAAGTAAAAAAAAAAATCACCGTCAACAACCACAGAACTGGATTGTCCTACCTTCCAAAAAGAACTTGAACAGATCAGTCCATTCTTCTAACTGTGGGTATGTTTAGGAAAACTTGGTCTTTGGGCTAGCCCACTACTGTAGTACTAAGGCTGCCCCTCTCAACATCAGTGACTGAAGTCTGGGAATGAGCCTAGAGCCAGCCATGGGGTTGGGGAGGGATTGAACATCCCAGAGGACACTCTCCCTCTATGGGGGGGAAGAGGTTGTATGATGCTGTCACTACAGAGATACCTAGGTGGCCACAGGTGATGTTAAAGGCAAAGTGTGCCTTTGGGGTTGGGGGACAGTGGCAGACACCTTGCAGTCACACACACTCTGTGTGCGTGTGCTTGGCATTACCAAGGTCAAATTGCCCCAATGCCTGTGGACAGCAGACCCCAATATATCTAGGCCCTGTGGCTCCACTGCCCACCCCCTGATGACAAAGATGTTGTTTGGGGTACATCTCCATACCCCAACCTTTCCAAGGCGGGACAGAGGTAGGTGAGTGCAGGGCAGAAGAGGCGCAGGAGGTTGAGGTTTTGCCATGGGTTCCTGAGGGAGGCAGGTGCAGGGGGATGTGAGAAGTGTGTAAAGAAAATTCTGGTTAAATAAAAGAAAGAAATAAAACTGGGTCATTAACTATAACAGTTTATCTGCAGCCAAGGATTATTCTTAAAGTTATAATCTTCTGTTTGTGACATCACAACCATTTCCACAGCAATAAGCTGCAGTATCTCAAGCAGAACATTAACTTCAGATCTAGACTTCATCTTAGTTATAAGTGAACTGCTGGGGATGAAGATCCTGTGTCATAAGGTTCTACTGATGCCTACTGTGATTTTGTCTGCAGACCATCCCCCCCCCACTTGGAAAAAAAGTCACGTGTTGCAGCTTCATGGCACCATATTAGTTTGAGGAAAACCTAGACTGCATGTGGGGGGGGGTAATACTTTTTCTGTGACCAAGTGAAGAATTTTTTCACAAGTTTTCAGACCTCTAAGAGCTCTTCTTCAGCTGTAGAGGAAACAACTCCAGAGCAGCACAACGAGTATTAAAGCATCTACCTGATTTTCCAATGGAAGCATGTAGCCCTTCCATGCTGGCAACCCAGGTTTGGGAGTGTGCTTGTGGAGCCAGGAGTGGAGCAGCTTGAGCTTGAGACTGCTTCTGAGTACATCACAAGTCAGCCAGGGAAGGGGAATGTTCTGGTTTAGAGTGTGTCCAGGACACTGCGCTCACACAAAGGGTGGTATGAACACAAGTGTGCTGTGGTGGCCAAGGCCACCAGAGGAGTGTCAGCCAGATAGCACACTGGTAGAGTTACCACTTGCCTTCCAGACAACACAGGTTCATGCCCCAAGCCAGGATGTCTGGTGCTGACCAGTGAGGTGGGGTTCAGGCATTCCATTGGATGCCATTAGACTGCTTCTTGGAGGGAGGGCACCTCCTTCTGCTCCATGACCTCTCCCTGGTGACCCAAGAGGAGGGAGTTGTCATGCAGGAAGGAACATGTGGTCCTTTGGGGTGGCCTTACATTGGTGTGTACCCACTCATCTGACAGTTGATGTGGAGACATCACATGCCCAGAGTGGGGCCGGCAGGGGAGCACTGAAGGTGGAAGGGGCTCACCCACCCTTCCAATGGCCCCAGTAGGCATCTCACCAAGGCCACCTCTCAGGACCATGCCCTGAAGTGAAGGGGAGGAAAATGGAATAGAATTCCAGGCAGATGAAGCCACCCCACCCCCCCCACACCATGGCAGGGTCTCCTCGACTACTCCCACACCTCACCATCTCCACCCCACAGGCCCTGATTGTTGAGGGAAGTATGTTTCTCCAGGTTTGAGGGGGATTGAGGGGTCCTGTCCAGGAGAGATAAGCCATGGATTACAGTTGGGGTACCCAGAAGGTTGTAAAACAAAGGCTGGTGTTGGGCTGGATCATCTGGGACATCATGTGGTGAGTGGGGGGCTTGGGTAGGTGGAAGGATGTCCCAGCAGCTGGTGAGGTGAAAATGGGGACAAAAACAGAAAGTAAAAAAAAAGGCCACCAGAGGCATAATCTGATGTCAGGGGAGGTGTTAAGGACCAGGCAATGGATGCAGAACAACTGTCATTGCTAGAATGAATACCAGTGATGCCTTTGGTCCTGTGTCATGTGGATTCCCTCCAGTGAGATCAGAGGGCTACCAGTAGATGTGACTGGAGGTGCCATCACTGGGGTCATGCCGACAAGCTGGAGAACCAGGAAAGCAATGAGGGTGGAGAAAAAGCTACTGTATGTGAAAATTATGAAGTCAAAATGCTAAAGGTGATACACGTTGTAAAATAGTCTCCAAAACCCATGACCGTTGTAAGAATATAGGCAGTAAGTTCCAGCTGTGAATATCAGTATAACTGCTAATTCTTTGTCCCATGTTTCCCCTTCCAGCGGATGTCTCACCTTCTCGTTTTGTGCAGGCTATAGAAGAAATTATCAATGGAAACAATCAGGTGGAAATATTCGAGTCTGAGGACAGCCGTTATCATTTCCACTGTGAAGAGATCACCAAAGGTAGGGCTGGTGTCGGAGGCTTTGATAACATTATGGAATCAGATGACTTTCTGTCTTCATGAGAAAAGTTACTGATCAAGGGTTGTGTAACATGGCAACAAGCCCCTACATAAATGCAAAGTCATCATTTGTCCCTGGTAATTAAACTAACCATAATACATTGCAGCGGGGAGATGTGTGATTTTGTGATTTCATAAACACTTGTTAACTAGGTTTACCTCAAGTTCATAGCTAAACCAAATTTGCATGAGGAACAAAATCAAGGTTTACATGACTTGAAAAAGTCTAAGGCCCCAATATTTAGAAGGTCTGCATGGGGCTAACATGAACAATGCCACACTAACTGAGCACAGCACATCCAAATGGGCCAAAGGCCATAGTCAAAGGGCCTCAGTGCATGGCACTCACTGGATAGCATGATCATGCTGAGTGCACCATTGTGCTCATGCAGATGAACATACAAACATACAAATCTGCCAGCAGATACAGGCCACATGGTCTATCTAGTCTGCTCGAGTGCACAGCTTGTGCCCTGGTTTGTAGCTGGCCCACCCCCCTCCCGCCATGAGGGAACCTACTTGCACAAATATTGCAGTGGTATACTCAGTGGATTTAGGAAGCAGTAAAAGGCTGCAGAGGCATCATTGTTTACCACTTCCAAAACCCTACCCTTACTATTGTGCACAGTGGTGTCTGATCCCCAATCTCCCTGGTAGTACCCATTCCAAAAACTGCCATGAACTACCCACCCCTCCCACTCCTGAGATAATGTCAGGAATTTCCCTAATAGTCAAGTTGCCCCCACAATTCCTGTGCTAGTGTCATAAATATCCCTAGTAGTCTAGTGGTCCCCTCGATCCCTGAGATAATGTTGGGAATTGCCATGGTAGCCTAGTGGTCCCCAAACAACCTCTGAGATAATATCAGGAATTTTCCTGGTAGTCTAGTGGTCCCCTGATCCCTGAGATAATGTCAGGAATTTTTCAGGTAGTGTAGCTCCCCCTGATCTCAGAGATAATATTGTAAGACTCCCTAGTAGTCTAGTTGTCCTCCCCTTGGTCCTCAAGTTAATACCATTAGAATCCCTGGTAATCTATTGGTCCCAATCAGATCCCAAGATAATTAATTTCAGGAACTTCCCTGAATGTCTATCTCCCTCAACCCCACCTCCTGATATCAAATAGAAAATAACCCTAGTAGTCCATTAGTACCTCCCTTCTGTCCAGTCCCCATTGTAATAATCATACCTTTCCCTCCCCAACCAACCCTCTCAGCACTCAGCACCCACCACTTCCACATTTATTCCAACTGAGCCACCAAGGCCTCTTCATGGTCCCCTGGCAGGATTCAAGTGAACTCTTCAAGATCAATAAAAAATACTACTACTAGGGAGACCAACAGAAAACTGTTGGGAGGTAAATTCAGGAGATTCACTAGAAAGCATTAAGGGTGATGGAGTGGTGGAACAAGCCTCCAGAGATGTTGATCGGTCCAAAAATTGTGGTGAGTTTTAACAGAGGGCAAGGTAGGCATAAGGATATGGTGAGGGGGAGGGTAGGTTGGAACTTATAGAGGTTATGTACAGCCACACTGGGCAGATTAGATTGACTATAAGGCCTTCTTCTGCTAGCACATTTCTGTGATTCTATGTTTCAAATTGGCTCAAGGTTGGTTGAGTTGAGTGAGTTGAGGTGGGTTGAGCTAAGTTGACCAAGTTGGTTGAGGTGGGTTGAGATGAGTTAAATGGGCTGGGTTGGGGTATGTTGAGAGGAGTTGAGTAAGTTGACTTCAGGTAGGTTGAGCTGCATTGAGTGAGTTGGATTGAGGAGGGGTGAGCTGAGCTGAGTGAGCTGGATTGATGTAGGTTGAGGTGAGTTGAATGGGCTAGTTTGAGGTATGTTGAGGTGAGCTGAGTAAGCTGGAATTCAGTAGGCTGAAGTGAGTTGAGCTGAGTGAGTTGGAACGAAGTAGGTTGAGCTGAGCTGAGTAAGTTGGTTTGAGGTAGGGTGACATGAGTTGACTGAGTTGGATTTAGGTAGGTTGTGATGAGTTCAGTGAGTTGGCCTGAGGTAGGCTGAGATGAACTGAGTGAGCTGAGATGAAGTAGGTTAGGCTGAATTGAGTGAGTTGGGAAGAAGTATGTTGAAATGAATACACAAAAGAAAAAACAGGCAACTCATGACACACTTCACATTGAAGAAATAGCTCAGGATACTGGAATGTAAATGCTAGTAAATAATTTATTCAATCAGGTGAACAAGTATGACAAACAAGTAATTTAATGTTTCACTCCAGTCCTTTGATTTAGAGCTGGCACCCCCAAATGTTGCCTGTTAAATACATAATCAGATAACAGGTGGTGCCAGCTCCTCCATCATCTTAATATCAACTTACAAAATGGTATAATTATCTTTTCTGTTTATCTATTACAGATTTGAATATTATTGCTATCATGCATAGACCATGAAGATTCTTTCTCCATTATTTAACAGTTTTCTGAGTATGTGTTTTTCTTATGTTATGCACTTGCAAATATGTATTAGGATGGTGGAGGGGCCGGCACAACCCCTTACCTGATCATGTATTTAAGAGGTGACATTTGGGGGTACTGGCACTCTTGACAAAGCTCCAGATGCTAGAGTGAAACGTTGAGTGCCTTGTTTGTTATACCTCTTCACCTGGTTGAATAAATTATTCACTAGCATTTACAACTCCAGTATCCTGAGTTGTTTCTCCAATGTGAAGTGTACTGAGAGTTGCTCAGTTCTTCTTTTGTGTTTGCAGACTGCATACCACGATGCACCACATCTGCTGAGTGGCCACTGCTGTTTCTTATTAGGTTTAGATGAGCTGAGTGAGTCAGGAAGAGGTAGATTGAGGTTAGCTGAGTAAGTTTTATTGAGGTTGGTTGAGATGAGTTGAGTGAGTTGAGATAAGGTAGGCAGAGATGAGCTGAATGAGTTGGGTTGAGCTAGGTTGAGGAGTGTTGAGTAAGTTGGAATGTCATAGGTTAAGATAAGCTGAGTGACTTGAGATAAGTTGAGATACGTTGAGTGAGCTGGGCTGAGATAGGCTGAGATGAGTTGAGTGAGTTTGGTAGAGATGAGATGAGATGAGACGAGACTAGACAGGATGGGATGAGTTGGGTTGAGATGACTTGAAGTCAAAGCTTCCTCTCTGGGGGATCATGGGAAAATGTTGAAATAAAGACAGGATAATGTACACTGCTGTTGAATAGAAGTTATAACTCTCAACAGTCAAACAGGATATTGTTTATTTTAATAGTCATAATTCCTACTGTTTTATACTGAGTGGTTCCTATATTCACCCAAGAATACTGAGAGAACTTCGAGAAGAAACAGCTGCACTATTAGCTGAGTTATACAATGACTCTCTAGAAAGCGGCAGGGTGCCACTTGACTGGAAAAGGGCTACCATGGTACCCTTGCATAAAAATGGCAGCAGGACGGAGGCAGAAAATTACCATCCAGTCATCTTGACCTCAGTGGTGGGTAAAATCATGGAGACACTACTTAAAGAAAGGATACTAGACTTCCTAAAAGAGGCAGGAAAACTCACCCCCCAAACAACACAGATTTACCGCAGGTAGATCATGTCAGACTAGCCTGGTTGAATTCTTTGATTGGGTGACCAAAGCAGTGGACCAGGGGGGCAGTGGACATGGTGTACCTGGACTTCAGCAAGACCTTTGACATTAGCCCACATAGGAGGCTGATCAAAAAACTCAAACACACATGTGGTGGTCATAAGATAGTAAGCTGGGTAGCACACTGGCTGCAGGACAGAACTCAGAAAGTCACAGTAAATGGCGACATGCTCAAAGAGGGTTTTGGGACCAGCAGAGTCCTTCAGGGATTAGTGCTGGGTCCAGTCCTGTTCAACATATGTATCAGCGACATTGCTGATGGTCTTGAGGTAAAGTCTGCCTGTTTGCAGATGATAAAAAACTATGTAAACAGGCAGACTTTACCCTCAAGACCTGAGATCCTCCTTTATACTGGAGGCTCCCTCCTGAGGCTGAGGCACTGGATGCCACACCTTGCACCATGCTGGTGACCCGGTTCGGAAGTGAGCTCAGGTCATCAGGGGCTGGCAGGAGAAGGACAGGATTGAGCTTCTGGAGGATGGCTGTCCTGTTCTGGGTGGGAGGGGGACCTTGATCCCAGGCTCTAGGGACTTCTTGCAGAGACTAGGGGTATGACTAGCCTGAGATCCAGAACTATCTGGGATTGGCCATGGCAGTGACCCCCGTAGGCACACACAGAAGCGTGCATGCCCACACTGGGATGCATTGCACATCCAAACCAATAGGGGAGGAACCAACAAAAGAAAGTTTCCTTCCACCCAGTTATAAGCGAAGGCGCTTCCTCCTGTGATCCACACTCCCAAAGTTGGATGCTCCTCTCTGTCCCCCCCCCACAGGACCAGAGCTTAGTACTATAGGTAGAGCACACTGGACAGATAGAGTGGCCCTTCCTTGGAGGGTTCAGACCCAAGGGATGTGCCAAGCTAGGGGGTGCAGAGCAGGTAAGTGTCACAACGGGAGGTAGAGACCAGGGTACTTGAAGGTCACTGGAGATAGTTCACCGGGTAGCGATGAATAAACAGAGCTAAAAAAAAAAGGTAGGGAATCAATGCAAAAAAGCAGCATGAAAAGCAAGCAGTATCCTCAGATGCAGAGGCAGGGAAATAACTAGCAGGAAACAAGAAGTGATCATTCCACTCTATAGATCCCTAGTGAGGCCTCACCTGGAGTTCTTTGTCCAGTTCTGGAGGCCCTACCTGAAGAAGGACATGGAGCACTTGGAATCATTTCAGAGAAGGGCCACAAAGATGGTGCAGGGCCTCCATCACAAGCCATATGAGTCTAGAC
The DNA here is from genome assembly GCA_016271365.2 of Neoceratodus forsteri. Classification (NCBI taxonomy): domain Eukaryota; kingdom Metazoa; phylum Chordata; order Ceratodontiformes; family Ceratodontidae; genus Neoceratodus; species Neoceratodus forsteri. Next base: position 55,356,586 of record JADMNL010000035.1, read on the forward strand.
TCCAAGACCTAAACTCGGAACAGAGAAGGGACCGAGGGGATATGATAGAAACATTCAAATTTATCAAGGGTATAAACACTGTTCAGGTAGATAACCTCTTCCTTGCAAACAGGAAAGCACGTACAAGAGGGCACGACCTACACCTGAGAGGGGAAATGCTCAGAGGCAATATCAGGAAGTACTTTGTTTTATGGAGAGGGTAATAGCCACATGAAACAGCCTGCACCCAGAGGTGTTTGCAGCAAAGATGATGAATGCATTTAAACACATATGGGACCGGCACTACGGTGTAAACAAAAACAGCAAAATATGGGGTAGGTTCATGGGCAGACTAGGTGGGTCTCTTTGTCCCCATCTGCCATCAAATTCTTATTTTCCTAGTTCTATCACACATTTCACACTGGATTTCATATCACTCAAATTTAACATGGAATGCCCCCATATGGAGATACATCTCGAAACAAGCTCTTACAGATTCAGTATCTCTTTCCAGGTGTAACCCCCCCCCCCACAAATGGGGGTTCCCAAAAAGTCTTCCATGAGCTATCCTAAATGCTTGCTGTCCAGTTGGTGTTCGGTGCTATAGCCATTTAAATGCATGGTCAGTGAGTGCCTGTGCGGCCTCCATGTACTATTGCTTTAAGAGCTGCTAGTTGCAATGATAATTCATCTGAAAGGAGGGGCAGATTGTTGGCATGCTCGAATCCCACCTGGGCTGCTATAAAAGAGCTCCATTTCTGCCATTGCTAATTGTGCAGAGGGAGCTCTATTGAAAGATGTAACTAATTGCTGAGAATCATTTGGAGTGACACGATATTGTTGTTTGTTCTAACCTGCTTTTTTTGCAGTGAGGACTGTTCTGATTTTCTCCACCATCTTCGCCCTGAACTGCTGAATTGGGCCAATCAGTCTTGGAGACTCTAAAATGGAGCCTGCTAATAGGAGCTGTGTGGAGTACAAGCTTGGGATTTGTAGTATTGGACTGTTGGTGCCTTTTTGTAACTAAAGGGGGCGCTCCTGCTGTGACTAACAGCTGAACTGACCAACTGAACTTTGTGGTTTTGAGTGAAATCTCCCGAGCTGTCTACTGGCTAGTCAGATCTGTGTTGGAAGCTGAGAGAGAAGCAGCTCATGATAGTCGAGCAAGCGTCAGCGTAGTTTCAAGCAGGAGAATTGTGGGAAGGCCTGAGTTGAAGCCTGCAAATCGTCTCGTTGCCCTGAAAAGAGACAGAGAGAGAGAGACAGAGAGAGAGAGAGGGATTTTTTCGGACTAATTCTGAGGTGAAATACTGAAGTATAGCCAGGCTCAACCTGTAGAAGCCCAAAGATTTTTGTTGCATTGTGATCGGTCTGTCAGGAACTCCAGCTAATTCTGAGCTCCCAGTTTAAGCAGAGACTGTGCAATCATGACCGTTGAGCATCTGGCCTGGTACAGTAAGATTTTAGTGCATATGAATGTGCTATGTACTGAGTGGGGGTCGTGATATGGTTCCTCCTTGTGTGAACCATGTGCTGAGTGCTGGAAGCTATATCCAGCTCGAATGGACAGAATCCATGGTTATCTCCATGCAGCTGGGCCTTGCCATGAGGGCCTTGCCAGTCTACCCTGCTGCACAGAGAAGAACCATCGATGAGAGACCTACCCAGGGATCAGCCCCCTGCTCCATGCCTGAACAGGAACAATGCCTTGGCAAATCGTGTGAGCCCCACTTCTCCTGGCACTCCAGAGAATTCACTCACTGTCTCGATTTTCGTCCATCCTGTGTCCAGTCCTGGGTACCATGAGTAACCATCAGGGTAGCTCCCTGCAACTGATATTTAATCTAAGTGTGTCATCTGATTGCTTATTGTTTCTTTTCTCCATGAACTGAGCCATCTAGCTCCGGATTACAAATATTGTGCTGTGCAAGTTGTTTTTCCATCACAGGGCCCCAACCAGCTGCAACGTCTGCCTAATCTGGGCAACAGTCCTGGCTAACCCACCTTTCCTTCACCTGGGTACCCAGAAGTGTGACTGTGTTAGGCACTCTGACTGCATGCACAACTGTGTGATTGATAGGGCAATTAAGCTAATTAACCTAATTTACCCCCTTCCTTGTTCAAACCCCCTGAATAAATCAGATCTATTTCAACCAGTCTGTGGATCCTGTTTATGCTCAAAGTATTGTACAGCTGCCATTTGCTCTGTCTAACCTTGTTTTACAGGGGGTCCCCAGGGTTGAACTAGAGAAACCAGCCCTAGTGGTAAGTGCAACCGTATGGGTATTGGAAAAGCATATCAGGGGTATTGTGAAGATATTGTAATTATTGTATATGGTGTTGGCCACTAGCTAGGAAGAGGGGGGTTACAGTGTCCTAGCGGGCTGTGCCCAGGCTAGTTCAGCTACTACCATCCCTGACCTTTGGGTGGAGGCACCTATTTCAGAACACTGGCCCCTTAACCTGCTACTAGCCAAGCAGGCAGGGGTAGTAGCCCTTGGGATAGCACCTCCTAGGGGTTACACAGGTAAAACTTTTCACATAAATAAAAACATCCATCATACTCGGAGAAAATGAAACTCCATTTTGCATGTGGGTCTTTATTGCACTTTTCTTCCATTAAATAGTGAAATATGAGACTCTACCATCCCTTTTCAGTTTACCACAAGAAAAGCCTCTGTGCTGATCCCCATGTGTTTTGTGGGCATGGTGGGTGAGTGGCATGTATCCACGATTCTTGAAACTGCATATATTCCTTTTGATGATGCTTTTGTCCTGTCTTTAGTTTGGACACAAACGGCTTTCTGCTATGTCTGAAAGAAGGGATGATAATTAAAGAACTTCAGATTAGATACGGTTCTTTAGTATGTCCAAGGGTGAGAGAGCAAGAGAAAGTGCAATGTCACTAAAAGGAGCAAAATATATTTAAGAAATATCAGGCAGAACTATTTTATGAAAGGTGTGATGAATATTTAAAACCAACTACCAGAGCAGAGGGTTTTAGTTGATATTATAGCTGCCTCTAGGGGACAGATCATTTGAAAAAGGGGTGACTGCATAGTCCCACTGAGCTGCTGGGGACAGCGGTCTTCTTTTGTTCTTAAAACTGAAAAAAAAATCCTGTACAGCAATACAGTCCTGATGACTGGTATTCAGAGAGGGGTCAAAAGGGCTGAATAACAAAATTCCAGATGAAGGGAAAAACTAATTGTAGCATAAATCCTTCAAAAGCACAGAATGCATCACACTGAAGACTTCTCTTTCTTGTATTCCATAGGCATTTCTCTGTTCCGTATGATGAGGGACTCTGTCTTCACCAGTCTGAATCAATCCCTAAATAGCTCCATACTGGAACCAGCTCGTCTCAACACTGGGAAGGCTCTGCACATTCTGCAAAAGTTCTACAGCAATACAAACTGGCTGGAGCTTGGATCAAAAGATGTGTATCAGTTTCTAGGTAAAAGAAAGAAGATGGAGAACCAGTTTGGGATGTTATTGTTGTGTTACTCTTTACTCTTATATAGAGGATAATGCCTGATGTACAGGTGATAACCATGGTAACCATGGTATAATCACCTTGAGTGGTTGTTAGGGCATCAGTAAACCTCGAGAGCACAGCTCAAGAGGTTTACAATTACCCTAGCAACCACGAGAGATGATTATACCATGGTCATCACCTGTACATCAGACATTGTCATTATAATGTATTGGACTCGACATGAGAAGTAACCCACCCCACCCCAAACACAAGTAATTTACCCTTACCTTGTTAATGAATCTGCACTACAGCCACATGATTGTGTAGGAAAACAATTTATTAGGATACACGGACTGAATGACAGCAGAACAAAATAACACCAGAGTTAAAATCTCTATCAGACATAGTGATTGCTAGATTCAGTAACGGTAAACTGAGACAATTGGAATATTATTTGAATACTGTACTGAGGCTAGCAATCGCATTCTGGGTGTGCATAATACTGAATTACACTGGTATTCCATTTTGTAAACCCACTGCTATGACATAGATGAGATAGGTTTATAAGGTTCTGACATCACAACAGTAGGATTACATAGAGAATAATGCATATTTAGGGGGTTGATACAGAGTTTTTTTGCACACCCAAGGTGTGTGATATTAGAGAAACCTCGAGAGTGAAGCTCAAGGGGTTTCACTAGTATCACACACAGAGGGTGTGTTTAAAAAACTGCATATCAACCCCCTACAAATGTTTTATTTTTTTATAATAACTGGAACTAGTAAATACTTAATTTTTCCCTGTCACTGCTGCAGCAGCAACAAAACCATTCTCCTTTGTGTAACTTTTTAATGTTCACTTTTTATTTAGGATTACGCGTTAATGCTCTGTTTGTTGATTTCTTTTAAAATGGGGTTAATGCTATGAGTGTGAGATTACAGTTGGAGAACCGTCTCGTGCTGCCTCAGTCTGTTTGATTGGTCTGGACTGCTGCAGGCTTCTCGGCGCAAGACTGTAAACGTCATATCAACCCGCAGGTTGATACGAGTTTTTACAGTACTCAAAGACAGGTTGATAACGGGGGGTCACCAATTATTATAAGGTTGTAATCTGCTTGACTTCAGTGGGTAATAAGGGCTACCCATACATTATATCTCCTTTTTATTTCAACCCATTCTAATTCTCCTAGCATAAATGATATGCTCTCTTTCTCTCTCTCTCTCCCTCACTCTCTTTCTCTCTCCCTCTCCCCCTCCCCCCACCACCACCCCAGTCATTTTCTCCTTCCCAGCCATGGCTCACTGCCCCCCTCCCCCAATCTGAAGAATGTTATTGCCATGACAACTGATAAGATCATCAGATAGTTTCTAAAGTTTACACTTTGTCCTCACCAAAGCATATGTAGGTAATAAAATGAGCCAAGAGCAATACATCTAGGTGTGGTTCCAGTGTAGCAGTAAATTGTTTGTACAGTAACTGCTGTATTACTGCCCTGTCTTTTCTTGCCTATACAGAACACAAAAGTTCACCAGAGCCCGACCCTGCAGCCAGCACAAAAGCAGTGACATTAAAATAGAAATGAATTTTATTGTGCACTGTACAAAATACAACTGCAACAATGTTTTCTATAGTGATCACAAAGTGTAGCAGATTTCCAGCTCATGAATGATGAAGCTAAACTTTGTACAGTGCTGGAGGAATGAAACGATGTAGCAGAAATAGCTGCAGACTACATAGCATCCTGCCACCAGCTTCGAAATATGACATAGAGGCACTGAAGTGCATTGTACAATGTTTATGTCTTATGAATAGTTTGATATATAGACTTTGGCAATACCCATATATCTCACCATGCCAATATGATAGCACTAGAAAATGTTTACGGAGCTGTATTGTGTCATGGGTCATGCCTGACAATGGTCCTTGGATTAGTGCACTTATCCGGTAAACAAAGACTTAAATAAATAAAATAAATAAATATTATGTAATGTGGGGAAGGACATTCATTCCTCTTTCACTGTCTGTCTGGTTATAGTTAAGCTTCTTTATCTATTTATTATACTGGAGAGCAAAATTAGTTAGATAGCCTGTTTCCACAAGCGACCATTTTTACAGAATAAATACAGTATGAAACAAACATGCCTCGAATCATTAGCAAGCAATCAGTTGTACAAAAGACAGTGTGAAAAATTAAAAACATACAATGGACTTTAGGGCATCACAATTTGGAACAAAAGAAACAATAAAATGTCAGACTGTCAATCGGACTTCATCAAACCCCGCAGCTAAAGGAAGGGATGTGAATACTTTCAGTGATTTGGTGGAGTAGGAGGCTATAGGGGGCAATAGCCAGATACATCAAAGCTCTTTGTCCGACAGCATGTATTCCTAAAGACGAGTTTGAATGTGAATTTAGACTGGGAACATTTCCACAACACATTAGAAGAGTGTTAGAAAAGTTATGTTCTGCAGCTGGGGACTTTTCCCAGTACCACCATATGAAGGAACAGCACTGGCCTGTGAAAAATCAGTCCTCTAGGGATAGAGATATGGCAGATTTGTATACTTGACAACAGTGAGTATAATAGGGCAGGCCAGTCGGAAAATGGCAGATGGTGTTATAAACAGTAAGTACCTTGCAAATGACCATGGAAGGAGCAGAAGATCCATAATTGATAATGGAGAACATGAGGCTTTTGACAAGTAATCTCTTTGTCTCAATAATTAGTAACCTTTTCTTTTGGTATAAGAAACCAAGTCCTTAGTGTACAGTTTGTACCAAATAGTTGATGTGGATTTCAAAAGATAGAGTGCTGTCCAAAAACAAGCCTACATATTTAACTTAGAAACATGCTCTACCACCATGCCATCCAAATTGCTATTTGAAAAGAACAATTAGTGGGTGTTTTTATTAACTCAAGAGAAATCCATGGATTTGGTCTTTCTGATATTTGGGACCATCCTGTTGTTTAGGAACCAGGCCTGCAGTGGGATAAAATCTTGCTGAATAGTTTTGCTTAGGGTTGTCAGGTCCCTGCCCATACCAAAAATGACTATTTCATCAGCACATAGGATAGTTTCAGTTGAAAGGCAGTCATCTGACGTACAACTAAAAAAAATAGAAAATAGAAGGGGACCAAGACTAGATCCCTGAGGGACACTGCAACTGATTTGACAAAAGCCTGGGTAGGTATTGTCAATGGCTGTCAATGGCAGTCCTGTGCATCCTACCAGTCAAATAGTTTTGGTATCAATTGGTGACATCAGTGGAGAAATTGTGAGAGGTGGAAGCCCAGACCAGTAATTCTTGTTCAACAAGGCTGAATGCATTGCTGAGGTCCATGAACACTGAAGCTGCATGATTACCAGAGTCTGGTGCTCAGTGCACATAGTCTGTCAAGCTCACTAGGATGGGAACCATACTGAGCGATGGTCAGCAAACTATTTTGCAGGATTAATTCTGAAGTTTGGTCAAATATTATTCTTTCAAACACTTTTAAAGGAGGGACAAGGAGTGCAATTGGCTGGTAGTTGGAGATGAGATGTGTAGAACCTGACTTGTAGATAGGTATGATGGTGGCCATCTTCCATAATTTATTGTAGGAACACATGCATAACAAAAACTTACAAATTTATTGTAGGCAACCATGCATAACAAAAACTTACACATTTATTGTAGGCACCCATGCATAACAAAAACTTACACAATTTATTGTAGGCACCCCTGCATAACAAAAACACAATTTATTGCAGGCACCCATGCATAACAAAAACATACACAATTTATTGCAGGCACCCATGCATAACAAAAACTTACACAATGTATTGTAGGCACCTATGCATAACGAAAACTTACAAATTATAGAGATGGGGGTATGCCAGCACTTCACAGGTCAGTTTAAGTAGATGACAGTCAATGCCATCAGGACTAAACACAGGTTTACGGTTGGAACAGCTTAGGTACTGTTTGTAGCCACCTGTCCTAATACAAGGTATTTGATGTAAAATTTGGGTAAGTGGGACCATGAAAATTTACAAATGTATTTAGGGAAGGGGTGCCAGGACTGAAATGTCTGTACTTGTCATGCTTGCCACAGAAATAACTGAACAGTGTGGAAAATAACCTTAGGATCACAGGATATCCTGTCTTTACCCTCAATGGCCCAAGACTGAGTGCCCATAGCTCTACCAATTAGGTTGCTAATGTTGTTCCACAATTTTTTAATGTTCCCCTGATTACAGGTCAGGCCAAGTTTAATATGACTAATTTTAACTTTGTGAACTGTTGTTTTACAGTTGTTATGCAAGGTTTTATATTCCTGCAGACTGGCAGCTTTCTTCATTTTCTTATATTGGGAGAATTTATTGCCTTGCTTTGAGAAGCCCTGAAAGCTCCCTGGAGGCCTAATCCTGTTTGGTGCCATGTATTCTGTGTGACTTCACAGCTTACCCATAGCACTTTGACAGCGCTAGCACCGACATCCCCTACAGTGATGTCTTCATTGCTGACTATCAGCATTGTAGCCACGGGGATGTCAGCGCACTGTGCCTCCTGAACCCCCCCCCTTGTGGGGGGCTCCACCCCCACACACCCCAGTCTCTAGGATTCTAACTCCGAGTCTGAGTATGACCATGGGGGAGCAAACACCCAGCGAGGCAGTCCCGATCAGCACACAGACCACCACAGTAACGGGCGGATTTTGCCCGATTCCTGTAACTGTGGTGCTTTTTGCTGTGCTGGAGTTGCTGCCATAATGGTATACCATGGTGGTCACAGATACTAGTGACATTTTTGCAAAAACTATCACATGCCATATCAATGTCCTCGATGGTATCTAGGAAAGACCAATCACTGGAATACAGGGCAAAGGTAAAGGCCTCTCCGTTCAAATCCCTGAGACATCCAGCATTGATGAAGAATGGAGGGGCCTGTGGTAGTCTAGTGGACCATTTGCAAAAAAAGAGGTTTCCAGATTAATTTTTACCTTCCTGATTCTAGCTAGATTATGGTTACTAATTCTGCATTTGGTTAAATATGTCAGAATTTAGTATTTTTAACTCTAAGAAGGAAGGGTAATGTTTCTGTGAAGGTATTTACTGCCCTCTAGGTTAGTTTGAATTTTAATTTGCTGTTCACAGTATGAAATGCATTGACCTATACAAAAAATCCACAGTGTTCTGGAAAGCATTCATTCATGCATAGGGCTACATACAGTACATCATAGCCTTTGATGGCAATATTACTGAAATCTAAGAATGTTATTACAGCATGTAGGAGTCTAATGGGTTTTTGTCAGATATTTCACTCTGTTTCACCTCTTTCTCTCTCTTTTCCTTTCACCCATTTTCTCTCACACACATTCTCACTTATTTTTACACTTAGACTTGTTTTCTCTCCCTCTCTCACCAGTTTTGTCACCTTTTATGTCTCCCAGTCTTCACTCTCATTAAGTATTTCATTCCCCTTTTGCTTATTTTGAAATACATGTTCTTTCTTTCTTTCTTTCTTTCTTTCTTTCTTTTCTTTCTTTCTTTCTTTCTTTCTTTCTTTCTCTGTTTGTCTCTCATACTCCATCTCAGGAAAGTTACAGTTACAGCTGGCATAATGGTGCAATGGATGGTTAGCCCAGGATCATGTATTAGGCAGACAGTAAATGTATAAAGCATACAGGCCTGGATACACAGATAGATAGATAGCTAGATAGATAGATAGATAGGCAGACAGACAGAGACAGAGATATAGAGTGTGAGAGAGAGAGAGAGACAGACAGACAGAGACAGACATATAGACAGACAAATAGAGATGGATAGATGGATAGATAGATAGATAGATAGATAGATAGATAGATAGATAGATAGAGACAGATAGATAGATAGCCAGACAGACAGAGGAATAGACAGACTAGATAGAAGGATACATAGTGACAGAGAGAAAGAGAGACAGACAGACAGAGATAGACAGATTGAGAGAAATAGACAGACGGACTAGATAAATAGACAGACAGACAGAAAGAGAGGTAGATAAAGAGAGAGAGACAGACAGAGACAAGGACAGACACAGATAGATAGATAGATAGATAGACAGACAGACAGACAGACAGACAGAGACATGGAGATAGACAGACACACAGATAGAGACAGACAGAGAGATATACAGACAGAAAAATAGACAGAGAGATAGATAGAGATAAATAGATACAGATAGACACAGAGATAGATAGATGAAATTGACAGACTAGATAGGTAGACAGAAAGAGAGAGACAGACAGACACAGACAGACACAGAGAGATAGACAGACAGACAGAAAGATAGATAGATAGATAGATAGATAGATAGATAGATAGATAGATAGATAGACAGACAGATAGAGAGAGATAGAGGGACAGACAGACATACAGACAGAGATAGACAGATTGACAGAAATAGATAGATGGATAGACAGAAAGACAGAGACAGAGAGATAGATGGAAAGACAGACAGACAGAGACAGATAGAAAGATAGACAGACAGAGACAGAGAGATAGGCAGACAGAGATATAGACAGGCAGATACTATCTGTAGATAGATACTGTCAATAGATAGACAGATAGATTCTCTCTACATCAAATACAGAATGGCTGTTGTTTTTGTATGAAGACCAATGAATCCTGTACTAGGTGATGCATATCAGTTGCAATGGAAATAGTTTTGTTAAAAAGTTGGCAAAAGCCCATGCATACCCCGTGCTCAGCTGTTCTCAATGTGTTTTAATTATACAGTGGATGACTCCAGTCCTCCGTATCCAATTGCTCCTTCACTGAAAGAGGTGTGCACTGACTGCACAAGAGCAGCAACGTAAGTAGACACCAACTTGAGAGTTACAGGCAACCCTAGTTTTCAGCATCTATAGAAACTAAGGATGGACAAAACTTTCCTGGCTCTCTTTTTTTTTCTTTTTCTCATCGTCCTTTTTTGGTTTCCTAAGTCCCAAGTCCTAATGGGTCAAGGTTGCCATGGCTACCACCTTCTCCAGCTGGGATGGTGGGTGAGTGGCTGCATTTACAGCCACTGCCAGTGCTGCTTCTTAGTAGGCCATTGGGAAAATGGAGGGGGAGTGCAAATGTCAGGCAGCCAAGTGCCCAGCTCCCACAGTGTAATAATGAAGCAATAATACACAACAGAGTGTGGTATATCATGACATATCATCATTCCTTGGGTGTATTGTGAGGCATGAAGCAACACTGAGTGCATTCAGCCACCCAAGAAGTAATGATATCCTATTTTTAACCACACCCTGGAGTGTAGTGCTGCTATTATTAAATGGTCCTATGGTATTAGGAAATGGCAGATTTGGTCATCTGTTTTGAACCATCATGTTATACTGAGTTATCATGAGTAAAAGACTGCTTCAGCCATTCAACTTCTATGATTTCCCCTAATCATTTTTATGTTTTCTTGCACACATGTGCAAGAAACATATTGCGGCAGCTTGCTGCAGTAGCAAGTTGTGAAGGTGCAGCAGTGTTGTGGCCAATGCCAGCAGTCCATTTGGGGCTGGTCTCTGTGGCGCCAATAGAGGAGCACACTGTTAATGACAGCAGTATTATAGCTTGCCACCAACTTGAAAGAAACTTGGCGCTGCAATCAGGGAGCACCCTGTCATTAACAATCAGCTGTTTTTGCTGCTGGGGTGGTCCCTGATTACAGCAGCGAATTACAGCTTGCCTTGTGTGGTGTCCCATTTCAACAAACCTGTCTGCCTCTCACAGTCCCCAGGAACCCAATGGACAGCTGTCACCTCTCACTATCCCCATGAAAGCCAACAGGGGTTCCTTAACCTCCTGTCGGCATGCCTCCTTGCCCCTCCATAGTTCATTTGCTGACAGGGTAGCCCAATCCCCATCGGCATAATGTCCCCACATTTGTTTTAGATTAACATGGTGGCAGCTATTGACATCCGCCTCTCACAGTCCCCATGAAAAGCTGATGGGGGTGCCCAATTCCCCTGTTAGCATGCCCCTCCCAAGTTCATTTGCCGATGGGGGAGCCCAATCCCTGTCGGCATAATGCCACCCCATTTGTTGTGTGCTGAAGGGGGTGCCCAATCCCCTCGCCTCATGTGCCCCCCAACACTCGGTATGTGCTGATGGGGTGCCCAGTCCCAATGGGCTACAGACGTCATCCCCAACAACCATGCAGGTGGCACACTGGGACCCCACCCCAGTATGCCATACCACCTGTAAAAAAAAGAAAACCTTCCTGTGTTTTTTGTTCCCAGTAAAAGAAAAAACATGTTCCTCTCTGTCTCCCGTGCACCCCTCCCCCATCCTCCACCCCACCCTCTACTTGCCCCCTCACCACACCTCACCCCATCACTACCTCCAGAGCCCAGCACAGCAATTTTCGTGGACCAGAAACACATCTGCACTCTTCTTCAAAGCCGACTGCGAACTGAAGAAATGCCAGTAAGCTGTATAATGGCATAAATGGAGTTTTTTCAACTTATGTGGATATTTGAATTTGTAATATTTTCAGTCCAGATTTTCAACATTGCCATTTTTTTGGCACCTTCTTATGAACAGTATAGCTGTCATTTTTCACATCCTGGCTGAAATGTGCTTTCGCCTTCCGGTGCAGAATAGCATGGTAGCTGTGGGAAATCAGTGTTTGGGACAGAGTAAGAAAATCACAGTGACACTGTTCATGAGTGGAGGTCCCAAAATGCCTATATTGAAAACTTTGTGAAAAAGTCCATAAAATGACTATGTTATGAGCGTGCATTGTGCAGTTTCCACGCACATTCATAACTTCAAGAATTTGTAATATTTTCACTCCAGATTTTCAACATTGGCATTTTTCACACCTCCTTATGAACAGTACAGCTGTAATTTTTCACATCCTGCCCGAAATATGTTTTCGCACATCTGGCACACAATGGCACAGTCACTGTGAGAAATCAACGTTCAGGACAGATTAAGAAAATCGTAGTGACCAGAGCTCATGAGCAGAGGTCACAAAATGTCTATGTTGAAAATGTGGTGAAATAATTCTACTAAATGACTGTGTTACAATTGTGCATTGCGCAGTTTCCATGTACTCTCATAAGTTTGAGCATTTTAATATTTTCACTCCAGATTTTCAACACTGCCATCTCTTCCTCCCTATGAATGGTACAGCTGTCGTTTTCCACATCCTGCCTGAACTGTGTGTAACAGCCCCTCTTGTCACACTCACCTGGGCTGCTCTGGAGCCCTTGGGGGTCCTCAACGTACCTCCCCAAGGGGCTGGGCCTGAGTCCTGGCCAGATCTCCAGTGGTAACTTGGTGCCTCCATCTGGGGCAATAGTGTGACCTCCTGTGGGCAAGACAGGTTACCACTCCACAGGAACAATTATATATTACCCTAATGACGGACCCCTTTGGCACAGTTAGATCAATACCCCCACCCCACAACAACGAGAACAGCAAAACACAAACACTTATGTAATACAGGAAACAGTAATCCCTTGTTTATTTAAAATGACCTTAGACAGAAGAGATGAGGGCTACTCCTCCAAGCCTCCATAAATATATGCACACAACACAGTAAGAGCCCCCGGTGCACCCAGAACAATCTCAGACAGTTGGTACCTCACTGTTCTCAGTTGCAGGCCTGCAGTCTCTCATAGGAGCCCTTGCAGAGCAACACAGGTTCAAAGAAAATCAATCTGTCATTGGGGGTGGGGCTCTTCCCCAACCCTCCTAGCTGATGCAAACAAAGAATCTCCAGAGCTGCAGCTTGGGATACTCACAGCTTCCCCAGAAGAAGGATGGTCTCCCTGATTCAAGGATATGCACGGAGGGTGAAGGAGGCACTGTTCTTCACCTGCCTGGCCTTTCCAGCTTCACCCGAGGGCCTTTGTGTGCAGTATTCAAGAGACAGGCCTGTTCGTTCTTCTATCTCTCTGGTGTCTACTGCAGCAGTGGATTCACACTGAAGACACAAGGTGGATCAGCTTCCCCTCAGCCAGACCTGGGCTAGTGGCTGCCCAGCTTCCAGGGCTCTCCCCTGGCTGGAATTCAAGGGCCCCTGCACGGAGCAGTCCCCAAAGCCTGAGGCTTAATTTTACTGTCCCTTCAAGTCCAGTCAGTCAGCCTCAGTTCCCTCAGGGAAACCTCCTGCTCTTCTTCTCTCAGCAGCTCTGCCTTTCCCCTCCCTTGCTTCCTGGAGGGGAAGGGTAGCCAGAGAGCCTCCCACTCAGCAGGCAGCCTTCCTCCTGCTCTTGCTTTTTGGAGGTGGTAGGAGTAGTCAGAGAGTCTACATCCCAGTTTGTTTATCTTTTTCTCCTAGCTCTTGGCTCCCATCCTCTCAGTCCTCTCTCTTTTGTTCCCCTTCTCTCCATATGTGCTCTTTTTCCCTGGCCCCTCTGCAGGTAAGCACATTTTGGGGGGCTTACATGTGTTTTCACACATCTGGCGCAGCATGGCATGGCCGCTGTGAGAAATGAACGTTCAGGACAGATTAACAAATTCACTGTGCCACTGTTCATGAGCAGAGGTCCCAAATGCTTTCATGAGGTGAAGGTCACAAAAAGGCCATGTTGAAAATTTGTAGTGCAAATACCAACAAATGCCATGGGCATTAATGTCCCACCCTGTACAGACTGACAGGTGTCAGGGGTGTGCCTTTGGATTGCCAGCTGTAATGCTCATGCCATTCCACCCCAACCCCCACCCTGAAGCCAGTGACAGGCATCAAGGTGTGCCTTGGCCCCAGAGTTCATGCATTCTCCTATACCGCACCCATTTCAGTGTATGTCATTATGAAATGGGATGTCTATAAAGTCGAACACCCCAAGGCACACCTCAACACTTGTCGGTGTCTACAGGATAGGGTGAGGTGAAATGCCAAGAGCATTATGGGCAGTGACCCCCAGGCACACCCCCAATGCCTGTCCATCTCTGCAGGGTGGAGGTGGGATTGGCATGAGTTCAGTACTTCACTGCCACTCCTATTCTGCATCTGTCTAACTCCTGCACATCCAATGCTAATATCAGCAAACACACTTTCGTCATTGATAAATGCTTGTATAATGCTTCTATCACACACCCTACTCCTGTATCCTCTATGGATTTTCTTTTGCCCCAAGAATTGGTATCACTATGACTGACCCTTTCTTAAGGTCTGGAAGGTGAGAGAGATGATGCCTTTGCACTTAGCGTTGATGCTGCTCATTGGTCAACTGATGCGGGGGAGGAGGAGGCTTCATGAATTCCAGGTGCTCCCCCCTTGCTCAGAGCTGATCACCTCCCCTCCCCTCCATCTGGGTTCAAATGTGTACCAGTTTTAAATAGAACCACAAGGGCTCTATTAGGTTCACATGTGTGGAACCCAATAATTTAATCACATTTACATCTTAGTCATATTCTAATTGCTTATTTGCATTTTATACCTAGAACCCTTTTTTAATTGGAGGTTGTTTTGGACTCTAAATTTTAGTGCTGGCCAGGTTGGAGGATGGGGATATTTTGTTTTGCACTGATTCTGACCCTTTCAAAACAAATCCTTCATTTCTGTCATGGATGGATGAGTGGATGGGTGGGTGGGTGGGTGGAAGGATGGGTGGGTCATTTGGTTTAATATGACCACATTTATACACACTATCTCAAAGTACTTCACAAAACAAGAAGTTAGATACTGGTAATGTAGGGTCTGTACACATCAAAAAGAGCCTGGGAAACAATAATTATTATGAACCTTTTGGGGACCTAGTTAGAAGCAAAAAAATATTTCCTAGCCCTGAGGACAGAGTAGCATAAAAATCAAAGGTCACTGGGGAGTCTAAGTCAATGATGTCCACCCCATCTCCGTTTTGTAAGCAGGGATGAAATGTCACCACCCTCTGGGAGAAAAGTATCTCCTAACATTGTCCTTGCACTTATTACCCCTGAGCTTCAGGGTATATGCCAGCATCCTGCTGAACAACATGAGATTAAACATCTCTGATGGTTTGATCTGGTCACTGCCCGTGAGTATGCAGAAGACCGAGATCATATTGCCTTTTTGCTTTCTTGATTCCAAGGTGAACGTGTTAAGGGCCTCCAGCCAGCTTGTTATTTGGATGGCAGCTAGCCTGGTTTGGGATGGGAAAGATGAATGTTAGTCAGGATACTGCAACTAATTCCCCATCTTTTACCAAAAGTGCCTATGGGAATTTTTTTTTTCTACTCATTCAACAGTCACTGTGGCTGGAGGTGGACATAAGGGAGCCTCCATTAAATGGCTGACCTAAAAGAAGACCTTCTCTGAGTTTGCATCATGTGATACAGTACATCTGTGGAAATTCATAAAATAATGCTCAGTGATGAGGAAGAAACCTGTGGAACTTATGTCTGAGGGAAGAGATGGTTTTGTAGGTAGAACATCAGATTCTGTTGTGTGGCTATGTACCTGTCAGGCTGTAGTGGTTAAAAGATGCTGAGGGTACTACATAAAGAATAATGTATGGGCAACCATACACAACAAGGCTGTGTTTGCATCGAGGAGTTGAGATGACAGCATATGAACCTCAAGAATGAAGTTCAAGAGGTCCATGCTGTCATCTCAACTTGAATAGGCTATGCAGTTAATGTGTAGTTGACCATAGTTATTCCCCATAGTGTATGTTTTTACACTAGAGGTAACAGACCCTCACTGAAGTGAAAACAAAAAATCTTGCCATTTATTTGTTCTACTCCCATATCAAAATCACATTTCCAGACTTTTGAAAGGTAAAAGGTATGATTTTAGGCACTAGGTGGTTAGTCAGTAGTTAGGTGTAGAATAAATGAGAAATTTAAAATTGTATGACCTGCGAACTGTGCATGACATCTGTTCAGAATGCGCATAATAACACTTTAGAATGCGCGTAACGGTTTAGAATGTGCTCAACAAGGTTTTTGAGCATGCTGATTTTTATACATAACAAAGGGTAACTATATATTATAGATGAGTTTAAAAAGTTAGTGTACTGCCTAAAACTAATATTAGATTTTAAAAGCAGCCATTGTCTTTTTTACCTGAGGTACTTTTTCTTTTTCCTTTGTTTAACTAGAAGATTGTTTACCTGATGTTAGTTTTTATTTATTTATTTATTGAACTGTTTCACCAGGAATTCACACTGAGCAACACGTTGCTTGTCTCCCGATACAACCTGGGAGTTATAAAACAATAGGATAGAATACAAAGAGATGTTACAATATTGGAATACAGTTTTCTTACTTGCATACCATGATAGCAGGAGGGATTACAGGTGGATAACATGGCTAACAATGCAACAGTTATATATATAGTAGATATGAAGACACATATAGCAAATTGACAACAGTTGGTGACAGTTGGTAACACTGGAACACATATAATAACTTGGCAAAAGTATGTAGCACTAGATGGTAAGGTGACACAATAGTTAGTAGGTGTGATGTGTGGAACAACTCTTAGCCTGGCAGCTGACACATCTTGCTGTACTGCCCCCTACTACATCATCAGTACTGTAGTGTATCCTCACTGACTGTGATATCACTGTTGCTTAGGAACAGCGGTTTAGTGATGCTAGATCAGTCACCAGTGATGTCACTGAGATCACAATGCTGATGTTGTAGTGTGGGGAATAGAGTTAGATATGTCAGCTGCCAGCCTAAGAACTCTTCCACACATCCAGCTCAATATTATTACACAGAAGATTTTCTGACGAGCAAAGGGAAAAAGAACAAGCATTTGTCAATGCCGAATGTTGATTGCATTGATCCATTGAGCTCACTCACTGGCCCTGTGTCACTCGCTCATTCTGTTTCTCCAGGTGCTGCAGGCTGCTCTTTTGTACTGGGATCCTGCTTGTGTTGGCACATTTTTCTGCCTACAAAGAAATTTGCAGCTGTCTCGACAGAGCTGTGTTGAGGTGGGTCACTCCCCCTCTCTCACCCGCTCATTCTATTTTTGCTGGTGCTGCAGGCTGCCCATTTGTACTGGGCTCCTGCCTGTGTTGCCATATTCTTCTGGCCATAAACAAATCTGCAGCAGTCACGACAGAGCTCCATTGAGCTCGCTCACTCACTCCCCCTCTCTCAATCATTCATTCTATTTCTCCCATCGCTGCAGGCTGCCCTTTTCTGCTGGGTCCCTATGTGCATTGCTGCCTTTTTCTGCCCACAAGGAAATCTGCAGCAGACCCAACAAAGCCCTGTTGGGCTCACTCACTCCCTCCCACTCCCTCACTCACTCATTCTGTGTCTCCTGCTGCGGCAGGCTGCCCTTTTATATTGGGTTCCTGCCTGTGTTCCATTTCTTCCAGGGTGTGAAAAATGACAGCTATATTGTTCACAAGGAGGTCTGAAAAATGCCAATGTTGAAAATCTGGGGTGAGAATATTGCAAATTCACAAAGTTACGAGCGTACATAGCAACTGCGCGATGCACGTTCGTAAAACAGTAATTTTTTGGATTTTTTCCACCAAATTTACAATATAGGGTTTTTGAGAGCCCATCTCATGAACACTGGCACTGTCATTTCATTAAGCAGTCCCAAAAGGTGATTATGCGCAGTGACCATGAAATCACCTTCCGGGGCTGATTAACGCCATGACAGTGACAGAATTCATGAGGAGGGGTCCCAAAAACTCCATGTTGAAACTTTGGTGCCAAAATTCCAAAAAATGCCTGAGATAGTCAAAGTTGAAAAAAAACCTATTTATTGCATTATACAGCTTACCTGCATTTCCTCAGTTCGCAGTTGGTTTTGAAGAGTGCAAGCGTGTTCCCAGTCCACTGACGATCATCGCGCCAGACTCCGGAGGTAAGTATGGGGTGAGGGTGGTGTGGGGAGGCAGGGTGCGCAGTGGGTGGGTGCGGGTTATGGGGGCCAAGGGACCGCTGAGGGACCGTTTCCTTCTTTACAGGTTTGAAAAAAAAAAAAGACATAGCGGGACTGTTTTTCATTTTACAGGGGCATCCCAGCATGCCAAGGGAGTCTTTTTTAGGTGGGCCAGCTGTTGCCAACAGGGGATTGGGCACCCCCATAGGCACACAACAAAAGTGGGGGGTGGGTCACATAATGCAGACGGGAGTGGGCTCCCCATTGACAAAATAAATCTCAGGGCACAGCTAGGGCCCACATCGGCAAACAAACATGTGGGGGGCCACATGCTTCCAGGGGGATTGGGCACCCCCTCAGCAGGAGGGGATAATATTGTTTGTGAACACAGCGGCAAGCCACCACCATGTTCACAAACAATGCCAATATTGCAAGAACCCACCCTGCAATGACGGGTCGCTCCATCATTGTAGCGAATGGCTGAGGCTGCAATGACAAGGTGGCCACTGAATGCAGTGGCTACTTTTTTAGAAGGTTGTGGCACGCTGGCTGAACTTGTGTCAGCAACAGTGTGCCACAGCATTGGGTGAAGTGGACCAAGCCTTTAAAGGCTGTGGGGGCATTGGTCACAACAGTGCCGCACCTCCACAACCTGCTTCTCTGGAAAGCTGTCACAATGTGTTTCTTGTGCATGCACGCAATCAACATAAAAATACTTATAGAACATAGAAACATAGAAGTTGATGGCAGATAAGGACCGCAAGGCCCATCCAGTCTGCCCATTTCTTTTTCTACCTTATAAATGTGCCATCGGCCTTTGCTCTGTCAGTGACCTATCTATTCATAGTCATTTGTTTTGCTCCCTTATGCCTATCCCATGCCTGTTTGAAGCCCTGCACTGTATTCATAGCCACCACTTCTTGTGGTAAGCCGTTCCATGCATCTACTTGCCTTTCTGTGAAAAAGAATTTCTTCACATTCCCCCTTAATCGGCCTCCCTCTAATCTCATGCTGTGTCCTCTTGTCCTGCTATTTTTCTTATATTTAAACATGTTAGACTCTTTCACCTTGTTTATGCCCTTAAGGTGTTTAAATGTCTCGATCATATCACCTCTCTCCCTCCTTTGCTCAAGGGTATACATATTGAGCTCCGTTAATCTGTCCTCATATGTCTTCGGATGCAGTCCCTGCACCATTTTGGTTGCCCTTCTCTGGACTGCCTCAATTTGGTTAATGTCCTTGTGAAGGTGTGGCCTCCAATACTGCACGCAGTACTCCAGATGGGGCCTAACCAGTGTCTTGTACAGAGGGATTATTACCTCCCTCTTACGACTTGTGATACCCCTACTAATACACCCTAATACCCCCCCTAGCCTTACCTACTGCTTTAGAGGTCTGCTTGGATGATTTTAGGTCATCAGTGATGATGATGCCCAAGTCTCTTTCTTCCTTTGTGACTGCTAGCAACTCCCCTCCCAGCCTATAAGTGGCTTCAGGGTTTCTCTTCCCTATGTGCATGATTTTGCACTTCTTTGCATTAAATCCCAGTTGCCACTCTTCTGACCATTCTGCTAGTTTATCCAGATCTCTTCTCATTCTGCCCACCCCATCTGGATCATCTACTGTGTTGCAGATCTTGGTGTCATCTGCAAACAGACAAGCCTTACCCTCTAGTCCATCTGAGGTCACTAATGAAGATGTTGAATAGGACTGGCCCCAGGACTGATCCTGAGGTACCCACTTGTGACTTGCATCTCTTCTGACTGCATACCATTTACCACCACTCTCTGTTTTCTGCCAGTCAACCAGTTTGCCACCCAGTTGACCAACTTCTGACCCACCCAGAGCCTACCCTAGCTTATTTATCAATCTTCTATGTGGAACAGTGTCAAAAGCTTTGCTGAAGTCAAGGTAGGCGACATCAACTGCTCCCCTTGGTCCACCACTCTGGTTACCCAGTCAAAGAAATCTATGAGATTAGTTTGACAGGACCTTCCTTTGTAAACCCATGCTGTCTTGGATCCTGTGCCCTTGGATTCCAGGTGTTGCACTATCCTTTCCTTAAGGAGTGCCTCCATAATCTTGCCCACTACTGAGGTAAGACCGACCGGTCTGTAGTTTCCTGCCTCCTCCCTGCTACCACTCTTGTGGGCGGGATCACATGAGCCCTTCTCCAGTCTTCTGGGACCTCTCCTGTGCTCAGAGACTCACTAAACAATTCTGCTAATGGCTCTGCTAGTTCCTCCTTTAGCTCCTAAGTACCCTGGGATGTATGCCATCAGGTCCCATTGCCTTATTCACCCTGAGGCTTAGCAAGCTCTTGTCAGGACCCTTTCTTTTGTGAGAGGAGTAGTGCTCATCTCCTCCCCCTGTGTCCATGATGCTGAGCTGTGGGCCACCTTCTCTTCAGTAAATACTGAGCAAAAGTATCTATTTAGGATAGATGCCTTTACAGGGTCCTCCTCCTCACATGCTCCCTTTTCTCCATTAAGCTTAGCAATACCCCCTCTGGACTTTCTCCTTTCACTTATGTATCTATAGAAAGTCTTGTCACCTTCTTTACTGTTCATGCTAGTGTTTCCTCAGTTTGGGACTTTGCCTGCCTTACTGCCTTACCTGCTTCCCTTAGGGCAGTTTGGTATGCCTCCTATCTTCATCCCGCTGTGTTCCCTTATATTTCCTGAAGGCCAGCCTTTTGGCTCTGACTTCTGCTACTGTATTGAGAACCAAAGTGGTTTCCTTCTTCTTTGCACTTCCTTTTCTGTCTAACACAATGGGATGTTGATTCAAGTATTGCATCCTTAATGCTTGCCCACTTTGCCTGTACCTCCTCACCTGTGTTTCTTTTGCCAGGGCTAGCTTAACTCTGTTGGCCATCTTATCAAAGTCAGCTCCTCTGAAGTCCCATATTTTTGCCTTGGAATGGGATGATTTAGATGTAGTAGCCAAATTGAACCATACCATGTGATGGTCACTGGCCCCCAGGTGACCTTCTACCTGGAGATTTGTGATCCCTTCTTTGTTAGTCAGTACTAGATCTAGGATAGCCCTGTCTCTTGTGGGTTGCTGTACCAGTTGTTTGAGGCCCTCCCCCTGCAGGGAATCCACTATCCACTATACTTCAGAAATAAAGTTACCATGAACTACTTCTCAATATTTGCATTGTTTTCCAGTCTGCTTGTTTTGGCTCCACTAGCTCGTGAGTTGGTCAGTCTGTGGTACAAGGGACTAGATTCTTCTGCAAAAGACACATTTGCATTTGGGATAATGTATAAAATAGTGAAGTCCTTGGCAGTGCACAGGGAAGAAGGTGTTAGTAAGGAAAGGGAACACCAGGGGCTATAGTGCTGCAGTGGCTGGTTAGCTATAAGAAAATACAGGACAGTCAAGGGATCTAGTTCCCTATTGCATTGTGTCCCTAAGTCTGCAACAGGGGCCCTTACTCAACTGTAGCAGATTTGGTCACCTTCTGAAGCAAAGTTTACTTACTTCTGTGGCAGATTTATGTCCACCCATTGGCTAACATACCAATCAGTGTCATTTTATTTACCTAGGAGAGTCCAGATGAGATCCAACATCTTGTTTCCAGTGGGGTCCTGCTTCTACCTCCTCCAGCAACTGAGAGAACTAGGGCATTTAAGCATCAAGTGACTTGTACAAGGTCACACAGTATTTTATTCCAGTGGGGATTGAACCTGCGATTTCCAGGTTTACAAGTCGGTACTCTACCCACTAGATCACACTGCCTTCTATAAATACATTAAACTAGTGAGCATGATGTGCTCCAGGGCAGACAAAGAGTGAAAAAAGAGCCTGAAATTATAGAAAGCTAATATTCTTTTGTAATAAAATAAAACTTAAGGGGAGAATTCAGTGGCAAGATACATGATTGGCATGCCGTGGTTAGATCTCCATAATTCCAGTGGCCTTGCTTAATGTATAGAAAAAGTATGAACCCCTTTCTAGTTCCCTGCTTTCTATCAGGCTGTTTATATTATTTTGTTTTTACTTCCCAGTGGACTCTTCGAGTGCAAAGGCAACATCGCAGTTGACAACTTGCTTACCAGTGGCTATAAATTATCAGGATCCTGTTCCCGTAAGCTGAATGGTAAGACATTATAAATAATTTGACCTCTAGCATCCTGAGACAAGATATACACATCAGTTCAGTCAGGGATAAGCATGCCTCTGCTCTGTGCTGCTGCACAAGGCCTCAAGCTGAATACCTGTATCTCCAAATGAATGCAGCATGCTCAAGTGTATTACTGCACTTGTAGAGTGGCCTGGTATTTAAAAAGAATCTTTCCTGCTATTTTTCAAAACTAAAAAGAAATTGGAGGAAGCTCCCTTACTTCCATGGGAGTTCCTCTGTGATAAAAGCAGATTTTTGTTCATACCCCTAAAGGAAGGGACGGGATCATAAATTGTCCCCGAGGGGCTAGCAGCACGAGCCCCTTCCTTTTCTCGGTTGCTGACCACAGCCCCTGGGCTCGAGTGTTTTATGATGTAGTTATAAGGAGTGTGTTGATACGCGCTCCATTCAAGTCTATGCAGCATGATCTGCAAACAGT
Source organism: Neoceratodus forsteri (assembly GCA_016271365.2). NCBI lineage: Eukaryota > Metazoa > Chordata > Ceratodontiformes > Ceratodontidae > Neoceratodus > Neoceratodus forsteri. Next base: position 55,379,421 of record JADMNL010000035.1, read on the forward strand.
TTTCGACTGTTTAAGGGACCTTCTGATAAAATTGGAGCCAGGGTTCAACTAACAAGGGTCTTGTTAGTCGAACCCTGGCTCTGATTTTATCAAATGGCCATTTAAACAGTCAAAATAGGGGGTTTGCAAGTCACAGCCCATTAGACTTGAAATGGAGCGCGCATCAACACACTCCTTATAACTACATCATAAACACTAGAGCCCAGGGGCTGTGGTCACAACCAAGAAGAGGAAGGGATTATGGCCAAGCAGCCCCTCAGGGACAATTGATGGACTCTGCCCCTCCTTCAGGGTAAAAACAAAAATCTGCTACTAACACGGAGGAGCTCCCAGGTAGGTATGGGAGCTTTCTCTCATTTGTGTGCAGCACTTAGAAAGGTGCTCTAACATTTTGGCTTACAAAATGCAAAACCATGGACACATGAGTATGTACTGGCAAGGTGACCTGGTTTGTCCAATGAGAGAACAGTATCTGTGGCAGTCATTTTTGACCCAATTTAACAACTGACATCTGTGTAGGCTCAGTGACAGATGTTAAAATGTATCACACATAATCCAGCCAGAAGGCATAAATCCCAGTCTGAAACAATACACAGTCATATAATGGGCAGTGTACCATAAACGTGGCCAAACTCATAAAAAGCTTGCCAGAAAATAGTCATAAAACAATATTTGTACATTCACGTGAATATCACTAAGTGCTCTGTAAAGTGTCCTAGAACTTACCTTTATGACTTAACAACTACAATCAGAAAAATTCCTAATGCCACATGACACTGCAAAATGATTTAGCCTCAGATATTTCTGGGAATTCTCCGAGGTTAAGTGACTTGCTCAGGGTCTCACAGTAGACAGCTAACAGACAGGGTGGATGTGCTCATACCTGGGGCCTCCAGGATACAAACTCCAATTCTCAAAGCAGTAGACTGCACTACTGTGAAGAAACCATAATTAAAAACTGGATGTACCATTGCCTGCCATATTTCAACATGGGGTGATCACAGTCCAGTCCTAATGTAGAAGGGTACTATATCTGTCCCTAATGTTTAGGTCTCTCAATACAAATGTATGTTATGGCCTGGGGTGGAAGACGACCAATGGTCCAAGTCCATCCCTTGAATGTCCCAGCAGCTGCTTTCTGTGATGTTACTTCTCCTGAAACTGATCCAGTTCCTGCTCAAAGCGCCTAGTTCAGTTTCTCTTTATTTTTTGTATTTTTTTTTTTCATTTTCTTCCTGGTTCTAGGGCTATGCTAAATTTAAATTCTGCAGGTAGAATTTAGTCAGAAAGATTGATTCTGTTTTACAATCATTCCTGGACATTTTGCGGACATTCCATGAACTAGCATCAGTAAGTACACTGTAATGAAAGTCTAGCAGTGTAATTTCTTTGTTTTCCAATATGTGTCAGTCTGGCTTGGTTGGGAGCACATCTACCTATAGAATAGAAGGTTGCTGCTTCTAGTTCCACACCAGAATTTGGCTCATACTGGAAATGCTGGCACCAGAGATGAGCACTAAGTGAATATTTTACTGTCATGGAGTGGTATCTCTCAGACTGATCATCGCAGATACTTTACTTTAAGGCTAGGAAAACTTAAACTCATCTTTTTATTCTCCTTTGTTTTTAAACGCAGGCAAATGTTCCCATGGAGGGAAAAATGACATCACCCAGAACTACTCCCCTGTTGGAGGTATCAATAAAGAAACATCTGACCCTGTTCTTTCCCCCCATTACTACCTGCACAGAGAGGCTGCTGAGATGGCTATTGCTGCTACAAGAGATTTTTTTGTTGATCCAGGTAAGTAGTAGTAAAAGAAGCTGTGAGAGAGATATTTAAAAATGCTAAGGTTGGCTTCAGTAAGGAATAGGAAACTCATTCAGCTCTGGGTTTTGGTCTTTATGTAACGCTATAATTGTAATTTATTTTTGTTAGGCACTATTTTCATTGTATCAATGTGATTTGTTTATGTTATTGTCCTGTTAAGTAATGTATTGCTGTAATTCACTGCCTGAAGCATGTTGTTGCTGTTAATTCTCATAATTGATATTGTATTGTAGAATAGATGAAACATTAACTAAAGGTCCCTTCTGCCTATCACCAGTCACTGTCCATGTGGAAGTAAACAATTTTGTGACAATAGTAGTTTTGCCAAGTAAAACGACAGTAACACCAGTTTGTGCTCCAAGTCAACAGCACTGGACAACTGGCAGGATGAGGACTGAGCATCCCAGAGTGTGCCTACTCTCTTTCCTCCAGAGGGATAGAGCAGGCTGCACCACTAAACTACTGACCCTCCAGTGACTCAGGGGTCTAGTTCTCATCTAATGCATGCTCACCTCCAGGGTGGAAGTGGCATTGGCCTCATCGCTCCACAACACACTCTGTGTGCATACTCACTTGGGGTCACTTGAGTGCCGATACTCTACATGGGTGGGGAGCTATAACATGGAAAAACCACAGGTCTGCCAGATGATGGCTGGCTCTGTCAACTGGAGCACCAAGCTGGATTTTTGTCTGGAAGGGATAACTACCACCCTAAAAGCCCTGTCATGGGGGTAGCTGTGAGGATATAATGCGGTGCAGCCATATCAGTTTCAGGGGCTGAAAGGTCACCAGAATAAGAGGCTGGGGGTAGGTCTGCCAGAAGGAGAAAAAAAAAAGAGTCAATAAAAACAAGGCTGTGATGTACCAGGATTGAAGAGGGGCTTGCCTTAGGTCTGGGGCTATTCTTGAGGTAAACTGTATGTGCTATTAGAACACTTTCACTCCATTCAGTCAAACATTATGGCCATCTGTATACAGAGATCCTGAGATCCCGCTCCCATCAAGCTGAGTCCCCTGCAGCTCATACCCAATGAGAATATCAGTCGTGGGGAGGGTGGTGGTATGGATTGTCACATGAACATCTCTTGTTTATACTAAGGCAGGGAGAGAGAGGTCCAGGATCTGCAGACATAGGTGTCCATATCAAATGGTCCTTGCAGTGCATTTTGGGAGAAGCCTCATATGTTAGATATGAGGTTGCATAGAAGGTCAGTCCCTTTGCGTCAAAAGATCATATAGGGTATTGGGGACATGTCAGGTGCTCAGTGTTGAAGTTTTCCCATGTATAGCTCCTTTAGTTAACTGAAGCAAAGTATTAACTCACTCACCTTTGAGAATGGGTTGCATAGGAGTCCATAGAATTACAAAAGATTTTGTATAAAGGAAGAAAGAGTGAATGGAGACCCTCACATCATTGACTTCTCTCCCCTGCTATCCAGTGGTTGCAGCAGGGACTGTCTGTAATGATACAGATAGGTGATCGGGGAAGGGGGAGACCACTACACTACCAGTGTCTGACGGTAAAATGAGTGACTGGGGGAGTGGCAGGACCACCAGACTACCAGTGACAAGCTGTAAATATATGAATGGGTTATCAGGGGTATGGAGATCTCTAGCCTACAAGGGAATGTTGTCAGCATCGTGGATCGGTGTCGAGGGAAGGCCCAGTGCAGCAGCTACAAGATCAGGTTTGGGAGGCATTAAATATCATGCCGCTAAAAGCTATTCAATATCCCTCAAACCTTTGGAAATGCCAGTGTGCCTATATGCAAACATAGTCAGCACATTTGTATAGACATACTGGCATCAGTGCCACTCACTAATGGGTTAGTGCCTCTCTAACAGTGCCTTTAAGTATGGCCCATTTAGCGAGTCCCCTGCTTTATGGACACTAAACACTGGTTGTGAGGTGCTAACTGCCATCCAATGTCCCAGCTTATGTATCTTAATACTGATCTTATGAAGGCTTACAGAACTTCAGCTGTAGTAATACTTACTTATATTATCTACATGAAACATTTGTTCAGAATCAAATTAATTAAAATAAACTATGAAAGAAGTATATGGGTGGTAAGATTCTTCCTAAGTCAAAAATACTTCCAGCCCTAAGTCACTGACAAATGGTTATGAAGCATCAAGTCATGAGACTTTACAAGGAGTGCCTACATCACACAGATCTCAAACCAAAGTGCCAGACAAATTACTACCCACATGCAGTTCAGGCGAAATACTTTACACAGATGTTGGATAGTACAAAAAGGTATAACAACCTTCTAAACATGAGCCATGGGCTGTATCTGTGGACATATGTCCTTCAGTGCAAATGCCCCAAGATATACCAGGTGAATAGTTGAGATTCATGTCGTTAGATCAGTGGTCTCCAAAAGCTTTATCAGCTTTCCAGGGCTCTTAAAGGAGATAAGAAATTATTTTTACATCGTTAACTGCCCTTCCATATTCCTTTCTATACCAGTTATATATCCTGATATTCTTTAATGGTTCTTTATTTTTTTGTTAATCGTTTTTTCTCCCCCATGGTCCCCAGCCAGCTACCTTAGCTGACCTCCCACCCCGTGCCATCACCCGAACATCAGACCTCCTCTCCTATGCCCCCATGACTTACCCTTCATGGCTGCGGTGGTGGGGAGTGACTCTACCCACTGTAAATGGATCCAGCTGGGGAGGAGTCATCTTCAGTCAGTGCTGTGGAGGGACCATCTTCGTGCTCCATGGCTGGGGACTTTTTTCCACTATACTTTTTTCAGAGTGAGGAGCGTGCAATGCTGCCAATGATGCGCAGTGTATGTGTCCACATGCTGCACACCGGGCAGTTGCTCCTCCTCCACCGCAACATCTGGGACATGGCATGCTGACTCCCCGCTGCTGCCAGGGGTCAGGCAAATGCCGGTCCATGGCCCCCACCCTCCCCAGGAGGAGAAAGCTGTCCCTTGGATGCTCGATCCTCTCCCTCCCCAGCCAACCCCCCATGACCCACTCACACCACAAACATGGGTCGCCAACATGGCAGGAGGTAAGGCATGATGCCTCAGCCCTCCACGCCACTTTGCCAGCCACCTTTGATGGTTTTCTGAAAAATACTGTAAATAATTTGACTTTGGGGTGCCTGCAGATCTACATTGAGTTCCACTCTCCTCACCAGCTACTACTCTTGATTTTCACATTTCTAAGACATTCTATGACATCAGAAGCTCCCATTCCATGCTGTCCATCTGAATGGCCTGGAACGGGTGTTTCTGATGTCATAGAATGTTCAGGCATCATGAAAAAAGAGAGCAGCAACTGCTGAGGAGAGAGGGATTCGGGGTAGTTAAAAAGACAACAAAACTAGCTTATGAATTGAACAAAAAAGGTTTGTTGTCAAAAACATGTAAGAATAGTGGGAAGCCAGTGAAATAACAACTAGAGGGCGGCTATAGGTCTAAAAACTGTTTCCTGTCACCTTTAAGGAGGACACCAAAATACTCACATACTATTACATCAAACGAAGATCCATTCATATCAGCACAATGAATGGTGAACCTTAAGAATCAGGAAAGTATTGCTTCCTTTTCAAGAAAAACTCCCTTATTTGAATATTTCTGTTAAATCTACAAACTCCAGAAGTAAAGTTATTATCGGCCACTGGTGAGATCATGTGGGATGCAAAACGTTACCTCAATGGACGAGCTACAAAAGCCACAGTTAAGACCATGACTACCAAGAATAATTGACTTCAGGCTGATGAAGACGAGGGAAAGTGCAGTTTCCTAATAACAGAAATCACAGTTAAAAACATCCGCTTTAAATGTTATCGAACCAAATATTAATGAATTACAGAACTAGAGACATGTAAACCTGAGATACTGCGTTTGCAAACCACATAGTCCATTTGTGAAGTTAGATTGTATGGTTCCCCAGTTCTTCTTCTCTCCATCGCTAGCCAGATTTTACAAATTAAAAATTCCAAATCCATCTTGTAATCTCATAATGATGGATTTTGTAATCATACCATACTTCAGACCTATCCATTTATTGTTATAAACAGCAGAATAAGAAAGTTTGACTTTTTTTTTTAGCAGAACATTATTTGTCTGCTCCTCAGCAGACTTGGCAGGGGCTACAACCCCCCTCATTGGAGGGGTACATCCTCTGGCCCTTCACGGCCATCATGGGTTCTACTGGGTCCCAGTATTTTCCTCCATTTTTCTCCCCTTTTCCCATGTCCATGCAATGGGTTTGGCAGCCGTCTCCACCTCCGCAGAGGCAACCAAGGATACATTGGCGTGAGTCGAACCCCTCTTGTGCTGATGTGCACAGCACACAAACCCTGCACCCTGAGGAAGAAGCGCAGTCCTCCAGATGCTCAATCCTTACCTCCCTGACTGACTCCCAAATGACTTGACTCCATTCCTGAACCCGGGTCGCCAGCGTGGCGTGGCATCCAGTGCCTCAGCCCTCAGCACCACTGAGCCAGCTAGTTTGACTGTTTTTAAAAAGAACTGGACTCCATATTCCTGTACACCTGAGAAATATGAAAAGTAAAAATCCATTCTCCCTTATATGAGCTAGGTTTTACAGGGAAGAAACAGAAGCTTCTGCCAAACAGGAAGACAGGATTTCTTGGGTATGAGACAGTAAGGGATTTTCTGTAGTTACTGTATGCTATCTTTTGGAATTGAAGTTTAATGTTGGTTCTGCCCTGAAACTTTTCCTGGGGAGGGACTGGCCTGATCTGTGGACTACCTATTCCCAGGCAAAGTTGCAGCACTCCACGGAGCATTCATCAATTACAGACAATGCGGATTTACTGCATAATACAAACATTTATTCAGATATTGCAAATTCCACTGCATAAAGTGGGTAAAAAAGAATTGTACAAGAACTGCCTCCATAGTACAGAGTATCAATTAATGGGGCACTGTCAACCCCCTTAGGCCTCAAAGTGTCTTTGTTTAAAAAAACACATTTAATGCTTGATCACACACATTCTGTAGAGGTTGCTGATGTAGTTGGTGGTTTGAGTTTATTGCCTTTTTAATTTAAAAAAATGGAAAACAGACTGCCCACCACACTAGTGTTACCACACAAAAATGTGTTTTCTTTCCTTGATCAACATCCACAGCATGATTCCTGGGCTTGGAAACAACCCCTTCCCCCAACAGAGTCTAGTCACTTATGTTGCACTGGGAGGAGAAGAGCCAGTTGATAGGGTCCAGATGTGATGGTGTGGGTAGCAGCAGACAGATAGAGTGTCATTGTGCACAGCCCCTGCTTTTCACTTGTGTTGCTGTTTCTTTGCCACTAAGGTCAGTGCATGTGTAATGGCATGGCCGTGTGACATGTAGATCCTGCACAAACTCAATTCCTGTGCCCGGCTCTTAGAGTCGTAGCCACATGTTGTGCACCTAGCCTCTGCCAGGTGGTAGGCAAGTCACAACATGGGCAGTTTCTCCTCCCTGAAGGAGGAGATCTGTCAATGGATGCTAACTCCTCCTTCCTCCAGCCAACCCTCAAGCGACCCTACTGCTTTCTCAAACCTATGCCACCTGCATGATAGGAGGTAAGGTGCTCAGTGTCTCAGACCCCCTTGCCACTGGACCAGCATAAAATATTTTTTTAACTGTAAATCTGAGGATGTTTACTATAAGGGTCTGGGCTTTTCATAAGGTTTAGGTCTAGGTATTGGAGAGCTATGGGTTCTTTCTATTTCTAATGGAACATCCAATTTGAATCCCATTACTTCAGGAACAAAGATCTGTAGGGAAGTTCTTTCATTTTTCCTTTCAAGCTCTCAGATACCACTACAATCCTTAGATTATTTATCCTGCCCCCGTTCTCAAGTGCATCAGTCCTCCTTACACTTCCATTCCGTGTGTCTCCATTGCTCAGTTACTAAGTCTTCTAATTTAAACAAAGTGTCCTCACTTACAACTGTTCTGCTTTTGAGTTCAGATACCCTTCCCTATGCCATCCTACTGGCACAGTGGTAGTGCTACCGCTTCTGACACCTGTGACCTGGGTTCGAGAGCAATCCTAGGTCACTGGGGTCCCATGGGGAGAAGGAAAGAGCTTCCCAGAGGACACTCTCCTCCTTTGGGAAGGGAGGGAAAAAAGGCTGCCATGGCGCCCTTGCACTGCCAGTGGTGGATGCATGGGCAACAGTACTTGACTCCTGGAGTTGGGAGGGGAGAATGCTATTAGTCGCTTGGCTGCAGCATATGGCAGTACATTGCCAGCCCAGTCTTACGTCCTTCGTACCAGTGCCCTCAGGGGTCAGGATTAGGGTGACAAAATGCACACAAAAATTTTTTTTTAAAGAAACCTCAGCACTGAGCAGTGTGACGTTGATATCTCAGTACTCCAGGACCCAGCTGTGAGGCTAGGGATCTTGGTACACCAGGACACAGCCAGACTCAGATATGTAAATTCCTGAGCCACCATCCAAGCAAATAAAAAAGAAAGATACCCTCAACATAATCTCAGCCATATCAGTTTAATCGTAGAGATTGTCAGTTTAAGGTCTGTTAATTTCTTTATCGTGACAGAGAGCATTTCTTTCACATTATTGTCAGGCACAAAGTGGCACTGGGGCCTGCAACTCCTTTGCGCTGCCTATCCATGTTTGTCAGTTTCAAAAACAGGCTGCTATAAAGTGAGAAAATCTTGTTTAAGTGATACAATTGCTAAAATTATCTTGCACAGATGTGGGGTTTGGTCTGTAAATGTTCAGGATCATCTCCTCTGCCCTTTTACACAGCGCCAACTTGAAACACTATGCTCAGTTAGCATTTCACACTGCTCTCTGTGCTGTGATTCATGCTGGCTTTACATGCCAATCTCTGCATCACTCTCTTGGCCTTTCTAGTGGCTTGGCCATGTATCTGCCTAGCCAAGACAGCCCATGTTTTCTAAAATTTCTGTTGTCCACCCAAGTTCAGCTAAGGGTATCTTGAGATACTGGAATGAATGCTGAACTTGGAAAACGAAAGCATGTTTCACAAACAAGGGCTAAAATGTACTCAATAGTACTCTGAAAGTGGAGCCACGATATGGGCATGTGCTTATGCATATTTAGCTATGAATATTCATTAGTGCGTAGAGTGGCTGGCTCCCTCTCCCTGAGCTGAGATACAGAAATGGCACACTGATGAGTCCAAATGAGGATGAAACATGTGTCTGTGTCTGCTGTTCTCAGCCTTTGCTGATTGTATTGTGAAGCCTTTTGGCACCGTGCAACTCTGCTTAAAGCTGAGCCAGTCCAAATTAAGTTATGGGCATTTGCATATGCTTCCTATAATGCATTGCATTATTGGGGTATGTGCAATCTGTGTTTTCATTATTGCATGCCCACACTGTTGCAGCTCTTTTTTTGGAGTGCTTTTTAAGTGCTTTTAAGCACCCATTTCTGAAAATGCATTCCTTTCCCAAGTTCAGCATTCTTTCAAGAAAGGTAATATATCATTAGCTGAACTCCAGTGTAATATTCCATGCACGAGCATCAGGTGGGGTTATGCCAAGCGCAGTCTGCGGAAGCACTAGGGAATGCTGCGAACACTCTTGGGTGATTACATCACCAGTAGATGAGGTGCAGAATGATATGCTGAAACAGTGAACCCAGAAAGACAGGGAATGTCGTTTCAGCAAACACTTGTTTTAGAATCAGTGCATGTTGCCTGTACACACAAAAAAGGCAACGCTGCAGATGCTCTGCACTGATCAATGCGGTGCAGAGCCAGCTGTGTAATAGCTGTCACTTTACATTTTACCTTACTGTTTTTCAGATTTTCTGATTTATTTCACCTGGCCAGCAGAAAAGATGGTGCTAAGCTAACATCTGAGCATGTGGCATCCACGTAACCCCATAGCATGTCATGCATGTCAGCAATCAGCCGGGGAAACATGTTTTAATTTATTAAATTTATCTCTACTCATAGAAACCAGAGAGGCAGCTCAGGGACAAACTTTCGGACCCACAGCATGAAGGGTGTATGGCAAAAGCAACAAACTAGTTGGGCTCAACAAACATGAACTTGGAACAAACGCCATACATTTTTTGAAGAGGTTAAACACTTTAGTAGTGATGGAAACAATAAATTAGAGTTACACCTCACTGCTGCTGTAGAGTGTTACTCTGAATCATGGTTTTTGTCATTAATAAAGAGTTTATCCTCTCCACAAAATGTTGGAATTAGTTCAAAGTGCATGTCTGTTGAGCCCAGATAGTTTGTTGTTTCTATTTCTATACAAGTGGCACAAAAACAGACAGATGTTCTGAATCAGCGAACTGTAATATGTTTTTGCCCTTTTAATAAACAGTACTTTATGTTACCAACAGGACATGGGTTCTTGGCCCAGCTAGGAGAACCTGCCTTTAAGGAATTCTTCAACTTACAAGGCTATTCGCTGACGTTTGTGATTGATACAACTGGAAGTATGAGTGATGAGATTCAAGATGTGAAAAACATCGGCATCGAACTCATCAACAAATATGTGAACTCATCTGATGTGCCACATGAATATATTCTGGTTGAATTTAATGACCCAGGTAACTCATTTATATTATTTCGTGTCAGATTTAACAGAGCTAACTAAATCAGCTAGATCAGGAGTTTGAAACAGAAATTATTCTGAGTTGACTATCAATTACTCTAGGCTTGATTTACTCTGAATGTAGATAGGAATTGATTTCCCCACTGTACTGAGTATTGCCCCACTGTATTGAGTATTTCTCGACTATACTGAGTATTGCCCCCACTGTACTGAGTATTTCCCCACTGTACTATTTCTCCACTGTACTATTTCCCCACTAAATTGAGTATTGCTCCACTGTACTGAGTATTTTCATACTGTACTATTTCCCCGCTGTACAATTTCTCCACTGTACTGAGCATTTTCCCACCATACTGATTATTTTCCCAGTGTACTATTTCCACACTGTACTGAGTATTTCCCCACTATACTATTTCTCCACTGTACTAAGAATTTCCCCACTTTACTGAGTATTTCCCTACTGTATTTCTTCACTGTATTGAGTATTCCCCACTATACTATTTCTCCACTGTACTGAGTATTTCCCCACTTTACTGAGTATTTCACCACTGTACTATTTCCCCACTGTATTATTTCTCCACTGTACTATTTCCCCACTGTACTGCATATTTTCCCACTGTGCTATTTCTCCACTGTACTGATTATTTCCCCACTGTATTATGTCTCCACTGTACTATTTCTACACTGTACTATTTCTCCTCTGTGCTGAGTATTTCCCAACTGTACTATTTCTCCATTGTACTGAGTATTTCCCCACTGTACTGCATATTTTCCCACTGTACTGATTATTTCCCCACTGTAGTATTTCTCCACTGTACTATTTCCACACAGTACTATTTCTCCTCTGTGCTGAGTATTTCCCAACTGTACTATTTCTCCACTGTACTGCATATTTTTCCACTGTACTATTTGTCCACTGTACTGATAATTTCTCCACTGTAGTATTTCTCCACTGTACTATTTCCACACAGTACTATTTCTCCTCTGTGCTGAGTATTTCCCAGCTGTACTATTTCTCCAGTGTACTATTTCCCCACCACTGTACTGAATATTTCCCCACTGTACTATTTATCAACTGTACTGATTATTTCCACACTGTATTTTTCTCCACTGTATTATTGCCCCACTGTACTATTTCTCCACTGTACTAAGTATTTCCTCACTGTGCTATTTTGCCACTGTACTGAGTATTTCCCCACTGAACTATTTCTCCACTGTACTATTTCCCCACTGTACTGAGTATTTCTCTGTTGTACTGTTTCTCCACTGTACTATTTCCCCACTGTACTATTTATCCACTGTGCTGGGTATTTCCCCACTGTACTGAGTATTTCTCCACGATACTATCTCTCAACTGTACTGAGTATTTCTCTGCTGTATTGAGTATTTCCCCACTGTACTGTGTATTTCTCCACTGTACTATTTCTCCACTGTACTGAGTATTTCCCCACTGTTCTATTTCTCCACTGTACTATTTCCCCACCATACTGAGTATTTCCCCACTGTACTGAGTATTTCTCCACTGTACTATTTCCCCACTGTACTGAGTATTTCCCCACTGTACTGTGTATTTCCCCACTGTACTGAGTATTTCCCCACTATACTATTTCTCCACTATACTGAGTATTTCCCCACTGTATTATTACTCCACTGTACTGAGTATTTCCCACTGTAGTATTACTCCACTGTACTGAGTATTTCACCACTGTACTGCATATTTTCCCACTGTACTATTGCTCCACTGTACTGATTATTTCCCTACTGTACTATTTCTCCACTGTGCCAAGTATTTCCCCACTATACTATTTCTCCACTGTACTGAGTAGTTCCTCACTGTACTGAGTACTTCCCCACTGTACTATTTATCAACTGTACTGATTATTTCCACACTGTATTTTTCTCCACTGTATTATTGACCCACTGTACTATTTCTCCACTGTACTAAGTATTTCCTCACTGTGCTATTTTGCCACTGTACTGAGTATTTCCCCACTGAACTATTTCTCCACTGTACTATTTCCCCACTGTACTGAGTATTTCTCTATTGTACTGTTTCTCCACTGTACTATTTCTCCACTGTACTATTTATCCACTGTGCTGGGTATTTCCCCACTGTACTGAGTATTTCTCCATGGTACTATTTCTCAACTGTACTGAGTATTTCTCTGCTGTATTGAGTATTTCCCCACTGTACTGTGTATTTCTCCACTGTACTATTTCTCCACCATACTGAGTATTTCCCCACTGTTCTATTTCTCCACTGTACTATTTCCCACCATACTGAGTATTTCCCCACTGTACTGAGTATTTCTCCACTGTACTATTTCCCCACTGTACTGAGTATTTCCCCACTGTACTGTGTATTTCCCCACTGTACTGAGTATTTCCCCACTATACTATTTCTCCACTATACTGAGTATTTCCTCACTGTATTATTACTCCACTGTACTGAGTATTTCCCACTGTAGTGTTACTCCACCATACTGAGTATTTCACCACTGTACTGCATATTTTCCCACTGTACTATTTTTCCACTGTGCAGAGTATTTCACCACTGTACTGATTATTTCCCTACTGTACTATTTCTCCACTGTACCAAGTATCCCCCCACTATACTATTTCTCAACTGTACTGAGTAGTTCCTCACTGTACTGAGTATTTCCCCACTGTACTATTTCTCCACTGTACTGAGTATTTCCCCACTATACTATTTACCCACTGTACTATTTCTCCTCTGTGCTGAGTATTTCCCCACTGTACTATTTCTCCACTGTACTGAGTATTTCCTCACTGTACTATTTCTCCACTGTACTGAGTATTTCCCCACCAAACTGAGTATTTATCCACTGTACTGAGTATTTCCCCACTGTACTATTTTTCCACTGTGCAGAGTATTTCACCACTGTACTGAGTATTTCCCTATTGTACTGTTTCTCCACTGTACTATTTCCCCACAGTACTATTTCTCCACTGTACTGAGTTTTTCTCCATGGTACTGTGTATTTCTCCACTGAACTATTTATGTACTGTACTGAGTATTTTCCACCTGTACTATTTCTCCACTATACTATTTCCCCATTGTACTTTGTATTTCTCCACTGTACTACTTCTATACTATACTGAGTATTTCTGGACTGTACTAAGTATTTCCCCACTGTACTGTATATTTCCCCACTGCACTATTTCCCCACTGTACTAAGTATTTCCCCACTACACCAGTTATCCACTGTACTAAGTATTTCCCCACTATACTATTTCTCCACTGTACTATTTCCCCACTGTACTGAGTATTCCCCACTGTACTATTTCTCCACTGTACTGAGTATTTTCCCACTATACTATTTCTCCACTGTACTGAGTATGTCCCCACTGTAATGCATATTTTCCCACTGTACTATTTTTCCACTGTACTGATTATTTCCCCACTGTATTATTTCTCTACTGTACTATTTCCACACTGTACTATTTCTCCTCTGTGCTGAGTATTTCCCCACTGTACTATTTCTCCACTGTACCAAGTATTTCCCCATTATACTATTTCTCCACTGTACTGAGTATTTCCTCACTGTACTGAGTATTTCCCAGCTGTACTATTTCTCCACTGTACTGAATATTTCCCCACTATACTATTTCTTCACTGTACTGAGCATTTCCCCACTGCACTGCATATTTCCCCACTGTACTATTTATCCACTGTACTGATTATTTCCCCACTGTATTTTTCCACTGTACTATTTCTCCTCTGTGCTGAGTATTTCCCCACTGTACTATTTCTGCACTGTACTGATTATTTCCTCACTTTACTATTTTTCAATGGTACTGAGTATTTCCCCACTGAGCTGAGTATGTATCCACTGTATTGAATATTTCCCCACTGTATTATTTCTCCACTGTACCGAGTATTTCCCCACTGTACTATTTCCTTATTATACTGTTTCTCCACTGTACTGAGTAGTTCCCCACTGTAGTGAGTATTTCCCCACTGTACTATTTCCCCACTGTACTATTTCTCCACTGCACTTAGTATTTCCCCACTGTGCTGATTATTTCCCCACTGTATTTTTTCTCCTTTGTGCTATTTCCCCACTATACTATTAATCCTTGGTGATTACTATTTCCCCACTGCACTATTTCTCCTCTGTGCTGAGTATTCTCCAACTGTACTGAGTATTTCCCCACTGAACTGTGTATTTCCCCACTATACTATTTCTCAACTGTACTGTGTATTCCCCAATGTACTGAGTATTTATCCACTGTACTATTTCTCTACTGTACTGAGTATTTCTCCACTGTACTTTTTCTCCACTGAACTGAATATTTCCCCACTGTACTGCATAATTTCCCACTGTACTATTTCTCCACTGTACTGGTTATTTCCCCACTGTATTTTTTTCTCCACTGTACTATTTCCCACTGTACTGTTTCTCCTCTGTACTGTGCATTTCCCTACTGAACTGACTATTTAGCCACTGTACTGAGTATTTCCCCACTGCACTATTTCTCCACTGTACTATTTCCCCACTGTACTGAATATTTCCCCGCTGTACCATTTCTCCACTGTACTATGTCCTCACTGTGCTGTATATTTCACCAATGTACTATTTCTTCACTGAATTGAGTATTTCTCCACTATACTTAGTATTTCTCCACTATACTGAGTATTTTTCCACTCTACTGAGTTTTTCCCCATTGTTCTATTTCTCCACTGTACTATTTCCCCACTGTAATGAGTATTTCTCCACTATAATGAGTATTTCTCCACTTAACTATTTCCCCACTGTACTGAGTATTTCCCCACTGTACTGTGTATTTCCCCACTGTACTAGTTCCCCTGCTGCACCTATTTATTTGTTTATTTTAATTGTTGCCTTTTGAATGTTAACATTGGGAAGATGCCTACTTATGTATTTTTGCTTTTTTGAATCTTTAGCCTGGTGAACCATGTGTATTCTTGTGTTTATTTGTCATATTGCATTGTAGTATATAAATGCTTATTTCTTTTTCTTGAAAAGGTCATAGACTGATCAATAACGTATTTTATTAATGCATTTATTCATTTATATTATTGTTTTACCTGTATGACTAGCTGTCCAGAAATCAAGCACTGATGTTATTTAACATAAGAATGCATAGTAGGTAACTGAATCACAAGACTGCAGATATAAGTCCACTGAAGGGTTTTGATGGTGTCATTTATAGGAAAGCAAAAAAGGAAACGTAAAGCAGGACTGTGATTCTATGAAGGAATTCTGATGACATCACAACCCACAAGAGCAAAACTCATGTGGTTCGACTTCATTAGAGTCTCATGATGTAATCACAGTCCTAGTGAACCTTTTATTCACTTCCACTATTGATTATACTGTATCATTGGGGATGTTTTAATGCTAGGTTCCACTTTTCTGCATAAGCTTCACTGAAGCTCAAAGCTTGTAACATTCCAGAAGTACTGAATTTCACAACATTCCTTTCCTTGTAACTAAAATCATTTACAGGAAATTAGGCTCTTTGCTCCTTAGACTTCATCTGCTCCTGCTGTTTTGCCTGCCTTAAAGTCATAATCCTAGAGCTGGCCCAGTGGCACTGAGGGTCAAGGTACTGGACACCACACCTCACTCCTTGCTGGCAACCTGGGTTTGGGAAGGGACTTGGGCCACCAGGGGTTGGCCAGGAGGGAGAAGAATTGAGTGCCTCATGGCTTGATCTCCTTCTCCAGGGGTGGGGTGGGAAGCTTCCCTGCTGTGATACCGCCACCACCTGGATGACCTCGGATAGTGCTGGTGCAGATGGGGAAAGCCAAAAGTAAGAGGGCTGACATCATCAGAGGACAGGAGCATACATGCATCTCTGCATGCATTCATCCTGTTGGTCCTCATTGCATGCTGACATCAGAGGAAGACAGGAAAACATCCTGCCTGGATCTACTGTAGGTGAAGAACCCCTAGCACCACTTCCTGGGTAGAAACCAGGGGCAGACTCTGTTGTGTGTGGGCATGTTTTCCTGAGGATTGAGGGGGAGGGTGGGGAAGCCTCCTTTGCCCTGCCCAGAGGGTAAACCAGATGCCCTGAAGTGTACCTGGAGCATGTGAGTGACACTGTAGGAGCAGACTACCTGGCTCAAACCATGGAGGTATAAAAAATGCAGTGTGTGGTGATTCTGAAAGAGTGATTCAGTGTAGTAAGAAGTAGGAGGATAAAAAGAAAGTTAAAATAAAATCATAATCCTCATCTTGTGCCATCACAACCTGTTGCAAAGAAAATATTCTGATATCACAAGCAGAAGATTTGGACTTTAAAGTAGAAAACACAGCAGGTACTGTTACAGTCAATGGATATAAGAGCCTGTTGTCATGCAAAATATGTTTAGTAACACAAATTGGAAGGATCCAAACATTTTAATTTGGGAAGAATTTTGTGTTGCTGTATTCTGTTGAAGCCAACTGAGAATTATTTACAATAAATCAGTAAATTGCTTTAAGCTAAATAAAAATGAAACATTATTTAATGAGCATTTTTTTGTACTGAAGACCAAACAGTGAAGGAAAAATAAGAAATTGTCAAGTTATCATGTCATGACTCATTCAAACCAGTGGCACATGCATTCATTTCCCCAATACAATGTTAAAGGTTTTTCCAAATTTGGGGTGGGGGAGAACACCCCAAGCTCCCTTGACCGTAGGCCACTAATTCAAACTACTTGGAATAAAGCACATAAACACTAAATCACAATATTTAAAGTGCGATTCCATTTACTAGTAAATCAAACCTTGCATCAGCAAATTCCTGTTAGACAGCAATCCCAAATAAAATTGAATTATACACCTTTAATTATTTAAAACTAGGGATGCGCACAACAAAACATGATTCCTTTCCTTAAAAGTTCAGTTTGTCATAATGCTATTTAGAAACTGAGGTTAAACTCTTCTGTCTGTGACATCACAGACAGTTCCTTTGCAACAGACTGATGTCACAAGTTAAGTATTGCAAGCTCAGCTCCTAACTAGCATCAGAAAAAAATAATTGGAAAGGGTTGTGTTTATATAAGTATAATGTGTGGTAGACAGTTGTTATGGATGGAATTAATGAATTCCCATCATTGTTATGGTGTCATTGGGAAGTCAAGAGATTGTTATACCCTCTTCAGTACTTTACAACAATGCCATAACGTGAATGACTCTGCACCTGCATGTCTAAAGAACTCCTGACTTACGATGAATGGCTACAACAGTGAGAGATGGAACTGAAGAATAGTGGTGTGATCGAAAAAAGTAAACTAAGGACAAATTTTGACCATACACTATCAAAGACAATGAATGGGCACCAGTTAAAAACAATGTAGAGTTCCCATCTCAAGGTCATCATGCCAACCGCAAATCTCTTGAGCTTCACTAGAGATTTATGTTGTCATGACAACCTCTAAATGGAAACACACCATTGTTATTAATTGGATCCCATCCATTATCATATATATATATATATATGTTAACTGGGTATCATTTTTCCCCTAAAGGAAACCTGGTTTGTAATTTGCCATTATAAAGGAGTGTGATAACAGTAAACATGTGCCAGGGTTTCCCCTTGTCCTGTGCATATGTCAGTCGCAGCTCTTCCCTTCCTCATTACTGGATGCATTGATTTACCACCAGAGACTACACTGGCTCTCAAACTCAATAGTAAGTCTATTAAAAAGAAATCACTGGGATGAAAATGATTAATCTGAGCTACATATAAACAAATGGTAAAAAATGTAAAGTAAACATTTCTTTCATCAGCTGTGACAGGCTGCGGACCCTGCTGAAACCCTGTTAGACCACAGCTGCACAGAGGCTACTTGTTATTTCATGTAATTGCTGTGACCAAAAAAGTATTACCCAGCAATTATATAAAATAGGGTTTATGAAGCATCCAACACCTTGGACATGTGTAAAATTCTCATTAAGCACACCACCCCTTATATTATTCAATGTATAATGTAGTCATCTTTCCCATGGGAAAAAGAAACAATTACCACACCATATACATCCCAACTAAGTCCATATACCACTGAAATTAACTCAGTACATACCCAGTCCGAAATAAAACAATTCTGACCACCAACAAAAAACATTTTTTAAAACTTCTTGTCTCGACCTCGAAATCAGACTTTCATAAAAATTGCTTTCCAACAGGTTGTCCATCCCCAGATGCATTTGGTGGAGGTAGGGGGAGAGGAGGCAAAATATGTGAGCAGAAACAGTTAACAAGTGTTACAGGTACAAATTAGAACATCGTAAACAAGCAGTATCAATTATGTTTAATCATCCATTATAGATGCTAACCATGGTAGCAGCAGAGGATAAGGCAACACAGTTTTAAACTGCATTGGGCAATTGTCCTGGGTAATGTGGTGGAGTAATGATTAAGAGAGAAGCAATGATGAAGGATGAGGGAATGCAAGTGCATAAGAGAAAGAGAGTGGGAGTCAGTAAGCATGTCGGGGGAAGAAAAAAGGTGGTAGGTGATGCATGAAGAGGATGGGGAGGGGAATAGATGGGTAGAGGTGTGCAGAGGAGATGGGGTGGGATCAGTTGTAGTTACAGAAGGGTGAGGTGAAGTCAAGCAGGTGAGAGGATAAATAACAGGTACATTTTTATTCTCCTTGATCTCTCTCTTCAGTGTTTGACACTGTAGATCATGGGTTTTGGGGGGACCATCTGAGGGAGTACAGAGGACTCACCTGCACAGTCACCTGCTGGCTTGCTTCCTATCTCAGGGATAGGATGTAGAAGGGGTGATGGGCACTTTCTCATTGCTCCAAATCCCCTACTTTGTGGCATACCCCAAGAGTTGATCCTCTCACCTATGCTATTTGAGTTATACATGCTGCCCCTGGGAAAGATCGTAAAATGTTACATCCTGTGTTTTCACTGCTATGCAGATGCTATGCAGTTATATCTGTTATTTGCATCCAGTGTGCCAGATTCTGTCAAAGTGCTTAATTTAGACCTGGCTAAAACTTAACCCAGGCAAGACAGAGACACTGGTAATTGAGCCAAGTCATGGTGGGGGTATGGTGGCAGTCGAAGATATGACAGGACTTCAGCAGGCATCTTCTAGGCTACTGGCCTCTGCTAAGGTGAAAAATATGTGGTTCATTCTGGATAAGAAGCTGATCTTTGAGGTTCAGGTGGCAACTGTAGTCTGAAGAAGCTTTTACCATCTTAGGAACATCAGCAGAAGTAAGTCCCTTATCCTTCCAAGGCTCTGCCAGCTCTAGTATATGCATTTGCGACATCCAGGCTAGATTATTGTAATGCACTCTACCTCAGGGTCAATGGAGGTACCCTACAATGCATGCAGATGACACAGAGTTCAGCAGCCAGGTTGCTGACAGGCCTTTCGAGGTCATGTCATGTGACCCTGGTCCTGTGTAACTACACCGACTCTTGGTGAATTTGTATGTTTCCTTCAAGGGTGACTTGTTGACCTACAATGCCCTACGTGGACTGGGCCCTAGCTATTTGTTAGACTTCCTGAACCCTCACTGGCCCTCATGCCCTCTCTGCTCCACTGAGGTGAGTCACCTGTCTGTCCCTAGGGCCAGGCTTAAATCCTCAGGGGATCAAACATTTGAGGTGACTGGCTATTTGATATGGAACTTACTACCCAGGGTACTGAGCCCTCCCCCCCCCCAACTTAGTGGAGGCCTTCAAAAAGGGGTTAGAAATTTTAGTCAGACATTTGGAGACCAGTGAGGCTTCATATGATTTTGTGTCCACCTAATGATGGCCATTGCACAGGGGATCTTGAGACCCAAATTGGCGTATGGGTGAATAGCCTTTCTGGCAACTACTGGAGGGCTCCTCTGAAAGTGGGATGTCTGCTACAACTGCATTTGCCATTTTGCTCTGTCTTTACCCAGACTTGCTCACCGATGCACACTATACTCCATTCTGGGATGGTTTACCCCTTCAGCCTTCTGACAGTTTACTTCCTACTGTTTTATAAAGAAGATACTCTCCTCCCAGATACCTGACAAATTGGCTCTACTGCTCAAACCTGTGACCTGTGCCTACCAACTGAGATCAGCTGACAAATCCCTTCTTGTCCAACTGAGATATAAAACCAAAATGGCAGAGAATGCTTTCTCTGGCTGGGCTCCAAACTATGGAACTCCCTTCCACTAAGTCTAAGAATCTCCCCTTCTCCATGCAGCTTCAAACAGGAGCTTCGTAATGCTCTTAGAAGCTCTGAACCCTGCTCCTGTTCTCTACCCACCCACTCCTGTACTGGTTGCTCCTAGTTGCCTACTGGCTCCAACCTCTACTACTCTCAAACCTGCCTGGAAATCTTGCTATTTCCTCTCTTCTAGCACTTACTCAGTAGTTGTATGACTTATGACTGTTAGTTATTTGCACTTATATTTTTGTTTTGTTTCTACATATAGATTTCTGCAAATGTACTGTCATTGCCGAACATTTTGTATAAGTCTAGTATATCTGACTTCTACTTATTCCCATGGTGTTTTCTTGTATCTACTATTGTTTACATACTCTTTGTTGTAATCTCCCGGGTCGTACCTGAAAATAAGCAGCTATGCTGTCTAGTGTACCTACCGGTTAACAAAAACTAAATAAATAAATAATGATGCTGCTATTTTAAATCTATTTATTTATATTTTTAAAAATGTATTTATTGCTATATATTTTTTGATTGTTGATTATTTTATACTGTACTGCAGTTTCTCTTATTTTGTAAACTAAATGTTATGATCTGTTGTGTACAATACCATGGGGCTACAGGGAATTTTGAAATAAAAGATTTCAATGCAGCTTTCAAAAATTGACCTTTAACTGTTTGGATATTCAGACCATTTCTAAACTCAGAATAAAGCAGTTGACTTCTGGAGCCCATAAACTGATGACAACCATGTTGCACATCTTTCAAATCACATGATTTGCACTGCAGATGACTAACTCATTGGTACCAGCTGAAGGAGCTGCTTAGGTTGTTACGTAATCGTATTTGCTTTTGCCATAGTCGTGTGTACTCTGTTATTGATATCAAAGTCAAAAGGTTGCCTTTTTTTTATTGTTTAACAAGGAGTGGCACACTAAGCTGAAAGCTTTTTTACAGGTGCAACCTGGGAGCACAGGAAAGTTAAGTGACTTGCATAGGGTCACACAGTATGCAAGTGGGGGCTGTGGAATTCAAACCTAGGTCTCTAGGTTTGCAGCTCAGAGTCTTAAACCACTGCACTATACTGCTTAAACCACTGCACTATACTACCTCCATTGCACTATACTGCCTCCTTGCTGTGGACCTGATGCTCATCTTGGCATCCTTAATATCTGTGAGATCCTTATGGTGCAGTTCCTCTCTCATGGTATAAACCAATGTGTATCACAGAGCATGAAACTTTAGATATTCATAGTTGATAAGAAGGTAATATAATAGTTTACTTACCTTTCTTTTATTTAAAAATAAACAGGTTATAAAATTATTCATTTAGGCCTTGTAGTTGTGGCATAGGTCAGGAAGCATAGAAAAACCAGAAGCAGTTATCAAATTGGCAAGTAGCATTTTATTATTATTAATAACAATAAAATAAAAAAAATGTTCAGGATAGTTATTTATAACGGCAGTACAAACAAAGAAAGCAAAGTCCTAAGTCTTTCATCTGACGGTATCTCTAATTCTAAATTCCAATCTCTCCAACAAACATTGCCGCTATTTTTATGATGAGTCTTTACCTGGCAATTCATTTCTGCATCCTCAGCTTGTTAAGAGACCTCCTGTTTTCACACAATGTCCCAAAACTTTGCCAGTTTCTTTCCTTGCAGGTGCAACAAAATAGAGCATTGCATCCCAGAAATGATCTCCAGTTGACAACTCTGCAACAGAGTTTGTGGATGTCAAACTACATCTCAAGGTTAACCTCCTAAATCCAAATAGCTTTTTGAAATATTTTAACAATGTAACTATATGCATTTTCAAACCAAAGGATCCCAGTTTCACACAAAAAAGTCATATACATTTTTATAGCCACAGACAAGCATTCGTTTTGTAAAGCATCCCTGAAGAAGTGAGACTTTACTAACAAAATGGACTGGTATTGAGCTTGCAATATGGATAAATGTCCATTGAAAAATGTACAAATTGGTGAGAGAGCCATCATTCCAGTACTTTTTCTTATTTGGATTTACCATGGTTGGAACAGGCTCCTTTTGCTTGAATTTTAGTCTTTAGAGATACTGGTGACCTCACTGGCTGTTAATCAATGGAAGGGCCCCCAAAAGGCTAACACTGTTCCCCTCCAAACACAAAACATTAAAATCAAGCTGTTAATACTTGGATATACAGTTGAAGACATGTAACTAAGGTGGGTTGGGTATCCCATGACTTACCTCACTGCAGCCTCCCAAATCCTGATACCAACTCCGCTTACACAAATTTCTGTTGTTTTATTTGTCAGATTGTGGCCCTTTGTTTAAGACACAGAATGTCACTAAGTTTGAAGAAAAGCTTGCAAGTCTGTACGTCTATGATGGAGGTGATTGTCCTGAGCTGTCTATGTGTGGGCTTGAATATGCACTACGTGGGAGCTTGCCAAGGTTAGACATGAAACAATATTTATCTTCTGCCTGCACTTTTTCAGATGATGTTACAGTAATGTTCTTTTCTTTGTGTTGGAGGGGGGAGTTAATCCCACTCAGGAGCCACTTATGGCAGCTCCTTTAGTATGTATTCCTTTAGCAACACAATAAAACCCTCTAGTGTTTAACATGCACACAGGTGTATTGCATAATGCATGCTAGCATTTCTAATCTGAAGATGGATTACTGTACATAGAAACTTCAGCTCTGTGATGTCAAGAACTGGTGCATCCTCTTGGTACACTGGTGACACAGGTGACCAGATGCTGGCAGAGAGTGCAAGGGAGCATCTATCAGGCTGTTCTTCTCCTGGGTGGGGGGGGCGGGCAGCACAACTTTAGGAACAGCTTCAGGTGGCAGCTTCTTGTGGTGCACTTAATATGACTGGCCATCATAATATTCTCTGCTGAAGTCACATGACAAGCCAATATACTATGTCACATGACAAGCAAATATTCTCACAATATATGCTTTAGAATAGAAGTCTAATGTCATTTCATTCTTGAAACTGATTGTGCTCAGAAAGTTCTATTTATGAAACCTTAGCTGTAATATATATTAATATGCACCCCAGAGCCACTCATTGCTTCATTGCTGGATGAGAGTGGTTTCACACATGTTCTGCTTATGAGAGAGCAGCAAAGTGTAGCTGAGGTGTTCTGGCTCGAGCAGAGTGCAAGTGAAACCACTCTTATCCAGCAATGAGATATATATATATATATATATGTGTGTGTAAATATTTTTATCTTTTTGTCCTTGAAAGTGCCCATATTCATGGTATCTGTGTGTAAGATGCTCTTCACAGAATAAAAGTATCTCACACACAGAGGAAAGGATTGTTGAGGTGATCCAGTTTCAAAGTCTGGATCCATTGCAAGGAGTGAGGCCCTTGCCATCTTATGGCAGGGATTGTTACATTCATGAGCTCAGACACTAAAGGGAAATATGCACACTCACTTATTTGTACTTAAACCGAATAAAGCCCCAGGCCCTGACCTCGCACCCCCAGAAATATATTTATGTAATGTGGCGTACTGAATGGATCTTTTTGTTGTATTTTTAACAAATTTATTCCAGAAAATTATATACCCTATTCCTGGAGGGGTGCTATATTTGCACCATTACATAAAAAAGGTAAACTAACTGACCCAAGGATGCACAGACCTATTAGGTTGCTGGACATGAGATTAAATATATTTTTAAAATTAATGATTGAAAAAATTTAAAATAAACGTAAAGGTGGCCCAGGCCATATTTAGGAAAGACTACAGTACATTAGGCAAATGTTTTGACTGCTGCATTTGCTTGAGATGTACGTTACCCTTCAAAAACAAAGACTTTTTGTGGTATTATTAGATTTCAGTGCCGCCTTCGATACGGTGTCCAGGAAGTCTTTGTGGAACATTACGTTTCAGAGAGATATTGATACAAATTTGGTCGATATGATAAGGAGCATGTATGATAACACATGGCTAAAGTGAGAAATGGACAAAATGGGCAACTATCACAATCAATTAAAGTAAACAGCGATGTCAGACAAGGATGCATCTTGGCACCAATGCTCTTTTGTCTGTCTATTAAACAACTTTTGGAAGATATGATCTATTTAGAATCTGATTCCCCGAAAACACTTAATAGGACATGTGCTGTTTTAGCATTTGCTGATTATACACACTCAGATACACAGAAATGTGATGGCAGAGAAAGGCCCCACGGCCCATCTAGTCTGCCCAACACCCTATCTCCCCCCTTCTGTTATGCTTCCACCCTCTTTTCCCAACCCCTTAAATCTATCCCAAGCCTTCTTGAACCCCTCCACCATTTCAGCTGCCACTACTTCCTCCGGCAGCTTGTTCCAGGCCTCCACCCTCTCCATGAAAAACTGCCCCCTGACATTACCTCTGTATTGCCCACCTTCCAGTTAGAGGCTATGTCCCCTCGTGTTCACTCCCTTCTTCAATTTGAACAAGCTATCACCCTCCACCTTATTTATTCCCTTCAGATACTTCAAGGTCCCCAGGTCCCTTTTTATTTCCTTCTCCTTAATCACCCCCCAAGGGAGTAAGTTTCCCTCCTATTCCTCCTCCCCAGGTGCATCAGAGAGCACTTTTGTGCATTAAACTTCAATTTCCAGGTGTCAGACTACCTCTCCAGCCTCTCCAGGTCCCGCCTCATGGCTTGCACCCCACTAGGTGAATCCACCTTATTGCAGACCTTTGTATCATCTGCAAACAGGTACACCCATCCCTCCAGATCCTCTACTAGGTCACTAACATAGATGTTAAAAGTATTGGTCCTAGCACTGACCCCTGTGGCACCCCACTGGTCACCGTCCATTCCCTGGAATGTGTCCCATTTACCACCTCTATCTGACTCCTTCCCTTCAGTTTTCAACCCACCTGGTGATCCTGAGGTCTACCACCTAGTCTATCCATCATATGTACCATTCCATCATACAAAATGGTATTGAAGGCCTTATTGAAATCCAGATAGGCCATGTCCACTGCTGCTGTCTGGACCACTATCTGGGTCACCCCATCGAAAAACTCTATCAGGTTAGTCTGACAGGACCTACCCTTGGTGAAGCCATGCTGCCTGTGATTCTGCATGCCGTTCATCTCCAAGTATTCCATCAACCTGATCTTAAGTAGTGTTTCCATTTCCTTCCCCACCACTGAGGTAAGACTAATGGGACTGTAGTTTTTGACCTCATACTTCCACCCCCCCCCTTACGTAGTGTGACTTCTGCCCTCTTCCAGTCCATTGGCACCACCCTGTGACCAAGAACAAGTTAAACAGCCTTGCCAGATGCAACACCAATTCATCCATTACCTCCTTGAGAACCCTTGGATGTATTACATCAGGACCCATTGCCTTGTCCACCCTAAGTCTACCCAGCTCTTCCATTACTCCTTCAGCAGTGAATTCTGCCACACCCACCTGCCTGTGGCTGTCACCCTCTCCACCCCGTCCTGGTCCCCTACCCTCTCTTTCCTCCATGAAGCTTGAGGTAAAATGGCTATTTAATGCCTCTGCTTTTTCAAAATCTCCTTCCAGTAACATTCCACTTTCCTCCCTTATCCTTCCAATCCCATGCTGTGCCCTCCTTCTTTCTCCAATGTACCTAAAGGTTTTGTCCCCCTTCCTTGCCTGCTTTGCTATCCTCTCCTCAGTGTCCTCCTTAGCTCTCCTTATCTTTTGCCCTGCCTCCTTTCTTTTTTCCCCGTAGGTTTCCCTGTCCTCATCTTTTTGTGTCCTCCTGTACCTCTTGAATGCTCTAATCTTCTCCTGTACCCCTAACGCCACCTCTCTAGTGAACCATAGAAGTCTTTTCTGTCTTCTATTCCTTCTTACCCTTCTTATACATGAGTCCATGACTTTAAATACCCCCCTCTTGTTGGCTGCCCATAATTCCTCCACCCCTGCACATCCCCTAGCCTCAACATTTGTTCCCCAACTACCTTCCTCATTCCATGAAAGTCAGCCTTCCTGAAGTCCATTACCTTGGTTCTCATCCTAACCCTCACCCTGCCCACTCTCACCCTGAACCTGACAGCCCTGTGGTCACTGGTGCCAAGCTCTTCTCCCACCTCCACCTCCTCTACACTGTGAAGACCACATCCAACAGGTTTACACCCCTAGTGGGCTCACTGACCCTTTGCTGCAGGAATATGCCCTGAAAATTCTCTAAGATGCCCCTGCTCCTTGCGGAAATTGCTGTCTGGGACTCCCAGTTAATGTCCAGAAAGTTTAAGTCCCCAACTAGCACAGTTTCCCCTTTCCATGCCATCCTTGCTACTGATTCTACAAAGTATCTATCCCCTTCCTCCCCCTG
Source organism: Neoceratodus forsteri (assembly GCA_016271365.2). Classification (NCBI taxonomy): domain Eukaryota; kingdom Metazoa; phylum Chordata; order Ceratodontiformes; family Ceratodontidae; genus Neoceratodus; species Neoceratodus forsteri. Next base: position 55,406,269 of record JADMNL010000035.1, read on the forward strand.
CGTAGGAGGCCAGTAGACTACCCCAATGTGCAGGTTTTCCTTGTCCCCTGTCTAGGGTGACTCACATTATCTCTGTTTCCCCCTCCTCATCCTGCCCTTCCATGGCCCCAGTCCCTGCCCTGAAATATAATGCCATCCCTCCCCCCTCCTTCCCGATCCTTCCTAAATAAACGATATCCTGGGATCACCATCACCCAGGTGTGGTGCTCGTTCCACCAAGTCTCGCTCACTGCTACAGTGTCTAGGTTCTCCTTCATCATGGTGGCCTCCAGTTCTCCCATTTTGTTCCCCAAGCTCCTGGTATTTGCAATCAAAGCCCTCCAACATGTAGCCCCATCCCATCCTTCCCTGCTGCTAACTGTTCCTTTGATGAGTGTTTTGACATGGGTGGGGGGGGCTGATAGCCTCTTTGCTCTGCCTCCCGTAAGGATGGCCCTGTCCTTAGCCCCCTCTGATTTAGCTTTAATTGAACTTCCTTGCCATGAAGTCCCCCAGTTTACTCTTTAGTGCAGCTGCCCCTGAAGAGTTCAGGTGCAGCCTGCCTTGGGCATACAGCCCCTCCTCCTCCCATGTAGTGCCCCAGTCACCTATCGAGCCGAACTCCATCCGACTGCACCAACCTAGTTGCCAATTGTTAAGTGCCCTTATCTTTTCCTTTCTGGGTGTGCTCAATTTTGGTACTGGCAACACCTCAGAGAAGGAAATGGAAGGAAAAACAGTGTTGCTCTTACAGAACCTAGCAAGTTCCTCGAACCTTGCCTGTGCTTCCATCAGACTGTTCCCTTCCAAGTCATTTGTGCCCAGGTGAAACACCAGATGTGTCCTTTCATCCTGCAGCTTACCCCAGGAAGGAATATGATGCCTCACATTCAGTGCCATCATCCCTGGCATGCACTGTAACCATACTGCATTGTTTTTGCTCCCTTCCTTCCGCATTTTAGCCCCTTAATTATTGAGTCCCCCAAGAGTGCTACCCTAAAGCCCACTGCTTCCTGGGTGTCCTTTTGGCCTCTAGCTTTGTGTCGCAGGGTTTTGCTCTCTTTGGAGTCCTCCTCATGTGCCATCCTGATTTGGTTTCTGCCCTGCTCACCTTTTGTTCCCCATCACCTAACCTATCCCGATTTTTACCCACACCCAGCATCTGTCCCTCTTCACCCTCTCCCTTTAGCCTTTCCTCAGACTCCCCTTCCTGTACCTCTTCATCCCATGTACTTCCACCTGGCTTCTTTCATCCCTGCAAACCTCTCCTGCATCACTGCTTGAGCATGAGCAACTTTGCCTGAGCCCCCTCTATTGCAGGGTTTCCTCCCTTTCATTTTCAGCCTCCCAGGAGCTCAACTCCAGCTCTTCCAGTGCTTCCTTCCTTCCTGCCTCTGTTCTTATGCCACAGTTCCCCTAGTGCCGCCACCCTCTGGTGTGTCCTGAGTGTGCCCGTCCCATCCTCCTCCCTTCTCCTGCATACAGTGTGCCTGCCCCCTCCTCCCCCCTTCCACTGCACCTGAGATCTTTCACTCCATGTCCCCCAGCTGCTCTGCCTCCCCCACTCTGATGGCCCCTGCAATGTTCTTGACTATGATACTAGGGGCGCAAAACTATTTGTTACTTCTGCCCTCTGGCCCATTTCACCTATTCCTGTGCCATCCTTCATTCTGGGCATCTGTCTGCCTTTTCCTGAGCCTATTGTCTTCCACTCCTCCCAGTCCCTGGCTGACCCCTTTTCTCTAGCTGCAGGTACCATTTTTGTGCCTCTAGACCTCCTGCTGTCAGTTTCCACTGACCCCTTTTCTCCTGTCTTGTTTCATTAACAAAGTCAGGCTTACAGAAAAAATGTAATCTATTTAACCAAACTTCTGAAAATCTGAAGCTAACAATAAATGATGCTGAATCACAAATAATGGTATTCAGGGAAGGCAAAAAAGGGGGCAAGTTGAAAATAGGAACTACAACCCTGAACACCATGGATGCCTAAACATATTCAGGTCTAAGATACTCACATAAAGGAACTGACCACGTTAAAAAAAATCTCTGCACAACCAACAAAACAGCACTGGGCAAATTGAATTACAAATATAGGGGTTTAACTATCAAACTCCTAGTGAAAGCAGTGAGGGCAAAATATATGCCACAGCTAACATATGAAACAGAAATTTGGCATTCCAAAGATAAGGACAAAATGCTGAGACCTATCTATACACTAATTAGGAAAATCCTAGCTCTAACTCAAGCCTGCCCTGCTCCCCATAACAGGGCTGAGCTGGGACTGGAACATATAAATGCTTTAGTGAACCCCATAAAGCTAAATACTGACTCACTTAACATGACACACTCCTTAGGAGAAATAAATTAAGTAGACCATGCTAGGAAGTCACCACTCGGAATGATACAGTAATATTTTAGAACTTCTATAAAAATATGAATTACAGTTCTTATCAAGTTATCTTGAAAGGGGGATTACTATAAATTTGCAATACACAAAGTAAGTAAGAAACAAGATTAACAATTTCTGGACAGGCTCTGACTTATTGCTGATTTACAGCTCAACATTTTCAAAATGATATGTAAGCAGCATTTGTATGTCTAAATTCCAGTGGCTCAACAATGCCAGTTCAGAACTTTGTTTTTGCCCAACTTACAGTGATGGCTTTATGTCAACCCTAATTGCAGTCGGCATAAAACCGTTCACTTCAAACTTTTTCTTTGAGGGTGCTTCCTCCCCCCAAACCCCCCATGCAGTAGGCTCTGCCCCTCACACCCCTGTCACTAAACTAATCAACTTTGAGTCAGAGTTGTTTCAGAGTTGTGCAAGACCCCCTGGAAACACTGCCGGGTCACACGGTGACAGTACAGTAAACTGCTGATGTTGTTGCTGTACTGTCATTCATGGTGCGGGCTTCACTGTGCAATGGGCATACGAACTCCAGCCTTACTTAGAAGTTCTAACTGACCAGACACTCAGAGACACTTTTACTTGTTACAAGTTTGAACTGTTTGAGAATAACATTCTCAATACAAGATATGGAAGACAAAATTATCCCACTTGTAACTGTATTCATGGGGCTATAGAAGATATAATTCATATGAGAGGATACATTATCTCTTGCAAGATAAGTTAGAGATGTTTGATAGTATTTGGTCATCCTTTGTTCCACTTGGGCTGTTATAAAGTATAATGAATCGCTTTCACAGTTTTATTACAAGATAGACTAAGTCAGAATGGATATAGACAGCTGCTTAGCTTAATATCTAGGTTAGGTTAATATAATAGGTAGTAAGTTATTTGTGATGTATATTAGTATATATCTTTCAAACTAGGATACGTAATTGTTGTTAAATTAATTCTTGTTGTTATAGTTGAAGTTTTAATAAACATTATTATGGAAGATTTAATTCATGTTTTTTGGCTCTGCCAGTGATATACCACTAATCGTGAACACATGTTGACCTCCATATTGGGCAATTTTAATACCTATAATTTAACTAATATTGACTTTACCGCACTGACTTTGATCTTAATAAACTCTGAAGATGTGCACACGACATAACAGTTGGCAAATTTACTTTGATGGCACTGCAAGGATTAGGAAAAAATACAAAATACAGGGAGTGTACCAGGTTGCCAGTCCACATAGATAAGTAAAATCAGAACCAAATGATATGATGAAGTGCCCAGTTCAGTATGACATAGTAAAGTAAAACCTCAGGGTTCATCTTAAAGTACCTAGTCAATTATTATTCACCTGCATCCTTTTTTGACCTTTGCACGAGTATTGTAAGTAGGTAGAAATGTCATAACTTGATATGTATTCTTGAAGAATCATGTGCCCTCTAAGTGAATTCTGATTCATGTTAACTGACCTGAGTAACTCAGCAAGCTGGCTTATGCATATTGAATAACTGTTTTAAATAAGTATATTATAAAAAAAAGTATGTATTTATTTATTTATTTCAAATTCGGGTTAATACCTTTGAGCTGGGGGCTCGTTTACAAAGGCTTCAAGTCAACAAGGAATACAAGACATTTACAGGCGATGAAACATTGCAGAACAGAAAGACATCAACTAACAAGTTGGCATTAGTGTGCAGTTACAACATTAACCAGGATACAAGATGTAAGAAGAAACAGGACCACACTTCCAGAGAAACATATTAATGCAGCACTAATTAAGTGCAGTGCAGTGTTTAACAATCATGTTACAGTTCAGATGGGGTGCTTCCAGCCTTCAGAAATGCAGTTTTAGCAGCCAAGGAGAGGCTTTGTCAAGGGGAGGTAGTAGGTGGGGGGGGGAGTGGGCAGTTGTGGAACAGGAGGGTAGAAGTGAGAGAGGGTAGTGTTTGACGGGTGTGAGAACCGCTGTCAGAGGCCATGGATTAACAGAAACACTGGCAGTCAGATTTGCTGGCAAAAAGAGAATGTTTATATTTAAAGATCTTTTTAAATTTTAACTTTTGTAAATATTGTAATGACTAAGTCAATCAGTAAAGTGTAATGAATGAATGAAATAAATCAGTTGAATTTAGTGCAAGTGATTAATAATAAATTGAGTCTTACTTAGATTTGCTGTCCTCCCCCACCTCCGAGGCTGAAGTGGAGTGTTCCTCCTATCACTCCTGCACGAGTGCACATAGTTCACAGAATGAGAGGTGCAGCGGCTCTGCGTGTTGATAGGCTGTAATCACCTTAATAATTTATAATGTTTAAAACACCTTGCAAAGCAACGTTTTCTTAGCAGAGCAGAGCTCCGAGCTGTGCTTACCCCATGGCTGGGAACCCAGAAGTGTGCAGTGATTGTGGCTGTTATTTCAGGGCGCCCTCTAGTGAGCAGTCCATCATGCCCCTAAACACAGAAGTCCTGGGCCATGCTTGCTCCAGTGGGCATGCAGAGAGCAGCAATGAGGTGGCCAGAGATGTCAGTTTGCTATTCTGTCTGAGCATGTCCTCCCCCCAGCTCTCCTGAGGTGCTGTGTATCAGATGAGATGTTAAACCTGAATTCTGTCTGCCTGTGCTGGTGGACATGAAAGATCCTATTGCACTTCTCAAACAGTAGGTGAATTTCCTCTGTGTCTTGGCCATATTTCCCCCATTCAGGAAAACTCCACCAACAGCTTAGTCTGGTTCAGTATGTCAGTTTGCATATGTATCCCCCCCACCCAGGACAAGGCTGAAAATAGACAGAACCCTCCTTTACCGGTCAACAAAAACTAGATAAATTGTCACTATAAATCAATTTCCCTGGTTTCAATTTTTTTGCCCAGGGGAAGCCAAGCTGAGATGTAGTAATGCTGGAAGCACAGAGAGGTAAAGTGACTAACAGGTTACACAGTGAATCTGTCACTTAAATAAGTTCCTGATCCTTAGCCCCAGTTGCAGAACTAGACAGAGAAAAGAACCCCGGTGAAAACAATAGCTTGCACCTTGGCTAAGTTTATTCGTTGAAAGAATGAATGAATGACTGAATGAATTTTGGTAACCAGGTGGCCTCACTGGAACCAGAGGTCACTTTTTTTAGGGGTGAGCCAGAGTTAATTACAGGCAGATATTCAGACAGTGAATGGGAATAATGTGTACAGAGGCTTACATTAGGTTTGACAAATTAATGACACTAAATAGTCACTAAACATACACAACAGTACATTTTACTGGATGACTATAACCACAAGATCTTAGTACACAGTGCAGCATGGAAAACAAACACAGCTCACATTGTAATATGGGGAAACAGGATAGCAGCATCAGGAGTTTTCCTAGGGAAACAAACTTATTTTAAAAAATGAACATCGGCAAATTAACAAAGCAGCAGGTCACCTGCTCCGTACTCCAGCTATCTGAGCATGGCAATGCCCTCAGGTTCCAGGGAGCCAGCCAAGGGAAGGAGAAATTAGTATCCTATTGGACAGATCTCCTCCTTCAGGAAAGGGTATATGCCATCCTCTGCTGTTTTACTGCCACCCAAAGACAGAGTGGCAGTGCATGCAGAGACTATCGTAATGCTTGGGAACTGCTGCATACTTGCACAACTGAGTATGAACACACCACATCAGTGCATGCAGGCACTCCCTTGGGGAGAAAATTGTATGGAAAACCACTACAGCAGGAGGATGGTGACTGACACCTTGCTGGCATCTCACTGTCGACCAGCAACCCTCCTCCCAGACTGGATCATGCTCCTACCAAGAAAGTGTGCTCCCAGGAGAGCCCTCTCATGGAGGCCAAGCCACAGGGAAACTTGGAGGTTGGGATAAGTACGCAGGGATGGTAGGTGATGGGGGAGGGGGGAGCTGTGGTGATAACTTGGAGGTCAGGCTAAGTATATGGGTATGGTGGGTGATGGGATGTGGGGTCATGGGGGAACTTGGAGGCTGGAGGAACCCAGGGAAGGCAGGTGATGGGGCTGGGCAGAAGCAATGGGGGGAACTTGGAGGTTGGGGTAAGATCCAGGGGATATTAGGTGGCATGTTTGGGTACCACAGTGGAACTTGGAGGCTGGGGTAAATACCTGAGGATGGTGGAAGAAGGGACAGGGGGCCATGGAGGTCTTGGAGGTTGTGGTGAGTACCTGGGGATTGCGGGTGATGGGGCTGGGGGGGCTGGTCTGATGTGAACTGCCCAGTAGATCAGAGATGAAACAATAGATTGAAGAAAAAAAATAAATGCCACAAGAGGCAGCCAGAGAGCAAGCACTTCATTGAGGTAAGCCCCTCAACTCTTGATGAGACAGTGAGCCTCACAGTATTCATGTATCCCCTGGGGAAAAGAGTGGAATTGGCCTAAACATAAGCAATAACAACTGAGAAGTTGGTCATTTTCATGGCATTATAACAGATTAGGGGGATGGGTGGCCAAAGGCACAGTTATGATCCACCTTCCTCTGGACCATTCTTAATCCAAGGAAATGACCGGCTTTGAGATTGTTATTGTGATCATCAGTCTAATCATGAAAACAACTTAAATTTTTTTTTTTTATTTTGTTTTAGATTTTTGAGAGGAGTGGCATAAGCTGTATATGTTGCATAGTGTTAGCTGCCAGCTATCTTGGTAATTTCTAAGACATTAATGAAACATCCAGTAGCCAATTAGGAGCCTTGCTAGGCTCATAAATATTTAATTAGATCATGTATAATATAAAAAAGCTGCTTGCCCACCCTGCCAGCAAGAGGAAGGGTGTCTCAAGCTTTAGCAGGTCCATCACTGGGATGGAATATGGTGGGCTGGTAGAGGAATCAAAAAATCTGTTCTCCCACATGGGTTCTGTAAGCTCTTTGGTATGGGCACTGCCTTGGTTGGGTTCACGAACACTGTCCTACATGGTTTTGAGAAGGGTTTGATGACTGTGGCGGTGTTCATGGACCTAGCCAAGGCTTTTGATCTAATTGATCACAGTTTGGCCTGTACAAAATTGAAGGAGCTGGGGTTTTCTGATGTCGCTGTTTCTTGGTTCTATGATTATCTGAGCAACAGGTGTCAATTTGTTCAAGTAAGTTCTGTGGTTTCTGATGTTTTACAAATTAGTTGTGGTGTGCCTCGGGGGTCCATTTTGGGACCTCTGTTATTTTCTATTTTTATTAATCAGCTTCCTGGAGTTTGTAAGTTTATTGAATCACTGCTTTATGAAGATGCTCTTGTAATTTGCGCTCAGTCAAATTCTGTGTCTGAACTTTCTTCTTCCCTAGAAAAGGATTTTGGTGCCGTCTGTTCTTGGCTTACTTTAAATGCTATGGTTTTGAACTCAGTTAAAATAAAAGTTATGTTATTTGGCACATAATTTATGTTGGTGGACACCTCAGAATTGAGCATATCTGATTTTTGGAGTGGTCTGCTTGAACAAGTGTCTCAATTTAATGGCCCGGTGGTGCGGAGGGTTGAGGTGCTGGATGGTACACCTCATGCCACTCTGGAATCCCAGGTTCAGGAACGAGCCAGGGTCATCAGGGGTCAGTGGGGAAGGAGAAGATTGAGCATCTGGAGGACTGCTCTCTTCCCTTGGGGTGGGATCCAGGGTGTACCATGCTCTGTAGTGGTTCCCGGTGGAGGCTAGGGGCATATCATTCAGTAGCATGGGTCTGTAGGGGATTGGCATTAGCAGGACATCTGTGGGAGGTCCCGGCCTGGCATTCATTGCACGCCATGCCAATAGGGGGAAAAGTATGAAAAATCCCTGCCTCCTGATAGGCGAAGGATGGTCCGGGGGCTGCCCACCACGCCCAGTGCTGGGTCTCTCCGCTCGCTCCTCTGTTCTCCTCCCTTCATGGCTGCTCTTTTAGATTGTAAGATAGAGTGCCAGAAAGGAGTAAAGGTGGTCCTGCCTCAGGGTACTCAGAGGTGGGGGGGTTGGGTGGCTGGGTTAGTGGATGGAGAATAAGGGGTTCCAGAGGAGTAGAGAGGAGGACTTCAGATGGGTGGGATCTGGCTTTAAGCCATGTGCCCATCTGGAGAGAGTTCAGGGTAAGGCAGAGCCATAAATTGAGTTAAAAAAAAAGTGTCTCAATTTAAGTATTTGGGCACACTATTGGATCCCAGTCTGACCTTTTCACCTCCAATTCAGTCAATGGTTAAGAAAGTAAATCAAAGAATATGGGTGTTATACAAATTCAAGTCATTCTTCTCACAAGCAACTAGATTAGCAATTGCTATTGGTTCTCTTCTTCCATATTTTGATTGCAGTTCTTGTTTCTGTTATAACATAGGTACAAAGGAAATGCAAGCACTAACTGTGGCCTATAATAATATTTGTAGATTTGTTTTAGGAGCCCACAGTAGGACATATCGGTGTTATCTTTATTCTCGGTTGGGGTGGTTTTCCCCTAGTTGCAGAATAGACTATTTTGTTGGCTGTCTGATGTATAAATGTTTTTACTTTGTCTCTCTTTGTACTCTTTCTGATCTTGCTGTAATGTGAGAATTGCTTCCTAGCCTGAGGTCGGCTGACAGCCCCCTATATTTTATCCCCAGGTCTCGGCTTAGATTAAACTCTAGAGCTTTTCCAATAGCAGCACCATTGTATTGGAATTCACTCCCACTTGATGTTAGGGTTGCTCCTTCTGTCTGAACTTTTAAACAAAGGTTAACAAGTTATTTATTACATAAATCTGTAACTGCAATTTGTAATTTGCATTTTTTGGTGTTGTATTGCTGCTGACTGTATTTGTGTATTTTTGAATGTTTTTTTGTCTGGGTTGGGCCTGAAAAGGGACCTTTGGTCCAGTGCCTTTACCCGGTTACCAAATTAAAAAAAAAAAAAAAAGATGGGCAAACCTATTATCTTTCAGTCCCATTCCAATGTGGAAGAAGGTATCTAATTTCTAACTATTTTATTATTATTTAACCTTCTGTTTATCCGCCTGTCTTTCAACAACCATCTTGTTTGGGCCTGTCCTCCCCTAGTGACATCCTAGCAATGAAGTGCTGGACAATATGACTGCCTGAGGTGGCTCAGAAGCTAAGCTGGTGAGACTGAGTGTATAGGTGGGGGCATCATACTACAGCCCAGGTATTTCCACTTTTGCTCCTTGACCCATCCTTAAGTGAGCCTGACCTTAATGCACAATCCTCTTGAGAAGGAGACTAATGTACCCCTCTCCAGTCATATCTCTTACACCACCTACTGTGGGAGGGTATCCAATGATAATAGTGGTCATGTATGGGCGACCGTCAAGAAGGTGACCCATAATATGTTTTTAAATTCAATATTTGATTGGTTTCAGAAAAAGGAAAAAAATTTACATTTTATAACACATGAGTGAATGGGAATTCACAACACTTAAAATCACTGGAGCTATAATACATCTGTTGAATATTGGATCCTATGTCTTCCTCTAATCTCTGTATTGCCTCCAGGAATGTAAATGGTTTAGGATCCCCTATTAAAGGGAAGAAAGTACTAAACTATCTTCAAAATTGGTTTAATAATATGTCTGCTGTAGCGAAAAATGAGAACATTTGCCATCGCTTACATAACCTAATGTCTATTTTTACTGAAACCTGGTCACACTTTCTAGAATTGAAACCTTACCCTTAGATCACAATTTATTTTCTATCCATGTATATTGATGCATTGACTTGTGTTACAGCTTGTTTATGTAATTGCTTGTTTGCACCTCTTTTAGGTCAGTTTATAAATATCGGAATGTTGCAGCGTCAGTGTTCATGTTCATTAGCTCTTTCTATGCGACCCATATTATGGTGCTATTATCATGGGCGACCAGCCAGGGTAGCAAAGACTGCAACTGAGAGGAGAGGGAAAGGTGTGCAGAAAAGGGAAATAGTGAAGGGAAAGGGAGGGATAGGGAAGAGGGTTATTGCCCTCTAGTGTGAATGCTCTGCTGAGCCAACCATGTGGTGTGGTGGGTAAGAAGGCTGGCTCCAACGGAGCAGGTTCTGGTTTCAGGGTTGGGAGCCAGGAACTGGCTTTTGTTCCCGTGGCTGTGGGACTTACATTTTTTTTTAACCAGGCTATGATCCCTCCCCAACATGCACCCCACCCCCCCGGAGTTGACAATCCCTAATCAGGGGGGTGTTTGGTCGCTTGTAAGTGTATATTGAAGAATTGCTTTTGGGCAATATATGCTCGCCATAATAGCGATCACTGTAATGCCTTCACTATTATTACATAAACCTCCTAAGAGGTACCACAGTGATGGAACCTTTTAGCTTCCCCCCACAGAGTCTGAGAAAGCTACATCCAGAAGATGGCCTTGAATCAGATCTGGGCATGAACTCATGTTGCTCACAGTTTAGCAGGATGTGCTATCCTTGACATCGCTATGGTGGGCAACTTCAAACCTTTTTACCAAAACAGCATCCCTGGTCTATCTGCTAGTCTGGAAAATGTTTGACATGAGAAGGATTCTCTTGAGAAGAACACCCGCTGTTGTATTCAAGGCAGAGGCCTTAATCAGAATTCATTTCTGTGTGTTTTGGCAGGTCAAAGATTTTCATCTTCACTGATGCCGATGCAAAGGATTTTGATAAACTGGACCAGATCAAAGTTCTGATTGAGGTTACGAAAAGTGAAGTTAATGCAATGATAACAGGAACCTGCTATGGATTAAGAAAGGGCAAAAGTAAGTTTTCTCTAACAGAGTACTGTAAATGAACTTGAGACAGGAAGGAGAGGTGAGGAACTTGTTCATTTTTTTAGTGTCTTCTGGGTATGTAAGGCTTGCAGAGGGCAGGTGCTGCTCCAAACTACCTTAGGGGATGAGGGACCACTACTTTACACTGCCTCCAGGCTGCCATCAGTAGGCGCTTGTGGTGGCTGTTGGGCTCTTTTCCCACTCAGTAGTGGTGGTGGGAGGGTCATATCCAAATGTAAAGAAATGCATGGTGCCACCACACACAGAAATATTAAAGGGGGGATAGATGTTGTAACAGTACAACCACCTTTTACTCTGCTACCATTTATGGAAGGCACTTATATCCTGCTGCAGTCCCCCACTTCTAGTGACTAAAGTTGTCACCACATTTTGTCTATTGTCTCTAGGGGTAGTCTTCGTTATACTACCATTTGTTGCAATGTTTATCGTTCTCTGCTTTTTGTTATAATTGTAAATGGTTTGCAAAATATGTTAAGAGAACAAGTGCAAGATATATCATTTATCAATCCAGGTTCAGGATAATTTATCTGCCACATTTTACCTCCTAAACCAGAATAAACAGTTTATTCTTGTGGCATAAATTTATCCACAAACTCCACACATCACTACCCCACCCCCTTCCCAGAAGAAGCTGTTACAGTCAGATTCCAGTCACACTTAAAGTGTCAGTTTCATTGTAACTGCGAGGTATGCAATTGTTGATTTCAAGCAGCTAGGTTAATTGCACTGTAGTTACATGTCTGTTGCATGTAACTGCATTGCAGTGTAGTTACCATGTAGATACAGTGCAACTACAGTGTAGGTAAGAAAACTTAAAGTGGTCCCCAGATTCCTACATTATCATTCTCTAGACCTTAGTACCACCTGACGTTGAGCACCCTGATTACCCCCTGTCTAGTATATGTTTGGAAAAACTGCTCCACTGCAGCAGTACTTTTTAGGATTCTCCATTTCCTCATTCCCCGGTTACCCCCATCTACTACATACCCAAAAACCTGCTCCACTGCAGCAGTACTTTTTAGGATTCTCCATTTCCTCATTCCCCGGTTACCCCCATCTAGTACATACCCAAAAACCTGCTCCACTGCAGCAGTACTTTTTAGGCTTCTCCACTTCTTCACTCCCTGGCACTTCCTCTTCATCCTTTTTGCTGCTTTATCTTCCTCAGCCAGACACCATACTAAGACCCAGTTCTGTACTCTTTTTTCCTCCTCCCTTCTCTGTAGCTTTAGGCTTTTATATGTTTATTTGGGTACAGCTATCACAGCCAGTGCAGTTGTCACTGAAATGTTTATACACTGTAAATATTGCGTCTGGCTCTGCTGACAGTATCAATTAGTCTTTGCAGTTCTGTGCTGTTTTACTCTTTGTTAATTGTCTGATGTACTTTATGACTATGTATCCTGTCCAGATCCATCTTGAAAATGAGCTTTGCTCAACGATGTTCGCCTGGTAAAATAACGATTTTGATTGCTTGATTGATTATGCGGGCCAAGCCAATCAACACACTCTTCCTACTTCTCATTTAATAACTGGTATAACAGCAGCACAATACTAACAAATTAACAAAATAGTTCCATACATTTTATTAAAGGTTTTTGCTTACTATTACTAGTTAAACCCCACATTTTATAGTTGGTTACCTTTTCTAAAATTCATTTAATGTTGTTGGTTGTTTTAGCTGCTTCCCCTCTTAGTCAAACTGAAATGAATGCTAGTGGTTCAGTTACACCCACCCTCGTTTTGTTTTAGATCCTTGATCTACTCTTATTGCATGCATCCTGCATATTATGAGCACCCCAAACAGGACATCCACTCATGATGTAATAGTATACTCTAGTCCCACTGCATCATGGGTGGCTAGACTATGTGGGGGATGTTCCCCGGTCCAGGAAAGATGCAGTGGGAGTTGATCAAGTAATGTAAACAAACCTGGGTTTGTGTGGTAACACCAGTATGGTGGGAAGTCTGTTTTTTACTTTTAAAAAGACAAACTAATCAGAATCAAGCTACCAGCTATATCAGCAGTCTCTACAGAATGTAACCAATCATAATATGCATTTTAAGACTAGAAACAATTGGAGGCCTAAGGGGGTTGGCAGTGTCCATTTAAAATCATCAGTAGTATGTGACATATTGCGGGTCAGTACAGAGGAGATTCATACATGGTATGTCAGTTCAGTGGCCATCTTTTATTCTACTCAGAGATTGGGGTCTTGCATCACTGGACATACAGAAAGAACAGGTTACTGTGCATGACAGAAACTTACATGCTATATATAATAGACTACAGTATGCACATGTATAAACTACAACTTTAATCAGCTTCCTACCATATATACCCATGTATTTACTACCATATATATCCATGCATATACTACACCCCCTTAGACAGAAACTTGTCTAAAATACTTGAACAGTAACATTCCTAACCTCTGGACCAAAGTAGAATGTTCACTACCCAGAAACAAGTTCAGGGGATTATTCTGCCCCTTGGGTAGAACTTGTCACTAACTAAATAACAGTATAAGTAAGAGTTCAGTTACACAGAGGTACACGTTCACTGCATAACTTTACAGATCAAGTCTTTGTGGTGGTCTTTGGTGCCTCAGGGGACATCTGCAGGCTGGAATAACCACTGCTGATGGAACAGTATAGTGCAGTGGTTTAAGGCTCTGAGCTGCAAATCTAGAGACCTGGATTTGAATCCCACAATCCCCACTTGCATACTGTGTGACCCTGAGCAAGTCACTTAACTTCCCTGTGCTCCCAGGTTGCACTTGCAAACAAGCTTTCAGGATGGTGTGTCTCATCTGGTTAAACAATTGAAAAAAAAACCACAAGATTCATTATTGGGCATCGGCTCAGGTGGAACTTCACGGGTAGGAGCAAAGTCCTCTGTGTCACTGTCTTCAGATGGAGTGGCATCTTCTTCTGCATTTGCTGAAACCTTGGAATGCAGAAGGTGATCCACATGTACGTAAACAAGTCACTGTCCCATGTGAACTGCATAAGTCAAAGGTCCATGTGTTTCAATCACCACCCCAGGAATCCAAGAACCCTTGGGATGTCTACAGTCTTGAATGATCACCTTCTCCCCAGGATGAAAAATCTGTACTGGCTTGGCTAACTTGCCATGACCCTTTTGCTGTTGTAGTTGATGCTTTGCGACAGTGTCAGCCAAGTCTGGCTTGAGCAATGACAAACGGGTACGAAGTTGACATTTTAGGAACAGTTCAGCAGGTGTTCACTCTGTGACTGTGTGAGGAGTGTTTCTGTAAGCAAACAGAAAACAAGCCAGCCTTTGAGCTGTAGGAACTTGTCATGAATCAGGTTTATTCCAAGTTTTTTTGAATGTCTGGACAGCTCTTTCAGCTGTGCCATTTGATACTGGATGGTAAGGTGGAGTCAAAATATATCAGACACCATTCTGCTTTAAGAACAGTTTAAAGACATGCGAAGAAAGTTGGGGACCATTGTCTGACACTAACTCTCATGGTAGTCCATAAGAGGCAAAAAGTTGTCTCAAAATCTTGCTGTCTGTTGGATGTAGGCTTTGGGCATCAATCTGGTGACCTAGCTACTCAACAGAATTTTGCAGAAATTGGCATTTCACTAACTTTACTCTCAGTCCATACCATTGCAGTCTGGTCAGAACGTGGTCCAGGATTTTCAGATGTTCTTCCACTGCAGGTATGGTTACTAAGATAGCATCCATAAAGCATACTACATGGTCCAGTCCATCCAGTATCTGGTCCATTGTGTTCTGGAAAATTGCTGGTGCTGTGGAAACTCAATATGCCAAGCGATGATATTGGTAAAGTCCCTTGTGGGTGTTGATGGTTAGATATGGTTCTGACTCTGGTTCCAGTTCCAATTGCTGGTATGCAATGGATAAATCCAACTTGCTAAAGAACTTGCTGCCTGACAGTGTAGCAAACAAGTCCTCTGTATTGGGTAATGGGTATGGATCTTGCTGTGTACAGCAGTTCACTGTAACCTTGTAGTCACCACACAACCTCACTGCTTTGTCTCGTTTTGGTATCACAATGATGGGGCAGCCCAGTTGCTCCTCTCTACTCATGAGGTGATACCATGGCTTCCGAGATGGTTCAGTTCCTTCTCTACTGCTTCCCTTAAAGCATACAGTTCTGGTCAAGGCTTATGGAAAATTGGAATGGCTCCCAGTTGCACTCGGATCTTTGCCTTGAAATCCCAGATTGTGCCGTAACCATCCTGGAAAATAGGACCATGTTTGTCCAATATTTTCTTTAGTTCATCTTGCAGTGCTTTGGTCACTGTATTTAAGCTGAAGATCTTTTCCCGGTTCAATCTGATCTGTATGAGCCAGTCTCTGCCTAGTAATGCAGGTCTTTCTCCTTGTACCACCACCAGAGGCAAGGTCCACTTTACTTCCTCATAGGTGACTGGCACTTGAATTTCCCTTAGCACGGGGATTTGCTCTCCCATGTAAGTCAAGAGCTGAATAGATGATGGTTGCAATAGGCACTGCTGAAGTTTCTCTCTGTAGATGTTCTCTGGCACAAGAAATACTGAGGCTTCTGTGTCTAGCTGTATGCTCACCAGGTTGCCTGTTAGCTCAAGCTGGAGGTAAACTTCCTTTCCGGTTACCCATGTTGCATAAACCATGAAAATGTGCAATGTCTCATCTTCTATTTCAGTAGTTGCAGTGCCATCTGTGACATACCTTGCAGTAGCAGTCCATGATGTACTTTTACACACCCTTTGTATGTGACCCACCTTTCCAAACTGTGGCATTTCTCATGCCGAAAGCAGCATGTGCTTTGATGGTGGTTACCTCCATATCAGTAACATGGTTTTGGCTTTGCAGAAGTGCCCTGTGTTGCTGGCTTCCTAAGTGTTTGAGGCTGCTGGCAAGCATGTGATGGACCACTGTGTGGGGTGCCATGTCCCTTTTGTTCTAGGGTATGGGCAACCTTATGAACTTCACTTCTTTGGGGTTCTGAATGTCCCACCAGTGCTTGGGAGCCTTTTTGAGTGAGCTCCACAGCGATTGCAATGTCATAAGGTGTCTTAAAGTCTAGTTTATTTTCTTACAAAAGCCTTTTTCTGTAAGCTTGCCCTCTCAGACCACAGACAAAGTGATCCTGGAGAGCATCATCCAAGAACTGGCAAAACTCACAAGTGCGTGCTAGATGCTTTAATGCAATGATGTAGTCAGCAGTAGGTTCCCCTTCCCCTTGGTTGCACTGGTAGAAGGTGTACCATTCAGCAATGAGAAGGGGCTGAGGTTTGAAATGCTTTGCAAGTGCCTCAGTGACTTGTGCATATGTCAGGGTCAGGACATCAGCTGGGGCTGTTAAATTCCATGGAAGGGCATAAATCTGTGGTTGCAAGACTGCTAAGAAGACATCTACTTGTTCATCTTCTGCTATTTTGTTTGCCTTCAGCCAGCACTGGAATTGCTCTAGAAATAAATTGTTTCCTTAGATTCATCCAAAGTCAGGTACTCTGCCAATTGTAGTCCCGATGGCTGTGGCTACAGGTAGGTGCTCAGTAGCTGCTGTGTCTACACACAAAACCAAAAAGTGTTATTTGCTGGGTTTTTCTCTCTTGTGTGTCATGCAGTTGCTGAAGTGTGCCTCGAGGCTTCTGCTTTGCTACTGTGGTCAGTGTCTGAGGACATACACCAGCCGAGGTGAAGCAAAGGAAAGTTAACTTTCAGACTGAAGCCATAATTCATGTGACTCATTGTGCCCTGCTATTAGCTGTGTTTTCTCTTTTTCAATACATCAGAGTACTATAGTAAACAGCTCTTTAGGTTTCTGTTTTATCTGTCTGTAGATAAATCTGTACCCAGAGCTGTGCACCTAAGCAAACAATTCAGTAGGTTTAAGTAGCCAGGCAGAGAGGAACAGATAAGGGAGCCCCAGCAGAACAGAACACAAGGAGATGAAAATACTTATTAGGCAATTTAAATAAAAAAAAAAAAAAACATGCATTAGTTAACATGACCCTTCAGTTACACTCCTGGAAGATCTGCTGTTAATCCTTGTTGCCAATGTGATA
The DNA here is from genome assembly GCA_016271365.2 of Neoceratodus forsteri. Classification (NCBI taxonomy): domain Eukaryota; kingdom Metazoa; phylum Chordata; order Ceratodontiformes; family Ceratodontidae; genus Neoceratodus; species Neoceratodus forsteri. Next base: position 55,423,412 of record JADMNL010000035.1, read on the forward strand.
TATCGTGGGTCAGTACAGAAGAGACTCATACACAGTATGTCAGTTCAGTAGCCATCTTTTATTCTACATGGAGATAGTGGTCTTACATCACTGGACATACACATCACTGGACGTACATAAAGAAAGGCTTACTGTGCATGACAGAAACTTATACCTACTTGTGTAAACTACAACTCTAATCAACCTCCTACCACATATACCCATGTATATACTACTATACATATCCATGTATATACTACATAGTACAGATACTTATATCAGTAAAACAACATCTAAACAAATACCTAAAAAACAAACTACACTGCATAAACTGAATATGCAACAATGGTAGTGTTTGGATACATGTTTCATCCATACTCGTGGTGACCGAAAACCACGTCATACGTGCTACGCTTCTCTCTGCCTCTTGGGAGGTCACCCAAGGTCACCACAACTCGTATGGATAACAATATATATAACATTTCCTTGTGGCATATTCCCTGTTCACCAACTGTGATCATGTTATCCTGACTTGTATTGTTTGATTAACACTGTTTTGTTATTGTCACATCATTTCTGTTTGTATTGTACTGTCCTCTTCCAGGTTGTGCCAAAAAATAGGCACCTTTATTCCTAGCGCACTTACTGGTGAACAAAGACAAATGTTTCTTGCATGCTATTTCTCCCCCACCTCTTCAGGTGACCAGGAGACAGAGAATAAGTCACAGCATGTCAGAGAGAAGAAATCCACTACCAGCAACATATATCAGGATCTGGCAGAATTCTCCGGTGGTTATTTCGTCCAGACTTCTAAAACGAGTCTCCCGGATGTTCTTGGAATGATGGAGCTTGCTTTAAATGCAGCACCTGTCACAGTGATAAAGGTGCAGAAGGAAACATTGAGCTTTGCCTTTCCAGTTGATGACACTTTGGTTGACTTATCAGTATCTGTGAAGTCCAGCAGCAGTGGCTTTTTATTCAGCATCATGCAGCCTTCAGGTATCTTCAGTCTTTCTTACGCAATCCATTAGTAACAAACAGGTATGGGAAATACTCATTCTAAAAATAAAAATAACCCACCCCCAAAATGTTGCTGGTTCCAAAAGTTGAACCAGAGAGAACCTCCCTGTAAAAGACAGTTCTATAATGTTTATCTCTAATTTGCATATAATTTATATATTATGTGGTTTAGGGCTCTGGGATGCAAACCCGGAAACCTGGGTTTGAATCCCACAGCCCCCAACTGCATACTGTATCACCCTGAGCAAGTGACTTAACTTCCTTGTGCTCCCTGGCCACACCTGGAAACAAGCTTCAGCTTAGTTTGCCTTTCCCAGTTAAACAATTTCCTCTTTCCCTTGTAAAGATTGTCTCCAGTCACCAGTTAGAAAAAAGAAATCACAATTAACATTGTCTGACCCCACATACAGAACAATCTGAAATAATGTCAACTTTGAAGTCCCTCTTTCTTGTTTAATTACCTATTGTTCTATTCTTAGTACAGCTGCCATTGGCCAGGCTACCACCAAATCTAGTCATAGAAACATAGACTTTGATAGCAGATAAGGACCACTTGGCTCACCTAGTCTGACCATTTCCTACCTAACGGATAAGCTGCATATCCTAGTTAACCAACAGTCTACTTCCTCCTGCTCCCCACTAGAATTGCCTTATGTCTGTCCCATGTATTCTTGAATTCTGCCTTTGTTTTTGACTCCATGACCTCCTCAGGAAGGCCATTATATGTATCCACAACCCTGTCTGTGAAAAAATACATCCTCACATTACCTCTGAGCCTTCCCCCCTCTATCTTCAAATTGTGCCCCTGTGTTCCTTGCACATCTCTTTTTCTGAAAGATGCTATTCGCTTGGACATTGTTAATTCCCTTGAAGTACTTGAAAGTTTCTATAATGTCCCCCCTCCCTCCTTTCCTCAAGGGTATACATATTAAGCTCCTTTAGTTTCTTTTTGTATGTTTTCTGGTGCATACCCTGCACCATTTTAGTTACCCTCTTCTGGACTGCCTCCATCCTGTCTATGTCCTTGTGGAGATGAGGTCTCCAGAACTGCACACAGTACTCCAGATGGGGTCTCACCAGCTGTCTGTACAGACGAATAACAACTTCCCATTTTCTACTAGTGATGACTCTCCCTATGCATCCCAGTATCCCACCAGCCCTCCTTACTGCCTTCTCACATTGCTTGCCCACCTTTAGGTCATCTGATATGACTACCCCAGGTCCCTTTCCATTTTTCTTGTTGTTAGTATCTCACCCCCATTGTGTACTTTTTCCCTGAGTTTTTGTTTCCCCGTTGCAATACTTTGCACTTCTTAGCATTGAATCTGAGCTGCCGTACATTTGACCAGTCCTCCAGCCTTGCTAAGTTTCTTCTCATCCTTTCCACCCCACCTATGTCACATATACCTGATCCCAGAAAACATTGGCTTAATTGCCCTATGGGTGGAAGTCCTCCCATAGTAGAGACAGTGGGGGGGCCACAAACGACCCCAAACCACATCAAGCCAAATTCAGTGGCAGTGGGAATTGTTCAAGTTGGGCTGTCCTGACCAAAGTGCCCCTTTCCTCTGCACATGAGACACTCTTACATACAAACATACGAAAAGGCTGACAGAAAAAGGCTCAGAGGTTTATCAAGTCTGCCTGAGTGTCTAGCTCGCAGTATACCTATATTGCAGCTGCCCCTTCCCCCTCCTCCTGCTCACCCTCCACTTTTACCCTCCCTAGCCTTCCTTCTGTACTGATCTTTCCTTTGACCGTATCCCACCTCCTTTTAAAACTGACCAGTCTTCAGTGCCATCACTTCTTCTGGTAGTTTGTTCTACTCTTTCACCACCCTTTCTGTAAAGTAGTGCCTCCTCCTTTTCCCCTTGAATCTTCCCTCCCCTCCAATTTCAGACTGTGTTCCTCATGACCCTCCCTCTCTTTAAGCTAAACAAGGCCTCATTACTAACCCTATTTATGCCTATTAAGTATTTGAAGGCCTCTATCATGTGCCCCTCCCTTCTATCTTCCAGGGAATACATGTTGAGCTACCTCAGTCTTTCCTCATCGGCTTTTCCCCAGTCCTATGATCATCTATTTTGCTCTGTGCTGCACCCCTCCAGTAAACTTGCATTCTTTGTTAAGTAGGGGCACCAGCACTGCACCCAATACTCCAGGTGCAGTCTCACCAGCGACCTGTACAGTGGCAGGATGACTTCTTCTCTTGTAGAGGTGACTTCTTCTCCTGTAGAGGTGATTCCTTTAGCTATGCACCCCCAGCATTTAGTTGGCTTTTGCTGCTGCCCTACGGCACTGCACCAACAGTTTCACATCCCCTGTGACTAGCACCCTAGGTCCCTTTTGTCCTCCAAAATAGATACCTGCACTCCCTTTAGCCAGTAGCTAGTCCTGGGGTTTCTGGCTCTGATGTACATGACCCTGCACTTCTTAGCCTTAAACTCCAATTGCCATACACCTGACCAGTGCTCATGTTTTGCCTGGAACTCCCTGAGTTCTTGCATCCCTTTTTCAATGTCCACTGTCGTATATCTGACTATTATCTGGAGGAGGGGGGTCTAGCAAAAACTAGTGAGGAGCGGAATCTGGGGTTCATAATAACAGACAAGCTGAAGGTAGGAAGACAGTGCAAAAAGACAGTACTAAGAGTTGGTGACACGCTGGGGTGCATCAGGGTGGGATCACAAGTATAAGGAGGGAGGTGGTTTTGCCGCTGTACAGGACATTGGTCAGGCCTCACCTGGAGTATGGTGTACAGTTTTGGTGACTGCACCTCAGAAAGGACATAGAAAGGTTGGAGTCAGTGCAGAGGAGGGCAACAAAAATGATCCAGGGATTGCACCAGAAGTTATACAGGGAGAGGTTAAAGGATTTAAACATGTACTCCCCAGAACAGAGGCAGGAGAGGGCCAATGTCATTGAGACATTGAAATACATTAAGGGGTAAACAAGGTTCAGGCACAAGAACTTTTTCACCTAAAAGAAGGTAGTAGAACATTAAGGCATGATCTGAGGCTACAAGGGGACAGGTTCGGGATAAACATCAGGAAGATTTTCTTTACAGAAAGGGTTGTTAATGCCTGGAACATCCTGCCCGGGAGGCTGTTGGGGACAAAACTATCAGGGACTTTAAGCAAGCATGCGACAGACACAGGGACATCATTTGGCAGAACAAATAATCGGGAGAGGAGTGCAGCAACCTACAATCATGGGCAGATACAGAGGTGAGGCACTTACTTCTTTCTCACCTCTGTTTGTATGTGTTCCATAAATATGCATACCACACTCCTGTGTGATTGTTTTAAATCATGGGCAGACTAGATGGACCTTGTGGTCCCCTTCCATCATCACCTTCTGTATATCTAGGTAGATCTTTGTGCCATCAGTGAACAGGCTGATCTTACTCTTGATCTCTTCCACTACGTCTCCGATAAAGATGTTGAATAGCACCGAACCAAGCACTGAGCCCTGAGGTACCCCACTGGTCACAGGTCTTGGCTTGGAGGGCTCCTCCCTTACAAGTACCCTCTGCTGTCTGCTCTGCAGCCTGCTCCTGACCCACCCCAGTAGTTTATCCCTGGTCCCCAGGTTCATTAGTTTGCCCAGCATCATTCCATGTGTCCCCGAGTCTAAGGCTTTGCTGAAGTCCAGATACAGGACATCCACAGCATGGCCCCTGTCAATTGCCCTTGTGATCCAATTGAAAAAGTCAATTAGGCTGATCTGACAGGATGTTTCCGAGATAAACCCATGTTGCCTTTTGTTCTGGAGACCATTATCATCCAGAAAGGTTACCAATCTGTTCTTTAGAATGGCCTCCATTAACTTCCCAACAATGGAAGTAAAGCTGACCAGTCTATAGTTACCCAGTTCATCCCAAGGACCACTCTTGTGGAGATGCATGACATGAGACAGCCTTGAGTCCAGGGGCAAGCACCCTGTCTCCAGTGAGGTGTTGAACAGGTCCACCAGTGGGCCCACCAAGATCTCTACTAACTCTTTCAGGACTTTTTGATGTATTCTTTCTGGTCCCAGGGCCTTGCCCACCTGCAGGGCTTTAAGACCCTTTAAAACACTATCCACCTGGATTACCACATCTGCTATCCCTGCTTATCCCATTCCCATACCTCTTTTCCCCTGTAATATAGAGCCATCCTTTTCTCTGGTGAATATCCAAGAGAAGTACTCCTTAAGTACCTCCGTCTGTTCCACTCCCATTTCTGTCGAACCCCCTTCCCTCTTGATCAGACTATCTCATCCTTACAGTTTCTTTTCTCTCATGTACCTGAAGGGTACCCTTATGGGATACTGAAGTTGAAGGTCCCAACATGTAAGGTCCTGGCATCAGTATCCTGAAATTTGGGTTGCCCAATATTTCAGCCCAACAGCGAAATGTCATTTCGCTGAGTGAAATTGTATTTCACCCAGTGAAATGATGAGTTATGCCCTCAAAATATGATTTCACCTAGTGTAACCATTTGAGGATGGTGGAGAGAAGTGCTGGATCTGCTGCCTCATGGTGTGGAGTGCTAATGCTACTACAGCTTGGCCAGCAGACTGTCAGGGATGGGGTTCTGTTCAGACAGTGGGAACTTTTTAAAAAAATGTTGCATTCCCCCGAAGTTAACACCCAACTCCAAGGTGTGCTCCCCCTTGAGTTGGATATGTTAGTTGGGGCGCAAAGCCCCACATAACGCAAATCCCCATTGGGATTTTGAAACTCAGTCTCCCGACCTCAGCATTATGTAGGTCAGAAGACTGAATTTCAAGATTACATAGGTAATACACCTGAAGAAATCCTTTTCCGATCTCCTAAGCCAGCCTTAGTTCCTTTGAAGCTTTAGCCACCCTGACTGCTCTGCTCACTTCTGTGGATTTCCTCAAGTACTTCTCCTTGTCCTCCTCTCAACTAGTTTTCTTGTGCCTGCTAAAGGCCACTCTCTTGTCCCTCACTTTCTCCGTTACCTCCCTGCTGAGCCAGCTCAGTTTTTTGGATGTGGACATCTTACTGTGGGTCTTGGCACATGTGTTAATGGCCTCTGTCAGACCCCTCTTAATAATGGACCACTTCTGATCAGCATCTGTCTCTGGGCAGACTGTGGCAAGATGCCCCTCTAGGATGCTGCCTTTCTTGCTAAAATCTGCCCTTTCAAAGTCCACAATTCTCATCCTGGTCCTGGCTACTTCTTTGCCCAAGTTAAGGAACAACACTCTGTGTAGTGATCACTGCCAGCTAGGGGTCCTGCATGACTATATCTTAGTTTGCAATGAGTGTCTCAGGTGCAGTTACCCTAGAAACAGGCAATTATAAGGAACGTTTTGTAAAACCTTAATATATTATTGAGTGCTCATGAATAATATTAAAGAGAATAATGGATAGGGTGTTGTGTGTAAAAAGATTTTACACATGCCCAAGGTGTGGGATGTTTATAAAAAGCATCCCACACCGAGGACATGTGTAAAATTGGGTTTTACACACAAACTCATCTTTTATTTTATGTTATTGCTGATCAGTGCTTTTTTGCTCCAGCAATTATATAAAATTAAAAATTAAAAAAAAACAAAAAAACAAGAGATTAGTGTTGAGAGGCAGCCACGGACTGGTTGAGATTCAGCACAGTCCATGATCTGCTAATATTTTAAATTAAGTTTCTTGTTTAAGACATTATTGAAGGGGTTAACCACCCCCCAGTGGCAGTTGAGGTGTCCATCTGGTTCTAGTGAAGGAAGTGGGGAGAGAGGGAGACAGCATGCGTGGCTGGCGCATACATGGTGGCAGGGATTCTTGGCGCATTTGCTATTATAACCAGCTGGTTATAATGGACATCTTACTGTGGGTCTTGGCACATGTGTTAATGGCCTCTGTCAGACCCCTCTTAATAATGGACCACTTCTGATCAGCATCTGTCTCTGGGCAGACTGTGGCAAGATGCCCCTCTAGGATGCTGCCTTTCTTGCTAAAATCTGCCCTTTCAAAGTCCACCATTCTCATCCTGGTCCTGGCTACTTCTTTGCCCAAGTTAAGGAACAACACTCTGTGTAGTGATCACTGCCAGCTAGGGGTCCTGCAAGACTATATCTTAGTTTGCAATGAGTGTCTCAGGTGCAGTTACCCTAGAAACAGGCAATTATAAGGGACGTTTTGTAAAACCTTAATATATTATTGAGTGCTCGTGAATCATATTAAAGAGAATAATGGATAGGGTGTTGTGTGTAAAAGATTTTACACATGCCGGGTAGGATGTTTATAAGCATCCCACACAGGGGATGTATAAATTGGGCTACACACAAACTCATCTTTTATTTTATGTTATTGCTGATCAGTGCTTTTTGCTCCAGCAATTATATAAAATAAAAATTAAAAAAAAAACAAAAAAACAAGAGATTGGTGTTGAGAGGCAGCCACGGACTGGTTGAGATTCAGCACAGTCCATGATCTGCTAATATTTTAAATTAAGTTTCTTGTTTAAGACATACAAACTGGACTTTGCCAATTTCTTGGGGTTTTTTTTTTGCGTTATTGAAGGGGTTAACTTAAGCCCCCCCCCCCGAGTGGCAGTTGAGGTGTCCATCTGGTTCTAGTGAAGGAAGTGGGGAGAGAGGGAGACAGCATGCGTGGCTGGCGCATGCATGGTGGCAGGGATTCTTGGCACATTTGCTATTATAACCAGCTGGTTATAATGGCAAATTATAACCAGTTTCCTTATGGGAAAAAGGGCTGGCCAGTTATTATATATCAATAGTACCACTGAGGCCACTGTTGCAGTTGTAAGAGATGTCTCACATATACTTAGAGTATCAGAACTGCTCACCTTCAGTTTGTGGTTCTAATACCCTAAGAATGAGCATGGTATTACTCTTACAACTGTGAATGCAGTCTCAGTGTTTGTATTAACATACATACCAGCATCATCCCTTGGTATACTGGAGGAGTTTTCTCCCTTTTGTGCCCATCCCCCCCCAAGATGCTGAACCATAAACACATAACAATGGACTCTACAGGTATGTGTGCCACAAGGCCCTTGTGTCTCCCCTCCCACTGCTGTCCCCAGCTGACGTACACTACCTAGGCTCCCCTAGATGGTGCCCACACAGGGGGAAATGGATGACCCACAATGACTCACACACACAGTCAACCTGGGATGACATAAGTAAGCTCCAGAGCTGGTGTGACACATAGTACCCCAACCACTGCACCAACAGGCTGAGGAGTCACTCTAGTCATTGAAATGAAAGGGTATGTGTTGTGCTTGACATTTAATGCTTGTTCTTCATGTTCATCCTGCCGCAAGGCTAGTCTGAAACTGCGCTCATAATCCTCTGCTTGTGACATTGCGGTCAATTCCATGGCAAAAGAGTGTGATTTCCTCGAGAAGAGAATTAGTACCTCAGCTTCCAAATGGCATCAGGACAAACAGAACTGCACAAGGACAAGAGTTACACGTACCTTATTAAAGGGGAATGTTCCAGCTAAAATCCCCAAACTGAAGAGTCAGGCTGCCCTTGATTTCCGCTTTATGTGCATAAATAACATTTTGTTCACTCTGTTCGTGTGTTATTTATATTTATCTGCCCAACCAGCCTGACAGCACAGGCTGCCAGCCACTTGGGAGGCTTTTCCAGAATCCTCCTCAGCTGGTGTCAGAAACGGTGGACAGATGTGGGAGATTCAAATAGCCCAACGCGCTGTTAGAGCTAGTTGTATCTTTGTTCGCCTGATCATTGATCCTCTGCCCTCTTGTAAATGTCATACAATTCAATACCAAGCAACCCCACTTCAGCCACACAGGAATTAGTATTTACCAGACCCAGTCACCCTTGAAGTATTATCTGTTTCTGATGTGAGATGTCCAAAATAAATATTACTAATAAAAACATCATCCTGTGGACTACAAATAGCAAGATATTTAGGGATGTGTAGAAAAGAGGTCCACATTCCATCAATTGTTCAAGAATGGATGAAGTTCAAATGCAAATTTGTTTATCATTGTCTGTTCTACATAATTAATCACTAAGTACTACATACTGTATGCCTTAATTAATGCACAATTTACAGCTGTGTCCTCCTCCTTGTAGGTTTGTCTGCCAGTATGACAACAGTGATCAACACATCAAACCACCAGGTTGTCAAAATAAGTAACATTCAGGAATCGGGCTTGTGGACACTTAAGATAAACAACAAGGATACCTACGAAATAGAAATCGGAGGGAAAAGCTTGTTGGAGTTCTCCTATCAGATAATGGAGGAACAAAATGAATACACTCTTCCAATAGTAGGCCGACCGGTGAAAGGTAAAACAGTTTATGATGGGATTTACAAGCTGTGTAATGTGTGGTGCTGGCAGTGTTCCAGTTCAGGATCAAAGACTGGGGCATTCCTACATCACTGAATCTGATGGTAGCCATGAAGCATTCAAATTAAGGTGTGCTAAAGGTACCCACTCCCCCTGGCTATTCCGGAATCTTAGGCAACTAATGCACTCATGAGATAAAGCATGGGAAACCTTCAAAGAATCTAGACTAAAATATGACTGGCACTCCTATAGTCAATTACGGAATGCATGCATGGCTAAAACTATCAAAGACAAGTGGAATTACTTCCTCTCCCTACAAACAACACATCTTACTAACTTAAAATATTTCTGGTCCCATATCAGTTCCCTACTTAAGGGTAAATAACACACTGTTACCCAAACTATGATCTTAAAAGGGGATACACTATCCTCCCCTCTTGACATAGCTACAGGCATAAACAACTTCTTCCCCAACCTGGACAAATACAAATCTGACCTGTCTACCACACCGCATCATCCGCAGTCCCCATACCCCATGGTGCATGATCCCCCTTTCCAAATCTGACTTGCCTACCACTACCCCATCCCACAGTTCTCTAACCCTAGGGCCCAGGACCCACCCTTCCATCTAAAGCTCACAATATGCTCTGAGGTGCTTAAGTTGCAAAACAGCCTCAAACTAGACAGCTCTCCAGGATTCAAATTCCCTCCAACAAAAATTCGTTAAACTAGCAGGTCCTGCAATAGCTTACCTAGTAGCTCTATTAATTAATAGATCCTTCCTCTCACAAACCATACCAGAAAACTGGAAGATTGCAGTAGTTATCCCAGTTCACAAAAGCAGCCCCACTGATCATGTAGAGAATTACCGACCAATCTTTATCCTATGCTCCTTAGCCAAGATTCAAGAAAGGATACACTACAAACAGCTTTATTCCTACCTTGAGCCGACCAGCTCCTTAACCATACATCAGCACGGTTTCATGAGACTAAATTGCATGGAATCTGCCCTCCTGCATGTCACAACGGACATCCTTCAGGCCATGGATTACGGCTTGCAACTGTGGCCACCTTCATGGACTTAACCAAAGCTTTTGATCTCCTCAGTCACAAACTTCTACTGATTAAGCTCAGCAACTTTGGTCTTGATATCCTCACCATCTCTTGGCTTGCCAGCTACCTGACAAACAGGCTACAATGCATTAAATGGCCAGGCTCTATATACTCTTTATTGCCCATCACTGATGGGGTTCCTCAGGGCTCTATACTGGGCCCACTCCTCTTTTCTGTCTTTATCAATGAGCTACCATCTAATTGTGGAGAGGCATCAATACAGCTCTATGCAGATGATGCCATACTCTACAGATCTTTTAATGATATCTCTTCCTTTAGTACCAATCTAGAGAGTGACTTCCAGCAGTTGGAGATGTGGTTCAACAGCAATCTTCTGGTGCTCAGCATCAAAACAACCAAGACCATGTTATTCCACCACATCAATTCTGATTGGTCCATCCAGCCATCCTTCCCCTCCCCGGGTAATCAAGACATCTACATGTGAAACTTTAGAAGGGGTACAATCTTTGAAATATCTCAGCTTCACACTATAAGAACACCTATTGTTTGAAACACACATTGACAAGGTAATAAAGTTCATTCACTAGAAGCTTAGTCTCTTATACCAGATGGTCACCTACCACCGACCTCAGACCAGGTGAACTATTGCCTCTGCTACCTTGCTCCCAGGCCCTCTTTATGGTTCTAGGCTACTGCACTCAGCTAAGACTACCAGCCTAAACAGACTAAACCTAGCATACCATAGAACAGCCCGCTTTGCTGCTGCAATCCCTGCATGCACCCACCACTGTGAAGTACTCCACACGCTAGACTGGCCATCATTTGAAGCCCGTCTTGAATTCCCACTGCTGTGCACCATCTTTAAGCTCATATGCCTGCCCTCACCACCTAGTCTCTCTAACGTTCTTACTCTGGAAACCTTCACCAGATCCCTTTGATCCTCACAACACCCTAGCCTAATACAACCTAAGACATGCCTAGCTATTTTCAAAACATTCTTCTCTGTAGCTGCTCCCCAATTATGGAACAATCTCCCACCTGACCTACTCATATGTACGTCCCTTACACAATTTGAAAAATTATACAAAGCAACCTTTTTTCCTCCTTCTCTCTGTGCCTATTAAAGATGCCTTCCTCTTTTGTAATCACTCCACCCTCTAGGCCCTCTCTCCTTCCCTTTCTGAGCCTATCCTCTCCCTCTACCCACCTCCCCCTCTCTCCACCCTATATGGCATATTGAGCTCTCTCCCTACCTCTCCCTCTTTTCATCCTATATGGTTTAGTGAGCTCTGCAATTCCTACCCCTCATATATGTGGTTCTATCTCCTAAGTTCTCATAGTTACATGCATCCATTGTCCAATAAACTATGACTACTTATTGTACCTCACTGCACTTACTTGAGCTACATTGTAACATGACCTATGTAAATATGTTCTGCTTATCTATTTCTTTAACCCATGTCATGACCAGTGATTGTATGATATATTTTTACCTCAAGTTCCTATGTATCTCTGTACTTAATTGTTTTAATTTTCATGTATCAGTATGTGTAACTTGTGTCTCTGCTGTATGTCAATGTATGGGATATTTATATTCCCCTGGTTGCCCCTGAAAAAGGGACAACTCTGTCTCAGTGGGCTCACCCGCTCAGCAAAATTTAAAATTCAAAAACAAGTATTACCTTTCAGTCACATTATCTGCAAATCAGGGTCCACATATTCAAAGGAGATACACAGTGCATCCCTAGATGCGCAGCACATCTCCAGACTTGTGATGGCCATTGGGGGCGTGACAATATTCAGAAGCCCCCAATGTACCACACAAACCCAACTGCGCCGCGGCAAAGAATATTGCAGTGCATGAATGCAAATGGAGTCCCTCATGCATATTCCCCACATAGTAATATTCAACCCTCCCCTGGCAAAGACACGACCATATGCACTGGCGCAAAGTTATGACTCCAAATCCCTGCCCTAAGTTTGTGCCGGGCAGGGTGGTGCTCTGCACAAAGTGCAAGGCCAGTCATATGATCCCCCTCCCTGGCCCTTATCCCTGCTGTACCAAAAAAGTCATGCCTGTTCCTCTATTTTTCATAGTGTAGGGTCTCCCCTCCTCACCTCAATCACAGTGTACACATACATAATAATATATCCCTGTTTCCATAGTGCATGGTCCCCCCACTCCATCCCCAATGTCTTTAAAAGTAAATTATGCCCAATCCCATATTTTCCATAGTGTAGGAACCCCCACATAATCACAATCTGAAATGTGAATACAGTATTCTCTTTCCATAGTGTAGTGTCCCCCACTCCTCCCCTACCCTAGTCGTCAGTACTCCACCTTTCTGCTCCCCCTAACCCGACCCATGCCAGTGAATGGCACATCCCTCCACACCCAGCTATGGCCAGTCACTGACTGATCAGTCAGAGACCACATACAGTAAGCAGTATGCGCTCATTGGTGAAAATCTATTAGTGCGTACTATTTACTGTATGCAGTCCATGACTGAGTAGTTGGCAGTTGACCATTACAGGGTGCAATAGGGTGTGCCATTCGCCAGTATGTGTGGATTGGGATGGGGGTAGTGGGATACTGATGACTGGGGTGGGAGGGTGAGGGACACTACACTAAGGAAAGGGAATGCCATACTCATATTTCAGATGGTGATGGAAGGGGGTCCCTACACTGTGGAAAATATGAGATTGGGCATGATTTACTTTTAGAGATATCAGGGATGGGGTTGGGTGACCATGCACTATAGAAACTAGGATATATTATTATGTATCTGCACACTGTGATTTGGGTGGGGTGGGGATCCTTCACTATCAAAATGGGATGTAATATTACGTATTTATGCACTGTGATCTGGGCAGGAAAGAGGGCCCTATACTATGAAAATACTGGGATTGGGCAAGTTCATTTTTTGCTGACCCTGAGGATTGGGAGGGCTGGGCCAACACAATTAGCTGGGCGCAGCCATGCTAATGACCCCATAATGGGGATGCATGGAGCCCCTTTGCGCCATCTATGCCCAATGAACTCACTAGCATATTTTGACTGAATAGTGCCCTTGGGGGAAATGGCACATCCAGGTATGCACCACACATTCCCCCATTGGCAGTCTTTAGCCCCAAACCCTGAATGTGCTACATCAAACATGGTGGCCACCTGCTAAGTGCCATGTATCAAGGGGCCAATATTCAAACATAATGTGCAGTCTGTTCTGATCACGCGTTCTGTTTGAATATCTCATCAGTGCTGGCTGATCCATTTTTTGTGCAGCGCATCTATCTATGCCACGCATTCGACTGGCTCTGAATATGGGGCCCCAGATGACTGACTCATTCTAGTTACTTCACAGACAGCTGGAATGCACTGCACAGAACTTTTTCACTTCTCCAACAAAAGTTTACATAAAGTTCTTTTCTTAATAACCAAATTTATTATATCAAACAAATGCCAGAAAAGTGGAGCCTACTCATGAAATAATGTCACCTTGAGGTGCTGAAGAGCTTATAAGTCCACTTATGAACTCATTAACTCCATTAAATAGCATTATCTCTTTGTATCTTTTTCAGGCATTATATATATTCCCTCCAACTAGAGGGAGTTATGTTTACTTTTTAACTCCCAATTTGTTTTATTTAAAAATGGGAACATAACACTCCTTCACCTCTGAAGTACAACACCCCACTGCAATGTTACCAATCAATGCAACAGCAGTTATACACAGGATATGAGGCCATGAGGTCTGCAGTCTGACTGGCTGAAATCAAATGAGTTCACATCTGTTTAATAGATGTAGTATAGTCATACAGTACATAATGCTGTACAGATAAACTATAATTTATTCATTTGAAATTATTGACCAGGAAAGGCACATTAAGCTGTGATATTTAGTTTCAAGGTATGTCTTGGTGGTGGGTCACACTGACCTGATCTATTTATGGGGGAATACTGGCTATGACACCAGGAAAATTGCCCAACTCTTCTTCCAAGAAAGTAGCCCAGTGGAAATCATGGCAAATGTCAAAAAAAGGTGAGTACCTATAGTAAACTCTTTCATCATCCCATTTTTTGTGCTGACATTACCCCCCCCCATTTCCTTAGAAACTAGCATCTGTAGCATTTTCTGTCAGCTTATTTGGGGGGGGAGTAGACTAAGTTCATGAAGAGGAGCACAATATATTTACCCTTAAAGGATGGAGGTTTAAACATGGTGACCCCAACTGTGTTTTTCTACAGCCTCTTCATCCACACAACCTTATGAGGCTTGATGAATACTGTGCAACCAATTTGCCCCCACACACACACACACACAGTGGTTTCTGGTTTGACTTAACCCCTTTATCTCCAAGTGACAAAGGGATAACTATAGATGGCCAGAATCAGGTAGTATCGATTTATATTGAATGTACATTAAGAAAACCATGACCAAACTCCAAAAATGGGGTCTCACCTTTTCCAGTGTCACTTCTGGCACAAAAAAGGATTATATCAGGTGGTTGTAAACTCATCATTTTGCACGGAGCCTGACTTTATGAATGATCCTAGAGCACAATAACAATCAGTTTTAAAAACCTTAGTGGAGCCTAGAACCCCCCCCCAAGGATGTGAGAAATCATGTGGCTTAGTTGCCATGGAAGATTAGGAGTCCATAATAACCATAAATATAAAGGGGTATAAAAAAAGGTACTGCCACAGTGAACAAGACCGAACATTTTTTTAAACAACATAGGAGCATCTTTCTTTTCAGTGCTTTTATATCTAATCATTTTGGACTTAAGTGGCTATGGTATGGAAAGAAACATTGTGCCTGTCCCTTTCTTATGACAAAATGAGGTTTTGTGACACAAGACTAGAAATGACCAAGTATATAATTTTAGCTCTCTGACAGTTTGGTTTTGCCATCACAAAATTTTACATTTGGCAAGTCTGGTAAGTGATACAACTATAGATTTCAAAGGTTCAAAGAAAATGTATTGATCAGCTCTAGGCTATTACAATTAAATAACATTAAATAGAGCATATATTCAGTAAAATACACAATTAGACAATATCTGTTGTAATACATAGTTCAACATTTTTATGTAAACAAAGAGCATCTGATATTTCATAAATATAATGTTCGTAGAAAGCAAATAACTTTCTCTATAATATGTATATCACTTAAGTTCATTAAATATAATAACATTGTATCTGGAGGGAGATCAAGACCAGCCGTGATGTCACTCAGGTATTTTAAATGTTGTTGCTTATATAAGGAACAGATCAACAAAATATGCTTAAGGTAATTTTCCAGTGATAATCTGCATTTACAGTTCAAAGAATCAACATCTTGTCTTTTTTTGTCTAAAATAGACATAATTTGCTTTATTGATTTTAAGTAAAAAATTGGTGCACAATCTCTGTTTCTTAGGGTCGCCTATCTTTAAAAGATATGGTTCAAGCCTATGTTCTTCTTTCAAGTGTTTATACCATCTAAGCGTGTTGTATTGTTTGATCTTTTGTAGCATATTTGTCTTCTCAGTATTCCTTCATCTAATCTTAATAGTCATTAAAATTTCTTCCCAGGTGCATATATAAATTTCCCATAGTGTATTTCCTGGACCATTAGGAAAAATGTGTTTCCTAATGTTTTTAATGGTTTCAGACACCATGCCAAGGGAGATATATTTAATTTCTTCCTCTAGACATTGTCTAGGGAGTTGCCTATTGGTAAAATAAATAGTTTCAATGTTGATAAAATTTGCCTTTCAATTATCATCATAGAGATAGAATGTTGACCTGTTTCTAAATTTAGAATATCCAAAGGGATAGATTGAGGAACCATCAATATGAATCTGTTGATTTTATTTGTTATAATCTCCAGTTTTCTATAGTATGTATTTCCCCAAATTTATGAGGCATATAAAAGGCTAGATTTAATTTTAATAGTTAATATTTGCAATATGCCTTTCACTGAAGTACAGCCCATTTTAGAACTAAATATTCTCAAAGTATTAAAAGACAATTTTAATTTTATGTTTACATTTTCCATATGGTGTTTTCAGGAAAGATTTTGACAAAATATACCCCTAGATAATCACAGTAAGTCACCTGTTCAACCTTCGCTTTGTTAATCCAGAGTGGAATGATATTTCTGCTATAGTTTCCAAAAATAATGATCTTCATTTTGGACAAGTTAATTTTTAATTTATGTTCTGTGCACAGACCAGCAAAGTAATCAAATTTTCTATGAAGTTCCAGTATTGTAGTGGAAATTAATATAAGGTCATCGGCATAAGCCAGACAGTCAATTTTATGACTACCTACGTTAGGAGT
Source organism: Neoceratodus forsteri (assembly GCA_016271365.2). Taxonomy (NCBI): domain Eukaryota; kingdom Metazoa; phylum Chordata; order Ceratodontiformes; family Ceratodontidae; genus Neoceratodus; species Neoceratodus forsteri. Next base: position 55,440,107 of record JADMNL010000035.1, read on the forward strand.
ATGAAAATTAGGATTCTGTAGTTTTATAAAGATTTCATTAATATAGACATGAAAAGGAGTTGGTGCTAATATACAGCCTTGCTGGACTCCAAGATTAGTATGAAATGAAGTTGTGATGTGGCCATATTGGTTGCATTAGACCTGAGCCCAACTATTGTTATGTAATCTAATCAATATTTCTAATAATTCTGTGGGTAGACCTTGGTTTTTAAGTTTATTCCATAGTATTACCCTGCACCACTGTGCCAGTGGAATGTGTGCTTTTGCACACAAAATCTGGGGAGGCAGTTGAAACTGTTTGGAAGAAAGAAAAGTTATTTGAATCAATAGGAATGGCTTTAACTCCAGTAAGGATAATCCCAGCTGAGATGCAAGGAAACTCAAATAAGTACATGGTAAAAATTGCTAAAGTTAAGGATAGGACTGAAATTAATAAAACTAATCAAGTGAACACAGAGAAAGTAGGATATAGGAAAGAACACAATTCAAAATCATTAAAACCCACAATTAACAAGATTAAACAGTATGAACTTATACAACATGAAGTCTGATTAAGTAAAACTATTACTATGTATGGATTTAAGAGCAGTAACTGTGCTAATATCAAGGATCTCATAGAGCTGTGACATGGTAAAATCTCAGATAAAAGCCCAAGGTGAGTCTGTACTAATGGCTTTGTTCCTTTCCCTTATTACTGGGTCAGGATGCTCTTAAATCAAATCAACGGTATCAATCACCGTTGTACAAATTCTCATGAATATGACAAATTTAACAATCAGTCCATTAGCCAATTAGTCAGTTAGTTAGTCAAGCTAACTGTATCAATTAAATCAATTGAATCAATCAGACTGATAAACAATTCCACGTGTTCATTTATTAATTAAAGTAATTTAATTAATTAGTTTAAAGTGTAGGCACAGCTGAGCACAACTGAACTGAACTCATAATGGGCTCTTAATAAGATTACCTACAAGATATCCAAAATAGCAGCTTAATCGTGATCATGTTATGTTCGAAATCAGCTGAGCAACAAGCAGCAATCAAAATGAATTATTAAGCCAATGTGTCCACAAAGGCCAAAATTAATGAGCTACTAATTTTAGATTTTTAAACTGTGTAACTTAAACTTTCAGCCTTTCAGTTACAGCTACAGCTATGCCACAGTATCACAATATCAATAAGATAGGTTTGGGGAGTTTTATTCTCTTAAGTTACCCCTAGAGTACATTTGTGACTTATCGTACAATCACAAGCACAAGGACAAGTGCATACAAATAAGGTCCACCATAAACACAACATTGTAGGGACTGAAAGGACTCCAACATCAGGTTCTTGTTAGAGATAAACAAGTGGAAGGAATGACAGACAGTGGCAAATTGTGTAATAAACAAGTTTATTACAAAAACACAGTCTTACAACCTATGCAGTGCAAAATACTGGGAGAAACAAGTTCCTGTATGTCTAGACACAGTAATTCTCTGCAAACCTTTCTAGAATAGTGCTTCTTATAGCGAGATAAGGAAAAAGGTGCGACAGTTCTTATTGGCTAAAGCGAGTGGTATCACGATATTGCTGGATAGGAAGTGCAAAGTCAGCAGAAAGAAAAGCATTAAGTTATACAGAAGATGTAACATTAATTAGAACAAAGAAGATACATAAGAACTCCAGCAGGTGCAAGGTCATTACGGTGCAAAAGCAGTGTAAGCAGAAATGCATGTGAAAAAGAATACTTTGAGAAAAATATATGGTTAAGCCCAAAGCACATATGCTTCATGTAAGCAAATGCATAACAGTAAAATATAAGCAAAATGAACTTTACATATATCAGAAAACTAAGAAATAATGCTGTAACATGAATGTATACTATATAGTGAATACAATTAGTAAGCATGGTCCCTAGTACCCACACGTGTACAGTGGATACTCATTACTGCATGTTAGTGCAATACAACAATATCATAGTAATGATAAAACATCTGCCACTGGTGTGTGCATGATAGTGCAAGGAGTATGGGACCCAGGGACAACAGCACAAACATAATGAACACTGTGAATGCTATAAGCACTTTTATTGTTAATCTACAGCATTCAGAGTACACAGAGTGTGCACACAGCACAGTCCATGAAAAGAAAAATCAAGGTTCCAATTCAGAAATTATATCCCTGTCGCAATTAGACATGACAGGCTTAACCCATAAACATTTCCATGGGATGTACTTTGTACTTTTATTTAATATTAAACTATATAGAATTGAAATTATAAAATTAGTATAAAATTAATAGAAAGTTCCTTGAAAAATCACTATAACAAGCGAGTTTACTTGTAAATCAATTATCTTTTCAGTTTTCCAGTCTCTAAAGTGAAGCTCTAGTTTCTAGTTTCTCTCTGTGGTGGGTTCTGAGTTAATTCTGAGTTAATATAAAATCTGGTAAGCTACCAGCAAAGTACAAACAAACAGTTAAGTCTATAATAGACAAGAGAGAGAGCCTGAAGGGAGAAAGTAGCAGACAGAAATTGATCAAATGAAAGAAAAGGGAAGATATTTACCTCACTGCAAAAAGCTGCTACTGCTGTAGTCCTCTACAGGACACCTCAGTTCATGCTCAAGGGAGCAGGCTGCTCCACCTAGTACTCCAAGCTTCCCGGGGTAGAGGGCTGAGTCACATGCAGTTAAGTGAGAAAATGTATAGATCAGTCACATAAGTTAGCCTGGAAAGAATCACTGCACTCTAGGCACAGGTAATGGCGGTATACCTGTTACAGCCTAGGATAAGGCTTTGCAGTGTTCCTGCTTCCCTAACTTTCCTCAGACGGATAGCGTACAGTGGCACAACCTGCTCTCTTCCACCTCCTTCATAGTCTGTCTGGTCAGAATGCAATGTTGACTCCCACAATCTATGGCTTTGGAAAGAATGATTTATTTCGCTGTATATAGTTTGTATGGGAATGAGAAGCGTTTACTCCCAATAGGTGTCAGAAACCAGTATTGGAAAAACATATCTTGGATTGGATATAACTAACTCTGCAAGATTAATTTGGATGCTGGACAGAGATGTGCTATATCTATGTTTGTTATTTTCTATTTATTTTTCCTTTTTTTTTGAAAAGCAAAATATATTTCACTTTTTAATATTTTATAAGAAGTACTATAGGATGGAAAGGTTTGGTTTTCTTTCCTTTTCCTTTATTTCATGGGGTTCCAGATTTAATTTTGGAATGTTTTCTTTGTTCTGAATACTATGAATATGTTCTTGCACTAATTTCTTTTAATAAAAAAATTCCCTACACTTCTTTTAATAAGTATTATGGTATCTTTAACTTCCACCTGAACAGTGAGAAGAGATAGGCAATACACAGTTTTGTTTTTACCATCTCTTCCAAAAGATAGCACTTCAGCAGCACAATACCGCCTCATACTGCATTATAGTGCCAGTATGGTGTGGGGCTAGACAACAGATAGTGGGGCTGCCTGGACCTGGGACTATAATTATAACGTGTGATACATTTTCGTGGAGGATTATTCATATAAATGTCCTATAATGTATGGCAAAATGCTATTACGTATAGAAATTGACCAGTTGTTATTAAGAAATAAGGCATGACCAAGGATTATGTTAATGGTCTATTAATCGCCTTCTAGGGGTGTACTGTGGCACGAGGTGTAGCCAAGTGCCACATGCCCCTAGAGGGTGATTAACTGACCATTAACATAATCCCTGGGGAGTGCCTTATTGCTATTATAATAAAACATGTTTTTAAACAGTGTTAAACCTTGTTCAGCACATGGCCAAGTTGTACATGTATGTTAATAAAAGATTAACATAAGGCTATTAGAATGTTTGCAGCCAATCAGAAAGCTCCATTTCTCAGACCCTTTTTATAATTGTTGTTATACCATCTATGTGACATCACTATGTTATTATGCCATCATGGCGACATCACATCGATGGCATAACAACATAGACCGTATTCATGCATGCGCATTATGTATACTGAAAGTTGTTTGTGCCTTCATGAACAGTGAATGGAACTCCAAATGGCCGCAGCTGTGATTGAGAAGCACCATGGAGAATGGGGAAAATTAAGTGTGAATGCAGTCTACTGCCTGTACACTTGTAAACAGTGGACCATACACTATAAAAGATAATGTATGGTTCACTATCGGCAACCAGGTTGTGTAACCATCTCGAGGTTGTGAAGGCAAAATAAACCTCTTGAGCTTCACTCTTGAGGTTTACAAAAAATAAACCATGGATCACATAGGGTCCATGGTTTTGTAAACATATAGGGAAATGGGCAGACTAGATGGGCCAAGTGGTCCTTATCTGCCATCAAGTTCTATGTATCTATGTAACCTCTCGATAGTTAACAAGCTGGTTACCGATAGGTGACCATATATTATCTTCTATGTTATGTATTCACTGCCATGAATGTAGTACAGTTACCTTATTGATATATGCATTTGCTTTGAGAGTTTAAAAAGTAATTTTTTAAAATAAAAGCAAGCTAATAGTACTAAAGATGCAATATAATGTCTATATCATGTTAGGCAAGCTGGTTGTTAATTTTACTCATATTTGGGGGCCATTACAGGCTTAAATTATACAGTTTCCCTCAAGTTACATGGAGCCACCAAAGAACTATTGATCAGCAACCTTCTGATATTTGGTGAAAATGGGAAAACATTGTTGGAGACCCATGATGTGCAGCAGTCAAGTGATGCCAACGGTAAAGTAACAGCTGTGATCCCAGTTCAGTTTCAATGGCCGGTATGTTCCTGAACACTTTAATTCAACTTCTTTCCATTTTTATTCTGATCTGGTACTATCTTCTCCCTGGTGTCCCCCAAGTAAACATACTCAGAAATGTCATGTCAGTCTATCTCTTTGCCACTGTAGCCCTGAGCTAACCTGATAGTAATCCATAGCTTTCCTCTCACAGTTGGAGCCCACCTACCTGATCATGATAGGAGTTTGAACAGAGGACTGTGTCAGGCTAGACCAGAGGTTAGCACTGGAAGGTGACACTGGAGACACAGTTGCTTACAGGGAAGCTTTCCCAGTTATACTTTCCTCACTATCCCTGTCTCCCACATGCTTGCATCCAGTCACTGGCATGTGCACATATCATACCCCTTTGCAGTTGGGGACATTATCTAGTTAGTTAGTTAGTTAGTTAGTTAGTTAGTTAGTTAGTTAGTCAGTCAGTCAGGTCATTAGTGACCTAAGTAGTTGGTTGATTTGTTAATTGGTTGGTTGGTTGACTGATTTATTTGGTTGGTTGGTTGGTTGGTTGGTTAGTTAGTTAGTCAGTCAATCAGGTCATTAGTGAGCTAAGTAGTTGGTTAATTTGTTAAGTGGTTAGTTGGTTGGTTGACTGATTTGGTTAGTTAGTTAGTTAGTTAGTTAGTTAGTCAAAAGGTTGTACCAGGAAAGACATACTGAGCTGGTAACAGCTCATTTCCGGTTATGTCCTGGGGGAAGGGGAAAAGATAGCAGCTACAGAAATACAGAATATAAAATGCAAAATACATAAAATGGAATAAGTATAATACAAACATGACAATTATGCCTATAAATAAACTGACTAAAAGCTACCAAGCAATTAATTGTGGAACTGCACAAAAGAACAATTAAATAGTTATCAATTTAACAAAATAAAAACTTGGGGAATGACTGATACAGAGGAAGAGGAGAAGTACTGAAGGACAAAGAATTAGGTAAGTTGCAGGTAAAAAGAAAACCCAATATCAGAAGCAGCTGCAGGAGTGAGTAGAGGACTCAAGGAGGTAAATTTAAAGGAAAGGAAAGGAAAGGAAAGGAGATACTGTCTGCATATATTGCAATTGGACTACAAAAGTTGTTCTACTACACTGCCATGTAAATAGAGTATAAATGTTACTGCAGTTGTACTGTTATTGCATGTATATTATGCCAGTCAATGAATACCTCATTCTCATACTTAACGTTAGTCAATTTTATTTACATAGACCAGTCTATACAAATGTCCTTATCTCATTGTGCTGCTATCTTGGCAATATATCCTATTTATTTTGTCTGTACATCTATTTATCATACAAATGTGCTATATCACTGTTTTTGATCTGCTGTTCACTATTGTTGCTCACTGTTATTACCGTTACTATGCTTTGCCCATCAAGATCTGGGTCATGCCTGAAAAGGGGGTTCCTTGGAACAGTGCATTTACCCAGTCAACAAATTAATCAATCAATAAGAATAAAAGGAGTCCTGGTAAATTGTGTCATGACTGCAGGGATGCTGTAATCATAGGACATCATGCTAACCACTTTTTTGAGTGAGAAGATTTTTTATAACCTTTATTAGCACTTATTATGTTATAAATTGGATGAAAATATGAATCATAAATATTTATACAGACAACCAACGTGTCTCTAGTCTATTCAAGAGTGTTACTTCTTGCTTACTTTAGGTGTCAGAACCACCTGCCTTAGTTTGTAGACCAATGTACTTTAAGAACTTGTAAGGCAACACATTTCAAGAATGTGGGGACACCTCAGAATCCATATATATGCATAAATATTTATTATCTCCCAATGGTTGCAGGCAAAACCTGCAAAAGAAATGAGCAGTAGGCTTGCTAGAGGAGAGAGTGATATGCTCAAGGAGCAATTAAAGATGTAACATGAATGAAAATTAAGTTGCAAACTACACAGTTTCTAATTAATGCGTAGTATTACTAAAATGTAGATACAGTTCCAAAACACATGTTTTTTAAGCATTTAATTTTTTGTAATACAAAAATAGCATTGACATGGTTTTAAATAATATTAAAACACAGAGACTAGTACTGATGCTTAAAAACTGTATTTACATGACTGATTCTTCACAACCTCACTCAAAGCTTTCATTTAGAAAAAAAAAGTTTATTTCTAATCCTAACATTTTCAAAGTTATAACTTTAAAAAATTTATTTAAAATGGGACAACTTTGGTACGGTTAGAACTAAGCACTTAAAAAAATACAATAAAAGCTTGGAGTCAGCTAAGGAAACACTACAAGCCCATTGGTCAACAGGGTCTACCAATGGGCTTCCTGAAGTACAGTAGCTGTCATTCATTGACAGCACAGTAAGTGGGCAGCCATGGCAGTTTGTGGGTGGGTTGTGCTGCCCACAGGCATCTGGAACATGCTGGGACAGGGGAAGTGGGGCAGGGGTGCCTGAGTGGGTGGGGGATGGGGGCCACTGGACCGCCAGGAGACTTTGGAACTTCATATGGTGATGCAATCAGGTCAGGCAGGGAGGGGGGTTCCACTAGACTTGCAGGTCTTACTCCAGTCTAACTTATTTATTACCAGGGATATGGTCAGTGGGGTTGGGGGGTTTCCATTAGACTACATGGGCTTATTCTGATCTAATTTATTTTTTATCGGGGATACAGGCAGGAAGGGGGGTTCCACTAGACTACCAGGGCTGTAATCAGGATATGTTATTTTACATCAGGGATTCAGGCAGGGTGGGGACCATTGGAATGCCAGGGTAGACAGGCTGCTGTGCTGCTGTCTGCAGTACTGCAGCCTGCCTGTGGGTGACCACCCACTTAGGTCTACTTTTTGTAGATGTAACTTTTGGAGGCACATCTTCAGACTTGCTCTGAAGATTCACCTTTAAGATCTGTTCTGAATAAGGATGCATCCCATATGCATGGGCGCGCCCCCTCCAGATGCGCTGCATATCATTACAGGTGGTGTTTGGTGATTCTCAGCTCTTTGCCAGTCATGGATGGGCACATCCCCAAGATGCACTGATGCATCTCAGATGCACCAGGCACATCTCTTTTGTGAATCCCCCCCCCCCATACACACACACAAGCACACACAGACACACACACAAAAGGATGAGGATTTTTCATGGTCAGGAAAGGAACACTAGTAATGAAAACTATGAACAGCACTTCATTTTTATAATGTGTTTGTATGTGTAAGGAGAATGTATTGATCAGGGAAACAGCACTTAATTATTTGTTTTTATTCAAGGTATTTTTATTTTTAGGGTCTAGTTGAAGGTTTTTAGTGAGTATGGGTGACAGTCATGTTTGTTATGATATGCCAATTTAAAGGGACACTGTCAAGTTTTGCCCATCCATTTTTTGTAATATGAGAGCAGTGTGCCTCTTGCAACACACTTATTACAGACTGGCCCTAGTATGCCCCAATAGATCTGAAATTTAAGCCATATAAGTAGATTTTCAGTTTTATGTATATTTATTCAACCGCTCAGACCGACATTAACTCCTCCTCCCCACACACTGTTCTCATATTACAGAAAATGGAGGGGCAAAGCTTGACAGTGCCTCTTTAAGATGTAGGGGAATTAACTATATAATATAGTTGCTTACAAGGGGTCAGATTTAGGACCAGAATGACCATGCATTATGCTGCATTAATGCATGGTCATCTGACAGTTTTTACCAAGTTAAGTTTGACTTTCAAACCCATGTTATCAGTCGATATATATTAATATATGATGTTCCTCAATCTTCCATGCATCTATATATGAAAACATAAAAAAGGTTCAGAAAATGCTTTAAATCCTGTTATTTTTGACAAAATATTACAGCCACGTGTACTAACACATAAACATTGTATTACTACGATCTATTCATGCTGGCTGGATTCCTAGCCTTCATTAAAACAAATGTTAAGATAAAGTACTTAGTAAGGAAAGTTTGTGGGGTTTAGATGCCTTAGTAGTCATTTTGCTTGCTTTTATTTGTCTCTTTACTTACATTTTCATATTTCATTATTTATTTATTTTTGCCAACGACTAGTAAAAAAAAAACAATCCAATGGAATCCTTGTGTTATGAAATCAAAAAACATTTACTGGCAAGGTCAGCAGTGTATTATGTGACCAAAATATGATAGATTGAATACAGATGTGTGATTTTCTATAACCTTTGGTAATGATTTAGCAGGTGATATTTTCTTCCTAGCCAGATTTTACAAGAGAAGAAAAAGGAAAAGCCAATTACTGTTCTAAAAATTATAAAATATACTAATAGATTACAACAGTGTAAACATTTAAAATACAAAGTATGTTCCTGAAAGAACTATCTGTTTCTGTTAACAATTGAAAAAGAACTTTAGTTTCTCATTGAAATACTTTGGGCCTCTAAGTAACTGGCAGATTCTGGCATTGCAATACAAGAATTTTATTCAATTCCATTTTACTAGCAGTGTGAAAAGCAATGGCAAAACACGTTTGTTTCACTGCACAGATATTTTAGTAGAAAGGGAGAAAGTAATCACTGATACATCAAAACAATTAATAAAATAATGCATTTTCTATTTATTAAAATTAACTCATGCTTTAAACGATTCCACTCTCAAAATATAATTTCTTGCATGATGAACTATGATAAAAAGTGTTTCTGGAAATGATTTGAAGATGTAAGTGGCTGTCCTTTTTAAGAATAATTATTCTTTTTTAGTTTATTTGTACTTTCCATAAGAAAGGCACACTGCTGCAGCATCTAATTTCTAGGTATGTTCTGGGAAGTTGGTTTGATAATATATATAATATATAAGCCTCCTTAGGCACTCCCCTCCTCCCACCACACCTTCTACTAGGAAATGCCTACCTACTGCTCGCCCCTAACTGCCCTCATTGCCTGGGGTCAAATGCTTCCTTCTGAATTAAACCACATACTGAGACTTACCTACTCAAACTGTGTCAAGATGATAACCATGCTTGTACCCATTGTGTCCTTGAACTTCCACATGATGTAAAAAACAATGTATACAAATGTTCTCTTTTTGTTTTGCTCTTTCTGTATATTACTAGTATTGTTATCCCGGGTCACCCCTGAAAAAGGGACCTTCGGGGCCCAGTGGGGCTACCCGGTCACCAAAATTTAATAAATAAATAAATATTGTGTGGTGGGGCTTTCTCCTTTTACCTGCTGCACTTACAGGGTATAATCTCACAAATAAGGATTGTTTTAAGCACCCAAAGCCATGATCACTAATATTTTAATTTCCTCTATACCAACCTTGTTTTCCTAGGTGGCAATGCTGGCCATATCAGGCACAACAGGTTCAGGGCACAAGTTCACAAGAATGCACACTGACCCAATATTCACAGAGGCCGTTCAGCTGGTTCGACAACCCGGACAAAATGGTGAGGTGGCTTCCAATCAATCAATATAACATAATAGAGTGTGTGTGTTGTGTGAATTTACCCACAACTGGAATAGTTTATCCCGGTGCTTTAAAAGGGCACAGTCAGCTTTTGGCTGACTTTTTTTTTTACCGAGCAGTAAACTGGTGCCTCTTGTCATCTATGCCAAATGATGGCATGTGTGGGCCCCAGTTCATGCATAATTAAAAGTGTTTCTGTTATTTTAGGCCAAAATTAATTTATATTTGGCCTGAGCTTATGTCCATAGACTTCTGCTGTAGCATGTCTACAGCTGGAAATGGGGCTGTTGCAGCTCTTAACTTGTGCATGAGCGAGTCCTCATTTTCTTAAGCATTATGAGATTAATGTAACTATGACAGTATCGTGCTTACTGACTTTGCCAAACTAGTCATTTTTGGAAAATGAGCATTATTTTCTAGAGGAACAGCTCTTTGAAAATGAAACCTGTGACTCTGGTTGTGCGCATCAACACTGACGCCAATGTGCAGTCCCAGAGTCATGGCTTTACTTTGTATTGCATTATTTTCCAACCCCTTCCCCCACATGTTGATCCCCAGTGGTTCTTTCTTGTTTCTACATTCCTATATATGGTGCCACATTCCTTGTCACTTTCATCAAGTTAGGGTTTTCATTTTGCAAACTAGGGATAATACAGCTGTCTCCCAGAGTTCCATGAATGTAAAGAGCAATCACGGTTTCATGCTAGTTCACGTTAGTCACAAGAAAAGTGACATAAAACAATTTCTGCTCAAAAACCACTGGGAATACTGATAAAAACATTGTGGTAACTGTATTTAATAATAATTATTTCAAATCTTAAGCTTTGGGCTACCGACAGAATTAGAACATATAGGAATTCTGGACTGATATATCAGTCCTCAGCACAGCAAGGGTTAATAATATGGTAAGACATAATAAACAGAATATAAAATGGGAAAAAAAGTGATATGTCTTTGTTTTAAATTCACTGTTTATCTCCTCTAACCTGGAAGCCATCTGTCACCATCTGATCCACTTCCCATCTTGAATCTCAGGTACTGGTACCAGTACTCCTGATGGCTATAGACCCTCAAGTCCATGCTGGCCCACTCCCCCAACTTAACCCCAGAGGTTGGCACTCCCATTTCTGTGGACCCCATAATTTGCGTATTCCAGGAGGTACAATTGTCCCGTTAGCATGGCAGTTGCATGGTGTGCGGAGGGGCACAAGATGGAACATTTACATGCCTACTGAACATTGGTGGCCCTAAACAAATAGCTGACACCCAGCCAGTGATGGATGTTTTTACTCATAATTCCATCTCACCCCACATGCTTACTCCTGCCCTGGGGGTGGGAGTTCCTGATTCTGTGTGGTCACCTGCAGAGTAAGGCCCTGTCCACACTACACCGCACTGGCCCGGTAATGGATGCAATCTGTTACGGCCGGGGAGCGGTGCAGTGTGTCCACATTGTGGCAGTGTCCGTTATGGGACCAGTACCGCCTGTCCACACTAGGGGTGCCAGGCAACCATTACAGCGGCACCTATTCCCAGGATGCAGCTCGCATTGCACTACGGGCCATGTAGCGGACCATTACCACATGTCCACACTTCACCTGGTAATGTTATCGAGGTAAAACCAGTTTCATAACCATTGTTGAAACCACCTCATATGTGGTTTCAACAATGGTTACAAAAACACCTTTTGTAACATTACAGGTGTAAACGCAAACCATTGTGGTAATGGTTTGGGCACTCTGAAATGTTACAGAGGCGTAGTGAGGACAGGGCATTAGTGATACACATAGGTGTCAATACAAAATCCCACTGACCCAGGGGAGAAAATCCAGACATATGATTTTAACCCCTTCAGCTGGCTACTGCTCCTGAAGTCCCAGGCTAGGAACATGAACCTGCCTCACCAGTCTGCTGAGCGGTCCTTAATGTTCACATCATGGAGTCAGCTCTTATGCCACACATTTTCACTGTAAAATAAATTGCTTCTTTAACCTCCAGAAGAATCCTTTTCTCTCAGAACTTTGACTTCCAAGATTTGATTCCATGGAAGTTTTTGACTTTTAACTGCTATAATACCATCAATTGAACCCCAAGTGCTGATGTAATGGTCTATTACTCATGCAGTGCTGTGAGTAATCTCATTTTATGACTGATTTGTTCTGTTTGTTTTTGTTTGTTTGTGTGTGTGTTTCATTGTTTTGTTTTCCAAGGCACCATGATCCCTGGAAGCTCCACAACTGTATCTGTGGTAGTCATTAATGAAGGAAGCGTCGACACTTTTACTTTTAATGTCGACAACGAGGCCAGTCTTTTAAAGAATTTTAACCCCCCAAGTCAAAGGCTCCAAAAAGGAGAGAATGTAACTCTGCAGGCAACATTCTCAGCACCATCCACGCTTAGTAGTTTCATATCCAGGTTTGTGTTTCCATCTCCCTAAAGTGAATTCCTAAATAAATAAAAAAAGCTATGTATTGACTTAAGCAGCTAACGAATGGAGCTGGTTTGTCCATTCAAAGGACCACTGGAAAATCCAGACAAAAAGAGCTCTGGGGCTTCATTTTCTGCCATCCTGCCACAGGTTCAGGCCCCAATTTTGGTGTACAGCTGTGGCCATGTAAATGCAGCAGGACATTTGGTTTTATTTTCAAATATCAATTTTGAAAGTTCTGGTAGGCTAGTCAAGAGGTTGAAGTAAGGAGCTGTGAATGACCTTGATGCATTTAGCAGACCTGGGTTTGATTCCAACAACCTCTACTTGCATACTGTGTGACTCTGAGCAAGTTACTTAATCTTCTCAGTGTTCCTGGGTCACCCTGGAAACAGGTCTTGTGCCTAATGGACCTTACCCAGTTACCAAAGAAGAAACAAAAATGATGACCTGCTCAAGAGACAGCCCAGTAGCGCAGAAGGTTGAGACAGCGATGTCTTCAATGTCAGTGATGCCTGTTCGCAGACGATACAAAGGTCTGCAATAGGGTGGATTCACCTAGTGGAGTGCAAGCCATGAGGCAGGACCTGGAGAGGCTGGAGAGGTGGTCTGACAACTGGAAATTGAAGCTTAATGCACAAAAGTGCTCACTGATGCACCTGGAGAGGAGGACTAGGAGGGAAACTTACTCGCTTGGGGGGTGGTGATTAAGGAGAAGAAAATGGAAAGGGACCTGGGAATTATGGTATTGTGTGACCTCAAGGTGGGCAGCCAGTGTAGCAGAGCAATAGGAAAGGCAAATGGAATGTTGGCCTGCATTGCAAGGGGTTTTAATAGCAGGAAGGGGAAGGTGCTAATGCCGTTATACAGAACCATGGTCAGGCTGCATCTGGAGTATGGGGTGCAGTTCTGGAGGCCTCACCTATGAAGAGATGTTGAGTTGATGGAAAGGATACAGAGAAGGACAACCAAAATGGTACGAGGGATGCAGGATGTATACTATTAGAGAAGATTGAGAGGGCTAAATTTGTACCCGCTGGAGACTCGGAGGGCAAGGGGGGACATAAATGAGACCTTTAAGTATCTGAAGGGAATAAATAAGGTGGAGGGTGATAGAATGTTAAAAATGAAGAAGGGAGTGAACACGAGGGGACATAGCCTCAGACTGGAAGGTGGGCAATACAGAGGTATTGTCAGGGGGCAGTTTTTCATGGAGAGGGTGGTGGAGGCCTGGAACAAGCTGCCAGAGGAGGTAGTGGCAGCTGAAATGGTGGAGGGATTCAAGAGGGCTTGGGATAGATTTAAGGGGCTGGGAAAAGAGGTTGGAAGCATAACAGAAGGGGTGTTGGGCAGACTAGATGGGTCGTGGGGCCTTTCTCTGCCGTCACACTTCTGTGTATCTGTATATCTGTGTGTCTTACTTTCTGCCATGCCAGCAACCTGTGTGAATGGTGTGAGTGGGTCAACAGGGGCTGGCCAGGGTGGGAGAAGATCAAGCCTCCAGAGGACAGCTCTCCTCTCCCAGGGAGGAAGGGGAACACAGGCTGGCATGTGCTGATACCTAGCGAAGGCTAGGTTATTGGCACATCTAGCCCAAGTACAGTGTGGGTACGGAGGTGGGGCAGCCATTGTAAGACCCATGGAAAAAATGGCCAGGCTGAGCTGCTTGATGGCCATCCGACATATTGCACCATCTCTTTGGGTGTCACTTGTACTGGATCCGGTCCTGGTGGGCAAGTTGGGGGCTCCTCTCTACCACGCCATGGTGGGTAAGCTGTAGGGGTAGCAAGGTGACAGCCTGACATGGAGGACAGGTGTGAATGGATGGCAGATGGATGAAATAGGTTGCCAGGTAAAGGGAGCTGACCTGGGGCCTGGAGAGAAAAAGTAAGTAAAAAAAAAAAATTAAGTGCTGCATTTACATCAATCACTGCCACTTCACAATAAAATAATGATGCATGTATCATAGAGAAGAAACTATTTAGATTTTCTTTTTATATACTGTAGCACCTTCCATGCACATTGTATCACACAGAATATCATAAGACAATGAGTTAGATACTGCTGGTGCAGAATAGAATTTAGATTTTTATGGACATGGATAATGGCATCAGAAAAAGACCAGTGGTCCATCCACTCTACCTGTAGTGCCCAATGAAACCCTGGGACCTATAGTTCATATAGGGCTATAGCCCGTACCCTCCACCCCTATGCTGCCCGCTCTACTGGTACTGCACTGAGCAACCACTAAGTCCTTCACGCTGTCCCTGCCACGCTAGAAAACTATTAATAGTTTTGGCGCCCACCACATCCGCTGGCAGACAGTTCAAATGTTCCTTTGGGCCAGAAATAAATCAGCGACCTAAGAATTACTCTAATTTTTATTACAGACCTGTGCTCTACCAGCTGAGCTGTTAGAGACATATTAAATTATATAGCCCATTTCATGAACATTGTGTGACAAAATGCTTTATAAAATGATGTGTTAGATACTGGTAGTGCTGGGACTGTAAACTAGAACAGAATTTTGATTTATATACTGCTATTCATACACACAGTACTCCAGAGTACTTTTAGAGGAATGCATTAGATGCTGGTAGTGCAAGAACTGCACAAAAGAATAGAATTTGGATTAAAATAACACCATTCATACAACTGCAGTGTCAGTGGCTCAGTAGGTAGCACACTCACCTCTGAGGCCGGGAGATCAGAGGGCTGTAGGTTCAGTTCCCACATCTGGCACTTGGGTTAATATCCCAGTACTGACACTGTAATGCAGCATGAGAGGGGTGCTGCATTTCTGAGGTACCGTCTTTTGGATGAGACGTTAAACTGAGGTCCCATCTGGCTGGATTGGTGGTAGTTCAGGTGGATGTTCAAGATCCCATAGCACTTATCGAAAAGAGTAGGGGAATTTTTTATTGAAAAAATACACAACAATCATAATGACACACTCCATTTTAGCAATTGCCAAACATACATATTTACAAACATTTTCAAAAGAAAAAGTATAAAGTACCCCCTTCAATATCTTCCCCCAACCACACTCCAATACACCATTTGAAAAACAATATAGATGTGAGTCACCCGAAAGCCCCTATTCACCATATTCAATTATCCCCCTTTTTCATCTTAACCATGCAGTATGTTTCCAAAAATCCTGAAAAATATTTTTTCTAGCATGCATTGTTCATATTGTTTTTGTTTTCCCACTGCTAATTCAGTACGACTAAAAAGAACATTATTAGGCAGAATAGTATGTTGTAAAGAAAACTGACATCTTGCTTGCCATAGATAATACTTGATACAGGCAAATATAAAATTTAGTGTACTTGGGTGATATCTTCGTAAAAAACCTGAATAGTCCCCCAGGACAAGACTCTGATAAGAAATATGAATCAAAAATCCCCATTCCCACTGCTTTGCCAACTCCAACCAAAAAGACTTAACATACGGACAAAGTAATAAAAAATGTTCTAAGGTTTCAATTTGATCTAAGCATCCTGGTCTAATACACATTCGATCCAAAATCTGTTTATGATTTAAATTACCCCTGACTCCCAACCTCCCATGGCAACAGAGCCACAACACATCCCACATACTAGGGGGTATCCTATGATCCATCAAGAGTCGTAATGCTTGAGACAATTTTGTTGGGGTACACAAAGAAAAATCCACTTGGACGTAAAAAAAATTGAACATAATTTCTGCATAAAATTCTTTCCTGGGAATGTCCTGCAATTGGGCTTTTCCTAATTTCCATTCCCATAGTTTCCTGACTGCGGCATCTGCATAGGATGGAGCTAAAGCCATCTTTCCTCTCATGGGAACCCCCCTCCTTCCCAAAATGACATAAAGGGTGAAAAAAGTAATTGTGTCCAAGCTGACCAAGGATGATCCTGAGGTTTAACCCTGGTTTGAAAGGCAGCAATCATGAAAAAGGAATGAAAAAATACCACTGGATTTATCATCCCTACACCCCCTTGATTCAGTTTTAAATAAGTAAAGGCTCTTTTAATCAGATTCAACCGACTAACCCACACCATTTGAAAAAACACACTATACAATCTAGTTTCTAAAGCAACCGGAACTGGGAAAATTGCAGCTACATGTAAAAAAATAGGTAGTAAGAACTTTTTAATAATCAAAACTCGCTTTTTTTTGGAAAAAAAACAGGATTTCCATTGCTGTACTTTTTTCTCTGCAATAACCAAAGCTTTTTCCCAGTTTAAAAAGGTTAAGCCTCCTTTACCAAAGTTTAGCCCTAAAACAGAAATATTCTCCTTAACTATAATACCCCCAATATCCTGACAGACCATATTCTCCCCAACCCCCAGACAATTACATTTTTCTAAGTTTAGTCTTGTACCGTTTAAATTAGCTAGACTTTCAATCACTTCAATAGCCTTAACCCCTGAATTAACATCCACTACCAATAGACATATGTCATCTGCATATGCAGATATCTTCTCAGCTGGTAAAATACAAGAGGCGATAACCCCGCCCGTGATTGACCTGTTAATCAATTTTCTCTCAATACTGGGTCTAATGCAAAGGCATATAGTAACGGGCTAATTGGGCAACCCTGCCTAACCCCCACTTCATCTGTATCTCAGAACCTACCACCGTATTAATGCATATACAAGAAATTGCATTACAATATAAAGTGTGAACATATTGCACAAATATTTTTGGAAATCCATATTTCAATAACGCCTGGAAAAGAAAATCATGAGACACTGAATCAAAGGCTCTCACCTGATCTAATGCCATAACAAAACCAGACAGTTTTCCTTGACGTCCAAATTCACATATATCTTGTAATAGTCTTAAATTCTGCTGAATTGATCTATATGGAATAGCACATGTTTGTGCCAGGTGAAGCACCCCCTTAGCCACCTCTTGCAATCTTTAACACAGGATTGATGAAAGGATTTTATAATCTGTATTCAAAAGACTAATTGGTCTCCAATTACCCAGTTCTGTAACATCCCCTGTCTTAAAAATAAATGTTAAAATAGCTAGATTAAATTTTGAATCTCCAAACCCATATTGTAAGATATCATTGAAAACTTCTGTCAAAATACCACTCAGGTCATCTGCAAAGGTTTTATAAAATTCATTAGTCAACCCGTCTAACCCTGGTGATACCCCTACCTTTAAGGCTCCTATTGCCTGTTGTACCTCCTGCAAAGTTATAGGCCTTTGCAGCATTTCTACTTCTACCTGAGAAATATATGGAATTGGGAAATTAAAGATGTCTTCCCACCCCAAGGTGGAAACGAAACTATTTCCAAATTGGGACACCACCTTCTCCTCTGCTATAACTAGCATTTCTGCTACGGATGATTTTAATTCTCCAACAGAATTTCTGAGCCCTGACATCACTCTTTTTTCAATCTTAGTCTTACATGCCTTATACGGGTCTTGAAAAGGTTGTTGTTGAGTACCAAATTTAAAACCAGCATGAATAGATGCAGCCCTATGATATTGATAAGTAAACATATTTTTTTCACCCTTTTAATCTGGGACTGAATCTCTGCATCCTTACTTCTAGAATGAGACTGTAATTTATAATATTGATTTTGAAATTCTAAGTATTGTAAATATTCCCTTGAACCTTTCTGTTTCCATATGTTATAAAGAAATCCTTAACGTAATTTGGTATCCGACCACCAAGAAACCCAGTCTAAGAAAAATACTGCTACTGATTTACGGAAAACCATAGTTTTTAAATTGAGTCAACAATCCTGCTTCTGTCAGCAACCGTGCATTCAACATCCATCTGGCCTGCAAAGCTGGGAAAAAGGTTGGAATCTGTTGTAGACCTACAACACTGCATAACACATTATGATCAGAAAAATCATATAAAATCACTGAACACTCTACCGGAGTTAAATGATAAGATAGAAAAAAATAATCTATTCTCGTCTGAAAAGATGCCCTCTTATAAGTAAACCCCCCTTTTTCATGCAATTCTCTAAAAGCGTCCTTTAACTTTACAACCCCTATAGTTTGCGAAAGAGCATGCGAGTCACAATAAGTTTTTTGCTGGACACCGTCTCTTAACCAAACATCTAGGCTGCAATTCATGTCTCCTCCCCAAATTATATGTTTTGATGAAAACAAATATGGTTTTACCAAATTAAACAAGGTTATCCTTGCAGTTTTGACTTGTGGAGCATAAGTATTAATTAATCTAAAACACAATCCCTTTAAAAAACAATCAAACAGCAATACTCTACCAGGCAGGACATCAATCAGCCTTGTTACCTGAACTGCTGTGTTAGAAAATAATATCCCTACCCCGTCTGCCACATCTTCCCCGAATGACCAGAAGGACGGGCCTTCCACCATAGCTTTTAATCTGAGACACCTCTGACAAAGAAGAAAATGAGTCTCCTGTAAAGGATCACATCTGCTTTCAATTCTCTGCAATACTGTGGGTAATAAGCCACCTCTTATAACTCTTAAGGCTACAGCAATTGAGGGATATAATCTTTAAACAGGCCATATTATGCTTTGGTCATTTATTCACGACTTATCTTGTTTCCTCTTTCTTCCCTTTTTCTTCTTTCCTTCTAACACTTCTAGTCCACCCTCTTCTTCAATTTCCATGTTTAAGCTCTCATCTGATTTTAACAAATCAGGAACTCCTTCCCCTTCTAAGTCTGCTAGAGCTGCGAAGGAATTCTGAATCAAACACCCCCCTCCCATACGACTACTTGCTCTCGTTACCCTCCTTGGAGTCTGAAAGGGAATTTCCTTCTCAGGTTCCCTTGTCAGGTTATCCGTGCTTTTAGTCAAGGAATCTGCCATAGAAATGGGGGGAGGGACTACATTCTGTTACAAAGCTGACCCAGTGGATCTTATTTCACTAATAGAAGGCTCTGATATTACAGGAGGCTTCACTCTTTCAGTTTCCCTTCTTACTATGTTTTTTACACGGGATTGAGTAGGCTCCCCCCTACATTGGGCCTGCGAAATCAGCTCTTCTTTATTCAATCCCCTTCCTATTCTGCTCCCAGGACACTGATGGTAGGCATGTCCTAAATCACACATAAATTACATTTGAATTCATTCCTACACACTTCACTGTCATGGTCCAATTCCCCACATAAGGCACATTTCACTCTATCACATGCACTACTCAAATGCCTATGACTACCACATCTATAACACACTTTTGACTGGCCTGGGTAAAAACAAACCCCACGATCTCTCCCCAAAAAGAAGCTATTTGGGACATGTTGTATTTCATTATTCACCATAAACAATTTAACTTTAAATTTCCATGCCCCAGTCCAAATGTTTTCAGAGTCTAGGATAGGTTCTGGTGAGCCTAGTACCTCACATTTCTGTTTTAACCAGAAAACAATATCCCCCACATTCACTCCCTCATTCCTAAACATTACATTCACAGTTTTAAACACCGGTTTCGTAACTGGAATGGCTAAAAAAGGTGTCCATAAAGGTAATATTTTACAACTATCATATTTATACCAAAATTTTTCAAGACTAGGCATTTGTTTAAAGCTTACATCAAAAGTATCCTCCCCACGAATGTTAATTAAAGCATAGATATCGGAAGGTAAAAAGTTCATAGAGTCCATCAATAATTTTCTGGCCACATATACCCGGTCCGGGTGTTCAGGTAGGCCTCCTCTATACCTTATTCGTACTGTGTTTCTTCTTGGGGCTTGCTCTACCTTATTTCTTTTAAAAAGGTCTGCAAAACGTGGGCCCCTCCTTTCTTCCTGCTCTTCTGGCCCCAGTCCATGCACACTTTCAGCAGGAGAAACCTCCCCCCTCCTCTGCTTAACTGATGCCCCCGCCCGGCCTAATGCCTGGTCCTGAGAAACAAGTCCATCCGAAGCCAAAGACTCACCGCCCACTGTAGGTTCTTTCGATGCCTCCGTTGCCCCTGAAGAAAAGGACAGCCACTCTGGGTCTGGTACCCATCTGCCGTCTGCCTGCCGAATCCAACCCGCTTGAGATAAGGCTGATTCTGCTGACCAACTGGAGCTGAGCCCTGTTTCCTGGTCCGTTCCTCCGGTCCCACACTCAAAACCAGCCGACTGCTTTCCTTCCTCTATTCGGGTTACTGCGCTCGCGATACCCGAGACTTCCTCCTTTCCTCTGTGATCTCGCTGATCCATGGCGCTTCCACCCCTCGCTGTACCGGGGAGTACCTCTGCTTCGCGACCAATCACCGTCACGCCTCCTTCCTCCACCGCTTCTCCTGCCATGCTCAGACTGGCTCCCGACTGGCTTTCCAGAGACTCTCCATGCATTCCAGTCTCTACTGCAGCAGGCTCCGACGCAGGCCTCACCTGCACAATCTCCGGTAAGCACAGTTGTTTAGAGACAAGAATCTGTACTTCCTCGGATGCCTCCATTTCCATTTCTCTGACCGGAACCTCCATGCTCCACACAGAATCTGACTGCGCAGCCATCCTCTGGGTCAGCAGCTCCCCTACTGACCAAGAACAGCAGTGCCTCTGAGTAGGGGAATTTCCCTGGTGTCCTGGCCAAATTTCCCTCATTCACTAAAAATACCACCAACAGCTTAATCTGGTTCAAGGTCAGGTGGCATTCATCTGTATCCCCCTCCCCCGGGTCGTGCCTGAAAATAGGCAGGATCTGTCTAGTGCACTTACCCGGTCAACAGAAGCTAAATAAATAAATAAAATAAATAAAACCCAAAGTCCTTTACAAATCAATGAGTTAGATACTGATAGTGCAGGGCTGCACAAAAGAGTAGAATTTGGTTTCACATAGAACATTTTATGCACACTAACTATAAGAAAAATGTTACAAAGCAATGAGTTAGATACTAGCTGTGCAGGGACTGTAGAACAGAATATAGTATAGATTTATATAGCATCTTTCATGTACACTGTATCCCAAAGTGCTTACAGAACAAAGACTTAGATACTTGTAGTGCAGGAATGGAACAATAGACTACTGTTTGGACTATATTTCACCTTTCTTACACATTATATCCCACTGTCAGTCAATCAAAAATCTTTATTTTACCAGGCAAAACACCTTTGAGTAAACTCATTTACAAGATGGACCTGGACAGTATATGATCAAACACAGAATAATATTACAAAAATTAAAATAAAGGCATGACATACAATAGAATAAAATACATTTGTAAATATGTACACTAAGAGAACACTTACAGATAGCAGTCGCATAGCAATAGATGCATTGAATGTGCTCCTAGGTCGCTCCTGTAAAAAAGCTTTCAGCTTAGTGTGCGATACCTGGTTAACAACCAAATAAAAAAAAAAAAAAAAAAAAAAAAAAAAGAATATACCAGCATAATCAAGGTGATGTGGGCAACCATGCAGGGATGGACAATGATTACATGGAACAATTAAGGTGGAGAAGGGAGGGAGGAGGATAAGTGTGAGCGAAGTCACATTGGGGGAGGGTCAGTGGAGGTCAAACAGAGGGTACAATGTCTGAGGTCAGTATACCTTTAGCCAAAAATCAAGGAAAGAAATTGCAGGATTCCTTAATGGAACATGCATATAGTGATTTGAATGCTGGCAGATTAATATGGCAGGCTATTCTCACAGATTTTTGGAATTTATTCCAGAGTTGAGGAAGTGCAAACTAGATGGGTCAGGTGGTCCTTATCTGCCATCAAATTCTATAGCCACTTTTACACAGCACTTACTTGTGCCGCTCATTTTCATTCCTGCCCAGTTGCTCTCCTCCCGCTGCATTCACACGCCACGTGTACACACAAGCAAGGTTTTGGAAGATTCCATCTTCCAGTGTTTCAGCGGTGTTTCCTGCCATCGGGGGTCCGGTGGCATCTTGACAAGGCAAGTGTAGTTTCAACAGCTGTTCTGCCTCACTAATCCAAAACAAGTGTAACTGCATGGCAGAATTCGTTTAGGGAATAGTTTCCCTAACGAATTCTGCTGAAAACATCACAAAAATCATCCAAAGTTAGCACAGTACAAGCCTCCAAGTTACTACACCTAAAATGGATGAGTTTTGTTAATGTTTTCAGAAGAATTCATTAGGGAAAATCTTCCTTAAATGAATTCTGCACTAAACATATTATTTTTATGTTTTTTCCTGTGGTCAGATATGCTGAATGTTGGATTACTTTTGGCTATAGTTCGGCTGTAGTTCACCCACGTGAACAGAATGCCAATTTTACATGGGAGGCCAGAATGGAACAGAAGCCAATGAACCCATGAGGAGAAGGACTGCATTTCAGGGAAGCGCTCACTTTTGTACCGGTGTGTGAATGCTTGTCACCAAAATGCACCATTGCGGTGTGTCTGTATTGGTTATTCCGCTACAGACCACTGTGTGTAAAAGTGCCTACTGTTTCTATGCTTGCCTAGCCCATGGGGGCTCCAGAAAGGGGGGATGGAAAGATAGGTGGAAAAAGTGGAAGCAGTCAGATTGACTTTATGTCAGCAAATCCATTCATGTTTCAGCATTGCCACCTTCTCAGCCACGTCAGCCTCTGCAAAGAACTACGTGAAGGTCCCTGTCTCCGTGGTACCTGAAACAGCTCTGGTGAGTAATAATGATTGCCTCAATTTGAATGACTTCATTGATTCTCCTTGGAAAGATTATAGTCATTGGAGGGTGAATTTTTTTTGGAGGGGGTCAGGCCTCAAAGGCAGGTATAACAATCTTCATGAGCCCATTTTCCACTAAGAGACACGACTGTTTGTGCTCCCAAAAAAGGCAGTGACACAACTGTTAGGGTGGTGACGGTGCCTGAAGGTGCCCCCCCATAACTGCACACACTGTCTGTTACTTGCAACATTTTACCCCTCTGGCTCCTGCCCACCCCCATTCCAGTGTTGGGGCACAGCTGCAACCCTCTTCCAACAAGGATCAAGGATCAGCCTCTACAGCTGAAAACAAGGCCAGTACTTGATCTGGTGGCAGGGGGGGTGCAAATGTCAGGCAACCCTCCGTTATCCATCATGACAGGCAGGTACTTTCTCCTTTCATTGTGCTTGAGGTTATTTTCTGGAAAGTGCAAGTAACTGCACTGCACGGCACTCCGTTATAGTGCACCTATACTTGGCTCACCGAATCGGGTACCCCTCAAATGACATCATGGAGGGGCAGCTGGCCCCTCCACCACTGTTTCATGATGCTTCTGATCAGTGAGGGAAAGGTGGCTTCTCAGAAACAAAGTAATGGGATTTCCATTTAAGCAAGTATAAAACATGAGAATTTCCCTGATAGATAAAAGTGGTTTGCATGTACAAGAAGTCATCCAGAATTCAGTGCTCTGCGACAAGCATGTCACGCCTTCCTGTGTGATCAATCAGAGTAACTACCATTGGATTACATTGCATTTCTGCAGTATTCCACAGCATATCACTGGCAGAAACTGTGATAAGAGCATTGTAGCCTACGTGACTCCACTGTATATTGTACTGTATACCAAAGCACTCCACAAACAATAAGAGATACTGGTAGTGAATTTACTGTTAATATGTAGTGACAGCCATTTCACTAATTAACACCTACACACACAACCATGGATGATTTCTTGAACAGGTTTTACAGGAAGGAGAATGCCGTGGCCAGAACACCAGGGATGATCACATTTCTCTAGTGAAAAGCACTGCAAGTTCTTTGATTTCCACCTGGGCAGAACCAGAGCTGGTCAGAAGGGATCTACATCTCTCATCTGAAGGTAAAAACACCCCCTAGTACTGCAATGATGTGGCAGCATTTTGAGGTGTGAGCCCGGGTCCCATGATGGGACTAGAACCCATGACCTTCAGGCCCAGAGGCAGATGTGCTACCAACTGAGCCATGCTGACACCTAATTAGATTTATATTTACTGTCTCACAGGAATCAGCAGGGTAAAACACAGAGCTGGTGCACTGGCTCTTTATAGCGGCCTGGGTAAGTGACTTCCCGTACATGGGGAGTATTTTGTTGCCCCGTACTCAGCCCCTGATTCCGTTTCTTGTTTTAGGTAATAGATGATCAGCCTCCTGAGTACCAGCTTGATGAACTGGTGATGCCGTGTGTGGGAGAAAGCATGCAACATGGGAAAGACTGCGGCAAGCATCTCTGGAGAGTTGCCTTCACAACTTGGGACACAAAGAGCAACGTTACGGTAGCACTAGAAACCAAGTCCCCGCCTCCTGATGCCGAATTCTTCTGCTCAGCTGGCAACAGTGGTGGAATTACAAAACAAAACTGTGACTATAGGTAACTGTGTTTCATAATTTCCTTTCTATTATGTCTCAGTGGGGGAGGAGACAGAGAGAGAGAGAAACAGACAATCAGGCAAACAGTAGGTCTGAAACTAATGGTTTGACTAAAGGTGGAGGCTGTACTAGGGAATTGTGAATGCCTTCTCCTGAATCACATGGTTACCCCTAACTCCTTTAGTGATGTCCTGCCCCCAAAACTGGTCAAAACTGGTCACATGACCACACATTAACTTTGCCTTACCGCACCACCAACCAGGCACTTGTATTCTGGATCAGATCCTGATCTGGTCGAGGAAGTTGTGCTCTCCAGTCACCCTGTCACTGGGTAACATGCCATGGAGGAACAAAGGAGGCCAGGTGAGTATTTGAAGATGTTGAGTGACAGGGCTGGGAAAGATCAGTCATTTCAGGGCCACCTGGTAGTAGAATGCATAAACACAGAGTTAAAAAAAAAGAAGATAGCAAACGGTACATGCAATCTGTTGACCGAGGTCCTTTGTCCTCAACAGCGCAACATGCTGCATTCCCTTTCAAGAGTTCCTTATGAGTGATCGCAGCGGCAATGGGAACATTCTGACCATTGACTACAGGGTGCCAAAGGTGAGATTTTCCAGTTTTCAGCAAACAATTTCAAATTAGAAGCAACGTAACCAAATTATACACAGGGGACTCGATTTTTGA
This sequence comes from Neoceratodus forsteri, assembly GCA_016271365.2. NCBI lineage: Eukaryota > Metazoa > Chordata > Ceratodontiformes > Ceratodontidae > Neoceratodus > Neoceratodus forsteri. Next base: position 55,465,631 of record JADMNL010000035.1, read on the forward strand.
AGCCCAGAGGTTGCCGCAAGCCCCTAGTACATTGATCATGTGGCACACGGGGCTTTCGGCAATCTCCCAGCTGGTGATCAAGATTTTCAATCCTGTACTCCAAATGTCACCAGTTAGAACAGCTTTTCCCTGGTCTAACTTGTGCCATTTGGGAGACCCCTTTTATGGGGCCTTACACTAAATAGTTGGCATAAGCTGTTGTAAAGTGTGGAAACTGCTGCAACCACGCCCGTTGTACTAAAGTCAGGTGTAGTTACATCAAAGGAGTTTGGTGCAGCTGCGACAAGCAATGGGTTTGATGCAGGGCTTAAGGCAGTCTTTGAAAATCAAGGCCAGGGCCACTAGTTCTGCACAGCTGTTCCACAAGTTAGCACATGAAATGAGTGAAGCAATGACAGCGAATCAATAATAGCGAAGACAATTATAGCGCATAGCACACTATGGTGAATAGGTCAATATAACAAATGCACATTACGATGTGTACTAATAATAACGCCCACATACATTCTACTGTACACACCCCCTGTGTCCAAGTGCGCTGAGGTGTTACAGTCTTAGAAATAGGAGGGTCTGGGGGGTGGAAGGGGGCATTGTCCCCCTGCATTAACAGAAGTGATTAGTGGCACCTGGTCATTAATGTGTCACAAGCTGGGAGCCATCGGCATTACTGGGACCTGACTGAATGGCTTGTCCAGGTGGTCAGGGAGTACAGCAGTTGTCCATAGATGGAGTTACCTTTTGGGAAGCGCCTACAATTTTCAAATGCAGGTCTGAATACTGGTTGCTGAGATCACCGAAATTTGCTAAAATATACATTCACTATAAATATGTATCGTTGTAGCTGACATCACTATTACTGAGTTGCTCAAATTGTTGTTCACGATAATTGCCTCGCTGTAATGACATGGAGCGTTACACAGGGGGCCCTAGTCCTATGTGACTTTTTAGTCCTGATTTCTGTGCCAGGACTCATGGGCTTCCACGGCATCACTTGATCATTCCCCTGGCATGAATTTGTTTCTGTGGCAGAATGCAGTCCTGCAATTAACATAAATGATGATGTGATGTCATCAATGACATCATGTGCTGAGCACAGAGTGAGGGTTCCAGGATAAAAATGAGGCAGACACTCAGGCACTATAGATAAAACATATCTTGAATGTAAAATCATTAAGAGCAATGAATTCTGTGGCACTGCCTATATTCCACAGTACAATGCAAGTACTGCAGAAAACTCAGCAGCCATGAAGTCACAGAATTCCAGTGTATGTGGTTATATCAAATGCCCCCCAAATTTGAATTTCAGGGCTTTCCTTTTTTACTGGAAATACTATAATTCCACAGTATACCTTGACCTATGGCATTGGAAACTGTGGAAAATAATTCCAAGGTTTACTTATTGGTGAAATGTTGTAAAATATTACAAATAATTTTGTGGACGACAGATCTCTTTGCTTGTGATAAGAATCGGGTGCTACATAATGGGCTGCAGTGAAATAAGTGAATTTGTTCCAAAATGTGAGGATGAAACTCATAACTCATGGGTGATTATGGTACTCACACCAGACCCATGACACACGGGGATACTAAAGAATTGGATCTCTGTTCGCTGCCATTCTCTGTATAACAGCACCCCCTGCTGGTTATAGCACTCACACTGATACCACAGTAACTGGGGATACTACACCCACCTTAAATTCAAGTTTCTGTGGGTCAAGAACTGGGTTTCTGATCATGGACATCCTCTGTATAACAGTCCCCCACCCCCACCCCACTGGTTATAGTACTCACATCAAACCTGTGGCACTTGGCGCTGCTAGAACCCCCTTAAATTCAGGTACCTGAGGGTCAAGAATTGGGTTTCTGATCATTGCTATTCTCTGCATAACAGCACCCCCTTCTCGTTCTAGCACTCACATTGACATCACAGCGCACGGGGATAATACAACCCTTTAAATTCAGGTACCTCTGGGTCAAGAATTTAGCTTCTGATCACAAGCATTATTCTCTATAACAGCTCCCCCTGATGGTTATAGTACTCACAACAACACCATGGCACCTGGGGATAATATAGCCTCCTTTATTATAGGTACCTGTGGGACAGGAATTGGGTTTATGATCACAGACATTATTCTCTGTAACAACACCCCCTACTGGGTATAGTACTCAACAATAGCACCAGGTTACCTGGGGACAATGCAACCTCCTTTATTTCATGTACCTGTGGGACAGGAATTGGGTTTCTGTTCATGGACATTATTCTCTATAACAATACACCCCGCTGGTACTGGTACTGACAACAACACCATAGCACCTAGGGATGATACAGCCTCCTTTAATTCAGGTACTTGTGGGACAGGAATCGAGTTTCTGATCACTGACATTATTCCCTGTATAACAGTACCCCCTGCTGGGTGCAGCTCATACAAACACCAGCTTATCTTGTGTATAATGAAAACAGATCGATATACGCTGCTTTATACATATTGCTAGAACTTCCAAGGGGCCCAGTTCTCAAGCATCCATTTATCTATCTATCTATCTATCTATATACAAACAGTATCTATCTATCTATCTACAGACAGTATCTATTTATCTATCTATCTATGTATCTACAGACAGTATCTATCTCTGTCTGCAAACAGTATCTATCTATCTACAGACAGTATCTATCTATGTATCTACAAACAGTATCTATCTATCTATCAACAGCATCTATCTCTCTATCTATCCATCCATCTACAGACAGTATCTATCTACCTATCTACATACTCTATCTATCTATATATCTGCCTGTCTACAGTCTACCTATCTATAGACAGTATCTATCTACAGTATCTATCTATATATCTACAGACAGTATCTATCTATCTACAGAAAGTATCTATCTATCTATCTGCCTATCTACAGACTCTATCTATCTATATACAGTATCTATCTATCTACAGTATCTATCTACAGACAGTATCTATCTACAGACAATATCCATCTATCTATAGATCTATCTGCAGACAATATCTTTCTGTTTATCTATCTATCCATCCATCTATCTACAGACAGTATCTATCTATCTACAGACACTATATTTGCAGTATCTATCTCTCTAGATCTTTAATAGACAGTAATAGGTCTACCTAGCTAGCAAGCTATTGCTCTCTCTAGAGACAGTATCTATCTATTTCTATTTGTCTATCTATTTGTCTAGCTACAGATGGTATCACGATGGCTGAGATGGACCTGGGGGTGGTGGTGGATGTCAAGATGAACAACTTGGAGACTTGTAGGAGGGCAGCAGCCAAGGCCAACAGGATGCTGGGATGCATCGCTAGGGGGATCACCTCCAGAAGGAGGGAAGTGATACTCCCTCTGTATAACTGCTTGGTGAAGCCGCACCTTGAGTACTGCATGCAGTTTTGGAGGCCACACTTAAAGAGGGACATTAAACTCCTGGAGAGGGTCCAGAGGAGGGCAACCAAAATGATTTAGGGGCTTGGGGACAGGACCTATGGGGAGAGGCTTGAAGAGCTAAATATGTACACATTAGAAGGGGGACATGATAGAGGTCTTCAGATACATGAAGGGGGTAAATAGGGGAGGAGCAGTCAGGGTGCTTCAAAGGAAGGAGGGGGGGGCAACTAGAGGGCATGGGTGGAAGCTGGAGGGGGGGAGATTCAGGGGAGAAAGAAGAAGGTGCTACTTCGCTGAGAGGGCAGTGGAGCCATGGAATGCGCTGCCCAGGGGGCTGGTGGAGGCGGAGACAGTGAAGGGGTTCAAGAGGGGGATGGGACAGGTACAGGGGAAGGGTTCTGGAAGCAAAATCCAGTGCAGCAAGAATATCCAGAACTGGGAAGGGAGATGCCAGAGAAGGCAAGAGGGGCAGCAAGGTCAGCACCCAGGGTGGAGGCTGACCAAACGAGCAGACACGAAAGACCGTTAGGCCTATTCTGCTGGCATTTTAGTATGTTAGTAGCTATCTATGTATATCTATCTGTATACAGACAGTATCTATCTATAGACAGTATCTATCTATCTATCTACAGACAGTATAGATCTATCAAGCTAACTAGCTGGAGACAGTGGGCCCAATTCCAAAAGAGCCCTTAGATTGCCACATGCTGTAGCAATCTACAGCTGCAGTGCACACTGGGTGCATCAGGGACCCTGTGTCTGATTCTGTAAAATCGGGGGTCCTTCGCTAAAACCCTGGGCTGGATTTTCAAACCTTGGTCACAAGCTGCAACAATGGCAGCTTGTGCCAAGTGCCAGTGTGTCCGGGACTCTGCACCCAATTTTCCATCAGACAGGGTCGCAGTTCCTAAGTCCCACAGCTTATAGTAACAGTGGAAGTGTGCCAAACAGATGACACAACCATGAGGAATGCTGCAGCAGCTGCAGGATGGATGGCAGCAAGAGTTGCCCTTGGATGGGGGCATGTTAGTAGCTTGTGCCTCCACCACCACCACCAACCCAATCTGTCAATAAAAGATATTGATACATAAGCAATCTGTGGTGATCTAGTGCCCTTCCTTCCCCACTCCAATCCCTGATAAAGTGTAACAAGTGGTCAAATCCCTGGTGATCCAGTGGCCCCCTCCCCACCTGGCAGGTAGTGCCCACCACCCCACCCCACCCATCCAGACCCGAGATTCAGTGACCAGAACATCCCTCCACACACCACCATGGCCAGACACCGAATGAACTGTCAGAGCATGTAGTGTACACAATACACTTTACCAGGGATGATTATGACATTTAGAATTCTTGCAGCAGTATAAGCCACATTGGAACCTACTTTGGAACCCAGCTGCTCTGGGAAGTTTTAGAATGTTCGGAGAGCAGTCAGTACAGTGTAGGAGCTCAAACTGAGAGGAGCCCTGTAGTGGAGTTCCTGCTGGTCAGCCCAGTGGCTGACTGGGTGAAGGACCTCATCTGATTTTCTCACCCTGGTTTGGAGAACAGCATCAGTGCCAGCTGAAGTGGTGGAGACCTTTTTGTCTGAATAGCCTGTGTTTCAGTGGTGCCAAGGGGCAACTCCCTGAAAATCCCAGAGTGTTCATGCTGCCAAAAGAAACATGGGCAGTTGTGAATCTGTGTACAAGCTACCGTGTGAGAGGAAGAGGATGTTTCCTTTCAAGTTCCCCATGTCTGTGACAAGGAATCAACAAATTTGTGAGTAACAGATTCATGGAACCGTGCTCAATGGGGTTGGTCTGAGGTGTAATTGCCCATGGATAAGGTTAGATCGCACCTGTCAGGGCCCCTGTTTCACCACAAAAATGTGCTGAATGTTTGAAGTTAAAGTTTGGATATCCCCTTTAGCATCTCAAGGGGAAATGGAGGATCCAGTTTGGCGTAACCCGGATGGAAGGGCAGAGACTGAGCATGGTGTAGGGTTGGACATAACCCCAGTTTGATTCCCTGGTCAGTGTTAACTGATTCACACATGGGCACCAGTTAAAATGGACCTGTTAATGGGTGTCATGGCTCCAGAGAACTGTTTTAAAGTGTGTGTGGCAAATCCCACAGAAATTACACTTTGCTTGCAAGTTGGAAATGTGAGTACTTTAGTGTGTGACAACTCCCACAAAAATGCACTTTTGTTGGAAAGGAAATGTCCAGGGATGCCTTGACCATAGGCGTGGACAGTCTGAGATGTGAGAGGGAATGTTTTTCCTAAAATTGCCATAAGTATTGTTCTGGAAGAAAAGAGTTCTGTTTGTTGTACCTATACAGTACCCAAACCTGGAGGACCACCCTATTTCTGCACTGTGTTACCAACTTGTGTCAGACTAAAGCTGTACTTCACAATCCCAAATCCTGTTGTGGACATTTTATTTATTTATTTATTTATTTATTGAAATGTTTCACTAGGAGGGCACACTGAACAAGTTGCTCGTCTCATAGTGAAACCAGGGGGGGGCATGAGGATAGACTACAGAGATTGCTAGAATAACACAAAATTTACATTTGAAATAGCTTACAACTAAGAAACACGTAAACTGTAGGAAGAGACAATGACTATCAGCAAAGGGAGTAGCTAGAGGACAGTGCATTAAATGGAATACAACAGTTTGGTCTAAGGCAAGCTGGTATACAAAAGCACAGACAGGACTTCCGGTTCCGCCTTCCCAGTGATGGCTGCTTAGCTTGATAGTTCTTGCCCCCCCCTTGACTGAAAAAAAACTCCATCTGGTGCTTTATTTATCAAAATACTGTGAAAATATATATCTTACCAAATAGCATGGAGGGAACTGCATCAGAAAAGGCTAAAATAAACGTGTGGGAGTTCGGAGATGGTTGACAGTTCCGACTTGGAGGCCTTGGACTGTAGTGCACAACGGACTATGGCTCTATTGGGAAATCACCATGCTGCATCCAAGTCCCTACCTAAAAATAACAAAACTAAAACAAAAGAGGGCAAGCTTGGCACAATATACCAAGAGCTGGTGTCCTTTAGTGCTGAAGTAAAAGATCTGTATAGCAAACTGCACAAAGATGTAATGCAGTTAGAACAATGTACAGACAATTTGGAAAGACAGGGCACAGTGACCAAAAACAGAAATGCTGACTTAGAGATGGCTGTCCAAATGTTAAAAGAGCAACAAGAACATACTGAAGCTCATCAGGCAGATTCAGAAAAGCGAGCGAGGAGAAAGAATATTCATATCTGCAGCATTACTGAGGGCTCTGAAGGGAATAAATCTAAAGAATTCATACCCTGCTGCACATCACCCTTGAGTTGCCAAAAGATCTAGATCTCCATCTCAAAAGGGTACATAGGGCTTTGGCCCCTAAGCCTTCTACTCCAAAAGCACCTCCTAGATCAATCATAGCCAGATTTAATAGTTATGCTTTGAAAGAAAAAATTCTCCTCACTGCCTGGAGAAAACAAAAAGTATTCTATGGACAAACTCACTTTTTCATCGATAATGATTATGCCCCCAAGATGATGCTCCTGAGAAAGGCTTACCTACCCCTACTCCCAGTGATTAAATCAGTGGGTTACAAGTTTTTGACTCCATATCCAGCTCGGCTAGTGGTTCACCTGCCAGAGGGGGAAACGGGAATGTGATACTGCCCTGGAAGCCGAACAGAGTTGACTAAAATGGGGATGGTATTTCCAGATAAGGCACAAGAAGGGAAAGAGTCATCACAGCATCATGCACGATGGCAGATTGTCTCCAACAAATCAAAGGGGAAACAGAACAACATTGGTGAAGTGAAGCATGCTTTATCTGTGTACTGCGGAGATGATCCTTCTAAACAGACCTGACTGGACTCAGTACTTTGATACTGTGGTGCTCTCACTGAATTTAAGTAGGTAGAATGGTGGGTGGGGGTATCCCCATGAGGGATCACTTGGCCTTACTCTTTGCCGACCTAACTCTAGGCTGTGGTGGACCCTCTATAATTGGGCCAGCTTACAGCCACCTGTTGGTCACGTTGGGGCCAGCTGGGTATTACCTCCCCCCTTACATATATTTCACAGGCATGTTTCAATATGTTTGTAAGGAAATTTAATAATTCTTTGGGGACATTTATGAAAACAACAGACTGGAACTGACAGTATGGCAATCTGGGACCCTTACAAGCAAATTACATTCCTCAACATGTTGTTGAGGCTGAGACTGGAGTTAAAGAAACATTATTATTCAACAGAGAACTTTTTGTTGCTCTTTTTCTCTTCTCTTATACTGAGTTTACATATTCATCTAGTCGAGATCTGTCGACACTAATTTTTTTTTTCTATATTTTTCTTTTTCTTTTCTTTTTCTCCTCCTTCCCCATGAACTCTACAGTATACTACTGGGGTTGTTTTTTCAGTAGAAGAATACCACAGCCTTCCTGAAAGAATACAATGTATGCTGCCGAGGGAGTCTGGAGTCTGTTAAAACGTGGGACTCATCCAGGGGGGCAATGACCCTAACCTACCAAATTTGGTTTATTTTTTCTTTTCTCCCTTTTTTGTGGGGAACACTTATTTGGTTTCCCAGAGGCCCCAGATGAAATGGTTCTGGGATTACCTCCTTCTTCGGGGAGACTGCAGAAAGATCATGTATCTCCCCTGGAAGATAGAGGGAAGGACTGTTTTTCTTCCCATCAATAGAAGTAACTATTGCTTTTGCTGTTCAGATGGGATAACAAGTATAAAGGTATACAGTTTTGTTGTATTGTTAACCATGGAAGCTGATATTTTTAAACTCTATGGTGAGTTGTTAAAAGTTTGTTTTATCTATGCAGTTAATTGGGATACACGATGGTGCAGTATTATGAATATACTATTTTTCAGAAGTTAGGAAGTCTTAATGGGAGTGAGATTACTCAGTTTACTTTTCTGGAAGGAAGACAAGAGGTGGATTTATTGGGAGAGGGGATGAGATCTTGGGTTGGAAAGCTAAATATAAGACTAAGAAACTGGATGCACAAGGGGCTGTAAGATTGGACTTTGTCCACCAGAGGGAGCTAAAACTTTACCAGATAAAATGTTAGGGAGCCCAGTAAAAATACTATCTTTAAATATAAATGGCATAAACAGCCCCATTAAGAGGTCCAGGCTGCAGCAATAGCTACATAAACAGGTGATGGATTTTATATATTTACAGGAGACACATTTATCTCAAAGCGAACACTTGAAACTCTTGGCAGGTGACAGGTATTCGGTTGTCTCCTCATCCAGCAATACAGGAAAGCGCAGGAGAGTTGTATATTGATCCCAGCTACTACACCCTATATGAAGGAATCAGAGTGGGCAGATCCTAATGGTTCTTTTGTTATTACCCAGGGTCGGGTCCATTAAACTGGGATTACCTTGGCTAATATTTACTTACCCCCTGGGGCTCCCCTGATGCATTTTAGGAGGTTCTTTAATAAAATATTAGATTTTCAGAAGGAAACTTTGCTCATAGGAAGGGACTTTAATGTTACTGTATTACCTCAGTTAGACTCATCTCACCCTCAAAGACATAGGATCTTCCCCACCCAAAGGTTATTAAAAATGCAATTGCCTGTGCTGGGTCTGCTGGACGCATGGAGAAATTTCCATTTTACTAAAGGGGGGGGGTTTACATAGTTTTACCCTGGACATCATACCTCCTCCCGGATAGATTACTTTTTTATTTCTGTGGAGCATATAGATAGACTTAGAGATATAACTTTGGAAGCGCGTATGCTGTCAGAACATAACCCCCTTATAATTAAACTGGACTTGGACCAGCCTAGAAAATCCTCACTGTGGAGATTGAATATCTCCTGTCTGAAGGATCCAGCATTTAGGGAAATGGTCAAAACCCTTATCCCCCGAATTATTCATGAGAATCAATCCTCAGATATTTCCTCAGTACTGCTATGGGATATGGTGAAGGCTCTTTATTAGGGGAGAGATAGTGGCCTACATCTCTTGTGAAAATAAAACAAGGGAATCTAGATTTAAGCAATTACAGACAACCCTTCAAGACCTACAGAGGATTACAGATGACAGAGGAAATGTTTTGAAATTAGAAATCCTAAAGACACAATCAGAAATACAAAACATTCTGGATTTAAAAGTCCAGGCGGCCCTGTTACATACAAAAATATTTTTTATGAAGGAGGGCCCAAAAGGGCTAGAAATTTAGCTAAACGAATTAGGGCATTCAAACAATTTGCTACTACAAAAAGTAGGGACCCTGTTTCCAGAGCAATGATGTATGGGGAACCAGAAATAGTAACAGCTTTTCAACAATCATATTCAACATTATATTCGGAACAGAATTCTCCTTCAGTTCAAAGCATTCAAGCTTTTCTGGATCCATTGGTTATCCTAGAACTCACCCAAACACAACAAGCCACTTGTTAAGCCCAATCACCTCAGAGGACATCCAAATAGCCATAGGTAAAGCTAAGACTCTGAAGTGCCTGGGACCTGACAAATTCCCACTGGAGTGGTACAAGGCATTTTCCACTTTGCCTGGCCCACACACGTGCAAGGCATTTTTGGAAGTACAGGCAGGGGAGCCTCCCCCAGTTTCATGGGCATGTGCAGTAATATCAGTCTTTCCAAAACCTGGAAAAGATCCCCAAATCACAGAATCATATAGACCTATTTTGGTCTTGAACTGCAATTATAAGATATTCATGTCAATATGGGCACGTTGCCTGGGGAATATTTTACCAGATTTGATACGTAAAGATCAGGCTGCTTTTCGGGGGATGAGACAAACTGCAGACAATACTCAGAGAATGGTCCATTTGACGGATTATATGCTGTAAAGGTCTGCCCCTCCGTAATGGTGAGTTTAGATGCCTACAAGGCCTTCTACAAGGTCTGTTGGGGATTCCTGTGGAAGGTCTTGGAGTCCTTTGGGTTTCCAGGAGATTTTATAACCTGTTTGAGTAGCATCTATTCTTCCCCAAGGCATACATACAAATAAATGAAACCATCTCAAACCCTGTATCACTGGAGAGAAGTAAGTGCCAAGGGTGTCCCCTTTCCCCATTACTTTTTGCGGTTTATATAGAACCTCTGGCTATAACAATCAGGAATAAAGTGGAAATTGAAGGGATCACCATAGGAGGCCATAGTTTTAAACTAGCCTTTTTATGCAGATGGTATCCTGCTCTCCCTGTTGGATCCAGAAAATTCTCTTTTAGCTGTCTGGAAGATTATTGAGGAATTCAGTCAAGTATCAGGATATTATTTATTTATTACATTTTGGTGACCGGGTAGGCCTACTGAGCCCTGAAGGTTCCTTCTTCAGGGGTGACCCAGGATATAAAATAAACTCTACTAAAACAGAAGTGTTGACTTTCAATTTTTCCCCTTCTCCAGCTCTTAAGGCTTAGCTCCCCTTTATGTGGAGTACAAGGCTAAAATACTAAGGAATTTATCTACTGCAGAATATACAAAACATTGCCCCGTTAAACTATGAACCCCTTACTCTACAGATAGAGGGAGACTTACACAGTTGATCTCAACTCCACCTCCCCTTCTATTCTAAAACTGACCTTGTTCATATGAATATATTACCCAGACTCTTACATCTATTCCAAGCAATATTGGTTTTCCCGACTCCTTCATATTTTATTTCATGGAACAGAGCTTTAGCCAGATTTGTATGGGCAGGTAAGAAGCCTCGTATTCATAGATCCATTTTATAGCTTCCTAAGGATATGAGTGGATTGGTACTTCCCAATATTCTACAATATCTACAGGCAATAATCCTGTCTCGTATCCTATGCTGCTTAACCCGGCAACTCATGCTTCATGGAAATCTACCAAAATCTATTTTAATGGATTTCTAGATGTTAAAACTATTGTGTTTGACCCAGGCGGTAGTCTCCTCCTGCAACAGCAGTACTATATGGGAGTCACCCATAGTCTACAAGTCTGGAACTGGCTCAGAAACACCCAAGAGTTAGATACATTTTTTTTTCTGAGGTTGCTCCAGTCCAAGGAAGAGTTTCTAATACTCAGATGAAACAGACCTTTAGAGACTGGCATCTCAAGGGTATTTCTTTTATATTTCAATTGTTGGATATACAAGGTATAATGTCCTTTCATAAAATACAAGTGACTTATGGATTATCCAGTAGGGAATTCCCCAAATATATACAAGTAAAAGATTTGTAATCTCAGAAGGACCCTCAGAGACATAGCCTCTCTGCCCCAATTGTTAAATATTTTATGACTACTATGAGAGGTCGTGAATGGCCACATATCATTGAATTGCTCTATAAAGGACTTAGGAATTTTCAAGGAACTCAACAAGGGGGATCTTAGAGGCCTGGAACAAAGAGCTTCCCTTTCCAGTTTTGGAGGAGGACTTGGCCAAATATGTTGGACCGTCCCAAAGTATTTCATTGTCTCCTTACTGAAGGGAAATTTCTTGGAATGCAAGAAATAGATTTTTTTAATACACCTGCTAAGCTGACAGATTTTCAGATGACTCTTCAGGAAATTGCTGGAGAGTATGTGGAGAATCTAATGCTGGGCATGTGCATATTTTTTGGTCATGCCCAGTGTTGAGAGGTTTCTGGCAGGAAGTTGCTGACTCTCTGGTGGAGCTGGTGGGAGAAGAAGCAGTCCTAACCCTGGAGTTGACACTCCTATCGGTGCCCCCATAGGGACTTCATGTTGCCAAGGGAATCCTTCTATTCATTTATGTAACCCCCTTGTTCCCAGGGATTATTAGAATCCCACTTAGAATCAGTGGGAGGCAGGGAGAGGCAGCTTGTGAGATGCCAGTTAAATGGGTTTCACACTGTCACACGCTGTTTTCAGTCTCAGCTGAGCTGGAGTGATGATGTCACCTTAGAATTTCCAGCAGCATAAGCCGCAATGGAATGTTAGCTGCAGGGGCTAGCAGTGGAATGTTGGGAGAGAGTCAGTAGTCTGTGTGGAGAATCTGGAGAATGAGGAGTGCTGCAGAAGGCAGCTCCTCAGACTTAGCTCTGAAAGACAGCTACCTCAGGAGATTTGGTTGTGTGTTCTCACCCTAGAGAAGAACACAGAGGACCTGTAGAAGGAAGTGGTAGAGACTGTTACTAGAAGGTTTTCCAGTGCCCCTTCCCCGGAGGGATGGGGGGAATTCCAGGATTATGGGGCAATCCCTGGTCCAGCCTGGAGAGGGTGAAGCTACCTGAGATTCATTTGTTCTGTGAGTACCCAAAACTTTTGTGAGGAAGAAGCCCCGGGGCACCTGTATTCTGGGGGTGAGTTTTCTCTGACAAAGGGACCAGGTCACCAAGACAGTGTCTCTGTTAAAAGTGTCTGCCTACTATGGGGTCCTGAGGGAGACTAGCCATGTACAGAACATTTAAGTCTGTTTCTGGGTAAAAGTATCTGCCTACTGTGGGGTCTGGAGGGAGACTTGCCAAGTACAGTACTTTTAGTTCATGTCTGATTTAAAATCATCTGCAAAAGTGGGGGTCTAGAGTAAAGATATAGCCATATCCAGAACTTTTAAATTCATGACACCTCCAAGGTGTGAGAAGTAAAATGTTAAATGTAAAATACATTTCAAGAGAGCATCTACAAGAGTGTTTCATCGAAAGGTGTTAACCAGATGAATAGCCAAGTATAAATTTGGAAGCAAAAGGTGGGAGACCCCCCATCTGGAGTAACCATGTTTACCTCTCCGGGTTCAGTTTGGGCACCTTTATTTTCTCTCCATGCACTTGGGCAGTGCCTGAAGAAAATACCCAGACATTGGATTTTGGATTTTCTGTGAGCCAGAGAAGTGCTCAGAGGTGGTAGGGAGCCACCAAGAATTCCTCATGATATATGAGAAAGTGGCCTAGTACTGGCCGGGGTGCCAAGTTAAGGGAAAGAAGGGAAGTGTACCAGTTCAGGCCGTGTGTGCCCAGATCCATTCAGAACCTGAGGGTTTGCTGCTATGTGTGAGTGCTCTGTGCCTCAGTAATCTGCATTACCAGTGAGGGTAGCCCTGTGGGGGTCCATCTTCGCTTTGCTGTATTCATTGTGATGTGAATAAAAGCCACACTCTAGAATCCCAACCTGGTTTGGACAGTACAGTTATTGCTTCCAGTGTCTGGATTTACTTGAGTGCCCCTGATCAGAAGTTCAAACCTAGCATAATGCTGAGCAAACATTTTCTCCCAGGGACCCAGGTCGATGGCCATGCTAAATGGTCCCCCCAGGTGTGAGCCAGGTAGTAGCCACACTTGGTGTCCCTGTCTGAGGATGGCAGGCTCTGAAGTAGAAGTATGGGCTCATAGACATGTTCATAGTGACAACCCCCATCACTCTCAATGGTGCCATGTGTGAGAGGAGCAGCCCTGCTAGTTGAAAAGGGGGGCCAGTGGGGGGAGGTTACATTTATGTTTTAGCAGCCAAGAAGTAATTACAAAATTATGGAGACAGAGTCGTTCTCCCACTATGCAGGATTGGCACAACATTATAAAAGAGTTATATACAATGGAAATACTTATTGCTAGGTGTTTGAATAGAATTAACAACTTTGAAATAGAATGGCTCAAATGGGTCTTGATTATGTCCACCCAGGACCCCCACTTTGTCCCATAATGTGTGGGGCTAGGAAAAGGGGTGAAAGGAAGGGATGGGTAAAACAGAGAGGGAGATATAGGCAGGCTTGTTTTCTGTATGGGTGTAGTCTGGATCCTGATAACTGGAAATTTGGCTTTTCACATATGATACTATGTATATGTTGTACTCTCGCCTGCTTTATATATAATTGTATACGACAGTCGATAATCTGGAAGCCACTGTCATGGAAAAATTACATTTATTTCTTGTACTGTACCACAATAAGCTCTTATTGTAAAGAACACTTAATAAACAGACAGTATAAAAAAACAAAAGCACAGACAGTACAATAAGCTTTGATACAACAGAAGTGCAAATAAGCTACAAGTACAATGGAGATTAGATCTCTGCTTCCACTGTAAATGTTATTGGGGCCCCTGTTCTGATAGTCTTAGATCTGGCATATGCCAGACACCTCTCCCCAGAATCTTGAATTAATATAAATGTTATTTTGTACCCTAAACCCTCAACCTCTTTAGAATGCCAAGCCAGATAAGCACCCCAACACTAGGAGTGATGCCTTTTATTGTTTATGCCATCTGGTTGGCCTGTTGCCCTGTCTGTTGCACTAGTGTTAAGGGGGTTGCTGGTGACTGGGGCAGGGGTGATCATCAGCAAAACAAAACATATCACTGACATCTTCAGAACTCAGCTTTGTGCTGTTCCTCAGTCTTGTTGAAAGATTGCCAGCGTTCTTCCCCCTCACAAAGGGAGTGACCCCTTCTCCCCTGGTAACTTCTAACATATCGCCCTCCTCCCATCTCTTGCAAAGTTGCAAGATAAACTTATCTATTCCAGGCTTGCTGATCAGTACTACCTCTGTTCTGCCATCTTCTTCTCCCCTTCCAGTCTGGCTTCCAAAAGTAATATTGCACTGTCTCCTCCCTGCTGTGGGTCACTGACTCCATCTTCACTGGGATGGATCAGGGGCATGCCATGGCAGCCATTTTTCCATTTTTATTGATCTGGCCAAAGCCTTTGATCTGGTAACCCATCTGCTTCTACTGGACAAGCTGAGTTCTGCTGGCCTCTCAGCTCCTGCTGTTGGTTGGTTCCATTCCTGCCTCATAGACCATCAACAGATGGTACAGGTAGGAAGCATCCCGTCACCTCCACTACCTATCCAGGCAGAAGTCCTACAAGGCTCCATCCTGGGTCCCATCATTTTCATTTTTCTGAAGGACCTCCCTTCTACCTGTGCCAACTCACATATTCACCTGAATGCCAATGACATAGACATCTTCACCTCCACTCCCTCTACTGCAGCAGTGGAAAGCTTGCTCCAGCAAGACTGCCACAATGTTCTGTGCTGGCTCCACTCCAACCAAATCTAGGTCAACACTAAAAAAACAGTGTAATTTGACCATTGGCACCAGCTAGAATCTAGCCAGTCTCCTCACTCTCCTGGTCTTCTCCAATTTGGATAGCACCCCCTTGAAGCAATTCAGTCCTTCAGCTACATGGGGTGTGTAGCTAGACAGTAAGCTTGACTTATTTGCCAATATTGATGCCATCCATGCCAAATTGCTTCCCAAACTCACTGTGTTGCACCACAGTGAAGACAGTTTATCTCCACAAGTCCAGCAGGAGGTGGTTACCAAAGTGGTGCTCCCAGTATTTGTCTACATGGATGTGATCTATGGCACCACCCCATCCACTTTCCTTGCCAGACTAGATACCCTCTGTAATGCCTTGTGTCACTTTGCTACAACTCCTCCCTTTGAACTCACCACTGCTCCCTCTGCTCCTCCCTATCTATCCTACCCTTGGCTTGCCAGTCCAGTGGTGCCTCCTTCATCTCTAAATGCTGGTTTGTGCCCTTGCTTTCTACCTTTCCTCAGTCCTCTCTCCCATCCCCCTGCCTCATACTCCCTACACTCCAGGGATCATTGCACCTTCTCCATTCCCCTTCCTCACTCCTCGGCTGAGCAAGCAGCCTTCTTCTCTTGCCTTCCTTCAGTCTGGAACCTGTTCTCCTCCTTCATCTGCCTATCCCCTCCCCTGACTACCTCAAGCACTGGCTAAAACTCCTCCCTACCCCAATCTGCTCCTGCCCCCGACCCTCCCCTGTTAGGAGCCACTGCTGTCCATGTTGTTGGACTTCCTTCTGGATCCTACCACAGCCTTTATCAGACTTCCCACCTTTCTACTTCTGAACTGCCATCATTCTCCTCCACATGCCTCTCTGTCGGTACATTATTACTGTTCATTGTGTCTTGCTGCTGTTTTTGCACTCGTACTGAGTTATAGTGTACTTTGACAGCATTTTATTTAGTACTGAGCTTCAGTTATTGTGAACGTTTATTTGTGTCTCCTGATCTTCTTCAAGGAAATCTCTTGCAGCAGGTTATAGCATGTAGGAATGTCCAGCCACAGACATAATTTCCTCCGGATGACTTCTCAGCAGTCGACCTGGGACCTCCCCCAAAGTTGCATATTGTATTCTGGTACATATAAAAGGGGGAGATCCCAGAGGCTTCTCAGTTCTTTTCCAACCATGACCTGCATTATACATGTTCTCCTGCTGGAGTATAACTTTCAGTCAGTGACAAAGAGTTCTACTGAACGTTCCTTAGTGGCGTTACCCAGTTTGTCATGTTTATTCACCAATGTCTTCAGATCCTTTATTCTGTAAGTGTTCCTGTAGCCAGCTAATCACAACTGAGGACTGCCACAACAATTGTGTTCGGTGCCTAGGTCCTGTGTAAGCAGTTCAACAAGCAGGAATATTTCTTTATACTTTCTCTCCTTTCCATCTTATTCAGAGGGTTCTACTCAAACTTGTAAGAGACAGGGTGACCATAATCCTCATTGCACCTCTGTGGCCAAGAGAGGCCTGGTTACCCCTGCTCCTGCAACTGACAATCCAGGACCCTTTACCTCTATCAATATGCAGAGCTCTTCTGTTCCAGGCCGGTGGTTCCTTACCGCATCCCAGCCTTTGCTCCCTGCATCTACATGCCTGGCTCCCTAGGATGTAGTCCTCTCCAGATTCCAGGTCTCCCCACAAGTTGCAGAGGTCCTCCAGGCTTCCCATAAGCCGACTACACAGTCTTCATATTCCATGAAGTAAAAACGATTTTCCATACAGCCATAGAAGTATGGTTTGGACCCCTATAATTGTCCACCTCAGAGCATTCTGGACTATTTACTCTCCCTGTCAGAAGGTGATCTTAAATATTCTTCAGTGAAAGTACACCTTTCAGCTATTTCAGCCTTTCATTTACCTGTGGACAACAAACCATTATCCCAGCTTACTGTTATGAGAACCTTCTTAAAGGGAATTCTTTATATTAATCCCCCCATTCGGGACCCGGTCCCATCGTGGGATTTGATATTTGTGCTTGAAAAACTGAAAGAACCCATTACATTGGGTAGACGTATTTCAGAGTTACATGCACTGATGTGCAAGGAGCCCTACCTGCAGTTCCACAAGGATATGGTCTCTTTATGCACCAATCCTAAATTTCTTCCAAAGGTGGTATCTGAATTCACTTTGAATCAAACCATACACTTGCCTGTGTATTACGTGGAGACAGCTAATCCAGGAGAATCCCTGCTCCATACTTTAGATGTGCACGGAATCCTAAGATATTATCTCCTTCACATCAAAACAGTGTGCAAAACTGATCAACTTTTTGTCTCTTTCACCCCGGTAAAGAGAGCATTCCTGTTTCCAAGCAGTGCTTGTCCACTAGGCTGGCCAACTGCATTGTTTTTTTGTTATAAAAAGCATGATAAACCACTTCCCAGAGTGATCAAACCTCATTCCACAAGGGGTACGGCTGCCTCAGTGGCACACTTTAGAGGCATTTCAGCAATTGCAATTTGTGAAGCTGCTACTTGGTCAACTATACATACCTTTACAAAGCATTACAGTCTGGATATTGCTTCTAAAACACGAAACAATTTTGGATGGGCTGTCCTCCAAGGCCTATTGTCCTAAGCGACTATTTTTGCTTCCTCCTCCCCTATGCATCCCAACTGTTAGGGACTCATTCCTACATGTTATGACCTGCTACAAGAGAGTTTCTCAAAAAAGATAGTACAGTTACATAAAAACTTACCATAACAGTAGCTCTTCCAGAGAATCTGTTTCAGCAGGCCATGCTGCCCCTCCCGCCTTCCCCCTTGCTTCCCGCTTCAGAAGCATTACCTGCTCCTGTTATTTACCTTACAATACGGGGTTGCTGTCTTCTCCTCCTCAGTTCCCCTCAGAGGCCAGATAGATTGGATTCTCATTTCGGTCACTGAGATGGAAAAGAACCGAGGAGCTTCTTGGACCTCCCCCTTTTATACATGCCAGAATACAACATGTGGTGCCATTGGGGGAGGTCCCTGGATCGACTGCTGAAATGAGGAAATGAGGCCTATGGCTGGACATTCCTACATGTTATAACCTGCTGCAAGAGATTCTCTCGAAGATCTACAGTTATGGTAAGTTCTTACACATCTGTACTTTCCCTTTCCCCAAGTTTGCACCTGGAAACTAGCCTTGGCTCAGTGTGCCTTTCCTGCTTACCACTTTTTCAAATAAATACAACATCTCAAAATTATTATAAATTTCAAACCATATTCTGTTCATAATTACTGACATAAGGGTATGCAAATGCAAAAACAGGCAACTTTGGTTTGACTTTAATCCAAAACCCCTTCTGTTTGATTCTGACACATTGGCCAAAGAGACATCTTTGGGTTTTTGGTATGGCACTCTAGCAGGCTAAAAATAGTAGTGAAACTCATTCCCTTCCACTGCCCCCACCCACTCCAGTCACTCCCAACCTTTCCCACCATCCCCCATTCCTTCCGTAAGAATTTTTTTTAATAACTCAGTCACTGCCTGGCATGGTGTCAGGAACTGGGACTTCTTAAATAAAAATAAAATGTCTAGTAAGGAGGACAAAGGCAGAAAGTAACTGGGTTGGGAAAAAGGGGTGGCCTTAGGTTTAGCCACAGGTCTGGGCTGGAGTGATTTATTTTTTAACTATTTGGCTAATGGACAATGTGATCTGAAGTGCTCCAAAAGTTCAACTGGGCTAAATCGAAGGTAAAAGTGGTGAATTTCTGTATGTTCACCAAATACAAATTTAGCATTAATTTACCCTTAGACTGCACGTGGCATGAATACTCAGCCTTTGTCTATTACAGTTCCCTGATGGCTGACAGTGAGTCTCCAACTAGAGTCATCATCCCCCACTTCTGTGGCATCACAATCTGTCTCTGTGACACTGACTACAAAGTTACAAGTGGGGGGGTGCAGGACTTCAGCTATAGAATAAGTCAGAGCTGTAGATGAAGTGTAAGGAACAAAGCTCCTGTTTTCATGCAAATACCCCCCAAGTAACAAGGAATGGAATGGCTTGACAATCAAAAGGTTTTTGGAAGTAGCATAGCAGAGTTCTGCTAATGAAAACTGTGATGTTCTTGAGGGGGGTTGCTGGTAAACAAGCCCTTCTTAAACCAAGAAGGGGATAGTAAAACAAAGGGGCACAAGTCATTGATGGATGGCAGAGGAGAGGAGGATTAAGTGTCCCAGAAGATACTCCTCTGGGGGGGGGAGCAGTTGGTTCTGCTGCCATACTGCCACCTGGGTAATGACAGATGTCAACACAACTGGGAGTGGCTCAGAGGGAGGGAGGGAGGACGTCGGCTGGTGCCCTGCTAAGCATGCTTGCATGCACATATGTGCACAGCCTCCCTATCACCATCCTAGGGGATTTAGGCAAAAAAAGGAGGAGATGCCCAGACCCAGCAGGGTGACTGCTCTGGCCACCCACTGGCCCCATGTTGGTAACCAAAGCAAAGGACCACCTCAAACTGGATCCTGTATGAGCGGGGGCTGGGGAATTCGCTTCCATGTCAAGATAGTGAGTTTTCAATGCCGCCGACCAAAAATGGTACACACATTGTAGCCCGACCACATTCGGTGACCACTTTTTTGTGTGGGTGGGTTCCCCCACACCCCCTTTACTAGATATACTAACTCCAGGGGGATGCAACATGGGAAGGGGGGAACCACCAGTTGCCGACATGACACTTACGGTTTTCTTGAGTAGTTTTTCCCATCGCCATTAAAATCTCGCTATCTTGATGGGATACTGGGGAACAGCTGTGGTCCTACTATGATGGGGGCAAGGCCTGGGGAACAAGAGGTGAGGTAAGCCCTGGGAGAAGCCAGGTAAAAGGGCTTGGAAGGCTGGCATGACTGGGGCAGGAGCAGAGAGAGAGCTACAATGGAAGTAGAAGAAACAGGGGATGAGCCTGTGGAATGAGTTGTGTTAGGTGGAGGGATTATAGAAGTAGGGAGTGTGGACAGTTTTTAGATTTCTACTGCAGCAATATGCCACCAGGCTGCGGAGAAAGAGTTTGACAAATTGATTAAACCAGTGACCTGTATTGTCCTTAATAACAGTTGTCCCTCCTCTTTTTTGTTTCTTGACATAGTTTGAAGCTGTCAGAGTGGGGACGCTGGTCATGATTGTGAGTGGTGGTGTGCTGCTAGTTACCGCCATCGTTGGCATCACAGCTTGCGTCATACAGCGTCAAAGAAAGTAGAAGGAAAGAAGCACATGGGCCCAGCTGCATCCAGAAACAGCACAGGGCAATCCATATTTCAAACTGCACCTTGACGTGGATCTTTGTCACCCGCTGCAGGGTCATTATACCAACACTCGCTGGAACAGTAATGCCCACCTGGGATGATAGGATACTGTACTTAAAGCAGCAGTGTAACGAAAAAAGTTATTCCAAAAAGCTAATTTTCTGCTATGGTTATGAAAAATATTAGAAGAACTGTTGATTTGGGTTTTCTGGATGCTTCCTATGCTGTGTACTGTACATTTGAATTTTGTCTGGTTTCTTACCCTCCTCGGGTCCTCGGTATTATTGCTATGGAAAAATGAGGCAGCCATCTTTATTTCTTGAGAAATAATTACTTTAAAACTTTCATAAAATTCTTAAATGATAATGAAAACTGAATATTTTACCACCACAATAAAGTGGAAGCCATCTGGCATCAATTGAGAAGAAAAAAAGGTGAGGTCAAATTTGAGCCCATTTTTTGTTGCGCTGCTGCTTTAAGTATAATCAAATGTTCCTTACCAAAAGAACAATAAGTGACCAATCAGAATGCTAAGGAAGCGGCCTTTCTCTCACAGTAGAATTAACTTTCTGGGGGCACATGCTCTTTACTGTGTGTACCAGTATTTTCTATTCTGTTCCGTGGAAACATTCAGTTTGTTTACTGACCCTTCATCTAATGCTTTTATATCCATCAAGACACTGCTATGAACTGCTGTGATAACCCTGTATAAATACTGTAATGAGTGTAATATTATTGTTATTATACTACTACTACATATTATCCTGTCATTTAAGTCTAACCACCAGAACAAACATTCTAATTAAACAAAATATTTAATAACTATGCTTCTGTTCCCATTATTTTGAACACTGGCGTTCAGCTGCAGTCTGTTCCTTGAAAGATCTGTATTATGAATTGAATCAACAGATACCGTTGGTGTGTTATATTTTATGGCTGTATGAGTTGGTATGAGTGTATAATCATTTTGGAACTGGGATGCCTGTGTGTTGCTATTTTGTTTCTATATGTGTTATGTCAGAAAACATAATTAAGATCTGGCTTGTTATTTCGTAGCACAAATATTTTCAAAAGTGTTGCAGTGTTAAATGTATGTTGTTTTTTCAGTAAAACTCAAGAACATCTTCACACTACCAGAATAGTTTCCCCATGAAGAGGGTGCTGTCAACAGGCTGTCTCCCCCTTTCAGGGGAGGATTTAAGAGCTAGAGTACTGCTTGAAATTATTACTTTTCAAAGTCGTCAGCTACTAGTTCCTGTATCTGAAGTCATTTTTTTCTTTACTGGTTTGCTAATTAAAGGATTTTCCACCTGACAATACTCAGTGTGATATGTCAAACAGTACTCTACCTGGAGGCTGCCCTATCTAATCTAATTACTCCTCACACATCAGCTGTCCTATGACCAACTCGCTGTCAGTGACATCACAAATGACCAAGCAAAACAGACTGATCACTTATGACATCACAATGAATGAGGTCACAATGCTGATGAGATATTAGGGGGAATAGAACTAAGTATGTTAGTCTGCAGGTAAAGTGCTTCTTTTCATATCACACCTACAGTAATATTATCAGGTAAGTCACCATGGGATGACATGTGCCCTTGGCAACTAAAGACGGTGAGCATTTGTAGGCTGCCAAGTATGGTGCTTGGGCGATCATGCAACAGCTGTAGATTGTAACTCACGGGGTCCCTGTGACACCACACTGGGGGGAGGGAAAGAGACAGGAGGTGAGAAAAGTAGGATTAAGCCACAGATGAGGAATGAGGCAGGGGTTAAAGAGTTATGAAATGGGAGGAACCAAAAAAAAAATGAAGGTATAATAATCAAAATGGTGAAATTTCTTGGATTAAACAAGCAGTCTGATTGATCAGAAGTGGTCACCTGACCATGCATTAATTTCACATTATTGTACAATGTAGAATTTCTTTTCTTGTTTTGATTTGTTTTAACTTTTACAATCATTTTATAAGTGCAATAATTCACTCCAGGGTGTGCGGCAATGCCATAAATGACTGCACTTCCCAGGTTTGTTTATTTACCATTTGGTAACTGGGAAAGGCACACTGAGCCGAGGCTCATTTCCAGGTGTGACTTGGGGAAAGGGGATACAAAATACATAACACACTACATAGTTCACAGTATGACAAAGTGCAGCCAGAGAACATGATTAATATAGAAGTAAGTGCAGAATGAGTATGAAGGCAATAAGCAGCCAATAAGCACCTCAGCCACACCTACGCTGGGGTAGGATGGTAACAGCACGGGAAAAACTATCAGGGAGAGAGAAAACAGGAGCTGGGAGGAAGGGCAAGAGTTTCAGTTTATGCCTGAGGGAGCCAGGGGAGGCAATCAAGAGGAAGGATGAAGGGAGCTGGTTCCAAAGTGTGGGAAGACAGTAGTCTCATTCACACAGCATCATTGCCATGTAGATCATTTTGGCCATGCTTTCTGAAACGCTGTGGATCAGCATTCAGACAGCATGGCTAGGGGAGTGCTGCATGTGCTGCCAAGAAGTTCCAGTGATTTGAGGAAGGCTCCTGGTGGTATGGGGATGTGGGTGTGGGTCGGGTTCCCCTAGTTTGTGTCCAAAGATCAGGGATGGCTCTTCTGACCCAAGTTCAGCTAAACTTTTTCCTGGCAGTGTAAACACTGTTTTTGACCCCACGTCCTCCTCAGGAAGGCCATTCCATGCATCCACCACCCTCTCTGTGAAAAAATACTTCCTCACATTGATCCTGAGCTGTTCCCCCTCTATCTTCAGATTGTGCCCTCTTCTTCTTGCACATGTCTTTTTCTGAAAGATGCTACCCTCTTGAACTTTGTTGATTCCCTTGAGGTACTTGAAAGTTTCTATCATGCCCCCCCTTTCCTCAAGGTGTGCATATTAAGCTCCTTTAGTCTCTCTTCGTATGGCTTCTGTTGCAGACTCTGCACCATTTTAGTTGCCCTCTTCTGGACTGCCTCCATCCTATGTCCTTGCGGAGATGGGATCTCCAGAACTGCATGCAGTACTCCAGATGGGGTCTCACCAACTGTCTGTACACAGGGATGAAAAATTCCTGTTTTCTACTGGTGGTGTCTCTCCTTGTGTGACCCAGTATCCTGTCAGCTCTTCTTACTGCCTTCTCACATTGCTTACCCACCTTTAGGTCATATAGTATGACTACCCCCAGGTCCCTTTCCATTTTTCTTGTTGTCAGTATCTCACCCCCCATTGTGTACTCTTCCTCTGGGTTTTTGTTTCCCAGGTGCATTACTTTACACTTCTTTGCACTGAATCTAAGCTGCCATACTTCTGACCATTCCTCCAACCTTGCCAAGTCCCTTTGGATCCTTTCCAACCCACCTTGTGTATCAACCCTGTCGCAGATCTTTGTGTCGTCTGCAAAGAGGCATACTTGTCCTTCCAGTCCCTCTGCAATGTCACTTATAAAGAGATTAAAAAGGACCAGACCCAGTACTGAACCCTGCAGTACCTCACTAGTAACCCTCCTTTCTTCTTCTAGATCTTCCTTGTGTACAATGTCATACAGTGGTCGCTTAATGCATCCAGCAAGATACCTACTGCAACAATATGGTGGGAGTGGGAGGAGGAAACCGAGTCCAACAGGGAATGGTTGTGAGAGTGAGAGTTGAGCCGAGTAGGTTCAGTGCTAATCTGCATGAGATTAAGGGACTCAACCTTGTGGATGGTCAGCCTAGAGGCTGGTGAGAGCCAGTTGACATTGAAATCCCCTAGTAGGATGAGCTCACCCGCAGAGGAATGAGGGGCGATGGCAAAGAGGGAATGTAGTTTTTGACAGAGAACTTTGCTGTCAGAGCAAGTAACAGCAGTCTAGAACTACAGCTCTTTTACTGATAAATCACTTCTATCTCAGCAGTGCCTGTTTGGATTAAGCAAACAGATACTTTATTAGAAGAAGGGGGTCCATTTAAGTAAAAAAAGAAAAAAAGAGAAAAAAGTCACTGTGTGTTTCTCTGAGGAAGGTGGTTGTAATCAGCTTAATTTAGTGAGTCAGGAGCAGAGGCTGAGGCTAATTGGGGGTGTGGCTTAGTATTTTAGGAGTACAAAAGCAGTTGTCTCCAATTACAGCTTCCTGATGTTTTTGACAGAGAACTTGCTGTCAGAGCTAGTAACAGCAGTCTAGAACTACAGGTCTTTTACTAATTGCCCTCCTTCCCACCCCTCCACCATCCTGCCCAAAGCCAGTTCTACTTTTATAGCCACTGGATTTGACTGACAACAGAAACTTCCTGTTTGACAGTAGGAAAGGAAGGATCACTGAGACACATTAGTTTCAGCAACCTTGAAGGAACCTAAAAGTAGCTTTTTCTCCCCCCTGGCTGCTGGAGGCCTGAATCCAAGCACGGAAGAAGGAGACTACTGAAGACTGCAGGAACTTCCTGTCCCAGAACAGGAAGGGTAAGAGTTGTAAGGGCACATAGGCAGTTGGAAAGTAAGTGTAAAAATACATAGAGGAAGGAGACAGTAAGCATACAAAGTAACAGGAGAGGGGGCACAAAATAAATCAAGATGAGAGTGGTGCAGTGCAATGGCTGTGGGGCAGCAGTGTTCCGGGAGACATTCTGGAGGCTGCAATGCTGCCCTATTTGCAGGCACCTCTCTGGTCTGAGGGAGGACATTGCCTGTCTCCAGGCTGACCTGCCTAGGATTCGTGAAACCTCTTCTCCCACCCAGGGACCACCAGGGCCACCACTGCCACCTCAGAAGTTGCCAAGAGAGAGAAGTGGTTGGACCAAGGTGGGCTCAGGGAGAGAGAGAGTGGTGGAACCGAGGTGCATCCCTCCAGCTGTACCTCTCCACAATTCATATGCTGTTCTGGTGAAGAGGGGTTCCCCTATGGAGGCACCTGCAGTGGAGACCAAGGAGGATGCTGGGAACCCCCCCAAAGGAGACCCACAGGAGGGTGACACGAGACCTCACAGGGAAAGGAAACAACTCCTGGTGGGGGACTCAATCATTAGGGGGTAGAAGTGGGTGAGGAAGGGGATGGGGGATAAGGTGCCTGCCAGGTGCCATGGCTCAGAGGGACAGGAAGTGAATCCTCTGGATCGCGGGAGCAGCTGCATGAGGGTGGGAGCTGGATGTCATTGTCCACCTAGGGACAAATTACCTGGCTGTGAATGGGATCAGAGCAGTGCAAAAGGAGTTTGTAGAGTTGGGGAGGGGGCCTTAGACAAGTGGCATGTACAGTAACCTTCTTGGAGGTGCTGCCTGTCTATGGTAAGGATGATGCTAGGATATTCCGTACCATGGGATTCAATGAATGGTTGAAAAACTGATGTGGAGCTCAGGGTTTTGGCTCTCTTTGAGGACTGGGGAGCCACCTGGAGGGATGCAGGCCTATACTGGTGCGATGGTCTGCATCTGTCATGGGGGGATCCAGGATCCTAGGTGATAGGTTTAAATGCTTCATTGGCAAGCATTTAAACTAGCCAAGGTGGGAGGCACTGAAAAGGAGCAGAGAAATCCCAGCCTTCCCCCACAAAACACAGTAGTTAGTGAGGTAAACACCAAGGTAGAGAAGTCAGTAGGAGCAGGACAAGGGTAAATAGAGAAAAAGGCAGTAAGGACAGGGTTGGGGCTATAAGGGGTAAGGGCATAACAAAAAATGGAAGGTGATGAGTACCAATGCCTGCAGTCTGTGTAACAAGCTTCCTGAACTAGTGGCCTTGATGAAAGAGGGATGCCAGGATATTGTGTCACTCACTGAAACATGGTACACAGAGAACCATGACTGGGATGTCAACATACCAGGATACACAATCTACAGGAGTGACAGGGTGGATGAAAGAGGAGGAGGAGTAGCTCTCTATATAAGGGAAGGGATTAAAGCAACAGAACTAAAGAGTAACAGGAAGTTGATGAGTCACTGTGGGTCACCCTGGAGACTGGAAATGGCACCACAATCTGCATGGGGGTTGTATACAGACCCCCATCTCAGGGGGAGGAAATGGACAAGGAAATGATAGAAGGCATCCTTAAAATGGCAGAAAAAGTGGAGATATTGTTGATGGGGGACCTGAATATGCCAGATGTTAACTGGAGTACCTTTGCTGCAGGCACATCCAAGAGCAGGGTCATTCCTGATGCCCTACAGGGGGCATGCCTCAGACAGCTACTGTTGGAACCCACTCGGGAGAGAGCAATCTTAGACCTGGTACTCTCAAATGGGGAAGGAGAAAGGATTGCAGATTTAGAACTGGGTAGCCATCTGGGAACAAGTGACCACCAAACAGTGTGGTTCACAGTAAACACAGCCATAGACTCAAGCCATACAAAAACAAGAGTATTGGACTTTAGGAGAGCTGACTTTGGGAAAATGAGAGAGTGCCTCAGAAAAGCACTAGCAAATGGGCAAGAAGGAGGGGTGGAGGAATAATGGGGAATAATCAAAACAGCCTTCGCAGAGGCAACAAGCCTTTGTGTGAAGCAAATCAACAAAACACAATGAAGAAAAAAACACTATGGTTCTCAAAAGAGGTGGCAGGGATAGTTAAGGAGAAAATGATAGCATTCAGGAAATATAAGGAAACACAGATGGAGCAGGACAGAGAACTTTATCAGTTAAAGCAGAAGGAGGCAGGAAAGGCAGTCAGAGTAGCAAAGGCACAAACTGAGGAAAAGATAGCCAACTCTGTTAAGAAGGAGGATAAAACCTTTTATAGGAACATTAGGGAGTGAAGAAAGACCAAAGGAGGGATACAGAGACTTAATAAAGGGAAGGGAATGTGGGCAGAGGGTGACAGTGAAAAAGCAGAAATACTGAATGAATATTTCTGCTCAGTATTCACAATGGAAGAGGGGGAGATACCTAAACCAAACAAGAGAAACACTTTGTATAGGGAGGTCGATACCAGTTCATTCACAGAAGAAAGGATTTTGAAAGAACTCTTGAAACTGAGGGTGGACAAAGCAATGGGGTCTGATGAGATTCACCCAAGAATTCTAAAAGAACTAAGGGTAGAACTAGTAATGCCACTGACTACTCTCTTTAACAAATCATGGGAGGGTGGGGGTGGTGCCTGAGGACTGGAGGAGGGTAAATGTGATTCCACTTCACAAAAGTGGGAACAGGGCAGTGGCAGGAAACTACAGACCAGTTTGTTTGACCTCAGTGGTAGGGAAAATGATGGAATCACTTCTGAAGGAAAGAATTGTTGAGTACCTAATGGCCAATGGGGCACAGGACCCAAGGCAGCATGGTTTCACAGCAGGAAGGTCATGTCAGACGAACCTAATAGATTTCTTTGACTGGGTGACCAAAGTAGTCGACCAGGGAGGGGCTGTGGATATGGCCTACCTAGATTTTAGCAAGGCATTTGACACAGTCTCACACAAAAGATTAATATATAAGTTAGCCAGCCTTGGAGTGGGTCCCAAGGTGGTAGCCTGGATAAAAAACTGGCTGGACAACAGGACACAAAGGGTAATAGTAAATGGAGTCCACAGTGAAGAAAGGAGGGTACCGCAGGGGTCGGTACTGGGACCGGTCCTCTTTAATGTCTTTATAAGCAACATTGGAGAGCACCTGGAAGGAAAAGTACGTCTCTTTGCAGATGACACAAAGATCTGCAACAGAGTTGATACATAAGATTGGGTGGAAAGGATGAAAAGGGACTTGGCAAGGTTGGAGGAATGGTCAAATAGACGGCAGCTCAGATTCAGTGCAAAGAAGTGCAAGGTAATGCATCTGGGAAACAAAAACCCAGGGGAAGAGTACACAATGGGGGGTGAGTTAACAACAACAACAAAAATCGAAAGAGACCTAGGAGTAATTATATCAGATGACCTAAAGTTGGGCAAACAATGTGAGAAGGCAGTAAGGAGGGCTGGGGGATACTGGGATGCATAGGGAGAGGCATCAACAGTAGAAAACAGGAAGTTGTTATCCCTCTGTACAGACAGTTGGTAAGGCCCCATCTGGAGTACTGCGTGCAATTGTAGAGATCCTATCTCCGTAAAGACATAGACAGAGTGGAGGCTGTTCAGAGGAGGGCAACCAAAATGGTGCAGGGTCTGTACCAGAAGACACACGAGGAGAGACTAAAGCAGCTTAATATGTATACTCTTGAGGAAAGGAGGGAGAGGGGGGACATGATAGAAATTTTCAAGTATCTCAAGGGAATTAACAAAGTACAAGAGGATAGCATCTTTCAGAAGAAGAGATGTGGAAGAACAAGGGGGCACAATTTGAAGATAGAGAGGGGATGGCTCAGAGGTAATGTTAGAAAGTATTTTTTCACAGACAGGGTTGTGGATGCATGGAACAGCCTTCCTGAGGAGGTTGTGGAGTCAGAAACAGTGGGAGAATTCAAGAATGCATGGGATAGGCATAAGGCAATTCTAGTGGGGGGCAGGAGGAAGTAAGCTGTTGATTAACTAGAATCTGCTGCTTATCCATCAGATAGGGAAATGGGCAGACTAGGTGGGCCAAGCAGTCCTTATCTGCCATCAAATTCTATGTTTCTATATTTCAACCAGGGAGCAGGAGGATATTCTGGGTGAGGCGTAGAAAACACCAATAAAGGTTGGCATAGAGGAGGGGAATGACAGCCTGACAAGGAGAAATTTGTGTGAGGATGATGCAGCTTCTCTAATAGCCATGATGCAAGAGAGAGACTCAGATGGGAATAGACGGCAACACCGCCCCCATGGCTATGCCTCGTGTCCCACAACCCACTTGCAATGTGCAGTCATTTAGCATAACTGCACACCCTGTCGTGTGTTATTACTCACTTAATAAGGTCCAGAGTTGGACTGGTTCAGTGGCATGGTGGCTGGTGACAGCGCAGTGCGAACAGACAGACCAGAGTTTACACTCAAGCCCCAGAATCCCATGTTTAGGTTGGCTGGGGGGGGGGCAGGCTGCTCAACTATTCATTTTTTTTTTTATAATTAATTAATCCAAGAAACCTCTCCCCAAGTTCCAACATCTTGTTTCCAGCAGGGTCCTGTTTCCACCCATTTCTGCAGCTGGGTGGACAGGAGCTGTGGGAGGCTAACATGACACTGTCAACCATTTTCTGCATCATAATATTTCTAGTTGGAAATCTACATTTTATATGATTTCTCAACTTATC
This sequence comes from Neoceratodus forsteri, assembly GCA_016271365.2. NCBI lineage: Eukaryota > Metazoa > Chordata > Ceratodontiformes > Ceratodontidae > Neoceratodus > Neoceratodus forsteri. Next base: position 55,495,387 of record JADMNL010000035.1, read on the forward strand.
TAACATTCATTCATGTAGCAGGTTGATTTATAAGCCTCATTCACAACTAAAATACATGCTAATGGTATGACTATACCTAAACTTGTTTTGCTTCAAATCCTTGATCAGCTGTTACTGCATACTTCCCAAACATTAGAACACTCTCAAACAGGGCAGCCACTCATAGTTCCCCTCTCCTCCCACTGCATCGAGTGACTAGACTATGTTGGAGGTGTTTCCAAATCCAGGAAAGATGCAGTGGGAAGTGATCAAGGACTGTAAACAAACTTGTTTTTTTGTGGTAACACCAGGATGGTGGACAGTCTGTTTTCCACTTTTAAAAATAAATCAGAATCAAACTATCAGCTACATCAGAACACAATATGACCAATCATAAAATGTGTTTTCTAAAGGGACACTGTCACACAATTTCTCTGTCTGTCGTTCACGCTCCCTTTTTCTCCTTGCTCTTTCTCATGGTGTCTTTCCTTCTCTATATTACTTGCCCAGTTTCTCCTTTAATCATGCTGTCTTCCCTCCCTATCTCTCCTGTAGCCTTCATTCTCATTCAGCATTCTTTCTCGCTCTCCTCTCTCTCTCTCTCTCTCTCTCTCTCCACCCCCTCCCTATATCACTCTGTCCCTCCCAATGTTTCACCTACTCTCTCTCTGTCTCTCTCTCCTTCTCTCACCTCCCCCCCACTACACACACTCACTTTCCCTCCTCACTGTTCTCTGCACTTTTTGTTGCAGACCAACTCTCTGTCACATCCTCTGGTTATCACATAGCATTTTCCGACCTCATTCTCACCATCAAACCCCTGACAGTTTTCTTGGTTTTGTTCAAGTCCCCTGGCTCTTAGTCCTCTGTACAGTATGTACTGTCCAAAGATGATCTCACAGTCTGCCACCAGTGTCTGTGCTCAGACCTTAGGTGAGACAGTTTCACAAAATACCTGTACACAGGACACCTGAGGTAAAATGTGATGGATTTGGTGTCATTCATTTTGGGGGAGCATAAGATGAATATATATATTTGTTGAAATGCCATTTGGCTTTTGTATGTATTCCATCAATTATACAACTTATATCTTTTATGGTTTAAGAGTTGGAAACAATAATTCTTCTAAGACCAAAATTGCTGAGAAAGACGAGCAGGTTTTTTCCGATGTAACAAGCAGATTCTTGTTTACTTATACACCTTTTCACGTTCTGTGGATGTTAGAAAGAAAATTCCATGGCATATGTATCTGTATTTTGCACATAATTGGTTTAAGAATTGCAGCTAACTATTGTGGGTACCTAAGAGTGGAATCCCGCTTTCCAGTTTTACGCTATGATTGTGAGTGCATACTGTTGTCTATTAAATAGTTTATGTAGCCAGCCCAGTGGCACTGAGGGTTGAGGCACTGGATGCCACACCTTGTGCCATGCCAGCAACCTGGGTTCTGGAATGAGCCTGGGTCATTAGAGACTGGTGAGTGGGGGAGAGGTTGTGAGTGGCTGTTGGCTTGCAGTTCTCTTCCTCAGGAGGGAGTATCTCATCTTCTTGGAGCACTGCCCCCTGGTGGAGGCTGGAGTGGCTGCATCACTTCCAGGAGTGCTGGTGCTAGGCCGAGGAAGGGTGGAAGAGGCTGGTACTGAAGCTGTGGTGCGCTATGTGCCTCCACTTCTGGGGTCTCAGAATTAGGGTACCTGTGAGAGAAAACAGAGGAAATTCAGGGGCCACCCAGGGATGAAGGCTCTGGGCCAGCTCTGGGGTTCTGCTAGGGTGCACAAGGTGCTACAAGTCCCCGAATGGGCCCTGAGTCTGGTAGGTTTTATTTTATTTAGTTTTTGTTGACCGGGTAAGTGCACTAGACAAATCCTGCCTATTTTCAGGCACGACCCGGGGGAGGGGGATACAGATGAATGCCAACTGACCTTGAACCAGATTAAGCTGTTGGTGGTATTTTTAGTGAATGAGGGAAATTTGGCCAGGACACTGGGGAAATTCCCCTACTGTGCTGCTGTTCCAGTGGCCAGAGGGGGAGTATGGGCGTTGTGGTGTGGCGACTGAGTGCAACATGGCTCAGTCAGAGCACATCGAGAGAGAGAGAGAGCGCTGGTAAGCGCGGAGTTGGCTGAGAAAGACCAGGCTGTTTGGACAAAGCAGAGCGCTTCTGAGAGGTCCATTTCATTTAAAACTATGGAAGAGACGGAGAATGGTATGGAGGAGCGGGTTCTTTCAGGCTGCAAGAGCGGAGGACCCGCCATTGTTGGATGCCTTTTCGGAGTGTTCTGTGCTTTTAAACCGCAGAGGAAGCCGCAGCACGGAAATGAGATCGGGGAGAATGGTGACATGGTGCTCACACTAGCTGTCTTATGAAAGGGACTTTCCTCCAGGAAGAAATTAAATGGAATAAGGAGGTCGGAGGAATGAGACGAGACTCAGAGGAGAGAACGGGGAACACAGCTGGAAGATCTGATCTAGAGGCAGGAGCGAGTGGTAATGGATTCGAGTCAAAACCCTCGCAGCCTGTAAGTACTACGAACCTTAAAAAAAACTTCACTACTTTTCAGATGTCAAAGGATGCAGGATTTGTATTTAATCCTAGGGTGGTGACTGCTTCAAAAAATGATACCGTGACTTTTCAAACTAAACATGGACAACAAGAAGGTGTGACTGATTTTTTTTTCTCTTCTGAAAGTACAGACTTAAAAGTATCTCAAAAGAAGGACTTTGGTGTTAAAATAAAAGGAGCTGCTGGTAGTCTGGGGGTTGTGGGGGAACATGATAGCTCCTGGTCACCCCAAACTGCGTTATTAGCTGCTGGCTGGAAGCAGCAGGATCAGGGGGTATGGACTCCAGATTCCTCATGGGATACTGCTTGGGGATTACAGTCTGCTTCACCAGAATGGAAACCAGGGGTAGGGAAGGGGAGCGGGGTTGCTACCTCTGATGCTGTTAATTTTCAGGAAAATGGCAAGGAAGAGCCGTGTTCTGTAATGGGAAAGAGAATAATTATGTACCACTAGGTCGGGAAGAGGGTGAGCACAGGAACAACTTTGAACAAGTGGAAATTAGTGGGGAAAAGCCAGGAAAACCACTTTTATCCAGTCTATTTTCACAGTGTAAAAGGAAGCAGCACCTAGGAGGAATGCGTGAGGATTCGCTATAGAGGTGGTTTAAAGGATAGACCAAACAGATATTATGTTGGTAAAACATTAATTAAAGAGTCTTGAAGTTTTCTCCTAGGGATGTTTTGCATTTATCAACATTTCAGGGAGGATAATTTTGATATTAGTTTTCGCTCACCTGCTTTGCTTGACCTTTTCTGGGAAAGATATAACCAGGTGAAGTTTTCCCTTTATGGACACCCTTTTTGTGATTCCTTGGTCTAAGCCCCTGATTAAATTTGTAACAGTGATGTTCAGGAACGAGGGTGTTCAGGGTGGAGGATATTAAATTTTGGCTGGCACAGAAATGTGAAATTTTATGAACCTGAACCCATTTTAGATTCAGAATTATTTTGGACAGCGGGATGGAAATTTAAGGTTAAACTTAAGCAAACAGCAACAGGGTGGAACATATTCCCAATTCATTTCTGTTAGGTAGAGACAGGGGGGTCTGCTTTTATAGCGGGCAGCCCAGGGCCTGCTATAAATGTGGTTCGAAATCTCATTTATCTAATGTTTGTGACCAACCAAAATGCGATAACTGTGGTGAAGTGGGGCATACGACTTTATTTTGTACAAATACTTTAAAATGCGATTTGTGTGAAGAGAAGAATCATGCTTTTAGAGACTGTCCATGGGCGCCCAGAATAAACTAGGTTGTGGAGTGTCAGACCTTTGATCCAACAAGCACAAGAGGCTGGAGTGTCTCAACAGGAGGTAGCAATTAGGTGGAAGAGGTGTTAACTCATCAGATTAGGGGTCCTCAGAAAGAGAAAGTTCAGACAGGAAAAATAAGGTTCAGGAGAAGGAAGTTGGTGAAGGAGGGCTGCAGCTTCTTCAGCCGCTTTGCTATTCGGATGATTTAGAGGAGAAGAGGGAATGGGTCAGGCTTACACCCTCATTAGGCCCTCCATTATTACGTAGGTCTAGTAGGACGTTGAAGAATGTGGTACCGTGGAGGCAGAAGGTATTGAATCGAAAAATCCGCTTGAGGAACTGTCCTGGGATTCAGAGATGGATATGGGGATACTGATTCCCAAATATCCATTCAAGAGGGAGAGAGTGCAAAAGATGATTATAAAGGAAAAAAAAGAAAAAGAGGAAGAAATGAGAATAACATTGGTAGGCCCGACTGTCTTGGTAACCTTAAATGGATTTTACATGGGCTTCCTTTAATACCCATAGTCTGTTAAACAATCTGAAAAGACGTGCAGTATTCCAAATAATAGCTGATTTACATATATCTATTTGTTTTTTACAGGAGACATGGATGTTCTCTAGTTATCAAATGAATGCTTTTACTAAGGATTGGCCGTGGGGACCCTCGTTTTGGTCTTTTGGTGAAGAAAGGGCGGATGGGATAGGAATTAATTGAAGTCTGTCCTGGGAGAATATTAATTCTAGATGGTTTGTGGTTTGACAAAAAGATCAGGTTAATTAATATTTATGGCCCCCAATCAAAAGCTGGAAGGGTAGCATGTTTTTCGAACATACGACCTTTCTTAATAACAACTATTCCAATCCTTTGGGGAGGGGATTTTAATTGTAATATACAAGGGATCAGAGGTAAAGGTAGTTTGAGGAAAGGGAAGAAAATCTATTGTGATTCGGTATGTCTTCAGAATATTGTGAAAATAGCAGACCTGGTTAATTGTATGGATAGTAAGGAGAGGGGTGGGTTAGGTACTTTCTTTACAAAAGGGAAGAGTTTTATGATCGATTATTTGTTTATATCTAAGAGAATCCAGTTCCATGGTCCACGGGTTATTCCCATGGAATTCTCTGACCATGCTTTGATACTGATAAAGGTGGGGACAAGGCAAGGGTTTCTTAGGCATAAAACTATATGGAAATTGAATACGTCAATACTTCAAGAGAAGGTAGTTCTAGATTCCATCCATGGTATTTTGAAAGCCAAGTTATCTGTGGCCTTTTGTATCAGGATCTTGGGGTTTGGTGGCACGTAAACTAAAGAGGATTGTATTGGATGGTTCAAATATTATGGGATTAGGAAAAGGAATGATAATTTTCTCGATTATCTTAAACTCAGGAGACAGCTTCATTATGTTCTATCATGCTAATTCTTCTAGAGATAATTTTCAGAGCAGATAGCTGAAATTAAAGGTTTGATGAGGATTAGACAATATGATAGAGCAAAATCATTGCAAGCATTAATTCAGAATCATTTAAAAAATCTGTTTTGGAGATCCTTTGAGCTGTGTAGCAGTTAAGGAGAGGGAGACATTAGACTTTTAGTCCAAGGAAATACAAAGGTTTCTATTATTGCACTGGGAACTCTTATTAAAGATCATTTTAGGGACTGGAACCACAGGTTGCACCATCGCTCTCCTGATTAATCAGTTTTAGGACCTAGTTTAAGAGGAAATCGAGATACTGATGGTCTGAAGGAATTAGGCGGCCTATTTCAAAATCTGAAATTCTGGGAGTTATTGAATCCCTAAAGCAGAATGTGTCCCTGGTATAGATGGGTTATCCTATGAATTTTATAAAGTGTTTTCATCTGAATTAGTAGAAAGCCTCTGGTTAGTATTTAATTTTTTCTCACATCTGGGGTGAGTTCAAATGCTTTTATAGAAGGCGCCAGATATATATCTTTAAATCTGGAGATAGGGAGACTTTCGGAATTGGAGGCCTCTAACTCTTTTAAATTCAGATTATAAGATTTTGACTACTTTAATTAACAATCGCCTGAAAGGGGTGGTCGAGAGGTTATTTTACCTGTACAACATAGTGGGATTCCAAATAGAAGAATCCATTCTATATTAGGACTAATTAGAGATATAATTGAGCAAGTTGGGGATGGTAACCATTCAGGGTAATTGTATCAGTGGATCTTGAGAAAGCATTTGACAGGGTCAATCATGAGTTTTATTTTATCTCCAGTGGTTTGGGATTCCACACAGTATTATACAGCTCATAAGGGGTTGTACAATAATGCAAAAGTTTTTCCAGTTTTGAAAGGTACTTTGGGAGAAGGCTTTATCATGAAATGTGGAGTGAGGCAGGGATGCCCATTAAGTCCGCTTCTGTACAACTTTTCTTTAGAACCTTTAATAAGAGCAATATGCTCCTCCTTATGGTTAGGAATAAATGTACCAGGGATTTCAAACTCTAGTCTGATACAGTCTTCGCTGATGATATTTGTCTGTTTTTCTAACCATATGGAATTTTCAAAATTCCTTAAAGTGTTTAAATCTTATGCGGAAGTATCTAATGCCAGGCTAAATACGATAAATCAAAAGGGCTGTTATTGGGTAATTATCATAGGGAATTATTTTTTTTAATTTGGTTGAATTTTCTCAAAACCTTTGAATATATTAGGGGTAAAATTTAAGAATCAAAATAGCCCAATGGAGGTTTGGTCAGGGGTACTAGATGGAATTCTACGGAAAGTTTTGATCTGGAAAAGGTTTAAATTTTCCAAAATAAAGAGAATTCAGATAATAAAGCAATTTATTTTGCCTCAGCTGCAGTATATTGCAGTTATTTTTCCATTACCAGTACAGCTGGAAACAAAATTATATAGTATATGCTTCCAGATGTTATGAGGAAGCAGGTTGAATCCAATCAAGAGAGGTTGTACATACTTGAATAGAAAACAAGGGGATTAGGGATGGTTGACCCGTAGTATTTTGTTTTTCACTTTTTGTGCCTTTTCTTTAAAAAAATGTTTAGGGGTTCTTCAGAATTGGACAGTATAGTATTCCGAATAGGTTCCAAGCATACCTGAGTATGTGGAAACCTTTAGTCTCAAATGGTCTGCAAGATTTAGGACCTGGATTATTTTAAGCCAGTGGCACAGAAACTGTTCAGATGGAAAATCTCAAAGGATATGATTTTAAGATATACAGCAAAGGGTTTGTATAAGGTAATTATGGTACAATATGTTCAGATAGAGCCTAACTTTAAAAATTGTCCAAGGAGAACATAAACAATGTATTGAGCAGCTAAATAACAGTAGGCTACTCTTTATATGTGTGGAAAATTTATGGTTAACTATGTATGGGAGACTAAATATAAGGGTACGGCCAAACACAAGGCAATCGAAGAAAGAATTTGTCCTTATCCTGACTGTGTTAATGTGGAAGAGACGATGGAGCATTTTTTCTTACATTGCTCTTTTTCCTCTAAATTATGGGGTTTCCTAGCTCAGGTTTGGAATCTCCCGTGGTTAGTAAAAATAGATTATGATCTCCTAGTAATTGGTATTTTTCCTTCTTTTTTGAGTGGTTTTGAGAAAAACACACTAAGAATCTTTTTTGCCAGCTTGCGGTTTTGCCTATGGCAAACTAGGGTTAAATGGGTGTTATACCAAAAAAGACCTTCTTTTGAAGGTTTTAGAATTTATGTAACCAATGTTTTGAATAAGGTTTATATGGAAGAATGTCAAATTTATGATGTTGGGACGGTCAAAAGGTGGTGGAAGGGATTTCTTCACTTTGTTAAATATAAGTAATTAAATTACAAAATAGGAAAGGGTGGAACAAACAAAAGATAATATGTAATACAAAATTAGTATGAATATGGAAAATTTGTTTCTTGTTAACGGTGAGGTATTGGTTTTGTAAGGGTTTAAATTTTAGTTTTATGTTTTGCTTTCTTGGTTTTTCTTATAGAATTTCAGAAATGTATTAATGGGATGTTATGTTTTCTTGAGTTGGATGTATATGTGAATATTTAATAAAAGTTACCCCTACTCTTTTCGATAAGTGCCATGGGATCTTTAACATCCACCAGAACTACCACCAATCCAGGCAGATGGGACCTCGGTTTAACGTCTCATCCGAAAGACGGCACCTCAGAAGTGCAGCACCCCTCTCATGCTGCACTACAGTGTCAGTACTGGGATATTAACCCAAGTGCCAGATGTGGAAACTGAACCCACAGCCCTCTGATCTCCCGGCCTCAGAGGCAAGTGTGCTACCTACTGAGCCACTGACACTGATAACCTGGCTGACAACCAAGTGGCCCACTGAGGAGGATAAGTACAATTGTTTAAAAAAAAAAGTTTCTGTGTTTTTCAGTTGGTGTCAGCGCTGGTCCTTTTTCTGCCTGTTATACTGTTATGCTTTTATAAGTTTAATGCAAAATTTGAAAGTACCTTTCTCACTGACCTTGACAAAGTAGTGTACCTCTTAACTGTCACACACTGTGAAGTATGTCACTCATTTTGTCTCACAGAAACCCTCTGTACCGCATAAAGAAGGAATATTCTACACTGCCCACTGACAGTTCAAAGTAGAAATTTGTAATAATTTATAATGCTATCTTATCATCAAACAATATTATACCTACAATATTCTGAGCTTGCAATGTCAAGTTTTGACAATATGTCAGACTGTTTTCATTTGTCACGAATTTTTTCACACATTGGGTATGAAAGGTTCAGAGAGATACAAAGCAACTCTTTTTTTAGAGATGAGCATTATATCCTCAGAAACTGCTGTTTGAAAAGTAAAGCTATGACACTAAACATGAGTGTCTACAGCAGCAGCAGACCAAAACCATGAAACAAGGACTGGTAAACTCTTTTGTAAGTAAGCAAACTTAATATCCATTTTCCACTCCTCTTCTCCCTCCATAAAGTCATTCTTTGCATCAAACCCCGACAGTTTTTTTTTTAATTTTGTTCAAGCGCCTGGCTCTTAGTCCTCTGTATACTTTGTGCTGTCCAAACATGACCTCAGAATCTTTCACTTGCATCTTAACCCTGACCTCAGGTAAGAACATTCCAGAAAATACCAAGAACTGGGCATACAACTGGGGAAAATAATTTTTTTCAAGACCAAAATTGCTGAGAAAGATGAACAGGATTGTGATGATGTAACCAGCATATTCCTTACTAATATGCCTTTTTATGTTCAGTGGATGCCAAAAAGAATATTCTATGGCACATGTATTCAAAATATATTGCTTTTATTTTTACGGGCAAGGTCAAAAAAGGTTAGAGGTGCTTATGCCTGGGTTTGGAATTTGATTTCTTATTATTTAAGGGGCCACATAGGGTAGCACCCATGTAGAGCGCTGATTATTGAGTGCTGCACTTTTGAGTGACTCAATAATAGCACTCTACAAGACAGCAAGCGGTGCAATACCTCGCTATATCCTGTGTAGTGAGTACAGCAAGGAGCTGTACTCACTACATGAGGATATATTATCCCTTGTACACTCACTGGAGCTGCTTTGCATAGCATAGTGGTGTACACCACCACTTCATGACGCAAGCAGACCCTGGTTCAGCTACAGGCAGAAACTTTTTTTCCACAATCCGTAACTTGCCCTGTGGTTCGCACCCCTCGGAGTTGGTTATTTAAGTTTGGGGATGCAGGGGCTTGCCCCAACAAGGGGTGAGGATGCAGCCCTCGCATAAAAAAAAAGATCTTGCGTGATTTAGTTATACTGTAGTGACCATCGTTATTTGCAACGGTCGGTACAATATCTGTCACCCTTTTACTATGGGCTCAAGTTGTTGTCATTTATGTGATAGGCAGTCTTTCAGACTTGCCTTTATCACATAAAACCTCCTTATAGCAGTGTTAGTTCTTCTGTCTTACTACATAGACAGAAGGGGGTGAGAGAAGGTGCAAGGATGTAGACAGGTGCACCCCTGTGAGTTATTAAAAATGTATTACATTAATTCTGCTTGTATTCAAACATTTACTTTTGAAAGTCTAATTGGGTATAGAAAGGAAGCATGCATTAAAGTATCAAGATATTTCGGAAAAGAAAAAGAAGTGTCAAGGTATTTCAGGAAAGAAGTTCTGTGCTGTTGTTTTCACAAGTATCACACAAAAGGCCTGCTTACAACTCAATATTTATATGGCAGCTACTGAAGCCCTAAGATTACTGCAGTGCAAATGTGGCAGTGTAGACACTTACCCAGTGGAGGTAAGTTGATCACTTATCCTCTCCCCAGACCACAGCAAAGCTGAGGATGCAGTCAGGAGAACGCGGTGTAAGCTGCCATGTGACCCGACCGCATTGCTCACTCCAGTGCGCAATGGACAGTCCCAGCATGCTCCTTGGTGTCTTGCCAGCAATGAGCGTTATCTGGGAGTGCACATATCATGGAATTTTTTGTTTCTGGGAAAAAAAATAATCATTTTGAGCAGACCACCACAGCAGAATCCCATGTTTTCACCGAAGCCAAGTACAGTCAGGGTTGTCAAGAAAGTGGCCCAGTTGCATGCAAAGAGACGCCAAGATTGTTTTTCTTTGCATTATTTCTTTATCCCCTCCTATGTGCCCCGGATCTGCCATTTCCTTCAAGCAGCCATGATCCCCGACATCAACCTCCTGTCCTCCCTTGGAACACCCTACCTCAAATCACAGCCAGCCCTGAGGTAGCTCAGTGTAACCCTTCGCCAAGTGGGTCCCCCTCCTCCTCCAAGGGAGAAGGCACCAGTGGGGCAGGCAGAACACTCTCTCAGGCCTAGCACACTGCTGAGGTGGTCAGGCTCCTTGAGAGTTCTTCAGTGGTGTCAGCAGATCGTCTGCCATCATCCTGGACAATCTGGGACATTTTTCCATTACCCCTGATGTCACACCACATCTTGTAGTGCTCCTGGTCTCCACCGGGGGCCACTACAGAGTAAGACATCACCCTAACCCAGACCAGGAGAGGAGAGCAGTCCTTCGGATGCTCAATCCTCTCCCACCCCCGCCAACCCCCAGAAACTCGAGTCCGTTCCCAAACCCAGGTCACCGGTGTGGTTTGAGGTAAGGTACCAGCACCTCAGCCCTCTGTGCCACTGGGCCAGCACCATGATTTTCAAAAGCACTGTTCATGCATAAATGTTGAGGTAGAAGTTGTAATTATTTGCAGAAAGGTAAGCAGAATAGAAGTCTGTCATTTTGCAGGGGGTGAGTGATGTCCGCAGTTTGCCTGTCATCTGACACATTCCTGCTGATGTCACCAAACACCTGCCCATCCCCTAGACTCATGGCCCCCCTCCACATGGCTTGCATCAGTGCTGACAGGAGTCATATAAATGCAGATCAGCATCATCACGTGAGGTGGGGCCAGGACTGCAGCGGACTGCCAGAGTGATCAGAGAGGCTGGGTAAACACAGCTTTACATTTTACAGTGAAAGTCATTCCACGATGCAAAATAAATACCACATACTATTATAATATACAGTACATATGACTAGCGTTTCCAACAGAGTCAGTTCATCGTGGCTCAATAGTATCGCTACCTGCCAGCATAGGTAAGAAAACCATAGTACTAGGTTAAGGGCACATAATAAAAAATTACTGGTAACCTAATTCTGTAACATCAAATAGAGATAACTTCTTTACCATGAGGGCTACTAAGGCATGGAATAGCCTGCCTAAAGAGGCACTGGATGCAACAAGTTTTATGGAGTTTAAAAACACACTAGACAGAGCTATTTACAGAAATCCAAAAATGGTTGAAGTATGACCCACTTGTGTGGGGGATGATCTAGATGGGCCTAGTTGCCTCCTGTTGTCCTAGTAATCCTAGTAATAGTCCCCTATTACATGTGCTTGCTGATATCCAGTGAACACAGCGACCATGATTGAGCGCTTACAAAAAGGGCAACTCAATTACGGCACCTGTGTTCTGGGCTACCTGGCAGGGTAGCGACTGGATACAGGGGTAGACGAATAGAGCGACAGGATGTCACTATATATACACACACGCACAGGGGGGGACCACGCTGCACAATGGGCAGAAGGGAAGGGAGGGAATGTGGGGTGTAGTGCAGTAGTCAGCTGCCAAGCTGGCAATGTGGCGTGGTGGGTAGGTGGCAGGCTCAGTTCTGGAGTGCAATCACTTTTTAGGGCCAGGTCGGGTTTTTTTAAGTTTTACACTCACCCTGACATGTACCCTCCTGGAGTTGAGAATCCTTTAGAGGGGGTGGGGGCACAGTCCCCACATAACATAGAAAACCAGCCACCAGTTTTAGAATGCTGCAAGTGTACATCGTCGCAATTCATTTCCGATGTACACTACCCAAACAGCGATCGCCTTCCCTTCTGCGATTCTCGCTTTACAGGACCCGGCGCGCTGCTCATGAGGAGCTGGGAATTTCAAATAAAGACTTGGTGCACTTCGTCATGTTTTTAATCACTGACTTTACTCTCAGTCATATTTTGGAACAAGTGCATAGCCAAAAACAATGTTTGAAATACAGGAAATCCTTTTGAAACTCTTATTTGAGACGTACAGCAGCTTAATGCAAATGCAAGTTCTACATGTGCCTTAAATAATTTCTGGTGATTGCATTTGTGCGCACACCAAGACCAATTCTATTTTCTGTCTTTTTTTTTTGGCTAAAACAGATCACATGTTTGTAACCACCTATTCCTAGAGTTACCTTTTTAAGATTCTGTAGTGTACTGACCAAACTAATTTCTTCTCATCACAATTGATTTAATGTTTGATGGTCAAATATACTGTGATGTAAGAGGGAGAGTGTGTGTGTGTGTGTGTTTCCTTTGTTATATTTAGTCCACCTTCTTGACCATTTGTATTCCTCAGAGTTCCTTGCTCTTCAGGTCTATCAGGACCCCTCTGTTAATACAACGGTGGGTAAAGATGTCCTCTTGTCTTGTGGCTACAGTACATCCTCAGTGACTACCATCGGCCAGTATAAGTGGTATAAGGACTCTGTTATAGGAATCAAAGTCAACAACACAGCCACAGGGCTCAAGGGTTGGGTTACCAGGATGGATGGCAAGACATTCAGCAATGAGAAAAATGCTTCCAGCCAAATCAATAATGTGAGCAGCTCTGATCCGGGAATGTATTACTGTCAGGTGGAACTTTTTGGTGCTGGAAAAGGAGTTGGGAATGGAACACTTCTCCAGGTGTTTACCATTACGAACATATGAAATTTGCCAGCAGATAAAGGCTTAGAGGTCTATCAAGTCTGCTCGAATGTGCAGCTGGCACCCCTTATTCTGCAGCTGCCCCTCCCTTCCACCCTTCCCCTTCATTAACCCTCCCCCTTGTCCTGTCCCATCCCATTCAGGACACGAAAGGTGTGTATTTTTTATATTGCCCCGGTTTCTGTTCATGTATAAAGTCTTTGCTGGGACACATCTTCAAGTGTTTACCATTACCATTCAGTACCCTCAGGATTTGTATTTTGTGTACTGCTCCAGCTTCTGATCATGTTGATTTGAGGAAGTGCCTGTTTGCCATCTGAATGCATAAACAAGTTGGGTGATCAGAAAAGCTACAACCAGCCATAAATGAAACTTCTAAGTGAAACTTATATAAAATGTATTTATTTATTTATATATTTATTGAAATGGTTCACCAGGAAGGCACACTGAGCAACAGGTTGCTTGTCTACCGGTGCGACCTGGGGGGGAAGGGGTACAATAGGGATGAGATATTTTACATTCAAGTTACAAAGATCAACACAGCATACAATTAATTAAGGCAGTTGTTACAAACAGTGTTGCATACATATGTAATTTGTGAGAACTATTAATAAGTGCAATGGTAATAAGTGAACAAGTGCTATCATGAAATAAGGGGTGAAGGAGAGAGAGGATGAGATGACAGATAGTGCAGAGTCATGTCCCAGAGAGACCCTTTCAGAATGCAGGGAACCCTGCAAGGGGACAGGGGATTGGAGTAGGGATTAGAGAGGGAGGGAGAGAGAGGGAGTAAGTGTGATTAACACCTAGGAGGGGAAATAAGGCTTGACCCAAAAAGAGAACCCTTCAGGATGTGATGAACCCTGCAAGGTGGCAAGGAAATTCAGGCGATTGAAAACCCTGCTGTGGTTAGGCGTTGTAATTATAGAGGGATAGTGAGAGGGAAGAATGAGAAATAACACCTGGGAGGGGATGAGGCCTGATCACAGAGAACCCACCAGGCTGCTGGGGACCCTGAAAGGGGACCTGGAAAGCCAAGGATAGGTAGATAGGGGAAGAAAAGGTGGCAAGCTTAGGCATTATATGACCCCATCAGGATGCTGAGAACCCTGCAAGGGGAGTCTGAAGGCAAGGGAAAAGGGGAGAGAGTGTAGGGGAAGGGAGAAAGGTATGCGAACTACCACCTAGGAGGGGCTAGGGTCAGTAGAGGCAGTAGAGTCGATAGATACATTGAGTAAATTCCAATGGGGGATGAACTGTAAAGAGCAAGACAAAGGAAATTAAGGCGGGTCATACAAGAACAGTTAGGTGCAAGATAGTTGGAGAGGGCAGTGTTGATGGAATAGAGGGAGGAGGAGTATCAGATTTGGAGAGGTAGAGAATTCCATATTTTAGGGAAATGGTGAGAGTACCCAGACTGACCGGAGAGGGTGGAGCAGCAGGGGACAGTTAGTGTGCGAGTGTCAATAGATCTGAGGGAGTGGGAAGGAGGAGGGGGTGTTATAAATGAGGGGGAGAGGTAGAAAGGGAGTTCACCCAGCCAGTGTTTAATGGTGAACTTAGTGCAGTGTTAGACGCATCTATGTGTAAGGAAGGGGAAGAAAAGGGCTTGATAGAGATCACAGTGGTGGGTGTGAGAGGGAGCATCAAGGGCAAAGCGGCAGAAGGAGTTGAAGAGAGTGTCCAATCTGGTCAGGGAGGACTTAGGAGTAGAATCATAGACTATGTTGCAGTAGTCAAAAATGGGGAGGATCATCTTCTGGACAAGCTCACGCCTAGCCGTAGGAGGGATGCAATTGTGGTTCTTGAACAAGGCACTGAGCTTGGGGAGCCATTTTTTTCTGGATGGCGTCAATGTGTACAGAGAAGCTGAGTTGTTTGTCTAACCAAACCCCAAGGTATCTGAAGGACGAGGTGTCCTCAAGTAAAGTCCCATCAACAGTGCAGAACGTGGGCAGGAAGGGAAGTCTAGAGAGTCTCTGTTTTGTACCAAAGGCCATGGAGAGTGTCTTCTTGGCGTTGAGGGATAATTGATGGTTTGCAAACCAGAGCTGGACCTTGTTGAAGTCGTGCTGCAAGCTGGATGTAACCTCAGCTGGGCACAAGTCAGATGCATACAGGACAGTATCATCAGTGTACATGTGTATGGTGGAGGAGGGGGAGCAGACAGATGGCAGGTCATTAAGGAAGATGGAGAATAGAAGGGTATCAAGCATGGAGCCCTGAGGGATGCCAGTGCAGATCGGGAGGGGTGGTGAGATGGCATCTGTGATCTTAACTAATTGGGTTCTACCAGTAAGATAGGCCTTAAACCAGTTAGTGGCAGAAGGGGTTAGACCAGCAGATTAGAGGGAACCAAGGAGAAGGGAGTGGGAAACAGTGTCAAAAGCCTTGGCATGGTCAGAAAATATGGCTGAGGTGATTTGGCCATTGTCCATCCCAGAGAGGATGGAGTCAGTGAGCCAAAGCAGGGAGGTGGTGGTAGAGTGTTTTTTTCCTGAAACCAGATTGGAAATAATGAAATACAGAACTGCCTGTACAATCAGAGAGAGTGAGGCAATCTGCAAGAAAATCACAGGATTTATGAAGGAGTAATAATGCATTGATAAACCAAGATGCTCAGGGAAAAACAACAAATACATTGCAGGGGACACCTTTCATTGGAATAATGGAACTGGTTTTGAAACTAGCTTTTGAGGGCTGTACTCTCTTTAACAGGCCAGTCAAAAATCAGAGAAGAGAGACTTTCAAGAGCTAATCTGAAAAATGTTTTGTTCATTCAATAGAAGGTATCACCTGCAACATTTTTTTCCCCTGCATATTTGACGGGGCTAACATGGTATCATGAACGGTACAGTGGTGGTCCATCAGCTGGGAGATGTGCTAGCTCAGTTAAAAGCAATTTATTATATGATTATAGGTACAGTAAAGTCTGTGTCTGCTTCACAAGTGTCTCTCATGTTGGTTGGGTTAGAGGACCACGAATGGAAGCTGAGCAGTTCTGTCTGCTCAGCCAGCACCAGAGACACTTATGAAACAGTAAGAAATACACTTTACTGTACCCACAATTATATTACAACAGACCATCATACTATGATTATGGAGTCAGTCAATTTTTTTGTCAATATTTTCAGTGTATTACTTTTTGGGCCCCCCCATGTAGAAATAGTTTGGCTGGAGGTGAGGATGTCAGACACACGGTGCGAGGAAATGGCTGTATGCAAGAAGTACAGCCATTCTCCTCACTGATTGGCCAGAAACATTCAATTGTTGTATAATTCTAAAACAGCACTGTCCTGGCCTGGTGACGCTGATGGCTGAGTCGCTGGTCACCTTACCTCACGCCACGCCGGTGACCTGTGTTCGGGAACAAGCATGGGCCACCAGGGGTCAGCAGGGGAAGAGAAGGACTGAGCATCTGATGGACTGCTCTCCTTCTCCAGGAAGGGGGGTCCACAGCTGTTGGTGCCCATTCACCCCCTGGTGGAGGCTGGGGTACAGGACACTATGCATCCATATCAGGGAGGAGCAGGGGCAGATGCCTAGAGGGAGCACACGCAGACGTGTGCGCGATCTCCTCCGCCTGGCATCATTGCACGTCCCCAGTTCCAGAGCTAAAAGAAAAATGGAAAATGGAGGGCACCCTGAGTGTGGCTTGATGGCCGTCTGCATGTTCATTGGCTCCACTGCTCCTGGACTGGATCCATACCAGGTGGGGAGTTGGGGGCTCCCCACCACCCCCACTGCAGGGGGTAAGCCACAGGGGTTTCAGGGGGTAGCTGGAAACATGGCAGAGACAGACGGTGGCCAGAATCCCTCTAAGATGCAGGGAAAATGGGAGAGATGATCAGGTAGGAGGAGCAAAAAGTAATAGCCAAAAAAAAAAATAGCACTGTCTTAGTGTGTTTACTGCCTGTCTTAGGGATAGGCTACTTTGTGTCAGATTCTTACCTCCAATAGGATACTTTTAGTGATGTAGACAGAATTAGAAAGGTTTTATTATTTTCAGAGTTGAGGAGCCAGTGTGAGTGCTTCAAGGTCAGCGTTCTTGTATTTAGCTCTGTTGGAGTGCCACATGATTTTTTTTATTTACAATTTTTGGGTTTTGTCCCATTTTCTCCATGTTTCCCAGGGCCCCAGCACACCAGCACCATGCGTGCATGGAGTTGCACGCATGGAGGTGCATGCATGCCCCATGAAGCCAGCTCAAACCCTTCCACTCCTCCCCATGGCCATTGCTGGCACTCCCTCAGGTCAGCACCACCATTCGTCCTCCACCGGGTGGCAGCCAGTGGCCCCACAGTTCCTCCCAGGAGGACAGAGCTGCCTTTTGGTGACTCTATCTCACTCCTCACCCCCACCCAGCCAACCCCCAACAACCCAGGCTCATTCCCAAACCCAGGTCACCAGCATAGCACAAGGTGCAGTGTCCAGCGACTCAACCCTCAGCACCACCGGGCCGGCTTTACCACGTGACTTTCTATTGAAACCAGACCATGAACTCTCTTTCACTCTGAAGATGCAGTAACACCTTAGCATCTTGCTTTCTGTTACAGGACTGTGTGCCTTGTCACAGTCTCTCTCATTCAGCCTGGTCTCCCAGGAGCTAATCCCGACCTTCGATGCTGAAGCAGGGGGCCAAAGTTTGGACTTGTTGATTATCTAAGCTCATATGATACAGGACAGTTCATGAGGCCTGAGATTGTATTTTATCTAAGGATAGAATTAAAGGGATTGCTCTATTTTGAGTCTTTGGTATTCTCATGGAACTGTAACAGGCCGGGCACTCCTTTGTTCTGGACTGGGAGTGAGTGGGGACCCAATTTGTTTGCCGAGAATTTGAAGGCCAAGTTATATTCTGGCCTGTCACTTGCCCCCAACCCTGGTTGGCAGCAGTGGGTCTGGAGAGGTAGCAGTATTACTGCTACATTTCTGGGGTATCTCTCTGGTAGGACTTCATCCCATCCCATTTTTGCCTAGTGCTGTTGGGCCACTGGAGGAGTTCTCTGACTGTGACAGGGTGTCCTGAAAGGACAAACCTCTCTCCTTTGGAGCTCTCCCTGAGATTGCCCTGGTGTGGCCAAGTGAGAGTGGGCCACTGCTGGTTTAATTTGGAATTTGAGACGCAGTTGTACCTGGATACCTTAGAATTTGCATTCTGTGCTCCTGACTGTCCCCATCTCAGAGGCAAAGTGAGGTTTTTTTATGTTTACCCTTGCACTTGCACAAGGTTAACATGTTTGTATGACAGTGGATTTTGAGAAGTGTGTCTCCATCAGTCCAATGAAGGGCAGTCAGCAAGGGCTTCGACAGTGTCAGACCAATCATCAGTCAGGCTGATCGTGACAGTCTTCTGGTCTTGCTGGGTGGAAACTTTGTGTAGTTCAAAGAAAAGAGCCACCCAAATCACAGGGCAGCTTTTTCCTTTGATCTGCATAACACCATCCAGCACGCAGAGCTGATTAGCATCATAATCAGCCTCCAGTGCTGCCCCCCCATGTAAAAATAATCCCTCCCGCTCTCTACCAAGTATCCTTGTATCACCGCCCACTGCTTCCCCCTTCCTTCTTAATTCATTGACACCAGGGTGCCCAATCCCCAGTGCTAGCTAGTATCCCCCAAACCACCCATTTTCACTGTGCAACACCGGTAGGGCCACCCACCACTGGTGCCACCAAACATAACACCAATCCAATGCTCACTGTCAGTACCTGAAATAAAGAAAACCATCCCTCGTAGTCTTTTTTTAAAAATTTTCAATTTCTGTAGTCTGCCAAGTAATTCTCCCACCTCCACCATCATTTCCCATGCCCCTAGAGGTTAAACCACCTCATGAATAGGACAGCTGTAATTTTTCAAATCGTGCCCAAAATGTGTTTTCACACCTGTGGCATGAAATGACATTTCGGATGCTATTTTATAAACGACTTCTGTCATGTTGAGAAGGTAGGGTCACGAAAAGGCCATGGGCAGGATTTTCTAAGCCTGGTGCAAGGCTTGCATCTAGCCGTGCACCACCAACTTAGGTTCTGGATGTATGCGGAAACCTTCGCTGCAACTGCACCCAATTTTCCAATGCTGAGCGCAATTGTGACAGTTTTCACGAATTGTAGCAGCTTGTGCTAAATATCTGGTGCAAGTTCCATAAGAACAGCCCCCAGGATTGCCACAAGGTAGACCAGAGAAAGTTGGTCCACCTTACAGCAACTGCCGCATGGGATAGAAAATCCTGTTAGAGCGCCCTAATACCCATGCACCATATCGTTGATGCACCAGGGCTTGCGGAAATATAGGGGATTTGAAAATCCCACCCTACTTTGAAAATGTGGGGTCAAAATGTATAAAAATAACTAAGTTATAAACAAACACTGATCTGCTCCAACGTTTACTCATAACATTATTTTTACAGATTTTCACCCCTAATGTTCAACATATCCCTTGTGTTACCCCACCTCCTGAACATGACAGGTGTCCTTTTTCAAATACCCACCAAAACATGTTATCACATTAGCACAATGAAATCACCTTTCAGATGGGATTTAAAAAAATGTAATCTGTCTTGATCATAACGTCAGGTCATAAAAAAGGCTGTTGGAAATTCAAGGTCAAAATGTGTGAGCCCACCGAAAATTAAATATTGCCTCTCAACTGTCCTATCCTGGATAAATACAATCTAAAATGTGTAAAAGCAGGACACCACTGAAAATGAGATGTTGCATCTCATCTTGTCTATCCTGGTCAAGTATTTAGTGAAAATGTTTAAAAGCAGGACCCAGTACTGCAGAGCCCCCACTGAACTGGGCATCTAGGCTGCTCTGTCCTGGTAAAAATACGCTGTAAAAGCTGGACCCCACTGAAAATATAACTTGCCTTTTAGCTGGGCTAGCCTGGGTAAATACATTTTAAAAATGGGAAAAAGAAGGGCTTTTTAAAAATGGGAAAAAGAAGGGCCCTATCAAGAACAAGACATTGCATCTTGGCTGTGCTATCTTTGGTAAATGCAGAGTAAACATTGGGAAAAGCAGGTTCTCACTGAAAACAAGATAGAAGCTGAGCTGTGCATCCCTGGGCAAATACAGTACAAAGTTGTGTTAAAGCAGGACCCCATGGAAAATGAGATACTGCATCTCACCTGGTTATCCTGGGTAAATATATTGCAAAACTGGCACTACACCAGAAATATATAGTACAAATGTGTACAAGCAAGACCCGGTACAACAGCAATGCAAGCATTGAACATTCAGAATTGACAAATGCTTGTTTTTTTCTGTTTTATTTTTTATTTTTATTTATTAAAAGTATCGGAATTACAATCCTTTGAGTCATAGGCTCCTTTACAAAGGCTCTGCATCATATTAAGACAACGTACAAAGACAGTGTGGTACAATAGACAGTGTGATACAGAGAATACAGAGGTGTGCAGACAGAGGCAGTCACTGTACAGTTTCCTAGATTCAAATTGAAACTCATTCTGGACATTTCTTGATTTTAGGTGAAATTTGTTATAATTTAGGCAGGAGCACCCTCTACTGGTTATACGTTTGACTGAGTTTTCTTTCAAATAGTATTTTCGATTTGTATGTTTGAGGTGGAGGAATGTTCTTAGCTTCTTGTATATGTAATTGTGTGACTGTGGTATGATTGTGTGGATTTGTGTTAAGGTGTGGGATGTTTTTATCTGTGGGTGAGAATTTTATTAAACTGTGGGTTGCAGTTTTAAATATTGCGAGGCACGTTTATTGTGTCCGCCAGATGAAACTTAGTCTACTCATCAGAGCAGCTACAGCAGTAGCAGCCCTCTGGGGATCTTCCTTGTACCCTTGTAGCAGAGGTCCTTGAGTACTGTCGGGGATTGGGATCTTCATTGTATCCTTGTAGTAGAGGTCCTTGAGTACTGTCGGGGGTTGGGATCTGCCAGGCCTTCAGCTTACAACACAAGTTGACTCCAAGGGTTGACTATGGGGTGATCATGACTGGGAGTGTGAGACTGAGGAGGTACTATGGGAGTGGACAGTACCAAGACAGAGGTCCATACTGCCTGGTACCCATTCCTAGGGCTACTCCACTTTCAATTGGGCAAGTAGTTAATGTAACAGCTGACCCAGCTTCTCCCCTTAGGACAGTTCTACGTAATACT
Source organism: Neoceratodus forsteri (assembly GCA_016271365.2). Lineage (NCBI taxonomy): Eukaryota > Metazoa > Chordata > Ceratodontiformes > Ceratodontidae > Neoceratodus > Neoceratodus forsteri. Next base: position 55,516,541 of record JADMNL010000035.1, read on the forward strand.
AGGTCATTGAGGAATAAAACAGCAGTGATGGAGGCCTGCATAGTGGACTCCTCTGTTGACCTGGTATGCCTCAGACAGACTTGCTTGGGGGACAGCTCTGGACCTGTTTTGGAGTTGCCCATCCCACTGGGTTTTTCTGTGGTGCATTGTCCTAGGTGGACTATGGGGGGCAGCCATCTGCTTTGGGTCTGCATTGGGACAGATGGCGTACTGTTTGACTATGTTGTTCAAATGCATAGCGGTGTAAGGTGGGCTGGGTGGCCTGGTTACAGGTTGCCAAATCATTCTTCTGTACCAACCTCCAGGACCCGGAAATGACTTCCTACAGGAACTAGAGGGTTTCATAGCTGACCTGGTCATGGAGTTTTCCACACTGCTGATGCTGGTTGACTTTAACACTTAGTCAATGATAAAACCTCTCTGCTTGGAAAGCAGTTCCTCCAGTTGATGATATTACTGGACCATGTACAGGCAGTTGCCTCCAGTACTCACCAGCATGGCCACACCTTGGACCTGGTCTTCTCATTATGTCTTGACATTACTGATGTCTGGGTCGATCCAGTTGTTTGGTCAGATCATTCTGCTTTGCAGTTGCCCCCACCCCCCAGTGAAAATGGTCAGAAATCTGGAGCCTGAGCAGCTCCTGGTGGTACTGAACCCTTTGCTATAGTGACGGCTTTTGATGAGGGATTAGAAAAAGCTGTGGAGAGCTATAATGTGGCTCTTACAGTGGTCTTTGATTCCTTAGCACCCTTCCGTGTTCGTCCCTCGATTTTCCACAGCAGGTCTCCATGGTATGATGGAGACAAAAGGACAGCAGTTAGATCATTCCTGGCAGAGGTCCGGGTCTAAGGAGGATAGCTTAGGACTGAGAGCTCACTACAGTGAGTATCAGAGGGCAATCACCCTGAAAACGTCAATGTTCCTTTCACAGGTGATTGCTGCCAGAATTAACCAACTGTCTTAGCTCCTCCACACTGCAGACAGGTTGCTATATCCTATCTGTCTGCAGTTGAGAGGGTTTATTTTTTCACTGCAGATAAATGCAATGAGTTTAATTGTTTTTTTCTGGATAAAGTGTCCTCTAGTCAAGCCAGGATTTCATTGCATGGTCTGTTATGGGTCAGCAGTATTCAGTCTATGGTGTGTGAGAGCGCTCCATTTCGGTGGAGTGAGTTTGAGTCAGTTTTGGTAAAAGATGTCTTGCAGGTGGTCTCAGGACTGTACCCTACCTACTGTAAATTGGATCCAGGACCTACCAGACTTCTTTTTGGAGTGCTGGGGTGGGGGGGGACTGGGTCTGATACTGGCTTTCAAATTTGATCGCTTGTTAGATGTAAACTGTAAATATACATATATATATATATATATATATATATATATATATATATATATACTGTATATACACATAGAAACATAGAATTTGATGGCAGATATGCTTGGCCCACCTAGTCTGACCATTTTCCTACCTAATAGATAAGCTGCAGATCCTAGTTCACTGACAGCTTACTTCCTCCTACCCCCCCACTAGGACTGCCTTATGTCCTCTGTCCCATGCATTCTTGAATTCCCCCACTGTTCTTGACTCCACGACCACCTCAGGGAGGCTTTTCCATGCATCCACAACCCTCTCCATAAAAAAAATACTTCCTCACATTACCTCTGAGCCATCCCCCCATCTTCAAATTGTGCCCCCTTGTTCTTGCACATCTCCTTTTCTGAAAGATGCTACCCTCTTGGACTTTGTTGATTCCCTTGAGGTACTTGAAAGTTTCCATCGTGTCCCCTTCTCTCCCTTCTTTCCTCAAGGGTATACATATTAAGCTCCTTTAGTCTTTCTTTGTATGTCTTCTGGTGCAGACCCTGCACCATTTTGGTTGCCCTCCTCTGGACAACCTCCACTCTGTCTATGTCTTTGTGAAGATGGGGTCTCCAGAACTGCACATAGTACTCCAGATAGGGTCTCACCAACTGTCTGTACAGAGGGATAACAACTTCCTGTTTTCTACAATTGATGCCTCTCCTTATGCATCCGAGTATCCCCCCAGCCTTCCTCACTGTCTTCTCACATTGCTTGCCCACCTTTAGGTCATCTGATATAATTACCCTCAGGTTCCTTTCCATTTTTACTGTTGTCAGTATCTCACCCGCCATTGTGTACTCTTTCCCCTGGGTTATTGTTTCCCAGGTGCATTACCTTGCACTTCTTTGCATTTAATCTGAGCTGCCATACATTTGACCATTCCTCCAACTTTGCCAAGTCCCTTCTCATCCTTTCCACTCCATCTTGTGTATCAACCCTGTTGCAGATCTTTGTGTCGTCTGCAAAGAGACATGCTTTTCCTTCCAGTTCCTCTGCAATTTCACTTATAAAGACATTAAAAAGGACCGGTCCCAATACTGAACCCTGAATTACCCTGCTAGTAACCCTCCTTTCTTCACTGTGGACTCCGTTTACTACTACCCTTTGTGTCCTGTTGTCCAGCCAATTTTTTATCCAGGCTACCACCTTAGAACCCACTCCAAGGCTGGCTAACTTGTGTATTAATCTTTTGAGTGGGACTGTATCAAATGCCTTGCTAAAATCTAGGTAGGCCATGTCCACAGCCCCTCCCTGGTCTACTACTTTGGTCACCCAGTCAAAGAAATCTATTAGATTCATCTTACATGACCTTCCCATCGTGAATCCATGCTGCCTTGGGTCCTGTGCCCCACTGGCCTCTAGGTACTCAACAATTCTTTCCTTCAGAAGTGATTCCATCATTTTCCCTACCACTGAGGTCAAACTAACTGGTCTGTAGTTTCCTGCCTCTGTCCTGCTCCCACTTTTGTGAAGAGGAATCACATCTGCCCTCTTCCAGTCCTCAGGTACCACCCCATCCTCACAATGGGGGAAGGTAGTAACAACAACAAAAATGGAAGGGACCTGAGCATAATCATATCAGATGACCATAAGGTGGCAAGCAATGTGAGAAGGCAGTAGGGAGGGCTGGGAGGATACTGGGATGTATAGGGAGAGGCATCACCAGCAGAAAACAGAAAGTTGTTATCCCCCTGTACAGATAGCTGGTGAGACCCCATCTGGAGTACTGCGTCCAGTTCTGGAGACCCCATCTCTGCAAGGACATAGACAGAACAGAGGCAGTTCAGAGAAGGGCAACTAAAATGGTGCAGGGTCTGCAAGAGAAGCCATACGAGGAGAGGCTAAAGGAGCTTAATATGTATACCCTTGAGGAAAGGAGGGAGAGGGGGGACATGATAGAAACTTTTAAGTACCTCAGTGGAATCAACAAAGTCCAAGAGGGTAGCATCTTTCAGAAAAAGAGATGTGCAAGAACAAGGGGACACAATTTGAAGATAGAGGGGGGACGGCTCAGGAGCAATGTGAGGAAGTATTTTTTCAGAGAGAGGGTGGTGGACACATGGAACAGCCTTCCTGAGGAGGTTGTGGGGTCTAAAACTGTGGGAAAATTCAAGAATGCATGGGACAGACATAAGGCAATTTTTGTGGGGGTAGGAAGAAATAGTCTGTTGATTAAAAAGGGTCTGCAGCTTAACCTTTAGGTAGGGAAATGGGCAGACTAGGTGGGCCAAGCAGTCCTTATCTGCTGTCAAAGTCTATGTTTCTATGTTTCTACTCCTCCTCTTTTGCCTTCCCTGTCCCTCCTGTAGATTGTGTATCCTGGTATGTTGACATCCCAGACATGGTTCTCTGTGTACCATGTTTCTGTGACTGCCGCAATATCCAGGCAACCCTCTTCCATCAAGGCCACTAGTTCAGGGAGCTTGTTACACAGACTACGGGCATTGGTACTCATCACCCTCCACTTTTTGATTGTCTTACCCCTTTTAGCCCCATCCCTGTCCTTACTGCCTTTGCCTTTTTTTACATTTACCTCTGTCTTGCTCCCTAATATATATATATAGACTGATTTACTGTGTCTAGCTAGCTAGCAAGCTAATAATCTAAGCAGGAAAACAACTGTAATGTTACATCAATATATTTTTTCCTAGACTCTGGGAATGAAGCACCAGGCCTCCCCTACTGGCCCATCTACTGGCCCATCATCGTTGTGTTATTGTCCTTATCATCATTGCAGTGATCAAAATGTCGCTCTTTTGTGGATGCCAAAAGAAAGGTAATACAGCCAGACAAAGTTTAAAATGTTTGCTCAGATCTTCAGAACATTTGCACATGCAGAACTGGAACGCATTTTGTGTAGTGGGGGAACAGATGCCAGCCCAGAATTTCTAGGGACATAAACCGAATTCACCATACATTATCTTCCTCATTCTCATGATCTGCCGGGACACAAGAAGGAGTTTATACAGGAAATCACAGACTTCATTGCTGAGAGGGTAGTGGAGTTTCCCAGATGCCTGGATCAATGATGAGCTCTCGCAGTTTCTGTAACTGAAGTGTTCGGATAGCAATCATAAAATAATGCTGAATATTAATGCTATGGTCTGGTTCTTTTTCTGAAACAAAAAACACTAAGCCACATACTATAACAGTTTTGAGCAGATATGGTAACCTTCTAGAGTCTGTCCCTTATCTGGGTACTTAATTCCTGCTTTTTAAGCTTTGGCCCTGACTTGTGAGACTGAGGCTGATATGTATATTACCAACTGACAGCACACTTTTTCTTGATCGTTTTTGCAAATGATATGTACGATTTCTCCAAAGAAGGGAACAGCAGGTGACATCTTGTACTTCAGAGTGAAAATGTTAAAATGACCCATATAAATGAAAACTTCAAGCTATATAATTATCATTCTGCTTCCCATCTCATTAAATTTGAAAATGAATTCATCACAAACTGAAATATACCTTGGATAAACCTGCACTCCAATCAGAGTATGGAACCCCTTTTAGAGGTGAGATGTTTCCACTATTTGAGATATATATATATATATATATATATATATATATACTGTATATATAGATGTTCCTGTTTGAAAAGAATAGGCAAGGTTATGCCAGTATGTTAAATGTTGTCTTTGAAAAACAACTAAAATGTTTATTTCTTCTGTTTTATAGATTCTCAGCTCAGTCAAATGTAAGTGTAGTAAACAGAATCAGTTGCTTACATTTTGCTTCATGCAATAAGTTCAGTCCATAATTCGTCATCACCAAAATAATAAATTAAGAAGTGGTTTGGGATGTTTCTCCTTTTATCTCCTCTCACCCAGGAATTAAAATGTCTACAGTGAATTGAAGATAGATGGTAAGCAAAGCTGCTTTTTATTTATTCTTGTCCTGAAACTCGTAATACGCATGCTGGTGTAAGTACAGTACTGCAGTGAGCAAGAAAGCAATATGGGCATAGGAAGACTTTACGATCAGCTAGCGATGGATGTAGCTGTTTACAAATAAAAATATTAACTTTTTAATTTTTGGTCATTGCACAGTGGTTAATGGGTGGGCATTTATTTTATCAGCTGAGTGTGAGGTGGGTTTTGGGAACTTCAGTATGAAAGGTGGAGTCAAGTCTGTGTGGCAGGTGGGAATGTAGTTCAGTGGGAAGAGAACACATCAAATGGAAAAGCTGCAGATAGCTGACTCTTGCTTTCCTCTGTGACATACAGCAGCTACATGGTATATACAAGTTATTGTAGCAAACTAACTGCAGGAGGTCACTACTAGGGTAAACAGCATTGAGAGTGCATGCCAACCCATGCACAAGTACTACAAACTATATATTGTAGTGGCACGATAATGCCACTGTATGTAGGGTTGTGTAGGCTGTTTAATGTTAAACCCATAACTTTGCACTTTTGTAGCTTTGCCCCCATTCAACAGAATTCTACAAAATTTTGCAAGTGTGGTCTTGGGGGGCAAGGTCTCTTGATTTGGTAAGTTTTATTTTGGTCACATGTGCAGATTCGGAGATCTGCATAGTGCGTTTTTAGGAAAATCGTTGGGTTTTGTTGTTTTTTTTTTGTCACTTACAGCCCAGACAGGGAATTTTATTCTGACATTTTCAAGGTGGAAGGGCCTCTTGTTGGCTTGGTGAAAAAAATATTAAGCCATTCCTCAGTTATAAGGATTTGAAATTTCAGTTCTAAGTATGCTCATTAAGGTCTTTCAGATAGATGTTTGATACAGAAGAAGCGTCTTTGAGATTCTTCCTTCGTGAGCCAAAATTCTTCTTTCATATGGCTGCCATCTTGTTTTTACTTAAACAAATGATAAAAACCTAATGCAAATTATGTATAGAAAACAAACACATAACACTACGTACATGGTACCCATTTAGCTAGACTCTGGTGTTTGTTTGTTGTTTAAAACTGCCCTGGAAATAATGTTTCTGAGCACCTGAAAATTCAGGATGCCCAGCTTGGTGAAAGGAGCCATTCACCTGTATTCTCTGTATGAGAACAGTGGAATTTTCTTGACTTGTGAAGCTACAGGTGGAGTCCTGATGCTGGCTTCAGTTTCATCAGAGAGTCAGCAATCATGCTCTCTCTCTCTCTCTCTCTCTCTCTCTCTCTCTCTATGTCCCCTCTCCTATCTATCTATCCATTTATCTACCTACCTATTATCAATGTATATATTTTTGTTATAAGCAGATCAGGGTGCCCACCCCTGGTACAACTTCTCCTGACCCCCTCCCCTCCACATCACCTTCTCCCCATTTTATTATATTTTAATTAAATAATCATAAACTGGGGTGCCAAATCCGATGCCACTTCTTTCCACCTCCCCTCATTCTAATAATCTCCTCCCCAAAGAAATAGGTGGCAGCACCTGGGTGTCCACCCCTAGTGTCACTGAACACCATCTACTTGTTACTGGGGTGCCCAATCCCCAGTGTTGGCTTCTGTCCCCCTGCAACTTGTATTTCATTGTACTCTCACAGGTCATACCTGAAAATAGGCAAATGTCTAGTGTACTCACCTGGTCAACAAAAGCTAAATAAATAAATAAAATAAAGACTCACCACACAGACTGACACCAATGGCTATGCTGAAAGGATGGCTTCTGCAGAGCTGGAGCTCTCAGAGCTACTGCTCTGCTCTGCTCTGTGTACTTAGCTGGCTGGACATCATGCTGGTATGTGGGCTGCCAATATGGAAAGTGACCTCCTTCATCAATAACAATATTATAGTGATGTAGATTATCTGGGTGGACCAGTGGATGAACTGTGTGGTGCAGAGCACTGTCCAGCTGCAGTGCAAAGTGTATGACTCCATCCAGGAACACTGTTTTCCAGGTCACATATTTGAGATCTGCTGTAGCCATGGACTCTAAAGGGGGCTGCATAAGCTGGGTAATGTAACTATTCAGATCCCACATGGGAGTAGGCTCTCTCTATGTGGTGGATGCAAGTGTAACAATCCCTTAAAAAAAACTTTTCAAACACTGGCTTAGATGCAAGTGAGGCTGGCTTACCTGCTGACAGGTAAGCTGAAACAGCTGCTAGGTGCACCCTCAAGGTGGCAATAGTAAGAACTGTGGAATGCAAATGGGCTATAGAGTTCAAGACTACTGAGAGGTTGGTCTGGGTATGATCCAAACCCCTACTTTGACACCAAAAGGAAAATCTTTTCCATTTTGAGGCATAAGTCTTCTTAGCAGAAGATTTTCTGGAAACCCTGAGGATGTTCATAACTTCTTCCGAGAGATGTAATCCTATATACTATAAGTCTTCAAGAGCCATGCCTTGAGTCTGAGGGATAACAGGTTGGGGTGCATGATCCTGCCCTGAGAGGAAGTGAGTAGGTTGTACCTCCTGGGAAGGCTGATTGACCTGGCTACTGACAATGATAGGAGCATGGAGTAAGTACCAGAGCTGCCTGGCCCAATCTGGGGCAATGACAATCATTGATGCTGGTTGGAGCTTAAGTTTGTTTAAGACTCTCAGCAACAGGGGAAAAGGAGGGAAGGCGTACAGAAACCTCCCTGGCCAATCCAGCAGAAGTGCATCCAGAGGAATTGTACCCTTCGTGCGGGGCCTGCAACAATATTGTGGGAGCTGGAAATTGTCTGGAGCTGCAAAAAAAATCTACCTCTGGAGTGCCCCACCTTTTGAAGATGGTCTGTAAAACCTGTTTGTTCTGTGACCACTCATGGTGGCTTTGGTTTATTCTGCTGAGGGCATCCGCTAGGGCATTGTATTTGCCTGGAAGGTGAACAGCTGTGAGGGAAACCTTGAGGGAGTAGGCCAAGGTCCAAATCTTCATTGCCTCTGTACACAGAGGAGTTGACCTTATTCCTCCCTGCTTGTTTATGTAGTACATGATGGCTGTGTTGTCTGTTCTGACCTGCACCACCTGCCCTCTGACTTGATTGGAGTATAACTGAAGAGCTAGCAGAACTAACCTGAGCTCTAGAAGATTCACATGCAGGAGGAATTCCTGCTGACTCCATGTGCTGTGGGTTGTAAGGTCTCCCGGATGTGCTCCTCATCCCAGGAGGGATGCATCTATTGTGAGTATGAGGGAGGAGGATTGCTGTAAGAAGAGAACCCCTAGCCTGAGATTGTCTCTGTCCTGCCACCACAGAAGGGCCTGCAGGAAAGTGGCTGTGACTGGAACTAGTTTTGACAGAGAATCCTTTCTCTGAGACCAATACTCTCTCAAGTGGAATTGTATGTTTCTCATATGAAATCTGGCTCCTGGCATAGTTGCTGTGGAATCTGCCATCTGCCCCAACAATTGGAGGGAGTGTCTTGCTGATCTTGATGCATGAAGCTTGAAGGAGTCGGCTACCTGGATGAGGGTGTCCACCCTATCCTGAGACAGGTAAGCCATTCCTCTCTTTGTGTCAAGTTCTGCCCCTATGCATTTGAGGAGTTGGACTGGCTCCAGAGCAGACTTTTTGTGGTTCACTAAGAACCCTAAGGAAGATAGAACATTTTGTGTTAGGGACAACGCCTCCCTGACTTGCTGGGGAGATTGCCCTACTATCAGTCAGTCATCTAGGTCGGAAACAACTGACACTCTTTGTTGTCTCAAATGAGCCACCACTACTGCCAGACACTTTGTGAAGACTCTTGGAGCAGATGTGAGTCTGAAATGCATTGCCCTGAACTGGTAATGACCTGATGGTAGCCTGAACCGGAGGTATTTTCTATGTGACTTTCTGATTGGGATGTGAAAGTATGCATCCTTGAGGTCTATCGATGCAACACAGTCTCCTTGTCTCAGACAAGAAAGTATGGTGGTCAGAGTGACCATCTTGAGCTTGGGTTTTGTTAGATGCTTGTTTAAGTACCTGAGATCCAGAATGGGGTGCCACTCCCCTGTTTTTTTCACTGTAAGGAAATATATTGAATACAGTCCCTTGCCCAGGTGCCTGGGAGGTACTGATTATATTGCCTGGAGTGCAAGGAGATTTGAAACCTCTGTTTCTAACAGGGTTGTTTCTGATGGGGAAGATGGATAGAAGGCTCTTGACCTAAGCCTTTCAGAGCCTTGAAGTTTAAGACGTTCCTGGTCCGCTACTTCCAGGACTCACTTGTCTGTGGTGATGGTAGTCCATTCCTGGAGATAGTTGGCCAACTTGACCCCTACTGGACATGGGGAGGTGACCTGAACAATTCTCTCAGGGTGTCTGCTTCTGTTGAGCTACTGGCTGCACAGTAGGGCTGGTGCGGCCACTACCCCTTCTGCCCCTACCTCTAAAGTATCCCCTGGCTGGTACTGGGGAAAAACTTGAGGCTTGAAAAAGAGCCTGTAGGGATGTCTGCCTCTGCCACTCCTAGAATGGTGCTTCTGGTGTGTGGTAGCTTTCTCTTTCACTGCTGCACTTCTGTAAGCAGCTTTATACGCATCCATTTTTTTCATGTATGCCTCTGTTTGCTCTCGAAACAGAGACACTGGATCACAGGTAAAATCCATAGCTTATTTTGGGTGTCTTGAGTAAGGCTAGTGGCTCTAAGACACACAAACCTCCTCAGAGACATCACTGATGCCATCTGTCTGGATGCAGTGTCATTTGCATCCTCTGCCATGCTGAATTATGTCTTAGATGCTTCAGTACCCCTCTTAGCAGCCTCCTCCAGGTCAGCAGCCATGGGAGGGGGAACTGCTTTAGCCACTTCCAGAACTGTAGACCATATGCTTTTTTGGTATCTTGCTAAGTAGGTCATATATGAAGTTTGTCTGATAGCCAGAGAAGAGCCCAAATACATCTTCTTGGCAATAGAATCCATCCTCCTAGAGTCTTTTTCTGGAGGATGGGAGGCCAGAGGGATGCCAACCTTGTCATAAGCTGCAACCTGCACCACTCCCTCATGGTGCTTCTCTTTTCTTTTCTTTTTAGCCGCGATGACCTGTTCAGCAGCCTTATCTGTGGTTCTTTTCCTAGTGGAGCTATTGCCCCTGTCACAGGGCAGCCCCTCCGGTTCAGTCGGTTGCTCATCGGCCGGATTAGTAGCCTTCTCAGCCATTTTTTCCTTTAGTCTTTTCTGCCTTCTTTCAAGGGTGGACAGAGAAAAATTGCCACAGATTTCACAGTCTGTCCAAAGGTGGTCAGACCCCAGATAGACTAAACAAATCAGATGAGTATCTGCTTTGGCAAAAAGTTCCCCTCACTCAGCACAGTGATGGTAACCTGTAGGTCCTGTTTGTTTTTTAGGCTTCTGTGACATAACCCAGCCGCACACTAAACACAGATTTCTGTTTCTTTTTTTTTTTTCCCTCGGTTGTTTAGATCGATGATAAATTGACAGGAATGACTCTGAAGTTTAAAGAGAAATTTAGCTCAGGGGTTTAGCCCAGTAAAAAGGTCCACACACAAAAAAAAACAGGAGTTACCCCAGTTAAACTAACTAACTTAACCAACTATACCGAGGTGGATAAAATGAGATTAATCTATCTAAGAAGTACAAAATATAAGAAAATAAGTCATTGGATTCCTCCCGGTTGAGAAACCGAGAAGAAAAATGACTACTTATTCTAAACCAACTATATCTAAACAATTACTACCTGAAACCAAGGGCAGTGAAAAGAATAAAAAATAAATTTACTTAGCAAAAAAACTGAGAAAATGAAACTTTCTTCAAGCAATGAAGGAAAGGTCTGCGAAGATGTCTTACTGAGGCAAGCGGAGTAAAGAATTTGATGGTTAAAAGTTGTTTACCAGAGACAGTGATTTGAAAACAGAGCGCGAGCCTAGCATTCCATCATTTGCATAGGTTCTATTAACCATTTCAGCTCCGGGGCAGTTCTACTGCATAAGTCAGAATACAGTAAGATTTCTTGATGTTTGAAGTGGGAAAATTTCACAGTGTGGTTCATTTTAATACTGCTGTGTGAAGTTCAGTTTTCAATTCTTTGCTGTTTATTTGTTTTGTTTTTCTGTTGGCTCATTTTTTAAACATTTACTTAAATTTGTATTTAATTTGCACGAAGAAATTACCCATCTGCCATGTTTATGTGCTGAATATATTCCCACAAAGCACCTCTGAATGTAACTTATACATTGCGTGCGTGCTCGTGCTCGTACTTGAGATATAGGCAGAGCAGGAACAGAACTGCGGTTGTTCGTCTAAACCCCTGGCAGTGAGGTTTAGATACTAAACTTTGTTATAAAAGTATATGATTTGTTGTCTGTTGCTCCTCCCATGAAAACTAAAGTCATGTTTAGTAAATGTCCTTTTTTTATTGCATGTTACCCCTGTCGCCACAAAACGCCAGCGTTGTGTTTCAACTTGACATAAACTAGTCAGCTGAGGTTTCACTCAGGAGCAGTGCTCAAGCTGCTTGATCCCAAGGAGCAGAGTCCAAAACTCAACAGGACACTGTAGTACAGAGTGCCAACTGTTGTTTACAGACCATAAAATAAAAAGAACTAGTTAGTAACAAGCTGAGCAAAAAAATGTATGATGTGTACAGTACAGAGCAAGATTAGAACCCATACAAGCAAGGGATAAGCAGCAAATATATAAACCACAAAGCTTTAACCGCACACCACAGACCCACCTGCACAAAGCAAGTTTAAAATGTTTGTCTTAACATTTTTAATTTTGTTTCAGTGATTTAAAAAAAATAGGCAAATGAAACACATGCAGAGAATTAAGATGTCTCTAACAAACTTAGGAGATAAAAATCCAAAAACGGTTTCTCCACTAACGCTGAACTCAGGACCCAGTGCTCACACTCCTTGATCAGGAGGAGCACTGTCCAGAAATCATCACGCCATTGTACTACAGAGTGCCCACAATGTTTTACTGACAATAAAATAAGAACAAGTTTGTAAACGATCAAGCTAAAAAAAAGGTTTGCTGTCTGCATAGGGATCAAGAATCGAACCCGTGCCAACAAGGGATAAGAAGCAAAAACTCCAAAGCTAACAGCCCTCACCAGTACACCACAGAGGTCATCTATTCAATGAAGGAGTGAAAGGTTAATCTTATCATTTCAATTTCAGTTTCGGTGCCTATAAAAAAAAAAAGAGCTGATCAGCTTACATGCAGACAATTAAATCTGCTCTAACAAACGCAGATAATTTTAACAGCTAACCCTTCACTCTGGACCACTCCCCAAGGTTCGTGATCTGCAGGGAGTCTGGTCCAAAAATCAGCACTTCACTGCACTACATAGTGCCCACAATTGCTGTTGTCAACAGGTTGCAAGAAATAACTTCCAAAATAATATGAATCCTGTCAAATTCAGTTTTCAGTATAATTTACACAGTGGCTACAGATGTGGTGAGCGTATGATCGTGTATCATACTGCAGCTACTATAACAGTTTGCAAATCTGTCTTTTCCCTGGAACAGCATATGGCAATCGTGCTACACACAATGGCAGTCACATGTAAAGTAAATCAGTTAGACATACCTCCACAGAAAAGGGTGAAGTGTCAGTTGCTAACTGCAGGCAATAAAGTATCACAGAGAGAGTTGACATTGGTCTGTTGGGGGAGTCATGTGTTAATTGCTTAACGTATCTTAAGTCACACTATGCAATCTCCATGGATGGGAACAGTGAAATTTAAAAAGCGTTGCACTGCTTATTTTTCACCCCAAGTTTAATTTTTTTTATTTTCTGAAAGGCCTTGTACACCACTGGTTGTCAAATTAAGAAAGGAGTTTACTTCTAAATGCATACGCAAGATGAACTATCACCACTGAGAGACGGAGAAAATGTTTGATAGGTATACATGCACTGGTGTAAACAGTTTGAGAAAATAACTCCAGACCTGTGAGAGATTATGAAATGTGCAAGGTTTGGATGTTGTGGGAGGAAAAAGATTTGAACAGATTATACATCCTTTACTGAGTCTGTAAAACCATGCTCTGTTTTTGCATTCAACAATATATGAGTACTTGAAAAGAATGTGAGAGTAGACTAAAAAAGAGGGGAAAAAAAGGTTACTATGCTGTTGTGTGCATGTTGGAGAGTCACTCAATTCTGACTTGCTAGACCAAACTTTAGGACATAAAAATATATATCATGAATCACTAAATATCAATGTTAATAATAACAGTTTTATTTTCACTCACTCAAAGTCAGAACTGGCACTGCCAGAAACAACATTGCTAGGACTAGCATGGGCCATTATTTTTTCTATCAGCGGTTGCCACTTCAGAACGGGAGCACACAGAAACAATAATAACTCAATGCATTATGGGATTATACAGGTGCAACATGGTAAGCATTCTGGGTCACACCAATACCATGATGCAGTTGGTTTTAATATGGAGATCCTTGTGAGAGTGTTTTCCCGTTGGGAGAGAAAGAATGAGTATTATAAAAATATTTGATGACATCCGTGCTAACAGGTACTCAAAGCAACATTTACAGTTGAATTTAACTTAACTAAATGTAAAAATCACATTACCAGTTTGTTGCACTGCTGCTTTAAGTGGACCAGGGTGTGCACCCCTGTACTGCTTCTCTTGCCTCCCACCCTTCCGTTTTGTTCACTCTCCCTTTTAGTATGTCATAATTAAATAATAGTGGACCGGGGTGCCCACTCCTCTTACTTCTATTCACTCCTTCCCCTTCAGGTCATCCCCCACTCAAATAAATAGTTGTTAGCATCAGGGTGCCCACCCCCAGTGCCACTGAACATCATCTTGATACTGGGGTTCCAATCCCCAGAGTTGGCTTCCATTCCCCTGCTATAAAGAAAACCATCCCTCATTGATCTTTTTTTCTTTTTGGTAACCAGTAAAAAAAGAAAATGGTACCTCACTGACCTGACCCCCCCACACACACACACACCCTGCCCACCCCAACCTCCTACTCAGCACCCACCATCCCCCCATACACCACCACACCCTCACACAGCTGAATATGCCCCACAACACAGAACCACTCTCCAGTCAAAGGCACAACTTGTTGCTGGAACCGGTGACTGCAATATGAGAACATAAGGTAAGTGCATTTAATGCATGTGTATACGGTTTTAACTTTTTTCATAACTTTGTCATTTTTAAACTGTTTTACATCAGATTTTCAACATAGCCTTTTTGGGACCTCACCTCATGAACAACAACAGTGAAATTATGCAAATCTGTCCTGAAAGGTGAGTTCATGGTCTGTGCGGGAAATCACATTTTGGCAGGATTTAACATTTTTCTCTGCCATTGTTCATGAAGTGGGGTCATAAGAAAGCAATGCTGAAAATCTGGAGTAAAAATATTAAAACCAAAAAAGTTAAGAGCATACATTGATATTTTCCAACGCACACTCAGAACTTTGATAATTTTCACTATTTTGATCCCAGATTTTGAACATAGCCATTTTTAACACCATGCCATGAACATGATAGCTGTTATTTCTCAAATCCTAGCCAAAATGTGTTTTCACACCTGTGCCGCGGAATGACACTTCAGTCAAAATTTGAAACTTTTCACCTTCCAGGTTCATGAGGTTGGTTCCTAACAAGCCTATGTTGAAAATCTGGGATCAAAATATATACATATAAAAAAAAACAGTTATGAAGGTACATTGACATTTTTCTATACCCATTCATAACTTTGGTCATCTTTGACATCCGACACTGCTCAGAAGTGCAGGGTCAGTTGGATCCTGCACTTCTGTAGGTGGACAGAGTCTTTCTTTGGTGCAGGGTCCAGACAGGCATGCATGCCTGCATCTCTTCACACAAGTCCAATTCCACAATCTGAAAAAGAAGTGGAATTCTTTGCAAAAACTTGCATTAATGCACCAGTTAGGGTTCAACTTAATGCAACACAAGTAGGGAAATGTAGCATTACGGTTTCTATCCCTAACTCCCCACCCCACTCCCAAGCAACAAAAAGAAAAAATTAGGGTTTGGGGTCTTCTGAATCTTGGCAAATTAGTGGTGGGGTCTTCCTTGGGGTTGTTAACCCTAATGCTCACCTCTTCCCCTCCAGCCTGTAGCCTCTTGTCTGAAGCATGAGATACAGCACCAAGCCAGTGCTTCATAGTGATACACTCTTCAAAGGTAGAGAAGTTGCGTCTCGCCACATGATGCCAGTACAGTGTGTTGTAGCTTTCTTCAAAATATCCCAGTCAAACCACAGAAACGTAGGAATTGTCGGCAGATAAGGGCCTTCACTTTCGGTATTCTGTGTCTTCCCTTCTACTCTTGGTCTCATGCTTTATTATGCTACAGAGAGAAAAGATTGGAGGAACACAAACAAAGTAGCAGTACAGGTGAGACTGGTAACACCTTTAAATATTTGTGCATTTGAATAATTTCCTGCTTCATTCATTCTATCCTTGACATTCTTTGGCTTTTTGTTCTCCAAAAAGGAATTGTTTGACTTTATTTATTGCTGCAGTATGCGATGCGGTGCTCTGTTCAGTAGTAATTGCACTGTCTGTTTTAAGTACAGCAGACACCCCTGTAGGACAGTGCAGGTGATGCAGGGACTGGTGCACCTGCAGAGCGACCAGCTCAAGTACCAACAGGAAAGGAACAGCCAAATTAAGTGCAGGGCCTCAGCCTAATAGATGGTTGTGCCCTCGATAAAGCTTCAATAAAGTGACATGTTAAGGTATTAGAGTTGGGTCCTTTTGTTAATTCATCTTGTAGATATCATTGCAACAATCTCTACACATTGTATTATATAGCACTGTTATCCTACTATTGCACATCTGCTATGCTGAGGCTAAGAACTTAATCTGACTGTCCCTATTTTAAGTAGCGGCAGCTGAAATTTTACTTTTGCAAAAATTGTAAAAAAATCATATTTTTTTTGCAGTTTTGGAGTTGCAAAAAACATCAGACGTGGTCATTTTTTTGCAAGTGGTAGAATCAAACAAAATAAGTGATCAGTTGAGCACAGAGAATGGATCCCAGCATTCTGTTTACAATAGCAGTTCATTATTGGCTGTAAGGACTGCAAGTAAGCCAATCAGAATGTAGGATTCCACACTCAGAGTTCCATGATGTTTATAATTAAGCAGCAGTAAGACATGGCAGGGTGTGAGTTATTGTGGGATAACAGAAGTTCTGATATTCCACAATTACACTCACCCTGGAGTGCCTCATTCTGATTAGAAAATGGTTCCTCTTTTTTTTTATTTTAAAAACCTAATAAGGTTCAAAAAGTTAAGTATTTCTGAGCTGTGCTATTGTGCTGGAATAAGCATGGACATGTAGTCACATCTGACCAATCACATGTCTAGATCTCTATTTCCCATTTTATAATGGTGATTAGAAAGGAACATAAAGCTATGCATCTTCCACTCCAATGTTTAAAAGCAAGGACTACAGTGGAGTCAACTGGAGAATAGATCAGCTTTTTAGTTTGAGGGGTGGGGGCTCTTCAAATAAGGTATCATAGTTGCAGTGCTATGTATAGAAAGTTGTGATCTTTAATGTCTGCATTCTATGTCTAATCAAATTAATTTAAACTTAGGTGGTATGGCACAATTGTGGGGGGGGGATACCATGAGTTATTCTAACCCTAGGGGGTCGTGAGACATGAGGCACAGCTAAATGCCTCCTGCCCCTTTGGTTTAGAATGAAAAGGTTCATTCAGTCCCTGAAGTGCCTTAAAGAGCAACTCTGCACTTCAGTGTGTATTCTAATAAACATACTTATCATAAACCTAACATTTTTTATTAATGGTTTTCCAGTATAAATTCTATTTGTTTTTGAAATGCTGTTTTTTTACACATTGTTTCTTCACCTCCTTGCCTGAGGAACTATCTCCAGCATCTGCCTAACCCGCTCTCTACCTCCCACTGTGGCGACCGCAACTACTCTCTCACAATAGGGGGAGTGGTATTGACGACCAACAAACAAGAAAGAGACCTGGGGAAATCATGTCTGATTACTTAAAGGTGACCAGGTAGTGTGAAAAGGCAGTTGAGAGAGCTAGTGGGAAGCTGGGGTGCAGAGGGAGAGGTATCACCAGCAGAAAAAGGGAAGTGGTGTTGCCTCCGTATAGATCACTGGCTAGAACTCACCTGGAGTACTGTGTCAAGTTCTAGAGGCCACACCTCTGGAAGGACATAGACAGGATGGAGGCAGTGCAGAGGAGGGCAACTAAAATGGTGCAGGGTCTTCGTGGAAAGCCTTATGAGGACTAACTGAAGGACCTCAGTATATACACCCTGGAGGAAAGAAGAAAGAGGAGGGATATGATACAGACTTTCAAATACCTCAAGGGTAAACAAGGTTCAGGAGGGAAGCATTCTTCAGAGAAAAAGATGCACAAGAACAAGAGGTCATGCTGTGAAGCTGGAGGGGGTAGACTCAGGGGAGATATGAGGAAGTGCTTCTTCACAGAAAGAGTAGTGGATGTCTGGAACAGCCTCCCAGCAGAGGCGGTGGGGGCAAAGACTGTAGCGGGGTTCAAGAATGCATGTGATAAGTATAAGGGAACCACAGTGGTAAGGCAAGAGGGGGCAGAGCCAGAGATCAAGTAGGGTCTGTGCTAATACAGAAGACAGGGAGAAATGGGCAGATTAGGTGGGCCAAGCGGCCCTTATCTGCCATCAAATTCTATGTTTCTAGAACCCAGAAGTGTTCTAGCAATCCCGTTTTTCACAGTGTATTCTTGTTTGGTTTATTATATGTTACTATGTATCTGATGAATATAAGAGTGGTCTCATGCACAGTCTCAGGGTAAGAAAACTGCATACTGAAAGTGAGCAGCTCTGATACCTATCGAATGTGAGACCACTCTAACAACCGTAATGGTTGTCTCCAAGGATTATCAATATATTATTGATCAAGGAAGGAATCTAAAACTCCGCTGCTAAACATGCCCATTCTCAGGGCCACTGCGCACGAAACACTCGCTGCAATATAAGTGTCTCTCACACACTCACACACGCACACTCGCGCATGTGTGCACACTCATACACACACAGAGTAAAGCAGTGCTCCCTTTAGTTAGAAGTGTTCTGTTACCCTGTAATGTTTTGTATTCTACATGATTTGCCTATTTTGTAAACATATATTATTTAAACACCAAACCTTCTTGAGATCCTGAACTGTGGTGGGTGAGTGGGTGGGAGATGGGGACAATGCTAATCAGCAGTGCTGCTGTTCAAGTTTGTGTGACAGGGTTTATTTATTTTATTTATTTATTTAAATTTTGGTAACCGGGTAAACCCACTGTGACCATGACAGTCCCTTTTTCAAGGGTGACCCGAGATTAATCACAGGTAAAACATTCCATAACGTTACAATACAATTACAAGTTGACATTTCATAAGTTAGCACAGTTTTCAACAGACGGTAGTACAGTGGACATAGATTGGTGTACATCAAATGTTGCAATGCTTATAATACAAACTTAATAACATACTAAGAAGTCAGCAGAGTAGGGCCTATGGGCTATCGAGTCTGCTTGGGGACCAGTTCCCATTTAGGGCACTGTTTTCTGCCCCCTCCTCCCCAAATACAAATTTTTTGTTAACATTTAGGCAATTTTCAAATTTCAACACTCCACTTTCAACACACGACATAGGTTGATAACTAGGTGACATTCATGGTTACAGACAAAATTACAGTAGGGAAATACAGGTCACAGTAGAAGATTCAGTTTTCAATAGTTGCAAGTGTACTGGTTGAGCTCTAACAGTTGAGCCTTAAGTCCCTTTTTGAATCTCCTGAGGGAATTACATATCTGTACATTTGCTGGAAGAGCATTCCAGAGGGGTGGGATGTTGGCCGAGAATGATCTCCATCCCTGGAAAGACCTGACTTTGTGCACAGTGAGGAGCTAAGAGCTCGAGAGTCTAAGGGCCCTGCTGTTTTATTTAGCAGATAATGTTTTGAAAAGGCGTGGTGGTGCATTGTCCAACCTTAGCTTGTAGGCTAAGCATAAGGATGGGTACTCAAGACGCCTTTTCAATGGTGGCCAGGACACGGCTTGGAGCATGTGGCAGTGGTGCTCCCTTGGCTGAGCCCCCATGGTGAACCGCCACACCCTGTGATAAAGGGTAGTTAAGTTTTTGCATGTCCCCACCTTTTACTGTGAGTAGCACTGGTGACCCAAACAGTAGGGTGGGCGGTAGGGTTCCAGTTGTAATCATTAGCCAGGAATACTGTGTGAGGAAAGGATTAAGGCAGTATAGTAGCCCCAGTTTCTGTTTCAGTGCCTTGGTCAGTAGTTTGATATGCATCTTGAAAGTGCAATTCTGGTCTAACATAATGCCTAAGTACTTTATTGTATCAAATACCTCAATCCTTGTGCCATTAGAGAGGCTTGAATTAGAAGTGAGGCTTTGTCTGGCCCTAGGCTTGTAGGGCCAAATAGTATGGCCTTAGTTTTTTTTGCTATTGAGCACAAGTCTGTTGCTCGCCAGCCAGCCCTCGAGGAGCTGCAGGTCACTAGTCAGTGAATTGTTCAAAGAGCTCAGGTCCTTGGAGGTCCTCTAGAGCACTGCATCATCTGCATATAGGAGTATGTTTGCCTCAACACAGTGATTTGGCATGTCATTATGAAAACAGAAAAGAGTAAGGTCCCCAGAATGGATCCCTAGAGACCCTGTCGAGAATTTGGCAGTTTTCTGATTGCACAGTTTACCATCTAACAAATTGGGATCACCCTTGAAGGTAGTCAGTAAACCACTGAACTGTCAGACAGTCTAGGCCTATGAACTTGACTTTTGCTAGGAGCAACTGATGGTCCACCAGGTCAAAGGCCTTGGTGAGGTCTTTGAAGACTGATCTGGGGACTGGCCTTTGTCAAGAGCTGTGAAGATATGATCAATGAGACAGCCTAGGGCAGTATCCGTGCCATGGTTTTTTTCTAAAACCATGTTGTCTAGGTGTTAATATGCTGTTCCTCTCAATGTAATCTGTTGTTTGGTTATAGATGGCCCTCTCTAGTACCTTGCTTAGGATAGAGAGGATCGATATGGGATGAATGTTTTCCACATGTTCACGTGACCCACCTTTATGGATGGGCGTGACCAGGGTAACTTTCTAGAGTGATGGAACTTTCACCTCAAGAAAGGATCTGTTGAGAAGCCATGAGACTGGAGCAGCTATTGCTGAGGGCTGCAGTCTTAAGCTGTCTTGGTTCCAGTTTTTCCTGCCCATTTGAACCATGAGGTTTTATGTTCATAAGTAGTTTTAGAGCCTTGTTTTTTAGATAACTTAAAATGGAAGTTAGGGGAGGGTGGAGTGTTATTAGAGTCAGGTAGGGTGGGCAGAGGAGCCTCTGTATGGGGAGTCTTCAACTTAAGTCCATGAAGAAGGAGTTGATTGCATTGGTGGCATCTGAAAGGTTCTTCAGGTGGGCACTGTTAGTTATTATAGCGCAATCACCCTTGGTGAGACTACCATTGATGTGAGTGTTGATCTGTGACCAGAATTTACTTGAGTCAGAGACATTTGTTTCCAGAGATCTCTGATGTCATGTTTTTTTTAAGCTCTTTTTTACATTCATTTTGTAATTCCCTGTAGTCCTGCCAGGCCTTGGGTTGACATGTGAGTTTTAACGTTCCCCCAGGCCTGTCTCTCTCCTTCATGAGTTTTTTTAGATCCCAGGACAGCCACCTGGCATCCTGACCTTTTACCCTGATTTTTCCAGTGGGGCATGCTTATTAGCTGCAGATAGGAAGCAATTTATGAAGAATTCTAGGGTGGCATCTAGGTTTGGGGCTTGTTTGATGCAGGTCCAGTTCACCTCTGATAGTGTGTCTAAGAAGGGTCATGTAACAAAATTAGAGAAGTTCCAGGCCCAGAGTATTCTGGGTGGGGGGACTTAAACATGATTTTTCCATATTGAGGACACTGCTGAGTGGTCGCTTAGGACATCAACAAAAGTGCCTGCCAGTCTAATGCTATTTGGCTTTGAGGCCAGGATCCAGTCTAGTGTAGCGTGGTTTCCTGTTTTAGCATTCAGTCTGGTGTGCTCATGAATTAACTGAGTTACATCAGCTTCTAGTAGCAAGTTATTTAGTTCTCCATTTGTTTGAGGCCCCCAATGTATATTGTATAGAGTAGCAAACTGGACAGTTTATCAGGGAACTCTTTCACTCTCTTTCAATCCTTTCCTCTCCTTCACTCCTTCCTATCATACCCTCTCTATCTTTCTCTCCCTCCCACACTCTTGTCTTTTCCAGTAACCTGTGAGGAGGGCACATGGGGAATGGCACCCTCCATAACGGCGACTCCTTCTCCAGCAAATCCCTCACAGCGATGGGAGGGTAGGGTGACCGGATGGGTGGTGGGTGAAATGGGTGACAGGATGTCGCTACATGTATGCACCTGGGGGGACATGGCAAGCATGGGCTGGGAAGGGACAGAGGAGCTGTAGGGGTGGGGCTGTGGTGGGTTGCTGAGCTGTGTCATGGTGTCGGGGGTTGGCCTGTGGTTGGGGTGGGTGAAGTACCAGGATCGAGTCCGGGCACTGGTGCAATTTGATTGTGCCTGGCCCAAACCTTTTATTTTTTCATGTTTTCACCCCCCGACATGCACCCCCTTGGAGTTGAGAATGCTTTAGTAGGGGGTGTGGGGAGGTGCAGCCCCACCCACAGAAAACACTGAAAAGTAACTTCTAGGTGCTGTTTTCCTGTGTGCCGGGGTGTCAGAGTGCCGAAAATGTTTTCAGCACTCTGACTTCGTGATAATAGCAAACAATTTTAGGCTTTTCCCTATTTCTCTCCTTCTATCTCATCCTCTCTCTCTCTCCCTCTCTCTCACTCCCTTCTCACCATCTCTCTCTCTCTCTCTCTCTCTCTCTCATTTGCTCACCCTGACTCTTTTCCCCTTTTTCCACCTTACTGTTTCTCATAGCATTTTTCTTTCTCTATATTACTTGTTCAGTCTTTCTTTATCATGCACTTTCCCACTTCCTAGCTCTCCTATATCTTTTCATTCTCATTCACCATTCAATCTTGCTCCCTCTCCTGCTCTCTTTTTCTCTCCATCCCTCTCCCTGTATCACTCTGTCACTCTCCGTGGTTCACTTTCTCTCTCTCTCTCTCTCACATATACAAACACACACACACACACACACTCACTTCCCCTACTCACTCACTGTTCTCTGCACTTTTTTTTACAGACCAGCTCTCTGTCATATCCTTTGGTAATAGCACAACATTTTCTGATCTCATTCTCTCCATCAGACACCGGATAGTTTTGAGGGTTTTGTTCAAGCCCCTGGCTCCTAGTCCTTTGTATACTTTGTGCTGTCCAAAGATGATCTTTGAATTTGTCACCTGCATCTTTTTTCTGACCTCAGGTGAGATCATTTTACAACATACCTGAACACAGAATATCTGGCATAAAATTAGATGGATCTGGTATCATTCATTTTGGGGGAGCATAAGATAAAAATATACATTTGTTGGAATGCCAGTTAGCTTTTGTATGGATTCCACCAATTATACAATTTATTATTTTCAATAACTAGTTTAAGAATTGGACTTAAAACAAGAACAGCACAAGCACTCATCAACCGGACAAAAAATCAACACATGGACACTGCATAAGTGTCAGTCCATTTAATTAACAAATAGTGGCGTGTAACATAATCAATAGGCTAGAGCAAAACAGCTGTAGACAAGCAGAATAAGCTGTTACATGCCACTATTTATTCATTAAATGGACTGACACTTACACAGTGTCCACATGTTGATTTTTGTCTGGTCGATGGGTGCTTGTGCTGTTCCCGTTTTGTACATTACAGAACAATTGTTTATCTTCCCGGTGCTGCTCTGTTGTTTTTGCTACTTAAACGAGACAGGACATTTGTGCAAATTGGCAGCTGTTTATAAAGTTCTTATTCTCAGAAACACGATGCTCATTCTTCTAAAGTATCCATATTTAACTGTACCTGAATAAAAAGTGATAGGTAAAACTGTAGTTTGCATTGTTGTGTTTTTATGGGCAGCATTCTGTTACAGTTCACTTCATGGAATCACTTACAGTATGTGGAGTTTGTACTATATCATGATTTGCGTACAGAATGCTAATTATGAGCTGCTGACATATCAGAACCCTGTTTAGAGTTCTGTGTACAAACCATGACATAGTAAAACTCCAAATTATTGGTTCCATGAAGAGAACTGTAACAGAATGCTGCCCATAAAAACAAGACAATGCAAAATACAGCTTTTTATATCACTTTTTATTCAGGTATAGTTAAATATGGATGATTCAGGTGAATGCATATCATTTCTGAGAATAAGAACTTTATAAACAGTTGCCAGTTAGAAATGAT
Source organism: Neoceratodus forsteri (assembly GCA_016271365.2). NCBI lineage: Eukaryota > Metazoa > Chordata > Ceratodontiformes > Ceratodontidae > Neoceratodus > Neoceratodus forsteri. The sequence goes on from JADMNL010000035.1 coordinate 55,540,128, forward strand.
TTCCTGTCCTCTTTAAAACTAGGAAGCAATAATTTTTCCAAAGCTACAATTGCTGAGAAAGATGAATACTTTTTTCCAGATGTAACCAGTATATTTATGTTTACTTACATGCCTTTTCATGTTTGATGGATGTTAAAAAGAATATTTAATGTCTTGAGGAGGACAACTAAAATGGTGCAGGGTCTGAAAGAGAAGCCATACGAGGAGAGACTAAAGGAGCTTATTATGTGTAACTTTAAGGAAAGGAGGGAGAGGGGGGACATGATAGAACCTTTTAAGTACCTCAGTGGAATCAACAAAGTCCAAGAGGGTAGCATCTTTCAGAAAAGAGATGTGCAAGAACAAGGGGACGCAATCTGAAGGGGAAGGGGGATGGCTCAGGGGCAATGTGAGGAAATATTTATTCACAGAGATGGTGGTGGACACTTGGAACAGCCTTTCTGAGGAGGTTGTGGGGTCTAAAACTGTGGGAGAATTCAAGAATGCATGGGATAGACATAAGGCAATTTTTGTCGGGGGTAGGAAGAAATAGGCTGTTGGTTAAATAGGATCTGCAGCTTATCCTGTGGGTAGGAAATGGGCAGACTAGGTGGGCAAAGTGGTCCTTATCTGCCATCAAAGTCTATGTTTCAATGTTTCCATGTATGTATTTTTGTATAGCACAGTTTTATAGTCAGGGTTAAAGAAAGAGGAGGGATGCTTATGCCCAAGTTTGGAATGTGATGTCTTATTATTTGTGGAAGTACATGAAGTTTTTGTTCTGTCTTATATACAGACAGACAACAGAGAGAGAGACAGAGAGAGAGAGAGAAAGGGGTAGACAGACAGACAGATAATGTCTGTAGACAGGTAAGGAGATAGATAGATAGATAGATAGATAGATAGATAGATAGATAGATAGATAGATAGATAGATAGATAGATAGATAGATAGAGCTAGACGTGGCCGTATGTGTTTTTCTAAATTAATTACATTAATTCTGTTTGTATTCAAATATTTACTTATGCCAACTTAAATATCATGCTTAAGGTGTCTAGAAAGGGGTGTACATTTAAATATTTATCAAAATATTTCAGAACAGAAAAAGGAATTGTGCTGTTGTTTTCATGAAGATCACACATTCATTTTACAGTGTCATTCTATAATTCAAAATAAATACCACATACTGTACATTTACAATACACAGTACAGACACTCACCATTGCTAACAGAGTTGATTTATTGTGGCTCACTAGTACCACTGCCTGCCAATCAAAGGTCAGAAAGCCATAACCTTCTTCTGCACATGAGTGATGGAAGGTTGAGAGATATGCAAAGAAGCTCTTTTTCAAAAATTTTATTTATTGTAAAATTGGAATTACAGCCTTTGAGCTAAAAGCTAATTTACAAAGGATCCTCGTCGAACAGAGGGTGGGGGGACATGAAGAACATGGGCAGTGGAGAAAAACAGAAGCAGCTAGACGGCATTATCAGTTACACATCGTTAGAAAGGCTAAACAGTATTACAAATAGAAGAGTGGGGAGAGACAGAATACATTGCAAACGCCATCACTTAATTACATAATACAGAGGAAAATAGTCCCATAACAGATTAGGTAAATAAAGTGCAGATTCCAGCTATGTACAAAGTATGAGAATTCCCAGAATGCTGCTGTAGCGCTTAGACAGGTTCCCGGAGGGAACAAGTAATGTAACCAACAGGTACAGCCATTAAGGGAGAGTAGGCTACAGGCTAGACAGGTGAGGGGGACAGCACAATGGTGGGTGATAGCTTAAGGGTCGGGGGGCTAAGTGGGTGTGGAGGTGGGGGGTATGGAAGGTCAAGAGGGCTAAGTGGATGAGGGGGTGGGGAGAATGAACATTATATCCTTAGAAACTGCTGCTTGAAAAGTAAAGCCATGACTTAATGCATACTCGTCAGCAGCAAATCAAAACTGAAACAAGGACTGGTAAAGTCCTTTGTAGGTGGGGATACTTGGCATCCATATTCCACTCTCCTTCTCCCTCCCTTCCTTCCTCCCTCCCTCTCTTCCCCATGATACCCTCTGTCTGCCTCTTCCTCTCACACTCACATCCTTTCCTTATTTCTCTCCCTCCTGCTCACCCTCTTTCTCACACTCCCTTTCTCTCACACAGTCTCTCTCATTTGCTCTCTTTTCCTGTTTCTTCCTTGCTCTTTCTCATAGCGTCTTTCTCTCCCTCTATCACTCGCTCAGTCTTCCCACTCCCAGTCTCTTCCATATCTCTTCATTTTCATTCACCATTCTTTCTCTCTCCCTCTCCCACTCTCTTTTTCTCACATTCTTCTCTCTGTATCACTCTGTCCCTCCCCATGTTTACCCACTCTCTCGCTCTCTCTAACACACACACACACACACACACACACTTCCCCCTACTCACTCATTGTTCTCTGCACCTTTTTGCTGCAGACAAACCCTCTGCAATATCCTCAGGTTATCATGCAGCATTTTCTAACCTCATTCTCAACATCAAACCCCTGACAGTTTTGTGGTTTTGTTCAAGCCCCTGGCTCTTAGTCCTCTGTATATTTCATGCTGTCAAAAGATGATCTCAGAATCTGTCATCTGCATCTTTCTTCTGACCTCAGGTAAGACCATTTCACAAAATGCCTGCACATAAAATTAGAGGAATCTAGTGTCATTCATTTGAGGGGAGCATAAGATGAATATATACATTTGTTGGAATGCTGGTTAGCTTTTGTATGGATTCCAGCAATTAAATAATTTAGCATTTTCAGTAATTGGTTCAAGAATTGTGCTTAAAACTGGGAAACAATACTTTTTCTAAGACTACAATTGCTGAGAAAGATGAGCAGGCTTTCCTGATATAACCAGTATATTCTTGTTTACTTATATGCCTTTTCATGTTCGGGTGGATGTTAAAAAGAATATTCCATGGTGTATGTAGAGATGGTTTAGACCCCCGACTCTTCCACATATTAGCCCCCGCTATTCTCCTCCCACTCACCCACTTTTTGAATTTTTCTTTCTCTGTTTGCGTAATAGTAGTAAATAGTTTATTGTTTGGCCGTACAAGACCTTTACAACACAGTATAAAAACATGCAGTATAAATAAACACACATATTTCACATACATATAAATTAGAATTCTCATTGGCTATATCCTATGCAATATCGTATATAAAAAATATGAGATATACATAGTTCACAACGTTCCTCACAGGATGAATAATACAATAAATATGGAGACTCAACATATGACTCAGTATCATAGAGAGCATTGAAAGGACAGTGTACTGATATACTAATGGGGCTAAAATGTTCTTCTTATTTATCATTTCACGGTGGGATTCAAAGGTCAGCAAGAGTACACAAAGGTAGAGACATAATTGTCTTACATTAACAATGCATATCTGGACTATTTAATATACATTATAATCCCTAATGCTAATGGATCTATATTATGGGCCAAATCTAAACAATAGACCTTATCAGCAGCAAACTGGTGGCAGCAAAGAAAAAATCAAAAACAAGTCAACTGCATAAATGCAAAGGAGCCCGCAGCCACTCTTCCCGGTGTTTCGGGTCTAAATCGTGACCCTTTCTTAAGGAGTTATTGCCCTAACCAGTGCTCTTTTTATTCCATCCTTATTTAAAGTGACAATACACACAATAATTTTTAAACAAAGTGAAAACATTAATATCAATTTATAAAAGAACATCATGCACATCATAGTACAGGCACAAAACTTCAAGCCATAAAATGTAATGCTCCAAGTTAATTTAGTTTAGTTCCAATATTCCAGATTAATCTAATATAGTTATACAGGAAAGACTGGAAAAGTATAATGTTACTGACTCTATTGTAATGTATAATAAAAATTACGGTCTGTGTATCAAACTACACATTTGTCTTAGGTTTCAAGAGAGTATCTCTATTTCTTGATTGTGCCTTTAAATAGGCTTTATCAGCCTGTGTTGTTGAGTAACCCCTTGCAAGAAATCTACATTTCAGGTCCACACTTTCCCTTTCAAATTCTTCTAGATTACTACAGTTGTGTCTAAGATGAACAAACTGTCCATATGGAATCCCCCTTTTTATATGTGCTGGATGTGCACTGCTGGCACGTAACAGCATATTACCTGCAGTAGGCTTTCTGTGTGTACAGCTGGAAACTGTACTACCATCAGTGCCATTCAATTTTAAATCCAAATAGGAAATTACTGAACTATGTACATGTGATGTGAATTTTAAACATATTTATTTTGTATTCAGAATATCAACAAATAAAGAGACAGATGTAATGTCCCCTTTCCAAATTACCAATAAATCATCAATAAATCAACCCCAGAATATGATGTTCTTAGTATATGGATTTCTAGAGCTGTTAAAGACACAAATTTCCTCCCATCATGCCATAAAAAGATTTGCATAAGATGGTACCATAGTAGTTCCCATAGATGTGCCAGTTGTTTGTAAATTATATTTCTGGTCAAAAATAAAATAATTATTGTGTAAAATAAAATGTACAGCTTCAATCAAAAAATCAGAAGGGAAACCAGATGCCATCTTATTGGTGTGTAAATGATACTCCAGTGACTGTATTCCCAAATGGTGCTCAATTGACGTATAAAGACTAATTATGTCAATTGTAAGCCAAACATATTCAGAGGACCAGACCAGCCCCCCATCTTAAAAATAATGTCCATGGAGTCCCTAACATAAGATTTTTGTGATATCACTAGCTGTTTTAGATAAAAATCAATAAAGGTAGAAACTTTCTCTGTAGGGAGCCTATTCCTAAAATTATTGGATGTCCTGGGGGGTTGGTCTGGTCCTTATGAATTTTTAGCAATACATAAATTGTCAGTTTTACTGGAAAATCAACTGTCATGAATCCTTTTTTTTTTTTTCAGTAATAAAACCATTCCTAACCAATTCATTTAAGAATCTGTCCAACCTAATTTTAATGGTTTGTGTTGGATTCTCTTTAAGTCATCTGTAACTATTCACATTATCCAGCTGTCTATAGATCTCTGCCTCATATATAGTTTTATTCATAATAACAACTTTTTCTCCTTTATCTGCCTCCTTAATTTTGACATTTTTCAAGTCTCTTAGTTCTTTAAAAGCCATTTGTTCTTCTGACGTCGTGTTGTTGTGTAAAGGAGGCCACTTAGATGAAAAAAGATTTTCAAAATATTTTATAACCAGTGATTCAAATGTATGAATGGCAGGAGATGTAGAAGTGAAAGGGCTGAAAGTAGATTTGGGTTTGAACACAGAGGTGGGACTAGAACCTCCCCCCCCCCACCTGCATGACATCCAATATGGGATTTTCTTTTTCATTTTTGAAAAGTGTTGCTATTGAAATCAACATCCCATAGTAAATTTCTTGAAAGTATCTGGTTCCCCCAAACCCCCCTTTTTGCTTGTTTTGTTTATCTAACAGAAATGAATTCTATTTAATAGAAATTGACTCTATAACAGCCTTTCCTGTATAACTCTATTAGATTAATCTGGAATATTGGAACTAAACTAAATTAACTTGGAGCATTACATTTTATGGCTTGAAGTTTTGTGCCTGTACTATTATGTGCATGATGTTCTTTTATAAATTGATATTAATGTTTTCACTTTGTTTAAAAATTATTGTGTGTATTGTCACTTTAAATAATAATGGAATAAAAAGAGCACTGGTAGCACCTAGGCAATAACCTCTTGAGAAAGGGTCACGATTTAGACCCAAAGTGCTGGGGAGAGTGGCCTCGGGCTCCTTTGCATTTATGCAGTTGACTTGTTTTTGATTTTTCTTTGCTTCAACCAGTTTGCTGCTTGTTTTTGTGTTTTTCTACAAATTTTTAAGCTGGCACCGATTGTTAGCTGTGCGCTTCTCTTTTGTGTTGTTTTAATAGACCTTATCAGTTCATATCCAATGATACAATATTGACAATAACGTCTCTCTGATGTTTCTTTCTAATTCTAGCTGCATACATAAAATAATTTGCTATTCTCTTAATAGTATTTTCATCATTTGTATTCATAATGATAAGTGTAATTTCATTTCTTGATATATCAGGCCAATTTATAAATGGTCCCAACCAATATTGTTGTATTCTGTTATACCAGGAGCATTGCCATACAACATGAGGGAGATCTTCTCTAATCCCATTTTCACAATCACATATTTCATATGTCTTGGGGAGATTTGGATATCTAGTTTTCAAAATATTATTCTCTAATAGCTCTAATTTAGCTTTGAAAAATGTATTTTTAAGTATCATATTCTCCAGTATATCCTAGTAGTCCCTATACTTAACAATATCATTATTTTCTGCATACCATCTAGAAAATCTGGATAGTCACATTTTCTTTGGATCCTGGTTGATCCAGTATTCATTAACCTTTTTTTGAATATAAGCCTTATAATTAGGGCTAATCTTAATATTCCTTTTAATAGTCTGTCTGTGCCACGCCCTCACCTGGAAAACTTCTAAGGTACTTCCTCTCCACAAAAGGGTGTGATCTGTCATCTCCTGGAAACTACAGACCTATCGCTCTCCTTCCTTCCCTTCATAAACTACAGGAGTCACTAGTCCACTCCAAATTAGTCAACTTCCTTGATTCCTCTTCCTTCCTATCCCCTTTTAGTCTGGTTTCAGAAAAAAAACACCCCCCAGTCACCTCCCTTCTCTGCATTACTAGTTCAGTCCTTACATGGATGGCCCAGGGTCTGCTCACAGCAGCTATTTTTATAGACCTTGCTAAAGCATTCGGTTTAGTATCCCACCCTCTCCTTTTTAACAAGCTGGCCTCAGCTGGTATTTCGTCTCTTGTAGTTCAGTGGTTTCTCTCTTACCTGACTAACCACCAGCAACATGTGCAGGTGGGTGGAGCTTTATCCCCTCTCCCCATTCTTGCAGGAGTCCCCAAGGGCTCTGTCTTGGGCCCTATACTATTCTCAATTTTTCTAAATGATCTCACATCCATCTGTGTCTCCTTCCATATGTGTGCAGGCGATGCAGTCATCTACGCATCTGGCCCTTAAAAGGATGGATTAAGGCACAGGCATATGGTCCCTGCCTGCTAGGGACCCCCCGCAATCCCCAACATATGTTTATTATATGTCCCTTCTCTTTCTGCCTGAGGTGCAATTTTTTTTGTGTGTGTGTGTTTTCGTAAAGAACTCAGCACTGAGTCATCTGAGCAAGGCAGGGGCTCGCTGTCATATGGTTCTCACCTCCTTCACTACATGTTAAGTGCAGCTGCTAGCTTCAGAGGGCCCTAGCTAGGCTGGCCATTAAGGTGTGAACATGCCCATTTCCTTTGCTTTGTCTCTCACCCCACTTTGAATCCTTTCTTATAATCAAGTCTTACTCTTAAATAAAAAATATTAACAGTGCAATTCAGTGTGTATGCTTTATATTTACTCTCACTCCTAAAATTAAGGAATCTACAGTATAAGGAGTTTCAATGGTACAATTAAAAATCATACTCTTTTTTTTTTTATTCCCTCATTTCACTCATATTGAAGTTCTGACCTTGATACAAGTTCATTTTCAGGATAAGTAAATTAACATATCTCCATGTTCCCATCAGTAAATCTTGCCATTTATTGATTCTGGCTTAAATGTTTAATCTCAGGAATGATTTCTTCCCACAGTCACTCACTTTGCAATATAATCTCTAAAAGCTCATGACTTCTTTAGTAAACCACCAACTTAACTCTTGCACCACCCAAGACCTAGTCTGTTTTAGAGGTGGGTCCCTACCCTACCCAACAAAACTCCCATATCCTGGTTCATACTACCTGACTGGGCTGACATTATAGCCTAGAGGTTAGAGCAATGAGCTTGGCACATCCAGCAGATAGATATGGGTTTGATTCCCACAACCTCCACTTGTATACTATGTGACTCTGAGTAAGTCACTTAACCTTCCTAGTGCTCCTAGGTCACCCCTAAAACAAGCACTTGTGCCTAGTGGGCCTTACCCAGTCACCAAAAGAAAACACAAAACACACTTGACAGAACAAAATGCTAACACTCAGACTGCAGGTACACATGTCTGATTTGGGGGGAGAGCCTTTGCAGGGGTGCAAATCATGACAATTCATACCCCAAAAATTATTTTTATCAGACAGATTTGTAATTATTTTCTCTAAGTGACCAAACTCAGACTTGTTATTGTTCCATACTTATATTATCAGTTTAATTAATTCTGAAACATTTTACTTAGGTTATTTATGTTGTATATCACTTTTTAGGGACAGTAAGAATTTTTTTCCAAGCTTCAGTAACTCTGATATGCAATGGCAAGGGGTGCAGTCACAGTGAAGGAACATAGTCATGGCAAAGAGGCATGGTTGCAGTGAGGGGGAGCCCAGATTTCTCTTGGTCCCAGGCCACTAGGTTGCCTTCGTCTGGCACTGCTTTTATGTTTGCAGCTGTATGCTCACTCCAGTGAGATTTCCATAATGTACTACACTGGTTTCAAGCCAACCAGCTCAAAGTAAATACCAAGAAGATGGTGTCTATGACCTTTGGCACCAGCCAAAACTGAGCAAGGCTCTCACCTATTCCTGTCTTCTCCACCCTTGATGGTACCCAACTGAAAGTAGTCCACACTTAAAAATACCTCAGTGTATGGCTCAATAGTAACCTAGACTTTTTAACACACATTGATGTGATACACTCAAAGCTTCACCCCAAATTAGGCATCCTTTCTTGCAATAAGGACAGTCTCCCTCTGAAGTCCGCAAGGACCTGCTTGTCCAAATGATCTTCCCTCTTTCTAATTATGTGGATGTGGTCTACAGTGAAGCCCTTCCCTCCACTTTTGCTAGATTGGACACCCTCTGTGTCTAAGTCACACCTGGAACAGCCTTCCAGTGGAGGCAGTAGGGGTAGAAACAGTGATGGAATTTAAAAAAGCCTGGGACAGGCACAAGAGAATCGTAAAAGAAAGGAAGGGGGTGGAAGAGACAATATTATAGACCAAGGAGTGTCTGCACCAAAAGCAATCACAATAAAAATGGGCAGACTGGATTGGGCAAATGACCCATTTCTGCCATCAGTTTCTGTGCTTCTATGTTTCTATGTAATGGCTTCTGTTACCCTCCTCCCTGCACACATCACTATTCCCTTTATTCCACTCTTTCTATCACGCCCTTACCCTCACATCACCTTTCCCACTGCTCGTCCCATATTGGAAAATACTGGTTCATCTCTATCCTCTCTACTGTCCCCTTCTGCTCTCTCCTTCTACCTCCTTTGCTCCAGAGACTCCCATTCCTTCTCTATTCCTCAACATCACTCTAGCACTGCTCTGGCTGCCCTCTGTTACCATCTTCCCTCCTTATGGAACCAGCTCCCTCCTCTTCTTCATCATGCCTCATCCCTAAAATTCATAAAGTGCCTGCTAAAGCCAACTTCCTCCCACCTGTTTCTGTCTCTCCCTCCCTCACTGTCACTCTTCTCCCACTTCTGTCCTGCCTTATACCTAATGTCCCCTCACACTCCCCTCTCCCACTCTTTGTCATCTGAGGGCTTTGTGTCACTCAAATTTAATCCTGCCTAACCCCCCACACACACACACCTTTGTACATCTTTATTTGACAGCTCTGTACAGTAATGTGGCCATTTTACCTCTGTGTATCCCTACCATTGTTTTGTTGCCACTGTGCTGCACTTTATTAATGCTGTTTCTTGCACTTCAGCTGATTGTATTTGCTGCTTATTTTGTTCCCCTTTAACCTTCCCCTGGGTCATACATGGAAACAAGCCTCGGCTCAATGTGCATTTTCCGGTTACCAAACTTTTAATTAAATAAATAAAAACATTGCACATTTTTATGGTCAATGTTCAAGAAAGGAGATATGTGTTTATGTTTGGGTTTAGAATTTGATTTCTTATTATTTGATGAATCACATAAAGTTGTTTGTTCTTCTGTCTTACCAGAAAGATAGATGACAGACACAGACACAAATAGATAGACAGATAGATAGATAGATAGATAGATAGATAGATAGATAGATAGATACTGTTGATGGATGGATAGAAAGTTAGATAGACAGATAGACAGACAGACAAACAGAGTCTGTAGATAGACAGAGAGACAGACAGACAGACAGAGTCTGTAGATAGATAGATAGATAGATAGATAGATAGATAGATAGATAGATACTGTCAGACAGATAGCTTGATAGATAGCTAGATAAATGGACAGACAGACAGACGGAGAGATAGATAGATACTGTTGATAGATGGATAGATAGATAGACAAACATATGTAGATAGATGTGGCCTTATGTGTTTTTCAAAATTAATGACATTAATTCTGCTTGTATTAAAATTTTTACTTATGAAGACACCATATATATCGTGCTTAATGGGTTCAGAAGGGGGCATTAAGTTAAGTACTTATTGAAATATTTCAGAACAGGAAAAGAACTGTGCTATTGTTTTCATGAGGATCACACTTACATTTTACAGTGTCATTCCACAATTCAAAATAAATAACACATACCTATTACAATACATAGTGCATCCCTTCAGTGTTGGTAACAGAGTCGATTCACCTGCACCACTGCCTGCCAATCACAGGTCAGAAAACCCGTAGTCTTCTATTATTGGTGCTGCTCTCATGCAGGGTTGGGAATTCCAAATAAGGATTTGTTTCCACCTCATCATGTTTTCAGTCATTGACTTTACTCTCATTCATATTTTGGAACAAGTGCATATCCAAAACAATCCAAAATAAAGGAAGTCCTTTTTGAAACTGTTACCTGACATATACAACAGCTCAAGGTGCTCGAGGCAAATGCAGATAGCACCACATTTGCCTCAAATAACTCCTGATGATCGCTTTTGTGTGGACACCAAGGGCATTTCTGTCATTATTGTGACTAAAATAAATTGCTTATTTGTAACCCCTGTTGCTAGAGTTGTCTAAAATGTCATTAGTGTACTGAACAAACTAATTTCTTGTCATCACATTGAGCATAATGTATGGGGTGGTCAAGAATTGTACACAGTCCTCGAGGTGCTGGATGCTACATAAACCCCGAGAGCAAGGCGCAGAGTTTATTTAAAGAGCAGCTGACACTTTTTGGAAGACTCTGAAAAACATAATAGCTGGCATAATTCAGCTTGTATTTATTTATTTAAATTTTGGTACCCGGATAAGCCCACTGAGACCAGAGGTCCCTTTTTCAGGGGCAACCTGGGACTAATTACATACAGTAGACAAGATATATGTTTATACAATAGACAAGATACATTTGTTAGGATTATTACATACAAGAGTCACAGTAATTACAGTTGACAATACTGTTTGTACATTAGGCACTATACTTTGAAGTAGCAAGGGTCATAGTAGATACATTCATGGAAATACTCATGGAACGCAGTGGTCGTGGTTGAGACCTGCATGGGAAGAGTAGGGGCTAACGATAGCAGCCGCAGAGGCTGAGTTCAAGGAGATATACTTTGAGGCCCAACTTGAAGCCTTGGAGAGAAGACCTGTAATTCATACGTCTTTTATTTATTTCTCCACTCAATTATTTATTACTGAAGAAATGTCATCAAAAATAAGGACTTTATCCCTCAGAGTTCTTCTGTCTCTACAGCTTACTCCCTACTTGAAACCATAATGCTCTGTTGTGACATCATAGTCTATTGCCATGGGTATAACTGTGATGTCACAAGCAGAGTATTATGACATCAGATTGGGAATAAGCAATAGGAGCTGGTAAACCTTCAAGTGGAACAACTCTCCTGTTTTCATGCATATGACCTCAGTAATGCATAATGGGAAGAAGAAATGAAGAGTTAATGAGAAATATAAGCTGCTTTGTGTCCAAATATTATGAAAAAACAAAAGCAAGGTGCCGTGTCAGCATGTGGTCTGAAAGCAAAACAAAATGGTTATATTAAAGGCATGCTGAAAATGGAAAATAGAGTTAAAAATCTATGTTTCGACCTTAGGTCTTCTTTAGGAAATATCTAAAAGAAAAAAAACTATTTTTTTTTCTAAGTTCTTCTCAAGGGGTATGTGGCTCTTTAAAGAGCTACTGACACCTCAAAGAAAACATTAAAAAAGATAATAATTAGGTACAATTCTACCTGCATTCTATTTATATTTTGTATATTTCTCCTCCCCATTATTTATTACTAAGGAAATTTGCATGAATATATGATCGTTATCCCTTCAAATTCCTTTAGGGTCCATGTGCCCCTATAACTCACTCCCTACTTCATGTCATATTCCTCTGTTATGAAATCACAATCTGTTGCCATGGGAGTAACTGTGATGTCACAAGCAGTACTCGGTGACTTCAGAAGAGGAGAAAGCAGCAGGAATGGACAAAGGCTTCAGGAGCAAAGATTTCTGTTTTCATACAGATGACCTCAGTAAGAAATAATGGGGAGGAAAAATGTGGCACTAATAGGAATTATACAATGGCAAGAACATTTCCTGGTCTGTGATTGGTCAGTGTGTCCCTGGCACAGTGAGGTTATCCCAGCACAACCTCATTGTATTGCTTTGGATGCCTTGAATGATGAGCATTTGATTGAGGAGCATTTGGATGATGAGTTGGATGCCACAAAATCTACTAAAACATATTTTTAGTTTTTATTTTGTATAACAAAGAGCCGTTGTATAATAACAATAATGCACTCCAGGGTGTGTGTTGTGCTGGGATAACCTCACTTCTGGGATGTTGGACAAACCACCCAGGCGTGAGGTTATCCCAGCACAACCCACACCCTGTCATGCATTATTGCTGAAATACAAGCTGGATTATGTCTAAATATGGGATTTTGTTAAAGTTCTTCTGAACCTGTCGCCAGCCCTTTAAGCATCCAATCCAATGCCGATGATGTGTGTAAGTGTAAGAGTCTTATTCCCAGTTTTTGTGTATGTGATGCCTGCGTGTGCCCCCGAGCAACAGAGAAAGAGACAGGGTGTGTACTTACTACATTTAGTAAATCTCCATGGCCATTTGTTTTCCTCAGGGTTCCTTGCTCTTCAAGTCTATCAAGACCCCTCGGTCAACACAACGCTGGGTAAAGATGTCCTCTTGTCTTGTTATTACAACACATCCTCCACGGCTACCATCGGCCAGTATAAGTGGTACAAGCAGTCTGTCGCAGGAACCGAAGTCTCAAACACAACCACAGGGTTCAAGGGTCGGGTTAAAAGGATGGATGATAAGACATTCCGTAGTGAGAAAAATGCTTCCATCCAAATTCTTGGTGTGAGCAGCTCTGATTCGGGAATGTATTACTGTGAGGTCGAACTTTTTGGCTCTGAAAAGGGAGTTGGGAACGGGACACATCTCCAGGTGTTTGCCGTTCAGGACACTAAAGGTGTGTATGTTTTACACTGCTCCATCTTCTGGTCTTGTTGATAAAGTGCCTATTTGCCATCTGAATGCATAAAACGAGTGATCAGAAAAGCTAGAACCAGCCATAATTTAAAATTCTAAGAGAAGCCCGATGTAATGAACCACAGAAATACCTGTATAATCAGAGGGGGAGGCACTTTGCAAGAAATGTTACAGGATCAATAAAGGGATACTGATGAATTGATAAACCAGGATGCACGCAGAAAAACAACAGATAAGTTGCAGAGACTACCTTTTATTTGCGTGACTAAATTGTTGTCCTTTTGTTTTTCAGACTGGCTTTTAAGAGTTACAGGTCTTCATCAGGCCAGTTGAAAGTGAGAGAACAGAAACTGTAAAAAAGCTCCTCTCAAAAACATATTTGTTCATTCCGTAAAAAGTATTGCCTGCAACGTTTGTGTGTTTTTTCTTTTGTTCGCTTTCCTGCATACTCGACTGGCCTGTCATGCTACAAGGGTGGTGGTCCCTCGGCAGAGCTAGCTCCGCTAAAAGCTGTTACCTTAGCGCTTGTACTCAGGGGTGGTCTAATGAGTGACTGATCCTTAGCATAGATATGGTGCTTTTAAGTGAGAGGCACGCGGAATTAGATATGTTTTATTATTTTAGGTGTCGAGGAGGAATTTCGCTTGCCAGATTACCACTAGATTGTATGTTAAAACTAGAAAATAAACTCTCTTTAAATTTGGAGATGCAGTATTGCACCGATGTCTCGCTTTCTGTTCACAGTCTCTCGTTCAGCCTAGTCTCTGCTAACGTTTGGACTTGTTGTGCATTATCTAAACTCTGCTGACCCAGCTATATTTTATCTAAGGGGAGGATAAAGGGGCTTGCCCTGTTCAGAGTTATCTATAATGTCACAGAGATGTGACTAATGGGTGGTGCAGCCCGACGTTGTTTGTCCTGGACTGGGAGTGAGTTGGGACTGGAGTTGGGACCCAGTGTGTTTGCCTAGAATTTCAAGGCCAGGTTATGCCGGTCTGTTCCTTGCCCCCAGCCCTGGTTGCAGTGGAGGGGCTGGAGAGGTAGCAACATTTATTTCGTTTTGTTGACCGGGTAAGTGCACTCGACAAATTCTGCCTATTTTCAGGCACGGCCCGGGGGAGGGGGACACAGATGAATGCCAACTGGGAGGCAGTATAGCGCAGTGGTTGAAGGCTCTAAGCTGCAAATCTGGTGACATCCAGTGGACTAGACCTGGGTTTAAATCCTACAGATTCCACCTGCATGCTGCGTGACCCTGAGCAAGTCACTTAACTTCACTCTGCTCACAGGTTGCACCTGTAAAAAGCTTTCAGCTTAGTGTGTCTCACCTGGTTAAACAACTAAAATAATAAAAATAACTGACTTTGAACTAGATTAAAATACTACCAACAGCTTTATCTGGTTCAAGGTCAGTTGGCATGCATCTGTATCCCCTTCCCCGGGGTCGTGCCTGAAAATAGGCAGGATTTGTCTAGTGCACTTACCCAGTCAACAAAAAATAAATAAAAGTTGTTGGTGGAATTTTAAGTGAATGGTGGAGAATTCCCCTACTCTCTTTAAGATGTGCCATGGGATATTTAACATCCACCTGAACTACCACCAGAACAGGCAGATGGGACCTCGGTTTAACCTCTCATCCAAAAGAAGGATAACTGCTCACTTTCTGGGGTATCTCTCTGGGTAGGCCTCCATCCATCTCATTTTGCCCACCGGTGGTGGCCAGCGGGAGGGGTTCTCTGGTTCAGCATCCTTGGATGCTGTGCAAAGAGTGTGCAGAAAGGACAGACTTTCCTCCCATTTGGATCTCTCCCTGAAATTGCCCTGGTGTGGCTGAGTGAGAGCGGGCGGGCTACTGTTGGTTTAATTTTGATTCTGAGAGGCAGTAGTGCCCGGATACTTTGGAACTTGCACTCTGTGCTATTACAGTCCCCCTCTCAGAGGCAGTTGCAAGGGATGGTTCTTCTTTTAGGTTCCTAGTTTCAGATTCAAAGACATTCTGGACATTTCTTCGGTTTTAGTGAAATATGTTATGATCTAGGCAGGAGCACCCTCTACTGGTTATACCTTTGACTGGGTTTTCTTTAAAATAGTATTTTTGATTTGTTTGGGGTCGAGGAAAGTGCTTAGTTTTTTTGTGTATATAATTGTGTGACTGTTGTGTCATTGTGTGGATTTGTGTTAAGGTGTGGGGTGTTTTTATTTGTGGGAGGGAATTTGATTCAACTGTGGCTTATAGTTTTAATTATTGGGAGTCTTGCATTTTGGGTCCAGCAGGCCACATTTAGTCTACTCTTTGGAGCAGCTGCAGCCCCTTGAGGGGCTCCCCTCTACCCCTATGATGTAGGTTACTGATCTCTGCTGTAGGTTGGGGTCCTCCATGGCCACAGCTCACAATACTAGTTGTCTCTGAGGGTTGACTGTGGGGTGAGCAGGATTAGGAGTGTGAGATCAAGGAGGTTCCCTGATAGTGGACAATGTGCCAGGAGAGGGGTCCATCCTGCCTTATACCCAGGGCTGTTTTGTTTTCTGTTGGACAGGTACCTAATGCATCAGCTGACCTGTATCCTCCTCTTAGGCCAGTTCTATGTAACACCAGGTCACTTCAGAATAAATACAGCAGCGACAGAGGCCTGCATCACAGACTTTTCTGCTGACCTGGTATGCATAATGAAGACCTAATGGCGGAGGACTCTAAGCCTGTTTTGGAGGCATCTAGCCCACCAGGTTCTTCTGTGGTGCATTGTCCTATACTGGAGTGCAGAAGGGTGAGTTAGCCATCTGCTTTAGCTCTGCACTGGGACTGATGGTATACCTCCCAGGTTTAACCAGGTGGATTGAATGCATAGCAGTGAAAAGTGTGCTATAGATAGGTTGCAGAATCATTCTTGTATACCAACCTCTGGGACCCAAAATGACTTCCTAAATGAACTAGAAAGATTCCTCTAGACTACTGATACTGTTTGCTTCAACAGTTAAACCCCTCTGTTTGTAATGCAGTTCGTCTGGTTGATGACATCATTGAGCCTCATACAGGTAGTTACCTGTGGCGCTCACCAGCATGGCCATGACTTGGTCCTGTACTTTTTATTGGGTCTTGACATTAGTGATGTCAGGGTTGATCAGGTTGTTTGGTCAGATCATAATGCCATGCAGTTCCTTTGCAGGGCTCCCAGATTAATGATTCCTCCCCCAGAGATGGTCACATACTGTCCCATTCAAAAACTGGAGCCTAAGCAGCTCCTAGCAGTACTTCAGGCATAGTAACGGCTTGTTCTGAAAGATCGGAGAAAGCCATGGAGAGCTATAATGTGCCTTTTATGGTGGCTTTTGATTACTTGGCACTCTTCTGTGTTCATTCCTTGATTTTCCACAGCAGGTCTCCATGGTATGTTGGTGACCTGAGGTGATTAAAGACAAAGGGACAGAGGTTAGAGCATTCCAGGTGGAGGTCTTGGTCTGAGAAGAATAGATTAGCAATGACAGCTCACCACAGTATCTCAGGCCATCACCCTGGAAAAAGTCTGAATTCCTGTCACAGGTGACTGCTACCAGAAAGAGATAACTGACTCAGTTCTTCCACACTACATACAAATTGCTAAATCCTACCTGTATGCAGTCGAGAATAATTTTTTTTCTGCAACTAAATGTGAGGAGCTTAATCGGTTCTTCCTGGATAAAGTATTCTACATTCAGGCCAGGATCTCATCAGGTGGTCTGTTGTGGGCCAGCAGTAGTCTGTTGATGGTGGGTAAGGGTACTCTGTTTCAGTGGAGTGAGTTTGAACCAGATTTGGTGGAAGATGTCTTTCAAGTGGTTTCAGGACTACACCCAACTACTGTATCTTGGATTTAGGATCTACCAAACATCTTTTGGAGTGCTGGGGGGTCTGAAAGTCATGGAGATTGTCAGGTGTTGAGGAAGAGTGTTTTTCCCATCACACTGAAAAAGGCAGTGGTGAAGTCCTGCATGAAGAAACCCAGATCTGATGTTCTCATGAATAAAAGGCCTGTTTTGAACCTTCCCTTCCTGGAGAAGGTTATGGGAAAGTTGCTAGTGGGGCAGTTGAACCAACACCTGGAACAGTTTGACATCTACAAGCCACTCCAGTCTGGTTTCAGGCCTCATTATAGCACTGAGATCACACTCATCAGTGTGCACCACGATCTTCTGCTGGCAAGAGATAGTGAACAGTGTTGTTTTCTGGTTCTGCCTGACCTCTCCTTGGCATTTGACATGGTGGACCATGGGGTGCTACTGGAACAAATGAGGCACAGAAATGTCTGTACAATCAGAGGTAGCGATGCAATTGTGAAGAAAATTCACAGGATCCATAAAGGAATACTGATGCATTGACCTACCTGGATGCACACGGAAAAACAGCAAATACCGTGCAGGGGTTACCTTTTACTGGAGTAACAGAACTGGTTTTGAGACTATATGTATATTCCGTTATTAAAACCATTTCAATATAATATTCAGACACAATTCAGCTTGTTTCTTGAAATATTTGCAAATTAACTTGATCTTTGCATCTCAGTCTTCATCACTGTATTTCTCCATTTTCTCTATTTAAATTATAATCCACTGTTTATGAGAGTATAGTAGTCATTTCCACAGCAACCAGTGATGTCAAGTGCAGGCCATTATTACTTTGTTAGTGGGCAAAATCAGCAGGAACAGCTGAATCTAAGTTACAAAAAAAATCTCTCTTTCATGCAGATGTCCTCAAGAATAAAATAAGAATAAAAGGAGGCAGTATGGCGCAGAGATTTAAGGCTAAGAGCTGAAAATCTGGAAACCTGGGTTTGAATCCCACAGCCCCCATTTGCATACTGTGTGACCCTGACCAAGTCATTTAACTTCCTTGTGCTGCCAGGTTGCACCTGTAAACAAGCGTTCAGCTTAGTGTGTCTCACCTGGTTAAATAATTGGGGGAAGAAAAGACATGAGGGGACAAATATAGACAATTAACTAATTTCAATCTGAAGTGTGCCTGAATTTTGTATTTTCAGAAATTTTATTGGACACTGGAAACATGTTGTCAGTGTAGCTGTCTTCTTGCCAGAGATTGCCGTTATTGTGTATTGTCCTACTACAGAACATGGCACTTTTTGAGTGGCAAGGGCATTTTAGCACAACACAAGGATCAGTTTTGGGCCCTATCTTTCTTAATGTTTTCACTGCAGACATTGGGGAAGGGGTTGATAGTAACATGAGTTTATTCGCTGATGATACTAAATTGGGGGCAGTGGTGGACAGTGAGACGGGAAGGAGGGCACTACAGGATGACTTTGAGAGGCTGGAAAACTGGGCCCACACATGGCAGTTGGGGCTTAATGTATACAAATGTAGCATTCTGTACCTTGGGGATAGGAACTCTGGGTATAATTACCACTTGGGGGGTACAGCTGACTGTTGTAATGATAGCAAAGGATCTGGAGGTGATGGTGGATGCTAAAGTGAACTACTCAGAGCACTGCAGGAGAGTGGCGGCTAAGGCAAACAAAATGCTTGGGTGTATTACCAGGTGGATAACATCAAGGAGAAGACAGGTTATACTTCCCCTGTACACCTCACTGGTGAAGCCACATACTGTGGGCAGTTCTGGTGCCCCCACCTGAAAAAGGACATCACACTGCTGGAGAGAGTCCAGAAAAGGGTGAAGAGAAAGTGTAGTGGTCTGGAGGGGTTGTCATACGAGGACAGACTTAAATAATTGGACATGTATTCTCTGGAGGATAGAAGGGATGCGGGATATGGTAGAGACCTTCAAATAACTGAAGGGGTTCAATAGAGGGAACATGGAGGGTCTGCTCTAGTTGAGGGAGGAGGGGACTATGAGAGGCCATAGTCTAAAGTTTGCAAGGAGGAAGTACAGAGGGGAGGCAAGGGGGTATTATTTCATGGAGAGGGCGGTGGTGCCCTGGAATGCACTGCTGGATGATCCGGTAAAATTAGGAACTGTGGGTGGTTTCAAGAAGGGTTAGGACAGGCACAGGGGTACATTATGGGAAGGGGTTATGGTGATCAGCAGAGGAGCACAGGATGTGGAAGTGAGTGGGAGGGGTGAACTAATGGGGGGAGGTAGAGCAGCTGCGGGCATTACCACTGAGCTGCATCAGGCAGACTAAATAGAACATTAGGCTTAATCTGCTGGCAACTATGAATGTATGTATGTGAAAACTGACAGGTGATTTCTATAGCCGGCAAATTTATACAGGCCAATGGTGTGCCTGCATAGTACTTAAAAAGGAGACATGTTTGAGGCAAATGACAGTAGAACCCTTCAGTATGCTATAAGTAATGACGCCCAAGTGATGACAGCAGAGACCTGCAATATAATTAAACATCTTTCTCCAGCGTGCATTGGCTTTTATACACCGATACTGTTTCTAAGTGAGTCAGGTTTAATGATCAGCTCTGCATAATGACAAATATTTACCTGCTCCAGAATCAATCGTTAATTGTTCAGTCGTCTTTGGTGAACATTAAGTTGCAAGCATATAGACACATATTCTGCAGTATAAAATCAATAATACTTGTAACACAACAATCCATTCATTTAGGTGCTAATTTTAAATTTCCTACATTTCAGTGCAAACAGGTAAGTATTGTGTTAGTGTATTAACAGAGTTATTATATGCAGTTTAAATAGTCCATCTAGTAATTAAAAGTTCTGACTTTTTTGTATACAAACCTTTCTCATTCTTAAGTCAGTAGTCTTAGAGATATACTTTTTAAAGGAATATGAAACATTACAGGGATGATATCATTTCTTTCACTGGAAAAAAATCTGCAATTTTGACTTTCATATCAGCAAAATTAGATGCTATTTGATTTTTCCTCCCACCCTCACCCAACCCCAGCTATCAAACATTTTCTGCTACTTGATTTTGGTGGCTTTAAATTTTTTGTGGAAGTTAAATATTTCCAAAATAGAGCTAACTAAATTCCCAGTGACAACTTTGGTGACTGGTTACCTAATAATAAGTCAATATGGGGGGGGGGGGGAGTGCAATGTTTAATTTAGATTACTGAATCCTGACTGAATAGCCAACAGAGTTGATGAAAATCCCACAGGATGTAAAACTTCACCTGGAGAATTTCAGTATCTTGTGCAGGTATTATATAAAATATAGTATATCAATGAAGCAAGTACCCACAGGCGCCGTTAGATCCATCTTACTTCACAGGCTAGAGTTGGTCATGGTTCTCAGAAAACAACTCCTTTAAAATGAAAAAATTGTCTGAAGGAGATGTTCTATGAGTATAAAAGACAACTGTTAATTTGTGGATAGTCAGCTTTGCTGTAACACAAATGTAATGCACGTTCATAGTACATGCTCAGTCAAATGTGTTTTTCCTTTTCTAACTGCTATTTCATAAGACAAAATACAGTTCAGGAAACTTAGGTAGATTTATTTTTCAGACAGAATGCTGTCTTTCAAATAAGATCTCTTTTCAAACGTAAACTAAATGTAGATACAAAGGAAAACAAACTTAGTATTGCTTCAATAATTTTCTCCTAGGCTCTGAGAATGGAACCCCAGGTCTCACCCAGGGGCACATGGTCACTTTGATTGGACTGTTATAATTTAGTAGGTGACATTTTCTTCATAACCAGATTTTACTTGGGAAGAAGAAAAGAGAACCAGTTATTGCTTTAAAAATTGTAAAATCATACAGATGAACTATAATAGTGAAAACATAAAAGGCAAAGCTTTTTTTTACTGAAAGAAGTATATATTTCTTTCGAAAAAGGGAGAACAATATATTTAGTTTCTCATTGAAACACATTGGGCTCCAAAGTAGCTGGCAGTTTCTGACATCACGATATCAGAATTCTATTAACTCTTTTTTTTTACCAGCAGTGTGAATAGCAAATGTGAAAATCCACTTGTTTCACTGCACTAACAAATATTTTATCATAAAAGTAGAAAGTAATTAGTAGCACATCAAAACACAATAAATAAAACAGATAGTTGTCGATTTATTAGAAGTAAACACCTGCTCTTCAGTTTTGGAGGCTTTAAATTGTTCGTGGAAGCTAGATATTTCCAGAATTGAGTTAATTAAATTCTCTGTGACAATTTTGGTAAACAGTTGCCTAGTAAAACTCATTATAGGGGAGCGGGCAATGTTTAATTCTTGATGAAAATTCCACAGAATGTAGAATTTCACCTGCAGAATGTTCAGTATCTTGTGCACCTATTGTATAAAATATAGCGTATCAATGAAGCAACAACCCACACGCACAGTTAGCTGTATATCTTATTTCACAGTCTTGAGTGGGTAAACGCTCTTAGAAAACCACTCTTTTAGAACAAAAAATATATTAGATAAAGGTGTTCTATGAGTATGAAAGACAACTGTTAATTTGTGGACAGTCAACTTTGCCGTAATGCAAATTGCAATGCGTGTTGATAGTATGTGGTTCGGACAAACATGGTTTCCCTTTTCTACCATTTGATAAGACAAAATACAGTTCAGGAAATGTAGGTAAATTTATTTTTCAGACAGAAAGCTTACAAATAAGATCTCTTATCAGATGTAAACTGTATATATATATATATATATATATATATATATATATATATATAATATACACAGGAAAACAAATCTAATGTTGTTATACAGGAAAACAAACCTAATGTTGTTTCAATATATTTTCTCCTGGGCGCTGACAGTGGAGCACCAGGTCTGGCCTACTGGCAAATGGCCATAATCGGACTGTTATCCTACTCATCATTGTAGTGATTGTGATGTTGATCTCTAGTGGGTGCCCAAAGAAAGGTAACATGGCCTGACAATGTTTAAAATGTATGCACAGATCTTCAGAATAATTGCACATGCAGAATGCATTAATCTGTGGTTGCTATGTTTGTGTGTGTGGGGGGGGGGGGGCTGCCCAGAAGTTCTTGGAAAGTAATCAGAATTCACAAGACATTATCTTCCTCATCCTTGTGCATGCATCAATTTCATTTGATACAGAATCACATACAGTAGTCATGCTAAATGTATATGGTTGTGATATTGTTGTGGCTCTTCAAAGTATAAAGCCAGAGATTAGTGAGCTCTCTCCCTCCCTCTATCTATCTCTCTCTCTCTCTCTCTCTCTCTCTACTAACTTCATACCAAAAGAATAATATATTTAAAGCACAACAGATCCAACCTTTGAGATTGTTCCACGCAACTGGAAAATTTTTTAATGAGCAGTAAGTTGGCTGAAACATTCCATCCAATACAAATGCGTGTTATTACAGAGAAATGGTGATGATGACAGAAAAAGACTGAGATCCACCTACTTTGCACGTATTACCTTATCATATCCCAGGACCTGTTGTCTCTGTGGAGTCTATATTATGGACTATATCCAGGACTCCCTCTGTCCCAGACTTTGTTTTCATTGACCCAAGTTTGATTTTTTTTTTCACTCATTTTCTTCCTTGGTAGATTTCATCATATACAATATTTTACTCACATGTTATGGCTCAAATTCAGTTTTTACTTCCTGCTTGCCTAGGGGAAAAACTTCACCTATCTTGGATCATTAGGTCTTAGTTTAACTCTTTCTCATGCTTTGACATGTCTTATTGCTCCATCATCTCCTCCAGGTTTTTGAAGCTCTTTAGACTTCTATATATTAAGGTGTTTGCCCAAAGGACAAAGTGAGTTCTGCATAAAAAAAAAAGTACACATTCACTGTCAAAATATCCTCTTACAGTATGTCACAAATACTGTGTTCGCTTCTCCACCTGATTGTTCACTGACTCGACGAGGAGAGGGCAATATAAATTTTCTGCTTGTCATTTTTGTCCAGATAAGTTTCTGGATAGAGACTTTACCATTATTTACCATTTATTGCCAGCACATTATTTAAAGTTTACTGACAAGACTTCACATTTAGACATAAATGATAGATTTCAGCAAACAACCCCTGTCTGACCTATAAAACACAGAAAAATATAAGCTGCAAGCAGATTAAGGTCATTTGGCCCATCTAGTCTGCTCATTTCCCCTGGAAACTATGCCACTACAGACCCTTCATGATCTGTGGTCGTCCCCACTCCTTGTGTTACTTCCAAGGTCCCCTTGTATCTGTCCTATGCATGCTTGAATCCTGCAGCTGTTTTTTACACTTACCACCTCCACTGGAAGGCCACTATAGGTTTCCACCACCCTCTCTGTGAAGAAGTATTTCCTCACATCCCCTCTGAGCCCCCACCCCTTCATAGAGTGACCCCTTGTTATCAAGTTTGTCTTTTCGTGGCAAATACTACTGTACTTTGCCTTATTAATACCCCTTATGTACTTAAATGTTTCTATCATATCCCCCCTTTCTATTCTTTCCTCCAGGGAGTACATATTCAGTTCTCTCAGTCTCCCCATGTAGGGCTATTGCTGCAGTCCCTGCACCATTTTGACTGCCTGCCTCAATTAACAGTGTAATGTTTAACAATTGTTCATTGACTTAATGGGGGGGGGGTACTCAATATAAATGTTCTGCTCGTCATTTTTGTCCAGAAACGTTTCTGGATAGAAAATGTACCACTTATCACCAGCTCAATATTTAAAGTTCACTGACAGAACTTCATGTTAGAAATAAATGATAGATTTCAACAAACAACCTTTGTCTGACCCATGAAGACAGTGTAACTTTCAAGGGCTAGTCCTTTTCGCACTTATTTTTGTTTTGCTAGCCCAATGCAAGACATCACCAGCATTGTTGTTTTTCCTCATCTTTGACTGAAGTAGAGAGAGAGTAGCAGAGCTACTGAATTTATTATACACAGTAGAGGACACACTGAAATACAAAGGCTATATTGTACTTATTCTGTTCCTGTGTCAGAGGGTAGTATTCTCATAGAATTTTCCAGTATAGATCACTATAGTGTCAAAACTGTGCCATCCAGAAAAGCCTGGTCAAAATCACTCCATCAAATAAATGTACAATCTAGCACACTTCCTTTACCTCATTATCAAAATACACAGTTAGCACCCCATAAGTCCAATGTATATATTTCGATAATAAACTAAAGAAAGTGTCTATGTTAGGTTGTATAGGGGCACTTTGCTGTTTCTTCTTGCACAGTTATCATGGCGTTCTTTTTCACCATGGTTTTCAGATGCGCAGTCTTAGCTGGATAACCAACCTTCAGGAATGTCTCTGATTTACTTCATACATTTCTCCAGTCTCTCATAAATTTAGGCATTTCTACACCTGAAGTGGCGGGACATTAATCATAAGATAATACCAGATATTATTGCCTTGGTCCACATGGCAATTTTCTAAGGTGTGTCTCTTGCTTGGTACTTAGTTCCTGATTTTTTTACCTTTGGCCCTGATTTGTGCGGCAGAGGCTGATGTTTGTAATAACCACTGGCAGCACTTTTTCCTGATTGTTTTACAAATGATTTGTACAATTTCTCAAAAAAATGGAACAGCAGTTGGCATCTTATACTTCAGAGTGGAAACGTTAAAATGACCCATATAAATGAAAACTTCAAGCTAAATAATTATCATTCTGCTTCCCATCTCATTAAATCTGAAAATAAATTAATCACTGACTGAACTATACATTGGCTAAAACTGTACTGTCAGTCTGAGAATGAAACCCTTTCTGGAAGAGAGAGGTGTACATAATTGCTACACAGTAGTGCAGCTATAGTTAGGGCTGCCCGGCCACTTCTATGTTAAAATTTTGACACTATGCAATGGATTTGCCTGAAATTTTGCATGCTTGCTTGGGTACCATAGATCTCTGGATATGGTAAGTTGCATTATGGCCGGATGAGTGGTTGTGGAGCTGCAGAGCACCAAAAAAACACATAAAATTGGGGGTTTTGTGGGTTTATTTGCTCGTGGCTACAACACACATGATTTACCTGACTGGTCTGAAATCTTCAGGGAAGATGCAGTCTGTGTCACTGATGCACCTTTTGAAGAGTTGGTGAAAAAATATTAATCTGTTCAAAAGTTATTCAAATCTAAATTTTCCCATTATAGTCAATGGGAAAAATATATACATGCCTCTCAAAAGCGTCTGCCAGTACATTTTACTGTTGCAAACTGCCCTTTTACTGTCGTGCTGCAGCCTTCTTGTTTTAGCTAGTGGTGAAGAAAAAACAATTGTAATTTAAATTCTACTGCCCCTAGGTAAACACTGACAGTTGTGTTTACCTAAATGGGACTTGAGGAACACAACGGTGCCATCAGTTTTTTTCTAGGACCCCTAGAAATACCTTTTTTAAAACTGGGTCCCCCGTAGTGTCGCAAATCATAACAGTACATTTGCAACACTGTCGCAAATCATGAATGACACTGTTGCATCTATACTGTCGCAATTTGTGACGCTACTGCACCAAAAAATACCATTTCTTTGCCACATCACTGCACCTAAAGGGTTAAGGCTTTTGGCTGACATTTTCAGGGTGGCAAGCCCTGGCAACACAGATGTGCCTTTTGGTGGTTTGGCAAAAAAATGTAAAGTGGTTACAAAGTTATAGCTCTCTAAAGTTGAGAAATTTCCCATAGGATAACATTGCAGTGCCCCATCTTGAAAACAATTTGAGATACGGATTTTTTGCTAACTGCAGTTTAGTCCTCCTTTAGGAGGACTAGGCATGCATGGAGGTTTGGAAGTCATGCTTACAACTGTAGTGGAATTTTTCATAGTTGCTATGGTTACTGAGATATGGCCAAATACATTTTATGAGGGTTCATTTTGAGTAGTACAGGGCTGCTGTATGGCTCCATACTTATGTGTAAGTGGGACCACATATGCTTACTGTTATGCAAAAACTGGGCAATGTGAAGGGAGCACAAGGCCTGGAGGGTCTGCGCTCCTACTAACACATACCAGTTACCAGTTACATTACCCTTTCTCAAAAAGAAGGGAAATTCATTGCAAAAAAATTAGTTAATGCATCAGTTATGGTTGACAGCACAGTGACAAAAGCATGGGAATGTGATGTTAGTGTTACCGCCCTACCAACTCACCCCCACCCCATCTAACCTCCGCACACCAACAGATGTCAGGGTGTGCCATGGGGCCATCAGGTCTCTTACCCCATTCTCCTATACTGTAGCATGTCAGCTTGCTTCCACATGGAATGGGGTGAGTCTGTTGATGTGTGAAGGGGGGATGGGGTGAGGTGTTAGAAGGGTAACCCTAACATTACATTTCCATGCTTTTGTCACTGTGCTATCAACCCTAACTGATGCATTAATTACGTTTTTTGCACTGAATATAAGAAAACACAATTGCACATACCCCAATAATGCAAAGCATCATGGGAAACATATGCAAATCCCCATGAGAGAATTTGGACTGGCTCAACTTTAAGCAGAATTGCATGGTACCAGAAGGCCTCACAGTGCAATCAGCAAAGGCTAAGAACAGCAGACACAGACACGTGTTTTGTCCTCATTTGGACTCATCAGTGTGTCATATCTGTGTCTTAGCCCAGGGAGAGGGAGTCGGCCACCCCTTAAGGGGGACGTTATTTGTTTGGGCCATGGAGAGCCCAAACTCCCTGGGCTAATTCAAATTCAATACAAATAAGTGTTATTACAGAGAAACATAGACGATGATGGCTGAAAAACATTGAGGCCCACCTAGTCTGCCCATATTACCCTACCACACCCTTGGACCTGTTATCTCTGTGGGGTCTATATGAATTTTATTCCAGGATCGCTAAATCCCAGTCCTTGTTTTCATTGGCCCAAATTAGATTTTTTTCACTAACCTTCTTTATTGGTAAGTTTCATCATATGCAATATTTTACTGACATGTTCTGGTTCATATTCAGTTTTTACTGTCAAAGGTATCCTTGTAAACTACACAAAATGTGTCCACATTCCCACCACATTGTTCACTGACTCAGTGACTCAGTTGGGGGGGGGGAGTAAAACAACATAAATTTTCTGTTTGTCATTTTTGTCCAGAAAGGTTTCTGGATAGCGACCCTAACAATTACCACCCCGACAATATTTAAGGTTGAATGACAGGAGTTCACATTAGAACTAAATGATAGATTTCAGCAAACAACCTTTGTCTGACCTATGAAGAGAATGTAACTTTCAAGGGCTCGTCTTTTTCTCACTTATTTTTATTTTGCTAGCCCAATGCAAGGTATCACCAGCACGGTTGTTTTTCCGCATCTTTGACTGAAGTAGAGAGAGTACTACTGCTACTGAAATACAAAGGCTATATTTTGCTTATTTTATTCCTGTGTTCGTGGGCAGCAGTGTTATAGGATTTTCCACTATACAGCACAATATACATACATTTTAGGAATATCCTTGATGTACCTCATAAATTTCCCCAATCTTTCCTAAATTTAGCACTTCTGTAACGGAGGTGGCAGTATATTAATTATAAAATAATGCCGGATAATACTTCCATGGTCTACATGGCAATCTTTTAAGGTCTGTCACTTATTTGGTACTTAGTTCCCATTTTTTTAAAGGAGATAGTAAATGATGTTTACGTAGTTAACTGCCCTTTGATCTTCCTTTCCATGCCAGTTATATATTCTGATATGCTTTGATGATTTTTTGATAAATAAATCGTTTAAAGTTTGGGTGCCCTCAGAGCTACATAGACTTCTACTCCCCTCAGCATACTGCTTTTTCTTTTCGCATTCTATGACATCAACAACACCATTCCATGCTATTCATCTGAATGACATGGAATGGTGTTATTAATGCCATAGAATGTTCAGGCAGTATGGGTTATGGGAATTTCAACATGAAAGGTGGAGTCAAGTTTGTGTGGCCAAGTGGGAAGCGGTTCAACGGAAAGAGAACGCATCATATGCAGTGTCAGTGGCTCAGCAGGTTGCACACTCACCTCTGAGGCTGGAAGATCAGAAGGCTGTGAGTTCTATCCCCATAACAGGGACTTGGGTTAAATCCCAATACTAGCACTGTAGTGCTGCTTTTCTGAGGTGCTGTCTCTCGGATAAGATGATAAACCGAGGTCTCATCTGCTTGCTCTGGTGGTTGTTTAGGTAGACGTTAAAGATCCCATGGCACTTCGCAAAAAGATTAGGGGTGCGTAATCAGCTGAATTCTCAAACAGGGGCACTATGAGTCCCCTAATCTAAATAATCGCCAAACAAAACATGGTGATACACTTACCACATTTCCAATACACCATTAAATTCACTTTTATCCCACCATCGCTCTAACAGCTGTTGAGGTCAAGATTTCCTGTGCATATTTTTTAATAAAAGAACCCCCCACCACCACACCACCACTCATGCTCTTGGATAAAACCTTAAATCATTTTTATATACAGTGAATAATGCATTTTCACATAACTTGCTAAAGGTTATAAATTTCATGTACTTCAGCTAAAATAAATATTGACACCTCCCTTGCTATAAATAAAACTTCAATATTGCAAAAAATACCATCAACGTACTAGGCTCGTATTTATGCAATAAATGAGTAAACTCTCTTAGAACTGACACTTCATATGTAACATTTTTCATCCACGGCATCTTCCGCTACTAGGCCAAAAATTCCCACAGTGCATGTGAGTATGAGCATTCTAGCAAAAAATGTTCCTGGGTTTCTACCGTATTTATAAAATCGGAATATAAACATTTCCTCTCATCTATAGCTTTATGTTTATGATTTCCTCATTCTCCGATTCTTCCATGTCTACACAACCACTGTGTGTCCCACATACACCTAGGCACCCTGGGATTATTCAGTTATCTATACACGAAATCATTTTTGTCCCTTGTATAATGCTTGAATTTCTGGCACCTCCAGGAATAAGTTACACAACACCTGTTGATACAGGTATTTCCTTGTCCCTTGGAGTCCTTAAACAATTCTGCTTTTGTCCAAACACAAACAAGGTAGGATCCCATTTAGCAGCCATGAATGTCATCTTTTCGGTTAGATTTAGTACTGCACTGTTGTGAAATAACTGTGTTCAAATTGCCTTGTTTGGCATCTGTCCCAGTATCTGTGACACAGGCTTGAACCATGGCCCCTGTATTTGAAGAGCAAATTTCGGAGGTATCATTGCAGGTCTGTAAGTAAGCTGACTGCTGGTCCGTAAACTCCTTCTTCTGTAAATTGTATCTGGCTTCTTCTTCCTGAAGCAATGCCTATAATTGCATTGCTGACTGTTCTGGATCTCCATCTGTGTCTGTATCTGCCATTCTGGGATTCAAATCCTGCTTTGGCACTAAATTCTGCACTTCTGGTATGTCCATCAGAATCACTTCCTCGGTTCCTGCTACTGACTGCTGTTGGTTCATTTTCATATGCCCGGAGGCATCGTAAAATTTCTCGGTCTCTTGCTGAGCCGAGACTGGCGAGGAGACCTGCTCCCCAGCCTCCCGCACAGCCCTGGTCATAGGAGCCGACTCAGAACTGATCATCTAGACTGCCTCCAGGAGAGTAGGAGGATTTCCCCAGTGTCCTGGCCAAGGCCCTGGAAAACAGGCATTAGCCCAGTATGCTTACCTGGTAAATAAAGTGAATTTAACTGAAAAAATGTCCCCTATTCACTAAAAATATTACCAACAGCTTAATCTGTTTCTGTAAGTCAGTTTACATCTGTACAAATATTCCCTTTCCCTTGGTTCAATGTCAGTTGGCATCCATTTGTATCCCCCCCACCACCGTACGAGGCTGAAAATAGGCAGAATTGTCTAGTCCTCCTTTCCCAGTCAACAAAAAAAAAAACAACAACAAATGAAAAAGCTGCACATAGCTGGCACTTGCTTTCCTCTGTAACATGCAGCAGCTACATGGTACAACAAGTTATTGTCCACAGTAACTGCAGGAGGTCACTGCTAGGGTAAACAGCATTGAGAGTGCATGGCAATCCATGCACAACAATGAAAAACTATAGATAGCAAGACATATTTTTAGAGCACCCTTACAGCTCTAAATGTGGATTCTTGTCTGGTTCTGACACAGTAAAACTGTAAGTGAGGCCACACTTACACCCAAAGAGTGGTCTCTGCAGCTGCAGATGTATTAATATATAACTGATCAACCAATATTATATGAGAATTTAAGGAAAATGTCTCCAAAGGAGTCAGATCAGCAGCACAGAGGGCTGAAGTGTTGAACGTCTTAACTCCGGCCATGTTGACCCATGTTCGAGAACGAGCAGGGGCTGCTGTGTGGTCGGCGAGGGTGGAAGAGGATCAAGCATCCTGAGCACTGCTCTCCTCTCTGGGGGAGGGGTGGCCAGCGATCGCTGTCTATGACACCTGGCGGAGGTCCACTGGTAATGCAGATCTGAGCAGCTCGAAGAGTTGGGGCTGCAATCCTAATGTTTCACCACAGCAGGGGGGCAGGTGAACAAGGAAAATTGGATAAGGTAGCTTCATGAAGCCCTGCCCCCTCCCCCACAGCCCACGCCACTGCCAGACTACTGGAGCACTATGGATTGTGTACCTGGAGGGGATACTGGCCCTCCCCCTCTTGGCCCCACCATGGCGGGGTCCATGCAGGACTCAACTCTGGTGAGTCTGGAGAGGCTTTGTGCATTGGTAGCAGGGAATGGGGACAGGGCTGAGAGCCTGTCACCTCCCCAGGGAGAAGAAAGTCATATGAAAAGAAAAGAAAATTCCCCAGGGGTGACTGTTTCTGTACTAGCTCTGTATCACACATTTTTTCCAAAATAAGAGTGCCTCCCCTCACAGGGAAAGGGAGCACTCTGATTAGTGGAGAGCACTTCAGCAGTCTATGATATACAGTGCTGTACAGATTATAGTATATTATAAATCTGTTTAGTGTTGCTCTTCCCCCTTAGCCAATCAGAATGCAGAGGTTCTTTCCCCTTATTCTGTTTCATGTCCAGGCACACTTTGTAAATGAGTTTTTTCTCAATGGTGTTTCATCTGGTTAAATAAAGATTTTGATTGATTTACTGCCATAGCAGGCAGTAAATTCATTAATGACACTAAATGCTAATCCCTGCATTCCAATTTTTTTCATTTTAGTTGTTTAACCAGGTATAGCACACTAAGCTAAAAGCTTTTTTACAGGAGCAACCTGGGAGCACATGGAAGTTAAGTGACTTGCTCAGAGTCACACAGTATGCAAGTGGAAGCTGTGGGATTCAAACCCAGGTCTGGTCTTCTGGATGTCACCAGGTTTATAGCTCAGAGCCTTAAACCACTGCGCTATACTGCCTCCCATTTTGGCTTACAACTGCAAACTGATCCTTACTGTCAATATTGTTGGCACCAGGGAACTCATTTCAACTTCCGAAAAAAAAATTCTAATGAACTTTTTTTTAAATTTAAATTGTATTTTTTTTTTTTTTGGTGTTATTTTCCTCCTCAGAGCTCCGTCTACAACACCGCCCCCGCACTGCGTCATTCCCCCGGTGCCATCCTCCGGACATGAGACCCCCTCCCTTCCGCATCCCGCGACTTACCCTTCGCGGCAGGGTGGTGAGGAGCGACTCGACCCACCACAACGGATCCATGCCAGGGAGGCATCCTCCAGGAATGGCACCAGGGAACGACGCCGTGCAGCCAGACACCCATTTTCTTGATTTTCTCCCGACGGGACGTGGCGTGCAATGATGCCAGTGACTGAGTGCGCGCACTAGTCAAGCATCTGCCACGTCCCACCCTCCCCTTGTCTTACGGCTACGTGCTGTTGATCCCCAGCCTCCGCTAGGGGTCAGACAAGCACCGGCCGACTGAATCCCCCCACCCCGGAGATGGAGAGCAGTCCTCCGGACGCTCAATCCATCTCTGCCCTGCCGACCCCCGGCAACCCGTGCCCGTTCCCGAACACGAGTCGCCGGCGTGGCACGAGGTGTGGCATCCAGCGCCTCAACCCTCAGTGCCACCGGGCCGGTAAATTGTATTTTTTAATATAATGGCTATAGTGGTGGTGGTTAAACTCAATACTAACCATATCTGGGATTCCATAAACAATTCAGCCTGAAACCTTATTACCTTGTTATCCCACAACACTACACCATAGTATTAAGGACATTTATGTGAAAACTATGTCCTGTAAACTGGGTCCTGGTGTTGGACTTTGTGCTTACCCCCCCATATGAAGTCATAACCTTCATTGTGATATCACAATCAACTGCCAAGGAAACAGTTATGATGTCACAAGCAGAGGAAGAGGACAGTGACTTCTGATGGTGAACAAGTAAAAATAATGGATGTCATCAACTGATAAAAATTTCTGTTTCCATGCAAATACTCTTATTAAGAAAGAACGGGGGGGGGCAGGGAAATACAAAGATATAAGATATATCAAATATAAACTGAGTTATGTCTAAACATTATTGGACCAATTTTCAAAATGTCTCAGGACGTGCATCCTATAACTCTGTACACATTTTTAAATGCTGCCTAGACCACCCAATGGTTGACTAATGATATCCAAATATCAAATACAATTTGTAGTATTTTACAGTGCTTTTTACAGTGGTAGTCGGAGCCTACAGCTGTTTTGCCTTTGGTAGCTTGAAAACAGCCGACCGTGCTTGCGCTGGTTGGACTTTCGGAGTATCCTTCTGAAAGTCCAACAGTGCTAAGGAACACTCCATACAGTCCAGCTGCTACAGAGTAACAGATGCAATACTTGGCTGTGCTAGCATTCCAATACAAGAACTGAGCATGCACGCCCGCGCACATATGTAGTTCTGTTGGCATCGCCATCTTGGGAATGGTAGAATGCCATTCACTGCAACTACGCATGTGCAAAGGCAACACATGTGCAGTTGCATTGCTGCTGCGATCTTGCAGATGGCACTCAGCGGCATTCGCTCTCCAGAGCTTTGGAAGCTCGCCACGGCCATATCGGCTCTGGCTAAAGCTTGTTTTATACAGGTTGCCAGAAATCACTGAAACTACCACAAAATCTTGTGATGCTTTGAAAATATTAATCCTGAGTTTGGCACAGCCAGGTGAATGCAGATGTAAGCATTTGTATCTATGCCTAGTCCTTTAAAAATCTTTCCCTGTGTTTTTTTTTTTTTTTTTTTTGCACAAACATTTTCCAAGAGGCATCAACTGCTCTTTTAAGTTAGCAGAGCAGGAATCTGGCCTGCAAGTGTCCCAACCATCTTTGGGCCTTTAACATCCAAAATCCAGTTGACTCTTTGGGGGGTCAGCAGTATTTCAGGTTACTTCTGTTAGGATACAAGGGAAACAGAATCAATGGCCTAAAGGCCTTACTTCACCTCATTCCACCTATGTACTATTTATTTGTATTTTTCTGCCAGAAAGGCAAACTGAGCTGTGATGGTTCATTTCCAGGTACCTTCCTGAGGGTGGGTTACCCAGACCTGTTTTATTGATGGGAGGAGTTGGTCATGGCAGCAGGAAACTCCCCTACTCTTTCTCGAGAAGTGCCATGGGATCTTTAACTTCCACATGGACAGTAACCAGAGATAGGCAGAAGAGACCTCGGTTTAACATCTCATCCAAAGGACTGCACCTCAGCAGTGCAGCACCTCCCACCATACTGCACAACAAAGTTGGTTATGGCTATT
Source organism: Neoceratodus forsteri (assembly GCA_016271365.2). Taxonomy (NCBI): domain Eukaryota; kingdom Metazoa; phylum Chordata; order Ceratodontiformes; family Ceratodontidae; genus Neoceratodus; species Neoceratodus forsteri. Next base: position 55,574,016 of record JADMNL010000035.1, read on the forward strand.
ACCCTAAATATCTGGTGTGGGGCTAGAACCCACAACCCTCTGATTTTCTTGTCCCTGAGGTGAGCATGTTACTCTACCTACTGAGCCACTAACTCTGATTGTACTTAACAATGAGTAAAGTATCCCAGTCTCTATATTTTGTGTCTTTCCTTCTTAGTCTCATGCTTTATTATGTTACAGAGAAAAAAGGCCGGAGGAATACAAGCAAAGCAACAGAACAGGTGAGACTGGTAACACCTTTAAATATTTACGCATTTGAATAATTTTCTGTTTCATTCTTTCCATCCGTGATCTTCTTTGACTTCTTTTCTCCAAAACAGGATTCGCTGGACTTTATTGCTACAGTATATGATGTGCGGTTCTGTTCAGTAGTGATTGCCCTGTATGTTTTAAGTAAAACAGATGCGCAAGTTAGGATAGGATACGTGGCGCAGGGGCTGGCTGTACTTACAGAGCGACCAGCTCCAGCGCAAACAGGAACAGCCAGATTAAGTGCACGGCCTCAGCCTGATAAATGGTTGCAACCCCTGATAAAGCACTAATAGAGCAAAGTGCTGAGGCATTAGGGTATTAGGTCCTTTTGTTCATTCAGCTTGTAGATGTCAGTGCAGTAAACTCCACACTTTGTGTTACACACACTACTGTCCGACTATCGCACTGTATTACATTTTATAAGCTTCCTGTTTGGCACCTGCTTTCCTGGAAATAAAAATTGACAATCGACCCTCTGTGACACTCTCCAGCTGGTATTTACTTGAGCGCTCACCATTTAGGCCCTGTCCACGCTACCCCTCTGTAATGTTACAGAGTGCCCAAACCGTTACCGCAATGGTTTGCATTTACACCTGTAATGTTACAGAAGGCGTTTTCGTAACCATTGCTGAAACTACATATGAGGTGGTTTCAACAACGTTTATGAAACTGGTTATGCCTCAATAACGTTACCAGGCATAGTGTGGGCCAGCGTGGCACCAGTCTCCTAGCGCAGCCTTGACTTCTGTGTGGGATTAGGTGCCAAAATGCTTGATGCTTGACTCCCAAAGTGTGGACCAGCGGTGCTGGTCCTGTAATGGACACCGCTAGTGTGGACACACCGCACCGCTCCCCGGTTGTAACGGTTTCTATCCGTTATGGGGTCTGAGCGGTGCAGTGTGGACAGGGCCTATCTCTTTGCTATTTTCACACAATCACCTGCTAGGCTGACACTGTGGACTTAATTTGACCATTCCTGTTTTAAGAAGGGCTGGCTGAAATTTTTACTTTTGCAAAAATTGTTCAAAACTCAATTTTTTTGCATTTTTTTGTTTCTACAACAACAACAAAAATCAGATGTGGTCATTTTCTTGCAAATGGCGCAATAAAGCAAAATAATGATCAGCTGAGCATGTAGAGTGGATCCCAGCACTCTGTTTACAATAGCAGTCCATTATTAGCAGGGAAAGACTACAAGTGAGCCAATTAGAATGCAGGATTCCACACTTCATGCTCTATGATGTTTACAATTAAGCAACAATAAGACATGACAGGGTGTGCGTTATTGTGGGGTAAGAGTAGTTGTAATATTCCACTATTACACTCACTCTTGAGTGCCTCCTTTTGATTATAAAATGGTTCCTCTATTTTTTATTTAAAAAACTGAGCTATGAGATATGGAAAGTTAAGTATTTCTGATCTGTGCCGCTGTGCTGGAATAACGCATGATTATGTGATCACATCTGACCAATCACAGATCTGGGTTTCTATTTCCCATTTTATAGAGGCGATTAGAAAGGAAAATGAAGCCATGCATCTTGCAATCCAATATTTAATAAAAACAAGGACTACAGTGGAGTCAACTGAAGAATAGATCAGCTTTTTTAGTTTGAGGTGTTGGGATCCTCAATCTAGGAGTCATAGTTATAGTGCTATGTATAGTAGTTGTGTTTTTTAATGTCTGCATTCTATGTCTAATCAAATTAATTTAAACTTAGGTGGTAAGGCACCGTTGGGGGGTACCAAGAGTAATTTTAACCCTGGGGGGGTCATGCGACTTGAGGCATAGACGAGTGTCATATGCCTCATTCCTTTAGATTAACAAAGGTTACTTAATTCCTGGAGTGTCTTAAATAACAACACTGCACTTCAGCAGGTATTCTAATAAACACTTTTTCAGCTGTATCAATCTACTAGAGAACGTGTTATTTTCACATTTCCTTTCCAGTTTTTATAACATAGTTTGGTAGTCTAAACAAAAATTATTTATTTATTTAGTTGAAAATTGGTTACCAAGAGAGGTACACTGAGCCAAGGCTCATTTCCAGGTGCGACCCGGGGGAGGAGAAAAGAGGAAGAACAAAAGCAAAATGCACAATGACAAGTCAGTCAAAACAGCAACTGATAACAGTTTGTACAAAACTAGAATAAATACAAAATTGTTTGTACTCACTGCACACCGTGCCTCCTGGGGAGCCACACTGGAAAAACTGCTGCCAACTCCTTACATTACGCCCTGCTTCTCCAGCTCCACTCTGCCCATGGGACTAAGCCCACCCTGTGGCCCCACCCAGGGGGTAAACCTGGGTGGATTGTCATCCAGGTAAGTCCCAGGGAGAGGAGGGTCCGGGGTGGGGGTGAGGGCTAAGCATTAGAAGGAGGCCTGGGAGGAGTGAGGAGGGGACTGAACCTTAGGAGGACGAGGAGGAGGAGGCCTGGCATCAAAAAGCATAGTTAGTAAAAAAAAAAAAGTATGTACAGAGAATAAAGTGTGGTACAGCTAAATGAGAAACATCTAATCAGTGCAAATGCAGATCTGGCAGTAACACATAGTGAGCAAAAACAAAATTGACAAAAGGCGATTGAGCTGAAGGGTGAGTTCTTGCCTGTCCTTGTAATGGAGGAAGAAAATGGTAGCAGTGAGGAAGTGAAACCAAAGGCAGGAGTGGAGACCCAGCCAGCTGCTTTGCCAGGACAAAAAGACATGGCCAGGGAGCTGTCAGGGGAAGGGTAACAGGAACAGGTGGTAGGTGGAGTTTAAACTAGTGCCTGAGGGAGCTGGGGAAGAGGAGAGGCAGAGGTAGGAAGGGATTTGGTTTTAGAGTGAGGGAATTTGATAGCAGAGGGCATATTACAAACATACAAACATACAAAGAAGCCAGCAGAAGAAGGCCACTTGATCTATCAAGTCTGCTCGTATTGCAGGGTCCACAGCTTGAGCTAATGTCCCTGCCCTCCCTCCCCACTCCTCCCTTCCTCCCTCCCCATGATCCTTACCTTCCTCTCTATACCTATCCCATCTTCTTTTAAAGCTGCCCACTGTCTTCAATGAGATGACCTCTTCCGGCAGTACATTCGAAGTTTCCACCACCCTCTCTGTGAAGAAGTGCTTCCTTTTCTCCCTCCTAAACCTCCCACCCTCTAGCTTTACACAGCTTTAATATTACCCAGCAGTGGAGTGGAGGAGAGGAGTGGCACAAGTGCAGTGATCCCTGAAATGGAAGGAACAGGAAGCGGGGTGGGGAGAGAAGAGAGGAGAAGGAAGTGGGAAGGTAACAAAACTAGTATTTAGATATAAAGGAGGTAGAGTGAGCCTGGTGATGTGAGGGCAGAGGGAGGATGAACAGAGATAAATACAGTGAACAATGATGGATACAAGGGGGGGGGTTGTAACAAAGCTGTAGAAGCAGCTGTAGAAGGTGTCCAGTCTGGAGAGGGAAATGGAAGGGGCGGTACCATGGACCACTTCGGCACAGTCAAAGACAGTGAGCACCATTTTGGTAACAAGCTCCTAGGGGGCATGTGGAGATAAGCAGTCTTTGTTGCAGTACAGGGCACCAGGCTTGAGATGGGGTTTTGCACAGATGGCGTCGATGTGGGCTGAGAAGTTAGTCACACTCCAACATACTTGAAGGACTGAGCTGCTTCAAGAGGCATGATATCCAGAGTGGTGAAAATGGGGAGAACAGTGACTCTGGCCAGTTTCTGATTGGTACTAAAGGTCATGGACACAGTTTATTTGGTGTTGACTCTGAGTTGGCTGGATTGGAACCAGTGCAGAACATTGTTGAAGTCCCACTGGAAAGGGTCTTCTACAGCTGCTGTGGAGGACCAGAGGTCAAGATGACTGTGCCATCTGTAGATATGTGGATATGTAACAACACTCAGGAAGATGAAGAAGAGAATGGAACCCAGGATGGAGCCCTGTGGGACCCCAGCCTGGATAGGAAGGGGAGGTAACAGGGTGCCTCCAACCTGTACTGACTGTTTTCAGTCCATGAGGTAGGAATGGAACCAAACAACAGATAGCTGAGAGAAGCAGATCTCAGCTTGTCCAGGAGGAGTGGATAGGAAACTTTATCAAAGGCATTGGCCTGATAGATGAGCATTGTGCCCGTAATGTGCCCCTAATCCATCCTAGAGAAGAAAGAATCAGCGACACACATCAGGGAGGAGACAGTGGAATGGTACTCCTGGAAACCAGACTGGAAGGGTGAGAGGAAGTTGGAGAATTAAAGAAAACTGAGGAATCTATAATGAGCTAGTTTCTCTTGCAGCTTAGAAAGAGAGCGAGAGAGAGAGAGAGAGAGAGAGAGAGAGAGAGAGAGGGGATGAGGGTGATGGAATCCCCTTTATGAAGTGGCATAACAGTGGCCAACTTCCAGGACTAAGGAACGGCACTGAGGGAGAAGAAAAGGTTGAGTAGGTAAGCAAGGGGGGGGCTGCAATGCCAGGAGAAGAGAGGTGGAGGAGTTGGGGTCCGGACCCTCACAGCTGGGCTTTGACAGGTCAAGGGAGGAAAGGGCAAGAAGGGTTTCTTGGATGGTGTCGGGGGGGAGTGTACACCAAGATGAGGGCTGGGGGAGAGCATGAGGGGAATGAGAGGAGCCAGGAGGGGGAAAAGAAGGCAGGGTGCAGATTTGGAAGAACTCATTGAAGTGAGCAGCAACAGAGGTAGTGTCAGACACAAGTGAACCGTCAGCCATAAGGACTGCAGGAGAGGACTGGACACGGGAGTCAAAAAGGGATTGAATAATATTCTAGAATTTAGCTGGAGAATTAAGGTTTTTCTGGAGGTTGGCTTTAAACTAGAACAATTTCATGGCCTGGACAGCCTTCGTACAGTTGTTCCTCAGAGCCCTGTAATATAGGTCAGGATAGGAGTGGGATAATTTGTAGTGAGCCCAAGCAAGGTCTCTGGACTTGCACAAGTCGATGACATCAGTGGTAATCCAGAGATGGTGGGTGGTCTGGTCTTGACTCTGGAAAAAAGCACTAGCCTATCCCCCATTATAAAATAGCAAGAAAAAATCTAGAAATCTCATTGGCCAAGAGAGATCAGCTGACCGTACATTAAATCTGTATATACACACAGTCATCCTGGTCCTAAACCACATCACACAATGAGCAAATCAGTCCTTCTACAACCAGAACTATCTTCCATCAATCTCCCTACAACCAGCTGGCCCAGTGGTGCTGAGGATTGAGGCACTGGACGCCACGCCGCCAGCCCGGGTTCAGGAGCGAACCGGGGTGCCAGGGGGTCGGCAGGGGAGGGGAGAGGAAGGAAGGGATTGAGCATCTGGAGGACAGCTCTCTCTTCCCTGGGGAGAGTTCCGGGGATGCACCGCGCTGTAGCAGCAGCTGGCAGCAGTCAGGTGCAGCACAAGCAGTTGATGCATGTTTAGTAGGGGTGGAGCTCAGCAGGCTTTGGCACATCATGCCCAGCCACCATTGCATGTCCGAGCTCCTCGGGGATTGAACAAACAAGGTAAAAATCCCCTTTCCCTAGGGATAGGTGAAGATGCTTCCTCCCAGACCACACTCCCAATGCTGGTCGCAAATCTCCCTACAACCAGTACTGATTTTCCACCACAAACATGGCTGCTACCCTTACACTGTAGAAACCATCAACTAGGTTCTAAAAATAAAACTACCTTAAATATAAAATAAAACAAATTGATTAAATGTTGTTTACCAGATCATCACACTCTCTTTACACACCTAAACAAATTAGAAACATTAAGTGTTGTTTATAGTTTTCATTACAACTGTTTCTTTGCTAACAGTGACAAATGTCCCTTCTGTCTTAACCTGCTCATCAGGGAAATCTCTTCTGCTTGCCCTGACACTTAGAAAATTGAGTCTCTGGCTCTAAAACAGGCCTTTGTTGTGTATGTACAGTATGTCAGTAGAGGAACATTCTGCTTGTAGAACCAAGTAGAATTTTGAATCTCTGTATTCCATGGTAAACACATCATGATTAACATTCCATTTCTTGAATGTGGAGAAACACAAAGAAAACAGCATTTGTGAATTGTGGCTGGCAAGGGAACATGAAGCTTAAGTGGGCAGGGAGACACACTGTATAACATTAATTTAGTCTAGTACCAATAGGCAGAAAGACTATTTTATGTTAAAGAGATCTAACAAGGTCTGCCCCTGCTAAATCAGTGCCTTACCGCCACAGCATGCTTAAATTGTGTAGGTGTCACAAAAGTATTCCACAGAGAAAAAGTTACAGCCCTCATAAAATTACTTAAACCGGGTCAAGAACTTCCTGTTTTTTTGCAGCTGCCAATGCTCCGCCCCCATGCTCACTAACGTTATGATGAGATGCTAGGGAGAGCATGGGAGCGTGCTCCATTATAATCAATAGGCGGCGGCTTTACGATCTTTTTTAAACAATATATTGGCCACTTGGTAATGAAACGTGGGCACTGGTCAACTAACAAGGCCTTCGGCCTTGTGCCTAACTATGCCCCTAGGAGTGAGTTTATCACACCGTAATGCACAACCCATCATGTCTTATTGCTTACTTATCCTCGTAGTGTTTTTGTTTATGACATCACAATGCTCATCATGAAAACTGTAATATCACAAACACAGGAGTCGTGATGTCTGTTGGAGACAGTCACATGCTTTTTGAATGACTCTAAAATATGTGCAGCGTTATCTGAATTATTTAGTAATCAAGAACAATTGAAACTAAAAGAAAAATCTAGAAAACACTAAAGGTAAACATAATTATTAGAAATCCAATCATTTTAAGTTTTTTTATTTTAATAGAGTTGTTCTTTAATGCTATTATTTAAATAAAATGTTTTTATTATTGTCATTCTAGTATACATTCTAAATGTTGGTTTTTCCTTTTATCTGTTGCTGTTTGTTTGTTTTTTAATTTGATTTACCAGGAAGGAGACAGAGTGTATACCACATTGAATCTGAGGGAACAAGCACCCGATGTGTACGCTACTATTCAGTCAAAATGCTAATGTGGGAGCTACTCCTCTTTCATTTGTAATTTTTTCTGCCACTCAAATGACCATTGGTTAACGAAGGAAAGACTGAATTAAATGCTGGATATCTACAGAACTGGGAAATGGAAACAATTTGCATAGGGAACTCACCGCCTTTGCTGTAGGATCAAACATACCTGACAGGTGTCTGGGGACACATGTTCTCATTGTATGTTACATTTTTATACATTATTTAGTTGGCGTTTATACCTTTTGTATGAATATTTTACACAGAAACAGTCCTTCACCATTGTTGATCCTGGAACTGAGTCAGAATTAAAATTTTACTCCATGCAAGTGGCCGTCCTGATGAGCAACTTCAGAAGACAGAGGGAGAGAAGGGACCTATATTTCAAATGTATGCAAACTGTTAGCATCCTGGAGTCTGGCCTCAATAAAGACAGAGGTTTCATGTCCCACTACTTAACCTTGTCTTTGAACTTAGCACAGCTGAGCATTTCTCTTGCTATTAAACAAACAGCAAGTGAGCTGCCACATGACAAAAGGCAATGGGCAGGATTTTCGAATGGCGGTGCAGGGCTCGTGTCCCGCCATGTGCCACAGGACTTAGACTTTGGTGGTGCGCTGAACCCCTGTGCCGTAGCTGTGCCTGATTTTCCAATATCGGCTACAGTTACGACAGTTTCCCTGCTTTCTGGGAGCGTGCACCACATATCTGGTGCATGCACCAAATCTTTGTGGTCTAAGGCGTGGCGCCAGGTGCAAGCGATGGAAAATCCCGAATGCTGGCTGGTGAATGTCACAAGCACTGTGCACCATATGTTTGGCGCACCGAGGGCCTGCGGCATTATTGGATGTTTGACATTCCGGCCCAATATATAAACAGTTTCTTAACCCCTTCTACTCAAACCCTCTTTCATGTGAATCAGCATTACTATGCTTGTTTTAGCCCTAATGTTTTAAAATCTCTGTAGCGTTTGGTATGCATCTTAAAAAAAACTTCCTGTGTATACTGCGACAACAGCTAGAATGTCAATAGTGACATTATTCCTACTGCTTTGATGTTATTTAGCACTTCAGAGTTTACTCAGACCTTTGCAACCTATTTCTTCCATTTTTCCTAGCATTACTAACCAAAAACCAAGCTTCTGCAAACAGTAGGCACTTCAACCTACATTTTAACATACCTGAAGGGGCTTATAGGCCTCAAAAACTTGTATCTTTAACTTTTCATTAGCCTAATAAAGGCATTATCTTTACCAAGCAAAATATTATGTTCTTGTCTCTCAAGTTTATTCCTATAACTGAGTTCCCCAGCCTCCCCCCCATTTCTGCCTCTCTACAGAACTGTTTCTAGTTATATAAACCTGCACACCATCATGTCTTCTTGTGATGAATGATCCGTTTTGCTGAGGAAACACAAGGATGGGTCTCGGGGACTGTCATCTGGCAAAAACACACGTCTGTTGTGTCTCTTTGTGGAGAGAGTGTAGACTAATGAGGAATGTGCAGAGATGGGAACTTGGAGACTTAGGTTTGAATCCCACCACTACCGCTTGCTTACTGAGTAATGGTTCCCAGAAAAATAGACCTTTGGTCTCAAAACGCTGAGGTTATTATTTACCATCGCCACAGAATTCATGATTTGCACAGTTTTCTAATAAATGACCCTCTTTTTGAGCACTGACCATGTGGAGTATAATTTCATGTTGGCTACAGGGTACTGGGTGTGCTGAGTTCCTTTTCATCCTGTTCACTGAGTGACCCTGGGAATGTCTACTTACATCAAAAATATATTAATGATAAAAAAGTTTATGTTGACATTTTTTCCAGCTAACAAATACAGTTGTTTTAACCCATCCGTTCCTTCTTTTTCTCTTTGTTTTTCTTTCTCTTTTGTGTTTCTTTTTTTCTCTGTGTGATTCTTTTTTCTTTCATTTTGCTCCCTTCTGTACTTTCTTTCTGTCTCGTTCATTCTGTGGCTATTAATTATTTTATTTTTGTTAACCAAGTGAGTGCACTAGGCAGATATGTGACTATTTTCGGGCATGACCCAAGAGGTTATATCAGATTAAAGTGAACAAGAAGCAAGAATACTACAAAAGCATAAAAACTGATGAGAATAAGCAGAATGCACAGAGTACATGACAAATTATGGATCATAGTAAGCATAGAAATAGAGTAGATGACATTAGTAACTCAAGTAGCAAGACTCTAAACATATCAGTCCCATGTAGTGCAGACAAACAGGCATAAGCTGGGAGCATACAGCTTGTCTTGAAATTACGCAAAACCAGAATCTAATATAAAGAGCAAGGCATAGGAGCGTACTGATAACATGAGGAAATGGCTCCGGTACCTCGTTTTGAAGTTGGACACAGACACTGGTGGAGAGCAACCCGTATGGAATTCCATAAACACAGAGCAACAATGGAGAAGGCAATGCCTATATATATATATATATATATATTGATTCATTTTACTTAGAATGTCTGGCAATCAGTTTTCTTGTTTAATGATTTTGCTGTTAATTAACTCAAATATGTTTTAATATCTATTCATCATAATTAATGTTTACTATCTTTCAATAAAATGTAATTAATAAAAAGTACTCATAAAATGTATTTTTTAACTGGAAATATTTTGATGCAATAACAAGGTTATCAGTGTCAATTTAAAATGGAAAATGTGGAAGAGAAATACTGAAAAAAATGTGAACTATAATCTGAAATGTGTCTAAATATGATTTTCAAAGTTCCTCTGGAGGCATCAGCAGTTCTTTCAGAAAAAGAAGACACAATATTTCACTGAAAATATGGCCGCTAGTAAAGTGATGCAGACATCCACTATGTACTTGTTCCTCATTTTTGGAACTGTCTGTTACTTGATGTCAAGACTTCATCTTGTAAAAGAATAGGATTGTTTGTCAGGCTACCTCTCTGCATTCATCAAGAATTCACTCATTGTTTTAAACCTGGACTGAAAACAGTGTTGCATCAAAAACACACAATGGTTAAAAGTTTTTGTTGAGGTTTTTCTTGTATTTGTTGAATACTGAATTTATTTTATAATCATATCTGTTTGCATCTTGTTTCATGTTCCAGGTCCACCTTGAAAATGGGTATCTCACACCCTATGCTTTAAATTTAGCTTCAGACATCGCTATTTTATATCTCTGACTGCAGATGTTTTTTAAGGTTACCATTTGTTATATATGTTCTTGTATCGTATATATTTATTATTTGTCTGATTTTTTTTTTATTTCTGTATGGTTGTGCACCTGGGCTATACCTGTAAATTGGCCTTTAATCTAGCATACTCACCTGGGGCTGTCAGTATAGTCTACAGCAGGGGTGGCCAACCTGTAGTCTGAGAGCCACATGTTGCTCTCAAAGCAGTTTGATCTGGCTCTTGAAGGGTTTATCAGTTTGTTTGTTTTATTTTAGTCTTTGGTAACTGGGTAATGCTCAGTAGGCACAGGTGCCTGTTTTCAGGAGTGACCCAGGAGCACTGGGGAGGTTAAGTGACTTGCTCAGAGTCACACAGTATGTAAGTGGAGGTGGTGGGAATCAAACCCAGGTCTGTCTGCTGGCTGTACCAAGCTCATTCACAGTTTGTTACTCTAACATCTAGGCTATTCTGCCTACCTACTGTGAAGGAGATCACTTCAGAGTGAGCTGTGGCATGGGATGAAATATGTCCTCATGCAGTAGATTGGCGTGGGGATTGCGGCCGCTGCCACAACTCCTCTCCTGCAGTGGCCACAGAGATCCACCCTGGGAGTCAGAAGGTAGTAGACAGGGGCAGGGGGCTAGCCTGGAACCACCAGGTGGTGGAAGGAAGTCCTGGTCCTGTGACCACAAAATGTTTTGCCTCCCTGGGGGTGATGGTCCAGCCAGGAACTCCCCAACGGGAGACGCCACCAGTTACGTGTCAAATACATGTCACAGTCTTTTAAATTTGAGAAATGTCAAAGTACAGGAGCTGAAAAATGTCCTGAGTGCTCAACAAGCTACTTTTACTAAGCCTGCAAGCAAATCTAAAGCTTCAGAACTGCTATGAATAATTATTTTTAAATTACAACTATTTTTTACATATAATGTAACTTACAAAAACTTAAAATATGATTATTGACGATTGACTATGACTATGTTATTATTGTAACTCCTAAATATGGCTAAATATGGGTATGGTAAGTGCTGTATGTTGAGTATGGTATGGGCCGCACGTTATTGTGGCTCACATCTTGCTCAGAAATTTAAATGTAGCTCATGACCCCGAAAAGTTTGGGCACCCCTGGCCTAAAGGTTAGAGTAACAAGCATATTGTGTGACTCTGAGCAAGCCACTTAACTACCCTGCAGTGCTCACGGGTCGCCCTTGAAAACAGGCACTTGTGCCCAGTGAGCCTTATCTGGCTACCAACAGAATAAAATAAATACCCATAAATACAAATGCTTCAACCTTCTGAGGGACAGAAAGGGCCAGTTAAGAGCTACAGTGAGGCAGCAATCATGTTCTCTTGCATTATGGGTCACAATAAAATGTACGGCCCTTTGATTTACAGTAACATATCAAGCTAAGCTAATAGGACACTAGATGAATTTAAATCTAAAAGAGACGAGTTGTCTGAAATAGTTTTTGTCTTTTTAGCTGACTGAAGTATCTCATTTCAATAAAAAACAAAGGCAGTTAGCCGGCCCAGTGGCACTGAGGGTTGAGGTGCTGGATGCCACACTTGTGCCACGCTGGTAGCTGAGGTTCATACATGAGCCGGGCCACCAAGAGAGGACCCAACGAGGAGGACAAGTTGAGCATCCAGAGGACTGCTCTCCTATCCCAGGGAGGGATCCAGGGAGCCACCGCTCTGCAGTAGCCCCTGTTAATGACTGGGGGCACTACTAGAGCGGTGCTGCAAAGGGGGCAGAGTGTGGCAGACATCGACACATTTGTGCCTAGATGTCATTGCACGCAGGGAACAAAACTGGAGGAAAAAAGTGGCACAGGTCGGGCAGCATGATCTTCCGACCTCTGCAGCCTGACCTGAATGGTGCCCCCTCAGCTGGATCCGTCTGGGCGAGTTTGAGCTGTGGGTAGCTCCTTGCCGCCCCACCACAGGGGGTACTCCATGGGAGATTGAGGAGGTGGTCTGATCTCAGGTTTGGGGCCGGGGGGTCGGTCGGGATGACATGCCGACCATGCCAGAGGAGAGAAAATATACATCAAAAAACAAAGGCAGTTCCATCAGACAACACAAGCAGTCCATATGATGACAAAATGAGAGTACTATTGAAAAATATCCCCAGATATCTGTAGCAGCTAAATGATTCCAGCATACCTCCCTGATATACATTTTAAAATATCATGCAGAGAATGTTCTTATATTAGCCTTATATATTAACACCCTTCAGATGAGACATTAATACCAAGGTCCCTGTCTGCCTTTCCAAGTGATTGTTCATGTGGATGTTAAAGACCCCATGGGACTTCTTGAAAAGAGTAGTGGAATTGCCTTGGTGTCCATACCAACAGCAACTTCATCAGGTCCAGTTTCCGTTGATTTGCATCTGTATTCCACACCCCCCCACAAGATGGTGTTAACAGTGGGCAGATTTGTCTAGCCCTCATTTCACAGTCAACAAAAAAACAAATAAATAAAATATTCTGCTGTCACAATGCCAGTGTGCTTAACGGAAGGAGGAAAATGGAGGGAATGTACAGTTGAGCCAGCAACATAGCAGTCCCAGGTATTCCTGGGTCCCTGCTGCCCCCACACTAAGCTAGCAACATGGCAGTCCCAGGCATTCTTTGTTCCCCGCCACCCCCAACCTCTTACTGTGCAAGCGACATGGCAGTATCAGGTATTCCTGGTTCCCTGCCATCCCCCATTGAGCAAGCTACATGGCAGAATTCAGGTATTCCTGGTTCCCTGCTGCCCCCACCCCTACTCCCACACTGAACAAGTGACATGGCAGTCCCAGGTATTTCTGGTTCCCTGCTGCCCCCATCCCCCACTCCCTACCCCCACACTGAGCAAGTGATAGGGCAGTCCCAGGTATTCCTGGTTCCCTGCTGCCCCATCCCCACCCCTACCCCCACACTGAGCAAGGGACATGGCAGTCCCAGGGTTCCTGGTTCCTGCTGCCCCATCCCCACCCCCTACCCCACACTGAGCAAGGGACTTAGCAGTCCCAGGTATTCTGGTTCCCTGCTGCCCCATCCCCACCCCTACCCCCACACTTAGCAAGGGACATGGCAGTTACAGGTATTCCTGGTTCTCTACTGCCCCATCCCCCACCCCATACCCCCACACTGCTGACTCCAGTGCTGAGTAATCTTCTCCCACAACTGACTACACCCCGAGAATAAGTAGTGGAGGTGCGGGCAGAGACAAGAGGGGGAGATTGCTGCAGGGGGTCTCTAAAGGGATGCAGCTTGCATGGTCAGACAGAAACTAGATAAAGAGAAAAAGAAACAAGCATTTGTCAATGCCGAATGTTGTCCTGCTTGCATTGGCATTGGTAGTGCAGGAGTTAGAGAGATGCATAATTGGAATTGTAGTGAAGTACTGAATTAAGGCCAACTCCCACCCCTACCCCGCAGAGACTGACAGGCATTGAGGTGTGCCTTTGGGTTGTCAGCCATAACGCTCATGCCATTACACCTCATTTGACCCTGCAGACTCCAAGTGTTGCATTGTGCCTTGGGGTTCTCGAGCCTTATATTCACCCCATTCCATAAGGAAATATGTTGAGATGGGTGCAGTATAGGAGAATGGGGTGAACTTTGGGGCCAAAGAGTCCAAGGCACACCTTGATGTCTATCAGTGGCTGCAGGGTGGGGGTGGGAGTGGAATGGCATGAGCATTACATCTGACAATCCAAAGTCACACCCCTGACACCTGTCAGTCTCTACAGGGTGGGACGTTATGGTTAGAAACCCTAACGCCCTGGGCATTTGTTGGTATTTGCACTACAAATTTTCAACATGGGCTTTTTGTGACCCCACCTCATGAAAGCATTTGGGACCTCCACTCATGAACAGTGGCACTGTGATTTTGTTAATCTGTCCCAAACATTGATTTCCCACACTGACCGCGCCATTCTGTGCCAGATGTGCGAAAACACATTTCAGGCAGGATGTGAAAAATGTCAGCTGTACTGTTCATAAGGAGGTGTGAAAAAATGGCAATGCTGAAGCTCTGGAGTTAAAATATGAAAAATTCTCAAAGTTACGAGTGTGCATGGAAACTGTGCAATGCATGCTCGTAACACAGTCATTTTTTGGACTTTTTTCACCAAATTTACAACATAGGCTTTTTGGGAGCCCGGCTCATGAACAGTGATGCTGTCATTTCGTTAATCAGTCCCAGAAGGTGATTCCATGCAGTGACTGCGAAATCACCTTTCTGGACCAAATAATAACATGACAGTGACTAAGTTCATGAGGTGGGGTCCCAAGAACCCAATGTTGAAAATTTGGTGCCAAAAGTTGAAAAATGGCTCAGATATCCACCTATGTTGAAACCCCCATTTATGCCATTATACAGCTTACCGGCATTTCTTCAGTTCACGGTCTGCTTTGCAGAGTGCAGGCATGTTCCAGCTTCACCGAAGATTGCCATGCCAGGCTCCGGAAGTAAGTATTGAGTGAGGGGGGTGCAGGGAGGTGGGGTGTGCACAGCATGGATGTAGGTTGGGGAGGGAGGCAGTGCAGACAACGAGGGACCATTTTCTTGTTTACAGGTTAAAAATAAACTTTGCGGGAAGGCTGTCTGTTTTTACAGGTACATTTGGCATGCTGGGGGGGCTCCCAGTGTGCCACCTGGATGTTCTGGGGGGACTGGAGCTGACAGGGATTGGGCACCCTGTCGGCAAAGAAAACAGGTCTGTGTTTGGGGGGCATGATCCTGAGGGGGAGACTGGGCACCCCCTTGGCAGACAAATAAACCTAAAGGGACATCATGCCAATGGGTACTGGGCTCCCCATTGGCAAATGAACTGGGGAGGGGGCATTCCAACAGGGGGATTGGGCACCCCTGACATTGGCTTTCAGGCGGGACTGTTAGAAGTGGACGGTGACAACTGCCGCCATGTTTATTAAAATGTTACACCAGGCAAGGCACGCCCTGTAGTGACAGGTCGCTCCCTCATTGCAGCAGCGAAACTGTTTTAAAGTTGGTGGCACGCTTTTGAAGTGCTGTCATAGACAGCATGCTGTTTCATTGGTGCCACAGAGCCCAGTCCAAAAAAGCAGTGGCACCATTGGCCGCAACATGACCGCACCTCCAAAACCTGCTACTCCAAGCTACCACAATATGTTGTTTGCGCCTGTGCACAAGACAACCTAAAAAGTAAAAGACAACAACAGCAGGATTCAAGACTTTTTTTTCTCACTGTTGTTTATATTCTTTTTGGTGCCTGGATTCCCAATAGCTCATCCCTCTCAGTCCTCTCACCCCCAGACTTACCTCACATGATGATCCTCCCAGGCTTGCCCCCAGGGCGGGCTGCCAAACAGGCACACCCTACAGAGTCTGACATCAGTTCCTGGTAGACTGTACAGGTGTACCTCACTGGCTTGCCCCCAGCGAGTGGCCATGGGGTCCAGCCATTCCTGACAGTTGACTGAAGCTTGTTCATCAGCTGAGTGCCACAGGCAGATGTAGCAGGACCAGAGAAGTAGAGTGTCATTCATGGGGCTGGAATTTTGCTGCTTTTTTGCCCCCAGTGAGAGGCGTGACATGCAATGACGTAATGTGTCGAAACGCTGACATCCAGTACAGCTTTCCACATCTTAGGCTTTGACAGCTGCTCCCCCTAGCCTCCACTAGGGGTCAGTCACATGCCAAATGCTTGCCCACCCTCCTCCTGGAGGAGAAGTGCAGTCCAGGGGATGCTCAATCCTCCTCCCCCCGGACAGCCCCCAGACGGCCCCCCCCCGGGTCCATTCTCAAACCCGGGGCATTAGCATCATGAGCGAAAGCCCAACTGCTGTGCTGGCGGCAATCCTGTCCCATCAGTGATGGTACTTTATGAGTGGCTTATGTTAGTACTATAAAAAGCACAGCAGCGCATATCTATGGGACATATCCTGTGATCTTTTAATAGATCGGACGTTTCCTTTACAGTGTTTCAATTCCTGCAGTTTGGCCTAGTGGCTTAGTGTGCAGAGCTGTGAACGTTGAAACTCAGGTTTGAATCCTACAGCCACTACTGGCTTACTGTCTAGCCCTGAGCAGGTGCAAACCCTCCATGTGCTAAGCCTCGTTATGATCTCTCTTTTTACAACACCAAAGGGGATATCGTTGACAAGGTAAGAAGTGGTATCTTATACCTAACTCACAAGATGTCATGCAATCTTGGGAGTTGGGTATGAGACGATATCTTGCCCTGTTTGTGAAACACTGAACCAATCCGAAAGCAGTTTTTGGAGCGCTTTAGTTTCTAGTGCTGTCAATCCAGCAGCTTTCACAAGCACTAAATTCACACACAGCAAGGAAACACAGCAGACAGCAGCTTTCACAATAATCACAATAGCCACATGCAGCACTGAAACCAGCAGTGGAAATCAAAGAGAAACAGTTGTATCTTCATGCAAACAGTAGTCTTAAAAGCTATGACTAGTAAATTGTTGCTGTATAAATTAAACATGCATCGTCCAGACTCACAATATTAGGTTCATCTACAATCATTTGTGAACAGGCAGGACTTTTAAAGCTCACTAGCGGTTCCTCCACTTGTGGGTTATGGTGGTGCTCCCAGGAAACTGGTGGGAGCAGGACAATTACTCACAAGTGGTGAAACCACTTGTGAGCTTTGAGGCCCACATTTTCAAAGGAGATGCATGGCCCAAAATGGAGATGTGTGGCACACAGCCCAGAAACTGTGTGGAACCACGATATTTGAAAGGGAGAGATGCATTGTGCATTCCCGAATGCATGCAGATATAATGTATGCAACGCAGAAAAGGGGGGTGTGTACATGAATATGCTGTGCATCCGTATATTCAGCCAAAATGTGTGGCACATCTGCCGCGCTTCTTCTCGAAAACACTCCAAGCAAAGTTAGGCATGTCAGGTAATGGCCTTAATCGGCTGGCCACCCACAGGCAGGCTGCAGAACTGCAGTCAGGCGACCCTGAGACAGCCCTCAGAGGTGCACCAGGATGTGCTCCAGGCACCCATAAATGGCAGTCATGCCAGGATGGATGGCCCCTAAGCCACAGGTGCCGGCACACATGGGCACCACCAAGAGAGCCATTCCCCACATCACTCCCAGGACATGACCAGCCAGCTGCCACATGCCAGTGCTGTTGGGTGCCCCCCCCAGACACACCAATGGAGCAGATGACCACACTGCAGCACATGTACTAGGGGCCATGGCCTGCACCCATGTGGCCTGCAGGGTGCCACCCAGTGGGGGCATGCACCCAGGGTGACATCTGGGGTAACGGTATCCAGGAAGCCTGGTGATACTAGTGGCAGCATGGCACGGGCCAGGGACTGACCTCTTGAACCCACCCATGGTAGTATACGATAAGTCCACACAGGTGAGACCCACCTACTTGGATACTTGGCCTCCTGCTGCACACTGCCATTCACAGTTAACACCATGTTCCTGTCATACGGGGGGTGGGCACTGCAGGTGACTGTACGCTGCATAGGGAGTTGGTGCATTGCATGCATGTGGTATGCCAATCAGACTGTGTCAACCCATGCCCTCCCCTGTTGATTGTTCAGGTGGGTCCCCAATACCCCAGTCCAACCCCATACATGGTTATGGGCAATAGCACTGTACCCAGGCCAATGCAGTCCACCCTCCCACCCACACATAAACATCCCATCACACCTGCCTGCCAAGTTGCAGTACCTCCTTCTCACCTTTGTGGAGTGGTGGGGCAGTCCTGCAAAGCAGGAACTGCGCATGTCTCGGGTATGCAAATGGCCTGAATACATTCTAGTCATTTGCTGCACATGTGGGAGATGGGCTCGGAATGTGCAATGAGGTCATCTGCATATCCAGGTGGAATACTGCAGTTCTGCGCACCGTGCAAGTGACTTTGCATCGAGCATTTCCCTATGCTCCGCACAGGTCCCAAGTCACCTGCCACTCATCTCCCACTGCGCAATTGCGAATATTCAGGATATTCAGCTGGACATGCGTGATCACATCGTATGGCCCACTGTTTGAATGCACCTTTATTTTGTGCCGGTGCATCTCAGTTGTGCAGTGCAGGCACTTGCATGATACAGCCTGAGACTTTTGAATATGGGGCCCCAAAAGTTCTGCCTCTTCACAGGTGGCTGCATGCATGCTGTGCACTTGTATTTCTAAAAGGGCGGTGCTACGAACCTTGGTAGTAAGGAGATGGGTCTATAGTTGTTTCAATCACATAGGTCGTCTGATTTGAACAGAGGGATAACATGGGCTGTTTTCCACACAGTGGGAAGTGCTCCCTCACGAAGGGACATGTTGAAGAGGTGGGTAATTGGTGGTGCTAGACGGTAACAGCCTAACTTCAGTAGGACAGGATCTAGTAGATCAGCCCCTGCACCTTTCTGAATGTCTGAGGAGGTTAGCAGTCCTTCTATCTGTTTAAGTGTGACAGGAGAGAAGCTAAATTTAGCAGGACTGAAGGGGATGGTAGTGGGGGGCCATGGAGAACTATTACCTATATGTTGATTTAGTTGCTTGCTTAAGGGGGAGGAATCAAAAGTAAGACCTGCTGTGGTGAAGTGGTTATTGAAGGCTTCTAAGATGTCCTGTATTTGTGTAAGTGGTGTCCCCAAGGAAGATTTTGGATGGTAAAGAAGATGAGGATTTATGTCCTTCTACTTCTTTAAGGATCTGCCAGAATTTGGCACTGTTGTTCCTGGATGACTCAAGGACGTTTTGAAAGAATTTTGCTTTTTCCGATCTGATCAGTTTAGTGCAGTGATTCCTAGACATTCTGAACATTGCCCAGTCAAAATCTAGCTTGGTTTTCCTGGCCTTTTTCCCTAGGGCATCCCTATGACACAAAGTTATTTTCAGCGTGCTGTTGAACCATGGGCAGGATTTTTTCCCTAGCTCTGCTTTTAACAAAGGGCGCATAGGAGTTGATTACATTCAGAATGAGCACTTGGAAGATTGCAAAGGCTTGAGTGACAGTTGGGGCAAGGTAGGAAATGTTGCCTTTTAATCCTATTAAGATCAGCCAGGAAGGCAGAGGGGTTAAATTAGCAGAAGCTTCTTTCTATAGGTGTACCTTGGCACAGAGGCGTTTCTTGTCGTGAACCTTACATAGGCAAATGCCCTGTGGTCACTGATGTCTTGGAATACTCCTACATGTGAGATTCTGTGGGGTTTGTTAGTGAGGATTAAGTCCAGAAGCGTGCCACGTGCAATGTTTTTAAAATCTGAGTGGGTCACATTAGAGATCAGCTGATACAGACCATATGCATTGCAGAAGTCCTTCAAGGGTGAGGAAGAGGCAGAGTTCCCATCCTAGTTAAGGTCACCCAGAATGATTGTTTCGGTGTCAGCAAGGTCTATCAGGTTACAGTTGAGTTCAGCTGAGTGCAGGAACAGTTTTTTTCTTGGAGAATTGTGGAATACATTGTGCAGATTTTATATTTATTATAAAACAGTGGAAAAGGAACGTGCTCTTCTTTTGAGTTACTATTTATGTTCCTTTGACTCTCACCTTTGGCTATTTGCCTGCTCCATAAGCTACTCCTGATGCACGGAGCATACCATCCATGGTTTACTTCTCTTTGGCAGGGTCATCTGGGCTACCCAGGCTGCCCTGGTCTCCATACCCAGAGCTCCTATTCAGGGCAGGTGTTGGTGCAGAGCCTGAGAGTAAGATTATTTGTGGGCCGGGGCATGTACCATTTGCTTCTCCTCTTCTGGGATGCCAGTGTCAAGGACTCCAGAGGGTGCACACTCAGGTACACTCGTGTGCAGCCAGCTGATGCCCACCCTCAGCTGCTCTGCTGGCAGTACCACCTGTAACCACTTAGGTGGTACTCCAGGGTGGAGTCACGCAGCTCTCCATTAACAGAGAGGCAAGGGTGCTCTGGAATGTTCAAATCTCCTTTCACTGTCCCTCCAGTTGCCAAGGCTCATTCTTGAACTCAGGTCTCAGGCATCCCAATGGGCAATGCTGTCATTGAACCAACCAGCCAGCATTCTGATTGGTTAATATGCAGTCAAGGTTCATTCAAGGGCTGGGATACTCCACCTACAATGTGACAATAAGAATTCAAACTATAATAACATTATTCAAAATAAAAACATTTCAGAAGTTTAATAACAGCATTAAGGAACTTCAAAGGTTGAGTTATATTTGGTAAACACAGAAACAGAAACATAGATCATGATGGCAGAAAAAGACCAGAGGTCCATCCTGTCTGCCCATATTCCCTATAATCCCTGGAAACTTCCCTGGAATCCATTGTTCCTCCAGGGTACTAATCCCTCTGTCCTATACCCATTCTCCTCCCTGGTCTTGTTGCCCCAGGCAACTGCTATTCCTTTCTTTCTGTCCTATGCCTGCTTGAATCCCCTGAACCTCCCTTATGTTAATTTCCACTCATGACCATGACCTTGAGTAGGTATTAAGGGTAAACAATTCCTTGCAGTTTACCTTAATTCATTTAAGGAACTTGAAGGTCTCTATCATATCTCCCCTCTCCCTTCTGGTCTACAGTGAGTACATATTTAGCACCTTGAGGTGCTCCTCATAGGATCTGTCCTGCTGGCCCTGAATCATTTCTGTTACTCTGCGCTGCACTGGTTCCAGCCTTTCCCTGTCCTTTCTGAGGTGAGGGCTCCAGAACTGGATGCAGTACTCCAGGTGAGGCCTCACCAGGGGTCTGTAATGGGGAAGTATTACCTCTTTTCTTCTGCTATCAATATCCCTCCCAATACATCCCAACATCCTGTTAGACTTGCTATAGGCCTTGTTGCACTGGCATCTAGATCCCATTCCTCTTCTGTAGTGCTAAGTCTCACCCCACCCATCCAGTACTCCGTTTTGGTTCTTTTTTCCTAGGTGCATTGCCTTGCACTTTTTGGCATTGCATTTTAACTGCTAGACCTCTGATCACCCCTCTAGTTTTTGTAGGTCCCTTTGCATATCCCTTATTCCCTCATTACTGTCCACCCTCCCACATAGTTTTGTGTCATCCGCGAAGAGACACAGCCTGTTCTGAACTCCATCACCAGTGTCACTAAGGAACATGTTGAAGAGGCCTGGACATAGGACAGATCCCCATGGAACCTTGCTCATAACCTCACTTTCCTCTGATTTAACCCCATTGACCACCACACTCTGCTGCCTCCCTTCTAGTCAACTAGCCACCCAGTTTACTATGGTTTTAGCCACACTCAGGTCTTCCATCTTTCTGAGCAACCTTTTGTGTGATCCCGAACCAAAGGCCTTACCGAAGTCAAAGTACAGCAGATCCACTGTGTGGCCCTTGTCTACTTCCTTCATCACCCAATCAAAGAAAAAAATCAGATTAGTCTGACAAGACCTTCCAGCCATGAAACCATGTTGTTTACTATCCTTGAGCCCATTGCTTGCTAGGTAGTCCACGAGGTCCTCCTTGATTAGTGGTTTCATCAGCTTCCCCACGATGGAGGTCAGACTGACAGGACTGTAGTTCCCTGGTTGCTCCCTATTCCCCCCCTCCCCTCACCAATGAAGCAGTACAACGTCTGCTATTCTCCAATTCCTTGGAACTTCCCCAGACCTGCTCTGTGATTTTCCTTATTTTATTGTGGGGGTGCAGGGTCCTTTGGACCTTGCATAGCCATCCCTTCATAAATGCATAATCAAATAATTGCCATAATCATCTGATTACCTCAGGACATGTACCTAGTACATAAAATTTTAAAATCCCCACCAACACATAATTCTGTGCAACTGCAATGATATTCTGTGCCACAGGTGTGAAAACACATTTTGGGCAGGATTTGAAAAATGACAGCTGTGACATAAATGAGGTGGGATAATAAGAAGGCTATGTTGTAAATTTGGGGTCAAAATATTGAAAATGTACGAAGTTAAAAATGGCTGTACTGAAATTGCAACAAATGGTCATGACTTTGTCATTTTTCCATATTTTGACCCTGAATGTTCCACATAGTCCTCTTATCACCTCACCTCATAACCCCCATAACTGAAAATTTCGTAATCCGTGGCAAAATGCCATTCTGCGCCACAGGTGTGGAAACACATTTTGAGCAAGATGTGAGAAATGACAACTGTACTGTCCATGAGGGTGTGGAAAAATTGTTATGTTGGAAATTTGGAGTGAAAATATAAAAAATTGGCAAAGTTGCACACGTGCGTAAAAATTGCCAAAGTTGCATGCGTGTGTGGAAAAATTTCGATGACCGCATGTAACTCGGTCGTTTTTTGGTATTTTTGCACCAAATTTTCAACCTGGACTTCTTGGGACCCCACCTTATGACCCTTGATTTTCTAACTCATTATAGCTCCTTTTGGCAACCCTACCCACTGTTTTTATCTTTCCTCTACACATTCTGCTTCTCTTTATCATCCCCCTAGTGGGATTTATGAACTTCCAACTTGATAATGCTCTCAATGCTTCTCTCTCCTCTTTTTCTCCTCCTCCTCCTCCTTCTTCTCCCAACCCTCTCCTTCCCCAACTATCCATCTTCTCATCCTAAAGACTCCACTTAGGTTTACTTTACTGCATCTAATACTTTTACTAACTACCATGCTATTACCTCTGCTCCCTTCCTACAAAGCCGGAGCTATTTCCACCTCCGCCCTATAGCCTCACTATCACATATTCCCCCAATTGCCTTTGTAAAACTCATTAAACATCACCTCTCTCCCAAATCATAAATCTATTAATCCTAAACAACTCCATAAAAATCCCAAATTGCACCTTCTAATCATATCTCTCCTGCTCCTCTCATCTGGTACTGTCCATCCCAATCCAGGACCCTCTGCAGAAACTGCATCTGGGCTTTCTCAAATTAATCCTGCCCTTGACCTCACAAATTCCCTCACTCTACCTAGCAGACTTAAGCTATTTCACCTAAATATATGTAGCTTGCTGCTGAAAACTGACCTCCTACAAACGACAGTAGTCTCACTAACACCAGATATCCTAATACTATCTGAAACCTGGCTAAATAACAAAATACCTGACCATGCCATCTCTAGCCCAGGTTATTCCATAGCCAGACAGGTTCGAATGGGTAGAGGTGGGGGTGTGACAATGTACATCTCCTCCTCCTCCCTACAATACGCCATCTCATTCTCTACCTCTCTACCAGCTAACTATGAGGCCCTTGTCATCAAACTATCCCTGCCCTTCTCCATTCCTATCTTTATTGCAGGAATCTACTGTCACCCTAACCTGCCCTCCTATGTAGCCACCGACCTCACCACTACCATAGTCTCCCACTCACAATCAGATGAACTGTTCATCATGGGTGACTACAATTTAAATTGGATATCACCCTCTCAAAACAATACACGCAACTCCCTAGCAGCCCAAAATTTAACTCAGCTTATCCAAGATCCGACCGATATGAACAAAACTCAAAACCACACCTTGCTCGACTGGGCCCTTACCTCACACTCACATCGTGTCATCAAATCTGAAATACTACCTGATGCCAAAAGTGATCATCACCTGGTCTATCTGGTCAGAAAGAGTCATAGACCTAAACCCCCCTCATAAAACAATTCTGGTACACTCATACAAATCCCTTAACTTATCCCCCCTCCTCTGTGACCTAGCAAACACTAACTGGGCTCCGCTAACCTCAGCACCCAATGTGGATGATGCCCTTGTCTATTTCAAAGAAAAGTTCCTTGCTATCTGGAATCACTATGCCCTTCTCAAGCATACCAGAGTACAAGGTAACCTTGTCCCATGGGTCTCCCCGGAACTACTAGATCACCTACGTGAGCAGGATTAGGCATGGAGGAAATATAAAGCAACAAAATTACCAAGTGATCTTTTTGCATACCGTAAACTCTGCAACACGTGTACAAAAGCAACCAGGCTAGCTAAGGCCTAATACTTCAATTCCACTTTCCACACTAACCTAACCTCCCCCTCCAAGTTCTGGAAAGTGGGTTACGCTCTTTTCTCCCCCCCCATCCCCTCTCCCTGTCCTCAAAATAAATAATTCTGTCATAGCAGATCATGCAACTGTGGTTGATGAGTTCAATTCGTACTTTACAATGTGGGCAGCTGCCCTTCTAGCCTCCCTAACCCCCAGTCCAACTATGGCACTGCCTCCCCAAAAGAATGACAATTGCAACCCTCACTAAATTCATGACAATGCTCCCTTCTCATTCTCTTTGGTCTCGCCTGCTGACTCCCTTGCTGCCCTGCTGTCTATTACCCATATAAAAGCAGCTCCCCGAGGAACATGACCCCAAGCTTCTCTATCTCTCAGCCTCTGTCATCACCACCCTTCTAGCAGTAATACTAAACCTTTCCTTCACCACAGCTGCAGTCCCCATGCCCTGGAATGATGCCATCGTCCTCGTCCTCCCCAAAGGTGGTGACTCCACCTTCCCTGGGAACTATCTCCCTATTTCCTTGCTCCCTACCCTTGCTAAACTCTAGGAACATATTGTTCTCTCCCAAATCTCCTGTATATATGACTCTAATTTCTTTACCCCATTCCAATCTGGATTTAGGAAAAAACACTCTACCACTACCTCCCTACCCAGCCTTACTGATTCAGCCTCATTGGAATGATAAAGAACCTCTGTGTGCAAGCACTGAGGCAATGGTTACCCCAAAGGGCATTTGGCCGGGAAGTCAAGTTTCAAAAAAATACAAAATCACACATGCCCCCACAATGCAAAGCATCATGGGCTATATATGCAAATCACCACAGAATATTTTGCTGGTTCAACTTTAAGCAGAAATGCATGGTGCCGAAAGGCCTCTCACACAGTTTGCAAAGGGTGCCAACAGAAGACATAGACACGTGTTTCATCCTACCATCACTCATCAGTATACCTCATCTGTTTGACACCCCAGTGGAATGAACCAGCTACCCTAAGATGGTCTATCTGGGTTAAATTGTGGTGAACCCAATGAAAACAAAAAACAATCTAAAAGACAAAGAACCTCTGTGTGCAAGCAGAGAGGCAATGGTTACCTCACTGGAATGGATAAGGGCCTGATCACCTCAGCCATCTTTGTTAACCTTGCCAAGGCTTTCAACACGGTCTCCCACACCATGCTTCTTCCATCCCTCCCCTTTGCTGGTCTCTCACCAGCAGCCACTAACTGGTTTAAGGCCTGTCTCTCAGGGAGGACAGTCTGTGAGAATTGCAGAGTCCAGCTCCACTCCTCACCTATCCACAAGGGAGTCCCTCAAGGCTCAGTGTTAAGCCCCCTTCTTTTCTCAATCTTCCTGAACGACTTACCATCAGCCTGCATCTCTTCCTCTATACACTTGTACGCTGACAACACTGTCTTGTACACCTCTGACCATTCTCCCTCTGATGTGGAAAGCAGACTTCAGCTCAACTTTAACAAGATCCAGCCCTTTAGCATAATCCTTATACCTTGCTCTGTTAGCTTAGAGTTAAGCTGAGGCTATTACAGTCCCCTGCCTTTCTTGGTATTATTCCCATTCAGTTCAGCTTATCAGGAATACTTACTTTATTATATTACTGGGATCAGACTTAGGTTTGGGCTGATATTTATAACCAGTCCTCCCTAGTCTCCCTACATCGATGCCCTAGAGTGTGGCGAGAGAGTCTCTTAGCCAGTTGGCTGACTAATATCTCCTCACACCCATAAAACATTTTCTTTGTTATTTATCTTACTAGTATTGTTGTTGTTAATGATTTTTCTCCTTCCCCATCTCTGTTCTAACTTTAATAAGATATCTGTGTTACTCATGTGTCATATATCTCACTTTTTTTGGCTTGAATATTCCTGCCACTCTCTGCATAGACATAAGCTCTCTGTATTGTATTCTAATCATCCTCTGCCTTGTTTATTTGTCCCTTCACGCTCCAGCGATTTTTCCCTTTCTTTAACACTAACAATATGAGTGACATACTTTTATATACATGGAATGTGAAGGGACTTAATTATCCTTGTAAGAGGAAGCAAATTCTTTCACATCTCAAAAAACATAAAACACAAATTGCTTTGCTTCAAGAAACAAAATTATTAGCAGAGGCTGTTCATAGAATTAAAAAAGATTGGGTTGGTCAGATCTATGAATCATACTATACCTCAAATAAAGAGGAGCTGCTATTCTTATTCATAAGAGTCTCAAATGGTCCTTTGTAAGCTCTGTTTCAGATACTGATGGCAGATGGGTGATGATCAAACTGAATACCAACTCTGGTCCTCTTCTGCTTGTTAATATCTATGCACCCAACTCCGATCCCTGGAATTTTCTTCATAATTCAGCTCAACAGATTCTATCCTTTAACACTGATAATACACCAGTTATTCTTGGAGGGGATCTTAACTTAGCTTTAGAAGCCAGCATTGACAGAAGTAGCCCCACTGCAGAGGCCCACCCTAGAAGTATTAAAGCCCTCTCATTACTAATGCAAGATGTTGGATTAGCTGATGTATGGCACCTCCTTCAACCCCATGATCAAGAATTTACTTTTTACTCCTCTCTACATTAGGCATACAGTAGAATTGACTACTGGTTAGCCTCTCCTGTTATAATGGAAAAAACTATTGATTCATCCATCTTTCCCATCATAATCTCGGACCATTCCTCTGCCAAATTGTAACTTTTGTGGGGCCCATTAGCACCTAAATCTTCTTACTGGCGGCTGGACCCTCTCCTTCTCAAGGATCCCAATTTCTTACCCATGATCAAAGCACAAATTCAGGATTTCCTCTTTCACAATACCCCAACTGAATCTTCTATGTCCTCTGTATGGGAAGCTCTTAAAGCTACGATTCAAGGGGAAAATTATCAGTTATGCTGCCACAGGAAAAGAGTAAGGGAACAACAGCTGGCTGACTTGGAAAAATCTCTTAAGACTAAAGAGAATTTATACTTTTCTTCAAAGAAGCACTGTCTTGATTCTCAACTTCATTTTGAATTTCTTCAACTTAGAGTTAGAATTAACAAATTAATTTCTCGTAAAACCGAACTGGCCTTGATTAAACTTAAATATAAGTTTTGGGAACACAGCGATAAAAATGGGAAGCTCCTCTCTTACCAGCTCAAAGCACAACAAATGGAACGACACATCCTAAGCCTAAAAGATGAACAGGGTACGATTCACTCCGACAACCCCTCTATAAATCGTATCATGAAAACCTTTTTATCAAAAACTATACTCTAACACAAATCCTCCATCTACTTTACAAATTCAACAGTTCCTTAAATCGTTACATCTTCCTCATCTTTCTAATCTTGAAACAAATTCTTTAGATGAACCCTTCTCACTTCAGGAAATCCAGAAAGCTTTGTCTTCCTTGAAATCTGGCAAATCCCCTGGGGGTAATGGATTCCCTGTCAATTTCTATAAAATGTTTTCTGACACCTTATGTCCCCTTCTTCTTAATGTTTATCAAGAATCTTCGAATACTGGCAAGCTTCCCCCATCATGCACTGAAGCAATCATAACCCTAATCCCTAGGAAAGAAAAAGACCCTACTCAACCCGCAGGTTACAGGCCCATCTCTTTATTAAACACAGATGGGAAGATATTTGCTAAACTACTAACTTCTCGACTTGACTCCTTGATTCCCAAGGTAATTCATTGTTCGCAAGCTGGTTTTATTAAACATAGATCTGGTTCTGATCACCTGCGTTCCTTATTTAATTTAATTCACAAAACCAAATCCCTCAAGACACCAGCTGCAGCCATAGCTATTGATTTTGAGAAGGCCTTTGATTCCTTAAACTGGGACTACCTTCATCAAGTTTTACCTTATTTCAATCTTTCCCATACCTTTTGCTCCTGGATCAAGATATTATATAACTCCCCTGTTGCTAAAGTACTTACTAATTCCACCCTTTCCTCTTACTTTCATCTAGCAAGGGGAACTAGACAAGGCTGTCCCCTGTCACCTTCCCTGTTTATTTTAGCCATGGAACCCCTTACTGCTTGTTTACATCAATCTTCTGCCATTATGGGCATACCTGTGAGCAATTCAAGATATGTTTCTCTCTCCTACATGGATGGCCTTTTAATCTTACTCAAAAACCTGAATGAGGCTGGGCCCCTGTTGGTTGATTTGCTTAATAATTTTACTAAAATGTATGACATTGCTTTGAATTATGGCAAATCACAAACTGTGCCCCTTAATGACCACTGTAAAGCCTTTATGAATATACCTCTTGGATTCTGCTGGTCATCACAGGGTATAACATATCTAGGAATCAAAATTACTAGTAACTTAGGGAAGATATGGGACATTAACTTTAACCCCTTATTTGATAACATCAAAACAATTCTGGACAGATGGAAGCTTCTTAATCTCTCTTTCATGGGTACAATTGCAACCATTAAGATGTCCATATCTCCCAAGATTCTTTACATCTTTGCCAATATTCTTTTAGTCTTACCATCCTACTTTTTTGATAAAATTAATAGATTAATAGGTAACTTTATCTGGGATAGGAAACCACCAAGATTTAACCACAACAAACTTCAATCACATTGGAAGAAAGGGGGATTTGGACTCCCCTGATTCAAAGGCTACCTCTGGGCTTTCCGAATGGCCCAAACCATTAAATGGTTTCAGAAACACTCCCCTCACTCATCACTATGGGTTGCAATGGAAACCGCATTGTGCCCGGGAGGAGTTTCCACTTCCTTCATTTTTAATCCCATTTCCTCTAAACTAAAATCTCACCCGACTATATCATCCTCTGTCCTTTATTGGAAACTAACACACAAATTCCTGAAATCCAATCCAACACCCTGGTTTTATGCCCCCTTATGGGGCAATCCACTGCTCACTCTAGAAGGTTACCCAATTTTCTGTCGTACATGGAGGAACAAAGGCATTTTCTTTCTCTGAGATATTTTGGACCAGAATTCACTCACTCTTTGATCATTCTTAGACTTGCAGGCCCCATGGAAACTTCCTAAACAGGACTTCTGGAAGTTTTTACAAATTTGGGCAACTTATAACTCTCTCCCCAGTTTAGTGTATAGGCATACTCTTCTAAATCCATACATCTCGCACTGGACTAATTTCTCAGTAAAATTAAATAGCTTCATTTACGAAGACACTACTGATAATCTACCTGATCAATCTATACAGGCCAAAATTAAATAGAATACTCTTCTTCACTACAATATTTCATTCGCACAATGGAGTAATTGTTGGCATATTGCACATAATACCTTTAAAGATGCCCATAGTTCTTTAATACAAACTAAAATCCTACATCTTTGGTATAGAACCCCCTCTGTGCTTCAACGAATGAGCCTATTAAATCACAATAATTGCTGGCGCTGCAATTTGGCCAACTTCATATCTTGTGGTCTTGCGGTCCCATTAATAAGCTTTGGCATAAAGTCTGTTTACTTGCCTCCAGAGTAACAGGACAAAAACTACCTTTTGACCCCAAGCTATTCCTTCTAGGCATCCTTATCCCCAATAGCTCTCTCCTCTCACATGCACATTTTAGATGGCTAAACATACTTTCTCTTGTGGTCAGACATCTAATTCTTATGAAATGATAATAAACTCTGGTGCCTTCTCTTTCAGATGTTTTTCAAAGCCTTTCTCAGTACACTTCCCTAGACCGATTATCTCATGTTACTCATAACCAACTCAATGTATATGACAGATGTTGGCAGGATTACTTAAAGTACATTGAATCTAGTTCTTCTAGACCCTAATTCTTATGGATATTTAGCCCTCCTTCTTATTTTCCTCTCAGATTAGGTTTTCTCAAAACTTTTGTACACAGATTTCTCCTCTTTTTTCCCTTTGTCCCTGTTTTCTCCCTCTCTCCTTCCCTTCTTTCTTGCTTTTTTCTCTCTTCTTTCTTTCCTTGCACACTTTTCTCTTATCTTCACTTCTCCATTACTGAACATTGTTCATATTACCACATTTATCACTTTTTGCAATTTACTGAATGCCTTGCCATAGCCTGCCCTAGCATGTATTTCGTACATGGTTGCTATTTCTGATTCTATGATAAATACCCTATTAATTGTAACCCTTCTGCTCTCCCCTTACGTCCTGTCTAGGTTTGTGTTTTATTATCAATGCATGTATATAAGGCTTCTCCAATATGTTTACCCTACATATTGTGTTTTGTTAAGTGATATTTTATACCTTGCATGGAGGATAGTCTTCTATTGTATTAGATGTGTGCTTTCTTATAGACTCGAATTTCGATAAAAAGATAAAGTGAGAAAACAAGATCCAGCCCTGGCTTGCCTCCCATCAGCTCTTTCTAAATACCAAGAAAACAGTCTCCATGACCGTTGGCACTAGGCAGAAACTTGCTAGGCTCCCCTATCTGCCCTCCTTCCACACCCTGGAAGTGGCTATGCTTAAGGACATCTCCTCTTTTAGATACCTTAGGGTATGGCTGGACCAACACCTCAGCTTCTCTGGACACATCAAAGCCATCCTGAAAAAACTGCACCCAAAGCTTGGCGCATCATACAGGAACTGTAACAGCATTCCTCTAATGGCCAGGTGAGAGATTATCCAAAAGATGATTCTCCCTTTCTTTGACTACTGTTCTGTGGTCTCTAGTGCTGCTCCCAAATCCACCCTAACCAGACTGGATCCCCTTTTCAATTATTTCTGCTGCTTTGCCCTGGACTCCCCTGTTTGCACTCACCACTGTGTTCTCTACCATGCCCTGTTGTTCCCACCTCTTGCTAACAGGTGTTTGTCTCACTGTGCCAAACTCACCTCTAAATACTGGCTAAGCTCACTTCCCTCATATTTATCCTCCTCTCTCTCCACATCTCCCCCACCCACCCACTCCCTAAGATCCACTGATTGTTGCACTTTTATGATCCCTCACTGTTCTACTCTTGCTGGCCAGTCTGCTTTTGCTCATCATTTCCCAAAAATCAGGAATGCCCTTCCGCAACAAATCAGACACTCCTCATCCTCACATTCTCTCTCTCCTCCACCCTTCATAATTTCCTCTACTCTAATTGCACCTGTTATTCTCTCTCTTAACAAATCCTGATATCCCTTTACTACTCCTCCCCTACCTAGGTCTGTATCATACACTAACATCACACTTATGCACTAGGTCTTGCACATTACATGTACAATGATTTGTCATAACTCTGTTCTGTTGTATATTGCTTCCTGATATTCCTTCCATTGTTGTGTCTTGTATTTTGTGCATTGTTAACACCCAGTTTTGGAACTGTATGTCATGTAAAACATTTTTTGCTATATGTTTTCTCCCTGTACCCCCTCCCCCCAGGTTGCACCATAAGACATGCAACTTGTTGTTCAGTGTGCCTTCCTGGTGAAACATTTCAATAAATAGATAAACTGGTACTGTCATTTTGTTATTCTGTCCCAAGAGGTGATTTTGCACAGTGACTGTGAAATCACCTCACATGTCCAATTAATGAAACGGCAGTGACAGTGTTCATGAGGTGGGATCCCAAAAAGCCCATGTTCAAAATTTAGTGGCAAAATACTGAAAAATGGCCTCGATATAAACATGAGCTCAAAACGCCATTGACAGCCATTATACAGCACTTACCTTGATTCTTCAGTCCGCCATTTGGTTTTGAAGAGTGCAGATGTGTCCCAGTCCACAGAAGACAATCTCCAGTGGTAAGTATAGGGAAAGGGAAGTGGGGTGGGGGGTTGCTGTGTGGGAGGGTCAGGACAGGGAGATGACGAGGGATAATTTTCTCTTTTCAGCAAAAGAAAAACTTCAGGGGACTATTTTATCTTTTTCAGGTATACATAAATAAACATTTCAGGACACTGGGGGTGGGCTCCTCAGTGTCCCACAGTACTGGTGGTGGGTGGGTTATAACATAACTGGGGACACTGGGAGGGTGCTCCCCAGTGTCCTGCCTTGGGGGTTCTAGTGCTGACAGGGATTGAGCACCCCATTGTCATCAGTATTGGGAGGTTGTTTTCTTCTTTTGGGGACACTGGGAGTGGGCTCCCCAGTCTACCATGCTGGTGGGGGGTGTCTAGTGCTGACATGGGGATTGGGTACCTCAATGTCGGCAGAAACATTTTTTTTTAAATAAATATTCCAGGACATTGGGAGTGAGCTCACCAGTGTCCCGCACTAGCAGGGAGGTGAGGTTCCTCTGCTACCACTGACAAGGGAATTTGGCACACTGATGTCGGCAGAAACAGTTTTTTTTAAACATGCCTCAGATGATAGATCCATTTATTAGGTAAACTCCAACAGGAGTTCGTGTTTACCTAAATAGGGGCCAAGGAGTACAATTCTGGCCTTAGTTTGGCCAAAAATGGCCAAGAATGATTTTGGTCATTTATGGAGGCCAATATTTTTTTATTAAAGTAGTGCTGCAAATTTGTGACAGTTTTCATGCAACAGTACTATTAGTTATGCGAAAACTGACACAATTTGCAGCAATTTCACAAAAGTAGTGTCCCAAATTTGTGACACTTCCAACTGCCAAATTAAAAAAACATATTTCCATTCATATTTTTAAATCTAATGCCAGGATTGTGTTCCTCTATCCCTGATTAGGTAAACACAACTGTTGGTGTTTATCAAGGTGCAGTAGTTTTTGAATGACAGTATTTGTTTTACCTGTTACTAACTGAAAACAAGATAGTGGCAGTACAATACTACCGAACCCATTTGCAGCAGTAAAAAGTGCTTTCGAGGCATACATATATTTTTTCATGGGTTTCCGGTGACACACCACTTGAGATCGGACCTCAGAAGCGGCGGGGTGGCTATCTGTTTTAGATTGGCATTGGACCTCACTGGTGTACTAGTAGAAGAGACCAGATCATTTGTCAGTGTCAGTGGCTCAGTAGGTAGCGCACTCACCTCTGAGGCTGGGAGATCAAAGGGCTGTGGGTTCAGTTTTCATATCTGGCACTTGGGTTAATATCACAGTACTGACACTGAAGTGCAGCATGAGAGGGGTGCTGCACTTCTGAGGTGCCATCTTTCAGATGAGATGTTAAATCGAGGTCCCATCTGCCTGGATTAGTGGTAGTTCAGGGAGTTATTAACGATCCCGTGGCACTTATCGAAAAGAGCAGGGGAATTTTTTATTATAATAACATCATCAACAAATAATCACAAACAGTGTTGCATCACACAAAATGATAAACTAATCATAAAATCCAAATAGGTATAAAAAGTGTTAAGTCACACAAAAATCAAACAACCTAAACAAAAAAATTAATACAAGTTATTACAATCCCCCATTTTTTTTTCTTGAAACTAACCACCTAATCTAAAGAGGAAAAAAAGGAAGTGCTATAGGCACAATAAAACATAATTTAACCAAAGGGACTGTAGATGCCAAAGTATCAGTCCTTTCTTATCCCAATGTAATAAAAATATATTGATCTTCCTATTTGTATTTAATAAACCTTGTAAATCCCTTCCACCAATTAGTCACCTTCTTAGCAGTAGCAAATTCCAAAGCATTAAGGTAAATCCTTTCCATTGCCCCATGAACTAATAATCCCACTGTATCATAAGACATCAATCTTTGATACAGTACCCATTGGCATCTAGCCTGCCATAAATAATAAGTTAAACAGCAACTAAAACTTTGCCAGGTTTCTAAATTATACCTCCCCCCTAACCCAGGAAAACAACCTAAAACCAGTATGTCATAATCTAGATGTAGTAACCATGTCATATTCCAGTTTAAGGCTAAGAATTTCCAAAGAGAACTAGCATATGTGCAGGAAAATAAAAAATGCTCCATTGTTTCTTCCTGAGTTATACACTCTAGATAGGGGCAACATCTTTCATTTATCGCTTTATGCTTTGCATTACCCCAAACTCCAATCCTACCATAAACTGAAAGCCAAACAAATTCCCACATATATTCAGGTAAACTGGGATTATTTAATCTCTGAAGTACCTTCACTGTACATATTGAAGGACAGTTTTTAAAGGCTGGTTCATTTTGGTATAATAGAGACATCACTATTTTATGTAATTGTGGACCTGCACTGTCCTTCACCACTTGGGCAGATAAACCCCATTAAAAAGTTTTTTTGCTACCGGCTGAAAATAATGTGGCAATAATAATTTCTGGAGGGGTTTAGGAGGGTTTACCTGCCAAGCCGAATAATAGTGAACTAATACCTTCTTTGTTAATAACCCATATCTAGCCGTGGTTGGTGATAATCCTATTCTAATATTTTGTGATAAAAATAATGTATGGAAAAAACTAACTGGATCCACCATCCCTAAGCCCCCTTTTTCTTTTGTAAGATATGTATATTGCCTTTTAATAGGGTTGAGTCTATTACCCCATAACATTTGAAAAAATAAACTATAAATCTGTGTTTCTAACCATATGGGTAATGGAAATACCGTTGCAGTATACAATAAACTTGGGATAACGCATTTTTTTATTATTTGCACTCGTTTCAATTTTGATAATTTCCAGTGTTTCCACCTGTGAATGTTGCCCTCTATAGAGGCCAGTGTATTTTCTCAGTTCAGCTCAGGAAGATTCTGAAGCCCATATAACAATCCTAAGATTTTTATAGGATCTGATGAAATTCGAAGTCCCTTAATGAAAATTTCCAATGAACGTCCAACCCCAATAAACCGACCTTGACTTTTCTTGTTTTGAATTTTTGAATTAGAAACCCTAGAATAAGAACTCATATACTCCAAAAATACTGCCACTTGCTCATAATTAAAAATGAACACACAAAGATCATCAGCATAAGCCTGTATGTGTAGGTCTTCCAACAAGGAAGGTCCTAAAACTCCTTTCCATTTTGGATTTTGTGAAACTGATTGGATCAATATGTCTATAATAAAAGAATACATTAAAGGGCTTAAGGGACACCCTTGACGTACCCCAGTGGGCACGTGGAACCCCTCCCCAATTACTCACTGGATAATTGGATGAATAACAGCCCTATTATAAAGTAATTTTATCCAATTTATGACAATGTCAGGAACCCTGTAATGTTCTAACGTCATAAACAAAAATGGGTGATAAACTCTATCGAATGCCTTTCTTTGGTCCACTGAGACAATACAGCCTGGTTGATTATTCAAACCAGCATACTCAATTAAATCTCGTAGAATCATATGAGCATGTTGAATTTTCCTTCCGGGAAGCCCAAAATATTGAGAAGGTGATAGCACCTTAGCTGCCTATTGTTTAAGCCTATTATTCAGAATCCCTGTAAAAAAAGTTTATAATCTGAATTCAAAATTGTAATAAGTCTCCAATTCTCAATAATTGCTTTGTCTCCTGATTTATAAAGAAAAATCAATAACCCTTCAGAGAACCAAACTGGAAATGCCGCAGCAGATAAAAAAAAATTAAAAAAACAATTCTAAACATTCGGAAAATTCAAACGGTAGTCCTTTATACAATTCAGAAGTTAATCCATCCTTCCCAGGTAAAGTGCCTGCTTTTTGAGTTTTAATTACTGCCACAATCTCTGATCTTGTAATTGGACTAGTTAACAAAGATTTATCAAATTGAGAGTCCGACTGTTTTATTGCGTGCAAAAATTGCCTGATGTCTTCGACACTAGGGGGCACTGCAGGTGTATGAGAAAGTAAAAATGTCTTGATAACCATATCTAGACGCTTACAATCCCCACTAGTTGTCCCTCCTGATTTCACAGTCTGACTAAATTGGTGTTGTTTTTGAATTTCTTAAAGGCTTCATACGGATCACCATGGGGCTGTTTTTTTATACCGAATTTAAGAAGTACCTGTGATGTTTTAGCTCTATTATATTGCACCTGTTGTATTTGCTGCTTTAACGTTTTCATTTGAGCAGGATAATCATTTTTTGAGGTATTTGCAATAGAAATTAAATAATATAACTGCTGCCTTGG
This sequence comes from Neoceratodus forsteri, assembly GCA_016271365.2. NCBI lineage: Eukaryota > Metazoa > Chordata > Ceratodontiformes > Ceratodontidae > Neoceratodus > Neoceratodus forsteri. The sequence continues at coordinate 55,610,252 of JADMNL010000035.1, forward strand.
TTTTAAATAGCCAAGAAATTTAAAGTTTTCCTTGGACCTCCCTTGGTTTTTAAGTAATTTACACAAATCTTCTTTAGTGTCACCCCACCACTGCCCCAAGTCCTCATACAAAAAAGGAACTGAAAGTCGTGCACTAAATAATGCTAGAATAGTAGAAAGTACTCCAGGTGTCTTTAATAAAAGTGCACTAGGTTTCCACTGGGTGTTCTGCTACTTAGGTAAGGAGTTAGGGGAGAAATTGCACTGAAGTAATAAATGATCTGAAAAGGAAACCAGAATTGTATAACATTGAAAGGGGAGATTATCTGACAGAAAAATGTAATCTATAGTGGATGTATATACATTTTTCTTATAAGAAAATGTTGGATCCCCTTGCTGATGGTTGCTACCAATAACTAACCCAGATGATTTTATTAAATTACCTAATGCGTGAGAATCACATTAAATCTTTTTCCTGGAATCCCTTGAATTATCCCCCAATTTAAGCTCACAATTAAAATCACCACAGAGAAAAATTTCAAAAGAGGTGACTAAAAAAGGTTTAATCATCTGAAACAGTGCCACCCATTCTGCTTTCAACTGTGAACAGTACACATTAATAAATCTACAAGTCATGGACCTCCAGACCCCATCAAGGATCATTCGCTGCCCAGGAATGAGATCCATTAATTTTATCAAAGAAAACTCATAAGAATTGAAAAGAAAACTTAAACCATCAGCTGATTGTTGCCCAAAGGACCAGTATGAAGGACCCCAGCACCATTCTCTTTGAAAAATTCTGTCCTGATCTAAAGTATACATCCAAGTTTCTTGTAACAGACATATATCCAAAAAATTACAATGAATATAATCGTAAATGACATGTTGTCTTTAAAGTTCAGTAAACTATGAACAGTCACAGAACCCAGTTTAAAACTAGCCAGTTATAATGTAAGAAATTAACCATCTTTTTTCCTTCTCATTTTCTTTTTACTTTTATATCCCTCCTGGACCACAAAGGGGGGGGGGGCTATCTTGTACCGGCTGAGAGTCGGGTTCCTCACAATCCATAACTGAATCACCCCACTGGGTAGACAGAACATCAAAGGGATTACTAGTTTCCATTTCCACTGAAGGAGGGGGGACTAGGGGTGGTTTAAGGTTTCTGGAGGACCTTCTCACCTGAAGTAAGGAAGAATTGACAGACTCCTGAGGAAAAACTTCCTTTTGTTTGGAATAACAAACAGGAGAGAGAATGGGGGAATTTTCTACTGGAACGTCAGGAGGATGGACCTCAGGTGTCTCCAGCAGGGGATGTGAAGAAGGGTTAACTACTTCACCACTGTTTACAGTGCTTACTGGAACAACACCTGTGGCCAGATCTTGGGCCTTTTGAATTAAGAGATCAGGGCTACTAGTAGAAGCTCTATTTTTGGCAGCCCAATCACATTCTGAAAAAACATGGCCTATGTCCTCACAAAGATCACATCTTGTGAGATTCATACATTGAAAAGTAATGTGTCCAGTTTCCCCACAGTTATCGCAACGAGGTTTGTCGCATGAACTAGATAAATGTGTCCTGGAACCGTATTTATAGCAGGCCCTAGGCTGCCCAGCATAAAAACAAACCCCTCTATCCTGTCCTAACAAGAAGGAATTTGGAATATGCTCTATCCCATTATCAGTCTGCCTAAGCTTAACCTTGAACCGCCATCCCCAGTCCAGAACTGTTCTGCATCTAATATAGCTTCCAGAGAACTCAAAACCTCACATTTTTGAGACAGCCAGTACAAGATATCATCTACATGGACTCCCTCATTCCTGAACATAATTGTGACAAACTTAATTAATGGTTTTGTTAAAGGAATTGCCAAAAAGGAGGCCCATAGAGGAGAAAATTTTACTTGGTTATACCTTTCCCAAAATAAATCCAGGGCATAAGCTGAGTGAAAGCTTACATCAAAATTATCTTCACCGGAGATAATTAAAAAGGTGAACACCTCCTGGAGAGAAAAATGTAGGGATTCTTTTAATAAACATTTCCCAACATAGTGCCTATCAGGCCTGACCTCCAAACCTCCCTTATACCACAACCTCACTGCGTTTCTACGCAGTGCTGCTTCTTTCTTAATTTTAGAAAAGAATTCGGACATTAATGGCTTCTCAGATCCTGAATTACTCTGTACAGGTTTAGCAGGTGGCTCAGGTCTTAAGTCAATCAGAATATCAGAAGAGGTGGCCTGGAAGGCCCCATGAGAAGGTTCATTTCCCCCTTGTTCCTCCACAGGCTTTTCTGGGGTCACAGGTAAAGCAGGCAACCTTGGCTGCCATGTTGGTTCGTTTTGGGAAAAATTCAGCTTAGGGTCCCAATCTGGTGTAGGTCGCCATGAGCCATCATTCAAAGTCCAACCTGCAGCACTTAAAGCTTGCTGAGGAGTCCAGTTTTCATCAGTTAACGGCTGTATAGGGGGCACAACCCTGGAAGCTGTAGAATCAGAGGTGTCACACGTGGGTATAGAGACAGTTTGTACCCCATCTAGTACCCCTAAGTTCCTTTTGGAAGAAATCACAGCTGCCTGTTTCTCTTTCCCTTCCTCTCCCAACTTCACATAATGAGGCTGAGTCCTTTTCGAAAAGGTACATTCTGACACCCCGGTTTGATTCAGTGGCTCCGTCTGAAAAATGCATCTTACCTTGGGATGCTGTAACACTGAAGAAGCTGCTCGGTTAGAAGCCTGAAAGACAAACCCGGCTTCTTTTGATAATTTATTCACCTGCTTGGTGGAAACAGAGCCTCCGTGCTCTGATGTGGACACATCCAGGACTCCCTTGGTCACCGCAGCAACCGGAGGTACGTCGGGAGTGACCACAGGCAATGCAATTACTGTAACAGGCTCTTGGCACAGAATCTCTTCTGATTCATTACTGCCAGCCAAACAAGCAGTACCAGAAGATTGTGTAGGCTGTATCCCCGAGTTGACAGCACTCAAAAACTCCCGACTGAACCGAAGGCTCTAACTCTTTGTCAAGGCTACTGACAGTGATAGGGAACATAATGGCAGGTAACTCTTTAGTAGCATATGAACGCAATTGTTTCTTGACTCGCTCGTGTTCCCGAGCTAACTCAGTGAGCTGCTTTTCAAGCTGCTCCTGACATTCCTCCGTAACAATAGATGCAGAAAGGGTTCCATTTTTAACCGAAACAGTGGATAAATCCTCAGTTGAAATGAAAATCTCACCATCCTCCAAAGTTTCATCAATAACCTGGCTCTCAGGTAACACTGTAGGTCCATCCATTATACCAGTAGAGCCCGACCGCTCTTCATGTTCCATGACAACCTTCCTCCTCTGAGTCTGATCCACAAGTGATCCGAATCTCAGCAGCAAGTCCCCCTACTGCCAGCAATGCAGTAGGGGAATTTCCCCGGTGTCCTGGCCAAATTTTCCTCATTCACTAAAAATACCACCAACAGCTTAATCTAGATCAAGGTCAGTTGGCATTCATCTCTATCCCCCTCCCCCGGGTCGTGCCTGAAAATAGGATGGATTTGTCTAGTGCATTTACCCGTTCAACAAAAACTAAATAAATAAAAAATTAATTTGAGGTTACTGTAGTAGAAGGTGTGGGCTGCAGGATCATTCTCATCTGCCATCCACCAGAGGGTGAGAAATTGTTCCTGCAGGAAGTGGCACACTTCATCATCAACATGGCACTGGAGTCACCCAGGCTGATGGTCCTGGGCGACTTCAATGCCTGGATTGATGATGAACTCTCGCAGTTTGGACAAGACTTCCTCCAACTGACGTCATCATTGGGGTTCACATAGGTAGTTGCCTCTGCTACTCATAAGCACAGCCACTCACTTGATCTGGTCTTCCTCCTGGGGGGTCGAGTCCTGTGATTTGGAGGTGGAGCCAGTCATTTGATCCGATCACTACACCGTGAGATTCAACCTCCAGCCCCTCCCTTATAGGCCTGCCCCTGTGGAGATGGTTAGATACCGCCCACTGAGGGGTGTTACCCCAGTGGGTCTTATGGCATTGTTAGACCTATCAGGATTTTTGAGGCCGGGCAAGGATCCAGAGAATCTAGTTTTGGCCTATAATAAGGCTATCATTGAGGCTCTGGATGTTATCGCCCCACTCCGTGTTCAACCCCTCTCTCTCTCTCTCCACCCTCAGTCCTCTTGGTTTGATGGGACCTTGAGGGAGTTGAGATGGGTGGGTCGAAGGCTAGAGCATCACTGGTGGAAGACAGCCCTTGATGCCGACCACCTTAGATTGATGAACCGCTAACAAAGTTATCAATCAGCAATCTCACGTAAGAAGTCAGAGTTCCTGTCCAGCGAGATAGCTGCTGCTCAAAACTGACCAGCTCAGCTCTTTTGAACCATGGACAGGCTGTGCAATCCAGCCTGTCTACAAGTTCGAGGAGCATTTTCACAGGATAAGTGTGATGAGTTTTCTCACTTTTTTGCAGATAAAGTGGCAGACATCAGGGCTGAAATCTGTCCAACACCGTCTATGAGGGATAGTAGTGGTCGGTGTATGGTCACTTTCCCTCGGTCCTCTTGGATATCTTTTGACCAACCAGAGATAGAGGATATCATGCAGATTGTCTAGAATTTGTAGCCAACTTGCTGTAGTTTGGATCTGGGCTCTACATGCCTAGTATTAGGGTGTCTGAAGCAGTGCTCCCATTTACCCCTCCCCCGTATGTGATTCACATACAAATAATGAAATTTAAGTACATTTTTGTGTGAAGGGGGTACACTGTACCCCCATAATTCTGTTTGAAGTATATGCACCCCACAAAAATGTTCTACAAATGGTAGAATGAACCCTTATAATTTAATTTGTACCCCTGAAAATTTTTGGAGACAGTGCAGTGCACTCCCAGATCTGCAGCCTTAATGGGAACACTGGTCTGAAGATCATTGGCCTGGTCCTTGTAGAGATTGTCTGGTGCTCCTTAGAGTTGGGAGAATTCCCTAGCTCCCTGAAAGAGGTGGTGGTGAAACTGCTTCTTAAGAAAGCTTCCTTGGACCCAGGCATCTGTGCAAACTACAGACCTCTCTCTCTCTCTCTCTAGCCTTCCTTTTGTTGGGAAGGTGACTGAGAAAGTAGTTGCACTGCAATTGGAGAACCGTCTTGCCATCCATGATGTCTTCAATCCTCTCCAGTCAGGGAGCTCAATGATCTCCTGATGGTGAGAGATCAGAAGCGCTGTTCCATCTTGGTGCTTTTGGATCTCTGTTCAGCGTTTGACACTGTGGACCATGGGGTTCTGCTCGAGCACCTCAGGCTCCTCTGTTCTTGGATGGTTTCATTCTTTCCTAGTTGGCAGGTCTCAGAGGGTGGTTTCAGGAATGTTTTCCTCTGAATCATTCTCTCTGACATGCGGGGTTCCTCTGGGCTCAGTGCTGTGCCCCATGTTGTTCACAGTGTATTTGCTTCCTCTTGGAGACATTGTAAGATGATATGGGCTGAGTTTCCACTGCTATGCAGATGATACACAGCTCTGTCTGTCTTTTGCACCCAACCAGGATAGTGTGGTCTCAATGATTAATAACTGTCTGGTGGAAATCCATGACTGGGTAAAGTCCACTTGGCTGAAATTGAATTCTGGGAAGATTAAGGTGTTAGTTGTGGATCCGGGGCACTGGATAGAGAGGTCAGTGGTGAGGTTACCTTCTGGGCTTTGGCTCAATGGTGTACAGCTGCTCACCTCTGAATGGGTGCATAATCTGGCAGTGGTATTTGACAACAGGCTGACACTGCAGGCGCAGGTGTCGGCAGTCGTCAAACTTTTTTACCATCTTAGGAACATCACCAGAATTAAGCACCTTGTTCTGTCCTATGATTTGCCCATAATGATCCATGCTTTTGTGACCTCGTGCCTGGACTACTGCAACTCCCTATACCTAGGGCTTCTGGGGATTGACGTCTGCCACTTGCAGCTAGTGCAGAATGCTGCAGCACGGTTATTGACTGGGGCTTCTCGCACCATTTATATTACTCCCGTGCTGCGTGATCTGCACTGGCTGCCTATACAGTGGCGGTCCACCTTCAAGGTCGGTCTCCTGACTAATAAAGCCCTACACAGATTGGGACCGAGTTACCTGAAAGAGCTCCTGGTTCCTTACAGCCCAGGTCAGTCCCTCTGCTCAACTGAAGAGGTGTTGCTAGAGGTTTCCAGGGTGCGGCTAGAGGCGCCTGGTGCCAGGGCCTTTATTTTCATGGCGCCATCCCTGTGGAACTTTCTACCTCATCAGGTTAGAGAGTGCGGGACCATGGAGGGCTTTAAGACCAGTTTGAAGACCTTTTTATTTAAACAGGCATTCAATATTTGAACTTTTAGGTTGTTCTGTGGATCTTGAATTGAATTTGTTATTTTATGTGATTTTAATGAATGATTTGTTGATGTTTGTATGTGAAGCGCTTTGACACTGGAATTGCGCTATACAAATAAAAATATTATTATTATTATTATAATGGGTAAACTTTAAAGTTTTATAACTTTTGAACAGATAGATATTTTTCACCGAACCTTTGAAAGGCACATCTGCAGCCCATATGCCATATACACTAACAATTTCAGACCAGACCCCCAAACCCTTTTGGAGATGCAAACAGCAAAGAGTTTGCACCTAAATATTAAATTACTAATTTTATGGCACTCCACAGCTCTGCAACCACACATTCGACTGGAACGAAAGTTGCCAGATCAAGAGATCTATTGTACCAGACAGCGCATAAAAAATGTTGGGCACTTCGGTCGTATAGTTGCAAAGCTATCAAAGTGCAAACTTTTAGGTTTAATATAGAAGTGGCTCATAACTTAACTATACTGGCACAACTGTGCCAGTATAATATATATATATGTGTGTGTATATATATATATATATATATATATATATATATATATATATAATGATGTGTGTGTATACATGTATGCATGCATCCATCTGAGAATGTATGTATATGTTGGTATGTGTGTGTGGATGCATCTATTTATGTACACATGTATGTATGCACTGTATGTACTGTATTCACATATGTGTATTGTTTGTGTGTCTTTGTATGTACACAATATGTGTGTAAGTATTTATGTATGCTGGTACATACATATGTATATGTGTGTATGCATTTATGTGTGTATATATACGTATATATGTATCTTTGGTTGTGGGGTTATTTTCTTTTAAAACTTCATTTAACTTGGATAGCTTAGCTGAGATGCAACATGTCATTTCCACTAGGGTCTTACTTCTGCCCATTTTTACAGCTAGGATGGATTGCAACACAGGGAGGTTAAATGACTTGTTCAGGTTCCCTATCTTGTGCTGGAGCTGTTAAGCACATACTGCTGGCTTTTCATGCTTCACTGTTGTGGTTAGTTACTGTCACCAAAACCCCTTGAGACCCCCCCCAATAGTATCACACCTGTAGCCGACAACGCCGTCCTACTGTATATAGTATATCTTGTTAACGATGAGAAAGGGTACTTTATATTGTGCGTAGAAGCACAGAAACAGACAATGATGGCAGATAAAGATTAAGGTCCATCCAATCTGCCCAAGCTCCCTGTGCAGCCCAGGGACCTACTGTTCCTCCAAGATCTTAGCCCTCCCCAGCCCTCTCATTCTCCTCCCCTATTCTGACACCCAGAGTGACCGCTATATAATTCATTCTGCTCCCACCATTCTCAAAACCTCTAACGGTTTCCACACCCGCCACCTCAGCTGGCAACTTGTTCCATGGCTCCATCGCCCTTTCTGTAAAACTATACCTCCTCACGTCCCTTCTAAACTCCCCATTATTAGCTTCCACTCATGACTGCACGACCACAAGCTAGTTTTCAAGTTAAATAGTTCCCCACAGTTCACCTTGTTAATTCTTTTTAGGGCTCTGAAGGTCTCTATCATATCTCACCTCTCCCTTCTGGTTTATGACACAGAGTGAACTCTCTCTCTCAGTTCCGGTCATACCACTCCCAGCTAAAGAGTCAGGTGTTACTCTGGGGGGGCACTGTTTGATTAGTCATTTCTTACTGCTTCTTCTGGACTTGGAAAAAAAAGAAGCCACATCAGAATGTAGTCACTAAGTGAAACATTAAAAAAGGAAGTCAGGCTTTGTAGAACAAGCTCAGCTACTAAATTAAAGAGGAAGTCCAACAGTTGCTGAAAAAAGCTCGTCCCCTGCTCCTGAAGGCACTTCAGTTTCTCTGAACCAGCCAAGCCCATCATGAGTGGAAAGATCAACCCCCAAGGTAATGTTTTACTCATTAATGTATCATTTTCCATTTTCTGTGTTTGTCCTTTTTGTGTTAACTAGAAGTGAGCCCTGTCCTAGAGGGGGCACATGATTTGTTACTGTCATTGTACCCATTTAGCTGCTGGTGAACAGAGGTATTAGTTTTCCTCAAAATATTTCTCTATTCAGTTTATTTATGATTTAAAGTTTGTAAGTAGGGTTCGCTAGATAGCTCCTCCTCCCCTCCCAGGAGCTGCAATATCTCTTTCATTTCTGGGGCGTGTAGGAGCCTCATGTATCATAAAAAACAGTTGCAGAGGGAATGACTGGTGTACGTCTGGTCAGGAAGTGATACAGCTACACAAAGAGCAGTGGTTTACTCCATTCTGAACGTGTTTGATTTCTAAAACTAAGGTTAAATAAAGTCCAAAAGCTTCACAAATAAAGGGAGGAGGAACTATTCTGACTTCCCAAACAGAAACATGGAAACCCTGGTGACCTCCAGTTTTGCTGGCATGAAAGTTCGATGTGGCAGATTTTTCTTAACAAAAAGGGTATTTTTTTCAGTATTTTGTAACATCATTCAAAAATTGGTCTTTTCCGGAATACTAACTTCCAAACTTTGGAACCTAAGACGTGCTTTGACTTTAGAAAAATTGTCATGACATCTAGAATTAGAACCATGGATGTGTTTGACTTCTATCAATAAAAAACTTAGTTGCACTGCTTGGTTATACAGCTATAATAGGACGCAACAAAATACACAAATAGCAACATAGGTAGTAGGTGTACACAAAAGTATGTGCAGGGAATTACAAAATGCAGCACTATTTGCATATATGCAGACAAGGATCAATCCATTTGCAAGATGGTAGCCATTTGTATCAATCTGTGCATTAAAAAAAGATGCAAATTCAGTTTCTTATATACAAATGTGAATGGAAATCAAACAGAGGCACAGAACCATTGGGCCATTTAATGGTCTAACAGTTCAGACAGACACAGGCACAAGTCAGCTTTTGATAATACCGACAGATGGATCAAGATGGACCCATTTGAAAACCCAGCCTTTAATTATATTTGCAGGTGCTGGTCCCAAATCTTTTGGTGGCACTGGGCTAAATTGCTGTTGGTCCCAGCTCCAGTGGTAGCACTGGTCCCAGCTTCTGCTGGTCCCAACTCCAGTGGCAGCACTGAGAAAAACTGGTGCTGGTCCCAACTACAGTGGTGGCACTGGGCTCAGCTGCTGGTCCCAACTCCAGTGGTGGCACTGGGTTCAATTGCTGCTGGTCCTGTCTCCAGTGACAGCACTGCACTCAACTGCTGCTGGTTCCAACTCCAGTGGTCACACTGCACTCAACTGCTGCTGGTCCCAACTGCAGTGGTGGCACTGGGCTCAACTGCTGCTGGTCCCAACTCCAGTGGTGGCACTGGGCTCAACTGCTGCTGGTCCTGTCTCCAGTGACAGCACTGCACTCAACTGCTGCTGGTCCCAACTGCAGTGGTGGCACTGGGCTCAACTGCTGATGGGCCCAACTGCAATGGTGGCACTGGGCTCAACTGCTGCTGGTCCCAACTCCAGTGGTCACGCTGGACTCAACCGCTGCTGGTCCCAACTCCAGTGGTGGCACTGGGCTCAACTGTTGCTTGTCTTGTCTCCAGTGACAGCGCTGCACTCAACTGCTGCTGGTCCCAACTCCAGTGGTGGCACTGGGCTGAACTGCTGCTTGTCTTGTCTCCAGTGACAGCACTGCACTCAACTGCTGCTGGTCCCAACTCCAGTGGTGGCACTGGGCTCAACTGCTGCTGGTCCCAACTGCAATGGTGGCACTGGGCTCAACTGCTGCTGGTCCCAACTGCAGTGGTGGCACTGGGCTCAACTGCTGCTGGTCCCAACTCCAGTGGTCACAATGGACTCAACTGCTGCTGGTCCCAACTGCAGTGGTGGCACTGGGCTCAACTGTTGCTGGTCTCAACTCCAGTGGTGGCACTGGGCTCAACTGCTGCTGGTCCCAACTCCAGTGGTGGCACTGGGCTCAACTGCTGCTGGTCCCAACTCCAGTGGTGGCAATGGGCTCAGCTGCTGCTGGTCCCAACTCCAGTGGTGGCACTGAGCTAAACTGTGGCTAGTACCAACCCCTGTGGTGGCACTGGATTCAACTGATGCTGGTCCTAACTCCAATGTTGGCACTGGGCTCAGTGACTGCTAGTCCCAGCTCCAGTGGTGGCAGTGAGCTTAACTGACTCTCATTATAACCATAATGATGGCACTAGGTTTGGCTGCTGGCTGCTGCATTTGGAAGTCTTGGGTCTATTCCATGTTGCCTCCTTAAGATAAGCATCAGTTTATCAGAAACTGGAAAGTGCTTGCCTGTGTGATCAGTGCTGGGAATGGTGAAAAATAATTGGGGGAACACACCTGCTTTGATGTAGTATTAAATATATCTGAGAGGGATCCTGGAACCTCTTTCCTCATTATATTTTGCATCTTTCCACTTTATTTAGTCTGTTTAATGCCTGCTAGGGGATTTTGCACAAGAGCAGTCCACATTTTACTTCATGAACTGAGTCAGACTTTTAATTTCACTCCCAGAACCGAGTTCCCCCGGGTTCCTCCCATCTCCACTATTCTCTGTGATGTCAGCCTGTAAACAGCTACTGACTGTTCACTGGTAAAGGGATCTTAACTGTGTGAAGTCAGCCTATAGACAGTTATTGACAATCCACTCAGAAGCTTACTGACAATTTTCTGGAAAGGGGACCAGTTTATTACCAGAAACTGCAATACTCCTGACCGTTTGATGTCACTCCATAGATGGCCACTTATTACAGCTCACTAGGCCATCTTGTGATCATGCTGTGTCCACCTGTAAACGGCTTTCGCGCGTAGATTTTTGGGCTGATGCTAATTTGAGGTTGGTTTATTTTAAAACTGCTCTGTCTGTACACATGCATTTTTGTGTGATTAGGACTGCATGTGGGTGTTGATTTCTGTGTGCATGAATCTGCAGCCATAACACTGTCTGACTTCCCTTATTTTAACCAAGCTGATCAGGTGGGAGGAGGCCATGAGTAGTGCTGGTCTTTGATGTCGGGGGGGGCAATGATGACTGCAGCAGGACAGAGGCTTGCCCAGGGAGGCTACAAACTGAGTTACTTTATATATGATCTTTGTTTTAGCCTTTTGAGTTTTTATTTTCCTCCTTTTTTTTTTATATTCCAATCTGAAGAGCCCTGATCACTCTAAGGCACAGGGAGGTTGCTTGGGTTGCTGGGTGTCGAAATTGTGGGCACAAGCATGAATCATTATCCTGCATAGAAGGAGAATTTACCTCCTTTCCTCTTTTCCCCAGATGATGACGTCAGAGGGACACCATCACACACATGCTCATGCACAGGTGTACACCATATGTCAATGTTGGCAATGTTCTGCCCTCACCAGCTGGCATCATTAGCTGGACCTCCGCCAGTGGTCACCCAGGGGCAGTGTAGCAGCAAGGATCATCACCCTTGCTGAACGGAAGGAGCATCCACCAGGATGATCAACTTCCCAGGCCCAGCTGGCCTTCCAGCAATCCCAGCTTGTTCCCGAACTCAAGTCACCAGTGATGCGAGCGTTAGCCACAATAGTCATCGCGTAGCATCCATAGCAAGCACAGACAGTCTGAGACATTAGTAAATCCCTTAGCTTGAACTTGAACTTGGCATATAATACTATCACTCACACCCAACGGCACCCAAATCCAGACAAAAAAGAATGTTTTCAGATCAAAATTAAACAAATACATGAATAAAATAACCAAGGGAGGTGTGCTTACTCTAGGTAAAACACATCTGCAGTTGCACACAGTGTCAGAACACAGGAAAAAAACATTTTTGACTTCACTCATGATGCTAACTTTTTTATTCTTTTAAAACAGGTGTATCACCAAAAATCACACTCAGTTCTTTTATAGTATGGCCATGTTTAATCTTTGTTCCATTCATTCAGTCTACAAAATTTGTTTTTTAATTGTTTTTATTAGCATACTTCGCATGCAGGTTCAGCTTGTTTCCTCTCCCTCCATTTTTTCTTGTCTGTATTGCCTAATCCATACGTACCAGTGCTGTACTGCCTTTCTTTTTTGTTTTTCTTGGTGGGTTCAATCGCTATTCACTCCTGTGACCGAGGATTGTGCTGGAGCACATAACACACATGCTGAGCTAATTTCTCATATCGGGAACATTCCCCTTCCTTAAAACTCATGCAGCATTTTGCTGTGTTACTCCTTCTTCCTCGGTGTGCTAAAAACCACGTCTTTAATGTGAAACATAGAAACATACATAGAAACATAGACTTTGACGACAGATAAGGACCGCTAGGCCCATCTAGTCTGCCCATTTCTCTACCTATAGGATAGGCTGCAGATCCTAGTTAACCAACAGCCTATTTCTTCCTACCCCCCACAAGAATTGCCTTATGTCTGTCCCATGCATTCTTGAATTCTACCACTGTTTTAGACCTCACAACCTCTTCAGGAAGGCTGTGCCACGCATCCACTACCCTCTCTGTGAAATAATACTTCCTCACAGTGCCCCTGAACCGCCCTCCTTCTATCTTTAAATTGTGTCCCCTTGTTCTTGCAAGTCTCTTTTTCTGAATGTGCTTATGTTTCGGAGTTATGACACCCCATCCTCAGAGCTCTGAGGAAGAAGGAGTAACACAGAAAATGCCACGTGAGTTTTAAGGAAGGGGAATGTTCCCAATATGAGAAATGAGCTCAGCGTGTGTGTTATTTGCTCCAGCACAAACCTCAGTCACAGGAGTGAATAGCGATTGAACCTGCCAAGAAAACCAAAAAAGAAAGGCAGTACAGCACTGGTACGTATGGATTAGGCAATACAGCCAAGAAAAAACGGAGGGAGAGGAAACAAGCTGAACCTGCATGCAAAGTATGATAATAAAAACAATTAAAAACCAAATTTAGTAGACTGAATAAATGGAACAAAGATGAAACATGGACATACTATGAAAGAACTGGTGTGATTTTTGGTGATACACCTGTTTTAAAAGAATTAAAAAAGTTAGCATCACGAGCGAAGTCAAAAAGGTTTTTTTTTTCCTGTGAGCTAACACTGTGTGCAACTGCAAATGTGTTTTACCTAGAGTAAGCACACCTCCCATAGTTATTTAAATCCCTGGCAGATAGCACCAGAGGAACCACCAGGTGTCGGGAGTAAGGGGATGAGCATAGCAAAACAAACATTGTTTGCTGGAAATATAAATAAAATAATTTGAATTATGCACAGTCCATTTACCCAGAATGGCACAACTGAGGTCTGAGATGCAACATTTTCTGTTGAGTGGGAATAGGGAAGTGGTTTGGCCTAGCGGTTAGAGGACAGAGTTGTAAACCACCTGGGTTCAAATCTTACAACATCAGCTTACAAACTGTGTGACCCTGAGCAAGTCATTTAACCTCGCTGTGCTTAACCTGTCTTTAATATTTACTAATATTTCTCTTTCTCTAAGCTATGTGCTATTTTAATCTCACGGTGTGCCTGAAATAGTAATATGTTCTCTCCTGCCTTTCCTGGATTGTAAAACACTTTGCAATACCGCTTGGATGAAAGGAACTACTGTATATAAATTAATTTCCTTTCCTTAATATCAATAGCACTTTACACAGAGACAGGTCATGCTGGTTCCAAAATATTTAAAAAAAAAAAAGTCTTAGAATCAGGACACTTTTTCTCACTGGTGAAGGTCGCTTACCTATGCACCACCTTTCCACCTCCTGCCTTGACACCAGTGTACTGGCCCCAGTCCTCCATCCACTAGTCATCCATTCACATCCTTACAGCTTCTAGTTATGAATGCCACCCACCACCCCACCTCCAGCTGGCCTACTTCCTTGACCTACGGGACCCACTGGGGATAGGGAGACAGTTTACAGGGACTTCTAAAGCTGTCAGCAGAGCCTAAGAGTTCGAGCTGTCAGCAGCCATTGTTCTCACCCCCCCACTACACACACACACACACACACACTCCACCACCACCATCAACTTCTCCCCAGTGCTGTCTTCCACCTCTGTTTATAGGCCCTCACCCTTCTGCCCCAACCTTTGTTAGGTAGGCAGGTGTTGTGTTCTCCCACCCCACCCCACCCACCCCCAAAGCAGCGTGTCAGCATGCAACCCGACTGCTCACTTCTCTGCGCCGTGCCCGATGTGACCGAAGGTGCCTGCATCATACTGAATCCTACCTGACAAGCATTTCATTCATTTGCAAACAAAACATAACAAGAGTGGCGATTCATTTGAAAGAAAAAATGAGAGTGACAGACCGATGGGTAACTGCTGTTTTAATATTTCAGGTGGAAAAGCATTTGGACGTCTGAAGGCGCAGCAAGATGAGCGACTGGATTCCATAAACAGAGTAAGGAAACACACAGCTTCTGCTTAGGTGCAGTGTAGCCATCTTAAAAGCATGCTCTTTTTACCTGCCAGGAGTATGCACTTTAGCGGGCTGTGCTTTAAAGAGATGCTGTTGATTGGGGAAACGAAAGTGACAGCATGTACCTCGTTAAAAATGGGTTATGATATTGCACCGCTCAGTGGGATGCCATTGTCATGATCAGGTTAATGAGTGTAAGTGAATGGGTGTGATTGTTTGCCTTCCAACAGCTGTCAATCACTTAAATACAACATTGGATCATAAAATACCAAGTATAGTGCTGTTTGTATGGTGTTGAATCTATGCAATTGAATAAGTTATTTGCATTCACAAGGGTCTCTGGTGTGGGAGATCCCAGGGGCAGGGAGCAAACAGCAGGCCCTTGTGATGTTACACATACTGTTCTTTTACTAAGCAACAGGAAAGTGTCCCGTATAACTACTCTGTTTATCAGAGGTGGGTAGCAACTATCGGACGTAGCAATCCTGATTATCTGACACTGATAGCAACCACTGGGTGTTGCTATCCTGATTATCTGGGGGCGATAGTAACTATTAGGTGTTGCTATCCTGATTATCTGGGGTGGGCAGTAACTACTGGGTGTAGATCTCCTGATTATCTAACAGTAATAGCAACTATCATGTGTAACTACCCTGTTTATCCGAGGTGGGTAGCAACAATCAGACATAGCAATCCTGATTATCTGACGCTTATAGCAACCACTGGGTGTTGCTATCCTGATTATCTGGGGTGCATAGTAACCATCAGGTGTAGCTATTCTGATTATCTGATGTGGATACTAATGGATTCTTATTTTCTTAACACTTATTCTGCCCTGGGCGGCCATTTTGTGTCAGATTAAGCGACAGATGGTTCAGACTTAATACAAAGCTGTTGAAAGTAATGATTAAGTAACCTGTTTGATGTCGTTATCCGTGAATGTACCACAGTCTGGCAGATTTGACAGCTTGTGAGTGGTTGTTCTGTGCTAGTACCCAGAGAAAGTTCCTCTTCTGTTTCCTCCAGATACTTGTCTACCATACACTTGGCTCTTCTTGTTCCTTTTTACTGACTATGCAATGTTGCAGTTTGCTATTGTGCAGGGGAATCTATGTTGCTTACACTCTACCCCACCCCTACCCGTGTAGTTAAGCCAAGGTTTTTCAGCACACACACACACACACACACACACACAAACTAGTCTTGTTACCCTACTTGCACTCCACTTCATACAGTACATAAAAGCACAAGGGGGCAACAACTGGAAGTTAAGGCTGAGCCACTGATAGATTTAAAAAAGTGAACTCTTTGGCCATTTGAAGACATCCCCTCATTTTTACATACTCTTGCACGCATGCGCAAGGAACGTCTTGCAACAGTATGAGTTTTGGAGGTGTGAGACCCTCTTCCCCAATGCAGTGATCAGTGTAACAAGCGCAACCCTGCGGGACCAATACATGCTGGGCTGTGTATGACAGCACTTCAGCTGTGTTGGTCTTCACATCCAAGAAAAGGTCCGCTGCAATCAGCGGTGGTAGTGTGTATGCAATTAGCATACATAGCCAAACTGCTATCATGCACAGCTCGGCAATTCCTCCCACATCCTCCCTCTGCTAATGTCCTCCCCCTCCCTCCTTTTGTCCCCAGCCCCCACCTTGTGTGCCAAGAGGGATGCCCAATCCCCCTTGGCTCATGAACCCCCCCCCAGCACATTGTGTGGCCGATGGAGGTGCCCAATCCCCCGCTGGCTGCAGCCCCCACCAAAAAAAAACAACCAACTGGCATGCTGGGAGCCCATCCTAGCATGCTCATGCTCCCCCCCAACACACACACACACTGTATGGCTGGTGGGGGTGCCCAATCCCTGCCGGCTCCATCCCCCCCAACAAACAGGTAGGTGGCACGCTAGGAGCCCACACCAGCATGCCATAAGCATCCATTTTTTGTCTTTTTTTTTAAATTCCTGTAAAACAAGAAAATGGTCCCTTGGTGAGTCCTTGCCCCCCCCACCAATCCGTGCCCACCCTCTGCGCACCCACCTCCCCACACACCCCCCTCACCCCATACTTACCTCCGGAGGCTGGCACGACGATCTTCGGTGGACTGGGAACACGTCTGCACTCTTCAAAGCCAACTGCGAACTGAGGAAATGCCAGTAAGCTGTATAATGGCATAAATAGGGTTTTTCCAACTTAGGTGGATATCACAGCCATTCTTTTGACTTTTGCCACCAAATTTTCAACATGGGGTTCTTGACACCCCTTCTCATGAATTTAGTCACTGTCATGGTGTTATTTGGTCCCAATAGGTGATTTTGCAGTCACTGCGTGGAATCACCTTTCAGGACCGATTAGTGAAACAACAGTGTTGGTGTTCATGAGAAGGGCTCTCAAAAAGCCTATGTTGCAAATTTGGTGAAAAAATTCCAAAAAATTATTGTTTTACAAGTGTGTGTTGCGCAGTTTCCACGCACTCTCGTAAATTCACGAATTTGTAATATTTTCACTCCAGATTTTCAACATAGGCATATTTCCACACCTCCTTATGAACATTTTAGCTGTCATTTTTCATATCCTGGTCAAAATGTGTTTTCGCGCTTCCGGTGCAAAATATCACGGTCGCTGTTGGAAATCAGTGTTCACTGCAGAGTAAAATAATCACAGTGGCATTGTTCATGAGCAGAGGTCCTAAAATGCCTATGTTGAAAATTTGGTGGCAAAAGTCCATAAAATGGCTGTGTTGCGCAGTTTCTACGCACACGCATAAGTTTGTGAATTTGTAATATTTCCACTCCAGATTTTCAATATTGTCATTTTCCCACATCTCCTTATGACCAGTACAGCTGTCATTTTTCACATCCTGGCCAAAATGTGTTTTTGCACTTCCAGCATACAGTGTGGGAAATCATATTCGGTAGAGAGTAAGAAAATCACAGTGACACTTTTTATGAGCAGATGTCCTAAAATGCCTATGTTGAAAATTTGGTGCAAAAATTCCAAACAATGACTGTTTTACGAGTGTGCATTGTGTAGTTTCCACACACACTCGTAACTTTGCGAATCTGTCATTTTTCACTCCAGATTTCCAATATTTGCATTTTCCCACACCTCCTTATGAACAGTTCAGCTGTCATTTTTCACATCCTGGCTGAAATGTGTTTTCACAGCGCAGTCGCTGTGGGAAATCAGTGTTCAGTACACAGTAAGAAAATCATAGTGACAGTGTTCATGACCAGAGGTAACAAAATGCCTATGTTGAAAAATTTGGTGAAATAATTCCACTGAATGACTGTGTTACAAGCGCAGGTTGTGCAGTTTCCACACAGGCTTGTTTCCTTGAGCACGGACAGGGCATTAGGGTTCCTAAGACAGACACTTAAGAAGTATGAGGGTGAAATGTTGATCAGATGCAAGAGGATTTGCAGAGAGGTACCCTGTTGAGATATGGATGTTAAAGGGACATGGATACAACTGGGGGGGCCTGCATAAATGCTAAACGTCAATGCAAATACCTGCAAGCAAACGTTCAGCATTAACAAATGCTTGTTTCTTGTGAAATGACAGCTTAATGAAATGTGAGCTTTATATCCTATGACATTTTTCTGCCTAGTCCATTGTGATAACATGAAATCTGCAACGGTGCTCAGGATTTTGTAAGGAAAGGGAAGTGTGGCTCTTTAGTATGGGTGGGAGAGAGCAAAGGTTCTATTTATACTAACCTGTGATGCAGAGACTAAACCAAAAGCCACCAAAGAAAAATAAAAGCAAAAGAGTGAGCAACGTCGACGCTGCCACTGAGCGGTAATTTTAAAGCAACACTGCATGTTATTGTGAAACATTTGACCCATACTGTTTTATTACTTTTCTCTCCTGTCTTGTATGATGCCTTGTTCTCCATTTTGGGTTTGCTTTAGCACTTTTTCTTTACATCTGAAATAATAAAAGGTGGGCTTCTTTAAATATGGCCGTTCCCCAGGGTTTCATCAGTATTCCCAGCAGTTGTTGTAGCCCTGTTGTTTTGAAAGGCTACGGAGCTCTGCCTGCTGCATTCTGCTACACTACAACCTCGAGTACCCAAACACTGATTATCCAGAGCTCCAGATTATACAAAATCCAACCTTGTCCCACAACTCTGGTTTGCCTAATGCAATGGACCCCCGATTATCCGAGCCCTTGATTACCCGAATAAATCTGATGTCTCCCAGAGTGTTTGGATAGTCAAGGTTGTACTGTAGATCATTTTAGGCACAAGAAAAAGGAATGTTAAACAATGGGTGTTCGAACAACAATAAACGAATACTGATAAAAAGTTGGGTCCAGCCATATTAAAAGGAGTGTTACTTTTATTAATTTCAAATGGTAGAAAAAAGGGCTAAAGCAGACTCAAAATGTGTAGGGGAGGGTATTGTACGCAACTGGAGAGAGAGAGAATAAGAATGTATAGGTCAAAATGTTAATTCCAACGTGCATGGCTGCTTTTAAAAAAGTGCTCCTTGTTAAACTGAACAGGAAGAGGGTCTGCCCAGAGGTATGTCGGTAGTGTACTGAGCTGATACCCAAGAGACCGTGGTTAGCATGTGAGCCATGAATTCCCATGCTGGGGCCATCAATGTGGGCATGTGGGAGGAGGTAGTGTGTGATAAGAAGGTGGTACTTGGCTCCTAAGGATGGAATCTCTAGTCCAGCATTCATGTTCCCACTGTCCCCGGAGCGGCAATGGCATCGGCTGTGAAGACAAATGCTCACTCACCTTCCCGGGGGTGCAACAGCGGTTGCCTCAATTTTTTTTGGGGGGTAGGGGTAAAAGTAAGAGAGGGGGAATAATATTAACAAAACTGAATGGGGAGATACAAAGCAGCAGTGGGGGTGGAGGTGATGATGATAAATCAGATGATGGGTTGAATGCAGAGAATTCAAGCAGAACGAGGGAGGTTATACTCTGTGGCCTTGATAAAGTGCATAGCATGAAATGCCGGCTCTTTTTCCACTACTTTTGTTTGTAAGTATTAACCTTGGCATATCTGCACAAATAAATTCTGTGCACTAACATTTGTTTTGTGTATTTCTACTGTGAGGCACCTATAGCCAAGACTTTGGTGAATGCAGGTTGTACTCCCCCTGTACGAGTCACTGGTCCGCCCCCACCTTGAGTACCATGTGCAGCTCTGGAGCACTCACCTTCCAAAGGACACTGAACAGGTTGAGGCTGCACAGAGCAGGGCAACCAAGGTGCTACAGAAGCAGCTGGAGAAGCCTTACAAGGCTGAAGGGCCTCAACATGTACTCCTCAGGGAACAAAAGAGCAAGGGGGATATTTATTTACTTATTTAGTTTTTATGTTGACTGAGTAAGTAGAAAAAAATTTCCCTTTTTCAGGAGTGAGCTGGGAGATTACAGAGAAAAGCAGAATTACAATATACACTAACAGATTTACAGTAACAGTGAGGGAATGCTACACAGGCAGGTAACAAAACAACAATATATTTACAAGTCAGACAAACTAAAATGGGTTGAGGGCAGAGGTCACTGATTTTCATGCCAAGCTGGCCAGGATCCAGAAGGCCTCTTGCCCCACCCAGGGGCAACTGAGTCTGCCACCATTGCCTCTGAAGCTGCCTAGGCAGAGGAGGGCTGACTGGATCTTGGTGGGCTCTGGGAGGGTAGGTGACAACTAAGGTGCACCTTCCTCGGCCCGTACCACTAAAGAATTCTTTTGCCATTCTGGTGGGACTGGAATGTTGAGAGGAGGCACCCAAAGTGGTGGGAAGGGGGAATGTGGGGGTCTTCTGAAAATGAGGCCTCAAGATGGAAGGTAGAGGACCCCAGCAAAGGGGAAAGCAGTTTCTGGTAGGGGACGGAATTGTGACGGGGATAGATTTCAGAACAGGAAAAGGAGGAGAGAGTGAGGTTAGGTGCCTACTTGATGCCTTGGTTCGAGGGATGGACATAAGATCTTAAGGATCACTAGGGTGGCAGGGCATGGGGGGGAGCTGGATGTCACTGTCCACCTGGGGACTAATGGCCTGGTGAGGGATGGAGCTGGAGTGGTACAGGGAGGGTTCAGGGAACTGGGGAAGGGACTATGACAGGTAGCAGGAACGCTGACATTTGCTAAGGGGCTACCTGTCTTGAGCTAAGGGGAGGATAAAGTAGCCCACACCAGGAGCTTCAACAGTTGGTTAAAGGAATGGTGCAGCAAGGAGGGGCGTGGCTTTACTGGGGACTGGGGGCCAACCTGGAAGGATATGGGTCTATATAGAGGTGGTAGCCAGTATCCCTCCGGGACAGGGGCTGCTGTCCTAAGTGGGAGTTTTAAATGTTACTTTGATAAACATTTAAACTAGCTTGGGGGTAGGCAGTATTACCAAGGGAGGTATAAAATAACACACACACACACACACACACACACACACACACACACACACACAGATTGAAACAACAAGAGGGGAGGGCCCAAGGGGAATAAACTCCCCCAGGGTGCACAGTGAAGGAGGCTTATACCTAGTAAGGGACAAGGGGGACAAGAACAGAAGATGTGGGAAGAGAGGTTTTGAGGTGGCAAAGCACAGAGAGGGTAGTTGGGGGGAGGAGTGGGAGGGAAGCTTCAAGAGGCAGCACAGGAAGAAAGGGGGAAATGGGGGTTGCGGGCAGAGTGGGGGAAAAGTTAGGAGAACCATGTGTGCCAACACAAGGAGTCTAGGAAACAAAATTCCAGACCTGAAGGTCATCATGGCGGAAGCAGACCTAGATCTTGTGGCCATAACTGAGTCATGGTGCACTGAGAACCATGACTGGAACATGGCCATACCTGGAAACTCTCAGATCAGAAGGGATAGGGAGGGGAGGAAGGGTGGAGGGGTTGTGCTGTATGTGAGGGAAGGTATCAGAGTGACAGAAGTGCTAGGAAACCTAAGGGTAAAGGATGCATTGGAGGTACTGTGGGTCACCCTGGAGACAGAAGCCAGAGTGACTGTTTCCACAGGGATGATATACAGACCTTCAACACAGGGGGAATAATTGGATTAGGCACTAGGGGAAGCCATCAGCAGGATGGGAGGTGCTTCTGGTTGGGGATTTCGATCTGACAGATGTAGACTGGAGCCTTCCAGCTGCAGCCTTAGCTAGAATTCGAGCCATCCTAGACCCCCTGCAGGGGGGTGTCTCTCAAGCAAATAGTCAGGAGCCCACTTGAGATGGGGCAATGCTGGACCTGGTGCTCATAAACAGGGACAATGTTGTAGACCTCAAGATGGGTTGTCACCTGGGGACCAGCGATCACCATACAGTGTGGTTTAACATAAAGACGGTGACAGAGACACACCACACAAGGACAAGGGTCCTGGACTTCAGCCAGGCAGGTTAAAAGAAAGGATGAATGCCTCAGAGACAACCTAGTGGGGGTGGGGGGTATGCTAGGGTGGAGTGAAGAAATCTTGGGGTAAACTGAGGGAAGACACAGTGAAGGCAATAAACCTCTGCGCGACGCTAGTGAGCAAAAACAGGTTGAAAAAGAGATCACTGGATCTCGAGGAAACTGGCTGCAAAAGTAAAGGCTAAAGGGGTGGCATTCAGGAGATATAAAGAGAGGCAGAGGGAGGAGGATAGGGAGGTGTACCGGGTAAAGCATAAGGAAGCAAGGAAGATAATAAGGGGTGTGCAAAGGCACAAACAGAGGAAAGAGTAGCTTACAGGGACAAGAATTTCTGCAGGTACTGTATATAAGTGAAAAGAGGAACACAAGGGGAGGCATTGTGAGGGTAAGAAGGGCAAGGGGAGACTGCACAAAGGGGGAGAAGGAAAAAGCAGATATCCTAAACAGGTACTACTGCACAGTCTTCACAGTGGAAGGAGAGGGGGACAGACCACACCGAAGCAGCAGGAAGCCTGGGGGGAGGGAGGTAGACACAAGTCCCTTCACAGGTAAAAGAGTACTGAAAGGACTTGCCAATCTGAAAGTGGACAAAGCTATGGAGCCAGACAGGATGCATCCATGGGTACTGAGGGAGCTCAGGGAGATACTGGCTGCACCTCTGACAACCCTGTTCAACAAATCACTGGAAACAGGAGTGGCTCCAGAGGACTGGAGGAGCGCAGATGTAGCCCTGCTCCATAAGAGCAGCGGGGAAGAGGCTGGCAGCTATAAGCCAGTCAGTCTAACATCAGTGGTGGGGAAATGTATTTATTTGTTTTATTTATTTAAAATTTGATAACTGAGAAAGGCACCATGAGTCAAGGCTCGTTTCAAGGTGCGAGCCAGGGGTAGGGGTACAAAACTACAGAGGATAAAAATAAATATGATTTCACATAATGAGCAGCAAACAATAAAACATTACACACAACAAACAGGTAACATGCATTGAGCAGTGGATATTTACATAATATACAATGAAATAAGCATTTTAATATAATTATATATACACAAGTTTAGGATGCATAGAAATAAAAGACTGCAGGTAGTAGGTGGATAAAAGATATGGGGGGGCTGGACCTAGGGAAGGCCAGCAGGAGCAGATAGGAGAAGCAGGTCAAAGGCATGTGAGAAATGTATTAGGGAGAGGGGCAGCTGCAGGATACGGAAGGGGTAGACTTCAGTAAATGCTTGAGGGCAGGAAAGGAGGGGGCAAGATGGGTTTGGGGGGGTTATGCTGTTCCAGAGTGAAAAGAGCCTATAGGAGAAGTCCAATATGCCAGTTGAGGTGCGAGCACACGGGAGGGCAAAGGAACAGGCACTGAGTTATATGGGGAGGGGGTGGCAGTTTTTTTTTTTAAATCATACTTTTATTAAAGTTTTCCAACACCAAACAACAAGACAAAGACATAAAGGAAAAAAATTAAAAGAATAAAAGCATGCATAGTAAAAATATAATTTTCTACCAATCTCATCCAATACCAGACCAAGAGACACACACAGGTGCAATGAATAAATACCAAGGGACACCTAACGATTGAATTAATACCAGAAGTGTGACAGGGGCCGGGGGACAATCTGGGCAATGACAAGATTCCACAAAATTGATTGTGATATTCACCGTTAAGACAGCAATACATTAAATTATATAGCTCCCCTGGTGGTTTTGTGGTCTCAGGTGTGCCCAGGGGTTCACGACCCCTGAACACCTAGGCCCACTCCACCCTCAGCCTTAGCTGTGGGCAGAAGGAAGGGCCCTATGCATGTTTAGCCAATATTTCCAGAGTATCTATACCATTCCTCTCTGCCTAGAAATGGAAGAAGAGAAGCCAGCAGGCAATAAACCTGTCTTTACATAGCCTTAGCTTAACTGTGAGCTTTTCCATATCCAGTATCCTTAAGCAAAGTGAGTACCAATTGTCTATGGAGGGGAATTTCCTGGGAGAGCCACTTTTGGGTAATGGCTTTAAGAGTGGAGGCCACCACTATATTATACATGTATTTCTGAGCCTGTGACTTAATCCCAAGGGGGTATACCCCCATCAGCCACTTGTGGGGTTCCATCAGAAGCTCCATTTCAAAGATTTTTTCTGTGGTGTTAATAATGTGGCTCCAGAAGGGTTGCAGTTTAGGACAGGCCCAGAAATATCAGTGTGTGTGCCCTTCTGCCCACAGCCCCTCCAACAAAGGTCTGAGAGGTGCTGACCAAAGTGTTTGGTGATTACAGGGGTGCGGAAAAAAGCGCAGCACAACTTTCCATCTAAAGTCCCTCCAGAAGCTAGATGCTGTGGTAGTATGAATGGCTTTCCAGACCTGGTCCCACTCCCCATCGCTGAGAGTACATCCTGTCTCCAGCTGCTAGGCAGCTTTTATATGCTCAGTAGAGTCCCCCCGGGTTGAAAAAAGAACCACTATCTGGGACACTGTCCCACGCTGTCCCGGGTTTGAAGCCAGTAGTGCCAACAATTCTGCCAGTGGACTGATAGCTGTAGCAGGCCTGGCCCTCCTTCCCTTCTCCATTAAAAAATGCCTAAATTGTAAGTATCTGAAAAAGTCTTGTGGGGGCAACCCAAATTCTGTAGATAACTGCTGGAAACATTTCAAAGTGTCCCCTATATACATCTGTCCCACCCTACTCAATCCCTTCCCAACCCACCTGCAAACCCCCAAATCCCAACCAAATGGGGCAAAATCCAGACAAACCCTTATGGATGTATTTGGCCCTGCCCCCAGATTTAGTCCAAGCTTCCTGTTTACATCAATCTAGGTGTCCCAGAAAACTTCTGTCCAGGGGTTGTTTAACCTCAGACCCCAACCCCAAGGTTGTCAATGAGAATTAATCCCCAATATTACCAAGTGAAGAGTGGAGTTTCTCAATCTCTACTCATGAAAGTATCTCCTCTGTACCCATCAAGGGAAGCAGAACCTGAAGCTGCACTGCCCAAAAGTAATGTCAAACATCCGGGAGGGCAAGTCTCCCCTTATTCCTTGCTCTAAGTATTATTGACCATCTTACTCTGGGGGGTTTACCAGACCAAATGAATCTAGATACTGAGGACCTAAGGGCTTTCCAGAATGATCTGGGGGGGGGGAGTCTTATGGGGTGGGAGAGAAACACAAAGAGAAATCGGAGGAGAATGTTCATTCTGGCACATCCTCTGCATCCCACAAGGGAGAGAGGGAGCTCACCCCAATGAGAGAGAGTTCAGACTGGACCGTTTGAAGCAATTTAAAATGGTTGGTCAGGTATAATTTATTCATCTCTCTGGGAATCAATATCCCAAGTACTTTATACCATTTCTTGCCCATCTAAATTGATCAACTGCAGGTAGATTTCCAACTGAGGCTGGTCCCAGCAGCAACATTTCAGTTTTTTTCTCATTTACTTTAAAACCAGCTACTCTTCCATAGTCCCTGAGTATAAATTCCAACATAGAGGCCTGTTCCACCCAGTCTGTGACATTCGACAAGGTATCGTCCGCATAAAGTGAGATTTTAAGATCTGCTCCACCCACCCTGATACCTTTATGAACTGGATTGTCTAATTAGGGCTGCAAGAGGATACATGCTAAGTGCAAACAGGAGAGCAGAGAGCAGGCAACCCTGCCTGGTTCCTCTTTCTATATTTAGTCCCGAAGACATGGTCCCATTTACCTTTACCTGAACCCACAGATCCTTGTAGAGGTTCCCAATCCAGCTTCTAAACTTATCCCCAAATCCAAATTTACTCAGAGTTTAGTCCAGGAAAACTCAGTCCCAGAGTCAAATGCCTTCTCTGTGTCCAAAGAAATAACAGCATATATCTTCTCAGCTGAAAAAGATTTGGATGCAGACAGGGTATTAAGTAGAAGGCGGATGTTGTCCTGAATATGCCAACCCAGGATAAACCCTGTTTGGTCCGCCTGGACCAGGGAAACTATAAATTTTTGAAGATGTGACCCAATAATTTTGGCAAATATGTTTGCGTCTTGATAAATTAAAAAGATGGGTCAATAACTGGGGCACTCCTGGGGATCTCAGCATGGTTTGGGGATTAGGGTGATAGAGGCAGCTCCCCAGGTATCCGGGGTAGCACCTTTCTCATGAGCTGTATTGCATAATTTCATCAATAGGAGAGTTAATTCTGCAGCAAACTGCTGGTAAAATTGCACTGAAAACCCATCGGGGCCCGGGGCTTTCCCCATTAAGGGATTTTATAACCATTCTCACCTCCCCTTCAGTGACAGCAGTCTCCAGTTCTACTTTTTGTGACTCAGTAAGGGAGGGCAACTCCACTTTCTGCAAGAAATCAGCTACCAGCTCAACATTATTTGGCACTCTCTCCCTGGAGTATAGCTGAGCATAAAATGCTCGAAACTCCTCTGCAATGCGGGTTGGGCAGGAAAGAACTCTACCGGGCTCTGACCTCTTCTTAAATCTGGGAATGTACCTGTCCACCTCTTGTTTCCTCAAACAAAGGGCTAACAGGTGGCCCGCTCTCTCCCCCGACTCATAATATTTCTGCCTTGTATATCTTAGTGTATTCTCAGTCCACCTCAACATTAGATGGTAATATTTAGCCCTTGCCTCCTGTAATTTGAGAAACACTGTTTTATTCCTGCTCCTCTTATGGTCCCTTTCTAACGCCCTGATTTCATCTAATATTTGTTCAATTTGAGCCTGATGTTGTTTGTTTCTGTGGAAAGAGTAACTGATAATATGACCCCAAAGGACCACTTTCAAGCCATCCCATATAAATTTATGGGGTGCATCCTGTTCCCGATTTTCATTTAAATAATTCTTAATCATTTCTTTCATTTGATTTACAAAGATTTTACCATGCAGTAATCCCAGGTCAATTCTCCATCCCACCTCCCTCCTCCACTCTCCCATTTCACCACAGCCCCGATCATAGCATGATCAGAGAAAGTGACCGTAGATTTCCATATCTACAAAGGAATGGACCTGTGTCTTCTGGGTATAAAATCAGTTGAGTCTAGAGTATGAATTGGAAACAGGGGAGAGTAGAAGGTATAGTCTCTGGCGTCCAGATTCTTTGACCGCCAGGGGTCAGTCAAGCCCCCCTCCATCATCAGGGTTCTGAGAAGTCCGGAGCGCACAGCCTCCCCTCCCTTATGGGCCGGACTCTTGCCCAGTGCTGAGTTCTCTACACAGTTCCAGTCCCCAGTCAGTATAATCTGCCCTCCTGGGAGGGATGACACAATATGGAAAAGACATCTGAAGAATTCCCCTGAAGGTGGGGTAGGAGTATACACAGAGGTTATGTGGAGGGGATGACATCTGTAGTCCCCTGAAATGAAAACCAATTGCCCCAATCCCTCTGTTTGAACCCTGTTCACCTTAAGGGGGAGCCCCCTCCTAACCAGAATAGCAATCCCTGATTTTGAAGACCCAGGTGGGAGTCCGAATACATCGCTCCCACCCAGGATCTTTTCAGTTTATTATTTTCTGCCTGAGAAAGTTTCATTTCCTGTAGGCAGGCAAGGTCACTTTTCATTCTGCCCAATTCTTGCAGTATTCTGGCCCTCTTGACTAGATTATTTATACCTTTGACGTTGACTGAGTTAATCTTAAGGGACGCCATATTTAGAACAAAAACTTATCATGTCCCCTGTCTCCCCTCATCCTTAAATCCATGACCCCGTGGATCGTACCCTGGAATACATAACCATGTATGCTTAAAAATAGAACAGATCAAGAATAATATAAACTTGAGAAACAGAACATTACATATAACCCAACAGAACTCGATGTATGAACAAAAACTGGTGGTGAGGGAGGCAGTTAATGCACTGCGCACCATAAACCACCTGAACAGTGCCTGGGGGGCACTGTTACCAAGGCTTAGTTGTGGCAAAAGCCTCAAAGAACTAGGACACTGACCTCAGTGTTAGAGAGCATTAGGAGAAAAGCACCAATGGTGCAAGGGGCTGCTGTATCAATCTTCACCAGGAGTGCAAGCCCCCTCCTCTAAGTGTACCTTCTGGGCTGTCTAGCCATCCTGATGGAGAACCCCGGGTACAAGCTGTGCAGACAGGTGATTTTCCACAGTCTGACTCAGGGTCCCAAAGGGTCATCCCGTTTAACCACCAACCAAACTTAGCTACCACCCAACCCTTACCAGGTCTGTTGCAGTCACCCCTTCACCATAGGTAATGTAAATAAATAACATGGTGCGGTAAATTCCCCCTCACAGTGCTGCTTGATAAATCAACAGCCTGGGAACAAAGTCAGGAAACAGAATGAACATGGCTATGCTGAGTTTTCCTCTTATTTCTGTGGAACAAATTGTTCAAGCTCAGCAGTAGAATAAGTCACGACCAAATTAGGACCAGCTGAATGAGGCCCTGCATCTCTTAACCCCCATAGACCATCGTGGGTGATACAGAACCATGATCTAAGTGATGCCCATCTGGTGTGATGTAGTCAACTTAAACTTATCAAAAATCTAAGGAAAAAGTACTTGCTCTGATCCGAGTGAAACTTAATACAGTAGCCCCTCTCTTCCATGCATGTAGGCTAAGAACCATTCTTAGACACAATCCAGTTACACCACAGGGGAATTCAGTTCAGACCAGACTCCCTCAGGTGTAGTTCCCCCAAACCCAGTCCATCTAGAAACACCCCTGAACATAGAAGGACTCCCTGTAAGCAAGTACCTCGCTTCCCCAATGCATGTAAATAAAAGATGAAAAAAGGCAAAAGTACTTTGTTTTCTCCAGCTTGGGCAAGATGTGAGGGGAAAAAGAAGCTATTGATTGAGGGTAAATCCTTGTCTCCCAGGCTCAGCTCTTAGAACATAGGCCAAGCATTATCCGACGATCTAGGAACAAGCGAAGGTAAACAGTTCCAATCAGGTATTCTTTTTAGGTTGAATCCACCTAGCGATGTCTACATGTAGGGGTAGCAGTGCATCCATTCTCCTCCCCTGCTGGTGCCCCCCCCCCCCAGCACAATCAACCACAGCAGCTTCTCAATTTCCTGCTCTGCCTCATCCTCTTTTATATCCGGAGCTGGGACTCCCACCGCAGCCAGGAAGGAAGATGCCGCAAGGAGAGAATCAAAACACTTAACTCCATCCTTATCTTGGACCCATAACCTGGCAGGATATCTAAGGTATGCTTTGATCCCTTTCTCTCTTAGGGACTTAACAACCTGGAGGACTTTTTAGCATTTCGCCAGCATGGGGGGGTAGTCCTGTTCTACATATATTCTTTGCCAGTCTAGGATTAAATCTTTCTTCGCCCACGACAGTCTCAGAACCTTGTCCTTGGTGGTATAGCGAAGGAACTTAATTATAACCGTCCTGGGGTGCACCCTTTTTAGGCTTGGGTGCAACTGCACAATGGGCTTTTTCTATCTCCAAGGCAAAACCCTCCTCCAAATGTAGCTCCTTTCTGAGCCAGCAATCCACATAGTCCTCCACATTGGGTGGTTCCACACCCTCCAGTATGCTAAAGGCATGGAAATTATTTCTTCGGGCCCTAGCTTCAGCGTCTTCTGCCTGAAGTGTCAGCTCTCTTTCTCGTCTGTGCAGGTATGCCAATGATCTCCCAAAGGCCATATGTTCTGACTAATGCGCCTCCGCATGGGATTCCACAGCGCTAGTTCAGGCCTCCAGCTTCTTAAAATCTTTTTGGATGCCCAAGATGTTAGAGTCATTTCTGTGGAGTATTTATAGCATTCTGTTGCCATCCGCTTTGGTAAACATTTGAGGTGGTGTCTGACCCTGAGCCATCAGACTCCTCAGCCAAAACCATCACTGAGGACATGGACAGCACCAGGCTAGTAGGCCGCTGATTGTCTGCAGCTAAAGATCGCCTCCCTTTCTCCAGAGTCAATCTCTTTTTTGTACGGACCATATTCCAATGGACTCAGGTAGTAAAAATCTGCCATTTTATACTTTGCAGCACACACGATGGCAACAGATTTTGCAAATTTAGTCCCTGAGGCAGCAGAGCTCTGTTTTAGACCACCATACAATTGTGTGATGTCACTGGAAGTTGGGGTGGCAGGTTTGAGGAGAGAGGCAAGGTATGATGGTAGAGTCCCAAACCAGAATTTAAATATAAAGGTGACCCAGTGGGATAAGCACCTCTGGGAGAGGGACTGGACGGAAAGGGAGGAGTAGAGGTCACAGTGCTGAGTCAGACGGGGAGAGTTTGAGGCAAATCTGCAGAATGATGTCTAGTTTGGAGAGAGAGGTTGCAGGGGCAGCACTGAAAACAACATCTGCGTAGTCGAAGGCAGGGAGGATCCATTTAACTACTAGGTCACATCTAACTGGAAGGGGAATGCTAGTCTTATGTCAGTATAGTAACCCAAGTTTTGGTCGCAGTTTGGAATGGAGGGCACTGAAGTGGGTGGAGAAGTCTAGTGATGGATCAAGCCAGACTCCAAGGTTCTTGTAAGTGAGAACATTTTCAAGGGGAATGGATGCGCCAGAGAGGAAAGCGGGTAGGGTGCAGAGCTTAGCCAGTTTTTACTTGATTCTGAAAGTCATAGCAGCAGTTTTTTTTTTAATATTTAGTTTTAGGCAATTAGCGTTAAACCAGGAGGTGACTGCTGAGAAGTCCTGTAGCAGAGGTGTTTGGATGGTGGAAATGGATGGGCCAGAAAGGAAGAGGACAGTGTCGCCCGCATACATCTGTATCTTGTCATGGGAGCTACAAAGGGGAGGTTGTTTATAGATAGGGAAAAAGAACCGGCCCGAGGATCGAGCCTTGGGGCACACCAGCCAAGATCGGGAGCAGAGACGAAAGAGCATTGCTATCTTTTACAGATTGTGAGCAGCCTGTGAGGTAGGATCTGAACCAGGACACAGAAGATGGAGAGAGGCCCAGGGCACTTAATTTATCCAGAAGGAGAGAGTGGGACACAGAGTCAAAGGCCTTCGCAAGGTCAATGAAAATGACCGATGTGAACAGACCCTGATCCATGACAGAGTGGATGGCATCAGTAAAGTGTAGAAGGGAGGTAGTGGTGGAGTGATGCTTTCTGAACCCTGACTGGACAGGGAATAGAATATTTGAGGCCCAGAGAAAATCATTTAACCTAGAGAGGAGAAGGGACTCTTGTACCTTGGCCAGTGAAGGGAGAAGTGATATGGGGCAGTAGTTGCCAAGGGCGGTAGCATTATCCCCCTTAAATAGAGGTAGGACCATGGTGAACTTCCAGGCAGAGGGAACGGTAGTGGAGGAGATAGACAGATTGATAATAAAGGTTAGGGGGTGACAATGGAGGGAGCAGAGATTATAAGGAACTTAGGGTGCAAACCATCAGGGCTAGACTTGGATGGGTTGAGGGAGACGAGAGCTTGCAGGACTTCAGAGGGGGATATCGGCAGCAACTGGAATACAGGGGACAATGGGGGAGAGGGAGGGGAGCTGGATGGGGAATAAGGCGGTTTGTGAGGTACCGCAGAGGTTGTGAAGAACTTGTTTAGAATTTCTGCCACAGGGGAAGGGTCAGAAATAAGTGAACCTGCTTCGCTGAGAGTAGGTGTTGGGGGAGTGTTGAAGGGGTGGAGGAGAGATCGGATGTCATGCCAGAAGGTTGATGGAGTGCTGCAAGGGGCTTGCAGATGAGTTTTGAAAAATTCGGACTTGGGCTGTTAAATGCGCTTGGTGTAGCTATTACGGAGGGTACGCTAGGTTTGCAGGTCAGCAAGGTCATGAGAGGTCTTAAAGTGAGCCCAAGAGCGGTCATGGGATTTGCACATAGCCAGAATGTCAGGGGTGATCCAATGATGGTGAGAGCGCCTAACTCTGATTGATTTTAGGGGGGTATGGGTATCCCAAACATCTAGAAAGATGGAGGTGAAGTATCCAAATGCGCCATCAACAGAGAGGGAGGAGAAAACAGATGTCCAGTCGGCTAATGCCAGGTCTTGAAGCTCAAATCGAGCGATCTGAGTGGTCGGTACCAAATATATTTAGGAGGGTTTGGGGATTGTTGATCTTCCTGATGCAGAAGGTGTGGCAGTGGTCACTGAGTGCGTCAGGTAGTATACCGGTAAGGCAGCTGCAGTGGGGATGAGTTGTAAGCACCCACTCGAGCAGGGAATGAGACTGGGAGTGAGGATTTGGGTGTGTGGGTTCTTTTATTAGCTGGGACAAGTTTAGAGCTTCAACCTGTTGATGGCAATTGAGTGAAGAAGGTGAGAGCCAGTCTAAATTAAAGTCACCAAGCAGGATGAGCTCACCCGATGAGGTGAGGGAGGAGGCTGCAGAGACACGGGAGAAAAGAGAGGACGGTGGAAGATTTGGAGAACCATAAAGGACACCCACACAAATGGGCGATGCAGAAGGAAAGTGGAGATAGGATAATAGGAGTTCATGAGAATGAGGGATCACTTCCCTATGGGAAATAGTGCAGGATAGGGAGTTGCAGAAGTAGTTGTTTTATATAATCTATACCATCAGCCCCCCCCCCCAAGAAGACCCTGGTATTTGACAATTATCATGCCTATTTTTGATACCGAAAGTGAGAAGCCATTTGGCATTTAAATTATAATTGACCTTTGGCGGGGAGGTTGTGGAACTTTTTTAGAAGGCTGGTCTTATTTATCTTAAAGTTCTTACATGAAGCAGCACTGTGTCAACATTCTGTTGCTGAAAATGAAACCCGCCGTTTAAGGAAGTGCTGCGCTCAAGACAGACAGCATGCCAGAGTGCCGCTGCTTTGTGTGGAAACTGGAGTTGAGTTTATGTTTGGCAGGGAGAGACATTTAATTTAATGAAGGCCTTTCACTTTGTTTAGCTGATTTTTTCCAGCTCTACTTATGTGGGCTTCAATACGGCATTTCCAAACTGAAAGTAAGAGCTTAATGCTTGTGAGAGAGAAAGAGAGAGAGGGTCTCGAGCACATCTTCTTGTTCATATGCATGTGTTTGCCGTAATAACTGACCAGTTATTACAACAAACAGTAACTGCCATCACCACCTAAAAAAGTGTTGTCCAGTTATTATAATAGAGAATAATGCATGGGTGCTGAACATTATGAGTTCATTTACACGCACAGTTACCAAATAAACCGAGTGAGGCATGGGTGGTTTCTGATGGTATTACACACTCTGGGCAGGATTCGCAAAGAAAATGCACTCAGAGCATCTCGGCTGCCCCGGTGCATGGGGGGGTCTGTTCCGCAATGGACAGCTGCCATGGAGAGTGGCTTCAATGAGGGCTTGGGACAGGGGGGATCTGCGTTCTGGCTACTACCACCACGAAGGGCAGCTTCAATGGGGCCATGGGGATGGGAGGGTACATCACTTCCTTTACCACCGCAGAGGGTGGCTGTACCGGGGGCTTGGGAGGGGGTTCAGTATGTCAGTTACCGCTGCCGGGAGTGGCATTCTATGGAGGCTTGGGGCTGGGATGGGGATTGCATTACAGTTACCACCGCCACGGAGGGCGGCTTCAATGGGGGCCTGGCGGGGTTCAGCATTTCCTTTACTGCCGCCGGGAACGGCATTCTACGGGGGCTTATAAGGGTGTCAGATGTCAGTGATGCCGCTGCAAGGAGCAGCATGTACAGGGGACTTGGAGGGGCACTGGACTGCCAGGATGGACAGCCTGCCATGCTGCTGTCTGCAGTACAGCAGCCTGCCTGTGGGTGGCCACCTACTTAAGTTTGGTTTTACTAGACTTATCTTTCTGTAGCACATCCCCAGACTTGCCCCGGGGATCGCCACAGAATAGGGCTGTGAATGGGGATGCGCCTGGTGTGCATGCATGCCCCTTTCACAGTCCCTCCAGATGCACCGCATGGCATTACTAACCATATGCGGTACATCTGCGATATGCTGGTGCATCAGGGTTGACCCAGCGCATCAGTCCCTTCCAGAATCACCTTTGGGTGCATGTCAGGGTTGCCCCGGCACATCTTGGATGCGCTGGGCACATACCTTTTGTGAATCCTGCCCTATGGGTGTGTAAAAAATGAATTATGTAAACACCCCATACTTTATTTTATATAACTGCTGGTCTAAAATGCAGTTGTGAGCGGGAAGAGTGAGTGCATAACTCTGTATCTCTGAATCAGCACATGAAAGGGAGCACTTTGACTTAAGTTCAGTTTACAGCTATCAGAAATATAATGGTTGGTATCTTGTGAACTAAATTATTGTGTGGAGACCCTACTAAGTGTACGCATTTTTTCATTATTGCTCCATAGTGCAAGTTACCGAGAGGATGGCTTCTACTTTTTCTGCACAGCTGAAAAGTCAGCATTTTCTTTCACTGACTGTGGAGCTCACAGCTCTCACTTTCAGTACATGATTGCTGTCAGCTCTGCATCACTATTTTTTTTTAAAAAAGCCCTCCTATTTTAAATATTGCTTGGAAGAAGTGCTATTATGCTGTAATAAATTGGCTCAGCAGGTAGCACACTCACCTCTGAGGCTGGGAGATCAGAAGGCTGTGGGTTCTATCCCCACACCAGGTACTTGTGTTACTATCCCAATACTGACACTGTTGTGTGCAGCATGAGGGGGTGCTGCACTCCTGAGGTGCTGTCTTTCAGATGAGACGTTAAACTGAGGTCCCATCTGCCTGTTCAGGTGCATGTTAAAGATCCCATGGCTCTTCTTGAAAAGAGTAGGAGAATGTTTTATTTATAACTTAAAAGAACATACAAACAAATCAATATTTCATCATACAAAATCATAACAAGGAGAAAACAAACACAAAAGAGTATTACTTCATACTGTAAGCCCTAAACATAACTAAAATTACTATCAACATGCCCCCTCCGCCTCCCAACAGAAAGAGTAGGGAAAATGTTTTGTTCATAACGTAAAGAATCATACAAAAACAAGTCAGTGTCCCAGCATACAAAACATAAAGGGAAGCATAAGCATCAGACAGTATTACTTCATACTTAGCAAAACATGTCTTAGGCTACTGTCGGCTTACTCTCTCTCCCTCCCCATATGAAAAGTTTAGAGCAAACTTTCTCAATTCACTCCTGAAGAAAAACTCTTTATGGACACTAAAAACGTAATTCGTCTTAACATTCGGGGGAAAGATAACTAAAGCTCTAACCCCTCTTAATTACCCTGTTCCTTTATACTTTACCCATCTCCTTATTGTATAACCTGTATTGATAGCCTATCAACATACTAAAATTATACTTCCTAAAGACCAAAACCTTACATAAAACTAGAAGGGGGAGCTCAAAGAGGACCCCAAACTCAGTGGCCTCTTTACATTTTATCTACCTGTCTTTGTTATATCTTAAGTCCGGTGTAAACCAAAGAGCAGAGATTTTTGTACTGTCCAGTGTACTCTAGGTTTCTCTATCTTTTGATACAGTTTGGCCACTCACTCCACCAGACTTCATGCCTCTGTACTGGGAAAGTCATTCTTTCTTTTTTATGTATACCCTGTACTTCTGTGTCTATTCTTCCTATCAAACCTGCTACATCAATATTATTTTGCTGCAATACATATTGGCACCTAATTAGCCATATGACCCACTTAGTTGCTGCCATCACAACTCTAAATGTTCCTTTATGGATTTTTTTCCAATCATTCTCTATGTCCCCATAAATCAGGGTATCATAATTCATGTTTTTTATATGTGGCAATCCCCACTCTAATGCCAAAGAATCCCGTAATGAATCTATAAATGTACATTCAAAATACAAACGCCTCATAGTTTCCACCTGTCTTATACACCCTTCCCTTAAGCATACTCTGTCTGTCATCGCTTTGTGGTGACGATTTCCCTGGACATTCAGTTGATCATGACAGCACATCCACAGGGTATCCCACATTTTGGGGGGAACACGAATCTCTGTGAGCTGAGCTGTGACCATTGCATTTGTGACATTGGTTCATAGATTCATAGAGTGATACGGGCTCGGGAGGCAAAATGCCCTTTAAGAGCACGCCACCAGCATGGTGAAGTAATTCTATTGTAGATACGATATTTTTTTACTTCCCATATAATTACCTGTTTTTTGAAGGATTCCATATTGTCACTCTCCACAATCTCCCTTGGCAAAGCATTCCATTGAGTCACCACCCTTTGACAAAACCATTTGCTCCTTTTTTGAGTATTAGCGTTCACCCCTCTAAGTTTGCAACTATGTGATCGTGTATGGGTCTGGGAGTTATTCTTTATCAGACCCAGTGTTTCAAAGAGAGAAACGAGTCTCTGGTAGCTTCATATATCAAGCATAAATCCCCTTGTATTTGTCTAAATTCTAGGGAAAAAAGGCCCGCTGCTTGAAGTCTTGATTTGTATTCTAGGGACCTCAGATCACTTATCTGTTTAGTTACTTTCCTTTGGACCCCCTGGTTGGAAGACTAAGACACGGAACTCTCTGTACCTCTTTTGTTAAAATATTTTTATAAGCCACCTTTCTTGTGGTATATCTCATCTCTTGTTCTGTCAGGTTCCAGCTCTTTAGTTTTTTAAAGACTTCTTTTAGATACACCGACTCTCTTGTGACTGAAATTCTATAAGGAACCCACATTTGGGTTCTCCATTTATTCAAAAAAGATCACATCCGTCTTTAAAAAGGTTTACCCACTCTAAGTATTAGGGGAAGAAGGTTGGAGTATACATATATTGTGAAAAAAAAGATAAATGGGTGCAGCATGTCTAATCCTCCCTCCTGAATGGGTCTATAAGTTATCTGGCATTTCACAGGGTTTAACCTCCTTCCCCACAAAAGACAAAAGGCAACACTATATACTTGGGTTTCCAACCTTACTGGTAAAGGAAATATACTACAAGTATTTAAAAAAGGGGGAATAATGAAAGTTTTGTACAAAAAAAATCCTTTTTTTCCTAGACATGGTAAAGGTTTTCCATCTGTTGATAAGTTCCTCAGCTTTTCCCAGACATGATTCCCAATTTAATACTGAAGAATCTTTAGTGCCAAAGGAAATCCCCAATATTTTAATTCGGGGCTCTGATAGTTGTATGCCTCCTATTGTGACTCCTTCGGTATCTTCTATCTGATTTAAAACCACACCTCCACTTTTCTCTCTATTGATTTGGGATCCTGATGCTCTAGAGAAGTTTTCCACAATTTTGAGAGCTTTCACCCCAGACTCCTTATCTGCTACAGACAACATAACATTGTCAGCATATGCCATAACTGCTGGAAAAACTCACTGGTTTATCCCATGAATGTGAAGTATCTCTCCTTTTAACTAGATCCTTCTAAGTAGGGGGTCAATGGCCAGGACATATAGCAAGGGGCTCAAAGGACACCCTTGTCTTACCCCTCTATTAAGTTTGATATGTCTTCCTGTCTTTCCATTTACCACAGGGTTTGTGTACGCATGCTTATATAAGATTACCATCCATTCCACAAAACCTTCTGGTATACCATACTTCCTTAATACCTGAAACAGGTAATCATGAGGCACTGCATCAAAAGCTTGTGATTGGTCTAGAGTGAGAATAAACCCAGTGGCACTTTGCTGATAGAACAATTCTCTTATTAATCTTAAATTGTCCATCATGGAGCGTTGCAGTATTCCACAAGTCTACGCTGTAGAGACTACTTATTGTGCTACTTTAGCTAGTCTAGCAGATAGGATCTTACTTAGTAATTTCCAGTCTACATTTATTAAACTAATGGGTCTCCAATTCATTAATTGGGCCCTATTCCCTTTCTTAAAAATAAAAATCAACAAACTATCTGCTAAGGCTTTTGGGAAGGGTGTTTCCACACCCAAAATCTCATTAAATATCAATAATAAATAACCTCCAATGAAGTCTACTGTTTTTTTGTAGAATTCACCTGGCAGGCCATCAGGTCCAGGAGATGTCACAGTTTTAACTGCCGCAATGGCCATCAGTAGTTCAGCTTTAGTAATGGGGGTAGTCACAAATTTTGCTTCTCCCCTAGGGACTCTTGGGATGTCAATGTTGTTTAAAAAGTCCTTTAGGGAATCAGACCATGGTGTGGAATGACCAAATAACTGTTGCACATAACTATCTACTACTTACGTTATTTCTGCCCCATCCTTCATTATGTGTCCTGTCTCAGTTAATAATTCCATCATATGTCTAGATTCCATTCTGTTATGGCAACTGTCATACAGGTTTAAATGTTGTGCTTTACCTTGTGTACCAAATTTTTGCTCAAACAAGGTCTGAGGCCTGTCATATTGGAATTCTTTCATGTCTTTTTTCACTCCCTGTATCTGTTCTGTAAGATCTTCCCCTGTTTCAACCATCTGAGACATTAAAATTTGTAGTTTCTGGTGTAGTTTCAGATAATTGAAATACTTGCTACTGGTCACCTAGCAACATCCCATTGTGTTAGCCAGAAAAGGAAGTACAAAAGAAGAAGGGAAACACTCTGGTTCTCAAATATAGTAGCAGAAAAGGTCAGAGCCAAAAGGCTGGCCTTCAGGAAATATAAGGGAACACAGCAGGATGAAGATAGAGAGGCATACTAAATTGCTCTAAGGGAAGCAGGGAGGGCAGTAAGGCAGGCACAGTCCCAAACTGAGGAAACACTAGCACGGACAGTAAAAGAAGGTGACAAGACTTTCTATAGATACATTAGTGAAAGGAGAAAGTCCAGAGGGGGTATTGCTAAGCTCAAAGGAGAAAAGGGGGCATGTGAGGAGGGGGACCCTGTAAAAAGCATCTATCCTAAATATATACTTTGCTCAGTATTTGCTGAAGAGAAGGTAGGGCAGGGCCCACAGCTCAGCACCATGGACACAGGGGGGAGAGGGGTGAGAACTACTCCCTTCACAAGAAAAAGGGTCCTACAAGAGCTCGCTAAGCTCAGGGTGGACAAGGCAATGGGACCTGATGGCATACATCCCAGGGTACTTAAGGAGCTATGGGTGGAACTAGCAGAGCCATTAGCAGAACTGTTTAGTGAGTCTCTGAGCACAGGAGCAGTCCCAGAAGACTGGAGAAGGGCTCATGTGATCCCGCTCCACAAGAGTGGTAGCAGAGAGGTGGCAGGGAACTACAGACCAGTCAGTCTTACCTCAGTAGTGGGCAAGATTATGGAGGCACTCCTTAAGGAAAGGATAGTGCAACACTTGGAATCCATAGGGGCACAGGATCCAAGACAGCATGGGTTTACAAAGGAAGGTCCTGTCAAACTAATCTCATAGATTTCTTTGACTGGGTAACCAGAGTGGTGGACCAAGGGGGGGCAGTTGATGTCACCTACCTTGACTTCAGAAAAGCTTTCGACACTGTTCCACATAGAATATTGATTAATAAGCTGGGTAGGCTCAGGGTAGGTCAGAAGTTGGTCAACAGGGTGGCAAACTAGTTGACAGGCAGAAAACAGAGAGTGGTGGTAAATGGTATAGTCAGAAGAGATGCAAGTCATAAGTGGGGTACCTCAGGGATCAGTCCTGGGGCCAGTCCTCTTCAGTATCTTCATTAGTGACATTGCAGATGGACTAGAGGGTAAGGCTTGTCTGTTTGCAGATGACACCAAGATCTGCAACAGAGTAGATGATCCAGATGGGGTGGGCAGAATGAGAAGAGATCTGGATAAACTGGCAAAATGGTCAGAAGAGTGGCAACTGGGATTTAATGCAAAGAAGTGCAAGATCATGCACATAGGGAAGAGAAACCCTGAAGCAACCTATAGGCTAGGAGGGGAGTTGCTGGCAGTCACAAGGGAAGAAAGATACTTGGGTGTCATCATCACCGATGACCTGAAATCATCCAAGCAGACCTCTAAAGCAGTAGGTAAGGCTAGGGGGATATTAGGGTGTATTAGTAGGGGTATCACAAGTCGTAAGAGGAAGGTAATAATCTCTCTTTACAAGACACTGGTTAGGCCCCATCTGGAGTACTGCGTGCAGTACGGGAGGCCACACCTTCACAAGGACATTAACCAAATTGAGGCAGTCCAGAAAAGGGCAACCAAAATGGTGCAGGGACTGCATCAGAAGACATATGAAGACAGATTAATGGAGCTCAATATGTATACCCTTGAGCAAAGAAGGGAGAGAGAGGTGATATGATCGAAACAGTCAAACACCTTGAGGGCATTAACAAGGTGAAAGAGTCTAACATGTTTAAATATAAGAAAAATAGCAGGACAAGAGGACACAGCGTGAAATTAAAGGGAGGCCGATTAAGGGGGAATGTGAGGAAATTCTTTTTCACAGAAAGGGTGGTGGATGCATGGAATGGCTTACCACAAAAAGTGGTGGCTATGAATACAGTGCAGGGCTTCAAACAGGCATGGGATAGGCATAAGGGAGCAATACAAATGACTATGAATAGATAGGCCACTGACAGAGCAAAGGCCAATGGCACATTTATAAGGTAGAAAAAGAAATGGGTAGACTGGATGGGCCTCGCGGTCCTTATCTGCCGTCAACCTCTATGTTTCTATGTTACCCATTATCTGAATACCCAGCCCAGCACATGCTTCCTCACCCAAAGACCAGAAAGATAGGCCACTGTGCCACTCTTTTTTTGCCAAATATTTTTCATGAAGTGTGTGTATCCTAGTGTCTTGCAAAAATATGATATCCATACGTAGTTCCTGCAGTAAAAAAAGGTGGTATGCCTTCTTTGGGGTTTCTTAATGCTATTGGTGTTAAGTGACCCCACTTTAAGATCCCAAGACATAACCTGATTTAGGTTCCCTATGATGTTGGGGTTCTCATCTCAACTGCCTCAGGAGACTTGCTGTTGGTTCTCTTCTTTTTCTTTTTCTCTTTCAGTAATTTTGAGTCTCCTGACGTCCTTTCGGTATCAGTGGTGATATCAGGCAAGGATGATGCGATGGACGAGGTGTCAGATTCCTCCCCATCATCCACCCACTGCTTCCTTTTGGTTAATGTTGAAAATCTAGTACCAGTCAGGACATGATAGTCCTGACTTGTATTTTGCTGTTCTTTCATTTTTCCTCATCTGGCTTCTCGTCACCCTCCTGGCCTTTAGCATCTCCCACTTCTTCATTGGGGGGGAGCAGAAACTCAGTTTGTGACTCAGGTTGTGCAGATTCAGTTGTCGAGATAACTGTTTCCGCAATCTCTAGATCATGAATACTTTGTTCAATGCCTTCTCCTTCATCTCCTTCAATAAGGGTATCACCCTCGGATTGCACGCACATTTCCTGAACAGGGTTTGGAGAACTTGCCTGTGTTTCAAACCATATTCTTTCTTGACTGGTCCTCCATTCATCTCTATCTGGGTGATGATTCTCATCAGGGGGGACCCTCTCATTTTTTTCTTCCTCCTCAGCATAGTTTTCATTTTCAGGGCTGTTATGAGCTGCCCATGGGCAATTCTTAAAGGCATGATTTGTTTCATCACACAAGTTGCAGTGTAACAGGAAAGGACAGTTAATACTCACATGACTGGTGCCATTACATAGGGAGCATTTTAGTTGATCGCAGGTGCTACTCAGGTGGTCGTAAGCCCCACATCTGAAGCAGGATCATGGTTGTCCAGTGTAAAATATAAATCCTCTGCCTCTGCCCAGATAAAAACAGCTGGGGAGGTGGTGGATGACTCCATTTGTCTGTGTCGGTTGGACTTTCACTCGCCACTCACCAGTCCATAGATCCTCTGAATCAACTATGGGGTCAGGAAGGCCCACTACATTACATTTCATTTTCATCCAGTACAAAATGTCTCCAATTGCCACCCCCTCATTTTTGAACAATATTGTTACTGTATGATAAGTTGGTCTCGATAGCGGAATGACCACAAAGGGTTTCCACTCCGGGGTCTGCCTCAGGCTTTGTTATCGTTGCCAGAAGCATTCTAACCCTTCAGCTGTTTTAAAACTTATATCAAAGATAGGGTCTCCCAAAGTGTGGATCAAAACATATATTTCTTGTGCGGCAAATCCCATACTCTCTTTTATCAATGTTCTGCTGCCCACATAGATCCTGTCTGGGTGGACCTCCAGGTCACCTCTGTATTTAATTTGGGCAGAATTTTTTTGTTTAGCTGGTTCAGGTGGTGCATGAAAAAGGCCTGCAAAAGTTTTTTGCCTTAGGCCCTGTGGGTGTGCTTCAGGGTGCTCTGTACCCTGGGAGTCTCTTCTAAAATGGCCCTCTTCATGACCTCCGGCCTGTACTTCTGTGAGAGTCAATTTTGTATTCTTTGTGGTTGATGAGGTACAGAGGGGTGGGGGTTGGTTTCTGGAGGGGGGGCTATTTCCCTCCTTCCTTTTCTCAGATCCTCTTTGCTCTGCACCTTGCGTGGGTCTGACAGCCTGAGCAAGTTTATGCAAAAATGGGGTCTGCAGGCCAGGGGTATCTCCTAATTCCAGTGATGAGGGAATCTCTAAAGTATCACTAGCAACAACTTGCACCCTCTCGGGCGAGGCCCAAGGTTGGTCCTTAGAATGCTGGACCCAACCAGCCTGTCTAAGGGTTTTTTCAACAGACAACCCTGTCACCATGATATTTTCATCATAATCTGATCTCATGTCTGCCTTCTGTAGGCTTGAAGCTCCCAGCTGGTGCTGTACATTTCCCCCTGTATTTGTTAACAGCCCTGAGTCTCTTTCTACCTGAAAAACCATTTAATTTGGCTCTTCTATTTGCATTTTGCCATTTTATGCAACCCCTACCCCTTCCACATTTCCAATTCCTTGGGCATCCTGCAATATATTGTCATACACATTATATGCTGCCATTATCTTGTCTCCCGCACCAATCTTCTGGGTTTGAACAGCATTTTGTGCCTCCCTTGTATGCAATCCCCCATGTCTCAAGGGCACAACATTTTCTGACCTTTGCACATAATGTACTTTTTCAATGTTTGTACTCACGGTACCCTTTGCCACTTGCTGAGGCAAATCCTCATTCATTTCTCTTGTGTTAGTAGCTCTACTGCCTTTGCACAAGCCACTGACAGTGGGTGTTGGCCACTCATCAAGCTCTCTCTTTGCTGCATCATTCCTAGTATTCTCAAGTGCTACAAGCTTCTGTTATGCAAAACCTTCCACCACCGACATCTCCATCTGTGGGGGTTGTGAGCTCCCAGTTTCAGCCTTTTCTCCGGTCTCCGTAATTTTTAACAATCTCAACAAACGTTGCTGTTGCTGTTTAGATAACTGAGCAACTAAATCATCCTCCGAAAATCCTTCTTGCTGCAAATCCTCATCATTTTGTTCAATGTACATGCTAGTCTCGGTTTCCATTGCATCGTTCTCCATTGCTGGTCCTGCAGGAGCAGAGATCTGTTCTCCTGCAGGTACACCAGCCAACTCCCCAAACTGACAGTCCGCCATTGAAATGGGTCCCCTCTGCTTGCAGGAGGCAAGGCCCCCTGCAGCAAGAGTAGGGGAATTTTTATTGAAAAGAGGACTCCAGACAAGCAAGGAATACAAAATACATAAACCAATACATACAAAAACAGAGCAAAAAATAACTGAACTAAACAGAAGAAACTGAAAAAAAGGAACTCATGTCAGCCATTTTTCACAATGCAACCATAAAGAGGAACATTTAACATGGCCATAGATAGTCATATCAGATTCATAAATCTTCCATAAAGCAGACTTAATATTGAAAAGAAGCTCCTCAAATGAAACCATACGTTGTTGAGTGGACCGATAACACCTGGATTGCCAAATATAAAGACGAATGACAAAAAAAAACAACAGTAAAGTGTCAGCAGGATACACGGACCATTCACCCCCATTTGTACCATACATTAGAGTCCTATAAGAAAGTGACTGAAAGAGAGGCTCATTCCAGTGAGTAGCTAACAAAACCCAAAAAGGATTTAATATACGGACAATCCAAAAAGATGTTCCATGCTTCTAACAATGATCCACATGACTCACGGGTACATCGCCTCTCACTAAGCTGTTTATGTTTGTGCGTGTTACCCACTGGTAATCTGCCATAGGAACCCAACCAAACACTATCCCACATATAGTCAGGTAACCGTTTACCGGAGAGTAACAATAAAACTCTATCCTGAGACTGGGGAGGACAATCCGGAAAGGTCAAAATATCAGAGAAATCAGTTAAAACAATGGAATCATACAACTGCTTCCTAGTCTTCATTTCCAAACAAGAAACAGTGATCTTCCATTTCAATAAGAGACGAAAGGCTTCCATGCCATACTTGGGAAACAGGGGAAGTCGAGCAAAAGAAGTCGACTTGCCCTGCTTCCACAGAGGCATTCCAACCAAAAACCATAATCGAACCAAAGGAAACCAAACCTTCATACCAGGTCTAAGTAGAGGACTAAAATTGTAAGAAAAAACACTAAGAAAAAAGGCCACAGGATGAACCATACCAACCCCACCTTGTCGAATATTCCTATAAGTGAAGCCTCTTTTAATGGGATTCAGTCTACTTCCCCAAAAGGCCTGGAAAAAAACACTATATAGGGAAGTAAAAAGGGACATCGGAGGTGGAAACACATAACTAATATACAAAAAAATAGGTAACAACAAGGTTTTAATAAGCAACACCCATTTCCGTTTAGCGATTTGTTTACCCTTCCAACTCACTACCCTTGATTGAGCTATACACAATTTATGAGACCAATTGGTATACGACATGTTACCATCACCAAATTCTATTCCTAAGATATGTATCGGAGCTTTAGAGATTAAAACATCAGCAAGGAGACCGGTGTCCGGGATACTTGAGGTACCAAAGGGAAAATCCCTACTTTTTTCATAATTAATCTTTGAACCAGAAACACTAGAAAATAGATTCAGCTCATTACTCAATATAGGACCTTCCTTAACCTTTAAAAGACAAATAACTAAGTCATCAGCATATGCAAGGACCTTGATAGGCACAACTCCATCTGCAATACTTACTCCCGCCAGACCATC
Source organism: Neoceratodus forsteri (assembly GCA_016271365.2). Lineage (NCBI taxonomy): Eukaryota > Metazoa > Chordata > Ceratodontiformes > Ceratodontidae > Neoceratodus > Neoceratodus forsteri. The sequence goes on from JADMNL010000035.1 coordinate 55,655,114, forward strand.
ATGAACACTAATCAGACGAAGTAACACATCAATAAAAAACACATACAGGACCGGACTCAAAGGGCATCCCTGACGAACCCCTCTCCGTACCGCAACTGGAGTACCAATCCATCCATTCACATTCGGCAGAAGGGAAGCGGAATGATACAATAACCGTATCCAATCAATAAAACCTTGTGGCAAACAAACTGGGGAATATGGGTGTGGGCAGGACAGTAGTGTGGTGGGTAGGTAACTGGCTGGGTGGCAGGACACAGAGGGTGGTGGTAAATGGCTGTCACTCCACAGAGGGAAGAGTGACCAGTGGGGTACCACAGGGATCAGTGCTGGGACCGGTCCTATTCAATATCTTCATCAGTGACATTGCACAGAATATAGAAGGCAGAATTTCACTGTTCACTGATGACACAAAGCTCTGTAACAGAGTAGACACACCAGAGGGTGTAGACAGAATGAGAAGGGACCTGCAGAAACTTGAAGAATGGTCAAGGGTTTGGCAGTTGAAATTCAATGCAAAGAAGTGCAAGATAATGCATATGGGGCACAAAAACCCTGGCACAATATATCAGTTGGGGGGTGAGGATACAGCATGCACAAAGCAGGAAAGGGATCTTGGGGTTGTCATCGCTGATGACCTCAAGGTAGGGAAACAGTGTGACAAGGCATCAGGTAAAGAAATAGGATGCTGGGATGTATAGGCAGGAGCATCACCAGCAGGAAAAGGGAGGTCATAATTCTGCTATACAAGACACTAGTGAGGCCCACCTGAGTACAGTGTACAGTTCTGGAGACCATATCTACATAAGGACATAGACAGGGTAGAGAAGGTTCAGAGGAGGGCAACAAAGATGGTGCATGGGTTGCATCACAAGTCCTATGAAGACAGGTTGAAGGAACTGAACATGTACTCCCTGGAGGAGAGGAGGGAGAGGGGATATGATAGAGACATACAAGTATCTTACAGGGAGGAACAGGGTGCAGGAAAACACTATTTTAAGCGAAACAGATGTTTCAGGACTAGAAGGCATGGGATGAAGTTGGAGGAGGAACATTCAGAGGAAACATGAGAAAGAATTTCTTCACAGAACGGGTGGTGGACAAGTGGAACACCCTGCCAGAGGAAGTGGTGGGGGCTGAAACAATCACGGGATTTAAGAATGCATGGGATAGACATAAAGGAATTCTAGAGGTCAGGGGTAAGGGGAAATAGACTTCTAGGAAAACAAACTGAACTTACAAGCTCAAATGGGCAGACTAGGTGGGCCATAGGCCCTTATCTGCCGACACTGTCTATGTATCTATATAAACCATATGCACGTAAGACAGAAAACAAAAACTCATGAGAAACACGATCAAAAGCTTTTTCTTGGTCAAGACTAAGTAAATACCCTTCCAGTGAACCTAACTGAGATGCAGAGAAAAGTTCTCGTAACAATAATAAATTATCATTTTGGGTCCTACCAGGTATGGAACACGTCTGATAGGGACTTATCAAGCTATCCACAAGAACAGACAATCTATGCAAAAAAATTTTACTCAAAATTTTTAAATCTGTATTCAATAAACTCAATGTTCTCCAATTACTCAAATTCGTTTTCAGACCTTTTTTATACAGTAAAACCACCAATGCTTGATTCATTGAGGGAGCCAATCGAGAAGTAGACAACATTTGGGAAAACACCACAGTCAATATTGGAACCAAATCCACATGAAAGATCCGTTGAAGAGGTTCCTCACTCAATAAGGAGGAATTCAACCTCCATACATTCTTTTTACATCTTGGAATACCTTCCCACGTCAAGCAAACAGTAAGAAATTTATGGTCAGAAAATTCCCATACCCGTAAATCCACCTTATTAACGTGTAAAACAACAGAAAGAAAAATAAAATCTATCCTGGTGGATAATGTATTCTTAAAAAACGTCTTACCACCCTCAGAATAGACACTACGATATGCATCTTTGAGCTGGGCAGTATCTAATATCTGCACTAATTTATGAGAATCACAAAACAATTTGGACATCTTCATACCTCTATCCCTAGTACTAAGAGCACAATTAAAATCTCCAGCCCAAACTAGTGAGCGAGAGGTATACAAATAGGGTTGAATGTCTTGTAATAGTGCAACACGGAGCGCCTTGGTCTGTGGAGCGTAAATATTAATTAATCAAAATCTTTCCCTTCCAAAATTAAGATCAAACAACAATGCTCGTCCCGGAGAAACATCAACCATCCTTGATACTTTCAATTCTGGATTGGCAAAAGTACCCCAACCCCTTCACAAGTGGATTCCCATTCACCAGAAAGACACCTCTCAACTATAGGTATGCTGCTGCACTTCACAAAGAGATTTTAAACGTGTATCCTGGAGACAAATCACATCACTGAGTAAGCCATGTAAACAGGACATAGTAGTAACCATCTTCCTGTGACTCTTAATACTATTAACATTAATAGTAGTAAATATCAAAGAAGCCATAATAAGAAAACAAAGAAAGGGAGAACAATATTTCAGGATCATACTAGCCTCATGAGACTTTAGAAACACGTCTACACTGATAGCGTCTAGGTAGACCCTCCACCTGTGTTACTTCACCATCATCACCTTCCGAAAAAGTGTCAGTAATCACAGAAGCTCTGGAAGAAAGATCTGAGTCTTCACCATCAGATTCATCCTTCGACCCCAAAACAGCAAAGCTGTTACTTAGTTTCCAAGATTCAGAAACAACTCCACTAGTAGAGGCCACAGGTACTGGCCGAGCAGGAACAGGTTTCCCCGATCTGTGACATTTTTTAGCAATGACCTTTTTAAAAGGCAACACTGGTGATGGAGGAGGAGGCATCTCTGGATCCTCCGACCTGCCACACAGAGATAAATCAGAGGTGACAGGGAATGAGACAACCCCAGGAACTACTGAGGAATGCAGGGTCCCGGCAGCTGGCAGAGCAGCTGGAACTGAAGCACTCGAACCCATGTCTGGAACTGTTAAAGAAGATGCACTAGGTAATGGTGAAGTCGGAAGTGAGTCTCCACCAATAGGGGGAGGGACAGGGTCAGATTCAGCATGTTGAGCTCCTACAATCAAGCCTTCATGTGAAGGGCAATCATCCCTATTATGGGATGCCCAAGGACATTTAGCATAGCCATGTCCAGTCTGTTCACATAAATTGCATTTAAATAGGTTAAGGCATGTGGCAGCCAAATGTCCAAATTCAAAACAATGGGAACAACGAGGAGTGTCACAGGCCGTATTGAGATGAGTCCTAGAATCACATTTAAAACAGGATTTTGGCTGACCAACATAAAATAAACTCCCTCTATCCTTCCCCCAAAAAACTATTAGGCAAATGTTGAGGGCCATTATTTGAAGCAAAAAGCTTTACCCTAATTTTCCAACCCCCATTCCAAATTTGTTCACTATCAAGAATCGGTACAGGTTTATCTAGTACTTCACATCTTCTACGCAGCCAGAAAAGGATATCCTCAATATGTACTCCTTCATTACGGAACATGACCGTAATTAACTTAACAGATGGTTTGGTAAGGGGCACAGCAAAAAAAGGTATCCAGAGTGGAGAATTCTTAACCATCTGGAAAAGAGACCAAAAACGCTCCAAACCTGAAAGAGTTTTGAAACTAATATCATAGTTAGAATTACCCAAATGAATCAGAGCATAAATATTAGCAGACAAAAACTTCATAGACCCTTTTAGCAAAACCTTGGTAATATAGAGCCTATCAGGTAAATCCTCCAAACCCCCCTTATAAATCAAACGTACAGCATTCCTACGAGGCGCAGGTTCACCCTTGTTAGAAAACAAATCAGAAAGTTTAAATGGGGGGGGGTGACCTTTGTTTTCCTGCACAGGAACAGAAACAGCTATTTGAGGAACAACACCAGAAGTAGATAAAGAGACAGCTGGAGTAGTAACTACAGAAACAGGTGGAATAGAAACAGACTGTTGAGAAGTAGCAGGCACAGAGTCAGTACTAGATAAAGTACATGTAGCCACCGAGTTACTAGCAGAGGAGTGGTAGCGTTGTACAGCTGCATCTGCTGGATCCAGCACCCAGGTACCATTAGAGCTAGGCAACCACCCCTGCTGCAGCTATCGCCTTTCAGGAGACCAACAGGAAGAGTCATTATGAGGCAAAGAGGGATCTAAGCTCTGTGCAGCAGGAGGACACTGAATAGCAGGAGAAAGATGTAAGTCAGATACCGGTAAAGGTGAAGCAGGGCCAAGTCCAACAGTTCCCTTTCCCACAAGCAAGGTACTCCCCATCTCAGTAGAAACACCAGTTTCGTGCAACACAACCTCGTTCTGTTTAATAATGGAAGTCATACCCATCTGTTTCGTCATAAATGTCGCCGCTGCAACAACCAAGCCGTGTGATGTAGTTGCATCATCCTCCCAACTACCAGAATCCAAGTTTTGGTCAGGAAAACAGTCAGGATTGGTCCAAAGTGTAGGAGCCAGGTTAGACTGTACCTGAGAGGCAGGAACGCTCTGCTGCGCACCAATGCTCGCATCACAATGCCGCGACCCGGAAGTAAGGGAGGTCGATGCGGCCAAAACAGTCGAGCCAGCACGCAAAGCAGCAATTTCAGACTGAAGCTGAGCCTTACGACGTGAGTAGCGTTCAGCTGCATCCTGCACTTCATTCAGCAAACGTTCCTTCTCAGTACGTGCAGAACTCGATTCCTTCAATAAAGTGCACTGCGTAGGTACCTTAACTGCATCCTCAAGCGCTGCATCAACCGTGTCAAAAAACTCCATTGGCAAAGAAGCATCCTGATCAGCAACAAGTAAATCTGCAGCCTCAGTTTCCATGGGAGCGGGGAGGAGGCCCACTCCCCTGTCCCAGTCACCTCCAGCTCCTCCAAAGTCAGAGCAGAAGTGGCCATCTTGCGTCTGTCCACCAAAGGTTCCCCCTCCACAGAGTAGGGGAATTTCCCCAGTGCCCTGGCAAAATTTCCCTCATTCACTAAAAATACCACCAACAGCTTAATCTGGTTCAAGGTCAGTTGGCTTTCATCTGTATCCCCGTCCCTTGAGTCATGCTTGAAAATAGGCAGAATTTGTTTAGTGCACTTACCCAGTCAACAAAAAATAAATAAATTAAAAATTTTGAATCAGTTATTCAGTGATGATGGAATCATGGGGGCAGGGGGCAAGATGGTGGCTCTCAGTTTCAGTGTTCTGACACCCACACCATAATAACCAGTCAATTACTGCAGAACCTGGTTATTCCGGCATCAGAAAGTGGTGTCATTCCAGTCAGTAAATAGCTTCACCAGTAATTATAATATTATAATGAACTTAAAATATTTTAATGCATACCCTGTCATGGCTAACCGCATGCTTAAGTATCCCTGCACCTTTATCTTTTACTCATAGCCCTGCTTGCTGAGTCCCAGCTGCGGTCATCATTGTGCGTTTTCCATTTCACTCTAATTAGACTCAAGACTGCAGAGACAGAAAACTCAAAAACTCAAAACAAAACTAGAGGGCTAACAATATCTCCTCAGAAACTTCACCACAGCTCTGTATCTGCATACAGAAATGCTAAACACAGAAAAATTCTAACCAATGACAGAATCAGTAGCCACAATTTAGAAATAGAAACAGGCAGGCGCAAATTGACCTGCAAACTTAAGGAAGCCCAATTCTGTACTCGATGAGAACACTGTTTTCTGAAGCCATCACACATGGTAGAGTATTTCCAGCTCATGAATGATGAAGATAAACTTTCTATAGTGCTGGAAAGCAAAGATGCAACATAAATACTTGCAACTACACAGCATCCTGCCACCAGCTTCGAACTACGACACAGAGGCATTACAGTGCACTGGAGAATGCTTATCTTATTATTTTTGAATGCTCATTTTTTCAGCCCTTGGATGCTGCTGAGAGGAGATCCACTTCTGCATCGGCTAGGGTCCTGTATATGCTGGGATCCGACATCATGGGGCTCGTGCTTTATGAACAGTTTGATATATAGCATTTGACAATACCTATATGGATAGAGACAGAGAGAGAGAAAAACAGAAACTGTGAGTAAGAGAAAAATGACATAGAATTAGAACTTTAGAAAACAGAAGAGAACATTCAGACATTAAACAAAGAATCTTGTGTTTTCAAGTCCTCTTTCAGCCAGCTCTGAAGGGGGCTGGAGCCCCAAACCATGACCAGTATACAAGAATGTCTTACAGCATGTCTGTGGAATCTGTGCATAGGATGTCCACTCACAGTTCCATACACAGGCAATGCACAGCTATCCCCTCACAGTTCCATACACAAGCAATGCTTACCTATCCCCTCACAGGCAATGCACAGCTATCCCCTCACAGTTCCATACACAGGCAATGCACAGCTATCCCCTCACAGTTCCATACACAGGCAATGCTCACCAATCACCTCACAGTTCAATACGCAAGCAATGCTCAGCTATCTCCTCGCAGTCCTATACACAGGCAATGCTCAGCTATCCCTCTCACAGTCTTATCCACAGGCACTGCTCAGCTATCCCCTCACAGTCCTATACACAGGCAATGCTCATCTATCCCTCTTACAGTCTTATGCACAGGCAAAGCTCAGCTATCCCCTCGCAGTCCTATCCACAGGCAATGTACAGCTATCCCCTCACAGTCCTATACACAGGCAATGCTAAGCTACCCCCCTCACAGTCTTATCCACAGGCAATACACAGCTCTTCCCTTGCAGTCCTATCCACAGGCAATTCACAGCTATCCCCTTGTAGTCCTATACACAGGCAATGCTCAGCTATCCCCTCACACTCCTATACACAGGCAATGCTCAGCTATCCCCTTGCAGTCCTATCCACAGGCAATTCACAGCTATCCCCTTACAGTCCTATCCACGGCAATTCACAGCTATCCCCTCACAGTCCTATGCACAGGCAATTCACAGCTATCCCCTCAAAGTCCTATACACAGGCAATGCACAGATATCCAATCACAGTCCTATCCACAGGCAATTCACAGCTAATCCCTCACAGTTCTATACACAGGCAATGCTCAGCTATCCCCTTACAGTCCTACCCACAGGCAATTCACAGCTGTCCCCTCACAGTCGTATACACAGGCAATGTACAGCTATCCCCTCATAGTCCTATACACAGGCAATTCACAGCTATCCCCTCACAATCCTATCCACACAGGCAAAGTGCAATTATCCCATCACGACCCTATAAACATGCAGTGCATAGCTATCCCCTCACAGTCCTATCCACACAGACAATGTGCAGCTATCCCCTCACAGTCCTATACACAGGCAATGCTCAGCTATCCCCTCACAGCCCTATACACAGGCAATTCACAGCTATCCCCTCGCAGTCCTATCCACAGGCAATTTACAGCTATCCCCTTACAGTCCTATCCACAGGCAATTCACAGCTATCCCCTCACAGTCCTATACACAGGAAATTCACAGCTATCCCCTCACAGTCCTTTCCACAGGCAATATACAGCTATCCCCTCACAGTCCTATAAACAGGCAATGCTCAGCTATCCCCTTACAGTCCTATCCACACAGGCAATTCACAGCTATCCCCTCACAGTCCTGTACACAGGCAATTCACAGCTATCCCCTCACAGTCCTATCCACAGGCAATTCACAGCTATCCCCTCACAGTCCTATCCACAGGCAATTCACAGCTATCCCCTCACAGTCCTATACACAGGCAATGTGCAGCTATCCCCTCACAGCCCTATACACAGGTAGTGCGCAGCTATCCTCTTGTAGTCCTATCCACACAGGCAATGTGCAGCTATCCCCTCATAGCCGTATACACGGGCAATGCTCAGCTATCCCCTCACAGTCCTATACAGAGACAATGCACAGCTATCCTCTCACAATCCTATACAGCGCAGCTATACCCTAACATCCACATACATGAGTAATGCTCAGCTATCCCTTCATGCCTAGTGCTGGGACAATGCTGATCTATTCCTCTCCCAGCCCTATAGATACTCAGGTCTCCAGCCGGAGCAGTGTGCACAGCATGAGAATGGAAGGATAGTCCTACTAGATTATACAGCATTGACAGCCTATGGATCCAACTCCATTTCTAATCCACTGACTTAGTCTTCCTGTGTTATTTTTTATAGGAATTCCTTGATGACCCTAAATACAACACTGATGAAGATCTCGAAGACAAACTGGCCCTGTTCAAACGTAAGACACTACAAGCTCCGCAACGCATGATCTTCTTTTAGAAGATTCTTAGTGGCAGCTCTGGGAACTAAAAATGATCAGGGTATGGGCAGGGTACTGAGCGTTTGTGTTCGGGCATGCAGAGAAATATAAATGCAGCAGAATTTTACCATGACATGTGCCCTGTCTGGCCCTGTGTTGGAGCCACCCATGAGAGTTCTCTGCCTCATCTCTTACCTATAAATCATCGACCCAGCTACCAATGCTTCATAACTTGATGCTTTAAAAGCATGATGCGTCTGGGGAAATATTGAAAAAACAATTTCTAAACATTAGCTTATGTTTCACATGTCTTACGCATTTAGTTTCTTCTTTTTCCTTATTACCCTGTACGTTAAAGATCACCTTTTCTGGTACTTACCTTGACACTCCATTATTACTGTTATGGTCCTCAGAGTTGCAGGCTACATTTAAAAATGTTTTAATAAGCTGATTTTAGGGGTGAAAGGGATCATATTTTGACTCTGTGGAGCAGAGAACCCCATCCCTTCCACTTCCCTATTCAGAGATATGCTCCTGTTTCCTCCGCATTTGGGTATTTAGAATGTTGAAAACTGCAATTGAAAAAGAAGCCCCATTCAAGTCAATGGAGCATGCCCATCACTCTCCCAATGACTGCATCACAAAATGTAAGTGCGCAGGAGTGTGTCCCTGAAAAGGGAAGTGGAAGGGATTGGGTTCTCGGTGTCGCAGAGTCAAAATATGATCCCTTCCACCCCTAAAGCCAGCTCATTCAAATTTTTTTAAATGCAGCCTGCAGCTCTGAGGATCATAACAGTAATTCTTGTGACTCTGGGAAGGGGGGGGTCAGAAAGAGCATGAAAGGTGCTCTTTAAAGAGCTGCAGACACCTCCAGACAAATTTTGAAACATAATATTTGAACAAGATTCAGCTCATCGTTCACACGAGCTCTGTATTTCCTCTTCCCATTATTTATTACCAAGATCATACGTATGAATACAGGATCATTGCTTCTTGAAAGTTAATCAGCTCCTAGTGCTGACTTCCCCGGTGAAGTCACAAGAGAGGATTATGACTTCAAGTAGAGAACACACTGTCGGGGTAGTTGAACACTAAAGGATAAAGATCCTGTTTTTTGTGCAAATGTCCTCGGTAACAAATAAGAGGGAAGTGAAATCTATAAAAGATATGCAAAATGCAAGCTAAATTGTGCATGAATATGTTTCCCAAAGTTTGCCAGAAGTGTCAGTAACTGGTTAAAAAATGTACAGGATCACTGCCCCCCCTGAATAATGTATGGGGCGCTGTACTTTAGGATTCTTTTTTTATACACCTAATGTATGTGATATCACATAAACCGTGAGTGCGATACACGAGTGGTTTGTGATGGTATCACACCCCAAGAATGTAAATAAAAACTAATAGTGACAACACCCCAGAGTTTATTTTATATAACTGCTGGCTCATGAACCACAAGAGATTCTTTTACAATTAAAATGCAATAAAACAATGCTGTTTTTAGAAGTCAAAGATAAAAAGATTGGTTCAAAGTATCTTAATATACTTTTTTAAAGAAACATGATGAAGATGATATGGATTTTCAAGGTGATTGGGGCGGGGGTGTTATAATGAGTTATGCACTGGCCATGATTTCGTACGAGTATAAAGTGAAAGGCAAAAATGCAGCATAAAATGCTAATGCTGTAACTGACACCTTGGCAATAATCACCGGCCAGGTAATATAAAAAGAACCTGGTTATTATGATGTTTGAAAGTGGTGTCAGTCCAGGCAATATTAATCTCAGTCAGTTATTATAATCCTCTAACTACATTTAGCTCAGAATCATTTATGCAGTGACAGAGAGCGATATCACAGGGAAATGATTATAATGGCAGGTGTTGCCAGGGTGCCAGAGTGGATAATAGTTCCAGGATTCTTGGATTGTGCATTAACGTCTACAGATCGCAATCCATGACACGTTCTCATATCCGTATCCTGACTGATAGACATGAATGGCGGATTATTTAGTTAGATGATCCAGATTGTTTATCAGGCTAATGATCCGGATAACTCATTATTTACTCCAAAAAAAAAATCCAGGCACAAAATTGTCATTAACCAGAATATCCAGATGATGGCAAACATTTTCTGAAAATCTCTATAAATTGATTTTAGTTCCAAGTTATTGTGCAGAATTAATCAAAAAGCAGAAACTAAATACAAAAACTATATAATCTGAATTGAAATTAGCATACAGATGTGTTTTTAAAACATTTTTCCAATAGCCATAAAAAACTTTTTAAAATTAGAATATTCAATCACAAACCAACATATCGTTAATCATTTTTTCTATATACCACACTAGTGGTAAATAAGTTGGGTAAATAAATGACGTTAAATGGGGATTTTTATTTTCATTTAGCATATGTTTTCTGCTAAGAATACATTATATAACTTGGAAGATATTAATTCATTAAGAACATGTGTTATTTCATTCAGAACTTGTTATTTCAATATAACATCTGGAAGAGAACACAGATAGCCCTTGTGGAGGCAGGGAGATCAAATCCCAGTGCCACTACTGCATCAAGATATAGATTCCACCACCATCATCTAATCTTATTTCTACCCCCCCACCCCAACTCTTTCCTGAACCATTCCAAATCCTCCAACCCCACCCCTTTATACCTACCACTTTACAAAGCCATTTCTCTTGGCTGCCTATCATAGTCAGTTCACATGTGTCTGGAACCATTATGTGCCTAGCAGTCTGGGCTCTGGGGGCTTGTCTGAAGGTATATTGTACTTCAGTCTATTCCTGTTATCAATGAACTTTGTATGTTGCCATTACATTATGGGTCTCGCAAACTATTTCCCTGTGTATGTACATCTGTTCTCTCTGATGTGGAAACTTTGAAAAAGTTCATCCTGCTCAAAGGTTGTTTCCAAAACTTTGAAATAAATAAAATGCCAATGGGTGATACAGTTAGAAGCAATGAGAAAGAGAAAGAGAGTGTCTGGGCAGTTTAATGGACCACTGGGGACTTGGACCGTGCATTCAAGAAAGCAGGTCACTCCAGTCAGTACAGACAGAGCTGTTATATCTGTCTCTTCTACTTGGGCCATCACATCTCCAGCCCTTGCAGGTAGTCAAACCTGGACCCTAAGTCACAAAGGCAGCAGCAGCAAAAACAATTTTTTAACATCTAGGAGGCTGGGGCTTCCTTGATTGTTATACTCATTATCTCACAGACCACAACTAGTCATCTCTAGCTGCTACAATTATACAGCACTGCATTTTGTCCCCCCCCCATCTTTTTTTCCTGCTGTCAACTACAGATAGCCTGCTTTCTCTCCTTCAGGTGAACAGCCTCCCTGCCCTGATACCACAGCTCCCTGAGGCACCTCCCTGAGTGGAGTGGGCCCCGAGAGTGGGAGCCATCACCATGACAGGCCCAGGAGTTTTTTTCTTCCCTGCCCTCCCTCCCCATTCCACTCACCACCTGCCTCCCTCCCTCCCTCCCTCCCTCCCTTGATAGCACCACACCTAAGCTTCTGTGGCCTCAGAGCACACTCCCTCCCAACTAGAGTGAGAACCATCCATGACTCTGTTGCAGGGATAGTGGTGGTCATGGCAACAAGATATCTCCCTCACTGAGGACATGCTGCAACCGGCTGCAATCCCTGATCATAGCTGCCCAACTGCAGCCAACGCTGGCATGCCACCAAGCCACGGTTCCTCTAGTGGCAGAATGATACACTGTTACTGGGCCTGCAGGCACTGCACTGCTTTATTTTTGCATTAGTTCTTGTACTCCTCTAACCACAGCAGCCCCCATTTGCTGTAGTAGCACCCCCCCCAGCCTTACCTGCACCTTCTCTGTCATTACCTGATCCTGCTCTTACCGTGGACGCCCCCCCCTCTGGGATGGAGTGGTAGGCTACGGGGCAGATTCTGTGAGGTGTCGGGCAGTTGACAGGTCAAGCCCTAGAGTGCCCTCAGTATCATCCTGCTTTCCTGCGGACACTGTAGTTTCCAGCTTTCTCCCTTTCCTCTCAGACACTGGGGTGGAGCTCCTTGACAGGCAAGGATGCAGATGTGAGACAGCACTCCATCAGGACCAATCAGCATTTTCTCAACCCACAGCTTCCCGCTTGCACTGCCACTGTAGTCACCCAAGTGGTAGTCATGCGGGGGGAGGCTGTAACCCTCCCTCCCCAAGGAGGGAAGCATCCTCTAGGACACTCAGTCCTTCTACTCCCAGCTAGCCCTCTGATGACTCAAGCTTGTTCTTGAACCCAGGTCACTGGCACAATAAGCAGAAGTGATACTGCTGTGCTGCTGGGCCTGGACCCTCTGCATTTCTTTTAAATGTCATTTGCAGTGTTCACCACCAGAGGGCACTACTTTTCACAGCCTTCCTTTACTCATATAAAACAAGAGACATGCCCCTCGACAAGTCAGTCAAGTGCATCAGTAGACAATACACCCTGTCTTGAACAGAGCCACATGCCGCAGCCTCCTGCTGCAGTCCAGGCTGCTTGTTATGATAGGTTTTGCCCAAGTAAGAACATAAGCATGAGACAGAAGATGGGGATCACCTCATCCATCTAGTCTGCCCATGTGTTTGTTTGTTTAACTACCTCCCTAGGACAGACTTCTTTGTTTCAGCATCCCACAACGCCTATCCCAAGATAACTTGAATTCTCTAACCGTCCTTGCCTCCAATACCTCCTGTGGCAGTCTGTTCCAAGACTCCGTGACCCTTTCTGTGAAGAACTTTCTGACATTGCTCCGGACTTTACCCCCGCTAAACATCTGTCGTGCCCTCTGGTACGTGACTCTTTATTCTCATTGAAGAGGCTCTGCTCCTGTGCTGAGCTGATTCCTTCGAGGTATTTAAAAGTCTCTATCATGTCTCCTCTGTCTCATCTCTGTTCCAAGGAGTACAAGTTTAATTGCCTAAGTCTAGTCTTGTAGGGTTTGTGATGGAGATCTTGAACCATCTTTGTAGCTTTTCTTTGCACTGACTTTAATTGGGGTTATGTCCTTTTTAAGGTGAAGTCTCCAGAACTGAACACAGTACTCCAAGTGAGGCCTCACCAAGGACCTGTACAACGGGTTAGCACCTCTCACTTTCTGCTTGTAATACCCCTGCCTAAGCATCCTAGGATGCTGCTGTTTTTTTGTGATACCTTTTCACATTGTCTACCTGCCTTCAGGTCATTTGATACCATGATTCCAAGGTCTCGTTCAAGGTCGGTAATGGCTAATGTTTCACCTCTCAATGAGTAATTTGTCCATGGGTTTCTTTTTCACAGATGCATGACTTTGCATTTTTTTGGTGTTGAACTTCAACTGCCAAGTCTTGGACCATTCTTCCAGTTTCTTTAGGTCCGACTCCATCCTTTTGGCCCCTTCCTGAATGTCCACCCTGTTACAGAGTTTAGTGCCATCTACAAACAGGTTTACCTTTCCCTCCAATTCATCTGCAATGTCGCTGATGAATATGTTGAAAAGTATTGGTTCCAGCACTGATCCCTGCAGGACCTCACTGGTTACTTTCCCTTCTCGTGATACAGCACCATTTACTAGAATGTTTTGGGTCCTCCCCTGTAGCCAGTTTCTCACCCAGTTACAGTCTTACTTCATATACCTGTGTTCCCCAGTTTGTCGATGAGCCTTCTGTGTGGGACTGAGTCAAAGGCCTTACTGAAGTCTAGATATACAATATCTATGGCCCCCGCCCTTGTCTATTACTTAAGTTACCCAATCAAAGAATTCCACCATGTTTGTTTGGCAAGACCATCCAGATGAGAAGCCATGTTGTTTAGGGTCAAGCTTCCTGTTGGCTACCAGGTAGGCCACTATCCTTTCCTTCAGTACTGATTCCATGATCTTCCCCACGATGGAGGTGAGGCTGGCAGGTTGGTCATTCCCTGCCTCCTCCTCCTTGCTGCCACTCTTGTGTAGGGGCACCACGGTGGCCTTTTCCAGTCCTCTGGTACCTGTCCACTCTCCAGTGATTTGTTGAAGATTGTGGCCAATGGAGCAGCAAGTTCCTCTCTGAGACTCGTGGATGAATTCTGTCTGGACCCACGGCTTTGTCTGTCGTTAATTTGTTTAGTTCCTGAAGGACTCTGTCTTTCGTAATAGGGCTATTTTCTGCCTCCTGCATGTGGTTTTCATCTGTACCAAGTGCTGGACCATTTCCACTGTCTTCATGTGTAAACACAGCAGAAGAATGCGTTAAAAACTTCCGCTTTCTCAGCATCTTCTTCCACATGCTGACTCCCGTTGATTTTTAATCTGGCAATGCCCCCCCTTGGTCTTTCTTTTCTCTCAGATGTACCTGAAAAAAGTTGTATTGCCTTTTTTTATGTCCTCAGCAATTTTCTCCTTGGTGTGTACCTTTGCAGCTCTGATTGTCTTTCCAGCCTCCTTTAGCTTGGCCTGTACTCTTCTCTGTCCGTATTCGTTTTTGTTTCCTTATACTTTCTGAGAGCTCTCTTCTTTGCCTTTATTATCGATGCCACTTCCTTTGTGAATCAAAGCAGTTTTTTTCTTTGTTTAGATTTACGGATCACCTTTGAGTATTTTTGTGTTACGTGGGTTAGCGTGTTCTTTAGTGCTGTCCAGCTTGTCTCCACATTTCCGTCTGCCTTGTAACTATACAGTCTTTTAAAGGAGGATTTCATTTCACTGAAGTTGAGGAATTTTAGCTTAGTGTGTGTGGTATCCTCAAGTCTGTTGATTGTAAGCCAGGCTGACCTATATGGCCACTGGATCCTAGGTTAATTCCCCACAGTAACATTCAATATCCTTATGTTACTTGTAATAACAAAGTTTAGGATTGTATTCTCCCTTGTTGGTGAATCAACTAGTTGTGTGATACCCACCCCCTGGAGAGCTATGAGGAATTCTTTACTTTTTTCTGATGAGGCTGTGCAGGAGACTCGGTTCACATCTGGCAAGTTGAAATCTCCTACCAGCAGGAGCTCACCTTTGTCTGCTAGTATAAGAATGGATTCAAGGAGGCCTTTGTCTTATTTCATGTCTTGCGATGAGGGCCTGTAGACCACTCCCACACATATTTTTTTTTCCCTCCTGCATCAAGGGTAACCCAAAGAGTCTTGGTAGTGTTGTGAGTACTGCACATCACAGAGGCTTTGATTTCCTCTTTGACATACATCTCTACCCCCACCTCCCTTTTTCCCCTTTTCTGTCCCTCCCGAATAGAGTGTAGCCATACACGAATGAAGCCACACACCTGAATCTGTGATGGATATTGTGCTGCATTGCATGTCACATGGCTGTCTTGGTGCCAGTCATGATGGACAGTTCCTCCTAGGCTGTGAGAGGTTGGTCACTCCACATCCACTTCCAATACACATATTACACATGGGGCAGGCAAAATAAGGACATATTCATCCAGCTATTCTACAAGTGCTTCCAAGGTCAATGCTGAGAGCTTCCCATTTACAGAACTGCGGCTGGTTAACATTTATTTACAAGCTTACCAAGGAATGGAAAGCACTCCATTCGAACTCAGTGTATTAATTTCTACTCATGCATTCAAGGCAGTACAATGCTGATTCTGTATATAAAAGTTTTGGTTCATTTTATTGTGTACTGTATGTATCTATTGTATGCCACCTTTCAGGTTACTTTCCTATTTTGGGCTCACCATGACCCAACCCAGTAAGACCAAATTATGGCCAGCCCAGTGGCATGGAGGGCTGAGATATCGCTGCCTTACCTCCTGCCAGGCTGGTGACCCATGTTTATGGTGCGAGTGGGTCACCAGGGATCGGCCAGGGAGGGAGAGAACTGAGCATCTGGAGGACAGCTTCTCCTCTCCCAGGGAGTGGTGGGATTAGAGACCAGTGCAGGTCTGTCCCTTACCAGTGGCTGGAGGCTGGCACACCGGCTCCAAGACAGGGGGCGGAGATTGAGCAGATGGCCGGCGTGCCACATGCAGAAGCATACATGGCTTGGCCATTGGTATCACTGCATGCCATGGCTCCGCACTTGGGGAGGGGATAAACAGAGGTGAAAATTCCACCTTCCGGCGGGATGATGCTGGTCCCCTGCAGGTGCTGCACCTGGCCAGCTGGCAGCTCAATACCTGAGGTAAGTACCAGTGGACGCCGGGGTGGTGTGGCTGGGGGATCCGGTGAAAGGGGGCCAGTTGGTGGTGGAGAGAAATAAAGAAACTAAAAAAAAAAAGACTAAACTATGACTGGTTCATCCTTTGCCAGGGCTGTTACAGATGAGACACACTGATGAGTCCTATGTAGAATGAAACACGTGTCTACGTTGTCTGTTTTCAGCCTTTGCAGAGTACGTGAGAGGTCGTTTGGCACCATGCACTCTTGCATAAAGCAGAACCATTCTATAGTTTCTTGTGGTGATTTACATATACTTCCCATGACACTTTGCATTATGATAAAGTGCAATGCTAATTTTATTTTCTATTATATGTATGTATGTACTGTGTAGTGTATGTATCTGCTCATTATATTGTAGTATTTATTTTGTGTTCCCCTTGAAAACGAGCATTTATGCTCTTGGGTTCTTGCCAGTGTTGGAATTACACTTTATGAGCTATGGAAGTCATGGAGGCATATCTGGGTCCATCTTTAAACTGAGCCCTTTTCCCATTCTAAGTCAGTGGCAGTGATGTGTGACCTACTGGGGCTCACTTCAGGGCTATGACAGCTGAGCCCTGGCAAACCCCCTGTAGTTCTGACACTTGTCCTTACATGCTTAACAATTTTAAAATAAAAAATAAATATATATATATATATAGCATCCCAGATGGACCCTCAGTAGGGCAGGGATATTTCTAACAAAACATAGGGCTGTCTCAAGTAATCTGGGATGGGCAGTTGGTCACACTACCTGTAAGGCAGGGTGGCATGCTATAAATAATTAGATAACCTGCCTCATTCTAGCTAACAGTGTGCTTTGCTGTAGTTTGCTACCATTTGCACATTTGGTCAATGTTTTTTCTTCAGAAGAGAGCCGTGGAGCAGAGGCGTTGGGCTTGTTAGAGTAATGCTGCCCCCCTAGTGGACAACTGATTCTGTACTCACTGCTTACTTTACTTTATTGTATTTATTATTGATGAAAACCTTGGAGACAAAACTCATTTGCAATGGTGTCCTACAGCAGTTACAAATTTATATTTAAATATGAACAAAATAAAATGCAAATAAATACAAAACTCAGACAAACTACAAACCACATGCTAATTTAACTGGTAAAGAATTAAGGAGAGAACCGGATGACCAGTGCAGCAGTATTGTTACTGCTTACAGCACCAATGACCCAAGTTCAGGAATGAATCTAGAGCATCAGAGGACCGGCGGGGGAGAAAGGAGATGGAGCATCGATTGGACAGCTCTCCTCCTCTGGAGATGGAGGGACACAGCATCCGGCAACGGACCTACCCCTAGCAATGGCTGGGGGTTGGTGCGCCATGACCAGTCCAGCTGCAGAGCACTGCATGCCTACTGCATCAGAGGGATTATAACAAGGAAAACCCCCTTTGGCCAAGCATAGTGACACCGGATCCTTGCCCGCACCAACCCCAGCTAATCCAAGGGCAGACAAGAGAACAGATTAACATCTCAGCCCTCCTCATTCTCCCCGGGCCTAGAAGGGGGGGGGCATGGTCTCCCAGGACTGCTGGATGGTAAGTCCCTGTGGTTGGTAGGGGTGAATCAAGAGCTGATATGGGGTACATCCCCACTGATAAATAGAGAATAAATAGAGTGTCAAAAAATGAATAAAGGACGGCTGTATAGGCTGTACTGTAGTTAGTATGGGGGGGTGAAATTTGGGTTTTTGTTTGTTGTAACCTACAATTTGCCCTTCTCCATCGGCACAATTTTCTTGACTGTGCCAACCTCCACTGACTTCCCCAGATACCATTACTGTTCACCCCAGCAAGCAGTTCCCTAAAGGGATTCTGGATGCAGTCCTCCACCCACCAACTGAAGGAGCCAATCCTTGCAATCATCTCTGAAAGGCTAACCTCGAGTGGAACCCTGTGGGCCAGCAGTGATGTTCTGGGTCAAAAAAAGGTAGTCCAACAGCAGCAGCCACGTCCCTCCCTCCACACGGGCAGAGTGCGTCCCACTACGACATTACAAACCCATCATTACTAGTGCATGATAGTGACCCAGACATGGGGATCAAACTCCAGTGCCCCTCTTGGCAGGTACTCATAACTAGACCATGGGGTGAGTTTCAATTTACGTATTCCACTCATACTGCTTTGCATTAGTGGTATGCGTAATTTCGTATTTCTTTGAAACGTGGCTTTATTGCCAGTGACCTTTCAGGGTAACCCCTACTTCAGTGCTTCTGCACTAAGGTGCTTGTCATTTACCTAACTTTATAATCTTGGGCTCCCCAAGACCCAACCCTCTGACATTGTTTGGCTGGTTTCCCCTCTTTCTGGCCTTAGGCAAATGCTATGCTAGCTATACTGATGAGCCCAAAAGAAGGACCAAACATGTGTCTGTAGTCTGTTTTCATAATTTTGGCACCAATACAGTCCTGCTTAAACCTGAACCAGACAGAATTCATCTTGAGGATTTGTGTATACATGGCAGCTTTGTGGTGTTTAAGATGTCCCACGAGTACTGTATTAATATAGATGCTTGTATAGTGATTCACTACTTGCTTGTGGAAAATGGCGGTTGTTTAATAAGGTTAGAGGAGGGCATATGCCAGCCATATGTGGGGGGCTGATGGACTGCTTAGAGGGACCACTGGACACCAGGGATTAGTCACAATATGCACTAGGAGTGGAAGGGAGGACTACCGTACCCCAGGGCTTATTTAGAATCGGCACCAGAAGTGTGACAGGGGACCAACGGACACCAGAGATTATTCAGAATAGGTACTAGAAGTCTTGTGCATAGCAGCATGATCACATAGAATCTGGCATGCCAGTCAGTGTCAGGTTTGAGTATGCTACCCTGTGTTTCTTGAAGCCCCGTACAAAGCCATGAAGATACATACTAGTTGTACAGGGATGATGCTTGCTATGATGATGATGCTGATATTGTCCTTGCATTCCATTTCAGGGAAATATATGGAGTTTGACCTCAATGACCAAGGAGATATTGGTAAGACAGAAAAATGATTTCAGTTAATTTTTGCACCCAGTTTTGTTTATGGCGCTCTCCCCGCATGGATTCAGAACTGCGAGCATGAGCTGATGACCTATTATAAGGGGCTGGTGTAAACTATGTTTCCTGATCCTGCAGCACAGAACAAAAGCTCAAGACTTAGCAAATAATCACCAAAAAGCAGTTTACTTTACTGGTGGCAAAGCTGTACTAAAAGTGCAGTAAGTGATTTGGTACTCCATACATCACTTAAGTGCAGAGTGCTACAACGGCAGCAGTACTGAGGCAAAGATTCAAAGTAAAACTTGCCAGCACTCCATGACAGCTTCCTGAAGTGACATTATGTGACCTGGCTGGCCAACAGACTATGTGCATGCAACTGACATGCATGCAAATCAGCTGACGTTTCAGCTCTCCACCTTTCTCTAAGTTCTGGCCCCATTACACATGATATTGCATTCCATTGTTTATAAAATGGCAAGAAAAAATCTAGGAACTTCATTGGCCAAGACATATTACCTGACCGTGCATTAAAGTCCTAGTACTGCAGGGTCAGGTGCCAGATGTCATTTGCACCCACCCCCCAAAAAAGAAAACTACTTATGAGTAATTTTGTAAGTGCAATAAGCCACTTCAGGGTGTGCATTACGAGATTTGAATGCACTTCCCAGGGGCATAATGACACTCAGCCTTCGTCCTCATTTCTTGCTTCACCCCTGGAATGTGCATTAAAATCCTGTAATGCACACCCTGTCGTGGTTTGTTGCTCACTTATTCACCATGTAAGAGACTTCATTTTGTAACCTGGAGTTAGTCCTAAACATAGAAACAGAATTTGTCTGTAGAAAAGGACCAGCAAGCCCATCCAGTCTGCCCTCATTTCCTTGCTTATTACTAAACCCAGGACACTGTTTGGTCACCGCTATCCCTCCCTCCCCTCTACTTTTAATGCCTGTGTGCCTATCTCACACATACTTGAAGCTCTCCACTGTCTTCACTTCCACTGCCTCTTCTGGTACACTGTTCCAGGCATCCACCACCCTTTCAGTGAAGACGTATTTCCTCACATCTCTCCTAAACTTCCACCTACCCCCCCCAGCATCATTCATGCTCCCATATTCTGGTGCTCCTTCTCCTCTGGAAGAGACTCCCCTCCTTCACTTTGGTCACCCCATGAGGTACTTGTAGGTCTCCCTCATGTCCCCTCTCGCTCTCCTCTCCTCCAGGGAGTACATGTTGAGTTCCCTCAGCCTTTCCTTGTATGGGTTCTCTTGTAACCCTGCACCATTTTGGTAGCCCTTCTCTGAACTGCTTCCACCCTGTCAATGTCCTTGCAGAGATGTGGCCTTCAGAACTGGACACAGTGTTCTAGGTGCGGCCGCACTACTTAACGATGCAGTGACACCACCACCTCCCCTCTCCTGCTAAAAACCCCCCCATGCACCCCAGCATCCCACTAACCTAGCCTACTACCTCGTCATGCTGCTCTGCACCTTGATAGCATCAGATATCATTACCCTGTGGTCCAGGTCATGCTTTTTTACTGTAAGTACCTTCCCTCCATCCTAATAGAGCAACTTGCTCATGTGTATACAGTGAGTCAGTGGCTGTGGTAGGATTCAAACCAGAAATCTCCTGTTTAGGGAGCACTGTTTTACTGATGACCCAGGTTCATAAGCGTGCCCAGGAAATCACATAGGGAGACAGTTCAAGACAGAGACAATTGCTGCTCAGCAGTGAGTCTTGGCTGGGGGGGGGGGTTGACAGTGGGTTCTGCCACCACAGCAACCCCTATAGCCGAGCAAGGGAGTTTGCCTTTGCCGTATGATGAGCTGTGGCTGTGCAAGGCTAACAGAGGCATTACCCATGCCCAGGGAGGAGTGGGGAGAAAAACCGAGGGAGAAAAACCCGGTAGCTGTCTTAATGATGGGCAGGTTCAGACTGATCAGAATATATCCTTGTGACCAAGGTATATCCCCGAGATGAGCTACCAGTCAGGAAGGGGAAAAAAATGACTCCAAAAAATAACCTTAAAATATATTTGGTCTCAAACCACAAATACATATTAAATGATGCGTAATAATTATTATTTCAAAGCTAAAAACAAAATACTTAAGCAACCTCAAAGCAGGGAAAAAAATGGCAAGCCATAAGACAAAAGAAAAAATGTCATCTGAAATGGAATAGAGGACATACAATGGCCTGAGTACAACTATGCCCTTTTGTTTCTATGCGTGGAGGCAGGACCATGCAGCTGCAAAGACTCAAGTTAGTTAGGAAAATTCCACCTCCTCACAAATGAAAATGAATGGCATGTCTGTACCCAGGCCGTTGTATGTGAAATCTGCACAACTAAAGTAGAGTAGTCATTTTTAAGGGTTTTCATTCAGATGTGTATTTTGCTTGAATTGCTGAGTCCCCTCCCCCACCCCATGGACATCCTGGTGTGCTCACCCTCGAGCCAACCCTTTCGTTGAGTGTGAGCGAGGCTCCCACTGGTAAAGCTTGCCAACATTTTATTTAAAAAATTTGAGTATTTTTTTATTACAGCCTTTGTTTTTGATGCGTGATCACGAGCACGATATATACGATTGTGGGATCACAAGCTGGCTACATGGCCAGCAATGGTAGTGCAGCATTAAGGTACAAGAAAAATTAAGCCCGGGGGAGATAAAAGTGCATTTCAATTTATAAAAGATTAACATTAAGCTGACATTTAAATATGTGTCTTTAATGGGGAACTCTCAGCTCCAGTGCTTTGCTGCTTCATAACCAGAGGTCCCAATTCAGCAACATACCAAGCAAAAACATTTTTTTTTAATGACTTACTAGTTGGTAATGGTAGGATTTATCTGGTTGATCCTGCATCCCCTACCCACCATTCTGGCAAACTAACACTCAAGCAACCCCCCCCCCCCAGTCAGCCGTTTGATGATGTAACAGACAGGATAAGCCGCAGGGGACATCTGTGTGCCGGAACTGCTGAATCTGGTAGAAACACTTTAACGCAGTGCATTTTTGCGCTTATGCTACTGGCACAGGTGGCACAGACTCCACATGATCATTGCCGGCAGCATAAGCATGAAATGCATGGTGTTGAAGTATTTATACGAATTCACCACTACTGGCACACAGACATCCCCCGTGGCATAGCCTGTCACTCACATCATCGAGGGATGGCCATGGGAGACTATGGGAGCTTTAGTTTGCCTGAATCGTGGGCTTGAGGACACAGGAACAACCAGATAAATCCTACTGTTTCAAACTAGTAAGCCACTAAAAAATTGTTTTTTCCACAGGCCTGCTGAATCAGGAACTCTAGGTCCCACAGCATGAAAAACGGGAGCTGAGAGTTGCCTTTTAATGTCAGTCATGGCTGTAAAAAGGGCCTGTCCCAGTCCACTCACTGGTTAAAAAAACAAATATATAAAACAGGGCTATGGAAAGAGAAATGTGGGAAATGAACACAGCAGTGAGATCAGGGATATAAACATAATTAGCTGGAATCATGAGGAGATTCAGGTCCTCATCGGTTTGTTTAAAATTTCAATCAAGTAGATTGACAGTTCAATACGGCAATGATGTATCCACCTGAAAAACAAATAACCTGTCGTGGAAGTCATTCATCTTCACAAGTGGTGATTTATTTCTGTGATAGTCCCTTAGCCAAAGAAAATAATGAATTTATTTGCTGTGTTTAAATCTACTTCTGTTGTATAGCAAAAAGTATATGTACAGAATTTTTACGATAACAGGAACTGCAGCTTCTAAATACTGTTACTACATTGCCTGGCCCCTCCCCCCCACTCAAGATTTAGTGAACATAAGCGATTCCCCTTTTCCAGCTCTAACATGTCTGAATTACATTTTACAGACATAATGGCGCTGAAGCGGATGCTGGAGAAACTCGGTGCTCCGAAGACGCACCTGGAGCTTATGAAGCTGATAAGGGAGGTGTCTAGCGAGAAGAGCGAGACCATCTGCTACAAAGACTTCATCAAAATGATGCTGGGAAAAAGATCAGCCATCGCTAAACTGTGAGTGAGACCAGGAAGGGGATGGGTTGTGGCTGTGCAGTAGAAAGGGTTGCCTTTTGAGACAAGTGAATCATTTTTCAAAAACGGAGTTTTGAAAGCATCTGACTGCCAACAATAGAGCACATCATAGCAGTGTATTGGAATGTTAAAGGGACACTGTCAACAACTCCAGGCCTCAATGAGTCACTAGTTTAAAGAAGCAATCACATGGTCAGCTCTGTGGCACCAGCGATGAAGAAACGCCAGGCATGCTAATGACCCGGGTTCATGGCTGAGCCTGGGACAACAGGAGAGGAGGCCAACAGGGAGGGCTCAAAGCATCCAGCTGAATGCTCTCCTCCTGGGGGGGTGGAAATGAGACTGCACCACTCTTGAGTGGCTCCTGGTAGCTCAATGGAGCAATGCACATTGCGGCATGGGTGACCACGCACCACTGTGCATCCTGCCACGGATGCCGCAGGTGTGTGGCTGCGCTGTAGGTGGAGGGTGGGCAGGCAGGGAAAAGCATCTTAGAAAATGGGTCAGCTGGCCAGTTGCATGACAACTGTCAGTCCCCCATATGCCACAAAACCCGGAGGTGTCTGCGCTCTTCCCCCATCGAGTCTGGCATAGATAGGACATGCCCACTGGGTCAGTCTTCTCTCCTGTTGGTGCCAAAGGGGGCTCCTGACAAAGGGATACATTGGGTCAACCTGGCTTCAACACAGATGGGGGTGGCAAGATGATGATGGGGGGGGTCTGGTGGTGGGGGCCCTTGGCAGTCTGAAGGAGTGGCTGCCAGGAGGGCTGGGGGAAAATAGATAAATAAAATGAGATCACATTATGATTGTTAACATTTTGTAGAGACTGCTGATGTAGCTGGGAGTTTTATTCTGATTCCTTTTTTCTTTTAACATGTGAAAAAACAGACTGCCCACCATACTCGTGTTACTTACCACACAAAATTAATCAACTCCCACTGCATCTTCCCTGGATTTGGAAACATCTCCAACACAGTCTAGCCACTCATAATGCAGTGGGAGGAGAGGAGACTATTGCATCATGAGTGGCTGCACTGTTTTCAGGCATTCCTAATGCTCAGGAAGTATGTAATAAGAGTACATCAGGGATGTGAAACAAAACCAGGTTGGCTATGACAATATCATTAGCATGCAGTTCACTTCTACTAAGGAACAAGTCAGATAAAACAACCAGCAACATCAATGAATTTTAGAGAAGGTTAACAATAATAAAATGTGGCATTTTAACCAGAAACAATATGATACAAAAAAGCTTGGCAGTGTCCCTTTAAATCATGGTGAGAATGTTGTCATTCAGATAGACTGCACTGATCTATCTTTTCCTATTATGGGAAGAGATTGCTCCTTGAAATCAAATGTTTGTACCCATGGGGTGCGGAGGAGACTGGGTGAGAAAACTGACTACGCTAAAAATAAAGCCATTATTTCCAAACTAAACAGGGGGGGAGGGGTGTTGAAAATTTGGTGACATTCAAATTTGTAGGCATTGAAGTCAAACTGGTGGATTTGTTTCCCTTCATTTGCAATAATTTGCAGGTTGGAATGAAATTTAAAAGTCTTTCTTCGCTTTAAATAAAGCAGTTTAAACTTTAAAGTGATTGGCAGCGCTAGCTGGATGCTGGGGTGCATTTGGGAGCGGTATCACCAGCAGAAAGAGGCAGAGGTGCTGCCTCTGTATAGATCACTGGTAAGACCTCACCTAGAATACTGTGTACAGTTCTGGAGACCACATCTCCAGCAGGATAGAGACAGAGTGGAGGCAGTCCAGAGGAAAGCAGCTAAAATGGTGAAGGGTCTGCATCACAAGCCCTACGAGGAGAGACCAAAGGCACTTAATATGTATACCCTGGAAGAGAGAAGGGATAGTGGGGATATGATAGAAACCTTTCAACACCTCACAGGGGTAAATAAGGTTCAGGAAGGAAGTATTTTTCAGAAAAAAAGATGCACAGGAGTAAGGGGACATGCTGTGAAGCCAGTGTGGGTGTGGGGATGGATTCAAAGATGTGAGGAAGTACTTCACAGAAAGGGTAGTAGATTTAAGCAATAAGGCACAACAGGGTGTGGGTCATTGGGGATTTACCGACGCCTTGTGTGGTGTGTCACGAGGCGCAGCCGAGTGACCTAACCACACAAGACGTGGGTAAAGCACCCAATAAATCACACCCTGGGCTGCCTTATTGTGATTATACAATGGACTCGTGTAAAATAATTTAAAATGTGTTTAATTATGTTTTTATAAATGCCATTCCTCAGCTGTGGGTTATGCAGGATTTACCCACTGTCATGTGACATGTTTTGACCAATGAGGTTACAAGATTTTCACATGTCATTGTATAATCATGGAATAGCCTTCCAGCTGAGGTGGTGGGGCAAAAACAGTGATAGGGTTCAACAATGCATGGATGTGCATAAGGGGATCTTAGGGAAAAGAAATGGAGGGAGAGTAAAAAAGAGCCAGAGATCAAGTATGGTCTGTGGTGATACTGTAGGTAGGGAAAATGGACTGACTGGGTCAGCCATGCGGTATCTGCTGACAAATACGTTTCTATGTTAAATCTTCAAACAACAAGGAGTTTCTGAATGTTCTGGGGTGCTTACCCTTCATAGGTTCTTCAGAAGTTTTGCAGGTTAACTTCAGAAGCATTTGCAATTTTTTCCATCCCTAATGCTGGCCTCATCTTGTGCTCCCATTTGTCTTCCCCTCCACAGAATCATGATGTATGAAGAAAAAGCAAAAGAAAAAGATGACGCTCCCAGTGGACCTCCTCCCAAGAAGGTCATCAGAGATCTCCCTTGAGATGCAGGAATCCTGTGAGATACTCTTTCTGCCATCTCCGCAGCCCCTTCCCAAGTGCCAGTCCTAAAGTCTGTGGAATCTAAGATATATGCAAAGCCTGTGGAATCTAAAAGATACACACATCAGAGGAGGGGCACATTGTGCAAAAAGGACATGATTGACATCAAACAGTGAACTTTTTTTGGGGGGGTGATATTTTCTTTTCTTTTTTTTTTTAACAGAAGCATCTGAATAAAAGTTAATTGGTCGACCCTTTGGAATCTCTGGTCTTACATTAAATTGTAAATATACATTGGAGCGACAAAAATGTTTTTGTGGGTGTGCTCTCTGTTGCGTTGATATGCCATGACAGACAGCAAAACTGGACCATGGAGTACATACATGGGACCAGATTTGCTAACTTTTTATATATAGAAACATAAGACTCTGTCAGTAGAAAAGGACTGGTATGCCCATTTCGTCTGCTCTATTTTTCCCTGCTTAACACTACACCATGGACTCTATTTGGTCACAGGTGTCCCTCATTCCTCCCTTACCTCTATTTATTATACTCATGAACCTGTCCTACACATGGTTGAAGTGCCCCACGGTCTTCACCCGACCACCTCTTCTAGCAGGCTGTTCCAGGCATCCACCACCCTTTCTGTGAAAAAGTATTTCCTCACATTCCTTTTGAACTCCCTCCCCCCAAGCTTCATTGCATGCCCCTGTGTTTTGGTGCTCCTCCTGTGAAAGAGACCTCCCGTCTTCATGTTGTTCACCCTTGTGTGGTACCTACAGGTCTCAATCATCCCCCTCCTCTCTTCTAGGGAGTACACGTTGAGTTCCTGCAACCTCTCCTCAATAGTTTCTCGTGCAACCCCTGCAGAGATATCAGAGATGTCTTTAGATATTGATTCTATCCCTCAATAGGAACCATTGTCATATATTTCCCTTTACACCTCACAAATTACAACCCAATTAAAGCTGTATACCACCCAATTAAAGCTGTATACTTTTGGAGAACATCTGTAGACCTCCAGAGGTACACAGTGTGTATATCGTAGGACTAAAACCCTCCACCCCAGGAGACCTGTGATCCCAGGTTATTCAGGCCATAGATAGGATTGTTCCACATGTGGGAATGGTGTTCTCCTCTATACAGCCAGTCACCTACAATTTTCAGTCTCACTGCAGGAGTCAATCCCCAAGTCCTACAAATTGCTAACTGGACTATTCTTTTTTCTCCTGCCCTCTCCCCATTTGTATCACTGGTATCTACTGCATACCTGGTCAGTTTCCTGATTTGTCTACTGATATTGTCCAAACAGTTCTGGATGACTCCCCTGGTGGTGAACGTATCATGCTAGGGGACTTCATTGCAAATTGGTTCGCTGGAGAAATGCCTCCCTATCTATCTAACACTATGCAAACCAAACTTAAATCCCCAAACCTCTCCAAGTTGATAACATCCCCTACTCATTTCTCACCCTCACAGAACAGGGGTAGCTGATATGCTTTGTGATATTTTCAGTGACCATTGCATGATCTATTGCATGAGGAAGATAAATACCTCCAAGGCCCGTCCTAGAATTATTCTGGCCAGATCTTTCAAGTCATTTCAGCCAGAGGGATTTGTGTAAGATCTTCACCATTTAAAATGGTGCCCCACCCTCTCTTTGCTGGGCCTGGAGGTAGTATTAAATCACTTCACTGACACTTTTAACTCTGTCTGCAATAGTCACACCCCCTTCAACATTCTAGAGGTCAAGACTCCCACCTACCATGGGTAACATCTGATCGTATTGACCTCTTCCATCTAAGAGATGTAGCTTGGTCTAAACAAAGCCTCAAGAGTGCCTCCCTTATCATACGGAAAGTTCTGTCTCTCCCCTATTTCAGAATCAGATGTTCTCAGAGAACTATGTTTCCTGAATGTTTTCCCTACTGGGAGCTCTGGTGGTCTGTTGCCCGGACTCCCAGGCTTGGGGGTCCCTGCCAAGTTCTCCCCCATCACCCACATTGTTAATCAATCTCTGGCCACTGGTACCTTCCCTTAAAGTTGGAAACATGCTCTGGTCGCCCCACTCCATAAAGGAGGTGCCACTGATGCCACCAATGAATTACCATCCCATCTCTCTTCTATTGTGAATTAATTTTTATTGAAGATATCTACTTAAGTGGTTACAAATATTATAATCACATTTACGCACATATAAATAGATAGTAACCAACAAGAGTAGGAGTGAAATACACCACTTTCATAAAACTCTAAGTAGTTGAGTTCAGTGTGTTTAGTAATTAAACCTCTAAGGGTCAGAAATTCACCTACATACTGAATGAAACACTTGGTAACATTTATAGTTTTAAGAATAAGATAGAGTAAACACTATCTATATAATAAAACTGTAGGCAAAGCAGATAAACTTCATGAAACAAATCTTATCTGAGGAACACAAAGATGAAAAGAGGAAAAACAAGACCAAGTGTAAGAATGAATAAGATAGAGAAGAAGGCAAAGAACCAGCCAAGAAGATGACGCCATCCCTCTTTAAATTATTTGAGAGGTCGGTTAGTAAGCAACTGTCTTAACTATTTTGCCCAAACAAGCATTATCACTCCTTTCCAATCTAGCTTCGATACATTCCACCTCTACCTTACCACTCAGAATTACAGACTACATCCACTCGCACACAGATGCTAGCCAGGGGGCTAGTACAATCTTCATACACCGACTTGGCCAAGACATTCAATACAGTCAATCATACCCTGCCCCTAGCCAAACTAGTATCCTCTGGTGTATCTGCCACCTCTTTATGCTGGTTGAAGTCATACCTCCCTGATAGGACCCAATCAGTACTTTGGGGAAGTCAATTTTCACACAGCTCTCTGTCTCTTTAGGGGTTCCCCAGGTGTCAGCCCAAGGACCCCTTCTTTTCTCAGACGGGTCTCAATAGTACAGTTAGCCTAGTCTTGGTTCTCTTTGCTCCTTCTCTGACCATGTCTGAGATGGGCCTTCCCCTAGTATTGTTATAACTTATGATGTGTCTTTGCACCCTCCAGGATCCATTTCTACATTTGTACCTGTGTCTCTGTATTTGTGCTGGCTTTGTGGAACAATTTTACTGTAACCATTGTAGTGTATTTCCTTAATTTTTCTACCATCCCCTACTCATCCAGGTCGCAACTGGAAATGAGTCAATCTGGACTCTCCTTGCTTACCTGATAAAATATGTTATCAATAACCAAATAAATAAGGAAAGAAAGACCCATTGCCTTCCCCCGAGACCTGCAATAAAAAATGACAGTTGGAGGCAATCCTCTGTCTCTTCTCCCCAGACCTGCAATATAAAATATAGCTGGAAGACAGTTGCAAGAAACATGCAAGACCCCCCCCCTTATACTGACCAACAGCCTCCATCGATGCTCCAGTTCTCTTCTTAAATGGCATGCCCTCCATGGCTCCACTGCCTTCTCCATGCTGCTTCACCCTGGCTCTGACAACCAGCAGAGCTCCAGACAATATAATCCATCGGCCACGGCTCACCAGAAAAGTGATGCAGCCCCACGCAGCAGGTACAATAAAAAAGCAAATGCCATGCATTATATAAAAACAGAAACACAGAATTTGTTGGCAAATAAGGGCTGCTTGGCCTAGCCAGTCTGCCCATTTATCCCTACCCTCAGTATCACTGCACACCCTACTTGTTCACTGACTCTTTCACCCTCCTTCCCTCCATTTTGTTCCACTACCATTCCCTTATGCCTATCCCACGTATTATTGAACCCCACCACTATTTTCACCTCCACCGCCTCAGTTTGTAGGCTGTTCCAGGAATCCACCATTCCGTCCACAAAGAAGTACTTCCTCACATGTCTACCACATATACTCCCCTCCCCTTACTTCATAACATGACCCCTTGTTTTTGTGCCTCTTTTTTTCCTGAAAATACCTTCCTCCTGTACCTTATTTACCCCCTTGAGGTATTTAAAAGTCTCTATAATACCCCCCCACCATCCCCTCCTCCAGGATGTACATACTAAGTTCCTTTAGTCTCTCCTCATAGGGCTTTTGGTGCAGATCCCACACCATGTTAGCTGCCCACCTCTGGACTGCCTCCACTCTGTCTATGTCCTTCTGAAGATGTGGCCTCCATAACTGTACACAGCATTCTAAGTGAGGTCTTACCAGCAACCTACAGAGTCATCACCACCTCTCTCCTTCTGCTGGTGATACCTCTCTCTATGCACCCCCGCATCCCACTAGCCCTCCTGTCTGCCTTGACACACTGCCTGGTCACCTTGAGATCATCAGAGATTATTATACCTAGGTCTCTCCCCTGCTTGGTGGTCATCAATACCACTCCCCCCATTTTGTACTCTACCCCAGGGTTTGTGTGCCCTAAGTGCATTCTTTTGCACTTTTCCACATTGAAACCCAGCTGCCATACCCTTGATCACTCCTCAAGTGTTCTCAGGTCTCTGATCATTCCCCCCCCAGAGTGCCCATCCTAGTGCAGATTTATGGTATCTTCTACAAAGAGGCTAACCTTCCCCTCTAGCTCATCTGCAAGGCCACCTATAAAGACATTAAAGAGAACTGATCCCAGCACTGATCCCTTAGGCACCCCGCTGGTCACCCTCGCTTTCTCGGACTGAACTCTGTTTACCAAAACCCTCTGTAACCAGCTTATTTATTTATTTATTTATTTATTAAATTTTGGTGACTGGGTAGGCCCACTGTGCCCCGAAGGTCCCTTTTTCAGGGGCAAGCTGGGATAACAATACAAGTTATAAGAATGAACAAGGACATAAGGAACATTTGAGGCATTGTGAGTTGCATCATGAGGTGGTTACAGTAAAGAAAAATTGTGGATACAGGCATGGTAAAAGAAAAGCAGTGGATACAGGCATGGCTTACAGGCACGGTAAAAGAAAAGCAGTGGATGCAGGCGTGGGTATAGGCATTGTTTTTATCATGACATGTAAGCAATTGGTAGTACTTTGCATATAGTTTATTACCCAGTTTAACACCTTTGGACCCATTCCTAAGCTACCCAGCTTGCTCAGTAGTCTCCTATGTGGAACAGTGTTGAATGCCTTACTGAAATCTAGGTAAGCCACATCCACTGCTCCACCCTGATCTAATTAATTGGTCACCCAATCAAATAAATCACAGTCCGCACTCATTTATCCGCCACTTCATTTTCCATCCACGTGGGTTAGTTACCGTTTGCTATGTTTGTCATGGAATTCACACTCAGATATCTGTCTATGGCTATGGGAATGGATGCGACTGGATACCCGAGTGCTGACTATCAGATTCATTTGACATGTCCTCCCACCTGTGAATCCATGCTGTCTTGGGTCTTGTAACCCATTATATTCAAGATATTTCACTATCCTCTGCTTCTGCAGTGATTCCTTTAACTTTCCCACCACCGACGTCGGGCTGGCTGGCCTATAATTAAGCAATAAGGCACAACAAGGGGTGTGTTATTGTGTAATAACGTCACTCCTGGGGTGGGTTGAAGCACGAGGCGAGGCCAACTGCTTCCACCACCCCAGGAGTGATGGAATTACACAATGACTCGCACCTTGTCATGCCTTATTGCAATTATACAATGGCTCGATGTTATACAAAATAAAAAAAATTAATATAACATTTTTTAGTAGATTTTTAATGACTCGGTATATCTTTGTTTCTTAAGAGAAGAGCAAACATTGGTAATCCTGTGGCAACAAATCAATACAGTGATATTACTGTGCAATAACATCACTGTCTCAGCTACCCACTGACCAATCAGAATACAGGAACTTTCCTTGCCATTTTATAATGGCCAACCTCCTCTCTGTTACATTCATGGAGTGGGACTACATCTGCCCTCCTCCAGTCCTCTGGAACCACTCCTGTTTCCAATGAGCTGTTAAACAGAACTGTCAGAGGTGCAACCAGTACCTCCCTGAGCTCCATCAATATCTTTGGATGCACCCCGCCTGGTCCTATTGCTCTGTTCACTTTCAGATTAGTGAGTCCCATTAGGGTTGTCTCATCTATAATAGAACTAGTGTCCACCTCCCTCCCTTCAGAGCTCCTGTTACTCTTTGTGGCCCCTCCCCCTCTCCTTCAACTGTGAACACCGGACAAAAGTATTTGTTCAGGATGTCTGCCTTTTCATGGCCTCCCGCTGCACTGTCGCCCCCCTCCCAACATCATTTTTAGCCTTACAATCCCTCCACTGGTCTTCTTCTTTTCGCTTACATACCTAAAAAATGTTGTCCCCTTTTGATACCACCTGGGCTCTTCTCTCTTCAGTTTAAGCCTTTGCACTCTTTACTGCCTTCCCTGCTTCCTTCCATTTCTCTTGATACACCTCCATAGCCTTCTCCCTCTGTGTCTCCTTATATTTCCTGAATACCACTCTTTTAGCCTTCACCTTTTCAGTGACCTCTTTCAAGAACCATAGCGATCTCTTTTTCCTCCTACTTTTACTCACTTGTTTGACACAGAGGTTTGTAGCCTTCACTATGCCCCCTTTTAGCTACACTCACCGCTCTTCCACCCCATCTAGGTAACCCCCCCCTCCGCCAAATCATTTTTGAGGCATTCACCCATCTTTATAAAATCTGCCCTCTTGGAAGTCCAGGATCATCGCACTTTTGTGGCTCAACTCTGTAGCTGTCCTTATATTGAACCACACTACATGGTGATCACTGGTCCTCAGGTGGCCTCCCACCTTGATGTCTGCAACACTGTCCCTGTTAATGAGTACCAGGTCCAGCATTACCCCATCATGAGTGAGTTCACTATTTGCCTGAAGAACGCCCTCTGCAGGGACTTTTTATCTTGTTATTTATCAGTGCACATGTCTTGTATTGTATATGTATACCATGGGAGTGCAAATACATGTGGAAGATAAAAGCTGTTATTTTCACTAGAGACAGAGCTACTGTGCAAATAATAGGTTATCTGCATAGCAGCTGTGTTATTTGCAAAGTAGCCACAACCCATGCTTTTCACACAAATTGGCTCCCTGTGAGCAGCACATCAAAGATTTGTGCTGTCACTGTAACTATCAAAGTAAACATCTCAGGTTGTCATCATTAATAAAGTGGAAAAGAAAGAAAATCTGTAAACAGAGGACATTTACATACTACAGCATGTTTATTACCTGCAAGAGACACGCACAAAAACAAAAGTAGGAACTCCCATGCTATACAGCTCCTTAGCACTACATTCGCTCGAGTCTCAACGTCAGATACACTGCACAAATGTCATAGCTAAATTCTGGACTAATTCCTTCCCCCCATCTCAGCTCCATTTCGTCAGTACAACCCTCCCCGGCCTACTCTCTCAGATGCTCCGAGTCCAGACTACTCCAAGTCCCTTTCGTGCACACATTGA
Source organism: Neoceratodus forsteri (assembly GCA_016271365.2). NCBI lineage: Eukaryota > Metazoa > Chordata > Ceratodontiformes > Ceratodontidae > Neoceratodus > Neoceratodus forsteri. The sequence continues at coordinate 55,688,703 of JADMNL010000035.1, forward strand.
AGGGCCAATCCACCTTCAGATATCGCCTGCCCAAACTCTGGAATGACCTCCCTGCTGATACCAGGCTCACCCCCGCCCCAAGGCTCCTTAAACCGCTCCTCCATGCCCATTTCTCAGACATATGCAACTGCTACCAACTACCCATATCCGCAACCAAGGGGCATCTAACTGCACCGTGACAGTATTAAATTCTCAGCAGATTTACTGTGTACCTGCATGCTTCTACCTGTTTATATTCTGTGGTCTTAGGACTAAACCTTGTATAGCAAACTGTGTGCTCTGCGGTCTTAGGACTAAACCTTGTAATCGCTAACTGAATCAAATGTGAGTCCAGCCTGTATCTATTCTGGACCTGTTGTCTCACCCCTGTATGTACTTGTCCTGTATTATCTCTATGTAACTTCCCAGGTTGCATCTGGAAACGAGCAGTCCCTGCTCAGTATGCTTACCTGGTTAATCTCTTAAATAAATAAATAAAATATGACAATTATCCCATGAGGTAGCTTCAAATATTCATGTTATCTAGACTGGAATGTACAGTATAACCCCATTTATCTAAATGTGTTGGGGGACAATAAAATTGTTTAGATAAATGGGGTTTTGTATAAGTGAGGAAACTTTTCATTTAAGTCTGTTAAGCTGGGAGACATACCACAGTTATGGATAACTGAGGTTCAGATAACTGGGGTTTTACTGTAGCTGTTATTGCCACTATGCACTCGTGGCTCCAGCATCATTTGTGTACATGTGTAACTACAACAGCACTCCAGATAAGATAACATGCATATCTTAAGTTACCCTATGAGATAATCCCTGTTTATACAACATACATGTTAGGATAAATAGCAAAATAAAAAGTGTTATCTTGACCTAACATAGCAAGATAATATTATCTTGTAAAGTACGGTTTCTTGCAGTGCACACTGAATCAAAGTGCAGCCCTCACACTGCAGCTGGCATCGCTGAAGCCAAATGTAGCACTGAAGTCATTAAATCGGGATCAGCAAAAAAAGACAAAAGTTCAGGGTTTCTTTTTTCACTTTTTCAATGAACAAATGCAAGTAACTAAAATGAAAAATGATAGCATAGTACTGTTACCATGAAAGTTGTTCAGCACAAAAATATCTTCAAAATGAGTGGCATTTCATTTACAGATGCCTATTAGTTTTTTTTATAATCAGCAAAAAGTGGCAGAAAAATTCAATTTATTTTCACTTTTTCAAGTGAACAAATGCCCTCCAAAAAAGCAAAACCAAAAAATTGTACGTCAAACCTTTTCATTATTTACTGCCAATAATATAAAGCTATGGAACTGTATGAGTTTAATAGAAGCAGTTAATCTCATACACCACTAACAAACAAGTACTGTAACTGTAAAAGAAGCTAAATTTGTCACATATTTCAAAGTTACAAGCACTTTTTTCACATTCCTAATCATGTTTATCCCAAAAGATATAGAAATATAGGCATTGACAGCAGAAAAAGACCAAACCTGGGAACTGTTGTCCATACAGGGTTCTGACCTATACTTTCTACCTGCATGCTCCCTGCCCTTCCGCTACCACCTTGAACAACCACTAAGCCCTTCACTCTGTCCCACCCATGTTTGAAACCATTGATAGTTTGGGCCAAATCAGCCGGCAGATTGTTCTGCAGCTCCACCACCCTTTCTGTACAATAATGCTTTCTCACTTCCCTCTTGAGCCTCCCCTCATCAGTTTCTACATGCCCCGCCATGTTCTTGATCCACTACTTATGCTATATACTTCCTTGCAGTTTACTTTGTTCATTTCTTTCAGGAACTGAAGGTCTCTGTCATATCTCCCCTCTCTCGTCTGGCCTCCAGCGAGTACATGTTCAGTGCCTTGATCCAGTCCTCGTAAGATCTACCCTGTTGGCCATGAATCATTCTGATCACCCTAGGTTGCACTGTCTCCAGCCTGTCCTTATTTTTCCTTAGGTCAGGACTCCAGAACTGGGCACAGTACTCCAGGTGGGGCCTTACCAGTGACTTGTAGAGAGGTGGTAATACCTCCTTCCTTCTATTTTTTTGTGGACTCTCTTTCCCTCCCGGTCACTGGATACTGGGGCATCTCTCAGATGGGGACCCACTCGCTCTTGCCTCTGCCGCCTGCCTGAACCCTGAGCTTGACCGAGGAATTTGGTGCTAGGTCCCTCCCTCCCACTGCCACAGGAGGACCAGGGACCAGGGAGAGTCAAGTCAGGCCAGGGCCAGCATTGGGCATACGGGCTTCAGCGCTCAAGTCCCATTGTCACCTCCCCAGTAGCCAGGGTTTTCCTCCTCTGTGGTTTCCTCCTGGAGCGCAGATGTGCAATGACATCTGCGCACATAGTGTTGATGTCCGCTGCCACTCCACCCCCAACAGCACCGCTCCATGTAGTGCCCCCAGTTTCCACCAGGAGCCACTGCAGAGCAGAGCAAGTCCTGCAACCCACCAAGGGAGAGGAGAGCAGTCCGCCAGATGTTCACTCCTCCCCCCCTCCCCTGCTGACCCCCGGAATTCCAAGTCTGTTCCCAAACCTGGGTCACCAGTGAGGTGCACGGTGTGGTGTCCAGTGCCTCAACCCACAGCACCACTGGGATGGCCCACCTCCTCCCTTCTGCTGTCAATACCCCTTCCCATACACCCCGGCATCCTGTTTGCCTTACTGTATGCCTTGATTGTTTTAGGGAGTCACTGATGATGACCCCAAGATCTCTTTTACATGAAATGACTTCTTATTAAAATAGATACGATACCTCTTTAGTCAGGCCATGTCACATCCCCTGTATAATTGTTAAACCAATGTTATATAAATTGTACACACAATAGCTTGACTCAAAATGCACAATTTATCTCATCTTGTGAGGGGACAGGACTCTCATAACTAATGTGTGGCTTCACCACTCATGAGTTTTGGTCTTGCCACCTCATACTTTGAAATAAATTGCATATTTTGAGTCAGGACATTATATATCCCCCTATAAACACAACACCTGTGTACTGATAAATAACAAGATATAATGGGGCCTCACACAGATGAGGCACTGACGAGTCCTGGTAGGATGAAACACATGTCTGTGTCTTCTGTTGGCACCCTTTGCAGACTGTGTGAGAGGCCTTTTGGCACCATGCATTTCTGCTTAAAGTTGAACCAGCTAAATATTCTGTGGTGATTTGCATATACATCCCATGATGCTTTGCATTATGGGAGTATGTGTGATTTTGTATTTCTTCGAAGATATAATGCGTTATCTTAGCCAAACATAGCCAGATATTATTTTGCAAAGTAGGGTATGTCACAATGACCTATCATGGCAAGATATAGTGGATAATGTATAGGCTACAAGCGTGTGTAGCCATTGAGAGGCAGCCATGGCGAATGTTTAAACCTTGAGAACAAAACTTGAGAGGTTTTGGTTGCCATGGCAACCTGGAGATGGCTACTTATGCTTGTTGATAGTAGACCATACATTGTCTTTTATAGTGTATGGTCCACTATATACAAACTAGAAACTGCACCTGCTCCAAAAAATGAGTCTTTTTTTTTTTAAATCCACTCACTTTTTTTTTTCAGAACCACTCTCATCCAGGATCAACTCTCACCACCGTGGCCATTTCAGAAAGAGATGAGGTTAGCAGAATGTGCATGTGCAAAAATGTTCCACGTAGTTGGGCTGCAGTAGGTATGTATCTAGTGCAGCACAACAATGAAAATTATATAGCCACTGCAGCAGAACATAGAGAATAGTGCACTGACAACCATGCAGAACCAGCCTATTGTGCCACAGAGGGGTTCTGATTACCTCAGACCTCAAGAGCGAAGCTCGAGAGGTCCTAGGTAATCGGAACCCCGAGGTGGCACAAAAGACTGTTTGGGCATGTGGTTGCCCATGCACTAGTTTTTATAGTGTATAGTCCAAATTTCCAATTAGGTATTTACATTTTTTTAATTTTTAAAATACAAAAAAAAAACCAAAAGGTTTGCTGCTCCGTTGTGCTTGTCGAGTTAGGGCTGCTTGTTAGGTGTTGTGCATGGTTGCTAGGGAGCAGATACATCATGTTGGATGCGTAGCCTTCTACTGGCTATCAAGTCCATGATGGAGGAATGTTCAACAAAAATAAAATGGCAGCAGTAGTTCTCACTAAGCGAGAGAGAGAGAGGGTTTGGGAATCACTCGGTTTCTTTTCTTTTTTTTTTTTAACTAAATCTATCTGGTTGGTCCTGCATTTTAAAAATATCTGGTTGATCCTGCATCTTGAGAGACTCCAGTGCCACTGCTTGTACTGCCGCCGCTGGAGTGTGGAGCCTGCCATTTTCAGCCGAGCACAGGTAAGTGACTGAGCACGTGGAACCTCTAGAGGTTTTCAAAATGTTGTTCTGCTGCAGTAGGGTGCAATCACGTTCCATGACCTTTTGAACTGCAGCAGAACAACATTTTGAGAATGTCCAGTTTCCATGCACAATAAGGGTCCACTATACACTATAATATCATATTGCAAAGTAGGGTATGTCACAATGCAAACTGAACCAATCAGAGTGCAGCTTTAACAATGCTGATGGCATCACACTAGCCAAGTGCAGCACTGAAGCCTGCAGTTGAACTCAAACAGAAACAGCATCGCTTATAAAATGGGTCTAAAAATCAGCAGCATTTAACTGGGTAAAACCAGTCAGGTGACTGTATCATTATTACAACTTAGAAAATGGGTTGCGGAAACCCTGCAACAGAGACCAGTACATAATTAGTCCCCGTGCCTGCCTGCCTCTGCACCTGATCAGTGAGCTGAATAGAATGCTCACTTTCAAGTCACTGCCAATTTTTTCACTTAGCAAGTGCGCAAGCAAGAAGCGCCATGGCACTCCTCCCACACACAGCACATGTACAGTCCCTATATGGAACTGGCATACACTGTGCCCCTTCTGTTACATTTTTCCCTCTCAGTACGAAAGAGGTGTATCTTTCTAAACCTATAGTGCTGGTACAGTTGCATGCTCGGTGCTAGACTAGAGACCTAGAATATGGTACCTTAGCACATCAGCATGCTGCCAACTCAACCCTGAAAAAGCTGAACAAAACATACAATAGGCTAACAAGATTTGTACTAGGCTGTAAACAACGACACACATCACTGTTCCCTGTATACAAACTCAATGGGACTCGCTAGCACTCCAATGGGAAAAATCAAGAGCACTAATCGCATGCAATCTTTACAGAAATCCCGACATACCATCAGAAAACAAAAAGGGTGTAACCAGGTCGTGTGCACAACAGGGGCATTCATTCCCTTACCCTGAAATATCAGATTCCTACGGGGAAATGAACTCTCACTGGTGGACTGTAAATAAATGGAACAAATTACCCCCATAGATTGGGAAGGCACCTACTGAGACAGCATTTAAAACCTTGTTAAACAAACACTTCCTCAATATCTGCACATGTTATTTATTGTACAGAAACAGCACGTACATCAGCTGCAATGTTACATGTTAGCTGGCTAAAATATCCCACTTTTGTACATAAGACACTTTATATCTAAATGGATCCTTAGAAACTTTGTATCTAGCATGTATATTACAGTGACACTCTGAAACCTCTTGTATTCCACCTCTGTATATAAGAAACTTTTGTATCCAAGCAGGACAACTTTGTAAACAGGGCTACAAAGTCCTAACCGTTCTATCCTGTTGAAAAATAAAGATTTATCATCATCATCATATCATCATCATCAGTCTGAGACAGCTGTCTTCTTCCTCCCTGACTGGCTCTGGCTCCTTCCCTGCTCGACAGAAGAAAAAAAAAGCAAATAAATATCAAATGAAGGAATGTAAGCAACTTGTTCATTTTTTTGTAACAGTGGAAACTAAACTTACTGGTAGCACAGGCACTGCACCCACATCTGTGGCCATGAACGATCTCTCAGCAACCATGCCCGATCACGCTGCAGTCCAACTCTTTTCCTGACAATGTTCATTTTCAACTCCCCATCAAATGAACAGAAAAGCGTAAAACGGAGCACCAGTTTGGGGGCCGGGGGTGAGAATGACAGTTGAAGAAGAGGGGAGATGGGGTTAAAGACACACCAGTACTAAGAGTCTTACAATAAAATGGCTCTCATACACTGCACTGCCCTCTACTGGCAAATACACCAGTAAAAGAACTACTTTACAAAAAATGGACTTTGATTTTTACTCATTGTTTTTATTTATTTATTGTACATGTTAAAAAACAATGTCGTGTATAACCCATTTTCTAAGCACAATAATACAATCCAGGGTGGGCAGTATTAAGCCATACTGAACCTTCCACCTGCTGCGGCTTCATGTCTCATTACACCCCTGGTCAGTCTGGTATAGCCCAATACCACCCACCATGGAGGGTATTATTGCTTACATAATGCACGGTCATCCAGGTCCTAAACCTGTCCAGACTTGTTAGAAGCCACATTACACAATAAGCAAATCAATCCTCCTACAACCAGAACTGGTCTTCCATCACAAAGATGTCTGCTACCACTACTCAATAAAAATCTTCATCTTATTTGTTTATTTTGTTTTTGGTAACTGGGTAAGTGCACTAGACAAAAAGCATTGCCTATTTTCAGGCAAGACCCAGGAGAGTTACAAACAGCATACGTGACAGAGTAACAGGTGGCGGCAAAGGTGACACAATAACAGGTGATACAACACCGCAGAGCATAGCAGGTGATGCAACACCATTAGGAGTTACAGACAGCATAAGCATAAAATAACAAGTGATACAACATAACTAAGCATCCATAATGGTCAAACCATAAAATAGTTATCCTAGAACATAGTACCGTAAAGAGCAGGTTGGAGATGGTATCCCATCGTATGGGCAACTCAAGCTGAGCTACTCGATTTTGAGTGACTCAGTTTGCATGCCCATTACGTGAACTACCCTGAAAGGGTAATGAGGCACGGTTATAGCACAGATGAAGAGGAAGAAAGGCGAGCATGTAGGGGGGCAAACGGAAGAAGAGGAGGGATAATGGAGAAGGAATGTGGAAGGTAGTGTGGCATGGCGTTGCTGAGATGGCCATGTGGTGTGGTGGTGAGGGTGGCTGGCTGCAGTGAGGAAGGTGCAAGATTCAGGGCTGTATAGGGGTACAGTTTTTATTTTTAGTGTGTGCTGGAGTTTAGTTTTTTTTTTTCAAGTTTCTCCCCCTCCCTGACATGCACCCCCGGAGTTGAGAATCTAAATTAAGGCGATGCTGGGGGGTCCATTTTCGCCTCTGTTCCTGTCCTCACTGGGAGTGTACATTGCTGTTTTGCTTTTCGTGATGAACACTCACTGTAACGACGATTGTTATTTAGTGATCGGCTATGATGACAGGGTGAGCTACCCCCCGGGGTGTAGCCAGACAATGTACACCAGGACCGTGTTTGTTGCCTCATTTGACACAATAAATACAACTTTTGTATCTCATGACAATGGTTGTAGCCATGCATGGGTAAATACAAATGCCATGCATTGTTCCCTAAGACACCCACATACCAGCCCAGGGCCTGTAAAGCTGTATTGTCTTTGGGATGCAAAGGGAGTATTAGTGCCCAGTCCTTCTAGTTTCGACTCCTATGAATAAAATTACAGAAAGGTTCAGTATTTTCTTTGTTACTTTTCATGGAAAAAGGAATCAGTTCAGAGCCTATTTGCTACCCCCTTAAATAAAATTGCACACCATGGAGTGCTTGGAGTATGCTTGCCTACTTCCATGATCCTGTAATCCTGCTTATGAAAGACAATGAAGCAGAGCATTAGAGTCGCAATAAACCTTTTTCCCCTACAAAAACTCTATCCCTGGTGTTGATTGTACAATTAAAATCCCCACCCGGTACCACTAATCTGGCAGTAGCTAAGTAAGGCTGTAACTGTTGGTATAATTTGACCCGTTCCATTTTTCCGTGTGGAGCATAAATATTAACAAAGCGACAAGCCGTATTTTTCCAGAAACCATCAAGCAGCAACATCCTACCAGGAAAATGAACCGATTTCTGCAATTTAAAGTCAGGGCCCTAGAAAAGAATCCCTACACCATTGGCCTATCTAGGCAAACGAACCAATATGAGGGTCCCCAGACCCACGTATTTTCAGTTTGGTTCAACTGGTAGGTATTGGCCATCCAAGTTTCCTGCAAGAAAATCACACCCAAATGTTGTTGTTGCAAAGCAGCAAATACAGCAGCTCTTTTCAATGTATTTTTTATACTACACACATTTAGAGATGCGACATTCAAAGAGTCCCGTGGAAAGTCAGGGATGTAAGAAAAAACAACAAACCAAGGATATCAAGCAGGCTTTTCGGATCCCTCTAGATATTTTTTCCTTTTTTTTCTTCCTGCCATCTTGCATCTCAGGAAGGGGCAGGGAATGAGTGGAGGCATCCGACTCCTGTTCCTCGAAATCAGAGTCCCCCCCCCCAGTTTTTGGAACATGATAAAGCTGTAAACTGATTCTCCAGAGATAGAAGTGAGGCCTTCACAGCCTGTAATCTGGCACTCTTCCGAAGGGCTGGTTTTCAACATGTAGTGGGGGAGGCACAGTAGACTTCAGGCCAGGCCCCTCGACCCAAGGGTGTAGACAGGCATACTCACTGTACACATTTGTGTACAGTTTTGCCGAGTGCCTGTCACAAACCATATGCCTTTCTGTTAACATTTTCATTCTAAATCTGTAGTATTTGGGTTAGTGTAGGCCACTGAGGAGTGTCTCTGTTTAAACTTCTGTTGTTTAGGAGACAGATACATGTATAATCTCTTTAGAGATTAGAGGAATCATCTGACAACAATCTGACTTGTTTGGAAAGGAATGCCATTTGCAAAGAATGTGTACATTTTTTAATGGGGGGGGGTAACTGTTGGAGACTGTGTACAAAATAGAAATTTCTGGCGACACCCCTGCCTCGACCGGACAGTCAGATACTGTAGGACGCTCCATGAGTACTTCATGTGGTTCCTGCATGGTAGAAGGAACAGTGTCAGGATTCAGAGTGGAACTGGAAGACCGGGTTCCTTGATTAACATCAGAAGAAGTGTCACTTTGAGTAGGCTCAGTTGCCTCAGTGGCGGATGCAGAGGGACATTTAGATCTGAGAAAGGAACTGGAACCAGATACCTTTTGTTGGGCATTTTTAATGACAGAGTCCTGATCAACACCATCAGTCCAATTATGAGCTGCCCAGGGGCATTTTTGATAAATATGCCCCCTTGTGTCACACAGGTTGCATTTGGCTACATTTTGACAAGCAATACTAATGTGGTTGTATTCCCCACAAAAGATACAACATAATTTATTGCATGTACTGTGATCTCCATGTTTGTGGCAGGCCTTAGTCTGCCCCACATAGAAACATACTCCACGGTCTTTACCTATAAAGAAGCTGTTGGGAGTATGTAGAATGCCCCTGTCATTCTGATGTAGCTTTACACGAAAATGCCAACCACCCATCCAAAATTGTTCTGAATCAATAATGGGTTCTGGAGCACTGAGAATGTTGCATTTCTGTTGGAGCCAGTGATGGATATCCCCCACATTGACTGCTTCATTTCGGAACATTACAGTGATGCACTTGATTAAAGGTTGCGTAAGGGGGCTCACCATAAAGGGAGTCCATAGGGGTGAACACTTGACTTGATTATATCTGAACCAGAATCGTTCAAGGCCCTGGGGGAGTGAAAACTAATATCAAAGTTTTCCTCCCCGAGATATGGATGAAAGCATGAACATCACTGGGGGAAAAGTGTAAGGAGGTTTTAATCAACTGTCATCCCACATATTCTCTGTCCAGGGGGGTGTCCAGGCCACCCCTTATATCACATTTGAACAGCTTCCTCCTAGGTTTAGGGGTTGATCTGTCAAAAGGTCTGAAAATCATGTTGGTCTGGGGGGGGGGGGTCCTGTCTGACATCTGGGTCTTCATCCTCACCAGAACTCACTGCGCAGTGGGACTGCTCTGAGTCCACCAGCTCTTCTCCTTCAGGCTGTACCGGAGGTGGAACAGGCTCAGAATGAGGAACTGAGTTTGTAGTTTCCAAAATTGGAGCTGGGTCTGCTAGCAGGGCAGGGCTACAGGGCTCAGCGCTCACTGACGCAAATGGCTGTGCGCCATCACCCGTAACAGGATAGAAGGAGACAACAGGGTGTCCCAGAACCCCCAATCGGGAAGCGGGCTCTGTGGCATTCACTAGAGAAATGTTGGGTAAGGCAGAATGAGGAGAGGGAGCGCTCACAAACAAACCAGGAGCCAGCTGGGCAGAACAATCCTGAGGAGCAGTAATTACAGGAGGTGACACAAGAACAGAATCAGAATGCAAAGAACTTACCCTGTGTGCATCTCCTGTGCCATTCCCCATATTTGGATTTGTGTCCATCGAAGATAATGCCTCTCCCTTTGCCACAGTGTCGGGTGTAGTGCTAGGTCCCACATCAGCTCTGCAAAAATCAATCGCTGGATCAAGTACCCAAATCCCCACCACATCCAACTTCTAACCTGCATTCATCAGTGCTGTTTCAGGTGTCCAGTCTGCCTGCATTCCCTCGAGGGTGCAAACATCAAAAACCACCTTAATGCCATCCCGTACAAAAAGTCCCTTGGATGTACCAGCAGACCTGGATGGAACAGACTTCCATTTTGATTTCAAAGCCAGTTTTTTCTCCACTTCACATTTTTTAGAGTCTGTCTTTTTTATATCGTTCTTCTCTTCTTCAAACCCATGTCATCATCCATCGCTACGTCCTGAGCCCCTCGGTGAAGTGGCTCACAGCTAGTGTCCTCCAACAGTTGCTCCGCTAAAGCAACTGCAGTCTCTGCACACTCCATATCCAAAGGTATGTTCACAGGCATGCAGTCCGTTTCCATAGGCAGACCCACAACAGCAGAGCTAAATTGGTGAGCACAACATGTGCTTGCAGAGTGTACAAGTAAAGCAACGGCAGTAGGGGGAGAGCAGCTCTCCAACTCACCGCATCTCTGTCTCACACAGCAGCATCTGGCTCCTCCACGGCAGGGAACAGGCCAACAGTGCCCTCTGCCCCAGAGTAGGGGTATTTCTTCTGTGTCCTGGCCAAATTTCCCACTTTCACAAAAAAATACCACCAACAGCTTAATCTGGTTAAGTTTCAGTTGGTTACCATCTGTATCCCCCCCTCCCTTCCAGTCACCTCTAAAAACAGACTTCTGGGCTCAGTGGGCCTACTGGGTCAACAAAATTCAATAAATAAATAAATAAATAGACACTGTTCCACTTAGGAGACTCATAAACAAGCTAGGCAGCCTGGGAGTGAGTCCTAAGGTGGTTAACTGGGTAAGAAACTGGTTGGGAGAATAGGCGACAGAGGGTGGTGGTAAATGGAGTTCACTTCGAGGAAGGGAGTGTGACTAGTGGGGGGCTGCAAGGATCAGTACTGGGACTAGTCCTCTTTAATGTCATTATTAGCGACATTGCAGAGGGATTTGAATGGAAGGTATGCCTTTTTGCACATGACACAAAGATCTGCAACAGGGTAGACACTCTGTGGGGTTGGAATAAAATGAAGAGGGATCTAGATAAGCTTCAGGAGTGGTCAGGAACATGGCAACTGAATTTCAATGCAGAGAAGTACAAAAACATGCACTTGGGGCACTGGAACCCAGGGGCAGAGTACAAGATGGGGGAGTGGTACTGACAACCTCCACACAGGAAAGAGACATGGGGTAATCATATCTTATGACCTAAAGGTGGCCAAACAGCATAACAAGGCAGTGGGGACAGCCAGTGAGATACTAGGGTGCATACAGAGGGGAATCACCAGCAGAAAGAAGGAGGTGGTGTTACCAGTGTACAGATCATTGGCGAAACCTCATCTAGAGTGCTGTGTCCAGTTCTGGAGACCACATTTCCAGAAGGACATAGACAGAATAGAGGCAGTCCAGAGGAGGGCAACTAAAATGGTGCGGGGATCTGCACCAAAAGCCCTATGTGGAGAGACCAACAGACCTCAATATGTACACCCTGGAGGAAAGGAGGGAGAGCATGGATATAGCAAAGACTTTCAAATACATCACAGATAGAAATAAGGTACAGGAGGGTAGCACTTTTCAGAGAAAATGATGTTCAAGAACAAGGGATCATGCTATAAAACTGAAGGGGGCTGACTCGGGGAAAGGGTTGAAAATACTTTTTCACAGAAAGGGTGGTGGATGCATGGAACAGCCTCCCAGAGGTGGTGGTGGGGACAAACACTATGAGGGAATTCAAGAACGGATGGGATAGGCACAAGGGAACCTTAGCAGGTAGAAAAGGGAGGATAAAAGACAGAGATCAGTAGAATCTGCAGTATTACAGTAGGTAGGAAAAATGAGCAGACTAGATGGACCAAGTGGTCCTTATCTGCCATCAGAATCTATGCTTCTAGGCTTTTATCCCACACTGGATGTTTGTTAACAGAATGGAAAACCTAGGTATAACCGATTTAGAAATACAATTGATGAGAAACTGTCTGCAGGGTAGGAAGCAGAGTTACAGAAAATTACAATCTGCCCTCATGGAAACTAGTGACTACTGGTATTCTAAAGGGGTCTGTACTGGGGCCAACACTTTCAATGTATTTAGAATTGCCCTGGAGTTAGCACCAGTAGCTGGGCTGCAACGTTTGCCAATGACAACAAAAATGGGAAGACTAGTTACATCCCCGGAAGATATAGATATATGAGATGCAGAGACCTGGTCAGGCTATAGACATCTACAGTGATGGAACTACTAGAGCCTGTAATTAGGGAAAGGGTAGTGGAGTAACTGGAGGCCAGTGGCCTGCAGGATTCCAGCCAGCCCAGATTTACCAGTGGGAAATTGTGCCACATGAACCTGGCTGAATTCTCTGATTGGGTGACAAAGGTCATGGACTTTTTTCGTGAATAACATTTTACTGAATTTTAACAAATAAATAGCCCAATAAGTGAAATTTTTTGTTAACAGAACATCTTGTCTAATCATACATACTAAATTTAGGTCACACTTAAAAAGAAGAGAATATCTTTTAGTTCATTGAGCACGGTACTTAAGACTTTAGATTAGTATTTCCATTCAGTACTTCTAAGTTAAGTATTAATTTAACAGTTCTCATCCCCATGCTAAATCTTAAATAATTCCCCTTCTGTGAACTCAGCTGTAGTATCCCTCAGATTTTTTCTGTTATATGGTTTCAGTAAATGGACTTGTTCTTTTTAGACTGTTTAAATAGATATTTTATGGGCACGCATTTCTAAAAGTTTAACTAGTTTGCTTATCAGAACTGTACGTTAGCAAGAATAACATTTATCTAGTTTCCTTCCTCCTAATTATGTACTACCCTATCTTAAATCAATCATATAACCCTAATTTGGATTCAAATTTGTGCAGCGGACCACAAATTCCGTGAGACAGTTTCTCAACCTTCAAAGCCTCAATCATTTTGCTTTTCCATTCATGTAGTGTAGAAGTTCTCTCCTCTGTCCATTGTCTTAGAATTACAACCTTTGCTGAGATTGATATCATGGTAATTGCATTTACAGTATGGTGGCCTAATATTAGTTGTTCATCAAAATGACCTACTATACAAGTCTCTGCATTAAGATTATCATGTATAACATGCAGTTCTTTCAAAAATATTCTTTGATACCCACCCAAAACTCATGAATTTTTGAGCAGCTTCAACAATTGTGAATTAAGTCACCCTTTTCCCAGTGCACGCGACAAAGGCTGTGTATAAGGGTCATGCAGTGATGTCATAGAAACATTGACAATGACAGCACAAATAGAAACATAGAAACACAGACTTTGACGGCAGATAAGGACCGCTAGGCCCATCTAGTCTGCCCATTTCCCTACCTACAGGATAGGCCGCAGATCCTAGTTAACCAACAGCCTATTTCTTCCTACCCCCCACAAGAATTGCCTTATGTCTGTCCCATGCATTCTTGAATTCTCCAACAGTTTTAGACCCCACAACCTCCTCAGGAAGGCTGTTCCATGCATCCACTACCCTCTCTGTGAAATAATACTTCCTCACATTGCCCCTGAACCGCCCTCCTTCTATCTTTAAATTGTGTCCCCTTGTTCTTGCAAGTCTCTTTTTCTGAAAAATGTACCCTCTTGGACTTCGTTGATTCCACTGAGGTACTTAAAAGTTTCTATCCCTTCTCTCCCTTCTTTCCTCAAGGGTATACATATTAAGCTCCTTTAGTCTCTCCTCATACGGCTTCTCTTGCAGACCCTGCACCATTTTAGTTGCCCTCCTATGGACTGCCTCTATCCTGTCTATGTCCTTGCGGAGATGGGGTCTCCAGAACTGGACACAGTACTCCAGATGGGGTCTCACCAACTGTCTGTACAGAGGGATAACAACTTCCTGTTTTCTGCTGCTGATGCCTCTCCCTATGCATCCCAGTATACCCCCAGCCCTCCCTACTGCCTTCTCACATTGCTTGCTAACCTTAAGGTCATCTGATATGATTACCCCAGGTCCCTTTCCTTTTTGTTGTTGTTACTACCTCCCCACCCATTGTGTATTCTTCCCTGGGTTCTTGTTTCCCAGGTGCATTATTTTGCACTTCTTGCATTTGAATCCTAGCTGCCATACTTCTGACCATTCCTCCAACCTTGCCAAGTCCCTTTTCATCCTTTCCACGCCTCCTTGTGTATCAACCCTGTTGCAGATTTTTGTGTCATCTGCAAAAAGGCATACTTTTCCTTCCAGTCCCTCTGCAATGTCACTGATGAAGACATTAAAAAGGATTGGACCCAATACTGAACCCTGCGGTACCCCACTAGTAACCCCTCTTTCTTCAGAATGGACTCCATTTACAATTACCTTCTGTGTCCTGTTGTCCAGCCAATGTTTACCAAGCTACCACCCTGGGTCCCACTCCCAGGCTGGTTAATTTGACTATTAATCTTTGTGTGGGACTGTGTCAAATGCCTTGCTAAAGTCTAGGTAGGCCATGTCCACAGCCCTCCCTGGTCTACTACTTTTGGTCACCCAGTCAAAGAAATCTATTAGATTTGCCTGACATGACCTTCCCGCGCAGAACCCATGCTGCCTTGGGTCCTGTGCTGCACTGGCCTCTAGGTACTCGATTCTTTCCTTCAGAAGTGACTCCATCACTTTCTCACCACAGAGGTCAGACTGACAGGTCTGTAGTTTCCTGCCCTGTCTTGGACCCACTTTGTGAAGGGGAATCACATCCACCTTCCTCCAGTCCTCGGGTATCACACCATCCTCCCATGATTTATTAAAAGAGTAGCCAGTGGTTTCACTAGTTCCTCCCTTAATTCTTTTAGAATTCTGGGTGAATTCCATCAGGACCCATTGCTTTGTCCACCTTCAGTTTTAGGAGTTCTTGCAGAACCCTTTCTTCTGTGAAAGGACTGGGATCAACCCCCATCCAGAGTGCTTCTGTTAATTGGATTAGGCACTTCCCCCTCCTCTTTTGTGAATACTGAGCAGAAATATTTGTTCAATATTCCTGCTTTTTCACTGTCCCCCTCTGCCCACCCACTGTTCATTCTATGCAGCCTCACTATCCCTCCCTTTGTCTTTCTATGCTCGCTGATGTACCTATAAAAGGTTTTATCCCCCTTCTTAACTGAGTTGGCTATCTTTTCCTCAGTTCGGGCCTTTGCTATTCTGACTTCTCTCCCTGCTTCCTTCTGCCTTAACTGGTACAGCTCTCTGTCCTGCTCCTTCTGTGTTTCCTTATATTTCCGGAATGCTATCTTTTTCTTCCTGACTTTCACAGCCACCTCTTTTGAGAAACATAGTGGCTTTTTCTTTCATTTTGATTTGTTCATTTGCTTCACACAAAGGCTTGTTGCCTCTGTGATGGCAGTTTTGATAATTCCCCATTGTTGCTCTACACCTCCTTCTAGCCCGTTTGCTAGTGCTTTTCTGAGGCACTCTCCCATCTTGCCAAAGTCAGCCCTCCTAAAGTCCAGTACCCTCACTTTTGTATGGCTTGACTCTGTAGCTGAGTTTAACGTGAACCACACTGTTTGTTGGTCACTTGTCCCCAGATGGCAACCCACTTCTAGATCTGAGATCCTCTCACTGCCCCGCTTGAGATACGAGGTCTAAGATTGCTCCTCACGAATGGGTTCCAAAACTAGCTGTCTAATGCCTGCCACCTGTAGGGCATCAAGAATGGCCCTGCTCTTGGATGTGGCTGCAGCAAATGTGCTCCAGTTAACATCTGGCATATTCAGGTCTCCCATCAACAGTATCTCCCCTTTCTCTGCCATTCTAAGAATGCCTTCCATCATATCCTTGTCCATTCCTTCCCCCTGACATGGGGGTCTGTACACAACCCCTGTGCGGATTGTGGTGCCCTTTCCAGTCTCCAAGGTGACCCACAGTGCCTCCCTCTCTCCCTGTTTACTCTTTAGTTCAGTTGCTTTTATCCCTTCCTTACATAGAGAGCTACTCCTCCCCTCTTCTCCCTGCCTGTCTCTCCTGTAGGTTATGTACTCTGGTATGTTAACATCCCAGTCATGGTTCTCTGTGTACCATGTTTCTGTGACTTCTACGATATCCAGGCATCCCCTTCCATTAAGGCCATCAGCTCAGGGAGCTTGTTGCCCAGACTACGGCATTGGTACTCATTACCCTCCATTTCCTGATGGCCTTACTCCCTTTGCCCCATCCCTGTCCTTCTTGCCTTGTCACTTTCTCCATTTACCCCTGCCCTTCTCCCTATCGACACCTCTATGTTGGTGTTTGTCAGATACACCGTGATTATTTGGGGGGCTGGGATTTTCTTGCCTTCCAGTGCCTCCCCTTGGCTAGTTTAAAAGCTTGCCAATGAAGCATTTAAACCTATCACCTAGGATCCTGGTTCCCCTCCCGACAGATGCAGCCCATCATGCCAGTATAGGCTTGCATCACTCCAGGTGGACCCCCAGTCCCCAATGAAGCCAAATCCCTGAGCTCCACACCAGTTTTTCAACCACTGATTGAATCCCATGGTGCGGAACACCCTAGCCTCTCCTATGCCATAGATGGGTAGCACCTCCGAGAAGGTTACCGTGCATGCTACTTGACTAAGACCCCTCCCCAATTCCACAAACTCTTCCTGCACTTCTCTAATCCCTTTCTTAGCCAGGTCATTTGTCCCTAGGTGGACAATGACATCCAGCTCCCTCCCCTGTGCAGCTGCTCCGGCAATCCTGAGGATTTGCTTCCTGTCCCTGCAAGCCATGGCGCCAGGCAGGCACCTTACCTCCCTCTCCCCTTCCTCCCCCAGTTCTACCTTCCTAACAATGGAGTCCCCCACCAGGAGTTGTTTCCTTCCCCTGCAGGGTCCCCTGCCACCCTCCTGTGGGTCTCCTTTGTGGAGGTTCCCAGCATCCTCCTTGGTCTCCACTGTGGGTGCCTCATAGAGGAACCACACTTTGCCAGAATGGCATAGGAATTGTGGAGATACAGTGGGAGGGATGCGCTCTGTTCCACCACCCTCACCCCTCCCTGAGCCCACTGTGGTCCAACCGCCCTCCTTCTTGGCAACCTCTGAGGCAACGGCAGTGGCACTGGTGGTCCCTGGATGGAAGAGGAGGTCCCACAAATCCTGGCCAACTCAGCCTGGAGATGAGCAACCTCCTCCCTCAGCCCAGAGAGGTGCCTGTAGATGGGACAACACCGCATCCTCCAGAACATCTCCTGGAAGACTGCTGCTCCACAGCCACTGCACCACTCCAATCATGTCTTATTTCTGGCCCCTTAACTGTTTGCAATCCTTACTCTTTCCTCTGTTTGTTTTTTCTCTCTCTCCTTACTTGCTGCCTGTGTGCCCTTTAAGCTCCTGATTGTCCTGTTCTGAGACAAGAATATCCTATATTTCTAGTAGACCACTTACTTGCTCAGAGGCAGACCTCCAGCAGCTAGAGGGGCCGGAGAGCTACTCTTGCCCTTCTAGGATGGTGGGTCCTTGGTGGTTCTGTGATCACTCACTTCCTGCCCCTAAACAGGAAGTTCCTGTTGTCAGTCAAATTCTGTGCCTATAAAAATAGAACTAGCTTTGGGTGGGGGGTGGAGCGAAGGGAAGGAGGGCAATATAGTCCCAGCAGAGAAGTTCAGTCACACAGCAGTCCTTTCTCCTGGTGTCTTCTGCCAAGCTAGACCATTGGTTCATCCAGTCTGTCCATAAAATCCCAACAAACCCATGAACTATTGTCAATACAGGGTTCTAACCCACACTATGCACCCCCACGCTCCCTGCCCTAACACTACCACCCTGAACAACAACTAAGCCCTTCACTCTGTTCTAGCCCACGTTTGAAACCATTGATAGGTCTGGTGCCTACCACATCAGCTGGCCACTGTTCCATGTTCCACCACCCTACCTGTAAAATAAAGCTTTCTCAAGTCCCTCTTGAACCTCCCACCCATCAGTTTCTACTTGTGCCCATTTTCTTGATTCACTACTCATGATTAATAGTTCCTCAAGGTTTACCTTATTCATTCCTTTCAGGAACTACACACCCCAGCATCCTGTTTGCCTTACTGTAGGCCTTATTACACTAACTTGATTGTTTTAGGGAGTCACTGATGATGACCCCGAGATCTCTTTCCTCAGAGGTCGTGCCCAGCTTTAGCACCCCCCCATTCCAGTACTCTGTCCTGTGGTTCTTGTTCCCTGTGTGCATCACACTGCACATTTTGGCATTGTACTGCAACAGCCAACCACCTGACCATCTCTTTAGCCTTTGCAAGTTTCTCTGCATCTCCCTAGCCCCCTCCTCATGGTCTACCCTGCCACAGAACTTGGTGTCATCTGCGAAGAGACACATGTTGTCCTGGATTCCTTCTACCGTGTCACTGATGAACACGTTGAAAAGGACTGGACACAGGACTGATCTTTGTGGCATCACACTGGTGACCGTCCTCTCTTCCAGTTTGACTCAGTTAACCACAGTCGCTCCCCCTCCCTACCTATCCATACCAGGAGGCTAGCCTGAATCCTGATATGTGAGAAGTGTAGTATCCAGCACAGGGCTCCGATTTCTGTACGCATTCTTTTTGATGAGTGATGACAAGGCAGTTTGACAAGAGACCCGTGTCAGGGCATTCATCACAGTGGGGCAACCTGACACAACTCCTACCCCAAACTGCATGATAGTGTATGGGAGAGTGTTATTGATGATAGAATTCAGTTAGTGGAATAACCCTGTTGTGCTGCAGTAGCTATGTCACGATGTTATTGTGCTGCAGTAGCTACGTCATGATGTTGTGCTGCAGTAGTTATGTCACGATGTTGTGCCGCATTAGCTACATCACGATGTTGTGTTGTAGTAGCGACGTCACAGTGTTGTTGTGTTGCAGTAGTTACGTTACAATGTTGTTGTGCTGCTGTAGATAGGTTATGATGTTGTACTGCCACAATGTTGTACTGCATTAGCTACGTCATGATGTTGTTGTGCTGCAGTAGCTATGTCACAATGTTGTGCTGCAGTAGCTACATCACTATTGCAGCACAACAAGACAGAACATCTTCATGCAGGCACAATGGAGTGGCCACGGCAGTAAGAGTTGGCCCTGAAAGTGAGCGGCACTGTAAAAAATTGCCACAGCCCGCAGCACAGTAAGGAAATTAAAGTACTGGGGGGACCTTTTTTTTGGACACAGGATGTTAACAACGGTTGCCCCTACATTATAAAAGATTGTGTATGAGCAACCATACACATGTAATACCCCAAAGTGTGGGAGGTCCCCCAGCAGGTCCCAAGTGCCCCAGAAAAGTGCTCCAAGAGGTGCCCCTGTGAATTTAGATGGCAGAGTGGGGGTAATTGTAGTGATAGGACCCCCCCGAAAGGGAAAATGCACACCTGCAGTCTAAAATTATTTTTTTTCCTTTTCTGCAGTATGCCCAGCTATGGCACGAGCCTGTGCAAGCCAAAGTCCAGCTCGTGCTGGGCAGCTGCTTGCCTCCCTGGTCGCTAGAGACTCAATGTCCCAAAAGCCATGGAGGGTTCTCAAAGTGGCCAATAATGGCCATGTAGTTGTTCAGTTTTGGCCAGCAAGAAGGGTTGTTGGGGAGTGCTTTCGGGTACTCTGAGAAGAACAGAAAAGACAAGTGTCGTGGCCAAGAGGGAGAGAGAGGATGCAGAGAGGTAAAAGTAGAAAGGTAGTTGTACCTAGTCTTCCTCTCGTTCCCCCATAGTGTTTGCAGTCCATAGTTGTGGCAGTCCTGGTGTCAGCGGCCCAGTATTGCAGTGGTCTGTTGTTCAGCAGTCGGCTGATCATGGTGTGGGCTCAGTTTACCACTGTGTTTTGTTTTAAAATAAAATAAAAGTCACGTTTCAGCCCCTTGTTGGCGGCACCCACAAATGGGGTCGCATCCTCCTGAAGTGAGAGTCAAACATTGGGCCAGTAGGGAGTGTCGGGGTGGAGCATCAGGCACAACAAGGCCCATAAGAGGACCGCCAGCCTGCCTGAAGCCAGCACCAGCTGAAGCAGCACATCTCCTCCCACCTCCTCCTCTTAACTTTCCCTGGGCTGGGGAGGTGAGTCAGCAGCAGCACCAATGGGCAGGTGCAGACCACCTGAACTGTTAAATAAACATAAAAAAAAAAAAAAAAAAAAAAGAATTTGCCTTGCATGCACTAAATTGCCCTTTCTCCTTGAATTTGCCTCATTTGTTCCAAAGACTGTTGGATTAACTCAGAACTTGCCCTGCTTGATAAGAACTGCCCTGCATGCCATTGAACTGCCTGCTTATTCATGAATTTATCTGCCTAATGTCTATCTTCTTATATGATTATTGCTCAACTAAAGACTGTCACTAACAGTGACCACCCAGAGACTGTGATAGCCATCCTCTTTTGGACAAGTTGGGGTTGATCGCCAGCATAGCAATAGTGTAGATAGCTCCCTGTAACTTGCTTTTTCTTCCAGATCTTCAGGCCAACCCCTCCTGACAGTGAGCTAGGTAGTGCAGGGAACTGCACCAGTTCACAGATAGGGATCCGCTGCCCAGTGGTTTGAGGTTTTTATTGCAGGTATCCAGCCTTCCAGATGTTCTTCAGCAGAAGCGTTTCAGTTCTTCACATTTTCCTGGGTCAGTGGTGATGGGCCTGAGGTGTTCTCATTCTACACTTCTTCAGTTCTTCCAGTTTCCTGGGACAGTGGTGACAGCCCAGAGGTGTTCTTGTGCTACAGATCTTCAGTTCTTCAAATCTTCACACCAGTTTTTCCCAGTTTCCTGGGGCAGTGGTGATGGCCCGGAGTTGTTCTTGTTCTGCGGTTCTCCAGTCGGTCTGGATTTTGATTTCAAGTCTTTTTCCCGGGTTAGTGGAGACAGCCCAGAAGCCTTCAGTTTGGAGCACCTCTTTGGAATACAAGTGTATTTTGTTCTTATCGCTGTGTCTGTCAATGACCAGTGGCCAAGTGTTTACGTCACCTGCTCTACAAGCCAGCCAACAGAAGCACGTGCAGAGGATTCCTTATTGTGCATCCCGCTGCTATTCATGGCACTCAACGAATCCGAATGTACTCTGTGGTGGAAACTGGGTAGACATCATGTATTGGAGTTTTACAGTCTTACAAACAGATCCATTTAGCAACCATAGGAGTATTTGTGTTTTAGAATTTTGCAAATTGATCCATAAGTAAAAATGGTAGTATTAGTACTTAGAGTATAAGATCCTTTAGAGTTATAGTAAAAAATAAAAGTGGAATTGAGTGTTGTTGCACCCTTTTCTCCTGATCCAAGTTCTGTGGTCAGTTGCTTAATAAATTGGTACTTCTCATGAGTTGTGCTTCCTGCCTCTCCATTTTGGTGAAAGTAACATCACGTAACCAAATAGGAAAATAACGCCCTTACCACCTGGTTGGTTTATCTCTCTTTAATTCAAAACACTCTTCTTTATATCTAATTATTAATTCTCAGCTCACTTCACACACAAACAAGGCCGTTTTTAAATCTACGCTCTTGAGATCTGTTGTTACCATGGTAACCTCTTGATTGAAAAACAGCCTTGTTGTGTATGACTGGTCATACACAATCCTGTATTTTGTCACTCACACTTAGCATGGCATATGGAAACAGCCATCTTGTGCTCGATAGAGTGCTTATACTCCCCCTGTGTAATGGTAACAGGTAGCATCAAGCTAGCCTAGTTTGGGCAATTAGAGCAGGGGGAGTGAAGGATGGAACACACACATGGACATGCCCCCTGAAGACTCGCCAGTGGATTTTTTTAAAAGTTCAGCAGTCACTCTGGGAACCACAAGGAAGCAACAGGAGTATACTGGTTGGGAGTGGAGTCCCCTCCCCCCCAAGGATGCAGAGCAGAGGGACAGAGGTTGGGGAGCAACACAATGCAGCATGCCATGTCTCCTAAGATTCATTCTGGTAAGGGAAGGGGCAAGGGAGGGCATGGGTTAGGGTAGGGAAAGGATTTATGATGGGCGGTGTTACTTAGACCAGCTACAACCTGATTCTACCTGGTAGACGTTTTTCAGGTTTTACCCATAAAGTTTCCAAGGCAGAACTTTCAGAGGTTCACACAGCTCTATGAGCTGACCCAAAAATACCCAGTTTATCATCACTTATGAGGAACTAGACTTTCATAACTCATAGAAACATAACATAGAAACACAGAACATTTTTTTGTGAAGTCTTTTTCTAGCACTGGGGGATTGGGGCATCTCTCAGGAGTACTCACTCAGCCACGGGCTCTGCTCCCTGCCTGAAACCACCATCCTCCTGGAGTACAATTGCTGACCTCACCCTTTCCAGACCCCCGGATCCATCCAGCCCCCCTGAATCACCACCCAGGAAGGGCCCACCCTACCTGGTGGCCTTTCTTTAATTAGAGGGATGGTCCTAGGTCAGGTTGAGGGGCTCGGGAGAGTTGGTGGATGGATGGTCTGGCATCAGGATGTGAGTGTTGGCTTCTGGGGTCTCAGTCGCCTCCCCAAATCCTTTGGGGTTTTTCCTTTATTGGTGCCCCCTGGAGCACAAATGTGCAATGATGTCTGCGCACCAATGTGCCAAAGTCCACCGCCGCCCCACTCCTTGTTATGGCACCACTCTTGCAGGGCCCCGATCTCCATCAGGGGCAGCTGAGGAGCGGTGCAAGCCCCATTACCCACCAAGAAGGGGAGAGCAGTCCTCCAGATGCTCAATCCCCTCCCTCCCCTGCTGACCCCCGATGGCCCGAGTCCATTCCTGAACCTGGGTCGCCAGCATGGTGCGAGGTGTGGTGTCCATCGCCTCAAACCTCAGTGCTACTGGGCCAGCACGACACACAGAACATAGCAAAAGAGAAATTGACAGCAGATAAAGACTGCTTGGCCCACCTAGTCTGCTCATTTTCCCTATCTTCTGTAATACAGCAGACCCTACTTGTTCTCTGGCTTTATTCACCCTCTCCTGACCACTGAAGTTCCCTTATGCCTATCCAACACATTTTTGAATTCCTCTACTGTGTTTGCCCCCACCACCTCCGCTGTGAGGCTGTTCCATGCATTCACCACCCCTTCTGTGAAGAAGTACTTTTTCATGTTCCCCCCGAGTCTACCCCCTCCCGCTTCTTGCACATCTTTTTCTCCGAAAAATTCTTCGCTCTTGTACCATATTTATACCCATGAGGTATTTGAAAGTCTCTATCATATCCCCCCTTCCTCTCCCCTGGTGTACATATTGAAGTTCTTAGTCTCTCCTCATAGGGCTTTTGGTGTAGACCCTGCATCATTTTTAGTTTCCCTCCTCTATACTGACTCTACTCTATCTATGTCCTTCCAGAGCTGAGGCCTCCAGAACTAGGTACAGTACTCTAGATGAGGTCTCACCGGTGATTTGTACAGCAGCATCACCACCTCCTTCCTTCCTTCCTTCTGCTGGTGATACCCTTCCCTATGCACCCCAGCATCCCACTCACTCTCCCCACTGCCTTGTCACACTGCTTGGCCACTTTTAGGTCATCAGATATGATTACTCTCGGGTCCCTTTCCTGTTTGGTGATTGTCAGTACTTCTTCCCCATCTTGTACTCTGCCCCTGGGTTTCTGTGCCACAAGAGCATGATTTCACACTTCTTCGCACTGAATCTCAGTTTCACACTCTTGACCACTCCCTCAAGCTTACCTAGATCTCCTCCTTTATTTTCACCCCCCACCCCACCCGGCAGAGTGTCAACCCTGCTGCAGATCTGTGTCATCTGCAAAAAGGCATAACCTTGCCTTCTAACTCCTCTGCAATATCAATAATAAAGACATTAAAGAGGACTGCCCAGACCCAGTGCTGATCCTTGTGGCACCCCGCTGGTCACCCTCCCCACTCTGAAGTGAACTCCATTTACCACCACCCTCTGTCACCTGTCCCTCAGCCAATTACTAACTTATTTTACCACTTTAGGACCCCCTCCCAGGCTGCCCAGCTTTATTATGAGTCTCCTAAGAGGAACAGCGGCGAAGGCCTTACTGAAATCTAGGTAGGCCACATTCGCTGCGCCACCCTTATCTAATTCCCTGGTCACCCAGTCAAAGAAATCTACAGATTTGTCTGACATGATCTCCCCCCAGTGAATCCACACTGCCTCAAATCCTGTAGGCTGCTGGATCCACAATCCTTTTCGGTAGTGATTCCATTAACTTCCCCACCACCAAAGTCAGGCTGACTGGCCTGTAGTTGCCAGCCTCCTCCTTGCTCCCACTTTTGTGAAGTGGGAGTACGTCTGCCCTCCTCCAGTCCTCTGGAACCACTTCTGTCTTCAGCGAGTGGTTGAACACTACTACCACTGGTGCAGCCAGCACCTCTCTAATATCAAGGAAACAGAATGTTATGGCACTTACCCAGGGCATAAGTGTCCAAAAAATGAAGAGTCCAAAGTCTGAAGTTACAGACAACTATCTTCGCTTATTTTGCTAAACATAATAGTTTCTGGCGGTAACTCACACCAGAGATCTGATGTTTTAACTCTAATGAGTCTTTATCAAAGACTGAAGAAAACTCGTTAGAGTCAAAATAGCAGATCTCTGGTGTGGGTTCCCTCACCCAGGAGGACTGTATGTTGTGGACACTTATGCCCTGGGTAAGTACCGTGACTTTCTGTTTCCTCAATTCAGTGGTTGTCACAGAGCACCCCAGGTCACCTTGGTGCAGCTCTTTTGTGGTCTACCTCTCTAATATCCTTGGATGGATCCCATCTGGCCCATTGCCTTGTCCACTTTCAGTTTCATGAGTCCTTTCAGGACTCTCTCCTCTGTAAATGGACTGGTGTCCACCCCCCTTCCCTTGATGTTGCTGTTGCTTATCTGTGGTCCCTCACCTTCCCCTTCCTCTGTGAATACGGAGTGAACATATCTGTTCAGAATGTCTGCCTTTTCCTGGTTCCCCTTCATACACCCCCCTCTCCCTCCTTAGTCTTACAACCCTTCCCCCGACCGTTCTCCGTTCGCTAATGCAACAGCACCTTGACTCACCTTTGGCTGTTCCAGGGCCCTTGAGTTCCTCACAGCAATTGCCTTCGAGGGGGACGGCCTGGGTTAGGGTAGACAGGCACAGAGTGGCACGATGCCTCCACCTGAGGAAGTGGCAGGGAATACCTGTAGGCAAATGGCAGGTTACCACCCTCCAGGAAAATATATTAGCTGCCCCCCAAACAGTTCCTCACACACAATGAAAATATCCCCTTGTTTACAGAAACACTCTGTAGCAGCAATTGACATGAACAACAGCAGCAGTTTATTGTAAGGGAAGGGGAAAAGGGGAGGTTAACAGATAACACAATAATAACTACTGTAGCTAACACTTCTGCCCTAAACAATTCCCACCTCCCACCTACAGGTGCACCTGTCTTTCCCTTGGCAGCTGCCCAGAAAGTCTATACAGTCTTTTCGGTGGGTACCTTACTGTGTTGCAGAAATTGCTGTGGGGATCTTTCGTTGGGGCCCAAACGTTAAATTCACAGGGCAGGATTCACAAAGAAGATGCACTCAGTGCATCTCAGCTGCCCCGGTGCAGGGGAGATGCACTGAGTGCAAACTGGGTGATTCACAGAGGAGGCGCAGGGAGATGCCCCCAGCGCATCCCTTCTGTGAATAGCACAGGTGCGCCCAGCCCAGGATGCCCCGGAACATCTCAGGCTGTGAACCCATTGGGGCAGGGCATCTCAGGATGCCCTGTGCCCAAAAACACGACTCACAGCCAGGGGCATGCAAATGAGGCCATTAGGCATGCATGGCGCAATGGGGCCATTAGCATGCCATTATAGCCCCATTTGCATTGCACCTTCAGGGATGCCCCAGCAGAATGTGCCGACCTGAAGCCACTCTCTGGCCCGACCCCATCCTGAGAAAAAGCCAGCCTGGTGTGGTAGTACCATCAAGACAAGCATGCCCCCTGCCCCAAGCCCCCATAAGCAGCCACTCGCAGGTGGTAACGTTAGCTGAAGAACACCCCATCCCTGCCCCATGCCCCCATAGTCAGCTGCTGCTGGTGACTGCACAGTTAGATGCAGAACCCCTCCCAGCCCCAAGCTCCCCATACACGCCTTGCGGCAGTAGGCAGGTAAAAGAGATACCCTGACCCATACGCACCATGGAAGGGACGGCCCACCCCTCAAATGCCCATCAGACCCCCCACCCAGGCATCCCTAACCCACCCCACTCCCCACCCTGGCAGGGGTCCCACTGTCGGCGGGCAACTCAACCCACCCGCATACCACCACGGCCGTCTGCCGACAGTGCTGACATCACCCCCTCCTATGGTGCTTTACTGTCAGATGTCCCAGATCCCCTCGCCAGCTTTGGCTGAAGGCGTGGGAACCCACGTCCTCCCCTGGTGGGAGAACACCAAACATGTCTCATGGTACAGGGCCCCCTGATGCTCCATTTCCCCTAGCTTCCATCAGAGACGTGCCAGTCCCTGCATCCATTCCCACACCTGGTCCCATCACCACTATCCAGTACAAACAGCCTAGAAAACCTTATGTGTATCAAATGGCCTGAACCCAGTCCTGGCATCCGCTGATTCTAGATGCAGTATAAGGTCAGCTCATGGCTTGAACTCTGTTCATTTGACTGTTGACAAGGATGTCAGCAGAAACAAACAATGGAGATATATGACTCCATTACGTCAGGACCATACTGTGAAGTGGACAGGACACTGGAACGACACATGTACGTAGTGTGACACTCTACTCAAGCCACATTCATCTCTCACCCTTGCAATTGAGTGGGTGGGTGATCAACTGTCAGTCCGAGGGCCAAAGGCTTGCATGCCATTCCTCCAGCATCCCCAGATATGTGTTGGAAATGGTGATGGCCAGTGTGGCTGTGGCCGAGTACAGTTATGTACTGTTGAGGATGAGAGTCATTATTTCCCAGAGCCTAGCCTGAGTACTGTCGTTACTCTGTTTACAGTCTAGTTCACTTTGGGGATGGTTATGGGATTTGATTCCAGCTGATGCAACATTCACATTTCTTTCTTGCTGGAAGCATCACTTTATAGTATTATCAGACACAGTAACATGGCTATGTAGGTGGAACACCGTAGAACTACGCTGAATATACTGCAGACATCATACAACCTGAGGCACAGCTTACTTGTTGTTTAAATACATGGCACAGACAGCTGGCAGAAGCATACTGTACTTGTTTTCCTAAGGGCTGCCGGAAGCATCAGACCTGGCACACATTCTTGGAAGCAGGAACACCCTTTTGTCATGCACATGAGCAAGTATCTATTGTGCTGCATGGGAGAGAGGGACCGGCAAGCGGGCCTCTTGGTAACACAGACAGAGAGCGGCTGCCTACGGGGGGCAGGGGGGTGGGGTGGGGGGCACTGGACTGCCAGGGTGGCCAAGCTGCCGTGTTTCTGCCTGCAGTACGGCAGCCTGCCTATGGGTGACCACCTACTTAAGTCTAGATTTTCTAGACTTATTTTCTGTGGTGCATCCTCGGCTTGCCCTGAGGTTGTGCCACAGAATAGGGCTGTGAATGGGGTTGCGCTCGCTGTGCATGAGCCGCCCCATCACAGCCCTACGGATCGCCGCGCGGTATTGCTGGTGGTGTGGCACATCTGTGGATGCGCTGGTGCATTGGGGTTGTGCTGGTGCATTGGTCCCCTGCCAGAATCACATTTGGGCACATTTCGGAGATACCCCGGCACACCTCGGATGTGCCAGGCGCATCCCTTTTGTGAATCCTGCCCGTAAAGTTTAACTGTAACTTTTAGAGCTGGGCACAGTTTTCTTTCATAGTCCTGCCCAGGACTTACCCCCTTTAACTTCCACCTAGCTAGCTAGCTAAATAAAGACTCCCCGAAGTCACAGCTCAGGGTACTTACAGTTCAGCAGTTCAAAAGGGGTGATAGAAACTGGTTTCATGGTACCGTGCTGATATCAAGAGTTGGTGGTGCACTATGCAGCAGTTGGCTGGAGAAATGATGAAAGCTGGTCTTCACCTGCCAGGCCTTTCCAATATTCACCCCCGAAGAGCCTTTATATGCAGTGTTCACCTGGCAGGCCTCTTGGTGTCTTCCTCTCTAGTGGTTTCCTCTTCGATCTGGGGCATGAAGCAGGCTGGTGGTTCCCCAGACTGGTGGCTGGCACACATTTTTCTCTGATACAGCACAGAAGCTGCGAAATTTGGCTCTGTCTCAATTTCCAGCAAAGACAGTTACTCAAGATTGCAGCAGAAACAGTCTGTAATGCACTTTCCCCACCGGGGGGGGGGGCACCACTTGCCGGTCACTTTTGCTTTCTGCTGAAGACGCTGTGGCATTAGGCTGCACACTTTGTAGTCTCTGCTTTCCACCTGCCGAACTCTGCTTTCCTTCTCTGCACTGCAGGACAGTCGGTTCTCTATCTCTAACTGTAGATCTCAACAGTCTCTCAACTCTAGCTGCGGAGTCTTCCTTTCAGAGCTGCAAGTTCAAATCTTAGCAGCAGCTCTCAAATCCTCAGCAGCAACTTCCAACTTCTCAGCTGCTAATTCACTTAGCCACAGGTTCAGATCTCACCCTGGGAACCTCTCACACAGTCCAGTTTGATTCCCAGGGGTCATCTACTTTTCCAGATGTTCTGCAACTGGTCTGATACTGGGGCCAGACAAGGCTTTGGGCAAACAAGCCCCCTGCAGACTCTCTCCTCTGCCCTCTCTCTGGACCCTCTTTTGGCAGGCAAACAGCCCCTTCAATCCTTTTTTTCAGTCCCCTTGTCTGACTGGCTGTTCATGCTGTCCAGCTGAACAAATTAATATTAATTTGCAGCCCTTGATGCCCTATTGGTCCTTCATTTGGGTGACAAGAAAAGTCCCACTTTTTCTCCCCAACAGTCCTTTGCTTAGTCCCAATAGCCCTCTGCAAAATCCTGGGCTCCTGATTGGTGGTAGAGAGGTTAAAGGCAACAAATATGGCTGCACTACTTCCAGTCACATGCAGTCCCAGCCAAAGTACAAACTTTAGAGTTCTGGTGCAGCCAGACCTTTCAATTTTATTGTCTATTATCCCCTCAGTTTTGTAGCAGCCTCTCTTTTATTCCCCCCGGCTGCAGCGTTATAATTACAGACACTTTCTTTTGCCTGTCACTGCCCCCCCTCCCCCAGCAGTGAACATGCTCATTAATATTCATTAACTGCCTCATTAATACTAATAGAGTGCCCCCCCCCCGGGCTCTGATTGTCAGTCTTAGAATAACAATTTTTATGGCTTCCCAGCTGCTTCCTTCGTGTCTCTGGACCCTGATTTACCCATTAGGGGGTCCAGGAGCACTGGAGAGGCTTTTACTTTGCCACTATGGTGGCGAGATTTTCAGAATGTGCTAACACGCATGCGCGGACCACTGGCTCACACATTTGCGCAGCTGCTCAGCAGCGGTTTCTTGCTTGGTCCTCTGGCCCCTTTCTACAGAGGAACCAGTGCAGGGGCCGGATGGAGAACACAAGGGGCAGCAGGATTTGAGGACAACATGGTGGTGAGAACGCAGGGGCAGGGGAAAGCAGGAACAAACAGGTAAGCCCAGAATGGGAGCTTACACTTATGTACCGCAAAAATGTCTTGTACCCTTTCTTTACTGCCTGGGTTAGTTTCTCCTCTGTTTGCACCTTTGCACTCTTGACTGCTTTCCCTGCCTCCCTCCCTCTGCTTCTCCTGACACTCTTCCCTATCCTCCTCTCTCTCTCTGTGTCTCCTTATACCTCCTGAATGGTAACTTTTTTGCCCTTCTCAGCCACTTTGTTTGAGAACCATAGTGGTCTTTTTTTCCTCTTGTTTTTGCTTACTTGCCTAACGCAGAGGTTTGTTGCCTCCTCTATAGGTCCTTTTAGTTTTGCCCATTGTTCCTCTACTCCACCCAAGTCCTCCCCCAGCAGGACATCCCTGAGGCATTCCCCCATCTTTGTAAAGTCGTCCCTCCTGATGTCCAGGACCCTTGCCTTTGTGTGGTTTGACTCTGCAGCTGTTCTTATACTGAACCATACCAGTCGGTGATCACTGGTCCCCAGGTGGCTACCCACCATAACCAAGTGTGCCAACTTTTATTAACCTTTATGGGTGCTCACTGCCAGGAGGCAGTGATTTTCCTATGGCCAGGTTGTCAAAACATTGAGGGTGCTTAAATCAACTTTGTGGGTACTTGAGCAACCCAGCACCCATGGAGTCGGCACCTATGACAATGACGTCTGCAATACTGTCCCCATTGGTGAGTACTAGGTCCAATATTGCAGCCCCATGAGTGGGCTCACCTATTAATTGCCTGAAGAATGCCCCCTGCAGGGAGTCCAGGATGTTCCTGCTCTTAGCTGAAGCCGGGATGCTCCAGTCTACATCCAGCAGTCTAAAGTAGTCCACCAGCAGCACCTCCCCCTTAGCTGTCATCTTATGGGTGCCTTCCACTAAAATTCTGTCCATTTCCTCCCCCTGTGCAGGAAGTCTGTAGAGCACCCTAGTGCAAATAGCAGCTCAATTTCCTGGTGCTAGAGTGACCCACAGTGCCTCCACCCCTCCCTGTATTTACTATTCCCTAAACTGGGAGTGAAATTTAGCTATAACTCCTACTGCAATCAACATCTTGGTATCCATGAACAGATGTTTATGAGAAGTATTCCTACATTGCTAGCAATTTTCTTTCACTACAGAAGTCCCCATAATTGAACACATTCTTTTCTCTCACTCTTGCTCTGCTAGACGCAGTCGCACATTATGAAAAATTGCATATTTGAAATCAGACTGTTGTGTATATATCGTGGCCTATAACTAGTTTAAAACGGAAAACCGTGTAAAATCCCCTGAACCAGAGTGACTCCTATAATGAGAAATATGTTAATCAGAAAATATTATGCTAATTAGTCGAATCCTTTCGAAGCAGAACGGCGGTGGGAGGGGCATTCTGTGCCAATCCAGTAGAAAAAAACCCGACACTACATAAATCCTGCCAATCAGGCCGGAGTGCTTGGCTGTCGCCCGGCCGTTAGGGGGCCTGCGTTCAGAGACCGACCGGCGGATTTAATGTATTTTTTATATATAGGTCCCCTCCCTATCACTCTCTCGTTTTAGTCTCGTCTGTGAGTGTGTGCCTGACCTAGCCCGGTCAGAAATACAATCCGTTCCCATCTTGGGACGTAGTACCGCTCTCCCGGCTATCAAAACCGGATATTTAACGGCTTTCACCCGGCAGGACGAGCCTAGGTAGGTATTTATGCGAGGCAACTTTATATTTACAGCTTCTTTTGTGTTTTTTTTGCGGGGGGTGTTTGTTTTGAACAGGGGCGGGGGTGCTCGAGCTCAGCTGATTGATTGACTGCCAGCGCAGAGCTGCCTGGGATTCGGGGTGTACGCGACAGCGGGGAGCGCGAGTTTAAGGCAGGCCGCTCGCGCCGGGGTTCGGCAGGCTGGGCGCCCGCGCGCGTTCTCTCTCTCTCTCTCTGTCGCTGGGCTCGTGCAGGCAGCATAGACAGTTCTGTCATAAACACGGCTGCCCCCAGCCGCCATTTTGTACCAGTAGTCTGTTACCAGTTTAAATAAAAGCCCGTAACCTCGCCATAGACGCACCATAACGGCCCCTATTATTTCGGGTTCTTCTGTCTGCGTCTGAAATAAAATCCCCGACAAAGAGAACGCGAGCTGGGGTTTATAAACAGTTGTCGCATCTGCTTGAACCTGCTGCTGACGTCGGGAGGCCCTTATTTTTGAAAAGTGTTCAGTTGCATTCCTTATGCATGTAGTTGATGCGAAAAAAACGAAACAAACTCATGTTGAATGATATTTACACGGAGGGCGAAGCTAACCGTGTGTAATTTATATTTTGGTCCGGACTGACGAGGCCCTTTGTGGCAGGGACTTGTTTGCTTCTGTCCGGTGTATTCCGTAAATAACAGTAAAATAAAGGAAGATGACTCGCAATTGATTGTGGGTTCTAGAGGCGATCAGCTGTGTCTCAGTCGACCTACTTGAAAATGTTGTTTTGACAAGAAATGCGAGTGTTGCTACTTGGGCCTGCCCTATTGATTTTTTTTTGTACTTGCATGAAGATAACGTGAAAAATATATGCCTGCAGAGAGGTAAAATAATATTTCTGGTCTTTGCTAGAACACTACTTACTGGTGTCTGCATTGTGTTGCTGTGGCGGGGCCTTGGCTTGATTTATTTTGATGTATGGGGTGGGGGTACATTTACGAAATAAAGCTAATATATACCGGAATGTCAGATCTTCTGGTGATTGTAGTGCAGTCTGACTGACACCCTTGAGTTGAGTTTCCATTTGTAGCAATACCATTTTGGCAAGCATTTGCATGCAAGTAATGAGAAAAATCACTTGGGATATGATTAGTGTCCATGCAAATCAAAGGGGGTTCATGGACTTAAAGCTTGGTGTATCTGCTGTTTCTAGTACTAGTGTAAATCAAGTTTCTGGTGCTAAAATGGGCAGCCAAGGAGTGAAGACTTGACTTATTGGAGGTCATCATATTTGCAGTTTTCAGTGGTTGACCATTTTTGTAGCAGCCTATGCTGAATTTTTTTTTTTTTTTGGGTTCAGTTCTGGCCACAAAAGCAAATTCTGTGCCTGATGTGGGTCACACAACACATATTCATTAAATCCAGAGTGCATTCTCACTATAATTTTGCAAAAATTGACAAGGTAAAGGAGGGTCGATTTATGTGTGAAGGCAATTTATAGGTGAGTCTGTATGGTAATACCTGCTTGAACTATTTGAAGGAAGAGTGGAGTTTATGGTGGCATATAGTTTTTATGTTATGCTAGTCTGCGACGAATGTCTCTTACTGAGTCTCCACTCATGCTGTATGAGTGAGAAGACTGCAAGGGTACCGTTAAAGGGACACAGTCAATCCCCTTAGGCCTCAAAGTGTTCCTAGTTAAAAAAATACATTTTATGATTGTTCACATTTTATAGAGACTGTTGATGCAGCTGGTAGTTTGGTTCAGATCCCTTTTATTTTAAAAAGTGAAAAACTGACTGCCCGCCATGCTGCTGTTACCACACCAGAACATGTTTGTTTACATTTCTTGACCAACTCCCACTGCATCTTTCCTGAACTCGGGGAACTTCCACAACACAATCTAGCCACTCCTTATGCAGTGGGAGTAGAGGAGAGTATTGTTTCATGAGTAACTGTACTGTCTGAGGGTGTTTTCTGATGTTCAGGAAGTTTTCACCGAGTAGTTCAGTGATTTGAAGCAAAACAAAGCTTGGCATAGCTATACATTTCTATGCATTTTAGTTATAAGTAAGGAGAGGCAGAAAAACAACCAACATCAATTTGAGAGAGTAAGCAATCATAAAATGGTGGGGTTTTACCTAAAAATATGCTGCAAAAAAGGTTGACAGTGACCCTTTAACATTCACCAAAAGGGCAAAACGTGCAGACTGACTCATCTTCCTATTGCTGCACCGGCTCTGCAACAATATCTGAAGGGATAATGAACTTCAAATAAAAAAAAAAACACTGTTTCAGACTTTTGTAGGTACTGTGCTAAGAGAAAATGTGTGCTTTCAATTAATATTTTACACAGTAGGTGCCTAGCTGGCACACAGTTTTGCACCAGTGGGTCCAGTTAGAACCATGTTTTGACACCCCCCAGCAGTGCTACTGGAGAACTGCAAAGCTGAGTGGTTCTGTCAGCCCACGCTCTAAATCAGTAAGAGAGATCTCTTGCAGGCTTTATAAACACCACTTGGATGTTGTAGAGTGGCTTATAAGTTTATGGGTACGTTTAGAGGGCCTCATGGGATATGGGTGTTCTTAGGACCAGAGTACTGCAAACCGAAGGTGAACAGTTCTGTGGCCCTAGTGTCACCTGCGACAACACATATTCTTAATAGGGTTGTCATGGTTTCTGTGTTTCTACTGTGGTATCAGAAGTCACAGTATTGATACCGGGGGCAATTTCCGATAACCACGATGCTTGTGATTCATGGTATACTGTGGTAAAGAGACCTTTCAACTAGTGTGTGTGTGTCCCCTGCATTTTCATCGACAGCTGTTCCCTTCCAAGCAAACTCTCCCTGATGCAAGAGTTCCAGAAGGCTTCTTTTTTGTGTAGCTATCATACCGTCAGAATTTCATACCATGGCAGACAGACCTATAAACTTACTATAGATTGCTAACAGTATTGTGTGTGTGTGTGTGTGTGTGTGTGTGTGTATGTGTGTATATATGTATATGTATATATATATTTTTTTTACCCCCCCCCCCGGGTCCAGGTTGGCACACGTTTGTGCTGGTCCTCCCATTCCCTGACCCCCACAGGACTTATTTCCCTTCTTCACCCACAGCTTGCCCTCTGTGGCAGGGAGTCCCTCAACTTGCCGTGACCAAATTCAGATTCCAGGAGGTGCCGGATGATTGGGGGCAGAGCTTGTGGAGGCCGGCAGTCATCTGTACCCGAAACGTTTTTCCTCTCTTCCTTTATTTGGTCCCTTAGTGCGGAGGTGGAGCATGCAGTGCCGACAAAGGCAGAGCTGCGTGCACTTCCACATGTAGCATGCTGGTCATCTGCCCCCCCCACCCCGTACGGGACCCAGCGTGCCAACACCCTGCCACCGCTAGGTGTCAGGCAGGCGCCACTCTAAGTTCCCGTCCCTCCCCGAGAGAGGAGAGCTGACCTCTGGATGCTCGATCCTCTTCCCTTCCAGGCTGACCCCTGGCAACCTGCTTGCACTGCAAATACTGGTCACCAGCATGGCAGGAGGTAAGACATGATGCCGCAGCCCTCCACACCACTGCGCCGGCTGATTGCTAACTGTATTAAATTTAAAAAGAACAGGCATTATTTTTAACTTCATACAGTTAAGGGCACGAGCATATCTGTAATATGTGTTAACCAGAAGTGAGCCTAAAGGTGACAGTGGGAACAATACAGCGATAGTGCAGTTTCCTTGCAACTATGCCATGGTAAAAACTTGGTCATCACTACCCTATGAGGATGTCACAGTAACCATGATCTGGTCTCCGGGCTTCCTTACTCCTGGGCTGTACCTCCTGATACCGACAGGCAGGCAGGAATCGGACCTCTGCAGCAGGGGGCATCCAGCCTCCCACTTCCTGTCTCCCTCAGTTTACTTCCTGCCTTGCAGGGAGCAGGTACTCTGCAGCAGAGCTCTGTCCCTGTGGTGGCAGGGCTGAAGTCTTAAGGACTGTTAGTTTTTGAAATTTTTCTATGGATTTCTCAGAGAGCAGAGATGGAAGGGTGGATCCAACAACATAGCCCTTTCTCTGCACTTGGGGGACCCAGTTTCAGCCCTGCATGCTGGATAGACTGGCCCCTCTCACTTTTCAAGAGGCCGCTATCTCTGCTCCTACAATTCCAGATTCAGGAGGCTTGGAGCAGGAGCATGTTTGGACTCTTCAGAGCTGAACTGCAAAATGAAGAAATGCTGTGTAATGGCATAAATGGGGTTGGGGGGGGGTTCAAGTTAGGTGGCTCTCTCTGCCATTTTTTTTTTTTGAATTTTGGCCATGGAATTTCAACATGGGGTTCTTAGGACCCCACCTCATGAAAACATGCACTGTCATCTCGTTATTCGGTCCCTAAAGGTCATTTTGCGGTCACTGCGCGGAATCGCCTTTCGGGGCTGATTAATGAAACGACAGTGCCACTGTTCATGAGGTGGGGTCTCAAAAAGCCTATGTTGCAAATGTGATAAAATTCCAAAAAATGACTTATGAGCGTGCATTGCGCAGTTTCTACGCGAGCTTGTAACTTTGACAGTTTTTAATATTATCACTCCAGATTTTCAACATTGCCATTTTTTTTCACACCTCCTTACGAACAGTATAGCTGTCATTTTTCACATCCTGCTGAAAATGTGTTCTCACATGTGGCGCACAATGGTGCGGTTGCTGTGGGAAATCAATGTTTGGGACTAATTAACAAAATGACAGTGACACTATTCATAAGCGGAGGTCCCAAATTGCCTATGTTGAAAATCTGGTTAAAAAATTCCCCAAAATAATTGCATTACGGGCGTGTATTGTGCAGTTTCTACGCATGCTCATGACTTACCAATTTTTCATATTTTCACTCCAGATTTTCAACAGTGCCTTTTTTTTACACCTCCTTATTAATAGTTCAGCTGTCATTTTTCACATCCTGCCCGAAATGTTTTCACACCTGAGGCGCCAAATGGTGCAGTCGCTGTGCAAAATCACCTTTCAGCTAACGAACTGATAGTGCCGCTTCTTGAGGTGGGGTCACAAAAAGCCCATGTTGAAAATTTGGAGTGAAAATGCCAACAAATGCCCGGGGCTTTAGGGTTTCTAGCTGTAATGCCCCACCCTGTAGAGGCTGACAGGCTTCAGGGGTGTGACTTGGGATTGTCGGCTGTAATGCACGTGCCATTCCACCCCCACCCTGCAGCCAGTGACGGGCATCGAGGTGTGCCTCGGACTCTTCAGCCCAAAGTTCACCCCATTCTCCTATACTGCACCCATGTCAGCGTATTTCCTTATGGAATGAGGTGGCGTAAGGCCGAACCCCAAGGCTGTAGCGAAACTGTCAGTGTCTGCAGGGTAGTGTGAGATGAAATGGTGTGAGCGTTATGGCCAACCCAAAGGCGCACTCTGATGCCTGTCAGTCTCTGCAGGGTGGGGTTGGGGTTGGCAACAGTTCAATACTTCACTGCCATTCCTATTATGCATCTCTCTAACTTCTGCACTACCAATGCCAGTGCCAGCAAGCCAACATTCGGCACTGACAAATGCTTGTTTAAACCAGCAGTTGGGAGTCTTGTGTAAAACAACTGTGTTCACCCATTTATCACTCAAACAACCCTACTTTGCGCCAACCTTTTGTGCAGAAACTCCCATTTCGAGCCAAATCTTTGTATAAAACATGAAAACAATATTAAGATTTTGACAAATAGAATTTCCCATTTTTGAAAATGGAACAACTCATTAACCCTAGTAAGGTGATGCCCTTTCGGAAGGGGAACCCAAGAGTGCAGTGTGAAAGAGGTGGTGCTGCTGAAGAGCACAGCGGTGGAAAAGGACCTTAGGGCAGTGAGAGTCTTAAAACAGCTGCACACTGCATTAGAGCAGTGGGCATAGCAAGCATGAAGTGGGGTTGCATTGGGAGGAAGATGAGCAGCAGAAGCCAGGAGGTGGTCTCGCTACTGTACTGGTCACTGGTGCGACCACACCTGGAATACTGTACAAGGTACTGGAGTCCACACCTGCTGAGAAACTGACAAGGTGGAAGAAGTGCAGCACAGGGTAAACAAGATGGTCCATGAACTGGGGGACATACAAAGAGAGGCTACAGGACTTGGAATTTGTACACCCTTCAGACATGATTGAAACATACAAGTACCAGTAAGGATAAATAGGGCGGACACAAAGGAACAGGGTCAAGGGGGAACTCATTGAAACTTGTGTTTCAGATTGGACACCTAACATACTAAAAGCAAGCAAAATAGGCCAAGTGGTCTGTCATTGTCTGCTCGAAAGCCAGCATCCTTAAGCACCTTTTCGTGGAGAGGGTGGTAAAGTGCAGCAAGCTGGAAGAGGAGGTGGTACAGGTCAAATCAGCAAGTGGCTTCAAGCAGGAATGGGGCAGGCATGTAGGATTAGTTAGAAGTGGAGAGACGGCCACAAGGGCCAGTGCTGAGTAGTTGGGTAGGATAGGCCGATGGTTCTTTTTCTGCTGTCATTGTGTATGTATTTAGGTGGGGATATTCTGGAGCTGAAGTCACAATGTCCTGCTTGTGACATCAGTCATTTCCACAGCAGCAAGCTGATGTCACAAGCAGGGCTGTGGCCTCAGTGCCTGACTTTGCCTCAGCTGTAAGTGATCTGTAAGAGACGGATCCAGTTTTAATGTAGCTAACGAACAGGACAGTCTTGTAAACAAGACTTTTTAATGTCCCTGAACCTAACCTGTAGCCAAATCCTAAATAAATATTGGAATGGGTTGGATTTTATTTTTTCTCTGCTAATGCCTCCCGCAACCCATTCTCTCTTAATAGAAAGATAGCTTAACTTACAGAGCTGCTGATGCAACCACATGAGCTTAGAAAAACATAGTATTGTATTTGGATATTATTCAGCTACTTTTTACATTAGCTCTGTATTTCTCCCTTTTTTGTTACTGAGATGATTTGCATAAAAACAGAATCCTCATTTGAGAGTTCATCTGCTCCTGTTGCTTATTCCCCACCTGTCCCATCTGCATGCACCTTTTTGGGTTATGGGAGGAGGTCGCTACACTCCAGGCTGAGTTAGTTAGGATTTTGGGGGCCTTCTCCCCCACCCAAGGGCGACCAGATCTGACAACGTTGCTTCAGAGGCTGCCAGAGAGGAGAAACGACTGGACTTTTGTGGGCTTGGGAAGGGTGGGTTGTAGGCATATTCCTCTAATTTCTGCACTGGCGTTTCAGGACTGCCAGGAGGAGGCAGCCATGGTAGTGGCCAGGGAGGAATTGGGGGGGGCCCTCCATAGTGGAGTTCACAGGTAGGGTGGGAAAGAACCCCAGAGGAAGAGGAAGCAATGTCTGGTGGGGGACTTGATTGTCAGGGGGATAGATTTAGACTGGGGGGGGGGGCAGAGAGGAAGGTAAGGTGCCTGTGTGGCAGTATGGCCTGGAGAGATGGGAAACATGTCCCAGGGGTCAGTAGAGCAGCAAGAAGAAGGGGGAGCTGCATGTCATTG
The DNA here is from genome assembly GCA_016271365.2 of Neoceratodus forsteri. Classification (NCBI taxonomy): domain Eukaryota; kingdom Metazoa; phylum Chordata; order Ceratodontiformes; family Ceratodontidae; genus Neoceratodus; species Neoceratodus forsteri. The sequence goes on from JADMNL010000035.1 coordinate 55,727,845, forward strand.
TCCACCTGGGGACAAATGACCCGTCTAAGGAAGGGGCTGGGATAGTGCAGGGGAAGTTCAGGGAGTTGGAGAGTGGTTTTAGACAGGTGGCACACTCAGTAGCTTTTGCTGAGGTGCTGACTGTCCAGGATGGGGAGGAGACAGTTCTCCACACCATGACCTTCAAGTTATGGCTGAAGGAGTGGTGCAGAGAGGAAGGGTTTGGCTACACGGGGGACTGAGAACTCACCTGGGAGGATGCGAGCTGGCACAGGAGTGATGGCCTACATCCATCCGGTAGGGGAATTGCGGTCCTCAGTGGACAGTTTTAATGTTACTTTGAACATTTAAACTAGCTGAGGTGGGGGGGGTGGGGGATGGCAGAAGAAATAGAGGAGGCAAAAAACCACCCCTAGAGTGTAGGCAGAGCCTAAGAGGAGAGGCCCCCCAGGTTGCAAATAAAGGAAGCAGGGTGAAGTAATGGAGTGAAGGGAACAGAAACATTAAAAAGAGAGGGGGAAGAAAAGGAGGGGGTAACAAGCAGAGCGCTAACAAAATCTGACAGGTAATTTGTGCAAATGCTAGAAGTTTACGAAATAAGATTCTAGACCTGGATATAGTGACCAGTACTGAGCCATGGAGCATTGAAAATCATGACTAGGACACAGTCATAATGTGGTATTCTCTGTTCAGGAAAGACAGGGTGGGAAGGAAAGGAGGGTGTGTGTTGCTTTTTATGCGAGGGGAAGCATACAAGCGAAAGAGAGGGAACGCATACAAACAACAAAGATGCAGGGAACAAAGGGGTGAGCAGCGGTACTGTGAGTCACCCTGGAGAAGGGGAGCATAGCCAGTATTTTGCACTGGCATGATATACAGACCACCAGCAGAGGGGGAGGAGTTAGAGAAGGGATTGGTGGGTGTGGAGTTTATGTGAAGGAAAACATAAAAGCAAGAAATACAGGGATGTAGGGGGGCTGAGGTATTGGGGGTCATCCTGGAATCAGAAAACAGAGCCACTATTCGCACCAGCATGATCTACAGACCTCCTGCACAAGGTAGGAGTTAAATAAGGTACTGTTGCAAGCTGTTGGCAAAATGGCAGAAAAGGGGGAGTTGCTGCAGGTGAGGGATTTCGGTCTGCTGGATGTAGATTGGAACCTCCCAGCTGCTGCCTCAGCTAGAAGCAGGGGCATTCTAGAGTCCCTGCAAGGGCCGTTCCTCTGGCAGCTTGTTAATGAGCTCACTCATGGTGGGGCACTGCTGCACTAGGTTCTCACTAACATGGGCAGTGTTGCAGACATCAAGGTGGGAGGCCACATGGAGATCAGTGATCACCATATGGTGTGGTTCAGTATAAGGATGACTGCAGAATCGAGCCACAATGCGACTGAAGGTCTTGGACTTAAGGGCAGATTTCGCTAGGGGATAGGTAACAGAGGGTGGTGGTAAATGGAGTTCTCTAGTGAAGGGAGGGTGACTGGAAGGGTACCTTGAGGTTCAGTGCTGAGATGGTCCTCCTTTAATGTCTTTTAGTGACATTGCAGAGGAGCTGGAAGGGAAGGTCTGCCTAGTTTGTGGGTGACACCAAGATCAAGATCTGCAACAGGGTGGACAGTTTGGGGGGGTATGGAAAGGATGAGCAGAGATCTGGGAAAACTCGAGGAGTGGTCGAGGGTATGGCAGCTGGGTTTCAGTGTGAAAAAGTGCAAAATAAGGGAAAGGGTGGAAGGTAGTCCTGCTAAATGCCAGGAGCTTGGGCAATAAAATGCCTGAGCTCCAGGCGATGCTAACTGAGGGAGCAGTGGATGTGGCAGCGGTCACTGAGACTTGGGCCACTGCAAGACATGACTGGGACCTGAACTTGGAGGGATACACTATGTTCAGGAAGGACAGGGGGAGGGAAGGGGAGGAGGGGTAGCAATGATAGTCAAAAACTGCATTGGCATAGGGGGAGTAGAGGCGGAGGGAACCGTGGAGGCGATTTGGGTCACCTTGATAAGGGGGGCAAGAGAGTAAAATAGGAGTGGTGTATGGACCCCTAGCGGAGGAGCTGGAGGACAGTCTGATGGCAGATGTTAGAGACACTGCAGACTGGGCAGAGGAACGGTGGTGGTGTTGGGGGACTTAAACATGCCAGGAACAGACTGGGAGACTATGACATCCTCTGTGACCAGGGAACAGAGGTTGTTGGATGTCTTTCAAGACGCGTTCCTAACTCAGCAGGTGAGGGAACTGACCAGGGAGGCACGGGTACTGGATGTGGTCCTGGCAGACAGTGACCAGATTGGGGGCCTGGAGGTAAGGGACCCATTGGCGGGGAGTGACCATGCCACAGTCTGGTTCTGCCTGGACCTAGGAGGGGTAGAAGGCTGCACAAAGACGGAAGTAACTGACTTCAGGGGGCGGATTTTAAGGAAATGGGAAGGATCCTAAGGAGCATTTGGATGGGATTGGGTCAGACATGGACGCTGATAGTAGGTGGGAAATCATCAGGAGAGGGTGCAGGATGCTACCAGCACCTGTGCAAGAGTAAGACGAAAATGCGTGGGGCCCAAAAACCCTGTTGGTGGACCCAGGGAGGTCGTAGTGAGGAAGAAGCAGCCTATAAGCAATTCATGCTCGAGTGAAAGGGATCGAGGGGAGCACGAGCTGATGGCTAGAAGGCCACTAGAGTGGTGGAGGTGGTATAAGGCAAGGAAGGAGCAGAACCTGGCCAGGGAAATTAGGAGAGGGAACAAGGGTTCTTTAGATACATTGGGGAAAAACCAAGGGTGAAGGGCAGATTAGCAGGATTAAATCAGGGAGAGATGGGCACAAGACCCGGGAGCAGGCTGAGGTACTAAATGAGTACTTCACCTCAGTTTCAACAGGAAAATGGGGTGCTGCATCATACATGGGAGGAGACAGAGATACTGAGGAGGAGGGACCCCACCGATCGGCAGGTCTGGGGAGAGGGGAGGCATCACTGGCAGGTGGGGAGGGCTAAGCAGGAGAAGGCACCGAAGTGGAAATCACAGCAGAGAGAGTGAGGGAAGCCCTCAGTCCCTTAAGACGGAGAAAGCACCGGGCCGGATAAATTACATCCCAGAGTGCTGAAGGAACTTGCAGATGTCCTGGCAAAACCCCTGGCAGAGCTTTTCACCATCTCTCTGAGGACAGGGTGGGTGCCCCAAGACTGGAAGGTGGCATATAGTGCCTATCCACAAGGGGGATCAAGGGAGGTGGCAGGGAACTACAGGCCTGTCAGCCTGACATCGGTGGTGGGCAAGGTGATGGAGGGCATTGTCAAGAGAGGCTGGGGGACCTGGATAAGTCAGGGTGCCTGGATGATAGACAGCATGGATTCATCCCGGGAAATCGTGTCAGACAAACCTGGTGGAGTTCTATGACTGGGTGACAAGTGCCTTGGACCTGGGTAGACCAGTGGATGTCCTCTTTCTAGACTTCAGCAAGGCATTTGACTCTGTTCCTCACGTGGGCCTGTTGGATAAGCTGGAAGAAATTGGGGGTGGGGAATCAGATGGATAGGCAATTGGCTCCAGGACCGGACCCAGAGGGTCGTAGTTGGTGGGATAGTCTCATCCCCAAGGAGGGTCATTAGTGGGGTCCCACAGGGATCAGTCCTTGGGCCCCTTCTATTCAACGCCTACGTATCTGACATAAGGACAGGAATCAGGAGTGAGATGAGTCTCTTTGCAGATGACTCAAACTGGGGGCGGTGGTGGATGGGGAGGAGGGGAGGGTGGCCCTACAGGGGGACCTGGAGGCTCTGGAAAGATGGTCTAGAAAGTGGAAGCTGAGGTTCAATGCAGGGAAATGCAAGGTACTCCACCTGGGGCCAGAAACCCAGGCGCACACCCTTGGGGGATGCTACAAGTCTGATGGCTGAGAGGGACCTGGGGTGGTGGTGGATGTCAAGATGAACAACTCTGAGACTTGTAGGAGGGCAGCAGCCAAGGCCAACAGGATGCTGGGATGCATCGCTAGGGGATCACCTCCAGAAGGAGGGAAGTGATACTCCTCTGTATACCTGCTTGGTGAGGCCGACCTTGAGTACTGCATGCAGTTTTGGAGGCCACACTTAAAGCGGGACATTAACCTCCTGGAAGGGTCCAGAGGAGGCAACCAAAATGATTTGGGGCTTGGGGACAGGACCTATGAGGAGAGGCTCAAGAGCTAAATATGTACACATTGGAAGAGAGAAGGGACCGGGGGACATGATAGAGGTCTTTAGGTACATGAAGAGGGTAAATAGGGAGGAACAGTCAGGGTGCTTCAAGGAGGGAGGAAGGGGCCACTAGAGGCATGGGTGGAAGCTGGAGGAGATTCAGGGAGAAAGGAGGAGGTGCTACTTCACTGAGAGGGTGGTGGAGCCATGGAATGCACTGCCTAGGGGGCTGGTGGAGGCAGAGACAATGGAGGGGTTCAAGAGGGGGTGGGACAGGTACAGGGGAAGGGTTCTGGAAGCAAAATCCAATGCAGCAAGAATATCCGGAACTGGGAAGGGAGAAGCCAGAGAAGGCGAGGGGGACAGCAAGGTCAGCACCCAGGTTGGGGGCTGACCAAACGAGCAGACACGAAAGACCATTAGGCCTAGTCTGCTGGCATTTTAGTATGTTAGTATAATGCACTTGGGGCACAGAAACCCAGGGGAAGAATACAAAATGGCTGGAATGGTATTGACGACAACCGACCAGGAAAAAGACCTGGGGTAATTATATCAGATGAGCTAAAGGTAGGAGTCAGGCAGTGCAACAAGGCAGTCGGGAGAGTGACTGGGATGCTGGGGTGCATGGGAATGGGTATCACCAGAAGGGGGAAGATGGTGTTGCCCTTGTGTAGAAGGCTGGTAAGACCCCGCATTGAGTACTGGGTCCTGTTCTGGAGACCACATCTCCAAAAGGAGATGGAGGCGGTCCAGAGGAGGGCAGCTAAAATGGTTTGGGGTCTACATCAAACGTTGTATGAGGAGAAACTAAAGAACCTTAATACGAACACCCGGGGGAATATGACCAAGACTTTTCAGTGCCGTATAGGAGGGAAGTATTTTAAAAACCAAAAAAGTGCTCAAAAACAAGAGGTCATGCTATGAGGCTGGAAGACAGTAGATTTAGTAGAGCTATGAGGAAGTGCTTCTTCACCGAAAGAGTGTTGGATTGGATGCCTGGACAGTCTTCCAGTTGAGGTACTGGGGCCAAAAACTGGTGGGGTTCAAGAATGAATGGGATAGGCACAAGGGAATTGTAGTGGAAAGGGGGATGAGAGGGAGAGCTGTTGATCAAGTAGGGTGTGTGGAGAATGGAATTGGGGAAAATGGGCAGAATAGCACTTAACTGCCATCCGATTCTACATTTTCTGTGTTGCCTGATAACATAATACTCTGGTTGTGGCGTCCAGATTATTCCCATGGCAACAGACTGGTGTCACAATGGAGGATTTATGGTTTACAGTTGGGAATAAGGCGTAAGGGAAGATGAGCACTAATATATGAAGAACCTGCTTTATGTGCAGATTTCCTCAAATAAAAAAAGGGAAGAAATGTCTTAGAAAGGAAAGAAATGAAGTACAAACTGAATGATTAAGTATTAGGTTTCCCACAGTTTTTCCATACGAGTCAGTGGTACAAGGACATTTTTAATAGTGCAAGCTTTTATTTAACATATTAAAAAGCCAGCAGATTAGGCCCAGTGGTCTATCGAGTTTGCTTGTGGACAAGTGCCCTCTCATGGCAGTGTTTTGGTTCCATCCCCCGGTGAGGCCGTGGGCCGTAACATCCCCTTGTACCTGTTCCAGCCTCTTTTGAACCCCCCCCCAAGTTCCAGCAGCCAGCAGTTCCACAGGCAACGCATTCCAGGGCTCCACAGCCCTCTACGTGAAGTAGTGCCTCCTTGTCTCCCCCCCTTTAGTCTCCCACCATCCAGCCTTGTTGAGTGCCCCCTAGTGGCCCCTACGTCCCTCAGCTGCAGCACCCCCTTAAGGTTAACCCTATTTATTCCCTTGAGGTACCTGAAGACCTCTATCGTATTCCCTCTCTTCCTCCTCTCCTCCAGCGAGTACAGGTTGAGCACCTCTAGCCGCTCCTCATGGGCCTTTTCCCCCCAGACCCTGTATCATCCTGGTCGCCCTCCTCTGGACCCTCCCCTTTCTCACGAAAAGGAGACCGTCTGAGCGGCTGTTAAAGGGACAGCACCAAATTCCAACTACAGTTTTGGATACTGCGGGGGGGGGGGGCACATTGATATTAGGAAGTCATGACCGCAGAAAAGTCTAGCAGGGGCAAGAAATGTCAGGGCTGCAAATCCCCGCTCCTGATCACGTTTGTGGGCTCAGTCTACCTCACATGTGAAAAGGCAGCAACTGCCAACGGGGAGGACCCTGTGGATGCAACCTCTCCCTTGACACAGACAAATGCCCAAGACAGGTCTGATCGACTGGCTACTTCCAGGTCGGAGAGAGCAACAGCAACAAGGGGTACTCTGCAGGTGACCGCACCCTTCCTGGACCCAGACATTATAGACAGTTTAAATACGGGCTTTCTCTCTCCTAACCTGGTCTCTGGGCTCATAACTAGTGGGAGGTCCTTCCTGGAACCACGTGACAGGCAGGAAACCGATCTCTGCAGAAGGACCAGATCCTCCCCTCTGCATTCTGTAGCTCTTGGTTTACTTCCTGCCTACTATGAGGCAGGTTCTCTGCAGGGGCTCTGCCACTGTGGTGGCAGAGACGAAGACATCAAACTGTAAGTGCAGTTATTTCTCATTAGAAGAGGATTTTGCAAGGGGGAAGCTTCATAGGAGCAGGAGCTCCAGCATTGCCTCACACATTATCTAGGGGCCCCAGTCTCAGCCATGCATGCTGCACAGACTGGACCTCTTCTCTCCTATTTTATCCCGTGCTTGGAGGCATGCATCCCTGCCCCCCAAAACGGTAATTTCTGGGGCAGGCCCTCGTGCTGTACGTTTTGCTCCTTGACTTACAGGGGAAAGCCGCTAGAGCACCCGTGGCAGTAGGAGCTTTACGGGGGAAGCCGCTAGAACACCCGCGGCAGGAGGTTTCAGAGCGCAGTTGTTTTCTTCTCATAGGCGACTCCGCTGCCCAGGCCGTCGACACTGCGCTCCATCAATGAGCCCCCTGATCTGCAGGCTCGTTGACGGGGGGGCTGCTAGAATGCTACGTGGCAGTAGGAGCTTCATTTTTGGCTCGGCATGAGCCGCGCTGCAGTGACCTGGTCCAGGCGCTTCATTTTAGCAGCTGGAGGACACCAACAGAAGTGGTGGCACTTCATTTTGGCTTAGGAGGATCTGTGCTACAGGTGGCGCTTCATTCTGGCTCAGGAAGAGCCGCAACACAGCCCCTCAGGCACAAGCAGAAGCATTTTCCTGTAGACGAGGGCTCCATTTCGACTTGGGAAGAGCCGCGCTACAGCTCCTCATCGCTGGACTCTTGCAGCGGGAGTGCTCCGCACTTGCAGGGGCTTCGTTTCGGCTCGGGAAGAGCCTCGCTACTCTGCCTTGCCGTTGATCGGAAGAATGATCTTGCAGAGGTAGCGCTTCACAACAGCAGAGCGCTCCACAGTAACAGGGGCTTCATTTTGGTCCAGACTGAGCGGCACTACAGCCCCTCATCGACCGCCAGGAGAGCACTGACAGTCATTGCTGGCCTCCTACAGAGTCTCTTACCATCAGGCCCCTGGATGCACGACGGGGGAGACCGGCCAGAGCGACAGCCCCCCCTTCAATCCAGCTTGGGGTTGTCTGCGACCCTCAACATGTCCCGCGAAGGGCGATCAAACAAGGAAAGGGCGCAGCTCACAATGTGGGGCTGAGCCTCAACATGTCCCGCCAAGGGCGATCGAACAAGGAAAGGGCGCAGCTCACATGGGTCCGAGCCTGTGCTAACTAGCCGCGACAACGTCTTCGAGCCCATTTGAATGATAGACCTTTGCTCCAGGGGACAGTGCTACTAGGACTCATACAGGGACTCCTGCCACCCTCCGGCACAAAAGGTCTGCAAGGGCTGTTGGGAGAATAGCACAAATTCTCTTGGGGTGGAATGGGCCACAAACGTAGTTTCTCTGTCTCTCTCTTCCCTCCCCCCTCCGCCCCGGTCACCTTCTCCGGCTTGCTAGGCCTAAGTGAGACACCTGCAAGGTCAGAGGTAGTCTGGTGACATCCACCCTGCTATCACAGGAACCAGTCTCAGGCAGTGCAAATTCATCAGTCCTTCTCTTCCTGCCTCAATTCTTCATAGAGTGTGGGGTCCATGCGAAGCCCACCCCATGCCTATTCCTAATCCCTTCTCTGCACCTTCTTCAGACCAGAGGGACATCTCCCCTCTCTGCACCATAGGAGGGGACGAGATCACACATTAGCCGCAGAGTCGAGGATGTCTACAGTGGAAAACATCCAGTGTGACAGATCCCCAAGTCCGCCTGAGGTCAGACGGGGGCTACTGGACGGCATTTCTACCCCGGACGACTCTCCATCCAGAAACTTGGTTCTGGACGACCTGGATTTCTTCATTAGGCGGCTAAGTGAGGAGTTTCCCTTGGGGTCTCGTCAACTCCCAAACTGCCATCCAGCACTCAGACTTGCATTGGCTGCCGAGCAATACAGAGATTATAGATATCCCACCAGGGGTCAGGCTTCTCTGTGGGACCCAGGGGATAAGAAGGTGGATGCACCCTTCCAAAGGACGCTTTAGTCCTCTGCAACCTCCCTTAAGGCAGCTGCACACAACCTGTTCTCAGTATGAGCCGCACCACCATAGGCCACAGACCTGGCATCCCAGCGTGCTGATGAGCCAGATATAAGCAAGCCCAGACAACCTGTTTTCGGCATGAGCCGCACTACCATGGGCCAATGACCTGGCATTCCAGCGTGCTGATGAGCCAAATGTAAACAAGCCCACCCCACAGAAACTACAGTTCGGGACTATTCTCTATATTCATAGCTGAGGTCTAGAAGGAGACTGCCAGATGCATAGCAAGGGCCATGCTTTATCCCACCTCACCTCAGCATACCTAAGGCTGCAGGCATGGCAGGCGGACAGGTTGCCAAGACACACTAGGGGAATGCCTCCTGCAAGGGAGATCTCCCGTTTGGATCATCTCTAAAGAATCCAGAGAGACGACAAAAACCTAAGTACCACAATCCAGGAGCAGGTACAGACCGTTGTCACAGGGATCCAGTCAGTGTGTTTAAACCCATACATCCCAAGGGGACACATTAAATTGGCCTTTGGCAGATGATCCTTGGTCATCTCTTGCATCCAGCAGAGGAAGAAGCATATGAGCAGCCAGAAAGCTCACAGGAAAGGCCCTGGTCCCATCCTCAAGTAGGGGGCAAGCTTTCCAGTTGTCTCAAGGAATGGATTTGCATCGCCATGATCAAGGGGGTGCCAGACAGTTTTAAGCAGGGTCTCTTCTCCCCCCCCACTGCATGCAGTACACCCTTATTTGCACAGAATAGGTTTGCTCTTCAAACACTCACAGACCACTTATAGGCAACAGCAAGCAGTGAGTGCTGTACGGAAAAGTTTTTGGGCATTGCTGTCTATTCATCATAGTACATTTACAGTCTATTCATCTTAGCCCCAAATTGACCTGGAGCGTTCAGAACTATAAGGGTCCTAATACGTTTGAAATTCATCCACCACGGGACATTCCAGATGAGTACCCTTGCGTCCATCTTCAGTGGGATTTCATTGGGAGATCAGTTGGTCTCAGCAGAGTTGCAGGGGCATTTTTACGTATCCTATCTGGGGGTCACTCTGCAATGCCCTGTAGTACGAGCTAACAACTCTGGCAGTGACTGAGGTCACACAGTGCCTTTCACCCATAGGATTCCTGATCTCCAAAGAGCTCTCCCCTGCCATACAAGCATCTGATTCTTGGGTGATCTTCTGAACTCTACAAATTAAAGACTGTCCTTACGGTGGCTAAATTCAGGGCCCTCTGGGTTCCCTTCAACAAAGACCAAGCGAACTAATGCCTTTCAGACCACTCCCTCACATGGCTTACGGGGATGATGGTCTCCCTGATAAGTCTCCGTGCCATGGGCTGTGGTTGTCCCGGCAGTCGAACCTACTAATCAAGGGTTCCAGGCAGAGGTCAGTCCGGGCCAACAGATTCAGACATTTGGTCAGTCAAGCCTGATCTGTCAAGGGCCCAGCCAAGGGTCAGTTCGAGCCCACGGATTCAAGGCTGTTGCTAGGAGGAAGCATCCTTGCATTGGGGAACTCGTTGCTCAAACTTCATGAAGGTTCCCAAGTAGGGGCATCCTCACCAGGGACAATTACTACTGGTACCAGCCTTCATGGCCGGCAAGCAGTCCATGGTTCAGATCCACTACTCCATCAACATACTGGAGAGATCGCCTAACATTTCCAAGAATCGAAGCACAGATTTCCAACCAGGATGCCCTCATCCTCAGTCAAGCAAACCACAATGACCAGCACCTATCCCAGGGAGATGCGCAAGCTCGTGGATAGTACGAGAAAACCCTATTGCTCTTCCACTGGGCAAAGAGCAGAGCATCACCGGGTGAGATTGGTGGCCGTATACATACTAGGTCAGATGCGCAGCATGGAGAATTGGCTAAGTCTCTAAAAGGTCAGCCCCTTCCTCCGTCTGGTGGCATTGCGTGGGCCTTCTGCAGGTAGTTCTTCTTTGGCTGGCGAAGTCACAAAGTCCCCCAGTCCTGCTCCCTATTCAGGATAGAGCTGACTATAACATAGGATGCTTTCTTCCCAGATTGGGGACCCTGCAATTTCAGATAAGACTTTCCTCCAATTCCGCTAATCTCAAGATTCCATTCCTACTAATCCCAAGGCTCCTACTCAAGAGCACCCTGGATTGGATGGAGCCATCCGCTGGCATTGGAAACTAAACTGTGTCCTCAGAACCCTCACCAGGACCCCATTGGAGCTCATTAATGAAATGCCCGTCATCCTCCACGCAATGAAGGCTGTCTTCTTACAGCACTCTCTTCAACCCGCTGTTTAAGCAGATAGGAGCCCTATTGTCAAAGGAACCTTAGACAGTGTTCCCCCAGAACTTGGTGATTCTACAGACATATCCATCCTTCCTACTGAAGGGGTGATCTCCCTTCCTAAGCTACCAGGAATTGAATATCCCGGCCCTATGTCCTAGCCTTAAGAGTGAGAAGGAAAAGAAAATTCTCCTTCTGGGCTACAGGAGAGCTTTCGAGCCTTGTATCAAGAGAGCGGTAGCCCATATATGACTCTCTTAGTCTGTTCACCCTCGCCTTTGGGGCCGAATTTGGAAAAGAAGAAAAGCCTTAAAGCCTCTTGGACCACATGAATTTGCCCGTTTCTCTGTCATCGTCCAGATTGTTGGGGTTGGTTGTGGAGGGCTCATTCAACTCGAGCAGTAGCTACCTTCTGGGTGGAATCCAGAGAAGCCTTCCAGCAGTCTTTAACAATAGGACCACTTAGCCATCCATCCATTCCTTGGCAAAGTTCTACAGAATGGATGTGTCTGCCTCCGCTGAGGCATCCCTTGGTTATCGGGTCCCTCCATCGGCAGAGGATCTGCTTCCATTCTTCCCACCCGGGATGCAAAGGGATGTACTGCTTTAGTATATCCCACTAGTTATGAGCATGGAGACCAGCTTAGGGGAGAGAAATTGAAATTTTAAATACCTTTAAATTTTCTTTCTCTGACTGCTGGTCTCAGGGCTCCTTCCCTCCCAGAATGTGGTGGTTGGCCACCTGGCTCAAGGGTTTTAAGTTGGCTCTTCTAGGCCGTAAATACATATAATTTCTTGTTGTTCCTCAGTGATGTTTTACTACAGGGGACATGCTTTGGAATGAACTGAGAGCTACAGGATGCAGAGGGATCTGGTCCTACTTCAGAGATCAGTTTCCTGCCAGTCACGTGGTTCCAGGAAGGACCTCCCACTAGTTATAAGCCTGGAGACTAGCAGTCGGAGAAAGAAAATTTACAGGTATTTAAATTTCAATTTGCTCTGGACACTGCATGCTTCGACTGGCAACCTCCAGGTTCCCCTGATATGAGAGACCACAGAAAGGCAAAAAAGAAAGAGGACCCCCTCCCCATCCTCATCCGATGAGGGGCGGCTGTCCTCGCATCGCTATGACAAGAAAAAAAAAAGGTGAAACAGTTATATACAGGGAGGTGATCCTCCCTCTACGTAATGCCTTGGTCAGGCCGCAGCTGGAGTATTGTGTACAGTTCTGGAGCCCTCATCTGAAGAAGGACCTAGCGCTGCCAGAGAGAGTCCAGAGGAGAGCGACCAGGATGATTCGGGGCATGGAGGGGAGGCCTTAGGAAGAGAAGACTGGAAGAGCTTGGGCTGTACACACTGGAGGAGAGGAGGGACAGGGGAGACATGATATGGGTCTTCAAGTATGTAAATGGAATAACCAAGAGCGGAACCAAGGAGCTGTTTAGGCTAAGGGGGGGGGCGCAACCTGGGGGCATTAGTGGAAACCGGAGGGAGGAAATTATAGGAGGAGTATAGGAAGCATTATTTCACTGAGAGGGTGGTGGAGCCGTGGAATGCGCTGCCCAGGAGGCTGGTGGAGGAGGGCACAGTGGGGAGCTTCAAGAAGGGTCAGGACAGGTACAAGGGGAAACTGAAGTCAAAGAAGATCCTCTCGAGGGCTGGGGGGGTGGGAAAGCGAGCACCCACTAGGTTGCTGGCTATTGAGCAGACACGACAGACCGTTGGGCCTATTCTGCTGGGTTTTTTAGTATGTTAGTAAAAAAATCCAAATACAGGGGCAGATCATCAGAGGAGGATGATCACCATTCCTCACGTCATAGGAGGAAGAAAAGGTCTCGTTCCCAGAGTTCATCTAGGGGCACGCACAAAGGAAAACGTCACAGGGGATATTCCCCGGACTCCTCAGATGTCGGCTCCTCCCTTGAGGAAGGGGAGATGGTAGGTTCTTCATCAGACTGTGACTCTGCCCCCCCCCCACCCCCAATATCCAGAAACTGTGACTTGGAGGACCTAGATTTTTTTTTTTTTTTTGTTAGTCATATACCTCGGATATTCTCCACCTGTCGCTTCCCAATCGAAACAGACCTTTCGACTGACATCTACCTCCAAACCAGCCACAGCCTTCCCTAGCCCTCCCACCACAGAGGACTTGCTAAAGGAGTGATGTCATGGTCCAGAACGTACATACCCGGCCCCCCCTGTCTGCTCTATAAGCTCCTAAAGTTTGACAAGAAGCAGTCAGGAAAGTGGCTAGACTGCTCCAGGATCGATTCACTGATTTCTAATCTGACCAAAAAGACAGTCATCCCCGCTGAAGGAAAGGCTTCACTAAGGGACCCAGTGGACAGAAAAGTGGATGCCTCTATAAAGAAGGCCTTCCAAGTTTTGGCAACTTCCGTTAAGGCGGCAACAGCGAATCTCTTCTTTGCCAGAGACACACTGTCCTGGGCATCGGATCTAGCTTTTCAATTTGCAGAAGACACAGAGAAAAACTCACTGATTATTCTTTAGCTACAGTTAATGGGTCTAGCATCGGCTTATGCAGCAGAAGTGTCTGAGGAGGCAGTCGGTTGCGCTGCATGGACCATGTTTTATCAAACCTCAGCTCGCGGCAACCTCTGGCTTCAGGCCTGGCAAGCAGACACCTCTTCAAAGAGTTGTCTGGTAAATGTGCCATACAAAGGAAATCTCCTGTTTGATTCAGCCCTGAAGTAGGCGGTGAAGGAATCTGGGGAGACAGCCACGGTACACATGCCCCAGTCCAGGGGCAGGGGCAAATCATGGTCCTCAGGCTCCAGGTGCAATTTTCATGACTAGGCTTACAACAAAAGTCGAAACTCTAACTTTTCTGAGAAAAGAACATGGATTCCTCCCGCAGCCAATGTAACTTGGGGGTGGGGATCGATCTGGTGCCGGTGGAGGCTCCAGAGACACTGGCAACAGCAACAAAAAAAAGTTCCAGTGAAGCCACCTGGACCCATCCTAGAGTAGGGGGCAGACTTTCAAATTTCCTCGAGGAATGGGTCCATACAACATCAGACAAATGGATATTAGACATTGTCATCAAAGATTACCTGATATTAGAGTCCAAGCCATCCCTACCGCATGTGGTACCCTACCCTGTCTCAAACGACCCGTCCAAAAGACCAGTGACGTTACAGGCCATCACAGACCTTCTGCAAGCGGGAGCGAACAAGCAGGTTCCCCACACAGAGTTCAGTCGGGGGATATACTCCCTATTCTTCATCGTGCCCAAGCGCACAGGGGGTTTCAGACCGGTCTTTGATCTCCAGTTCCTAAATCGTTTTGTGCTCAGCAGACCCTTCAAGATGGAAACCTTGTCATCAGTAATCAAGGAACTACAGCAAGGGGACTTTCTAGCTCCCATCGACCTGCAAGATGTGTACTTGCATATTCCCATTCAGAGAGTACACAGGCAATATCTCAGATTCAAGGTGGGGAGGCAACACTTTCAGTTCAAAACGCTTCCTTCTAGCCTCTTGTCAGCCCCAAGGACATTCTCGAAGGTGTTGGTAGTGGTCACTGCTCACCTTTGGAACAGGGGGATACAGCTGTTCTTGTATCTGGTCAATATCCTCATCAAGGTCCTGAAGCTCAACCAGGCAGCACATGCAGTGACAGAGGTAGTCAGGTGCCTCTCGGCACATGGATTTCTCATCAACTGGAGGAAGAGCTCCCCAACTCCGAGCCAGAACTTGAACCACCTGGGGGCAGACTTCAGGACTCAGACCAACAAAGTTTTTCCCACAGAATCTAAATTCAAGGACCTTTTGAAGCTCATCAAGCAAATTTTTCACAGCAACCCAGCTATCGGCACAGACCTTCATGCAGCTAATTGGGACTCTGGTGTCACTGGTGGATTTGGTCCCTTGGGCTCTGGTGCTCATGCGACCCATTCAAGCCCATCTGCTCAGGCAGTGGTCCCAGTCCAGACACAGCCAGCATCATCTAATCCCAGTGTCTCAGCAGATAAAATCCTTCCTCCGGTGGTGGTCTTGGAGGTCAAATGTCACAAGGGATGCAAATGTTGGAACATCCACACCAACTCTGAATCACGATTGATGCAAGCCTCAGGGGATGGGCCACCTGCATCAGCTGTCGGCACAAGGCAAATGTTCCCTAATAGAATCAAGGTACAGCATAAACGTCCTCTAGATGAGTTAGTTCACCCACCCCTGATACACTTCTATCAACAAGTACGCAATACTAACGTACTAAAATGCCAGCAGAATAGGCCTACCGGTCTTCCGTGTCTGCTTGTTTGGTCAGCCCCCACCCTGGGAGCTGACCTTACTGCCCCCTCGCCCTCTCTGGCTTCTCTCTTCCCAGTCCCGGATATTCCTGCTGTACTCTCTCAATTTGTCAGACACCCCCGATCATCCTTCCAAGCGACAGCCCAGGCTGTCTGCGGCACAGTCAGACCTAGCTTCCGAGGTACAAGGCCTTCTGAACAACAGGGCAGTAAACCTAGTTCCGCTGGATCAACGAAGCAAGGTTTCTACTCCCATTACTTTCTGGCTCCAAAGAAAACTGGAGGCATGCGCTCTATTGTGAATCTCAGAAAGATAAACAAATTCCTTCACAAGGAAAAGTTCAAGATATCACCACTCAGTACCCTGCTACCTTTGATTCATCAGCACGATTGGCTAACCTCCCTGGACATGCATAATGCCTACCAGCACATTCTCATACACCTAAATCACCACAAATACCTAAGGTTTGTGGCGTTGGGTCATCATTATCAATTCGGAGTCCTGCCCTTTGGGCTATCCTCGGTGCCTCATCTTTGCAAAGTGCTGTGCAGTTCTTGTGCTACACCTAAGGAAAATTGGAATCCAAATATTCCAATATCTGGACGATTGGCTTCTAGCAAGCCCCTCCAAGCAAGAGACTCTGGAGGCCATGTTTGAGAGGTCCAAGAGATGCTCCAAAACCCTATCCGGTGGGCAGGGAGAGAGATTCCAAGAGGATTTTGTACACCAGATAGAGAAACGCTTCCATTTAGTTATGTAGGTTTTTCTGGTGGCCGGCTTGCGCACAGCCAAAAGAATAACTGAAACTCTACGAGAAACATTAAACCTATTCACCTCCCTCTCCTCAGGAGCCAAGCGTGAAGGTGAAGAGACCTCAGGTTGGGATGGACTACAGGGCCCTGGGCCAGAAGGTTTGTCTGAAGGGGAAGTGGTTTCAGGTAGGTTTCTGATAGTCTGTTGATTAGAGGAAACCAGATCTGACCAGGCCAGAACGGGGCAGTGAGAATCCTTCTGCCCCCCTGTGCCTCCAGTTTGAGCAGTACCCTCCAAATTAGGGAAAGAGGAGGAAATGTGTATAGAAAGCATTTTGTCCACTGCAGCATGAATGCAGCCTGACAAAAAATGTCAGGTCCTGGAATTCTGGAATAGAAAAGAGGCAGTTTTGCGTTGAGTGGGGACGCAAAAAGGTCCAGGTCTGGAGTTCCCCTCTCTCTCCAAAGAGTGACTGAAGGACGGTTAAGTCGAGAGACCACTTGTGAGGATCTGTCTCTGCGGCATGCACAAGGGGCATCCCATCGTTGTACATTTGCAAAGCAGCTACCTTGCAAACCATGCCTTCCCAGAGGGAGTATTACGAAGGACAGAAACCCACAATACCGAGTGTCAGGATCTCAAGACGAATATCCCAACACTTTGTATTTGCCCGCAGTGGAGTTTGTATATTAAATAAAGGGGGGTGCAGTGAAGCCCCCCGAAACATGTAAACAAATCAAAATCCTACTGTCAAGATTTTGAGTCTTGGGCTTCTGGCGTTGGTTTTTTGTGTATCA
The DNA here is from genome assembly GCA_016271365.2 of Neoceratodus forsteri. Classification (NCBI taxonomy): domain Eukaryota; kingdom Metazoa; phylum Chordata; order Ceratodontiformes; family Ceratodontidae; genus Neoceratodus; species Neoceratodus forsteri. The sequence goes on from JADMNL010000035.1 coordinate 55,744,642, forward strand.
GGGAAAGACTTTTCAGTATTTCATAGTAAATCCTCACAAAGCACTATTGTCTGAACATAAAGTCCAGAAGGGATGCCAGCTCTGAAACTGCTGTCTTGCAAAAACTTTTAACTGCACAAGTTCTGGGCCCAGCCTTTTACAGTACTGCTGGAGAGTCTGCAATGTGTAAACATTTCAAATGAGGGATTCCTGGGATTTGAAGAGGAAAATTTCTCGCAGGAGTGGTGGTGTTCTCTTCTCAGGGATGCCTCGCTATGTTTAAACTCCCAACCCTGCCAGAACCTGAACTATTTTTAAATATTTTTCCACTTGATGTTTGTGTTAGAAATTGTGTGGTGTTTTTCAAAATTTCAGTTAATTTTGGTAGCCATTTAGCCAGTCTGTGTCACAGCTCCATCTGTCTATAGAAAGTTTGAATCTTCATTCTAATCTAAATTTGAAAATTTGCAGAAGGTTCCATCTCCAGGCATCACTCTCACCCTGGAAGATGATGCAAAGTGTAAACATAGTGAAGGTTTCCTGAGAAGAAACAGCATTACTCTCCTAATTTCTTTTCATATGTGCTAATGCAGCCATTAACACACGGCCACAGTTGACTAACAATGTCCACTGTGCTGGTGACTGTCTTTATGATTTTTGCTAATAAACTTTTGCCTTGTGCAGCCTACTGAGTTTTTTACATTTTTATCCGAGTTTTGCTTTCATTGTTACTCAGCTTGCTGTCCCCTTGCATGTTTGTGTAGGAGGGGTCGGGACAACAGTAGTTACTCGGTACACTTTTTTGGAATTGTTTGTTGGAAAGTAGGATCAAAATGTCCTGCTCATGACTGCACTTCCTCTGGGTTACAATTGGAAATTTCCGTGCATTGGACTGCAGCTTCGTGCCCCCTGTTTTGGTGGTGAAGCCCTTAATTTGGATCTGAAGCGAAAACCTTCCTCAGTAGTGTGGACTGTACTCTGGGCCAGCAAAAGAGTGACTTCTTGAGACATCCATAGAAACTAAAGTCATGCCTTAATAACTTGAAGAGAATTACATTTACCCTGTAGACAAGTCATGGCAGATTTGTTTAAACTTTGCCAGAGAAATAGCCTTGGCAGAGTTGCTTGGTAGGGCATTGCATGTATAAGTTGCCACACATGTAACAAAACAAAAATTGTTAGGATGATGGGTTTGTCTCATAACTTAAAAAGAAGAAGAATCTGTAGCTGCAAGACTAAACAGTGACAGGTGCACCTAGCTGTTTGTGTGTTCCGGACACGAGCCAGCAATGCCGACAGTGGCACAAAAAAAGATGGTCAGGTGCTTTTTTTTTTTTTTTCAAAGGCATAGACCATTTGTCCCCTCGGATGTACAAACCTCCACCTCTGTGGGACCTAATGCTGGTGCTTGCTAAGCACCATTCGATCCTCAATTGCGAGATGTCACACTTGTGGAAGACTGCATTTTTGGTTGCTGTCACCTCACTCAGATGGGTGAGTGAACTTCAGGTGCTCTCAGTGGTGTCTCCATATTTGGTCTTCAACAAGGACAAGGTTGTCTTTTGCCTCCATGCAAAACTGCTTTGTTGGTGACCCTGTGCAAAGCAACCCCAGTCACAGAAATTTTTGCAGTTTTTTGGGGTCCTCATGGAGAGCCCTCGACTGTCCCATAACTCCGTCTTGACAGAGATGACGGCTCTGGCCACATGGGCCAGCGTTCTGGGGCCGTGCTTCACTACAGGAGAGAGAGAGAAAGGTCTATTTATTTATTTTGTTTTTCTTTCTTTCTCCCTTCCCAAAGGCTTGCTTCCTGGCTCACCCGATTGGCTGTGGTCTGGGATAGATGGGACCAGCTCCAACTGTAGAAATTGTTCCAGGTCTTTGTGTTAGAGGTGCCTCTGGCTGGCTCAAGCCCTGTCTAAATGATGATGGTGGCTGTGCAGGAGAGCATTCTAACTTGTCCTGTGTCTGTGAAATTCCCGTTTACTGTGTACATCCCATATGTCTACTGCCTTACTTTTGAGGTAAAGTTTCTTGGATTTTTATTTTGTAATAGTTGAGCAGGATAGGTGCTTTTCAACAGCTTTTCTTGAACTCCCAACTCTGCTGTAAGTGTGACTACTGCTCGGGGCATTTGTAGCTTCTCTAGACATTGGTAAAACATGCTCTGTCATTGGTTCAGGTGTGTCATTGTGACATATAAACTGGCGAGAAATGCATTGTGACATGCAGACCTTGGTGATCAGTACACTAAAATCTTCATAGGTGGAATGCCAGAAGAGCTAGGATCTGTATCACTGTCAGTTTGACTTCAGTTGTGCTTTGTAGATAGTGATACAGCAGTCATTATTTGGATTTAACCGTTTCCCAGCACTCCTCTGGACGTGGTTTGTCATGTACATTACAAAGGGACTGGACTACTGAAAGGCTTGGTACAGTGACAGGTAAATTTATTTTGCGATTATTTCCCCCACCCCATATGACTGACCTGGGCTAGTGTTTCTCTCCGGGGGGGGGATGGGTGTGTGGTTTTAATATCTTGAAACATTCTTTTCCCTCTTGCTTAGCCTTTCTCATCATGAATTCTTTCTGACTAGAAACAGTAGTAATTTATCCAACTTTACCATTCATTGTATTTCATCACATGTACAGTCTTGATGTGTTTGTTAATTTTATTATTTTTATTGTTTTTTAGTAGCTGTTCAAATTCATTTTTTGTTTTTATGGCTTTGTAAAGCATTTTGTTATGCTCCCATAAGGCAGCATATAAAATGGAATTGTAACAGTATTTTTTATTTTTAACTTACTCCACTTTCTTTATTTCTGGACCCACTCTCCTCGGCCGGACATCAGGCCCCACCAGTCACCTGTCTTCCCTGTGACTCACCATCTTCTGCTTCCTCCATCCTGACTTACTGCCAGGTGGCGCTGGTGGATCTCTACCTTTGGTCATCAGGAGAGTGCTTTCTTGCTTCCTCGTCCCACCCCTATGACATCTTGTAGGAAGTAGTGCTTATTACTGTGTATACCCCCAGTGGAAATCAGCCTTCTGATCTGGTTACCTCGTGGCAGTGCTGCCTGTAGTCACCCAGGCACAGCACTGATGCTGCCTGGCCCCTCCCCAGGTAGTGTCCCAAGGGATGCTCAGACCCCCCCCTCCCCCGGCCAACCCCGTGAGTGTCCCAGGTCTGTTCATGAACCCAGAACGCTGGTGGCACGTGCGGTAGCACTACTACTGCGCTGGCGGGCTGGCTTGCAACAGTATTTAAACAGACCAGTTCTTTCCCCCTCTCTGCCTCATCTGTCTTGACTGCTGTTACAGAACATCAGCTGCATGATGGGTGGTGTTATTTATTTACATTGTCAGCTGAGATTACCCAAGGAGAAGTGGAAATGTCTTTTTATAGCCCCTCAATAGCAGCAGATTTGAGACAATACAGTTAACATTTAAAGAACAGTAGGCATAGTTGGATAGTAATATAGCTGTAATTGCCGGGGTGGTTCTCTTGGATGTACAAGTTTATTCAGTTCTGATAGTACAACCAGAAAAGCTGGTAATGTGCCTATGAATGTGTATCTGCACCCACACAGGCTCTGCAAGATTTGCTAGGGAGGGAACAGAGGCTGTGGTGGTGAACCAGTACTGCATATTATGTAAGGAATAATCTGTTGCTGTGTATTTGGTAACCACCCAGGAAGTGAATTTATTACAGCATAGACACACACCCAGAGTGGATTATTACACTAAGTACATTCGTAAAATGGTTTATAGTGTTATATTATAACCCCAGGAATCACTCACTTAATGTTTACACTTCATGCAGTCATCTCGGCCGAGAGTGACCCCCACCCCCCGGTGATTGAACCAATGCAGATTTTAGAATTTCGAACCTAGAGTGAAACTCTGACTTTGCACTCCACTCTGGCTGTTGCTCAGATCTGTTCCTCTGCCTGAACAGAATAGTTGCCCCATAGTGAACTCTGGTAACGGCCAGGTCTTGGGGTTTTTTTTTTTTGGCTGATTTTTAGTGGTTTACTATTTTAAACTATACAATTTACAGAGAGCAGAGTATTTTCATTTTCCGTTTGTCTGTACACTTTCACCTTAATTAATTGGTTCCTGTTATAAGAGCCAGAAGTTGACCTTTGGCAAAGTTTCTTTAGTACGAGAGCTGGTTTTTTTTTTTTTGTTCTGTTACTATTGAGGTCTTGTACTGCATCATTATTTGGGGGAATAATTTTGATTTGATTCAAGGTTCTATTTAGTGTATCAGAGAAACCCTTGGCCTTGTGGACAATCAGAAAGTTGTACAAATTACTATTGGCTCCTGGCAAGGGCAGACTGTCATAAGCTTTGTTTAAAGTGTTTAGGACCACAACATGACTTTATAAATTGTAAGGCCCTGAGAGTTTTCCCAGCGACGGTGGAAAACACACATCTGATGGGTCCATCTCCTCAGTATAGCAGCAAATAATGCAAAAGGTGGCAAGAATAAAAGATGAAGCTGCACAGTCATCAGATAGGTTTGGTAAAGATGGGTCGGATATTGGGGTGTCCGAAAAGGGGAACCCTGTATCCAGTGATGGCAGAAGTAAAAACAAGAGCCGAGCAGGCACTGGAAACTAACATACTAAAAGTCAGCAGAATAGGCCTGATGGTCTGTCGTCTGCTCTGTAGCCTGCCTCCTAATGGGTGCTCACTTTTCCATACCCCCAGCCCCAGAGAGGGTCATCTTTGGCTTCAGTTTTCCCTTGTACCTGTCCTACCACTTCTTGAAGCCCTCCACTGTGCCCTCCTCCACCAGACTCCCGGGCAGTGCATTCCATGGCTCCACTACCCTCTCAGTGAAGTAATGTCTCCTGCATTCTCCCCGCTGTAATTTCCCCCCTCTACCTTCCCTCATGCCTCTGGTTGTTGTCTCTCTCCCCCCTCTTTAGTCTGAACATCTCTTTGAATCCACCCTTGTTTATTCCTTTTACATATTTGAAGACCCCTATCATGTCTCCCCTATCTCTCCTTTCCTCCAGTGAGTACAGCCCAAGTACATCCAGTCTTTCTTCGTAGGGCCTCTCCCCCCACCCCCATGCCCTGAATCATCCTGGTTGCCCTCCTCTGGACCCTCTCCAGCAGTGCTACGTCCTTCTTGAGGTGAGGTCTCCAGAACTGCACACTGTACTGGAGATGCCGTCTGACGAGGGCGTTGTACAGAGGGAGGATCGCCTCCCTTCTCCTGGATGTAATTCCCCTGGCTATGCAGCCCAGTATCCTGTTTGCTTTTGCCACAGTTCTTCTGCAATTTTCAGTGTTGTTCATTTTAACGTCAACTACCACTCCTAGATCCCTCTCGCTCAATTTGGCTTGCAATGAGACCCCCCAGGGTGTATACTTGGCTTGGGTTTCTGACCCTCAGATGCAGCACCCTGCATTTCCCTGCAGTAAACCACAATCCCCACCTCCTTGACCACCCCTCCAGGGTATCCAGGTCCCTCTGGACTGTCTCTCTCGCTTCGTCTCAGTCCACCAGTGCTGTCAGTTTTGAGTCATCCACAACGAGATTCATCCTACTCCTAACCCCCTTCCCCATATCTGAGACAGGAGTGGCCCCAATACTGAACCCTGGGGACCCCACTATTGACCTTCCTGGGGGAGGAGACTATCCCACCCACCACTACCCTCTGTATGTACCCCGTTATCCAATTTTCTATCCACCTGAGCAACTGCCCTCCCTCCCAGCTTTGTTAGCAGCCTATTGTGAGGTACCAAATCAAACGCCTTACTGAAATCCAGGTATAGGATGTCCACTGGCCTGGTGGGACAGTCAAGCATGCATGGGACAGTCATAAGGCAATTCTAGGGGGTGGGGGTAGGAAGAAGTAGGCTGCTGGTTAACTGGGATCTGCAGCTTATCCAGTAGGTAGGGAAATGGGCAGACTGGGTGGGCCAAGCAGTCCTTATCTGCCGTCAAATTCTATGTTTCTATGTATGTTGGTCCAGGGTCCCCATTACCCAGTCATAAGAATCTGAGGTAGGTCTGACATGATCTCCCCAGGACGAAACCGTACTGTTTGTCATTCAGGTTCCCCAACATTTCCAACTGCCTCCCAAGCCTCTCTTTGATAAAGCCCTCCATTACCTTGCCTACCACAGATGTTAGGCTGACAGGCCTGTAATTCCCCATCTCCTCTTTAGATCCCCTCTTTGTGGATAGGCACCACATGCGCCACCCTCCAATCTTGAGGCACCCATCTTGTCTGGAGAGAGAGGTGTTAGAGTATAGCCAGTGGACCTGTTGGTGCATCCTCCAGCTCCTTCATGACCGTTCGATGCAGCCCATCTGGCCCCAACGCCTGATCAATTTTTAGCACCCGAAGGGCCTCCCTCACCCTATCCACTGTGATTTCTCCCTCCCAGCCCATCCCCTCATTCAGCCTCCCATCCCCTTTTGGTTTTGGCCTGGCCTGAACCCTAGCCTCTTTCAGTCTTCCAGACTCCATCTGACCTCCCGACTTTGCTAGCTCCCCTTCACTCCTATCGGGATCCCCTGCCTCCCTCTCTAAATATCGAGGCAAAGTACTCATTTAGCACCTCTGCCTGTTTCCCCGCCTCCTGAGCCCATGCCTCCCCAATCTTAATCCTGCAGATCTGTGCTCTCCCTTTTCTCTTCTCCCCATGTATCTATAGAATCCCTTTCCCCTTCCAGATATCCCTATCCAGGTTTTGCTCCATCCTTGCCTTGGCTTCCCTCGCCACTCTGGTGACCCTCCTAGCCATCAGCTCATACTCGCCTCTCTCCCTATCCCCCCCAGAGCACTTAAAAACATGCATAGGCCGCCTTTTTATCCCTCACCCCCTCCTGCGCCTCCCTGGTCCACCAGCATGTCTTGTTGGCTCTACCATGTTTACGTCGTCCTTTTGTACAGGACCTAGTAGCCTCCTGCACCCCCTTTTTAATGGGCTCCCACCAGGTACCGACATCTATGTCTGGTCTAATCTTGTCCAAGCTGCCCCGCAGGATCCTGCCCATGTGAAATCTACTGCTGCTGCTACTACTACTGAATTAGTGTGGTTATCCTCCCCCGATACAGCAGAAACCAGACCGTGTGGTGGTCACCACCTGTCAGCAGGTTGCACACCTCCAGGCCCTTTGTCCTCAACTAGTTTGTCCTCCTGGGCCTCTTCCATTGTGGTGGGTCTGTACACCACCCCTAATTTCAATCTTTTATCTCCCCTCGCTTGCAGGGTTACCCAAATCACCTCCACCCCCCAGCCTTCTCCCCTCCACTAACCATTATGTAATTTTTGACCATTTGTGCTACATCCCCTCGTTTTCCTTCTCCTCTATCCTTCCTGAATATTTTGTAACCCTCAGAGTTTAGGTCCCAGCCATTTTTCTGGGTGGCCCATGTCTCAGTAATTGCTGCCACATCTGCTGATCCCTCGGCCAGCATTGCCTGGAGCTCGGGCATTTTATTGCCCATGCTCCTGACATTTATCAGTACCGTCCTCCACCCCAACCCCCCCCTTCTCCAGTTATCTCGGCCCTGCGTACCCCCCTGTTTACTCTTTCTTGCACACTTCTCGATGGATTCTCAATGCAGTCACTTGCCCTTGTTTCATGCCCTAGACCTGGACCCTCGAACAGCCCTCCTGGAGTTATTCTTTTACTTAACCCTCCCCCCTTTACAAGTTTAAACCCCACCTCTCGACTATGAATCCAGCAAGTTTTAGTTCCAAGATCTCCCTCTCTTCCATGTTGAGGTGTAGCCTATCCCAAGCATATAACCCTTTGTCCCCCACCAGCACATACCCTTCTGCCCTGCACCAGTCACTGAGCCACTGGTTCACCACTCTAAGTTTATGCTTGGTCTCCCGGATGCCCTAGGCACTGGCAGAATCTCATTGAAGGAGATTGAGCTTCCTATAGAGTGGAAAACCCTGGCCAGTTCCCGGAATTTTGCCTGGATTTCTAGTTCGCTGTTCCCTTCCAATTCATTTGTTCGCAAATGTACTAAAAAGTCTGAGGGATCCCCACATTCCAGTGCTATCAGGCTGGCTGGAATTTGTGTATGTCTGGGTGAGGCCTGGGATACATTGGCCTTGACTGGGCTGTTTTCCTTCCCCCACCCTCCCACTGGAAGCCCCTGGTCATGGAGTCAGCCAGCAGAATCACCTTCACCTCCCCCAACTTACTGGCCCATTGATTCCTTCGAGGCTCTTCCTTCTGTCATCAACCCCCAACTTACTCCTCCCACCCCTCAGCCTGGGGATCACAAGCCTGTGTGTGTCCTACCATGCTGTTTCTTCTGCCTGCAGTCCTGGCTTGCTCCTCACCCCCCAACTTCCTGGGTGGCACAGGTTGCCCCCACCGCTTGCCCAGACTCCTTTTCTTGGCGGTATCCTCAGATCCCCCACCCAGGCATCCTTGTATTGCTTCCCTCCTTGCCTCCTCTCCCCCCCTTCAGTCCTGCATCCTCCACCCCATCTGCTGTATTACTCCCTACCTCCCTCCATTCCTCTCCACCTCATCTGATTTTTTTTTTTTCCTGCCTCGAGGCTGTCCTATCTGGAGTACTCCCTACCCACACCCCTAACCTTAGCTGACTTCCCCAACCTGGGTGCCTGCCCGAGCCTAGTTCTTCACCCTCCCACTCTGGCCTCACTCTGTGCTCCCCTATCCCCCTTACCTCCCTCCAACCTAGACTCATGCCCCTCCCCCCCCTTCCGTGGATCTGGCTCCTCTCCTGTCCCCATCCCCCAGCTTACTGACCAAACACCCTCTATCCCCCCCCCCCACCAGCCTCCTCCACCTTGTCTCCTGGATATAGCAGGGTGATCGATTAGTAAGTGTGATGCTTCCCCAGCCTTGCCCTCTCCTGTCCCCCCCCTCCCTCTTTGGCTCCCTCTGATCAGCTACCTCCTACAAACTGATTTCCGTATGTTGCTTGTTTTGTTCCCCACCCCTCCGGAGTATCCATGTGGTCCTTGTCTGCCTGTTCCCTGGGGTATGCCAATTCAGCCTCGTCTACTCTCCTGCTGTCCTTTTCCCCACCTTCCCGCTTTCCAGCTGCCTTGTGATCTCCTCAACCTCCTCCCTAAGACCTGCCAACTGGAAACGCACTGGGCACCTTCCGAACCTTCTTGCCCAATTTAATATTATGTCTGTCCCGCACCCTGTACACCCAGTCACCCTACCGAAGATGCCCGCTCTGGCCACCCCCAAGTCTGCCCTCATTTTGGGTGTGATCAGTACGGCTGTCTACCAGGAATAAAATTCAGTCAGTGCAACACAAGCACTCCTTCTGTACAGCAAGACCCAGTCAGCTTGCTCCCTCCCCCAGCAGTATTAAGATTACAGCAGTTTCCCTCTTCCCGACAGTAGCTAGAATCGCAAGCGAATTTGCCCAACCTCCCAACAATAGCCAGCTCTAGAGCCCCAGCAGTAGTCAGTTCACACAGTTTGCCTATTTCTTCCGCCGTAGTTAGCATGCACAGTCATTAATATAGTCCGCTCTATTTTGCCCCTCCCTGGTAGCAGTCAGAAATGCCCAAGTGTCCTAGTGTTCATGACCTCCCCAATCAGCAACAGTCCAGCTTCCTGGTGCTCTAGCTTGCAGCTCACCCAATCTCGACTTGCCCTAAGGCTCCGTCCCCACCAACCATTTAATAGAGGACGGGGTGGGTGGTGTGGGACAGAGTACAGCAGCTGTCCGTTTGCGACTGGGCTACCTGACTTATATAGCCCAGTCGCGTAGTTCAAAAAATTGCACCCTGTGCACTGATTGGAAAGAAACTGAAAGAAAATGTCATTGCACTCCTCCTGCACGTAGAAGGGAAGCAGGCACATGGCACAGAAAAATACCCACATCAGAGGGCATATCAAAAATGTGACTATTTTTCCAGGTGATACAGGCTACTGGAGATTTGAATAAAATACCTGCCACTCCCCACCACCACCTCTCGCTTGGGCTCCAACCTCTCTATGCGCATATGGAGGAAGGCAACCCCATGGAGTTAGAGGGCACACCTGAAAAAGATTTTGAACCTCCTCAAAGGCAAATTGAGGACTACTGCTCTTTTTCCTCAGTTGTCAGACAAATGGTTAATACTCTCAACATCCCCCCCCCCCCCAAATAGAAACGGAGGAGGGAGGGGCATGGCCAGCAGCCGAGCTAAAAACAGCTCATCACATGGGCTATAATGAAAGGAAAGTTCTTAAAAGTATTGGAAAAGGAAAATTTTTATAAAAGAAATATTAGTATATCTTGAGAGAGCTCATAGCCCTGAACAGATCGCTACCATTTTCTGCCGAGTAGTGCTTGAATTCTTGATGTTATGGGCAGGACAAACAAAGCAGCGCCAAGCGGAGACGGGGGTCGAGCGAAGGAGTGTAAATCTGGGCCAAGCAGAGAATTGAACGTGGGGGCGGCTGAAGAGATCGCTCAGCCTTCCAACGCCACGCACCTCAAAGCAATTCAGAAGCTCGATGGAAAAATAGAGGAGCTTACTCTGCAGTTCAAGAGGATGGATAATAAAATAAAATAGAAGACTCCAAAGCTGCAGTTAAGTCTGCTACCATGGCGATGACGACTACCTCCGGACGGGTGAAAGACAATGGGGTGCTGCGACAGCAGTTAGAATATTTAGAAAACCTGTCCAGAGCAGCCAATATAAGGATTTGGGGTCTTCCAGAAAGTGATGAAGATAAGTGTCTCAGGATTCATAATGACTGTGATTAAGGACATTTTTACGAATGAAGAATTGTTCCTGGTGATTAAGGCCTACCGAATTACCCCTTGTGGATCTAGGCAGTGCATGGCCACGGGTCAATTTCCTACTCGCACCATCCTTGCAGTTCTTGGTTCCGTGGTTGAACGGGACTTAATATCAGTCAAGTCAAGTCTTTATTTAACCAGGCGTTCATCGTTGAGCAGAGGCTCATTTTGGAAGATGGACCTGGGTGGGCATGAACAATTGTATATACAGGTCAACACAGGTATTTACAAGGTAATACAGATAATACTGTTTACAGAGAGGAAGATGAAGTTCATATGTACATAGAATTATACAGATATTGTACAGATTACAGAGTATTTACAATATCTGTATATTTTTATGTACATATAAATAAGAATAGCACAGGCAAAGATGTGGTACGATGGAGTGAGAAGGCAATAAAATCCATATTTTCCCAGATCTGAGCTATGTGACGAGACAGAAGATGTGGTTTTGATGCTGTACTAGCCTGTCTGCGACAGCTAGGGATCCAGCATGTTTTGATGATGCCAGCCAGCCTGCGGATTGTATGCGAGGGAAAAATATTTCAATTTGCAGAACCTGTGGAAGCGGGTAAATTCACAGACCATGCGGAGAAAGAATTCAAAGTAAAGGACACTGAATTTAGTAGTGAGGAAGAAGATGGAGACTGATCGAGAGTCTGGTAAAAGGCTCTAGCAGGAGTCATTATTTGTTTGTTCTAGAGATGACATGGGCCTTGGAGAGAGAAGTGCATTAACTAATACTTTTCCAATTGATAAGGACGTTGGTAAATTAATGGGACGATTACAGATTGCATTTAATTGGAAATTGTGTACACTTACTAATACCTGATCCTAATTTCAGATTTATATACTGAAGCTTAACTTTGTTGAAATAAAATAAGCCTAATTGTGTAAGTGAACGGGTAGAGAGCTGAAATAATGTTGTATCATTGATGTAGAAGGTAATGTTACCATCTGTAATGATATGGAATTGATATGTTTTTAAAAAAGATGTTTAGTCCCTGTTCATGGCAGTGTTAAGCTAATCTTTAGAAATGATTTAGTAAGTAGAATTTAGCTACCCCCCCGCCCCCCGTGCTGCACCATGTCATAGCGGTCTTAAAACTGAGTTACTGTAAAACTGCTGTCACATCTTGTACCGAGACAAAAACCATATGTATGCCTACCTATATGGATATCTTGCTGTATGTTTTTATGCAATAAAATAAACCTAAATTAAAAAAAAAACAAATAACAGGAGGATGAAGAGAATGCTGTTTGTTTATTTTTTTGGTGGACCTGCTGGAAGTAGCTCCACTAGGAAGAATGCTGCTTGCCATACATAAATCACTTGAAAGGCCATAGCAAAGCCGGCCCGCCGGCGCAACGGTTGGATTTCTGCTTGTGATGCCAGTGACCCGGGTTCGGGAACAGGCCCAGGAAGCTGGAGGGCCGGCCAGGGAGAAAGGCTTGGCGTCCCCAGGACAGCTTGCCTTCTCGGGGAGATAAGATCCCGGAGCAAGACTGACCCCAGAGCGAAGGTCTGAGGCACAGCATGCGCTGAGAGGCAGAGAGGAGGAAGTCACGGATGTCGGCGCTATGCGCCTTTTACGTCAGGGGTTCATGCGATGTCCACAGAACACCCGGAAAAACAAGTGCCGGAATGCCGAGGGGAAGGAGTGGCACTGCAGACCCTAATGGCTCCCTTGCTGCCTGGACTGATGGATCTGACCAAACTAGAAGCATCGGGGTGTTCGGGCCCCACCTCGTACCCGCCTGGGGGTATAACCATGGCTCCATGGGGGACTGCCGCAGAACCAGGTAAGGAGGTAAAGCAGGGTGGCATCTGAGCATCTCCCGACTGAGCGGGGTTCCGGTGCAGGGGAGGAGGCAAAAATAGAAAATGTTTATATATAATTAAAAAAAAAAAAAAAAACCATTGCAAAAATCATGGCTGCATCCACTTCAGCTGCAGCCATTGACGAAAATATCAGGTGGACAAGCAGGGAGTGGAATACATGTATGCCCATCCTGATTATCATGGGTAGTCCAGGCTGCTGCTTGCAAGAGAGCAAAAATCACTATTTTGGGGGAATGTATCAAGAGCCATAGAAAAAGTTCCTCTCTCACAGTGGGCCGGGGCTTATTCTCAAGATGCTTACTGACCCACAAGTAAATCAAAATTTAAATACCTGTAAATTTTCTTTCTTAGACGGCTGGTCTCCAGGCTTCCTTCCTTACTCTTGGGCTGTACCGCCTGTTGCTGGTCGTCGGTCAGGATTCAAAGATCTGCAGCAGGGGGCATCTAGCCCTCCCCTTCCGCCTTCCTCCAGTATTTCCGAAAGCAGTCCCATAGGCCTGCCAACTGTGTACATTCTCTGAGAGAATCCGAAGCCCAGAGACCAGCCGTTGGAGAAAGAAAATTTACAGGTATTTAAATTTCAGTTTCTCTCTCTCCTAAACTGGTCTCTGGGCCTCCTTACTCTTGGGATATACAAAAGCAGTATATCTCAGATCCTCAGATGACATTGAGTTCTCCACCACCTGAAGCACTCGACGGCCAAAGGATGCCTCTGCCGAGGATATCACGTCCAGCTTGTAAAATGTTGTAAATGTGTGAATGGATGACCAGATGGCCACTCTGCATAGATCAGCTGGAGATGTTTCTCTAAAGTTCGCTCACGAAGTGGCCATGGCTCTGGAGTGCGCTCTGAGTGGGCCAGGCAGAGGACCTGACCTTGTCGTGGCCGTGGTGGTGGTGATCTGATCCATCTGGCTATCGAGTCTTTTGACGCTCTCTTACCCATATTTTTGCCTGCAATTAAAATGAACAAGCTTGACGTTTTACGGATCTCTTCTGTGCTCTTGATATACATCTTTAAAGCTCTTCTCCGGTCTAGCGTATGGAATTCCCCTTCTAGGGACGTGGATATGTTGTTCATCCACACTTCTTGACATGTCCCTTTCTCCTTTAAGGATTGCCGGAAGGTCTTCAAGCTGGCTCCTCCACCCCACCCACCGGGTGGTATAGCCCTGGCTCTGTCCCATGACTCCAGATCTTCCTTTCTGCTGGAAGATTCAGGGTTCCTCATCTTTGATCTTGCTTTTTGTAGACCCTGGCTTCAAAACCTTAGGTTATTCTGAAACTTTGACTTGTTCGAGTTAGCGACGGTAATGCTCATCATTTCATCATACTAACATACTAAAAAGCCAGCAGAATAGGTCAAATGGTCTGTCTTGTCTGCTCGAAAGCCAGCAACCTAATGGCTGCCTGCTTCACCACCCCCCCAGCCCCCCAAAGTGTCTTCCCTAGATTCAGTTTCCCCTTGTACCTGTCCCACTCCTTCTTGAAGCCCTCCACCTGTCCCTTCTCCACCAGCCTCCCTGGAGCGCATTCCACAGCTCTACCACCCTCTCAGTGAAAAATGCTTTCTATGTCCCCCGTAATTTCCCCTTCAGCTTCCCTCATGGCCCCTGGTCACTCCCCCTTCAGCCTAAACAACTCCCTGGTTTTTCTTCAAATTATTCCCTTTACATACTTGAAAACCACTCTCATGTCTCCCTTATCCCTCCTCTCCTCCAGTGAGTAAAGCCCAAGCTCTTCCAGTCTCTCCTCATCAGGCCTCCACTCCATACCCTGAATCATCCTGGTCGCTCTCCTCTGGACCCTTTCCAGCAGCGCTATGTTCTTTTTCAGATGAGGTCTCCGAACTGCACACAGTACTCCAGCTGCGGCCTGACCAAGGCATTATATAGAGGGAGGATCACCTCCCTGCTTCTGGATGTAATTCCCCTGGCTATGCAACCCAATATCCTGTTTGCCTTGGCTGTAATTCTTCTGCAATTTTCAGTGTTATTCATTTTGCCATCTACCACCATCCCTAAATCCCTTTCTCCCAGTGTGGCATGCAGTGTGACCCCTCCCAGGGTATATACATGGCCCAGGTTTTTGACCCCCAAATGAAGAACCTTACATTTCCTGGCATTAAATTTCAGTCCCCACCTCCTTGATCACCCCTCCAGGGTATCCAGATCCCCCTGGACTGTTTCCCTTGCTTCCTCACTATCTACCAGTGCTCCCAATTTTGAATCATCCACAAAAAGACTCAACCTATTTCTACCCCCCTTCCTATATCCGAGATGTAGGCATTGAACAAGAGTGACCCCAACACTGAACCTTGAGGTACTCCACTGATTACCTTCCTGGGGGAGGATATTATCCCACCCACCATTACCCTTTGTAAACACCCCAAAAGCCAATTTTCAACCCAGTTTAGCTCTGCCCTCCCACCCCCATCGCCCCCATTTTTGCTATCAGTCCACTATGAGGTACTGAATCAAACTCTTTACTGAAATCTAGGTACAGGACATCCACCGGCCTATGTCTATCCAGGGCCCCCGTCACCCAATCATAAAACTCTACGAGGCTGGTCTGACACTATCTCCCTGGGACAGAGCCATACTGTTTATTATGCTGGTGTTCTAACCTTTCCAGCTGCCTCCCAAACCTCTCCTTGATAAAGCCCTCCATTACTTTGCCCACTACAGACATCGGACTGACCGGCTTAGAATTCCCCATCTCCTCCCTAGACCCCCCTTTATGTATAGGTACCACATAAGCCACCCTCCAGTCCTGCGGCACCCATCCCGTCTGCAGAGAGATGTTAGAGTGCAGCCAATGGGGCTGCCAGCACATCCGCCAATTCCTTCATAACCCTCGGATGTATTCCATCCAGTCCAGGCGCCTTATCAGTTTTCAGATTCCAAAGGGCCTCCCTACGCCCTATCCACTGTGATCCCCCAAATCACACTGTAGGTAACCTTCCTACTTTTCTTGGTCTGGTCTAGTCTGTGCCCCAAACTCTTGCCATACTGTGGACTCGGACTGAGACTGACCTCTCGCTATTACTGGCTCCTCATCTCTCCTATCAAGCTGTAGGGATCCCTTATCACCCTCTGCAAATATTGAGGTAAAGTACTCATTTAGCACCTCTGCCTGTTCCCCTGCTTCCTGAGCCCCCCAATCTTAATCCCATTGATCTGTGTCTCTCTTTTCTCTTCTCTCTTATGTATCTATAGAATCCCTTCCTCCCCTTCCGGATAACACCATCCTTGAAACAACTCCTAAAAAGTCGTGATGACCTGTGGTACATAGCCAATGAATCAAGAAAGCCAGCTGACAGGCAGGCCTTCCGAGCCGCCAGAAACAAGTGTACATGGGCTGTTTGGAAGGCCAAAACTGACCACTATAGAGCTGCCCTCACAGCCTCTTGGGGCTTGTCTCGCAAATTCTGGGACAACATAAAAACCCCGAGTGGCAAGTCACAGACACTGCCACCATCCCAAATCGCCACTAATGGGTTGGTCACCCTGGACCCTGTAGAAATTGCCAGCACCCTCAACAATAGCTTTACAGACCTCGGCTCTGCCCTTCCCTCAAACCTCTTCGACCCGGTGCTTGACGCAGCCCAGTCCCACCTCCTACGACCGCCATTCTCTGTCTCAGGACCGTCTCCCACCTTGAGGTAGGCCATACCTTACCAAGGCCCTATTGAACAGCCCTTAAGCGACCCTCTTGACATCAAACTATTCCGACTCACTAAATACTGCTTGCTCCACTCACTGCCATCTTAGCTTCTCCCTTTGCCTAAGGCAGTTCCCTAAACTTGGAAAAATGCCTTAGCCACCCCATCCTCAAAGGTGGTGACCTCTTATCCCCGGGAAACTACCGCCCAATCTCTATTCTGCCCCGGCTCTCCAAGGCCTTGGAAAATTGTGGCAGATCAGCCATCCGGTTACCTTGATACCCATAACTTACTCTGCACGGAACAACATGGCTTCCGGTCTGGACACAGCACCACCACCATGGCCCTGTTGTAATTCTCTAATCACTTGCACGTTGCCCTTGACCGTGGGCACATTGCCGCGGCCGTGTTTATTGACCTATCCAAGGCTTTTGATACGGTCAGCCATTCCCTCCTGATTAACACCCTCACACAATTAGGTTTCTCGCAGGGACCTCTTGACTGGTTTGCTAGCTATCATTCAAATCCCAATGTGTCAGGATCAATAACACCATCTCCGTCTCATGCCCCACCCGCTTGGGAGTCCCCCAAGGATCCATCCTGGGCCCCTTGCTCTTCAGCTTGTTCGCAAATGCCCTCCCCACCTCATGCACTGAAAAGATCCTCCTGTATGCAGATGACGCAGTCATCTGTGCCTCCAGCCCAAACCCATCAGATCTTCAGAGCAACCTCCAGTCTGCTTTGTTGGACTGTCAGTTCATAGAGTATAGGCTAGTACTACTGAACCTAAAAAAAAAAAAAAAAAAAAAAAGACCCTCTTGTTTGAACACCACCCCAAAGCAAGTGTAAAAAAAAAAAAAAAATAAATAAAAAAAAAAAAAATTCCCAGCTATCCATCAAATCCTGCTCACACCACCCCCTGGAATAGGTCACCTTATACAAGTACCTGGGTGTCATATTCGATATGGCTCTCACTTTCCATGAGCACATCAACACCCTCACATCTGCTGCCAGTGCGCGGGTCGGTGTACTGTATCGCCATAGAATCTGCCTCACCTCAGAAGCATTAAGGCTAGCTCTCACATCCTCAGTCCTCTCCCTAGTGGACTACGGCCTGCTCGTTTACTCAGCAGCTGATGCCACAGCCACCAGCAGAGTAAAGGTAGTAATCAACAAAGCATGTAGACTACTAACTGGAGCTGACCGGCTGACCTATACTTGTAGCCTCTACTCACTTGCCCAGATCTTAAACTTCGAAGAGAAAGTACAATATCTGTCCTGCCTCATAGCCAAAAAATCATTACTGTCAGCTACCCTAGCAACCACCACTCCATCTGTGAATACACACAGCGCAAGTAAAGCAACAATAACCATCCCAAGGGTCAAAACAACACTAACACAGAGATCGTTCCTGGTCAGGGACCCCCATCTGGTTCAATGCCCTCCCCTCGCAGGTCACCTGCCACACCAAGCTCTGCCCTTTCAAGGTTGCCCCGAAAGACCGCCACCTAATGTCACGCACGTGCACCTGCCCACTGTAGTCCCTTCCCCCCACACTCTTCTTTAGATGCCATGCAGACTGACAACATGGCTCCAACAGCCCAGGGCCATTTCAGTGCTGGGACCAGTGCCAGGGTCCATGGGCTTATGACAGTGTCTCCTCTCTGACAGCAGTCATGACACTGTAATGCATAAAACAGATACTTGTATATATTATACGTTATAAATTGATATGTTGCACTGTAATTGTATATCAAATGTATTGTCTCCATGACGTGGAGCCTTTGGAAATGAGTCTGACTCAAAGGTTGGAATCCCGAAATCCTAAATAAAGAACAAAGGGGCAAGTCGTATTACAGATTATATTTATTCTGCTGAGAAGTGAGTCGCAGGCAGTTGCATAGACAGGTAGGCCATAGTCGACTAATGACAGCACTGAGCTTGCCACTGTGAGATGCCTCGCATCAGCAATGAGGTTGACTTGGTTACAATAGGAGGCTCCCAGTCCTCTCTCTATCATGGACACAAGGTGGTCAGCTTAGGGAGCAAAAGATATCGCCCAGGATCACCCCGAGGTATTTAAAGGTTTCCATCTGTTTCAAGTATATGTCCCGGGTCATTGTGGATGACCGGTGGTGTTTTCTTCATTTGTGGGCTTGTGAAGCACGTTATCTTAGTTTTTCTGTAATTTAACACTAGTTTGTTTAGAGAACCATTTTTTAAGGGCCACAGAATTAGCCTGGAGAACAGAGGTAAGGCTGCCAAAGTTGGGGTTCTTGGAATAGATAACTGCATCGTGTGCATAGAGAAGTACAGTTCAAACAACATGAAGTCTTGCTATATTATGACTATTGCAGTTTGTCCCACCATTAGAACTGCTCCGGAGGTGAAAGAGTTAACTTCCATGCAGGGCATGGAACCTAGAGCGAGAGCTCGGTTAGAGAAGCTCTGTCTGGGATATTTCAAACCGAAACTGTCAGATTCTTTACTCCGCCTCACTGAACAGTCGCTCCGGAGATTCCTCCTACCGCTCGGTTCATTTTCTCGGTTTAAAGAGTTTTTTCTCGGTTAAATTCAACCGCGATTATCATTATTTTAACCGCAAACTGATCGGTTCAAGCTCTGTCTATGGTATTGTAAGTAATAGATAGGTTTATTTCTGTGTGGAACTTGTAAATGTTTATCTGTTCGGTTTGAACCGATCAGGTTGTGTTGAAACTTTATTCTGAAGCGTTTAAAGGCTTTTTAGAGTGCGGTTCCCGGTTCTTATCGGTTCTAAAAAAGACGGATTTCATTACGGTTTTCCACGACCCGTGTTACTGTTTGGGAACCGATAAGGGTGTCTTGCCTGGCACTGCCGAAAAAAGAGACGCGTTTTGGTTAGGCTGGCATTATGTCTGAGAAACCCAAAAGAAAAACCGGGCCCACTGGTTTCAACACTGTAGTGTCTGTGGGGAAGCCTTTGCCAAGGCTGACACACACCACATGTGTTTGTTGTCTGAGGTTTGACCACCTCAATGCAGACTGCCAGATTTGCAGAATTTCCTGCAGCTACCCTAGATAAAGTTGGTAGGCTCAGGGAGCGAAACCAAAAAGTCTGCTGACCCGGATGGCCAGCCCGGTTCGGTGCCAACCGAACCGGAGGGAGTGCCCTCTGACCAGGGCCAGACTTCCTCGGGCAAACGTAAAGCGGACTCTGAGGAGCCAGTTCCAGCAAAGAGAACTAGAAAGTCAGCAGGTCTGGAGTCAAAAATCCCTTCTCCAACTGCTGCAGAGATAGCCAGGGCAATCCAAATTGTCCAGTCACTTTCCCCGGTTCCGTCCGAACCGCCACTATCTGGCAAAAGGTCGGTTCGGCTGGTTCCACCGGTTCAAGAATATGATATAGAGGAGTTTTATGAACCAGAGGAGGGGGAGGATGATTATGAACAGTGTGATTGTGACTTTGAAAGTCTGGATGTGCCCATTGAACTGGACATCTTCCCAGACAGACCTTTAGGAGAATCTCCCCCTAGACTTGCTGAGTCCCCTTCTCATTTTTTGTTTTATAAAAAAGTTGCTGAAACCCTCCAGCTTCCTTTGGAGGAAGCTGTGGATGAGCAAGAGGAGCCTGACTTTGTAGAGATGATGGATATCCCAGAGTCCAGGAGATTGTCTATTCCTTTACATAAATCCTTTAGGAAACAAACAATAAACATTTTAAAAGCTCTAATTCTGTGCCTCCTGTGGATAAAAGATGGACAGGAGGTACACTTTGTCAGGTCCTGATACAGAATTTTCTTTCACAGCAATGCAGCCATGTTGGGTAGTTCAGGCTGCAGCCTGTGATAAGGCTATTCCCCTGGCTTCACATCCTCCTGACAAGGACTCAGGAAGATTGATGCCATGGCTAAAAACAATACATGGCAGCGTCCTTGGGACTCAGACAAGCAAATTATTAGCTTATGTTGCAAGATACCAAAAATCTAGATGGGATACTGTCATGGCTTTAGCCAAATAGGCCCTGGCCAGCTTGCCAAGGAGCTGGAGCAGGTGGCTGCATGACAATGAGGCATCTAAGGTGCAATTCCATGCTGCAGTGGATTCTAATGATGTATCCTCTAGAGTCATGGCTACATCTGTGGCTTTTAGTAGATTGGCTTGGCTCAGGTGTACTACTGTCACAGGATACCCAGGCTAAGGCTATGGATTTTCCTGTGGTGGGAAATTCTCTGTTTGGGAGCAGACAGAGAATTATATGAAGAAAATGGATGAATATAGAACCACTTGTAGGAGTGCACAAGCCAAGGAACGGCAAGCCACTCCTCAGAGGCAGCCCCCCAGGGGCAGAGGCAGGCCTTTTCACAGGCCTTTTTACCAAACCCAGGCCTCCTCTTCAGCTTATGTTCAGAGGGGGTTCTTTAGAGGGAGAGGCAGACGGGGTACAAGCAGGCCTGCTCCTACTCCTCAGCCTAAAGCCCCTGCCAAACAGGCACCCTGATGGGATGCCCAGGGCCGGTTCTCCATTACCTGTAGGGGGCAGGCTGGCTTACTTCGTCCAGGACTGGGAGTCTTTAACATCAGACAAGTGGGTCCTGGAAGTAGTAAGCCGGGTCTGGTTCTCAGCTTCAAAATTTCCAAAGATGAGAATCAGATCTTTTCACCTGCAAACTCTCTAGAGACTCTTGCTTTGAAACAGAATCTCAACCTCCTGGCTCTCAGAGCTGTAGAAAGGGTTTCTCCCTACACCAGGGCAAGGGTCTGTACTCCAGGTACTTCCTTACCCCAAAAAAGACAGGAGAGTGGCGGCCCATCCTGGACCTAAGATATCTGAACAAGCACCTTTTAAAACCAAAATTCAAAATGGTGACTCTGGAATGATTTTACCCTCCCTAAGGCCAGGGGACTGGCTAGCTTCCCTGGACCTCAGGATGCCTACTTCCATGTTGTTATCAAGCTCCCACGAAAGTACCTCAGATTGAACTGCCCTCAGGCCATTATCAGTTCAGAGCAATGCCCTTGACCTTACCTCTGCCCCAAGGGTATTCAAAAATGCCTGGCAGTAGCAGTTGCTCATTTAAGAAGGCAAAGATTGCCATCTTTCCCTGTCTAGACGACTAGCTCATTGTGGGTCAGTCTCCAGACCAGGTCAAATCTCACCTGCAAGTTACCCAGCAGCTGCTTACCTCTCTGGGCTTTCTTCTCAATCTTCCAAAGTCAGTTCAGGAACCTGTCCAGGTATTCACCTTTATAGGTGCAGAACTGGACACAAAGCAGGCCAGAGCCTTCCTTCCCCTAGAAAGGGTAAGGACTCCAGTGGCCCTGGCCTCGTCCTTCACTCTGCAGGTCTCTCGACCAGCAAGGCATTTCCTACAGCTCCTAGGACACATGGCTGCTTCCACAGCTGAGTGCAAGGAACAAGATTTCAGATGAGGGACATTCAGTTCCATTTGAGAGCCTTTTGGTCTCAAGAAGAGATTCCTATCAATTTGATCCCAGTGACTCGAACCCTGATCCAGGCCCTTCAGTGGTGGCAGGATCAGAGCAATCTGAGACAAGGGGTGCCCTTCATCCCTCTGTCTCACTCCTTGACCCTTACTACAGATGCGTCCCTCTTGGGATGGGGAGCTCACATGGGCGACCTCTCCACCCAGGGATTGTGGTCCCCTCAGGAATCTCTGCTCCACATCAATCTGTTGGAACTCAGATGTTTTTCTAGCACTTCAGGTTTTCTGCATCTGTTCAGAACAAAGTGGTACAGGTCAGAACAGACAACACCACTAATGTGGTACATCAGCAAACAAGGGGCACTCTGTCTTGAGCCTTGTGCAGGCGATGAAGTTGTGGTCTCTGGCTTATTCCTGAACACTTCCCTCATAGCAGTTCACCTCCCAGGCAAGGACAATGTCCTGGCAGATGCTCTCAGCAGGATTTCCCAGGCCATCACGAATGGTCACTGGATCCCCAGTACTAGGGATAGTTTTTGCCAGACGGGCACCCTCAGATAGATCTTTTGCAGCCCCAGACAATCATCAACTTCCACTTTTTGTTGCAGCCCCCAGTGTTGGGCTCAGTCCCCTGGATGCCTTTCTCTCGATTGGAAGGAAGTTTCTCTATGCCTCCCCTTCCCTCTCTCTGTTCAAGGTGCTAGTCAAAATCAGATTTCAGCCCTGCAAGATGATCCTGATTGCTCCAGACTGGGCCAGGCAGCCCTGGTACCCACTCCTTCTGTCCTTAGCAGTCCATCTTTCCCTGTGTCTCCCCAGGAACCACAATCTATTAACCTGTGCCCAGGGGAGAGTCTGGTATCCGAATCTCAAATCCCTCAACCTCAAGGCCTGGCTCTTGAGGAGTTAAAGTTTGCTGTTCTACAACTTTCTCAAGGTGTTCTCGAAATCTTGAAAGCTTCTAGAAAGCCTTCCACTAGGGCTACTATAATTCCAAATGGAAAGGTTTTCCATATGGTGTTCTGAGCTTATGTTCCCGGAA
Organism: Neoceratodus forsteri; assembly: GCA_016271365.2. Taxonomy (NCBI): domain Eukaryota; kingdom Metazoa; phylum Chordata; order Ceratodontiformes; family Ceratodontidae; genus Neoceratodus; species Neoceratodus forsteri. Next base: position 55,767,372 of record JADMNL010000035.1, read on the forward strand.
TCTGCTGATTTGCCCACTTGTTTTGGACTATATGGTCCATCTTAATTCTTTGGGACTGAGACCAGCTACCCTGAAAGTGCATTTGGCAGCTGTCTCTGCTTTTATTTCAGCAGGGAAGCCCTGTTCTCTTTCTGCTTACCCTTTATTTTCCAAGTTTTTTGGGGGATTGCTTCATACCAATCCACTATTCAGGGACCCTGCCCCTGCCTGGGATCTTAATGTTTGCATTGCTCAGCTGATGCAACCCCTTGAACCTCTGTCTTGGCCAGGCTTAAGTACCTGACTAGAAAACTGTATTTCTAGTAGCCATCACTTCTGCCAGGCGATAAGTGAGTTAAAGCTTTGTCAGTGGAGACTGACTTTATTTCCTTCACAGGGATAAGGTAGTCCCCAGGACTAACAGGAAGTTTTGCCTAAGGTGGTTCAAGATTTCCACCTTAAACAATCTATTTCACTTCCAGTGTTCTTCACTGACCATTCCTCCTCTGGTGAGAGGAGGTTGCACAACAAATGTTAAGAGGGCCTAAGTTACTACATAGAGGCGTACCAAAGGTCAGGTTTGACTCCTGCAACTATTTCTCACTTATGGTGAGGTTGGGAAAGGGAAACCTGCCACTAAGAGATCCATTGCCAGGTGGATTGTCTCTTGTATCCAATTTTGCTATCAAAAACTGGGTAAGGTTCCCCCTTCAGGCCTGAGGGCTCACTCTACCAGAGGTACAGCTGCGTCTCTAGCTGCTGCCAGAGACATCCCTATCTTAGAGATATGTCAAGCAGCTACTTGGAAAACAGTACACACTTTCACCAAACATTACTCCTGGATATTCAGGCCAGGAGGGATGCTCGATTTAACTGGCCGTGCTTCAAACCTGTTCCCTAAGTAGGGTTGTCCCTCCTCCATGGAGGTACTGCTGTGTAGTCTGCAATAGTCATAATATAGCAAGACTTCATGTTGTTTGAAAAAATTACTCACTTTAGTAATGTTGTTTCTTCTAATGGAGTCTTATATTACTGACCCCAACCTGCCCTCTCAGAATTTCTACTTGGGTATGGGGTGGGCAGTTCACTGTTGGCACTTATTGATGCCTTTTTATGTTTCTCCCCCTCTTTTGGGGTGTTTGGGTGTTGTGTTTTTGATTTTCTTATCTTTTCTGGTCCCTGACTTGAGTCTTGGGGTTGGGACCAGGAAAATGTGTTAATATTTTAGTAGCCAGTTGGCTAGTGTAGGTTACAGCTTCCACACCAGAACCTTGAGTGAGTTTTGCTCGTAAAGATCTGACAGTTTCGGTTTGAAATATCCCAGACAGAGCTTCTCTAACCGAGCTCGCGCTCTAGGTTCCATGCCCTGCATGGAAGTTAACTCTTTCACCTCCGGAGCAGTTCTAATGGTGGGACAAACTGCAATAGTCATAATATAGCAAGACTCCATTAGAAGAAACAACATTACTAAGGTGAGTAATTTTTTCTTCCAGACTGATGCTATCAGGCAGGTGGTTTGTGAATAAGCCAAATAGTAGGGGGCCCTGGGAACACCAATGGCTACATTCATAACATCTGACAAGGAGCCATCTAGGTTATTGCGTTGAGTGTGGTTAGTGATATAACTCTGGAACGAGGGGACTGTGTCCTGTGACAGGCCTAGGCCATGGAGTTTATAGAGAAGGAGCTGATGATTGAGCAAGTCGGGCTTAAAGCAGCAGTGCTACAAAATTGGGCAGAAAATTAGACCCTACCTTTTTTTTAACTATAAAAGTTTCCAGGCATCCTATACTTTTATTTGAAACATAGAAACATGGAAGTTTTTGGCTGATAAGGACCTCTTGGCCCACCTAGTCTGCCCTATTTTTTTTCTACCTACAGTGCCATTACAGACCCTGCACGGTCTCTGGGTGTTGCTTGGTGGTATAATTTTCTAATTCCACCAAAATTTGAGTACTTTATAAATGTTTGAATTTAATTTTTTTCCTCAAGGAAAAAAAAAGATGCCACCACATTTTGCATAGAAATAGCATTGTAGGCCTTGCAAAGGTTAGGATCGAAAAAAAAAAAAATAGACTTATGGTGCACAGTATAGGAGGTACCTAGCTAGACAAGTACATTTGGCGGGTATACTAATTTTCTTAACTGTAGCCGAAACTAACCGCTTTGGAAAAATATTTTTGTTGCACTGCTGTTTTAAGTCTATGCACCTTGTCTCCATTGTCAAGGGCCTGGAGGATAAAACTGAAGTACTTAGTGCTGTATTAGTGCTATGTTTTTGTTCCAAAATCCATGCTGTTGGACACCGTTTATACATATTGTTCAAGATTTGTAAAAGTTGATGATACTGTGATCTCCAGGGGCTTTGGGCAGGGGGCAGAGTATGGAAATTGGTCTGTAAATGGAAAGGTTAGAACAGTCACCACTTTTAAAAAAAAAAAAAAAAGTGGTGTAACCAGCATGGAATTCCACTTTTTGTGGAACTGGGAGTAGCACAGAATATTGGAAATGGGAAGGAAATTTCCTCAACTACCAGGGCAAATAGGCTCATATCAATTGAATAACCCCCAATTCTGATTTTGCCAAGCACCTTTCTTATATAATTGGAGGTATCACTTACTGAGACAAGTGTAAGATAGAATTTAGGATAGGCTGGCTCTGGATCCAGTGTTTGTCTGTCATGACCAGGATCTCCACCGGAGGGCAGGGTTCAGTGGGGACGACAGAGTGAAGGTTAGTAAATGCAACATTTAATTTATTGCCAGTTTTAAGTGGGATCAGGTACCTCATGTCCATCAACCATGAGCATTTTTGATGAGGTTTTGTCACCCTTACCAAATAATTGTATGCCATTGCTCCATTTCTGTGTTTGCTTGGCCTTGCTATAGCTGGATTTGGACAATCAGATCCTAGTAGTGCATTTATTCCTGGCTTCCTTGTATTTTTGCAGGTGCAGTGCAGTTTACTCCATTATCTGTAAATCTCTGTGAAACTTGGATGCCTTGATTTACAAATGTATTTACATGCATTGTTGGAATGTTTACAGAAAGCTATTTGGTTTATAACATTCTGTAATATAGGGGGTTATACGTGAGATGCCTTTTGACCTCCTGAAGCCTGTTTACAGAATTGTCAACAGAAAACCAGCTCTGGGACAAAATGTTATCTTTTGTTGCTTCTGTTAAAGAGCTACTGACGCCACAAAGGAAAACTTTAAAAGCATAATTCCGTACAGTTTTGCCTGCACTCCATTTATAGTTTAGATATTTCTCCTCCCCGTTATTTATTACTAAGGAATTTTGCATGAATAATATATGATCTTTATCACTTGGTTTCTTTAGAGTCCATCTGCCTCTGTAGCTTATTCTGTACTTCGTCGTAATCCTCTGTTGTGACATCAGTCTGTTACCATAGGAGTAACTGATATCACAGGCAGTACTCTGTGACTTCAGGTAGGAAGAAAGTAGCAGAACCGGTTTTCAAACAGATGACCTCAGTAATAATGGGGAGGAGGAATACAGCACTAATGGGAAATACAAGCTCCACTGTCTAAATATTAGATTTTGTTAAAGTTCTGCTGAATGTGTCACCAGCTCTTGAAGACTAGTTGTGGTCTTCAGACTGATTTCAGGAGGGAGGCTGACAGTTTTGGTAACATTTTGTGAGAAACAATGTAACTTACAGCATCAGAATGCAGAGTTTAAACTGCCAGGAAAAGACATCATGTAAAAATAGGGCAATGTTTTGTTTCGAGAAAGCCAGAGATTGAGATTTAAGTTGAGAGAAACTGATTCAGATGAAGAATTTTTTTATTGCCTTCAAGAATAGCTATCCTGTACAATTTGAATTTTCTGTTTTGTTAATAAAACGCTACTTGCAAATGTTATAACTTCTCTTGGTCTGTCTATGCTTCCTGACTTATGCCTCTAAGACCATGTGGTTGTAGGACGTTTTTCATGTTGTTTGTTCTGTTTCAGAAAGAGGCACGTTTTGAGGGGGTGCAAGGAGGAACCACCGTACTCGATGACCTTCCAGCGCGATGTCCGATCGTTTGGGGCAAACTGCAAAGGGGAAGGATGGAAAAACCAAGTATTCATCTCTTAACCTTTTCGATACTTACAAAGGAAAGTCCTTAGAATCTCAAAAACCTGCAGGTAGGCTGTATGTTATTTTTTAAGATCGAAGTAATATGGCACACCTAGAGTGTGGGATTATTGTAGGGGGCTTTGCATGCCTCATCCCTCTGGGTATGATCACGCTTTTCTGCCCTCCAGTTATCCAAATACTTTTCCATTTATTGAGGGTTTTTGCTGAGATGATACTTATGGAGACCTAGTGTCCCTTCTTCCAGTGAGGTCCCAGATTTAAAAAAAAAAAGACACACAGAGAGGTCGAAATATCTGGAAGGACGGTCCCTCTAGCTTTTTTTTTTTTCTGTGTACCTGCATAGTTTGTAGACATGAATAATGATTTTCTCTGTTGCACCCTCCTGATGTCAAAATCGGGATTTAAATGGAAGTGAATTTACTGAAGTCCGGTGTGAGAACTTGCTTGCCATTTCCTCCATTGCAAAGGTTGTGACCTGATTCATGCAAGGCATCATGGGATTTTATCATGCTTTAGAGCTCATGTCTGCAGTTGATTCTGTGCTGTTGATGTCCTCTGCAAACCCTGTGTTCTAGGGACGTGGATATGATGTTCAATCCACACTTACTGTCAGGTTCCTTGCTGCTCTAAATCTTCAAGCTGGCTCCTCCCACCCACCTGGGTGGTAAAACTCTCTGTTCCGCACCATGATGCCAGATCTTCCTTACCGCTTGGAAGCTCAGGTTCCCTCCTTAGCGCTCTGCGTTTTTAGGCCTGGATCCAAACTCTTCAGTTAACCTGAAACTAATTTTAAAGTTTACAAGACTTCAGTCTTTATCTTCCCTCGTGGCTGCAGTGGACAAATCGACTCCCGGATTTCGTCTGTGCCCCTGTGGGCAGAAGATGTCCTGGACTGATCCGCACTCCATGTGTGTTTACTGCCAGGGCTTATTGATTTGCAGGCCTGCGACTTGTGCCAAGTCCTTTATCTCACGGTCTTAGAGGACCGTGCTGCCAGATTACAACTAGGCGCCTCGAGAAACGCATCCTGGTTAGTCGAAGGAGGCCCGCTAGAGCAGTGTCTGTGGCTGGGCGGGCTTGGCTGAACAGCTCGAACAGATGATCGCCCTCGGAGGAGGCGGCCCAGGCCGCAGCATCATCATCCTCCTCGGTCGTGGCATTTATCCTGCTCTCCTTGGGCTCCTCCTACACAGCTTTGTTTAAGGAGCTTTGCCAGTCCCTCTCCACCAAGGGAGAAGGGCCTTCGGGACATTCCTCTCTGTCCAAAAAGAAGGACCCCAAGGGTAAGTCCCACCATCTATGTTCGTGGGAGCGGGAGAGGTCCCCTTCCCTGGATAGTCGACACTCTACTTCAGTCGAGGCTGCGGCTAAGACCGCTGGCTTCACAGTGTCACCGTCGGGTCAGCCGTCAGACACCGTCGACGTGGTCAATATTTTTCTCCACTCGTCGGACGGTCTGTCGACTGGAGAAGCCGACAACACTTCTTCACCGGTTCCCCCGGTGGAAACCGAGGACTTGCCTGTGCTTACTGTGCCGGAGTCCCCACTTAATGTCCCTGAACTGAGGGAGGAGCGGGTTTCCCCCGCCCCCTCTCAGACCCACCCTCAAAATCCCCCAAGGTCTCGGATCTCTTCCTGGTCCAGCCGGTCCCGCTGACGTCGGCGGTCTCTGTCTCGGCATCACGGAAGGCAGCGGCGCCGCTCATCCTCGTCTTCATCCTCTTCGGAGGATAGGCTCCAGCGCAAATTGTGTTGGCGCTACGAGGGATCTTAATGGGAAGCAACGCTCTTTTGTCTGGGAATAGCCGACTAATGCGCTTTCCCCGCATTAAATGGCTGTCACCGAGTGGTCGAAGCAACCCCTTGTAGTAGTTGAGCCGAAACCGGCACCGGTTGTTCGGCTGAAACCGGCTGCGCCACCCATTGTGGTGGAACCCCCGCCTCCACAACCTAAATCTGGGGCCCCGACCAAGGATTCTCAGTCGGCTCAGGGCTTGCCCCACCGGTTGTCTGTCACCCTCACTCTAGATCGTCCTCGGCAGGTGGAGGGTGGCTCAGGCACTCGGCAGCTGTTCGCAGATGACTCTGAGTCTGGACTCCTCCTTGTTCTCCAGGCTGCTTCACCTGGAGTCCACTGGGGTCAGTCTGTGAACGAGAGCCCATCCTTGTTCCTTGGAATGCTTCGGCTCATCTCAGAGTCCACTGGGATGAAGCTCAAACCCGTTTCAAAATGGGCCAAGTATCTCCTCACGGAGATACAGAACTGAAAGGATTCCCCCACTGAGGCCTTCCTGGTGGCCGAAGCCATTGTTAGCCTGACCCTGGAGCTATGGCAGTAGCTAGCTTCTTGTCCAGCACCTTCGGCCAGGATGTCTCGGAAGTATGCTGTTCCCGCTGGTTCACTCTCCGGTTTCTCGGCGCACCCCTCCGCGGAGGGATTAGTGACTGACAGTGTTTTCCAGTGTTCCGGGAATGTTCGGGATGTGGACAAGCCACCCGATAAGGAGTCCAAAAAAACTGGACTACTCCGGGTGGAAAGTCTATGCTGCTTTCTCCTAGGCCGTCCCAAGCCAGCTACGCCATCCTGATGGTACACTTTCACATGCCCTTTGGGTTCCCTGGATGAGGTGATTCCTTATCTCCCAGCTGACCTTCAAACGACTGTCAAGCAGGTGCGGGATCATGGAAGGGCGGTGGCCAAACAGCAGCTCCAAACTTCCTTGGACATCGCTGACTCGTGCCTGGTCAGTAGTGGCCACAGTGGCCATGTGCCATAGAGCTTTGCTGCGGATCTCCAATTTTTTATGGCGGATACCCAGCAAAAGCTGGCAAACGTTCCCTCCTAGGGTACTGACTTGTTCGATCATGGGGTGGAAGGTCATCTGCAATGGATAGAGAAGTCCAACGCCACCTTGGACTCGGTCACGTCTTGCCCAGAGGACAAAAGGTACGTAGCAGCAGTAAGCCCGCGTCCTGTCGGCCCCTGCAACACTCCGAGCCCAGCAACACCAGCATCAGGGCCTTGAGCCCGCACTTGGCACCCGCAAAGCCAAGCCTGCTGCTTCCTCCAGCAGGAAGCTGGGGGAAAAGGTCCAGGTGGCTCCTTGGCTGGCCCTTCCTCCAAGCCTGCCCAGTGACTGGTTGAGCCTCCTACCTCGTCACTCCTCCTCGGGTTCAACGGCTCCGCCACTTCCTTTCCGCCTGGTCCGATATAACCACGGACCGCTGGGTGTTGGAAGTGGCAGAAAAGGGTCTGCCTCTGGAATTTGAGCAGTCCCCACCCTAACGAGCCATTGCCCCATGGGGGGGATACGAGTTCCGCAGCATCTGTCGGCTCATCGAGCCGACATTGCCCTGCGCCTCCAGAAGGAGGTGATCAGGGAGGTGGGGGATCCTCCAGCAGACCCATTGTTTGTGTCCAGGTACTTCCTGGTCTCAAAGCGGACGGGGGGGGCTGCGCCCCATTCTAGACCTTCACGACCTGAACAAGTTCCTAAGGTCTCGTACTTTGAGGATGGTCACTCTCTGGTCAGATCATTCCATCCTTGGAATGCGGCATGTGGTTCTGTTCTCTGGACCTCCAGGACACATTCTTTCACGTCCCAATCCGTCCGTCTCACCAGCGATTCCTCCGCTTCAGAGCAGAGGGATCCCTTTACGAGTCCCGGGCCATGCCCTTTGGCGCCTCTTCCGCTCCCAGGGTCTTCATCATATGCATGGCAGTGGTGACAGCATTCCTGCGGCGCCGAAGGGTCCGTGTGTGTACCCTTACCTGGACGACTGGCTGATTGCAGCCCCTTCCAAGCTGGAGGTGGAGCGGTCCAGGGATCTGGCCCTCCAGGTCTGCTCTCAAATTGGCCTCCTCATCAACGAGGTCAGATGGAACTCGTGCCAACGCAGGTGATTCAGTTCATTGGGGCAGAGCTCGACTCTCTTGGAGCCAGAGCATGGCTCCCGGCGGACAGGGCCGAGGTCCTTTCCTCCTTTGCCCAGTCATTTCTGGTTGGAAAGTTGCGCCCAGCGTGGGACTTCTTTGCCTCCTGGGCCTCATGGCGGCCTGCACCAGCATGGTCCGTTGGGCCTGCTGGCACATGCATCCCCTGCAGTGGGGGCTGGCCCGCCAATGGTCACAGCGTTCCGGTCCTCTGGACCAGCCAGTGACAGTGACCCAGGAGATGTGGACCGGCCTCCAGTGGTGGCTCATTCCAGCTCATCTGCAGGAGGTATCCCGTTTGTCCGCCCAGAGCCGATGGTCACTCTGACGACCGCCTCTCTGGGTATGGGTGCCCATCTGGGGGAGCTCAGAGCACACTGCCTCTGGTCCCCCCTCAGGAGTCTCGATGCCACATCAAGCTACTGGAGCTTTGAGCGGTCTGACTAGCCCTCACCGCCTTCGCTCCGTTTGTACTGGGTCAAGTGGTCCAGGTCCAGACGGACAACACCATGACCATGTACTACCTAAACTGCCAGGATGGGACGCACTCCTTGCCTCTATGCAAGGAGGCTTTCCGCTCTTGGTCTCTTGTGAGCAGACTGGAGGCGTATCTCCTAGCCATCCATATGGCGGGAGCCTCCAACACTCTGGCCGATGCCCTAAGCCGGATAGGTGCTGCATCTCAAGAGTGGTCTCTCCTACCGGAGGTAGTACAAGATCTGTTCTCCCACTGAGGCACTCCTCAGGTGGACCTGTTTGCCTCCAGGGAGAATGCAAAGCTGAGACTGTTCCATGCCTGCCCCCTTGAGCAGGGCTTGCTGCAGGGGAATGCCTTCTCGAGGCCATGGACCCCGGGTCTCTTCTACGCCTTCCCTCCATTTTCCTTGATCCAGAAGGTGCTTTTCAAGGCGAAGAGGGACAAGACGCAGGTGATTCTGGTAGTACCAGACTGGCCCCATCAGTTCTGTTATCCAGATCTCCTCAGCTCCAGGCTCCCGAGGCGGCTTCCAGCCTGCCACGACCTGATCTCAGTCAGCAAGGGAAAGGTACGCCACCTGGACCTTCAACTTCTGCACTTGACGGCCTGGTTGCTGAGCGGCTAGAGTTCCAGGCCTTGGGTCTTTCCGAAGAGGTCCTCAACGTTGTTGAGGCATCCTGTAAGGAGTCGACCAGAAAATGCTATGCCTTCAAATGGAAGAGATTTTCCATTTGGTGTCAGGGTAAGGGGTGGGACCCTTCCTCTGTTATTTGGCTAGCATTCTGGACTACTCGTGGTCCCTTTCTCAGCTAGGGCTTTGGTCGTCGACCCTTAAGGTGCACCTGGCAGTCATCTCTGCTTACCAGGCACAGGCCGGGAAGCAGTCAGTGGCGCAGGAGAAGGTGGTTGGGTGCTTTTCCAAAGGCCTTGATCACATATCCCTTCCGGAGCGAGAACCTCCACCTTCGTGGGATCTCCTGCTGGTACTGGCAAAGCTCATGGGCAAGCCATTCGAACTGATGCACAGGTGTGACATCTCTCATCTGTTGTGGAAGACTGCCTTCTTGGTGGCTATCACGTCAGCCAGAAGGATGGAAGGGCTCCAGGTGCTTTCCATCAAGTCTCCTTATCTGGTCTTCCACAGGGACAAGGTTGTCCTGTGCCCCACCGAAATTCCTTCCGGAGGTGATGTCTGAGTTTCACCTTAACCAGGTGCCGAATCTGCTGGTGTTCTACCCCAATTACACCTTAGAGCTCGAATATAGGCTCCATACTTTGACCCTAGAAGAGCCGCTATTATAAGGAGGAACGCTGAAGTTCTGGGAGGTTCGCTAGTGTTTGTCACCTACGCTGAAGCCGCACCTGGCAGACCTGCAGCCAAGTGGACGATAAGCAGGTGGGTCACCTCCTGCATAGATCTCTGCTATAGGTTGGCGGGCATGGAGCCTCCCAAAGGGATAAGAGCTCATTCTGCCCACCATACCACTGCTTCGGTGGCTGCTTCCAGGGACATCCCTATCCAGGAAATCTGCAGGGCTGCTACCTGGAAGTCAGCACACACCTTCATTACCCACTACCACATTGACCTTGAGTCACACTGGGATGCTGGTTTTGGGACATCAGTTCTTCAGTCCTTATTTCCCAAGTAGGGGTTACGCGCCTTGCCTCCCTCCTCTCGGAGAACTGCTAGGAGTTTGCCAGTAAGTGTGGATTGAACAACATATCCACGTCCCTAGAAATACAGGTTACTCACCTGTAACAGGGGTTCTAGGAGTGGTATGTTGTTCATCCACACAACCCACCCGACCTTCCTGGCTTCGATTTGCAACCTGGCTTCCAGCGGGCTAGATCTGGCGTCATGGGGCAGAGCCACGAGTTTTACCACCTGGCTGGGTGGGAGGAGCCAGCTTGAAGACCTTCCGGCAAGATTTAAAGTGGCAAGGATACCTGCAAGTAAGTGTGGATGAACAACATATACCACTCCTAGAACTCCTGTTACAGGTGAGTAACCTGTATTTTTGTCTCGTGCTGGCCATCAACCTTCTGTGTCAGCCATCACAGCAAAAGAACGAGACTGCATGCTCAGTCTGCAGAATAAGAACTTGTAGCACAAAATTTCAAAATGGGTATAGTTCAGGGGAGGGAGTAGGAAAGAGGGTACTGGGAAGAAAGGGGACAAGGGTCAGGTGAGATTGGGGAGGGAGGAGGAGGAGGAAAGAGGGGTAGAAGGTATTGACTAAGGGACATGGGTCAGGCGAGATTGGGGGAGGGAGGAGGAAAGAGGGATAGAGAATACTGAGAAGGGACAAGCGTTGGGTACAGTTGCAGGAGTGGGAGGTGAAGTCATGGAGGAGGAGGTGAGGGAGAGTGAATGTTGGGAAGAGGAGGAGCGAATGGTAAGGGGAAGGGATTTCCAGAGTTTGGAAAAGCGGTAAGAGGAAGCAGCCTGGCCGGCGAGGGATTTCCTAGAAGGGAGAGTGAAGGAACGGTAGCTAGAGTTGCAAGGGGAGTATGAGGACATTGGGGGAAGGTGAGAAAAGAGGGGAGGGGGGGAGGCAAGTCAGAATTTAGAAATAAAGGGGGCATAATCTAGCTGCGAGGGAGGGAGAGGGAGCAGTATAAGGAGCAGTGCTGAGTGCGGGGTGGAGAATCCAAATCAAAACAGGAGTGAAAGAGGGAGTCCAGCCTGGCAAGGGTGGTCTTCAGCGCATTACTGTAGACAATGTCACCATAATTGAAAACGGGGAGATTAATTTTCAGGATAATAGATCAGCGAGCAAGAAGAGGGATGCAGCCTTTGTTCCTGTGTAACGCACAAAGTTTAGGGTGGAATTTTTTTGTGGATGGCATCCACATGTCCTGAAAAGTTAAGATGCTTGTCTAGCCAGATCCCAGAGTACTTGAATGAGGGAACATCATCGATGGAGGCCTCATCTAATGTGTAGGAGAGGAAGGAGGGAGGGATGTAAGCCTGGAGAGCCCGTGCTTGGTGTCGGAGGTCATAGAAACAGTTTTCTTGGCATTTAAAGATGGCTGATTTGAGCTAAACCAGTGCTGAACATTATTGAAGTTCAGTTGAAGCCTGGCCATCAGCTCAGTGGGGGAGGAACCAGAGACAAATAGGTCTGTGTCATCTGTATACATAGGGATGGACATAGATGAGCAAGCAGAAGGGAGGTCATTAAGGAAAATAGAGAAGGGTAATGGGTCAGTGATGGAACCTTGAGGGGGGGCACACCAGTGCTGATGGAGTGGGGGGATAGGGAATCACCAATTCTAACAGATTGAGATCTTTCCTTGAGGTAGGAGCGAAACCAGTTCGTAGTGGAGACTGAGAGGCCTACTGCCTGGAGCTTGTCAAGAAGGAGGGGGTGGGCACAACAGTGTTGAAGGATTTGGCCAAGTCAACAAAGATGGCAGAAGTGATGGGGCCCTGATCCATGCCTGAGAGAATGGAGTTGGTAAGCCTGAGGAGGTGGTGGAGTGGTGTTTATGGAAGCCAGACGAGAAGGGTGTGGGGAAGAGGAATCAAGAAGGGGAGATTTGAGACAACATAATGTGATTTTCCTGTATGTATCTTCACCACTCATCACTGGTGGGTTATATGCTGGGCGCTATGACCTTCTGAGACTTACAGATTCTTTTTTCTTTGGGGAGCCAGCGTCGAGGCCGGCACCACCCTTGAGGATGATGTATAGTGTTCTGCTCGAGTGTCAGCCAGTAACAGACATCGGCTTTTACCTCAGCTTAGTGCTGTTCTTCCTGCCGTCGAGAGTGCATCTCATCGGAGCTGAAGAGCTGAACTGTGTAGTTCATCATCGTTCGAAGCCACCAAAGTTCTGTTCGTTCACTTGATGCTGTAGAGCTGGAAACTGGTGAGACAATTCCTTTTTTATTGTATTCTGTTTTATTGTTTCTATGGTGCTGAGTCTTCTCTTTATTTTATTTAATTTTGTGTACTGTTGGTCATGCCTGATCGGGGCCTAAATCGAAATCTAAGGTGGGATGTGCCCCTACGGCAAGTCCATCTCAGTACCGGATCGACACGATCGATGTCTCTCTTGCCTGGGCCCACAACACGACATAGATAATTGTGACGTGTGCTTCTCCGTGGACCACAGGGTACTCAAAACGCATGTGTTGAAGGTAGGTTGGAAACCTCCTACCTTCAGCGGGTGGCGTCTGTCCTGGAGTGCCATGGCAAGAACTCTGGACCTTTCCCCGGGTCACCCTCCATTACTGCACGTTCCGGAGGGCCGTGAGCCGTCGATGGTGCCAGCCTTGCTGGCGCTTAAAAGCTTACTAGAGGGTCAGGTGGACAGTCTGTCTCGGGTGGGGTTGTTGGTTGAGCACCCTCTTGGTCGTCTGCCTCCTTGGAGCCATGACACCCCTGGTGTCGTGATTGGAGCTACATGCTGGATCCGAATCAGTGGGGCCCTCGACTCTGTCCCCCGGCTCCGCTCAAGTTCCTGGCACCATCCCCGGATCTGGTGAGCAGAGCGGTTCCAAAGGTGTGGTGCGGCTTTTGTTTAGTGCAGTGCACGGTGGCAGAGCTGGTAGGGTGCAAGGGGGTAGCCTCTTTCCCAGTTGCCCTGCTCTCTTCCCTTTTGGAGGAGGAGGACGAGTCTGACCCATAGTAGTCGTCCCCCTCTGAGGAGTTCTTCGGCTCCAAAGACTGTTGCCGCCCTACGAGGTTTAGCAGCACAGTTCTGCAGGTCTCTTCACCTCCTCCTACTGACTGTGTCTCTGGGGCCACCATCTTAGAGTCTTCCGGTGATAGCGGTGCCAGGGACTGTAACGGCGCCATCCCTGTTGCCATGGAGAAGGGAGGCGCTGACGATGGAGCGGGGCCAGGAGACTGTGCTGGGTCTAGGGGCAGCGCCACACCTGATGCAGAATCGGAGGTTGGCACCTCTGAGGGCCGTGGCAGGCTTTCAGACGCCTGTGGCTTCTCCGGTGTCGCCCCCATCGATGCCTTGGGGACGGACATGGGGCAGGTCTCTCTCTCTCTCTCTCTCTCTGAGGGGGAGGGCTTGAGAGCACCTGGGGTGGCCTGGGGGTCTTCTCTCAGAGCTGCTGGTGGCACTGGGAGGAACCGCAGTGCTGATCCCTCCTGTTTTCGCTTTCCTCAGCTGGGCCGGGGGGACCCACATCTGGTGGGGTAAGGGGCTGCCTGCAAGGGCCAGATCGGCCCCAGTCTCCTCACCGTGGGGCTTCTTCCTTTGGGTACCACTCGGGCTACACCTGCACGGTTGTGCAACCTTCTATGGATTCTTTGCGCAGCCCCACATTTCTGGAGAGGTTGTGTGAACGTTCCCAAAGCCCTAGCAGGGATCCTCCTCTGGCTTGCCAGTCTTCTCCTTCTTCGTATTCTCTGCCCCACCCTTATGCTCTCCTGGGCATTTCGGGTCGTACAGTGCCCCTGTCTTGGGACCAATTCAGAGGCTCGGCTGTAGCTTTCCCTTCCTATCTTAGAGCTCTGGACTGGGTCATTTTTAGACCAGAAACTCCCGCTACATCAGATCTGAATCAGACTCCTCCAGCTCCTTGTCTTCCTCCCTTGAGGAGAAAGACTCTTCGGTCCACCTGTCCTCGGACGCTGATATCACCAGCTATCGGCAGTTCTTGTCGAGGTTGCTGGAGGATCTCCACATTTCCCATTTTGCAAGTCGTGGTCCTGCCCATGTGATGCGGGCTATCCTAGGAGAGTTCTCCTCAGAGAATGTGATCATTCCTCCGTGGCCTGTTCCTATTCAGGAGGCGTCCCATCAGGTCTGGCAGTCCTCCTGCTACCCCACTCCTGCCTCGGGGGCTGCCAGTGCATATGTTGTCCCCGGGGTCTCCAGGCTATTGTCTCGCCCCACTTAGGGGATGGTTACTGGATACTCCCTCTGGGCATCGCCACCTGAGACATGACGCCCCACCGGAGTTAAACTTAGCGGAGTTTAACTTCTGGGTGAGAAGGATTTTTTTCCTCTGCGTGTCTCCTATGTATTCTAACCCCAGTAATACTCAGGTATTCATAACTTTCTGCAATAAGCCTTCTAGGTAGGACTGCCCGGAGAGGAGAGAACAGAACACGTGCAAATTATATAATTCTTTGCACATGACAACTTTTCAAATGCTGCCCTATACTAACTGCCAGTGTTCTAAAACTCCTCAGATTTCACTCCCTGCCTGAAAAGTCTGGTCGCTTGGAGTGTTGCTCTTCTACTTTCCATTCTGACGTGAAGAAACTTATAGTATTTTTATAAGTATCTTATTTTCATTTGCTGCCTTATTCTTATCGTGTACTGTTTATTTAAACTTAGTTTAGCGTTATTTAGTTAGTTTTTGATGGTTCCTCTTGATTCGGTATAACCAGGAGTGAACCGGGTTAGTTTTTAGTTAGTCGGGGTTTTCTGACTGAAAAACACCATTAGTTTCTTAGCTTTTAGTGTTTAAAACGTTGTTTTTGTAACCACTTGTATCGGTTACTGAACCGCTAATCCCGATTCATCTTTTTCCCATTCGTTTTCTCCGGTTCCTATCTGTTCCACAACCTACTGCAACTAAGTTTTATTTAAAAAATTAATCTGACTTAGCGGTTCAATTTTCCGTAAATAAAATGTCAGAAAAGCCGAAGAAAAAGACCGGGGAACTCTGTTTTAAAAATTGTACACAATGTGGGGAAGTTTTTGCCAAGGAAGATAAATACAATCTGTATGTGGCCTGCCTTGGATATGAGCATCTAAAAGAGGAATGTGATATTTGTAAAACATTCCCTGAGAAAACTATATAGAAAAATGCCTGTAACGGCTGAAAAAGAAATGTTCTCCTCCCAGTGGTCCCTCTGGCTCTGACCAGCCGATACCCTTTGTTAATGTGGGTGAAACCAAATCAACTCTTCTCTACTACGGTTCGTGAAAAAGCAAAAGGTGATTGCCCATAATGCTCATACTAAGCCAAATGATGAGAAAGGTAATAACCCGTACTGACTAATTTATCCACCCCATATTTAAAAATGCTCTTCGTTTCACTGATAACATCAAGGGGTAATCTGTTCCAAGGGCCCACAGTTCTAAGTGTAAAAAAATATTGGCAGCTAGTATGTTTTTAAATAGTTTTCTTATTAATTGTGACGGGTGATCTCTAATATCATAGGTATGATCTTTAAATTGTAAACCTAGCTCAATCATAAGATGAGGATCCTGAACAATATCGAAAAGGAATAATAAATCTTCTCTTAAACGAAGGGTAGATAAAGATAAGGTTTAATGTTAGTAGTGTATTGTTATGCGTTTCATTTTTTAAACCTGACACATGTTTAGTAAAACGTCTTAAAACCTTTTCAAGTGAATTCCAGATAGTTTTTTTGTAAGGGCACCTCAACTGGGCCGCATACTCTAAATGCGGTCTAACGTAAGATCTGTATAGGGGCATTAAAACCTCAGAATTGCGTGATCTAATATTTCGCAAAATGGACCAAACTGACCCATTTGATTTATTAAAAATACTGTGAATGTGTTTTGTTCAAACAATATGAAGTCTTGCTGTATTCTGACTATTGCAGTTAGCTCCAGCACTTGAACTGCCCTGGAGAGTAGAGGGTTAAATTTCTATGCAAGGCATAGAACGTTGAGCTTGAGCTCGGTTGAAGACTCTGTCTGCAGTACTTGGAATCCAAACCGTCAGATTCTTTACTCCGCCTCACTGAACAGTCGCTCCGGAAATTTCTCCTTTTGCTCAGTTCAAAGTCGGTTAAAGTTGTCTGCTTTATTCCAAATTTATTTCTGCATTGTCGGTTCAGGCTCTGTCTGCGATACAGTAAATACTTTAGGTAGTTCCGTTTATTTTGTGGAAATTGTAAAAGCTTGTATTCTCTATCAGTTTTGCTGAACCGTTCCTTTAGTTAAGTGTATCTTTAGTATGTGGTTACCGGTCTATATTGGTTTTAAAAAAGAAAAAAAAAAAAAAGTAATTTGTGTGTGTTTTTTTTTTTTTTTTTTTTCCTTTTCCCCAACACCCGTAACACGGTGAGAAACCGATAGGGGAGTCTTGCCTGGTGGTTGCTATTTAAAGGGTAAGTTTGTTAGGTTGGCCATGTCTGAGAAACCCAAGAAAAAAAACTGGGCCCACTGGGGTTCAACACTGTAGTGTGTGGGGAGGTCTTTGCTGAGGCTGATCCCCCACACCACCTGTGTTTACTGTCTGGGGTTTGACCACCTTGATTCAGACTGCCAAATTTGTAAAAACTTCCCTAAGGCTACCCTGGAAAAGAAGTTAAGTAGACTTAGAGATAAGGAGGCCGAGAAATCCACTGACACGGAAGGCCAGCCTGGTTTGGTTCCCACCGAGGAGGAGTGCCCTCTGACCAGGGAGATAATTCTTCGGGCAAGAGGAGAGCAGATCCTGAGGTATCTGTTCCTACAGAAAGAAAAAGCAAAGATAAATTGACCGGTTTGGATCCAGACATTTATGTTCCGACCGCCGAAGAAATAGCCAGAGCGATTCGGATTGTTGAATCGCTCGTCCGGTTCCGACTGATCTGGCGCCTTCTGGCAGAGGTTCGGTCAGTTCCCCCGGTTCAAGATTATTCCCCTGAAAACTTATGAACCGGAGTTTTGAAGAGGAGGGGGATTTTGAAGAGGATGGCGATGATGGTGAAAGTCTGGATGTGCCTGTGGAACCGTACATCTCCCCAGACAGACCTTCTGTTTCCCCTCCTAGGCTCTCTGAGTCCCCTCCCTACTGTTTTACAGAAAGGTGGCTGAAACCCTCCAGCTTCCCATGGAGGAGGCTGTGAAGGATCAGGAGGAGCCTGAATTTGTTGAGATGATGGCCATCCCATAGTTCAAGACACTGTCTATTCCCCTTCATAAGTCCTTTGGGAAGCAGACACAAAAAAATCCTAAGGTCTCGTAACTCTGTACCTCCTGCTGACAGAAGAATGGACAAGAGGTATACTTTATCAGGCTCGTATACAGAGTTTTTCTACCAGCCATGTTGGGGTAATACAGGCTGCAGCCTGTGACAAGGCAAATGTTCCCTTGGCTTCACACCCCCAGACAAAGACTCCAGGAAGATAGATGCCATGGCAAAGAAGTGGTACATAGCATCATCTTTGGGACTCGGGCAGGCTAACTATATGGTCTATGCAGCCAGGTACCAGAAGTCCAGGTGGGACACTGTACTGGCACTGGCTAAGCAGGCTTCCCCTCAGGTGGTGAAGGAGCTGGAGGAGGTGGCTGCTGATGCGATTGAGGCATCAGAGGTACAGTTTCATGCTGCTGTGAGCTCCAGTGATGTCATCAAGAGTCGTAGCTACATCTGTGGCTCTTCGGAGGATGGCTTAGCTCAGATGTACTAGCCTCTCAGAGGACACCCAGGCTAAGGCCATGGATTTCCCTGTGGTGGGTAATTCTCTGTTATTACATGAAGAAAATGGACGAGTACAGGACCACTTATAGGAGTGCCCAGGCCAAGGAGAGATGGGCAACTCCTCAAAGGCAGCAAGCTAGGGGCAGGGGCAGGCCTTTTCACAGGCCTTTCTACCAAGTGCAGGCCTCTTCTCCCTTTACTCAGAGGGGGTTCTTTTGAGGGAGAGGCAGACGAGGCATGAGCAGGGCTGCATTCACTCCTCAGCCTAAGGCTCCTACCAAGCAGACACCCTGATGTGTTAACCCCCGTTGACTCCCCCATCCCGGTAGTGGGCAGGCTGACTTACTTTGTCCTGGACTGGATGTCTATTACCTCAGACAGGTGGGTCCTGGAGGCAGTAAGCCAGGGATTGGTTCTCGGTTTCAAACATTTTCCAAAAATGAGAGCCAGATCCTTTCTACCTGCAAATACATCAGAAACCCCTGGAGGCAGAGATTTCGTCTCTACTGACCCTAAGAGCCATAGTGAGAGTGCCTACCCTACACAGGGGCAAAGGTCTGTACTCGAGGTACTTCCTTACCCCCAAAAAAGACAGGGGAGTGGCGACCCATTCTAAACTTGAGACACCTGAACAAACATCTTTTAAAGCCAAAATTCAAAATGGTGACTCAGGGAACAGTTTTTCTCTCTGTAAGGCCAGGAGACTGGCTAGCCTCCCTGGACCTCAAGGATGCCTACTTTCACATTCCCATCAGGTGCTCCCACAGAAAGTACCTTGGGTTCGAATTGCCCTCAGGCCATTATCAGTTCAAATCAATGCCCTTTGGCCTGACTTCAGCCCCAAGGGTGTTCACAAAGTGCCTAGCAGTAGTGGTGGCCTTTTAAGAAGAAAAAGGATTTCCATGTTTCCATACCTGGATGACTGGCTCATTGTGGGCCAGTCCCCAGACCAAGTCAAGTCAGATCTGCAAGTGACCCAGCGAGTACTCGCTTCCTTGGGATTCCTTCTCAACCTTCCCAAGTCGGTTCTCGAGCCTGTACAGCTCACCTTTTATAGGAGCAGAGCTGGATACTGTCAGAGCAAGAGCTTTCCTTCCTCTGGAAAGGGCAACAGCCATGTTACAGCTGGCTTCTTCCTTCCGCCCTCTGGTTTCTCGACCAGCATGCATTTCCTTCAGCTTTTGGGCCTCAAGGCAGCTTCCACAGCAGTGGTCCAAGGGGCCAGATTTCAGATGAGGGACATTCAGTTCCATCTGAGAGCTTTTTGGTCCCAAAAGAAAGATCCTCTTACCAAGCTAGTTCTGGTTACTCAGACTCTAATCCAGGCCCTTCAGTGGTGGCAGGACCTGGACAATTTGAGGCAAGGAGTTCCATTTGTCACAGACTCACTCTGTGGTCCTTACTACAGATGCTTCCCTATTGGGGTGGGGAGCCCATCTGGGGACTCTCGCAGCCCAGGGACTGTGCCGTGGTCCTTTCAGGAATCCCTCCTTCATATCGACGACCTGGAGCTCAGGGCAGTACTTCTGGCCCTGCAAGCTTTCTCTCAGTCAGTACAGAACAAGGTGGTTCAGGTCAGGATGGACAACACCACCACCATGTGGTACATCAACAAGCAGGAAGGCACTCGGTCAACGGCCTTGTGCACGTAAGCCATGAAATTATGGTCCCTAGCTTATTCTCGGCAGTCCACCTTCCAGGGAAGGACAGTGTGCTAGCAGATGCACTGAACAGGATCTCCATGGGCCATCATGAATGGTCCCTGGACCCTCTGGTGTTGGAAGCCATCTTTTCAAGGTGGAGCACTCCAGAGATGGATCTCTCTGCAGCCCCAGACAATCACCAACTTCCTCTGTTTTGTTGCAGACCCCCAGTCTTGGGCTCAGTCCCTCTGGATGCTCTGATTTTGAACTGGGAAGGGACATTTCTGTATGCCTTCCCTCCATTTCTTCTACTCTTCAAAGTTCTGGTCAAGATAAGGTCACATCCTTGCAAAGTGATTCTGATTGCTCCGGATTGGGCCAGGTAGCCTTGGTACCCCCTGTTGCTGTCTCTAGCAGTCCATCTTCCCCTGTCTCTTCCCAGGAATTACAACCTGTTAACCTCCTCTCGGGAGGATTCGGTACCCCAGTCTTCGGTCCCTCAATCTCAAGGCATGGCTCTTGAAGAGTTAGAATATGCAGACTTGCATCTGTCTCAAGGGGTTCTGGATATTCTCAAAGCTTCTCGAAAGCCTGCCACCAGAAAAACTTAACTCCAAATGGAAGAGATTCAGCATTTGGTGTTCCAGGAGGTGCATATCTCCAGACACTGCTGAATTGCCTACAGTTCTGGATTATGTGGTTCATCTTAATGGCCTAAGCCTCAGACCAGCTACTCTCAAGGTACACTTGTTAGCTGTTTCTGCTTTTCTGTTAGTGGGGAAGCCTTCTTCACTGCATCTCACCCTGTATTCTGTAAATTTTTTTAAGGGATTGCTTCATACCAATCCCCCCCCCCTTTAGAGACCCTGCTCCTGCCTGGGATTTGACTGTTTGCATTGCTCAGCTTATGCAACCTCCTTTGGAGTCTCTTGTTTTCAGCAGAGCTTAAGTACTTGACTTGGAAAACTATGTTTTTGGTAGCTATTACCTCTGCCAGACGTATCAGTGAATTACAAGCTCTGTTAGTACAGCCTGACTTTATTTCATTCCATAGAGATAAAGTGGTCCTTGGAACCAGTAGGAGGTTCTTGCCCAAAGTGGTTTCAGATTTCCGTTTAAACCAGTCTGTCTCTTCCTGTATTATTCACTGATCACTCTTCCTCAGGAGAGAGGAGGTTACACAGTTTAGATGTTAAAAGAGCCCTTAGTTACTACATCAAACGTACAAAGGATCACATGTTTGACTCCCTCCAGTTGTTACTTATGGGGAGGTAGGTAAGGGAAAACCTGCTACCAAAAGAACTATTGCCAGGAGGATTGTATCCTGTATACAATTCTGCTATGAGAAACTGGGAAAAATTCCACCCTCAGGCCTGAGGGCTCATTCCACTAGAGGTACAGCTGCTTCCCTGATTTTGTGGAAATGGGCATCCCAGAGTCCAGGAGACTGTCTATTCCCCTTCACAAATCTTTTGGGAAGCAGACACAAAAAATCTTGGAAGTCTCCCAATTCTATACCTCCTGTTGATAGAAGAATGGACAAGAGGTATACACTTTCAGGCTTAGATACAGAGTTTTTGTATCAGCAATGCAGCCATGTCTGTGTTGTGCAGGCTGCTGCCTCTGATAAGGCAAACATTTCGTTTGCTTCACACCCCCAGACAAAGACTCCAGGAAGATTGATGCCATGGCAGAAAAACAGTACATGGCATCTTCCTTGGGACTCAGGCAGGCGAATTATATGGCCTATACAGCCAGGTACAAGAAGTCCAGGTGGGACACTGTACTGGCACTGGCTAAACAGGCCTCCCCCAGCTAGCCAGGGAGCTGGAGGAAGTGGCTGCAGATGGGATTGAGGCATCAAAAGTTCAGTTTCACACTGCTGTGGACTCCATTGATGTGTCATCAAGAATCATGGCTACATCTGTGGCTCTTCGGAGAATGGCTTGGCTCAGATGTGCTAGCCCCTCTCAGGATACCCAGGCTAAGGCCATAGATTTTCCTGTAGTGGGTAATTCTCTGTTTGGGGAGCAGACAGAGAATTACATGAAGAAAATGGATGAGTACAGGACCACTTACAGGAGTGTTCAGGCCAAAGAGAGGCAGGCAGCTTCTCAAAGGCAGCAGTCTAGGGGCAGGGGCAGGCCTTTTCATAGGCCTTTTTACCAAGCACAGGCCTCTTCTCCCTTTTCACAGAGGGGGTTCTTCAGTGGGAGAGGCAGAAGGGGGATGGGCAGGCCTGCATCCACCCCTCAGCCTAAGGCCCCTGCCAAGCAGACACCCTGATGGGCCTGCCCGGGTCACTCTCCTACTCCAGTAGGGGGCAGGCTGACTTAATTCATCCAGGACTGGATGTCTATTACATCAGACAAGTGGGTCCTGGAAGTAGTAAGCCAGGGACTGGTTCTCGGCTTCAAAAAATTTCCGAAGATGAGCCAGATCTTTTCCACCTGCAGGTCTCTCAGAAACCCTTACCCTAGATGCAGAGGTTTCATTTCTGCTGACTTTAAGAGCCATAGAGTGAGTGCCTACCCTACACTTGGGCAAAGGTCTGTACTCCAGGTACTTCCTTACCCCAAAAAAGAAAGGGGAGTGGCGACTCATCCTAGACCTAAGATACCTAAACAAACATCTTTTAAAACCAAAGTTCAAGATGATAACTCTGGGAATAATCCTTCCCTCTCTAAGGCCAGGGGACTGGCTAGCCTCCCTGGACCTCAAAGATGCCTATTTTCACATTCTCATCAGGTGCTCCCACAGAAAGTACCTTGGGTTCGAGTTGCCCTCAGGCCACTGTCCGGTTCAGAGCAATGCCCTTTGGCCTAACTTTAGCCCCAAGGGTCTTCACAGAGTGCCTGGCAGTAGTAGTTGCCTTTCTAAGGAGGCAAACAATTTCCATTTTTCCATATCTGACCGACTGGCTAATAGTGGGCCAGTCTCCAGACCAAGTCAGGTCAGACCTGCAAGTGACCCAGCAAGTGCTCACTTCTCTAGGATTTCTTCTCAACCTTCCCAAGTCAGTTTTTGAGCCAGTCCAGCTTCTTAAGTTTATAGGGGCAGAGCTGGATACGGTCAAAGCAAGAGCCTTTCTTCCCCTGGAAAGGGCAAGGGTTCTTATAGAACTAGCCTCTTCCCTCAGCCTTCAGGTATCTCGACCAGCAAGGCATTTCCTCCAGCTCTTGGGCCACATGACAGCTTCTACGGCGGTGGTCCAATAGGCAAGATTCCAGACGAGGGACATTCAGTTCCATCGGAGGGCTTTTTGGTCCCAGAGGAAGGATTCCCTTACCAAACTGATCGCAGTGACTCTGACCTTGATCCAATCCCTTCAGTGGTGGCAGGATCAGGACAATTTAAGGCAAGGGGTCCCATTTGCCACCACTGTCACATTCAGTGGTTCTTACCAGGGATGCTTCCCTTCTGAGCTGGGGAGCCCATCTGGGGGCCCTCACTACCCAGGGACTGTGGTCCCCTCAGGAATCCCTTCTCCATATAAATCTCCTAGAACTCGGGGCAGTTTTTCTGGCCCTGCAAGCTTTCTCTGTCAGTACAGAACAAGGTGGTTCAGGTCAGAACAGACACCACCACCACCATGTGGTACATCAACAAGCAGGGAGGCACTTGGTCTATGGCCTTGTGCACAGAAGCCATGAAGTTGTGATCCTTAGCTTATTCCCTGCAAACTTCTCTGATCGCAGTTCACCTTCCAGGGAAGGACAGTGTGCTAGCAAATGCACTGAGCAGGATCTCCCAGGGCCATCACGAATGGTCCCTGGACCCTCTGGTACTGAAGGTGATTTTTTTTCAAGGTGGGGCACTCCAGAGATGGATCTTTTTGCAGCCCCAGACAATCGACTTCCTCTCTTTTGTTGCAGACCCCCAGTCTTGTGCTCAGTCCTCCTGGATGCTCTGATTCTGAACTGGGAAGGGAAATTTCTGTATGCCTTCCCTCCTCTGTTCAAAGTTTTAGGCAAGATAAGGTCACAACCTTGCACAGGGATTCTGATTGCTCCAGACTGGGCCAGACAGCCCTGGTACCCCCGTTGCTGTCCCTAGCAGTCCATCTTCCCCTGTCTCTTCCCAGGAATTACAACTTGTTAACCTCCTCTCGGGGGAGGATTTGGTACCCGAATCTTCAGTTTCTCAATCTCAAGGCTTGGCTCTTAAAGAGTTAGAGTTTGCAGATCTGCATCTTTCCCAAGGGGTTCTGGATATCCTTAAGGCTTCTCGAAAGCCTGCCACCAGAAAGACTTACAACTCCAAATGGAAAAGATTCAGCATTTGGTGTTCTAAGAAGAATATTTCTCCAGACTCTACTGAATTGCCTACGGTTCTGGATTATATGGTCCATTTTAATGGCCTAGGTCTCAGACCAGCTACTCTCAAGGTACACTTGGCAGCTGTTTCTTTTTTCCCGTCTGTAGGCAAGTCTTCCTCTCTGTCATCTCATCCTGTATTCTGTAAGTTTTTCAAGGGATTGCTTCACACCAATCCCCCCTTTAGGCATCCTGCTCCTGCTTGGGATCTTAATGTTTGCATTGCTCAGCTTATGCAACCCCCTTTTGAGCCTTTGTCCTCAGCAGAGCTTGAGTACTTGACTTGGAAAACTGTGTTTTTGGTAGCCATTACTTCTGCCAGACGTATCAGTGAATTGCAAGCCCTGTCAGTGGAATCTGATTTCATCTTTTTTCAGAGATAAAGTGGACCTTGGAACTAACACAGTTCTTGCCTAAAGTGGTCTCAGACTTTTTCACTTGAATCAGTCTGTCTCTTCCTGTCTTCTTCACTGATCATTCCTCTTCAGGAGAGAGGAGGCTACACAATTTAGATGTCAAGAGCCCTTGGCTACTACATAGAGCGTACCAAGGGTCCCAGGTTTGATTCCCTCCAGTTGTTCCTCACTTATGGGGAAGTGAGAGAGGGCAAACCTGCCACCAAAAGAACTATTGCCAGGTGGATTGTGTCTTGTATACAATTCTGCTATGAGAAACTGGGAAAGATTCCACCCTCAGGCCTGAAGGCTCTTTACAAGAGGTACAGCTGCTTCCCTGACTGCAGCGAGGGATATCCCTTTGTTAGCAATTTGTCATGCAGCCACCTGGAAAACAGTCCATACCTTTACCAAGCATTACTCTGTGGATATCCAGGCTAGGAGTGATGCTCGGTTTGGCATAGCAGTACTTCAGAGCCTATTCCCAAAGTAGGTTCTCTCCCTCCTCCATGGAGATGCTGCTTGGTAGTCTGCAGTTTGTCAGAATACAGCAAGACTTCATGTTTGAAGAAAAAATTACTCACCTTAGTAATTGTTTCTTTTAATGGAATTGTGCTGTATTCTGGCCTGCCTCCCCTCTCAGAACCTAGTTTCTTTGACTGGGTGACCAGGGAGGGGCTGTGGACATGGCCTACCTAGACTTTAGCAAGGCATTTGACACAGTCCCACACAAAAGATTAATAGTCAAATTAACCAGCCTGGGGGTGGGTCCCAGGGTGGTAGCCTGGGTAAAACATTGGCTGGACAACAGGACATAGAAGGTAATTGTAAATGGAGTTCACTCTGAAAAAAGAGGGGTCACTAGTGGGGCACCGCAGGGTTCAGTACTGGGGTCCAGTCCTTTTTAATGTCTTTATAGGTAACATTGCAGAGGGACTAGAAGGAAAAGTATGCCTCTTTGCAGATTACACAAAGATCTGCAACAGGGTTGATGCACAAGGAGGCCTGGAAAGGATGAGAAGGGACTTGGCAAGGTTGGAGGAATGGTCAGAAGTATGGCAGCTAGGATTCAATGCAAAGAAGTGCAAAATAATGCACCTGTGAAACAAGAACTACGGGGAAGATTACATAGTTGGGGGGGAGAGGTAACAACTAAGGAAAGGGACCTGGGGGTAATCATATCAGATGACCTTAAGGTTAGCAAGCAATGTGAGAAGGCAGTAGGGAGGGCTGGGGGTATACTGGGATGCATAGGGAGAGGCATCACCAGCAGAAAACAGGACGTTATCCCTCTGGACAGACAGTTGGTGAGACCCTATCTGGAGTACTGCGTCCAGTTCTGGATACCCCATCTCCTCAAGGACATAGACAGGATAGAGGCAGTCCAGAGGAGGGCAACTAAAATGGTGCAGGGTCTGCAAGAGAAGCCGTACGAGGTGAGACTAAAGGAGCTTAATATGTATACCCTTGAGGAAAGAAGGGAGAAGGGGGACATGATAAAACGTTTAAGTACCTCAGTGGAATCAACAAAGTCCAAGAGGTAGCATCTTTCAGAAAGAGGCGATGCAAAAACAAGGGACACAATTTAAAAATGGGGGTGGTTCCGGGGCAATGTGAGGAAGTATTTTTCACAGAGAGGGTAGTGGATGCATGGAACAGCCTTCCTGAGGAGGTTGTGGGGTCTAAAACTGTGGGAGAATTCAAGAATGCATGGGACAGACATAAGGCAATTCTTGTGGGGGTTAAGAAGAAATAGGCTGTTGGTTAACTAGGATCTGCGGCCTATCCTGTAGGTAGGGAAATGGGCAGACTAGGCGGGACAAGTGGTCCTTATCTGCTGCCAAAGTCTGTTTCTGTGTGTTAGGAAGTGGGTGGACAGGTGGAGTGCTGCACCCCAGAGGTGCTTCTTGCACACCCTCCTTTTTTATTTGGGTGTTTTGTTGTATTGTTATCCTTACTTTGGATTGGTTTTTGGTTTCCTGACTTGTCTTCCTTGGGAATCCAAAACTCTCTGCCAGTTGGCTAGTTTAAAAAATTTTACAATTTCCACGTAGTATAGTTAGTGAGTTTTTGCTTGTAAGAATCTGAATGTTAGGTTTCAAAGGGCTGCAGACAGAGACTTCAACCAAGCTCGAGCTCAACGTTCTATGCACTGCATAGAAATGTAACCCTATGTTCTCTGGGGCAGTTTAAAGGCTCGAGCTAACTGCAGTTTGTCAGAATACAGCAAGACTCCATTAGAAGAAACACAATTACTAAGGTGAGTAATTTTTTCAGACAGCTGTTACTGACTTATGGGGATGTGGGAAAGGGCAATCCAGCTGCCCCCAAGCCTCTCCTTAATAATGCCCTCCATAACCTTACCTAATGCAGATGTTAGGCTGACAGGCCTATAATTCCCCATCTCCTCTCTGGACCCCCCTTTGTGGATAGGCACCACATGAGCCGCCTTCCAATCTTGAGGTACCCACCCTATCCTCAGAGAGATGTTGAAGAGCGAGGCTAATGGAGTTGCCAACACATCCATCTGTTCCTTCAGTACCCTTGGATGCAGCCCATCTAGCCCTGACACCTTCTCAGTCTTTAGCGACCAGAGGGCCTCTCTCACCCTATCCACTGTGATTTCACCCTCCCCCGCCCCTCCCCTCTAGCTTTGGCCCATCCCTTCCCCTAGCCTCTTCCAGCACTTCAGTCTCTAACTGACCTCCTGGTTCTGTGGGCTTCCCTTCCCTCCCATCGGGATGGAAGGATCCCCCGCCTCCCACGGTAAAGACCGAGGCAAAGTACTTATTTAGTACCTGTTTTACCCTTCTTTTCAGGTGTTTCTGACATTTAGGGGTTTCTCTGGCTATGTTCTCCCTCCAGTTGCAGGTTTTTTATTAAGAGGTTGGTGATTTTCAGATTCTAAATTATATTAATCATTGATACTCACGGTATTCTACTTCCATGGATCTGCCTTTCCAGGCTTCTAGGAAATGAGGAGTTTTGGAACAGTGGCAGTTAGTATAGGGTAGCATTTGAAAAGTTGTCATGTCCATAGAATTCCATCATTTGCATGTGTTCTAGTCTCTCCAGGCAGGCCTACCTAGAAGACTTGCTGCAGAAAGTTATGAATACCTGAGTATCACTGGGAAGAAACAAGATTACTATGGTAAGTAATTTTTTCTTTCAGCACATCGGACCCATGTGGTTGTCTATGCTAGACACTTATGGGTGGTGCTAGGACAGCTCCTAGACACTGCCTGATTCGGAGGCAACCAGGCAGGCCATCTGTCTTTCTGCTTCTGGCCTAGGGCTAGCTAGGCATCTCTCAAGAGCATCTTTCGTGCTAATGAGGTAGCTTCTAGGTTGGCAGGATCTGCAGTCTGTAAGACGGGTGGCATGGCTTTGCCTTTCCAGGTTATCGCCCTTGGCCTGGCATAGGATGATTGCCTGCCCCTTCCAAGGAGCTCATTTTTTTTTCTCCCACAGGGTGAGATGGGAATTGGCGAGGCACCTTCCTTCTCCCAGGTCATGGGAGTCTTCGTCTCATCCTGATCAGTCTCAGGCCTCTCCAGGTCCATAGGGGGTTTCTCCCCCTGTGGTTCTCCCCCACAAGGTGCTGAGGGAACTCCTGCCCTCATGGATATGCCTGGTCCCCTTCGAGTGGGGGCGTGGTACTCACACTCTAGTGATGAATGGTGAGGATACATACAGGAAAATATGAAAATTACATACCTATCATAATTCTTGATCGTCTTGTATATCTTCACCAATCATCACTGCTGCCCGCCCACAGTCTCCTCTGGCGCCTCAAACTCTGAGCAGTGCCTCCTCCCTGCTTGCTCTCCTCTCCATGGATACCCTTGTGGGGCAAGCCTTGGCTTTTCTGCTCCTTGTTCCTCCAGGGGATTAATTCTTCTCCTTGAAGAAGGGAGGACAAGCGGGGCCTTTTGCCTTATGAAAATGAGGGCTCCTTGGGTCCCTCCATCTTGCCTTCTCAGCAGGACCAGAATTCGGTCCTTCCTCTGGCCTCTTCGAATCACGGTAGGCTCTGGGGGACCTGAGGACCCCTCCCCTTGTCTGTCTTCCTTGTGAACCAATCCGTTTGACCTGGGGCAGTTCCTCTCCTTCCAGGACTACTTCTCCCTTGCTTTGGCTCTGAATCAGTTTTGGGATGTAGCAGTGTCTGGATGTGTAATTTCTTTTGAGGGATTATTTGTCCGGGGTGGGCTCTGTCCCCACCCCTGCGCCCTAGGACAACCTACAGAGACCCCAGCACCTTACTCCCCAGGGTTTCAACGGGCGCCCCCTCTGGTTTCAGCCTCGGGGGTTGTTTCTCCAGGCTATCTTGGCTTGCCCGGTCTCGTCTCAGATAGACAAGCTAGTCCCTCCTTCATGAGAAGTGTCTGGAGAATGTAGAGGTGGATGCCGCCCTTGACATCTTCATCCTCCAGAGGTACATTCGGACAGGCAGGGCACTCCTGGAGGGAGTGGGGTGTCTTGGGGTCTCTCAGCATCCTTTACTATCCCTTCTTTTCCTGAACTTTCCTTAACCCTTCCCACTTCTCTCTCTCTTAGGATTGCCCAGTGGTTGAGGCCCCTCTCTATGCCACACCCTCTGGTAGCCTCGCTCTCCTCCTGTGTCTGCCTTTTCTCCTTTCTGTTTATATCCTTTCCTCTTACTATCTCTTAGGCTCCCTTGCCCCACTCTCTTCTTTTCTCTAGTTCTAATTTTCACTGTGGCGGACAAAACTGAGGTGAAGGAGGAGCTGGCGTTGGTTACTAGCTGACGCTCAAGCAGCACACTGTACGTCGTACTCGAGTGTGGCGGCCTCGATGCCAGCTCCTCCCCCAAGAAAAAAATTTGTAAGCTGATAGCTCCCACAGGGTCATAGCGCCTCCGGCGTATAACCCACCAGTGATGAATGGTGAAGATATATAAGATCAAGAATTCCGGTAGGTACTATACGTAATTTTCGTTTCTTGAAGTTTAGATAAGATGGGGAGCAGGGAGATAGGGCAGTAGTTGCCAGTGCTGGATGAGTGTCCTTTAGGAAGGGGTATGACAGTTGTGTGTTTCCGGGAGTCCAGGTCTGAAGCAAGGGAGAAAGAGGTTGAGAAGGGATGGGATTGAAAGAGCAGTGGCAGGGGTGGAGAGGTGTAAAAGATGGAGAGCTCTAAGGCATTATAAAAATATCAGGATGCCTTACATGAGTCGGGTCATTGCAGTAGAGTCAGGCAGGTTTCCACACCAGCCTTGAGTAACTTAATTTACGTTTCAATCCTGATTAAATTAGGTGGGTGCAATAGAGGCAATCATTTTTCATTCCTGCAAGCTACACAGGTGTAAACTGAAAAGAAGACCAAGGGGATCTTCCCTGGGTATATGAGAAAATTTGTAAACATGAACATAAAGATTACAGTTTAGTATGAACAGTAGTCTGGAAACATCAAGACTTGATTGCAGTCTGGGGGCATTTCAGCATGAGCAGTATACTTCTCTGTGTGTCTGGCTCGGCTACATACGAGAATATGTGTGAAGGCAGTCTAGCCTGCATGCACAAATGTGCATGTGGAAGTGTCTTGGTTGCATGCACGAATGTGCATCTGGAAGCAGTGTTGGCTGCATTCATGAATGTACATCTGTGGGCAGTCTTGACTGCATGTCTGAAAGTATGTCTGGGGCAGGCTTGGCTGCACGCACAAATGTATGTTTAGGGGCATTCTTGGCAGCATGCGCTAATGTACGTCTGGGGCATTCTTGGCAGCATGCGCTAGTTCGTCTGGGGGCATTCTTGACAATGTGCTAATGTACATCTGCGGGCATTCTTGGCAGCATGTGCTAAGGTACATCTGGGGGCATTCTTGGCAGCATGTGCAGACGTACGTCTGGAGGCAGTCTCGGCTGCGTGCCGGAATGTACGCCTGGAGGCAGTCTCGGCTGCGTGCCGGAATGTACGCCTGGAGGCAGTCTCGGCTGCGTGCCGGAATGTACGCCTGGAGGCAGTCTCGGCTGCGTGCTGGAATGTGCGCCTGGAGGCAGTCTCTTGGCTGCGTGCCAGAATGTACGCCTGGAGGCAGTCTCTTGGCTGCGTGCCGGAATGTACGGCTGGGACAGTTCAGGCTGCGCACGTGACTGTACGGCTGGAGGCAGGCAGTCTTGGCTGCGCACGTGACTGTACGGCTGGAGGCAGGCAGTCTTGGCTGCGCACGTGACTGTACGGCTGGAGGCAGGCAGTCTTGGCTGCGCACGTGAATGTACGGCTGGAGGCAGGCAGTCTTGGCTGAATGCCTGAACCTGTGTATGTAGAGCTATCTTTTTTTTGTTTTTCTTTTGTTTTCAAAAATGTTTAGTTTCATTTGGCCAAATATTCAAATGTTTTCCATCAAATTTAGTGAAAATTTGAATTTTTTTATTTAAAAATGTGGTCCAGAATGTTTTCTTGTAAAAACAATGCAAAATGATGTTTCTGCACTAAAAATTGTTGCAAAATATACACTGAATTTATTTTAGTGTTGTGTACGTTCTTTATGGGATGACGGAATCCCCATGTTGTATAGCTCTTAAAACTGTTACATGCATCTGCGTACTTACCTGATCTATTGTCTCTCCCCCCCCTGTTCATTTTTTTATTGATCTGTCCAGTCACCCCTCGTCATGGCCTACAGAGTCTTGGAAAAGTTGTCACAGCCCGGCGCATACCACCCCCTGCGTACCTGCCGAGTTTAAAAGCTGAAAATAAAGGCAACGACCCGAATGTTTCACTAGTGCCCAAAGACGGATCAGGATGGGCAAGCAAGCAGGAATCACAAGACCAAAAGAGGTAGGAAGGGGAGACTGAATCGTGTGCCCGGGCCAGTAAATTGACTCTTGCACAGTCAGTACCCATCTGTTGCTCTGTTGGCCTTGATACGGGGAGTGGGGGGTTTGAAGGAAATATTTGTCACTGTTTAAAATGTAGTCTATACTAACCACACCAACACTGATTCAGCATTTCTTTCAGTTGCGTCTTATGGTGCCATTGTCATTATACTGAATCAGTACTCTAAATTGCAGTGGTGTCTTAAAGAGCTGCTGTCATGTTTTGTTGTGTGGGGCAGGCAACTTGTGTCTAGTAGCTTCCTGCCCCACGACCCAAAGTAGTCATAATTTTTAACTTTTTTTCTGCACACAATAGATTTTTATCTCAATAGAAGCATGATCACACTGCCTGGTTCCTCCGCTGCTGCCAAGTGCCCGCTGCAAGCCCTCCCAGAAAACAGCATTTCACACCCCAGGAATACTCAAATATTCCAAACTCTTATGCAGTATGCCTTTAAGCCAGATCTGCCCGGAGATGGTACGTTATGCTAATGATGGAATCATTGGCTTGTGCTACTTTTTCAAATGCTGCCACCTATCAACTGCCTATCTTCTAACCCTCAGATTTTTCTCTCTGCCTGTCAAGACTAGACGGTCAGAGATCCCCTCCTCATCATCTCGCTGTGAAACTTAAAAAAAAATATACTTAGAAGTATTTTATTTTCATTTGCTGCCCTTCTCTTTTGTTTGTATTAAACCGTTAGCTTATTTTACTTAAATTGTTTATTGATCTGTTTCTCCTGGTTGGGATAACTGATGGGGAACCGAGGCTTTTTTAGTCTTAGCGGAGTTTTTCTGACTAAAACTTCTTTATTTTGTGGTTAATAGTTTTATTAAAACTATTTTTTGTAACCACTAATCCCGGTTCCAGTCGGTTTTCCGGTCGGTTCCTGAACCGAGTGCAACTGATAATTATATTTTAAAAAGTTTGTAAATTTACTCACGGTTGCGATTTTTTGGGGGCGTTCTTTTGCAGAAATGTCTGAAAAACTTAAGACCGGTGAACCCAGTTTCAAAAATTGTACAGAGTGTGGAGAAGTTTTTGCCAAGACAAACACACTTCTTGTGTTGTTTGCCTTGGCTATGATCATTTAAAAACTGATTGTGAGATCTGTAATACCTTTCCAGAAAAAAACGCATGAAAAACATTTGGAAAGGCTTAAAAAGAAATTTCCTCCACCTAAGAGTCCCTCAGGCTCTGACCAGCCAACACTCTGACATTGTGGGTGAAACCACAGAAGCCACAATTTCTACCCCTGATATGGGTGCAAAGGCCATGACAAAAATGCCTGCTGAACCGGCTAGCTCTCTGGTTCCTGTGAAAGACTAAGAAAGTAAAGCGCATAGGACCCCCTGCTGGTCAGTGTCACAAGCGCACTCCGTAGGTCAGGCCCTCTGCTCCCACAGTGCCAACCTCAGAGTACAATAGTGTGAACAGGTAACAGACAGGGTTAACCCTCCTGTCTGCTTTGGGTCCGAATCACCTTTAGCCTCGAGTTCTGGAGGGATTCAAACTGTGAACCTTATGCTAGCATACCCAAATGTACAGGCTTAGATAATCTTTTTGGGGGGATGCAATATATCTTTCGCCTAAGGCTACCTAACCAGGTATCCAAAATGAACCCTTTTTTTAACTCTGAGACCAAGGTATTTCTTACCTTATTAAGCAAGCTCAGTAACACAATCCAGCTTTTCAACAGCTGTCAGACTCACACAGGTACCTCACATGCAAAAAAGAAACAGAAGACACCTAGGCAGTATTTCAAAGAAAATGTTGTTTGTTAAAATATGATAAACAGGTAAAATTAAGCACAGAACAATATATAATGCATCTTACAATCATGTAAAACAAGAAGGAAGTTATAGAACACTACCACAAAGACGTAATTTTTTCTACCTATTACCTTGTAAGTGCTGTTTAAGTTGGAGAACTTCTGTCTGAGCTCAAAAATTGTCACATTTCCCAGATAGTGTTTCATTTTTAACTCTCTGCCCCACCCCCTTTTGATGAGGTCAGCTAGATCCTCCCTTAGATTTTAATTTCTACCAGTCATCCCTGAGGATGTGAATCATTACTTTGAGAAATCTGTAACTAGCTATTTCCCAAATATGACTGTCTTTAATCAAACATTTCTCTTTGATGTTCCTTCTCCTTATTTCCTGCTGCTAGTGTGATCTGAGGGTTTCATGACTCTTCACACACTTCTGGCTATGTGCTAAAATGAGGGGAACCAGCCAAATTACTTTTCTTCCTGTAACGTCATAAAACTCACATTTAGTTTAAACTTCAAAAGCCTGGGCAGGTCATAAAAGGTAATAAAATGCCCTTCTGTAAGGAAGTCTTAATTAAATGGTTCCCCCTAGTCAGTTTAATGACATCCTGTGGTTTCAGCTACTGACCTTTAAAGTTAAAGGCCAAAGTTCTCACATACTGACATTTCATGCCCAGACTATTTATTTATAACTATCATACAGTAACCATAAGCAGAGGACAGATGGTCACATAGTCTGCTTATGGTGACTTCTGTTGTAGCTGTGAACATGCCTAGTCCACTGGAGACTGCACAGGCATTTAAGGTCTTGCAGGCCTTGCAGGGTCTGCATCCTCCTGGACAGCAGTCTGCAGTTCAGACCTCTGCTGAATCAGCCCAGTCCTCCCTGCATAAGGCCGGGGAAGATTATGGGGACTAATGAAGAGGCAGAAGGGAAGCCTATAGAGCCTGAAATCTCTCCAGAGCAAGAGTTTCACTCTCCTCTCAGGTAATCAGAGAATTATTTATCCCATTTTTCCTTTGTTAGAAAAATGGTGGATGCTGTGGATATCTCTGCCACTGAGGTGATAGAAGATGAAGCGGAGGCAGAGTACTTGGAAATGGTGGGGTTAACACCCACCAAAAAGTTACTGCTTGCCATAAATTTTTTTTTTTTTTTTTTTTTTTTTTAAAGGGGATGCGATAAAGCTCCTCCAGACGTGTAGGTCTGTCCCTCCTTTGGATAAAAGGTTGGATAAGAAGTACCAGCTAGACAGGGAAGGGGCTGAATTTTTATTCTCCCACCCTGACCACCAGGGGTGGTACAAGCTACAGCCTGTGACAAGGCAAAAGTACCTCTTGCTTCTCATCCACCAGAGAAGGCTTCTAGAAAAATACAGTATGGCCAAAAGGGCTATTTATCAGCTTCTTTGGCCATATGACAGGCTAATTTCCCAGCTTATGTAGCCCAGTACCAAAAATCCCTCTGACAATTTGTCATGGCTATGGCAGACAAGGCTCCTTCCAGTCTTTCAGCAGACCTTGCCGAGACTGCCAGATTTGGCTTAGAAGCTGCCAGATATCAATTTCAGATGGCAGTAGACACCAACGACACTGCTGCCAGGTGGATCGCCAGTACAATTGCCCAGAGAAGGTTTGCCTGGTCAAGAGCCACAAACCTTAGTCAAGACACTCAGAATAATGCTCTAGATTTCCCAATTGAGGGTAGTTCCCTCTTTGGAACTCGCACAGAAGCCTATATGAAGAAAGTGGATGAGTACAAGGCCACTTATAGAAGCAATTCTGCCAAAGAAAAGGCTTCCCCGTCCACAAGACTGTATGGAAGGGGAGGCAGGAGCAGACAGTTTCATTTCAGGCCTTTTTATCAGGTCATGGCTATTTCCCAAGTGCAATAGTACCCTTAGCAAGGGTACTTCAGGGGCAGAAGGGGTTTCAGGTGTGGTTTCCACCTCCCAGCCCCAGGCAAAGCAGGACCCCTGACCTGTCCTCCCAGGCCACCTCCCCACTTCCAGTAGGGGGCAGACTGACTCACTGTTTCCAGGCTTGGAAACGGATCACCACAGACAAGTGGGTTCTGGAAGAAGTGAGTCAGGATTTGTTCCTAAACTTCCAATCCCTTCCCTCTCTAAGAACCAGGGTGTTCAAACCAACTTCCAGTGCTGAAAGAAAGCTGTTGGAAAGAGGTTCAAAACCTATTGTTGGCAAAAGCAGTGGAATCTGTGCCTCCACAGCAAAAAGGAAAGTGGTTTCATTCAAGATGTTACCTCACAACAAAGAAAAATGGGGAGTGGTGGCCTATCCTAGACCTAAGGGTGCTAAACAGGCACTTACTAAAGCCAAGATAAAGTGGTAACCTTGTCACGGATTCTGCCAACTTTCCAAAAAAAGAGATTGGCTGGCATCCCTGGACATAAAAGATGCTTAATTCCACTTCTCCATAAGGGAGTCTCACAGAAAGTACGTCCAGTTCAGACTCCCTTCAGGTCATTACCAGTTTTCAGCCCTGCCATTCGTTCTCACTTCAGCTTCAGGAGTGTTCACAAAGTGCCTGGCAGTGGTTGTGGCACACCTGCGAAGGCAAGGTGTCAGTCATCCCCTATCTGGATGGCTGGTTGGTGGTGAGAAAATCACCGCAACAGGTAGAGGAACATCTGCAGCTCATCCAAGGACTCTTGGAGTCTCTAGGTTTCCTGGTAAATCTCAAAAGTCAGTCCTTCTCCCTGCACAAGTGCTGCAGTTCATAGAAGCAGAACTAAATACCCAGGAGGGCAGGGCTTACCTACCTCTGGACAAGGTAAAAAGTATTGTGCAGATGGCAGGCTCCTTCAGCCTAAACAAACCAAAAACTGCAAGACACCTGGTCTGGTGGTGCTGAGGCGTTGGATGCCTTGCCTCGTGCTATAGCGACATCCCGTGTTTGGGAACGAGCACATGCCACTGGGGGTTGGCAAGGGAGAAGGATTTGGCATCCGAGGGACTGCTCTCATTCTCTGGGCAGGGGGACCACCAGCGGTCGATGTTGCCTGCCGAGGGGCAGCACACTGATGTTTGGGAAGGAGAGGAGAGGAGGCAGACTCTTGGAGGCGCACGTGCAGACACGTGCGCGCTCTTTCCTTGGGGCGTCATTGCAAGTCTCCTCTCCTAAGGGGAGTAAATGTGGAGCGATGACAGCAACTCCCTGCTCCCACGAATAGCGGTAACCTCCGCGCTGGATCTGTTCCGGCGGGTTGAGGGATACCACCACCACCCCACCACAGGGGGCAAGCCGTGGAGGACAGTGGAAGGTAAGCCACGAGTGGGGGAAGAAAGATTACCTGAAAAAAAAAAAAAAAAACTGCAAGACAGTTTCTACAGTTACTGGAACACATGGCAGCCACCACTGGCACAGACCTGGGTTCCGGGTTCCAGATGAGAGACTTCCAATTCCACGTAAGGGCTCATTGGTGTCAAAGAAAGGATTCTCTCTCAAAGCTAGTCCCAGTAACAAAAATGTTACTCCTGGCCCTTCAGTGGTGGAAAGAGGAAGCCAGCCTCAGAGAAAGGGGTTCCCTTTCAAAAAGAACCTCTGTCAGTGATTCTCACAACAGATGCATCACTACTTGGGTGGGGTGCCCACCTACGGGATCACACTACTCATGCCACTTGGTCCAGTGCAGAATCGCTCCAGCTCATAAACCTGCAGGAGCTCAGGGCAGTGTTCTGGGAACTCCAAGCCTTCACACCAATAGTTTAGAAAAAGGTGGTACAAGTCAGAACAGACAATAACACCACTATGTGTATTATATAAACAAGCTGGGAGGAACAAGGATGGATTCTGTCTGCACAGAAGCTGTGTGAATTTGGACTCTGGCCTGCTCCCTAGGAGTTTCTCTTCAGGCCATCCATCTGCCAGGCAAGGACAGTACCTTAGCAGATTCTCTGAGTCGGACCAGCCGGGCTTGTCACGAATGGACCTTGAACAGACAGGTGGTGGAAGGGATTTTCAAGAGGTGGGGCACCCCAGAGATGGAGGTCTTTGTATCCCTCGAAAGTCATCACCTGCCACAGTATTGGTGCAGACCCCCAGCTCAGGAAACGGTACCCCTGGATGCTCAGATTCTGGTCAGGGAGGTACCTGTATCCCCCAAAAAAATTCCCTCTGGTGTACAGGGTGCTACTCAAGCTCAGGGCCCAACCAGCCTCCATGATCTTGATAGCTGTAGATTGGGCCAGACAACCATGGTACTCTCTGCTGCTCTCCATGTCTGTGACCGAACCAGTACACTTTCCTCGGAAGCACAATCTGCAAACCTCCAGTCACAGGAGACTCCTGTACCCAAACCTCAAGTCACTCAGACTCAAAGCATGGCTCTTGAGGACCTAGAGTATGCAGGCCTGCATCTCTCTGAAAGTGTCCTGGATATTTTAAGGGGGTACAGGAAACCCACCACCAAGAAAACCTACGCCTCTAAATGGGAAAGGTTTTCTATCTGGTGTCCGCTCAGGCAGGGGTTACAGCTGTGCTGGACTACCTTACTCATTTGTATTCACTGGGCTTGCAGCCCAGTACTTTGAGTTCATTTAGCTTCAGTGTTTGCTTACACTTCAGCAGGGAAGAATGCCTCTATGGCATCAAATTCTATCTTTAAAAGGTTCTTTAAAGGTCTGGCCCACCTGCAGCCCCCTCACAGGCCTGGGATCTAAATGTCTGTATTGCCGAGCTCACGGATCCCCCTTTTGAACACTTGACTTCAGCTCCTTTGAAATATGTTACATGAAAAAACATTTTCCGAGTGGCAGTCACTTCTGCCAGAAGAATCCGTGAGTTCCAGGCTCTTTGCATTGAGCAGGACTACATTTTATTCCACAGGGACAAAGTGATCCTGGGAACTAACAGAAAATTTCTTCCAGAGGTGGTCTTGGACTTTTGTTTGAACCAGTCCATCACCTTACCTGTTTTCTTTACTGAGCATTCCAAGGTCTGGGGAAGCGTAGACTGCGCAGTCTTTATGTCAGTAGAGCTCTTGGCTACTACATGACAGTCACCAAGGCCCATAGACAGGAAACAGCTGTTCTAGGGACGTGGATATGTTGTTCAATCCACACTGTCTGGCAGGTTCCTCGCCGCTTTAAGATGGGCTGGAAAGTCTTCAAGCTGGCTCCTCCCACCCACCGGGTGGTAAAACCCTTGGCTCCACCCCATGACGCTAGAGCTTCCTTACCGCTTGGAAGCTCAGGTTTCCTCCTTAGCGCTCCGCATTTGTAGGCCTGGATCCTAATCCTTCATTTTTTCTGAAAATTATTTTAAAGTTTACAAGACTTAAGTCTTCTACTTCTCTCTCTGGCTGCTATGGATTCGAAATCTACTCCTGGCTTCCGTCGGTGCCCTTGCGGGGCAGAAGATGTCTCGGACCAACCCGCACGCCACATTCGTTTACTGCCTGGAGCTTGCTCATGATCCGCAGGCCTGTGATCTATGCAAGTCTTTTGCGTCTTCGGTTCTAGAAGACTGCACTACCCGACTTCAGCTGGGGCACCCCGAGAAACGGTTTCCGCCGGTGAAGTCTAAGGAGGCCCGTTGGGCAGTGTCCATGGCTGTGGGCTCTGTGGAGCAGTTAATCGCTCTCGAGGAGGAGGCGGCCCAGGCCACGTCTTCTTCTTCTTCCTAGGCATCAGCGTTTATCCTGCTCTCCTCCTACACTGCTTCTTTTAAGGAGCTTTGTCAGTCCCTCTCCACCAAGGGAGAAGGGCCATCAGGGACTCGCATGAGTAGGTTGAGGAAAAAGGAACCGAAAGATAAGTCCCACCATCTGCATTCGTGGGAGCGGGAGAGATCTCATTCCCCGGACTGTCGGCTTTCGACTTCAGTCGAGGTTGTGGCTTAAGGCTGCTGGCTTCACGGTGTCCCCATCAGGTCAGCCAGCCGAAACACCTGTCGATGCGGTCGAGATTTTTCTCGACCCGTTGGACGGGTTGTCGACTGGAGAAGCCAACAACCCTTTACCGGTTCCCCCGGTGGTTTCTGAGGACTTACCTGTGCTTCCTGTGCTGAAGTCCCCGGTCAAGGATCCTGAACTGAGGGATGAGCGGGTTTCCCCATCCCCTCTTCGACCCACCTTCGGTGACCCTGATGGTCTTGATCCTCCTCCGTGTCGGGTAGGTCCCACCGACATTGGTGGGCTTGGTCCCAGCATCACGGAAAGTGGTGTCGCCGCTCGTCCTCTTCGGAGGATAGGCGTCCGGCGCAGGTTGCGTCTGCGCTATGAGGACATGATGTGGCAGCAGTTCTTGCTAGCCAGCAACAAGCCGACTCCGTCGCCTTCACCGGCCATTAAGTGGCTGTCGCCCGAACGACTGAAGCAACCTCTCGCCATCGGCTTCTTAGTCGAGGAGCCGACTTCGGCACCGATTGCTCGCCAGAAGCCGGCTGCTCCACCCCCACAACCAAAGAGTGGGACCCCAACCAAGGAGCCTTGGTCGGGTCAGGGCTTGCCCCACAGGTTGTCGATCATCCTCATCCCGATTGGCGGCGGCAAGTAGAGGTGGCTTGAAGGCTCTGCAGCTGTTGGCAGACTCCTCGGAGTCAATGGCGACTCCTTGTATTCAGGCTCCTCGACTTGGAATCTTCCGGGGTCAGTCAGTGGACGAGAGCCCATCCTTGTCCCAAAGCGAACGGGGGGGGGGGGACTGGCGCCCCATTCTTGGCCTGCTCGACCTGAACAAGTTCCTAAGGCCACGCACCTTCAGGATGGTCACTCTGGCTCAGATCATACCATCCTTGGAACTAGGCATGTGGTTCTGCTCTCTGGATCTCCAGGATGCGTTCTTTCACATCTCAGTCTGTCCATTTCATCAGCGATTCCTCTGCTTCAGGGCAGAGGGATCACTTTACGAGTTCTGGGCCATGCCCTTTGGCCTTTTTCCAGCTACCAGGGTCTTTGCCAAATGCATGGCAGTGTTGACGGCATTCCTGCGGCGCCGAGGGGTCTGGGTGTACCCTTACCTGGATGACTGGCTGATAGCCCCCTCTAGGTTGGAGGTGGAGCAGTCCAGAGTGCTGGCCCTCCAGGTACGCTCTCAAATTGGCCTCCTGATCAACGAGGCCAGATCGGAACTTGTGCCATCACAGGTGATTCAGTTCGGCCTGCAGTGGTGGCTTGTCCCAGCTCATCAGCAGGAGGGTATCCCGTTTGTCCGCCCCGAGCCGACGGTCATCCTTACAACCGACGCCTCTTTGATAGGTTGGGGTGCCGATCTGGGGGCGCTCCGGGCCCATGGCCTCTGGACCCCTCAGGAGTCTCGATGCCACATCAACCGCTCCGTTTGTATGGGGTCAGGTGGTTCAGGTCCAGACGGACAACACCACGACCATGTACTATCTCAGCCATCAGGACGGGACACGCTCCTTGCTTCTGTGCAAGGAAGCTCTCCGCATTTGGTCTCTCGTGATCATCCTGGAGGCAGATCTCCTAGCCATCCATGTGGCAGGAGCCTTGAGCAGTCTGGCCGATGCCCTCAGCCGGATAGGCGCTGCATCTCATGAGTGGTGTCTCCTGCCGGAGGTAGTTCAAGACCTGTTCTCCCAGTGGGGCGCCCCTCAGGTGGACCTGTTTGCCTCCAGTGAGGCAGTAAAGCTGAGGCTGTTTCATGCTGCCCCCCCCGGCTCAGCAGGGCTCACTGCAGGGGGATGCCTTCTCGAGGCCGTGGACCCCGGGCCTCTTCTACTCCTTCCCTCCATTTCCCTTGATCCACAAGGTGCTCCTCAAGGTGAAGAGGGACAAGGCGCAGGGGATTCTGGTAGCCCCAGACTGGCCTTCCCAGATTTCCTCAGCCTCAGCTCCAGGCTCCCGAGGCAGCTTCCAGCCTGCCTGGTCCTGATCTCAATCAACAAGGGGAAGGTTCTCTATCTGGACCTTCAATCTCTGCACCTGACGGCCTGGTTCCTGAGCGGCTAGAGTTTCAGGCCTTGGGTCTTTCCGATGAGGTCCTCAACATTGTTGAGGTGTCCCGTAAGGAATCAACCAAAAAGTGCTATGCCTTTAAATGGAAGAGACTCTCCATTTGGGGTCAGGACAATGGGTTAGACCCCTCTGCCTATCCATTGGCTAGCATTTTGGACTACCTGTGGTCCTTGGCTCAACTAGGTCTTCGGTCGACGACCCTCAAGGTGCACCTGGCAGCCATTTCTGCTTACCGGGCGTGGGCCGGCAAGAAGTCGGTGGCGCAGGAGAAGGTGGTCGAGTGCTTTTTTTCAAATGCCTTGATCACATATCCCTTCCAGTGCGAGAACCTCCACCTCCATGAGATTTACTGCTGGCATTGGCTAAGCTCATGGGCAAGCCATTTGAACCGATGCACAGGTGATATCTCCACCCTATCGCACCTGTCGTGGAACACCGCCTTCTTGGTGGCTGTAACATCAGCCAGAAGGATGGGAGAGCTCCAGGCGCTTTCCATCGAGTCTCCTTATCTGGTCTTCCACAGGGACAAGGTTGTCCTTTGCCCCAACCCGAAATTCCTTCCGAAGGTGGTGTCGGATTTTCACCTGAATCAGGTGTTGACTCTGCCGGTGTTCTACCAGAGTCACACGTCGGAGGCCGAATATAGGCTCCATACTTTGGACCTTAGATGAGCACTCGCTTATAATAAGGAGCGGACGGCGGAAGTTCAGGGAGAGATTCACCAGCTGTTTGTCACCTACGCTGAAACCGCACCCGGCAGGCCTGCAGCCAAGCAGATGATAAGCAGGTGGGTCACCTCCTGCATAGATCTCTGCTATAGGTTGGCGGGCATGGAGCCACCCAAAGGGATAAGAGCTTATTTTACCCACCATACCGCTGCTTCGGTGACTGCTTCTAGGGACGTCCCTATCCAACGAAATCTGCAGGGCTGCTACCTGGTAACAACATATACCACTCCTAGAACTCCTGTTACAGGTGAGTAACCTGTATTTCCTGACTTATGGGGATGTGGGAAAAGGAAATCCAGCATCTAAGAGGTCCATTTCTTGCTGGATAGTCCAGTGTATTCAGTTTTGCTATTGAAATGCTGGGAAGGAGGCCCCAGCAGGGCTGAGAGCTCATTCCACAAAGGGCACAGCTGCTATTATAGCAGCTTACAGGGATGTTCCTTTGGACATCCGTAAAGCAGCTACCTGGAGAACATTGTACACCTTTACCAAGCATTATAGCCTGGATGCACAGGCTAGGGGTGATGCCAGGTTTGGCAGAGCTGTCCTGCAGAGTTTATTTCCAAAATGGGTTCTGTGCTGACCTCTAAAGGTACTGCTTCTTAGTCTGCGTAAGAGTTAGGAATATTGAAGTATTCCTGGGGTGAGAGAAAAAAAATACTTACCAAAGTAGTCTTGTTTCTTCTAGGGGATACTCCAGTATTCATAACTCTCCCACCCTGCCTCCCCTGCTAGAACCAGTGGCCTCTGCACTCCATGCTGTATTACCAGAGTATGTGTGCCACACTCTGGCTTTTATATTTGGAACTGTGTGTTCAATGGTTTTACCCTCTTCAGAGGATTCCGACATTGGGGGGTTATACCCAGAAACCTCCAACAGGAGGAAAAAAATTATTATAGATAACTATTAAATTCCTCTCGGGCTGTGTCTTGTCAGGCGTTCACGAAATCTGAGAGTTGGAAAATAGGCAGTTGGTAGGTGGCAGCATTTGAAAAGTGGCATGAGCCAATGATTCCATCATTAGCATAACTTTCC
The DNA here is from genome assembly GCA_016271365.2 of Neoceratodus forsteri. Classification (NCBI taxonomy): domain Eukaryota; kingdom Metazoa; phylum Chordata; order Ceratodontiformes; family Ceratodontidae; genus Neoceratodus; species Neoceratodus forsteri. The sequence goes on from JADMNL010000035.1 coordinate 55,809,904, forward strand.
ATCTCCGAGCAGATCTGGCTTAAAGGCATGCTGCATAAGAGTTATGAATATTGGAGTATCACCTGGAAGAAACAAGATTACTGTGGTCATTTTTTCTTTGACACAAACTAGGGAAGGAAGGGGCTGCAGGGCTAGAGATAGCATTATAATGCTACTGGGGCAGTGCCGGCCTTTTAGGTGTAACTTTTGTTTAAGACAGGCACTTGTACATGTTAAGGGGTTGGTGGATAACATGAACTACCCCTGTTAACATGTACAAGCGCCTATAAGTAAGTTGCACCTAAACGCTGCCACTGCCCCTGATAGCTCTTTAATGTTATCTGTAGCCCCTTCCCTAGTTTGTATCATCAAAATGCTGTTTTCTGGGTAGGGCTGCAACGAGCACTCTGCGATTTTTGGAGGAACCAGGAAAAGTGACTGTGCTTCTGTTAAGTTACAAATCTAAGTATTGCTTGTGCAAAAAAAAAAAAAAAAAAAAAATGAAAACTATGGCTAGTTTGTGTCATAGGGCAGGCAGCTATCATACATGAATTGCCAGCCCCAAAGGTGTCAGCAGCTAACAAACTCTGTTTACAGTTTTTAATAGCCTTGCAAATTTAAGCATGTGTGAAAGCTGTTTAATAATGACATGGTATTGTTTTGTGTTTTTAAATGGTCCTCTTCTTTTCTTATTTGGGGTCCCTTGTTGTGCTGCCTTTTTCTTGTCCTCTATTAATTTTTTTAATTACGTAGGAGTTGCAGAACCCAGTGATATCAGTTGAGAAAAGTTTTCTGCGCAGGATAACAAAGAAAGTCTTATGCTACATACTTGGACAGAATAGACTGAGGGGGTCGGATTCACAACTGGTGACACAGGGTATTTGTCATGCCATGTGTCAAACCTGGTTTTTGGTGCAGCTTTGCCAAAAACTTTGCTAAAAACTTGACCGCAGAATGCGCCTGAGTCAAGAAGGTTGGGTGCATTTATTTGCAACACTTTTCCCCGATTTATAGCAGCTTACGTAAAATATTTGGCACTAGCCCCATAAAATGGGTACTTGAGATTGCTGCAAGTTAAATTAGAAAAAGTGCCAATCGGTGCAAGGGTTCAAGAATCCGGGTCACCGACCGGGGAATGCTGCAATCCCTGTGCACACGGTGCTTGCGGCATTCCCGGAACTTTTGTGAATCGGGCCCAGGGAGTCTTGGGAAGGGGAATGTTTTAAGACTTTCTTTTTTTTTTTAAATCCTATCCCAGCTAGCAGGAGACGACAGCCCATGCTAACTGCCTGCCTATGGACAGAGCCCACACACAACCAGAATGACCGGTAAGGGAAAAAGAATTACCCTTACAGGCATAGTACGATTGGTAAGGTATGGTCTAAGGTGAAGGTCAACAGGATAATCAAAGTATTTACTTCAAGCAACATGAAGTCTTGCTGTATTCAGACATAATGCAGTTAGCCCCAGCACTTGAACTGCCCCGGAGAGGAAAGAGTTAACTCCATGCAGAAGCATGGAACGTTGAGCTTGAGCTCTGTTTTCAAACCTCTGTCTGTGGTACTTACCAGTGCAACTGTCAGATTCTTACGAGCAACTAACTAACTTGACACTAAAATGTGGAAATTGTATGAACACGTAGCCAAAAGGCAAAATACTTTCTGGGATCCAAAAAAGTCTCAAGTTAGGAACCCAAGAAGAAATAAGGTAGTGACAGTTCAGCTATGCAACACAAGAAGGAAAAACATAAGTTACCCCACCAAGAGGGAGGGTACAAGGCACACCCCTGAGGTGCAACACCGTGCCTGCCAACCCACTTCCCAAAAACAGGTTCTTAGAGGGGAGGTGAGGGGAGGTCTGAATACAGCAAGACTCTATTAGAAGAAACATTACTATGGTGAGTAATTTTTTCTTCAAACATGAAGTCTTGCTGTATTCAGACATAATATAGACTATCAAGCAGTTCCCTATGGAGGAGGGAATGCAGAACCTACTTTGGAAGCAGGCTCTGCAGTACTGCTCTGCCAGACCTAGCATTGCTCCTAGACTGGATGTCCAGAGAGTAATGATTGGTGAATGTATGTACTGTTTTCCAGGTGACTGCTTTACAGATCTCTAACAAGGGTAAATCTCTGGCCGCAGCTAAAGTAGCAACTGTACCCCTAGTCGAGTGAGCCCTCAGGCCTGAAGGGGGTGCTCTACCCAATTTGTCATAGCAAAATTGTATACAGGAAACAATCCACCTGGCAATAGTTCTCTTAGTGGCAGAGCGAAGGTCGCGTTGCTGCAGGAGACCAAGCTCACAGGAGGGGACCATGATGGACTAAAATGGGATTGGGTGGGTCAAGTCATACATGCCTCGGCCCCTTCCAGAAAGAAAGGGGTAGCGATACTGCTTCACAAGCAGTTTCATTGGACACTGGTGCGTAAGGTGAGTGACCCTGGGGGCAGATGTGTGACTGTACTCATGGACACAGGGAAGGGACCTTTACTCCTGAATAACGTGTATGCCCCGAATGAAGACTCTCCCTCCTTCCATGAGGTGGCCCAAGCGCTGGGCTCCTTGGCCCCCGGTGATACCCCTATAATATTAGGGAGGGATTTTATTCTCACACTGGACCCGCTACTTGATAGATCCCCCTTTTAACACAGAGCTCCACTCCAGGGCATCACTGGAATTGAGCCAGCTAAACAAGATATGAGCCTTACAGATATCTGGAGGGTATTTCACCCCTCTTAATGAGACTAGACCTTCCATTCCCCAGTGCACAGTTCCCTTAGTCAGATAGGTCTTGGCTCACGTTTCCAGCAGTCACCAGGAACACCATTGACAACTTTATTCATCCATTGGTCATCTCAGACCATGACCCTGCGAGTCTCTCCTTCACATGGGGTCCCCTTCCCCTTACCTCTCCATCCTGGAGGCTGTATCCATTGCTGCTTCGTGATCCAGACTTTCCCCCTGGCTTCAAAGGGAAGCCTCTGAATTTTTTTGGAATAACAACATAGCAGATAGTTCAGCAGGCAATACCTGGGAAGCATTTAAAGTTACCCTGGGGAGGGGGTCGATAATGGGATTTGCGAGCAGGCGCCGCAAGAGGAGGGAACAGCACCTTAAGGGGCTTGAAATACAGCAAGAAGCAGAAGCTACTTTTAAGGTCCTTCGCGTCCCTTTCCTCAGGTCGGAGGCAGGACACCGAGTGGCATCCCTGAGGATGCAAGTGAATTAACTTTTATCTAGGAAAGCAGAGATTTCTGTTAGGCAGAAGCTCAAATATTGGGAAGGGGGGTAAGATCCTTGCCTACTGCCTCAAAAAGCAGCAAGCCGAAAGGCACATCGCTGCCTTAGTGGATGCAGGGGGTAAGACCCACACCTCGGCAGAAGGAATCAGTCGCATAATGATGGAATTCTATTCCACGCTATATAAATAATCCAGAGAACCTGACCCCAAGGGTGTCCTCCCATTTCTAGAATCCTTACACTTCCTAAAATCTCGGAGGATCAGGCCTTGGCCTTAGATGCCTCGATCTCCCCTCAGGAGGTGGCAGAGACTATATTATCTCTTAAAAGGGGAAAGGTTCCTGGAGGGGACGGGTTCCCCATTGAAATATGGCAGCTTTTACAGGCCACAATCTCCCTCATACTACAAGTGTTCACGAAGCACTTCAGAAAGTACCCCGGAGGCGGCCGTCACTATCCTGCCTAAAAAGTGTAAAGACCCTCTAAAAGCATCCAGCTACTGGCCCATATCCCTTTTGAATGCGGACAGTAAGGTGCTAACCAAATTGTTAGCTAACAGACTAAACCTGCTCCTCCCCAGTTTGATCCACCCATCCCCGGTACAGTGCCTTCAGAAAGTATTCACCCCCCCTTGAATTTTATCACCTTTTGTTGTGTTACTACCAGAATTTTTAATGCATTGAAATGATTTTTTCCCCCCCTTGATTCACACAGCATACTCAACAATTTAAAGGGGCAAAATAGTTTTATTGTGTAACAAAAATGTATGAAACATTAAAACTGAAATATCTTGTTCATAAGTATTCACCCCAGTCAATACTTCATAGAAGCGCCTTTGGCAACAATTACAGCTTTAGAGTCTTCTTGGGTATGTCTGTATCAGCTTTGCACATCTGGATTTGGGGTTTTAGCCCATTGTTCCTTGCAGATTTGCTCAAGCTCTGTCAAGTTGGATGGAGTGTCGGACACGAATCTTTAAGTCTTTCCACAGATTCTCAATGGGATTCAAGTGTGGGCTTTGGCTGGGCCACTCAAGGACATTCACCTTCTTGTTCTGAAGCCACTCCAGTGTTGCTTTGGCTGTAAGCTTGGGGTCGTTGTCCTGTTGGAACGTAAATCTTCACCCCAGTCCAAGGTCTGTTGCAGACTGATGCAGGTTCTCCTCAAGGTTGTGCTTGTATTTGGCTCCATTCATTGTTCCCCCTCTCCTGACAAGTGCCCCAGTCCCTGCTGCTGAAAAGCATCCCCATAACATGACGCTGCCACCACCATGCTTCATGGTAGGGATGGTGTTACACGGGTGCTGAGCTGTGTTCGGTTTGCGCCAGGCATAGCGCTTTGCATTCAGGCCAAAGAGTTCAATTTTTGTTTCATCAGACCAGACAATCTTTTGCCACATGGTCTCAGAGTCTGCCATGTGCCTTCTTGCAAACTCCAGTCATACTATTGTGACCTTTTCTCAAGAGTGGTTTCCGTCTAGCCACTCTCCCATAGAGGCTACATCTGTGACGTACTGCAGAGATTGTTGTCCTCTGGACAGGTTCTCCCATTTCAGCCATGGAACTCTGTAGTTCTGTCAGGGTGGTCATTGGGTTCTTGGTCACTTCCCTGACCAAGGTCCTTCTTGCCCGGTTGCTCAGTTTGGGAGGACGGCCTGCTCTAGGAAGAGTCTGGGTGGTTCCGTAATCTTTCCATTTCCTAATGATGGACTTGATTGTGCTCCTGGGAACTTTAAACACCCTAGAAATGTTTTTATACCCCTCCCCAGATCTATGCCTCCTCACAATTATATCACGGAGTTCTACGGACAGCTCCTTGGTCTTCATGGTAGAGTTTCTGCTCTGACATGCACAGTCAACAGTGGGACCTTATATAGACAGGTGTATTTCCTCTATCATGTCAACCATTTGAACTGACCACAGGTGGACTCCATTCAAGTTTTTAGAGTGATCGCACAAGGAAATTGGATGCACCTGAGCTCAATTTGGAGTGTCATAGCAAAGGGGGGCGAATACTTATCAAATCAAGACATTTCAGGTTTTTATTTTAAGTTACATGTCAAAAAATTCCAGAAGTTTTATTCCACTTTGACATTATAGAGTAATTTGTGTAGATACATGACAAAAAAAATCCCATATAAATGTATTTTAATTTGAGTTTGCAACATCACAAAATGTGACAAAATCCAAGGGGGGTGAATACTTTCTGAAGGCACTGTAGGCTTTTTTAAGGGATGATTTAGTGTGGACCATATTAGATCGCTTGTAAACTTGATCCATAAGGCTAAAACATTGCCATCCCCTTCTGCAGCAATAGCAAAACGTTTTGAAAAGGCCTTTGACTCCCTGGAGTGGGACTGTGTCCAACAAGTGCTCGGCACCATGGGGTTGGGGGTGGGCTTCCGGGGCTGGATAGGGGCCATATACTTCTCTCCCGCAGCTAGGGTACTCACCCAACTCAGTGCTGTCTCCCTCCTTTATACTGGGTAGGGGCACACGTCAAGGGTGCCCTCTCTCTCCTCTACTCTTTGTCCTGGCAGTGGAACCCCTGGTTGCTGCTATTAGACAGAATCCATTAATCTCTGGGATACGAGTGGGAGAAAGGGAATACCCTACTTCAAACAACATGAAGTCTTGCTATATTATAGACATTAGCAGTTTGATCCAGCTCTAGAACTGCCCCGGAGTGAAATGGTTAAAACCATTCCAAAAAGAATTTTGACACGCGAGCAGCTCTATCTGTGTCATTTCAAACTTGAACTGTCAGATTCTTTACTCCGCCTCAGTGAACAGTCGCTCCGGAGATTTCTCCTTCTGCTCGGTTCATTTCTCGGTTTAAAAGTGTTTTCTCGATTGGATTTAACGAGAATAGTTTTATTTAACATAAAAAACGTTCGGTTCAAGCTCTATCTATGGTAACTGTAAGTAAATGAAGGTTTTGTCTGTGTGGAACTTGTAAGTTATCGGTTCGGTTTTGAACCGATCAGTGAATTAAAACTCATTTAAAACTAAAGATTTACTATTTTAAGTGCGGTTCCCGGTCCTTATCGGTTCATAAAAAACGGATTTATTACTGTTTTCCAATACCCGTGACATGGTTAGGAACCGATAAGGTGTCTTGCCTGGCACTGCCGTTAAAGGGCAAGTTTTTGGTTAGGCTGGCATTATGTCTGAGAAACCCAAAGAAAACCGGTCCCACTGGGTTTCAACACTGTGATGTTTGTGGGAAGTCTTTGCCAAGGCTGACCACACACCACATGTGTTTGTCTGAGGTTTGACCACCTCCAGTCAGACTGCCAGGTATGTAGAATTTCCTGCAGCCACCCTGGAAAAAGATTGGGCAGGCTCAGGGGAGAGAGAGGTCAAAAGTCCGCTGACCCGGATGGCCAGCCCGGTTCGGTGCCAACCGAACCAGAGGGAGTGCCCTCTGACCAGGGCCAGACTTCCTCGGGCAAAAGAAAAGCTGGTTCTGAGGAACCAATTCCAGTAAAGAAAACAAGAAAATCAGCAGGTCTGGAGTCCAAAATTCCTTCTCCAACTGCTGCAGAGATGGCAAAAGCCATACAAATTGTCCAGTCACTGTCTCAGGGTCCGTCCGAACCACCACTATCTGGTAAAAGGTCGGTTCGTCCGGTCCCAGTGGTTCAGGATTATGATATTGAGGAATTTTATGAACCAGAGGAGGGGGAGGAGGATTATGAACAGTATGAATGTGGCTGGGAAGGTCTGGGTGTGCCCATTGAACTGGACATCTCCCCAGACAGCCTTTAGAATCTCCCTTATGCTGTCTGAGTCCCCATCTCATTTATGTTTTATAAAAAGTTGCTGAAACCCTCCAGCTTCCTTTAGAAGAGGCTGTGGATGAGCAAGAGGAGCCTGATTTTGTAGAAATGATGGATATTCAGAGTCTAGGAGATTGTCTATTCCTTTACATAAGTCTTTTAGAAACAAACAATTAAAATTTTAAAAGCTCCTAATTCTGTGCCTCCTGTAGATAAAAAATGGACAGAAGGTATACATTGTCAGGCCCTGATACAGAATTCCTTTCTCAGCAATGCAGTCATGTTGGGGTAGTTCAGGCTGCTGCCTGTGATAAAGCTAATATTCCCTTGGCTTCACATCCTCCCGACAAGGATTCCAGGAAGATTGATGCCATGGCAAAAAAACAGTATATGGCAGCCTCTCTGGGACTCAGGCATGCAAATTATATGGCTTATGTAGCTAGGTATCAGAAATCTAGATGGGATACTGTTATGCAATTGGCCAAGCAGGCCCATGGCCAGCTGGCTAGTGAACTAGAACAGGTGGCTGCTGATGGCATTGAAGCCTCTAAGGTTCAGTTTCATGCTGCTATGGATGTTAATGATGTTTCCTCCAGGGTCATGGCCACATCTGTAGCTTTTCGTAGGTTGGCCTGGCTCAGGTGTACTAGTTTGTCACAGGATACCCAGACTAAGGCTGTGGATTTTCCTGTGGTGGGAAATTCTCTGTTTGGAGAGCAGACAGAAATTACATGAAGAGATGGATGAATATAGGACTACTTACAAGAGTGCCCAGGCTGAGGCGGCAAGCCACTCCTCAAAGGCATGCCCCAGGGGTGGGGTGAAGCCCTTTTCACAAACCTTTCTACCAGACTCAGGCTTCCTCTGCCTATGCTCAGAGGGGCTTCTTCAGAGGCAGGGGCAGGCGAGGGGTGGGCAGATCTGCTCCCACCCCCAGCCTAAAGCTCCTGCGAAACAGGCACCCTGATGGGGTGCCCAGGGCCGATCTCCTGTACCAGTGGGGGCAGGCTGGCTTACTTCAGTCAGGATGGGCTTCTTTAACCTCAGACAAGTGGGTTCTGGAAGTAGTAAGCCAGGGTCTGGTTCTCAGCTTCAAAAGTTTCCCAAGTTGAGAAGCAGATTTTTCTACCTGCAAGTGCTTCAGAGACCCTCGCTCTGGAAACAGAGGTCTCATCCCTGTTAGCTCTCAGAGCAGTAGAAAGGTTCCTCCCTGCATCAGGGCAGGGGTCTGTATTCAGATACTTCCTTACCCAAAAAGACAGGAGAATGGCGGCCCATCTTAGATCTCAGATATCTGAACAAGCATCTTTTGAAACCAGAGTTCAAAATGGTAACTCTGGCAATGATTTTACCTTCCCTAAGGCCAGGGACTGGCTAGCCTCCCTGGACCTCAGGATGCCTATTTCCATGTCCTAATCAGAAGATCCCATCGAAGTACCTCAGATTGAACTGCCCTCAGGTCATTACCAGTTCAGAGCAATGCCCTTGGCCTTACCTCTGCTCCAAGGGTATTCACAAAGTGTCTAGCAGTGGCCCACTTAAGGAGGCAGAGGATTGCTGTTTTCCCTATCTAGGCGACTGGCTCATTGTAGGCCAGTCCCCAGAACAGGTAAAATCTCACCTGCAGGTCACCCAGCAGCTCTCCCTCCCTGGGTTTTCTGCTAAACCTACAAAGTCGGTTCTGGAACCAGTCCAGGTACTCACCTTTATAGGGGGCAGAATTGGACACAAAGCTAGCCAGAGCCTTTCTTCCCCCAGAAAGGGTAAGGAATTTAGTGGCTCTGGCCTCTTCCTTCACTCTGCAGGTCTCTCGACCAGCAAGACACTTTCTGCAGCTCCTGGGGCACATGGCTGCATCCACAGCTGTTGTGCAGGGAGCCAGATTTCAGATGAGACATTCAGTTTCACTTGAGAACCTTTTGGTCTCAGAGAAGAGACCCCCTTTCCAAGTTGGCCCCAGTGACTCGAACCTTGATCCTAGCTCTCCAGTGGTGGCAGGATCAGAGCAATTTAAGAGCGGGGGTCCCCTTCATTTCCTCTTCTCGCGACTTGACTCTCACTACAGATGCTTCCCTTCTGGGTTGGGAGCCCATGGGCGACCTTTCCACTCAGGGAGTTTGGTCCCCAGGAATCTCTGCTCCACATCAATTTGCTGGAACTCAGAGCTGTCTTTTTAGCTCTTCAAGCTTTTCTGCATCTGTCCACGACAAGGTGATACAAGTCAGAACAGACAACACCACAACAATGTGGTACATCAACAAGCAGGGGGTGTCACTCGGTCTTGACCTTGTGCACTGAGGCAATGAAGTTGTGGTCTCTGGCCTATTCCTGAACACTTCCCTCATAGCAGTTCATCTTCCAGGAAGGACAATGTCTAGTGGATGCCCTCAGCAGGATTTCCCAGGGCCATCACGAATGGTTCCTGGATCCTCAAGTGCTGGGGATAGTTTTTGCCAGGTGGGGCATCCCTCAGATAGATCTTTTGCAGCCCCAGACAATCACAAACTTCCTCTGTTCTGTTGCAGGCCTCCAGTGCTGGGTTCAGTTCCCTGGTTGCCCTTCTTCTGGATTGGGAGGAAGTTCCTCTATGTCCCCATTCAAAGTACTAGTCAAAATCAGATCTCAGCCTTGCAGGGTGATTCTGATTGCCCGGATGAGCCAGGCAGCCCTGGTACCCACTCCTTCTGTCTCTGACAGTCCATCTTCCCTGTGCCTCCCAGGAATCACAATCTGTTGACTTGTGCCCAGGGAAGGGTTTGGTATCCGGACCTCAAATCCCTCAACCTCAAGGCCTGGCTCTTGAGGAGTTAGTTTGCTGATTTACACCTCTCTCAGGGTGTTCTTGAGATCCTAAAGGCTTCCAGAAAGCCTTCGCTAGGACTACTTATAGTTCTAAATGGAAAAGGTTTTCCATTTGGTGTGCTGGAAAAATATTTCCCAGAATCTGCTGAATTGCCCATTTTGTTAGATTACATGGTACATCTTAATTCCTTGGGTCTCAGACCAGCTACCCTGAGAGTTCATTTGGCAGCTGTGTCTGCTTTTGTGTCAGCAGGAAAGTCATCCCCTCTTTCCTCTCATCCTGTGTTTTCCAAGTTTTTTAAGGGATTACTCCATACTAATCCTCCCTTTAGGAACCGGCTCCTGCTTGGGACCTTAATGTTTGCATTGCCCAGTTAATGCAACCCTTTTTGAACCTCTGTCTTCTGCAGGCTTAAGTACCTAACTCGGGAAAACTGTTTTTCTGGTAGCTATCACTTCTGCTAGGCATAAGTGAATTGCAAACCTTGTCAGTGGAGACTGACTTTATTTCTTTCCACAGGGATAAGGTAGTCCTTAGGACTAATAGGAAGTTTTGCCTAAGGTGGTTTCAGATTTCCATCTTAATCAATCTATCTCCCTTCCAGTATTTTTCACTGATCACTCCTGTTCGGATGAGAGAGGTTGCACAGCCTGGATGTTAAGAGAGCTCTTAGTTATTATATAGAGCGTACCAAAGGTCACAGGTTCGAATCCCTCCAACTTTTCCTTACCTATGGTGAAGTTGGGAAAGGCAAACCTGCCACTAAGAGATCAGTAGCCAGGTGGATTGTCTCTTGTATCCAATTTTGTTATCAGAAAGTGGGCAGAGCCCCCCCCCCCCCACCCCCCCCGGTTTGAGGGCTCATTCTACCAGGGGTACAGCTGCGTCTCTAGCTGCTGCCAGAGATATCCCTTTATTAGAGATTTAACAGACTGCTACTTGGAAAACGGTACACACTTTTACCAAGCATTATTCCCTGGATGTCCAGGCCAGGAGAGATGCTCGGTTTGGCACAGCTGTTCTTCAGAGCCTATTCCCTAAGTAGGTTCTGCCCCTCCTCCATGGAGGTACTGCTGTGTATTCTGCTAATGTCTATAATATAGCAAGACTTCATGTTGTTTGAAGAAAAAATTACTCACCTGTAATGTTGTTTCTTCTAATGAGTCTGCTATATTAGAACCTCCCAACCTGCCCCTCTCAGAACCTCTACTTGGTGGGGTGCGGGCAACTTAGTGTGGGCACTACTTATGTTCTTTTAGCATTTTGTCCCCTTTGGGACTTTGGGTGTGTGTATGTGTACGCGTGTGTGTGTTTTATTATACTTATGCTCCATTTTCATATTATTAGAATGGTGTTAGTATTTCTGATCCCCTGACTTGAGTCTTGGGTGTTGGGACCATCAGTGGTTGTTATTATTTAGGTAGCCATTTGGCTAGTGTAGGTTACAGCTTCCACACAGACCTTAGTGAGTTTGGCTTGTAAAGATCTGACAGTTCAAGTTTGAAATGACACAGATAGAGATGCTCTCGTGCCAAAATTCTATTTTGGAATGGTTTTAACCATTTCACTCCGGGGCAGTTCTAGAGCTGGATCAAACTGCTAATGTCTATAATATAGCAAGACTCCATTAGAAGAAACAACATTACTAAGGTGAGTAATTTTTTCTTTCATGTGTACTGATGACCTGTTGCTTCCTATAGCAGATATTGCCACCTCCATTATTGAGCACCCTGTCAGAATTTAATACATTATCAGGGTTAAGATGAATCCATCCAAGACGGAGGTCCTCCCTTTGAGCTCTAATTGTACCTCCTACATGGTTACCCAGCATGGTCTCCGTGGCTCCGGATGGATTCACGTACTTGGGCATCAATATCACTCCTAATTTGCATAAGCTCTGGGAAATGAATATGAAGCCACTTTTGGCGTCCATTTGTACAGAGCTGGACAGATGGAGGCCTCTCCGACTCACGCTCGTAGGTAAAATTTCGGCAATTAAAATGGTCACAGCACCTAAAATTATGTACCTCCTCTCTCACATTCCTTTTGAAAATCCCTTAATACTGGTTTACTAAGCTGGACTCCCTGCTGGGTTCCTTCATATGGGAGGGCAAGAGGCCTAGGTACAGCAGAAATAAGCTGAGAGCGCATTGGACAGATGGAGGCTGGGGCCTTCCGTGGCTTGAGAGGTATAAATGGGCATTTCAGATAGCTTAGGCGCTAAAATGGTTTACATCCCCAGAGTAAAACTCCCCTCAGTGGCTAGGTATGGAGAGAGGTCTCTGAGCAGGCACATTTATTCTCTGTTTAATCTGACCCCCGGCATTCACTTTCACCTCGATAGGCCCTCTCTGGAGTACTGGGCCAAGGTGCATAAGATTGGGTACCCTCCCTTCTACCCCAAGACTCACTCCACTATGGGGCAATAGTGAGATTACTATCAATAAGCAATCAATTTCCTGTCCCTTGTGGGAACTAGGTGGGCTCTCAAAGCTCTGGGATATGTATATCCCTGGCACAGATGCCCTCTATTCATTCGAAGGGCTGAGGAGAACATATGGAATCCCATCCAGAGATTTCTGGCGCTTCCTCCAAATAAGGAGCGCAATCTCTGAATACACTCACAGGCAGTGAGTCTCTCAGGCAGAATCTTGGCTGGATCTAGAAAGAGGTCAGTCTAGCCGAGTATACGCTGCCCTTAGGGACACCATTCCATCCCAAGCAGAGGAGTCAATAAGCATAAATGGGAGCAGGCACTGCAGGCCCACATCACAGATCTGGACTGGAAGACATGTCTCAGGCTTGCACATGTGGCATACCCTGATACTAGAAGCCAGCTAATGCAGAATAAGATTCTACATTCATAGTATAGGACCCCTGTGGTACTTGCCAAGGCTAAACTGGTCCAATCCGACCTCTGCTGGAGATGTCAGGAGCTCCCTGGTGACCTAATCTGTATATTATGGTGCTGTAGGAAGATCCAGCCTTTATGGCAGGCAGCTGGCGAGATGGGGTCCAGTATTCTTCAGAAACCCATTTCTATGTACCCCCAGCTGCTGATACTAGAAATCCAGTCCTCAGCCCCCCACCTAAGCCTCTCAGAGATAAAATTGCTCCTGACCCTAAACATGCAGGTAAAAAAGACTCCTCTTGTGGAAATGGCGGACACAGGTAATCCCATCAGTGGAGGAGGTACTCAGCTCCTTGGTTCATGTGGCCAGCTGGTCCAGAATGTCACACACTGTAGCTGATATCCTCCCTAAATATCAACATGTGGAAACCCTTTATAATGTACTTGAAACCTAGGGAGGGAATCAGCTGAAAAAGCTCCTCTTCACTTTTGTAAACCCTCCTCTCGTGTTTGAGTCTGGAGCTGGGGTGGAAGAGACACTTTTTGTGGTTCTGGGGCCCCCTATGCCAATAGCAACTTGGAATATTATGAGTAATCGAAAGTTTATTTCTAGGGACATTGATATGTTGTTCATCCACACTGTCTGGCAGGTATCCTTGCCGCTTTAAATCTTGCCGGAAGGTCTTCAAGCTGGCTCCTCCCACCCACCCGGGTGGTAAAACTCTCGGCTCCGCCCCATGACGTCAGATCTTCCTTACCGCTTGGAAGCTCAGGTTCCCTTCTTAACGCTCTGCGTATAAGACTGGTTCCTAATTCTTCGGTTTTCCGAATTTAAGTTTTTTGCTTATAGACTTCGGTCTTCTATCCCTCGCGGCTGCGATGGACAAATCGACTCCCGGTTTTCGGCAGTGCCCTTGCGGGCAGAAGATGTCTCGGACGGATCCGCACTCCACGTGTATGTACTGTTGAGGCCTTGAGCACGACCCGAAGGCTTGCAACCTGTGCTCTTCCTTCTCAGCCTATGTCCTCGAAGACCGTGCTGCCCGTTTACAACTGGGGCGCCCCGAGAAACGTTACGTCAGTAAAGTCTAAAGAGGCCTGGTCGGCGGTTTCGGCGGCCGGTTTCGATGGATCACTAGAGCAGATGATGGCCCTCGAAGAGAGGAAGTAAGGCTGTGGACGCATCTTCCTGACCGCAGCGTTTATCCGCTCTCCCTGGGTTCCTCTTACACAGCTTCCTTTAAGGAGCTGTCTGTCCCTCTCCACTAGGGAGAGGACCAGCGTCTCTGGACCTTTTCTCGGTCCAGAAGAAAGACAAGGTAAGTCTCTTCGTCGGCGCTCTTGGGAGGCGGAAGGTCCCTCTCCCGGAGTTGTCTGCCATTGACTTGGTGATCGTTCAGCTTGATCACTGGTCTCACGGTGTCCCCGTCAGGTCAGTTGACGAGACTCCCGTTAGCGCAGTCGAGATCTTTCTCGACCCGTTGGGCAGGTTGTCGACAGCGGCTTAATCCCTCTCCCGGTTCCCCGGTGGGGTTGAGGATCCTGTGGAGCTTGCCAGTGCCTCGGTTCGGAGCCCTTGAGGTGTTCCTCGAGGCCGAGGCAGTTCCACCCGTCCCTCCCACACCGTCCTCGGAAAAGCCGAGGTTCTCGGTCTTGGACTTCCTCGCGGTCCAGCCGATCCCGCTGTCATGGCGGTCTCGGCACATGATGGCCAACGCCGCCTCGTCCTCCTCCTCGGATGAGGAAGCGGCATAAGTTAAATCGGCAATCGAGGACCTCATGTGGCAACAGCTCCTTCTGACCGGGAACAAGCCGGCGCGTACGCCTTCCCCCATTAAGTGGCTGTCACGGGCGGCGAAACAACCCCCGTTTACCTGAGAGCCTGTTATCAGGCCGGTTGTTCGGCCAAAACCAGCTGCCCCACCAATTCCGGTGGAACCTCCGCCTCCACAGCCGCAGTTTGGAGCTCCGACCAAGAACTCTTGGTCGGCTCAGGGTCTGCCCCATAGGCTGTCGGTCACCCTCACTCCCGATCGCCCTCGGCAGGTGGAGGGTGGCTCAGGCCCGAGGCAGCTCTTTGCGGACTCTTCTGAGTCCGATGACGATTCCTCCTTTTTCTCCAAGCGAGTGGACTTGGAGTCCTCTGGAGGTCAGTCGCTGGACGACAGCCCTTCGTGCTTCCTGGGTTTGCTCAGACTTATCTCGGAATCCACCGGGATGCAGCTCGAGCCCGTATCCAAGTGGGCCAAGTATCCCCTCACGGAGATATTGGACCGAGGGGATTCCCTTACGGAGGCCTTGCCTGTGGCTGAGGCCATTGTGGGCCCGGCCTTGGAGCTCTGGCAGCGCCCTGCTTCCTGCCCTGCGCCTTCGGCCAGGATGGCCAGGAAGTATCTGGTCCCTACCGGTTCCCTGTCTGGTTTCTCGGAACATCCCTCTGCCGAGGGTTGGTTACCGACAGCGTTTTCCGCGTGCGGAAAGCGCAGGAGTGGACAAACCTCCCGACAAGAGGTCCAAAGTGGACTATGCGGGCAAAAGTCTACGCTGCAGTCCTCCCTTGGCCGTGGTCAGGCCAGCTCGGCCGTGCTGATGGCACATTTTCTCACTCCTGTTGGGCTCCCTGGACAGGTGGTCCTCATCTCCTGGCTGACCTGCAGACCCACGGTTAAGCAGGTGCGGGGCGAGGCAGGGCCAAGCAGCAACTTCGAACTGTTTGGACATCGGTGATTCATCGCCAGGTCAGTAGCGGCATGAGTGGCTATCGCCGTCTGGCATGGCTGAGGATATCCACCTTCACAGCAGATACAGCCACAAATTGGCGGATGTCCCTTCCTGGGGACCGACCTCTTCGGCCCTGGAGTGGAAGGCCACCTCCAGAGGATCGAAAAGTCCAATGCCACCTTGGACTCGGTCTCATCCGCTCAGAGGGACAAGGGCCGCAGACCACAACCCAAGCCCTTTCGTCCGTCTGCGCCCCCGGCACGTCCGGCCCAGCAACACCAGGGCCAGCAGGCTTGCGCTTTGCGTCCCAAACCCAAGCCTGCGGCTTCCTCCTCCAGGAAGCAGGGAGGTAAAGGCCCTGGAGGTCCTCGGCCAGTCCTCCTCCAAGCCTGCACAGTGGCGGGTTGAGGGTTGTCGCCCCCAACCTCGTCGCCTCACCCCAGGTTCCCCCCCATGGGGGGACGGCTCCGGTACTTCCTTTCTGCCTGGTCTGCTATTACCACAGACAGGTGGGTGTTGGAGGTGGTAGGAAAGGGCCTGCCTCTGGAGTTCGAGCAGGCCCCACCCTTCAGAGCCGTTGCACCTCGGGGTCCGAAGCCTCGCTGTCAGCTTGCCGAGCCGACCTCGCTCTCCTCAAGAAGGAGGTGATAAGAGAGGTGGCGGACCCTCCCTCAAACCCGGGGTTCGTGTCCAGGTACTTTCTGATTCCGAAATGGACGGGGGGCTGGCGCCCCATGCTCGACCTACACAAGTTCCTAAGGTCTCGAACCTTCAGGATGGTCCCTCTGGCTCAGATAATACCATCCTTGGAACATGGCGTGTGGTTCTGCTCTCTGGACCTACAGGACGCATTCTTTCACGTCCCTGTCCGTCCCATCAAAGGTTCCTTCGCTTTCGAGCGGAGGGATCCCTTTTCGAGTTCCAAGCCATGCCCTTCGGCTTATCTCCAGCTCCCAGGGTCTTCACCAAATGCATGGCAGTGGTGACATCATTCCTGCGGCGCCGAGGGGTCTGGGTTTACCCATACCTGGATGATTGATTGGCTGATAGCAGCCCCCTCCAGACAGGAGGTGGAGCAGTCCAGAGATCTGGCCCTCCAGGTTTGCTCTCAGGTCGGCCTCCTCATCAACGAGGCCAAGTCGGAACTCGAGCCGAAGCAGGTGATTCTATTCATCGGGGCAGAGCTCGACTCTCTTCGAGCCAGAACACGGCTCCCGGCGGACAGGGCCGAGGTTCTTTCCTCCTTTGCCCAATCATTTCTGGTTGGGCAGTTGCGCCCTGCCCGGGACTTCCTGCGCCACCTGGGTCTCATGGCGGCCTTTACCAGCGTGGTCCATTGGGCCCGCTGGAACATGCGCCCTCTTCAGTGGGGGCTGGCCAGCCAGTGGTCCCAACGCTGCGATCCATTGGACCAGCTAGTGACGGTGACCCAGGGGATGTGGGACGCTCTCCAGTGGTGGACCGTTCCAGTTCATCTGCAGGAGGGCATCCCGTTTGTCCACCCTAGCGAAGGTCTCTCTATCGACCGATGCCTCTCTGATGGGTTGGGGTGCCCATTTGGGGAACACGAACACCGGCCTCTGGTCCCGTGGGAGTCCGATGCCACATCAACCTGCTGGAGCTCCGGCGGTCCGCCTAGCTCTCACCGCCTTTGCTCCGTTCTTGGTCAAGTGGTCCGGGTCAGGCGGACAATACCGACCATGTGCTATCTAAACTGCCAGGGGCGGGGCCGCTCCATGCTCTATGCAAGAGAGCTCTCCGCATCTGGTCACTCGTCGCAGCCTGGAGGTGGATCTCCTAGCCATTCATGTGGCTGGAGCCTCCAACACCCTGGCCGATGCCCTAAGCCGGATAGGGGCTGCGTCCCACGAGTGGTCTCTCCTGCCGGAGGTAGTACAAGATCTATTCTCCCATTGGGGCACACCTCAGGTGGACCTGTTTGCCTCCAGGGAGAATGCGAAGCTGAGGCTGTTCCATGCCCGCCCCCCTCAGCAGGGCTTTCTGCAGGGGGATGCCTTCTCGAGGCCGTGGACCCTGGGCCTCTTCTACGCCTTTCCCCCATTCCCCTTGATGCACAAGGTGCTGCTCAAAGCAAGGAGGGACAAGGCGCAGGTGATTCTGATAGCCCCAGACTGGCCCCGCCAATACTGGTACCCAGATCTTCTCAGCCTCCGCTCCAGGCTTCGAGGCAGCTTCCAGCTCGCCCGGACCTGCTCTCAGTCAGTCAGGGGAAGGTATTCCATCCGGACCTTCAATCCCTGCACCTGACGACCTGGTTCCTGGCTGCTAGAGTTCCAGGCGTGGGTCTTTCCATCGAGGTCCTCAACATAGTTGAGGCGTCCGTAAGTCGACCAGAAAATGCTCGCCTTCAAATGGAAAGATTTTCCATTTGGTGTCAGAACAGGGCCTGGACCCTTCCTCCTGTTCCTTGGCGAGCATATTGGACTGCCTGTGGTCCCTTTCTCAGCAAGAGGCAGGTCGGCAAGCCCTTAAGGTGCACCTGGCAGCCATCTCTGCTTACGGGCGCGGGCGGGAAGCAGTCGATGCGCAGGAGAGAGGTGGTCTGGCGTTTTCAAAGGCCTTGATCACATTTCCCCTCGGTCGCGAGAACCTCCACCTCCGTGGGATCTACTGCTGGTACTGGCAAAGCTCATGGGCAAGCCATTGAACCAATGCACAGGTGTGAACTCTCTCACTTGTCGTGGAAGACCGCCTTCTTGGTGGCTATCCGTCAGCCAGAAGGATGGGAGGCTCAGGCGCTCTGCATCGAGTCTCTTTACCTGGTCTTCCACAAGGACAAGGTTGTCCTGCGCCCCACCGAATTCCTTCCGAAGGTGGTCGGAGTTTCACCTTAACCAGGTGTTGACTCTGCGGTGTTCTACCCCAATCACACCTCGGAGGCCGAATATAGGCTCCATACTCTGGCGCCCAGAAAGGCGCTCGCTTACTATAAGGAGCGCACGGCTGAAATTCGGGGTGAGGTTCGCCAGCTGTTTGTCACCTACGCTGAAGCCGCACCTGGCAGACCTGCAGCCAAGCGGACGTTGGGCAGGTGGGTCACCTCCTGCATAGATCTCTGCTATAAGTTGGCGGGCAGGGAGCCTCCCAGAGGGATAAGAGCTCATTCTACCCGCCATACTGCTGCATCGGTGGCTGCTTCCAGGATGTCCCTATCCAGGAAATCTGCAGGCTGCTACCTGGAAGTCAGCACACCTTCATCACCCATTACCTCATACGACCTTGAGTCACGCCCGGGATGCTGGTTTGGGGCCTCTGTTCTCAGTCTCTCTTTCCCAAGTAAGTATCGGGGTGTCGCCTTGCCTCCCTCCTCCCGAAGAACTGCTAGGAGTCTGCCAGACAGTGTGGATGAACAACATATCCATGTCCTAGAATACAGGTTACTCACCTGTAACAGGAGTTTAGGAATGGTATATGGTGTTCATACACATTCCAAACCTCGGCCGGCACAACCTGAAACTTCCAGCGGGCCAGATCTGGCATCATGGGGCGGAGCCGAGAGTTTTACCACCCGGGTGGGTGGGAGGAACCAGCTTGAAGACCTTCCGGTAAGATTTAAAGCGGCATGGATACCTGCCAGACAGTGTGGATGAACAACATATACCATTCCTAGAACTCCTGTTACAGATGAGTAACCTGTATTTACTGACAATCTCTAGATAGGTTTGCTTTGTGTGTGTTCTCTTGTATTTTGGGAGTTCCCGACTGGAGGGAAGCGGCCCTGGACAATCTTAGAACTCTACGGTTGTGCCAGCAATGCAGGTATCATCGAATAGTCCAGGTAAGCCAATTTATATGGTATTTACAGAACATGAGCACCAGCGGGTATTATGCCCATAGGTTACTTCCTGGCTGGACAGGTGGTGTTCGTCTATCCAAGTAATACAGTTCTTTTGTTGCCCGCTTGTTTTGGCTCTGCTCCTAAAGTTATTGTAAGCCTGTTCCTCTAACTGTAGTCATGCAGACGTATGTAACAGGTCTGTAATATTATTCTGTATCCAACAGCTTTGTTCCATGTAATGCTTGTTAAAGTCAAATCAATAAAAAATAAAATTAACCTTAACAACAACAACAAAAAAAAAAAAAAAATTTTTCAAGGTAAGCCCCAGTGGAAAAGTTATATTATAAAATGACTACATTCATGTAGACAACTGCTACCCAGAGCGTAGGGTTCTGGTTTAGGTATTTATTGACTCTTGATATCCTGAATGGTGAAGACGTACCCAACTACAGTGTAGATCTTCCTGGATATAAAGTCTCCACCACTCATTCACACTGATGGGATCGCCGGGCCTAGGACCAGTGAAACAAACACTCAAGAGAGGGTCGACGCCAGAGATGGAGCCGTGAGGAGCGGCGCCACGAGCCTTGGCTCGTGCGGCAATGACTATCTCGGCATAGACCCCACTCATTCAACGCCCACCCTCCATCACCCGAGCTACTTCTGTTTGGTCCTCACTCCCTCAATCTTTAGGCTGTGAAGACTTCTTTGTTGACCCTTCTTATATGGGTCGTCTGGACTATCTTATGTCCGGTTTTTGTTAGGCTGTCCTTCTAGGTTAGTTACGCTGCACCTCCTCGGGGGTACTGAGGCAGTTGGAGGGTCGACACGAGCCGAGGCTCGCAGCGCCGCTCCTCGCGGCTCCATCTCTGGCGCCGACCCTCTTGCAAAAAAGTTTGCTCTCGCTGGGTCCTAGCACCTCTGATGTAGATCCCATCAGTGTGAATGAGTGGTGGAGACTTCGTCCAAGAAGATCAAGAATTACGGTAGGTACGTAATTTCCATTTGCTGCACAGCTTTCCCTTGCATGACATCACAAGGTCAATGAAATGTCGTTAGTCTTGTATCATACTGGACAGATCTAATCATGAATATCTCCAGAAGGCTGCCAGCTACAGGTAAGCCCAATACCCTTATTTAAACAAGCTTTTCTTGAGCTTTTAAATTACGTGGGACACTGATCATAAAAGTTGCCATGCATATCTCCCTCTCATCCCCATTCTTTAGCCCAAGTACGTTGGGTTTTTGTAAAGCTACCATTTTCAGTGTATTTTAAGTTTGGGTCTTAGTATTGTATTTGGTTATGATTTGTGTAGTTTTTCATGGTGTACTACAGTATTAAAACAAATGAAACTTTATTGCAAAACAAAAGTACCAAGAACACCTGGACCTCCTTGGAAGCCTCCGATTAGAAGGTGGTCCCAGCTCCCTCTCCATCACTTCTCTGGTTGCGTGATTTTATGCATAACAAAAGAAAGTATGGTTACAGAGCTGCTGATGCCTTCAGGAGAACTTTACCAAAATATAATATTTAGATGCAGTCCAGCATGCATTTCACATTGGTTCCGTATTCCTCCTCTTCCCCATTATTTATTACTGAGGTCATTTGCATGAAAACAGTATCTTTACTCCTGAAGAGTCCATCTGTTCCCATTGCTGTCTCCCTACCTGAGGTCATAATGCAGGCCTTGTGATATCACATTTACTCCCATGGCAACAGATTGTGATGTCACAACACAGGATTATGACTTGAAGTAGGGAGTCTGCTATAGAGGCAGATAAACCCTGAGGGATAAAGATCCTGCATTCCTGCAAATGTCCTTAGTAATAAATACTTGAGCGGAGGACTCTTTTAGAATATACATGGAATGGAAGCTGAATTGTACCTAATTATGTTTTTCAGTTTATTTTTTTTTTGTTAATGCGTCTGCAGCTCTTTACAGGCCAAATTCAAATTGTAGGCTGCAGTGGTGTCCTAGATTGCTTTAGGTAACCTCATCAAGGAGTGTGAATCTGTGGAGAAGAGTAGCTTTTATAAAGTATAATTTCATTTTCTGCACATCATTCTTCTACATGCATTTTACAATTTTTTTTTTTGGGGGGGTAGATATTTTCCCTCCCTCTCCCACCCGAGGCCCCAGCACATGGCTGTGCGTGTGGAGGGACATGCACACTGTGGCGCCAGCGCAGCCCCTTCCACCCACCCACGCTGCTGCCCTCTCCCGCCTACGCAACCTATTGGACCTCTGCCTAGTGGGTGTGGAACTATGGGGGGGGGGGCGAGACAGCCCTCCTCTGGGAGAGGTGAGCAGCCTGCCAGCTTGCTCAATCCTGCTCCAGTGACTCGGTCATTCCCAAACCTGGGTCGCCGGCATAGCGCGAGGTAAGGAGTCTAGTGCCTCAGCCCTTGGCGCCACCGGGCCGGCTACTGCACATCATTCTAAGAATTTGCTCTTGTATATAGGAAAAAAATTATTTTTATTGTCCACTATGCAGTTAGGCCCATCTCTCCCCAGTTCACCCCCACACACACACAATTGTGCTGTGAAATCTTGGCATGATTTTCTTTATTTTTACTGTGTCCTGATGTTGTTTTCATCCCTTGCAGTACCGATGCATTGTCAGCTCCGCAGCCGGAATTGCAGCTGCCGCAGGCTTCACAGACACCTGTCTCAAACCAGCAGAGACGAACTCCACCAACACAAGAGGTACAGTCAAGTCACCTACTGACTTGGTGCTTATACGCAAGAGTTGCATAGGTCCCAGTTATTTAATGACTCTGAATTTTCAACCCACGTTTATACAGGGCCACGTTAGCTACTGACCCAGCATTTCCAGCACAGTTACATATGGCTGAGTTGCCTACTGATGGAGCATTCCCACATTAGAAAGTTACCTAGGGCTGGGAGATGGGGTTCAAATGAAATAATTTATAAAGAATCAGTAGTGCAACTAAATAACTTACTTTGAATATGTAAGTGAATGAAGTGTCGGCATGAACTATATAATAGAAGTGCATTGTCTTTGTACCCAATTGTTTCAATAAAATTGAATAAAAAAAAGTTTCCTAGGGCTGAGTTACCTACTGATGGAGCATTACCACCTGATGAAGCATTACCTCTGATCGAGTGCGAAATCTGGGTGTGATGTTTGACAGCGGCCTGACATTAAAATCTCGGGGGGGTCATCTGTCGTTAAAACCTCTTTACCATCTGAGGAACATTGCCCGGATCAATCACCTGGTGATCTTCCAGCATTTGTCCACGCCTTTGTGACCTTACGCCTTGATTACTGCAATGCCCTATACCTGGGGCTACCAGGGGTTGATATCCACCTAGTGCAGAATGCAGCGGCTAGGTTGCTGACTGGCTTATCTAGATCTAGCCATGTCACTCCTGTGCTCCGTGTTCTGCACTGGTTGCATGTACATTGGAGGATCACCTTGAAGGTTGGGTTACTGACCTGTAAAGCCCTACACCAGCAGGGACCGTGCTACTTGCAAGATCTTAATCACTACTGCCCCCTCCGCTCACTCCATTCCACTGACGAGGGATTGCTTGAGGTTCCCAGGGTTCAACCGAAGACCTTGGGTGGCCCGCTCATTTGCTTGTGTGGCCCCGACCCTATGGAATTCTGTGCCTCGTTGGATTAGAGAGTGTCTGACCATCGAGGGTTTTAAATGCACCCTAAAAACATATTTATTTTCCCTAGCATTTACCGATATTAGTATTTGTTAGCCTACCACTATTTTTTTTTATCTGTTATCTTAAGATTAAATAGTTTAAAATTGTTCTATTGTTTTATGGACTTTTACTGTTTGTGATTTGTAAAATGCTGTGTAGCTTTGGAATAGCGCTTAAGAAATAAATATTTGCTTGCTTGCAGAGTTGCATAAGGCTGTTGCCTACTGATGAAGCATTCCCACATCAGAGTTGCATAGGGCTGAGGTACTACTGATGAAGCATTCCCACGTCAGAGTTCCCACGTCAGAGTTATCTAGGGCTGAGTTACCTACAGATCCTGTTTTCCCACCCCAGAATTTAATGGCCATGTTATTTGTGGACTCAACGCTTCTTCCTCAGAGTTGCACAGAGCCGGGCTGAACTGATCATTCCTAGCCCACTATTACACAGGGCAGAGTTACATCCTGACCTTGGACTCCCATTTTAAAAAAAAAAAAAAAAAAAAAAAAAATTTTGTACGTTATCGAATATATATCGTACATCAGAGTAATCTGAGGGTGCCATGCGTCTTAATATTAACAATATAGTCTGTGTAATGTTATAAAGATACAACCTACGGGGAAGGGGGTGTAAAGTACAGAATTGTCTGATCTTCCCTTGTCAATCTTCACCATTCATTACTTCCTGGGTGTTAGCCGGAGGCGCCACCGTCCGCGAAGCTTTTTTTAAACTTTGGCTAGCGGCACGCCCTCGAGAGTAACGCTCATGCGCGAGGGCGGCTTTACAGTAGCGACCGCCGACTCCTCCTCCAACTCAGTTCTGTTTCTCCCACCGCCGAGGCAGCACCTGCTCGGGTGTAGCGCCCAGTAAACTGCGTAGTAGTGTTCGACTCCTGTTTTCTCTTCGCTTTCGGCGCCGATCCGGTAAGACTGTTCCTTTTCTATCTATTGGCGCGGGTGTGTTTCCTACTGTTTTAGCCTTAATAGTTTAGCGTTATGTCTGGTTAGGAGCTAAGCGGCTTTCTAAGGCAGACGCGCCCCTATGCGTCGGTGCTCCTGTGGCGGCATTTCTCCGTCTCGGACGGCGCAGAGCGTTTGCCTTCGTTGCCTGGGACCCAACCATGATATGGATTACGTGCGGCCTGTTTCTCCATGGACCGTGGCGTCCCGCCGAAATCCAGCGGCGTTTAAACTCGGCAAGGCCCGCCGACCTTCAGGGGAGACGGCGTCGCTCTGGGATTCCGGGCAGGTCGTTAGGCCCTTCCCCGGGTCCCCTCCGGGCCTATCTGATCCGAGGAGGAGGGTCTCCTAATCTAATCTTGCTGAGGAGGCGCTTCTGCGATGTTGAGGGAAGCGTCGTAGTCCTCCCGGGCCAGCGATACCGACACGCTTTCGGCAGTCACCTCTTCAGGTGCAGGCTCCCCGTGTGAGCCCTTGGCTTTTGGGCCTGGCTCGGGTGGACCTCACAACACCTCTCGGCGCATTTTAGATCTGGCGCCCGTTTACAGGCGCAAATCAGCCCGAGCGCCATTAAGCGCTTACCGCTTTGGATCCTGGCGCGTTCGCGCACGGTGATCGAAGCGGCGCGTGTGCAGTGCCGCTTTGGGCCTCGGCACCCGATGGACATGGCGGCCGTCGGCAGTGCTGCCTCGCCTTCCAACGCCGCTGGCAGCGCCGTGAGCCCTTCTCCTTCCTCCGGGCGGTGCGGGCCTGCGAGCCGTTGAGGTATGGAGTTAGGCCTGGCTGCTACCGGCGTGGGGAAGCGGCGGCGTCTCCCTTAGGTACTGGGCGTTCGCGGCCCGTGGCCTCGAGGACCCTGGGGTGGCCAGCATTGAGGTCCTACTGGTCTCGTCCTCCTGGAGGCGATGACTCTGGTGGACCCATCCTGGCACCCCCACTCTTGAGGTCTGGGTCCCCGGTGGCTAGGGGTACCAAGGCTGGCGGAGCCCCTCCTCTGTCCCCCTGTCGTCTCCTGCCGTGGCCGGGGCCCGGGGGCAGGCGTGAGGTGACGGAGGGGCCCCTCTCCTGGAGCCTGGTGACAGCTACCCCGGGGTGCTGTTGCCCCTCTAGGGACAGGAGGGCCGCTGTAGTCGAGGAGGGCCTCTCGGAGTCCGAGGGGTTGAGGGGCAGGGGGTCTGCTGCTCGATCTTCTTTGGCCACCCCAGGGGGGGTGGCCAGGAGCCGTAGTGCAGAGCCTCGCTCCTTCCTCCAGGGTTCTAGGGTGTCCTCCGGCACATTTGTGCGGACTGCCCTTCTGGATCCATGCAGTCCCGGCGTCGTCACAGGGGAGGTTCTCCCCAGGGCTCTTCAAGCTCCGGCTTCCCCAGAGTTCCGTTCTGCGGCCTGGTCTGATATCCGGGATCCCCCTACTAGGGCTCCTTTCCCGGATTCCAGAGCCCTCGCGAAAGCAGTTGCCTCCTCGGAGGTGCCCTCTCCCATCTCTCTGCCTTCACCACCCCGCTCCCAGGCCATGTCGGTCCCTACTGGTCCGTTATCCTGGGAGCAGTTCAAGGTTCTGCCGGCCCTTCCCCTCATATGTTAGATACATGCATGGCGGGTCTTCGACTCTCCCCACGCCGCAGGGAATCTCTGGACATTCCAGCTCCCCATCATCCTCGTCTCCCTCCTCTGAGGAGAGGAACCTCCTATCTGTCCTCCGATGCTGATTTCACTGAATATCAGCGTTTCCTCTCGAGGATGGTGAGGGATCTTCGGATTTCCTATGTTCGGAGAGACAATACCGAACGGGAGACGCGTGAATTCCTTGGTGAATTCAGTGCCCAGCATTTGGTGGTACCTTCCTGGCCTATCCCCTTCCAGGAGGCGTCTATCCGGTCCTGGCAGTCCCCTGCCGCTTCTTCTCCAGCCCCGGCCGACTGTCAGCGTAGGTATTGTGCCCCCTCTGAGTCTCTAGGTTCCCTTCCCAACCCGCCCTCTGGTTTGGTTTACCTAGATACTCCTTCTGGGCACCGCTGCCTGGCGCACGACCGCCCACCGGATCCGGACTCTCTCCAGTTCGACCGTTGGGGGCGAAGAGTGTTCTCTTCTTCTTGTGCGAGTGCCTGTATTGCATCACATCAGGCTCACCACGCTGCCTACAACCGGCATTTGTGGTCGATGATGTCCCAGCTTCTGGCATCAATGTCTGACACAGAGCAAACCAGACAAGCCGTTGCCCTCTCCGCGGTAGGCCTGGAGCTGGCAAGACACCAAGCAAGGGCATCTTATGGCCAGCGGTGAGGGTGGCTTCCAGGCTTGGGGGACAGCGATCTGCATCAGGCGGACGGCATGGCCGTCTTTCCAGGTTGTCACCCTGGCCGGCGTGAGGGTGATTCGCTCCGCCTTCCGGGGACCCGTCTTTTCTCCTCTAGAGCTAGGGAGACTTTTACAGGGCTCCCTCCGTCTCCTCGTCCTCAGGAGGCACTCCTAGCTCTTCCCCACTTAGGCTCTCTGAATAAGCCAGGGTCTTCTTCTGTTTCTCACCAGCAGAAGGCTGGGGTCTTGTTCCCTCAGGGTATGGCCTCTTCCCTTCCGGGAAGAGGAGCTATCTCACCCAGGAAGTAATGAATGGTGAGATTGACAAGGGAAGATATGAAAATTGCGTACCTACCGTAATTCTTGATCTTCTCTTGTATCTTCACCATTCAATTACTCCCCCCCACCATCCCTCAGTGGCCTCTTCCTGTGGCTTCTCCACCTCCGCCTCCTTCTCTCTCTGCAAAATAAAAAAAAAAAAAAAACTTTAAAACATAGGAAGAATTGCTCAGTTTTTCCAAAAAAAAAATCTATTCTTTGGGGGTTCTTATTTCTCCAGAAAAATTATTTACTCTAAGATTAAGTAGGCCATCTACGTGGATTTGCATTGGCGATCAAACTGCACAACTATCTCTTGCCATTTCTCGGCGAGATACCTCTGGGGTTATAGCCTGGCTCAGGCTATTCAGTTTTGATCCTGCAATCCCGTGCTCCAGCTTTTGCCCTAGAATCAAAAACCCTCCCATTCTTGCCTTGCAGAGCAGAGGAACGGGCACGTCTGTTCTTTTCTTTTCTAAAAAAAAAAAAAAAAAAAAAAAGGGGGGAAAATGCTGAGGGAACTCTCTTCGACTGCTATAGGCATCCTTGGTATTGGGGTCATGCTCCTAGCCTGCAAATTATCTGTAAAAAAAAAAAAACAAACAAGAGGGGAGATGAGAGGGCAGGCAACCCTTCTCGTGAGATTGTATAATTGTTTTTTCCTTTCAAGTGTCCTCCTGGACAGTTTTACAGAAGAGCAGTGCTGACCATATCCAATCCCTCCCAGCCTAAGCCTCTGGCCTGCCTTAGCGAGTCCGACTGAGTCCCACTTCTATGCTTGGAAGCCTGAAGAGCTTACATTTCCATTTCTAAACCCCGAACAGCTCTCTTGCTGCCTGGGGTTTATTCTTCCCTCTCCGGTGTCCTCGATTCAAGGCCTTGCGACCAGGAGCCCGAAGTGGGTATCAACAACAATGGCATGTTGAAGATAAGGACTATGCCCTCCTGAGTCTGTCTAGCAGGTTTGGTGAACCTTCTCTTCAGCTCTATCTCCGGGGATTCTTGCTTCCCTGTTAGTCGAGCCTTCAGCCATAAGCTAACTATGCTCGTTGGGCATTCTGGTCCCTTCAACATCCCATCTCTCTCTTCTCTTCTTTTTCTTTCTCATTTCCTTCCTTTTCTCTCCTCCTAGAGTCGCCCAGGTAAGGAGGCCCAGCAGTCCCTAGGTTAGGGATACTCTTATCTCCTCTGTCCTTCCTCCATCGGCTTATTCCTTTTTCAGTTCATTCTTCCTTGCTTTGCTATCCCTTGGCTATCTTGCCTCGCTATTTCTATTCTCTGCTTTCGCTTTTGCCTCTCCAGCTCACAGAACTGAGTTGGAGGAGGAGTCGGTCGCTACTAACGGCGGCCCCTCGCGCATGACGTGATGACGTCACTCTCAAGGCGAGTGCCGATTAGCCAAAGTTTAAAAAAAAGCTCCCGTGATCAGTGCGCGCCTCCGGCTAACACCCAGTAAGTAATGAATGGTGAAGATACAAGAGAAGATCAAGAATTACGGTAGGTACGTAATTTTCATTTTTCAAAGTTGTATAGGCTGTCTTACAAGGCGCATGAGCTGCATGATAAATGTCAGAGACCTGAATGTTCTCCTGAAAGTCTGAGATTTCTCTACCTCCTGCATGGAGGAAAAGAAGACAACCATGCTATCTCACAGTTGGTAGTACCAGTGGTACCAGATATCATATTTGGGTTAAACAGCTGGCTGAACTTATCGCAATTAAGCATAGACCATCAAAAGTGAATTTTTTATAATGCATTTAGAATAGAAGCATAAAACCAGTACCTGTAAAAATACAATCGTTAACTAGATACCTCTATTACTGTATAAAAGTCATTCTCAACCTTGCTCGGTGGTGGGCAATCCCCATAACTTACCAACAAAACTGCATTTATTTGGGGAAATGTCACTTACCCCACCATACATACCCACAGTAAGAGATGCGGAAGCGTTCATAAACCGTGTCATGGAACTTCGTGTCCTGATGAGGATTCCTCCTGGGCTTTATTTGGTCATTTTGGTGGTGCCTGCTTTTGGGCCCATTTCAGAATGTCCACAGGGTCTGAAAAAATGTACACCCTACCTCAGTGTACAGTGCGCAGTTTGGCCGGGAATACTATCCCATGGTCGAGCTCTTCCCCCATCAAATTTTCTTTTTTTGTTGGGTGGCATAATTGAGGTCGGGGTAGAGGCTAATGGGCTGTCCATCCTGCAAAAGGGTCCCCTCATGTCTCGCCAAGGCCAAATCAGATCTCTGCTGCTAATTCCATGAGTTTGCTAGTACTATAGTCCGAGGAGCATCAGGATGATCCGGCCTTCCACGTGGAGTCGCACGATAGGCTTTTTGAATATATATCTGCCGGTTGGTACAAGTCTCTTGGAACTGCTGGGTTAGCCACTCTGATAAAAACAAGGGCAGGTGGTCGTCTTTGCTTCCCTTGGGCAGTTCAAGAATATGAATATTGGCAACGTGTGCCTGATTTTTCTAAAGTTCCCAAACATGTCCTGAGATGAGTATTTTATTTGAGAGTAGCCACAGTCCCAAACGTGGCATCCGCATGTTTTGTGGCCTCAGCAGTTGCTATTTTGACATTTGCCAAAGTGGTTTCAAGTCCCACCACTTGATTTGAAAGGCCATCAATCTTGTCCACTAGTCCAGAAACAGAATATATGAGATGATTAATTTTAAGTCCTGGCAACTGCAGTGTCTCCTCAGCAGGATTGTCGTGTGCCTCTGATAGCCTACTTTGGGCCGACTTCGTGGCTGGAGGTTCTGATAGATTCTTGGTTTTAGAGCCCTCTGCTGCCAATTTCTCATTCCGAGGGTTGCCACCTTGAACTCTGATCAATAATCCCCTTGGTTAAGCACTTTGTAATAGGTATCTGGTTCTAGAAATGATTATGGTAATTAATTAGCCATCTGAATGCCAAGCTATTAACCCAGGTGGCCATCTAGCTCGGGCTCCACAGCACTCCCAACCCATCCCTAGTGGATATCTTTGTATACGGTACCTTGTTCTTGTGTTGGCAAATGGGCAACAAGAATTTGCAGCCGTTGGTTAATCTAAGACAATGATTGCTTCATTTTAGCTAAAAGTGTGCTGATCTTCGAGTGTCAAGTCTTCACCATTCATCACTGTTGGGTGTTAGCCATGAGCGCAGTACCCTGTGGGAGATTCCCCACCAGGGGGAGGAGTTTGCGCCGGCACTGCCCACATATGTTGTGGTGCTCTTGGGCCGTCCAAGTAATGGCCATTGGCTCCTTCTCCTGCCATTTGAGACAGCACCTCGCATGCTGCTCTGTTGTGCTGCGTTAGCAACCTAGTTTAGTGCGGCACTGCTACCTCGAGTTTGGGGCTGTGTATATTGATGCAGTCGATGCCGTTCACCTCGTCTTTGCCTCGGTTCTTCCGTCAAAGTTACTTGACATCATTCCTGAATCTCGATAAGACCTTTCCAATTTTTTTTTTCACCCGAGCGGCTTCGAGTCTGTACTGTATTTGTGGTTTAACTTCTCGCAGAGTTTATGTGAAAGAACTCGCTGTGATACAGACACAAACATTTATTTATACCACTGAAACACAAATGACCAACTCTTTACGAGACCAAAATGAGAGATTAACTGATCGATCTAAACACAAACCAGATGTTAGTAACACACTTGGAGTAAAGACAATTAGCCCTACGGATTGCTCTGACTGGGAAGTGCAACAGCTACTATGGGCAATTAAGGACTTCATTGCTGTAGCAATAGACTGGACAGGAATGATGTCATCACTCATTGATGGGGACAGAAAAAATCTTCACTGTTTTCAGTTACTGCAGAGCACAATAACAGATACTGATTTGAAGAAAACCACAAAACCAAACAGCGTGATATTTTCAGGAAACACTAATCATGACATGGATTTAAATTCCTATGTTTATTGTAAAGCTGTAAAACTTTGGCATTTGATCTTTAATGTAAAATAAAAGCTGGTAACCATATCTGTGTAAAATACAGGAATATGCAGTCTTATTGCTCATTGCTTAGCCTACATTGAACAATAAAAAGATGTGCCATGGGTACGGAATGTTTTTATAAGCCTGTGTTTGCTCACTGCCTATGCTACTCCCAGATAATTAACATGCATTATAATAACAAAATACACCTAAATCTACAGAATAAGGGCGTGATATCGTTCCTGGGTTCCAGAGGCCAAACCACTTGACCTTTAATTTTTGTAGTTCATAAATGTCTACAGGACCCCTCCGCAGCATTACATAATTAATGATTTACACCCAGTTGTGCAATATAGGGATGTAATTTATCGCTGGGTTTTTGGAGAGATTTATAAATCATGAGCTCGTGTGACTTGTATATCACCACCTCCTTCCCCCGATTAATTACACCTTTAGAATATACAGTGTAGGCATACATTCGATATAGTACATAGTTTAGTGAGGACATCGGTTAAAGGAGTATTACTGTACTTGCAAAATTTGCAAAAACCAGTGTTGTGCAGTGTGCTTTGGGCGTGTGTGTGTCCTTCCCTTTCTTTGCCATGAAGAGTTTTTTCCTAAAATAACCTGCTAGTTACTTGGTAGTTTTATGACCCCTAGTGATCACCACCTTATCAAGATTTATTGAACTTTTTTTTCTACATTGCCTCCTGTACTTTGTGACAGTTAAGTGTGTATCTAGGACCACTGATTCAGCAATTGGTAGAAATGGGAGCCTGATGTTCTGACCCCCACTAGATAGCTCTTGTACAGTATTTTTGTTTTGTTTGTGTATTTCAGGTCTAGCCAGCAGGAGTAAAGGTTTTGCTTTTAAAATTTTACATAGAAACATAGAAGTTGATGGCAGATAAGGACCGCAAGGCCCATCCAGTCTGCCCATTTTTTTTTTCTACCTTATGAATGTGCCATCGACCTTTGCTCTGTCAATGGTCTGTTTATTCATACTCATCTATATTGCTCCCTTATGCCTATCCCATGCCCATTTGAAGCCCTGCACTGTATTCATATCTACCACTTCCTGAGATAGGCCGTTCCATGCATCCACTACCCTTTCTGTGAAAAATAACTTTCTCACATTCCCCCTTAATCGGCCTCCCTCTAATCTCATGCTGTGTCCTCCTGTCCTGCTATTTTTCTTGTACTTTAACATGTTAGACTACACCCAGCTATAAAAAGCACACAGATCACCCCAGATCATCAATGCTATCATTAGTAAAGACTCTAGCTGTTTTCTTACAGAATAACCCACTCAGCCCTCAATTATTTGCTGAACTGTAAATGTAGCCATTAGTGCTCACTGGATAAGGAAAGTTTATTTAGTTTTTTGTTTACCGGCTAGGTGTGCTAGCCATAGAGATGACTATTTTCAGACACAACCCAGGAGGTTACAGACATAAACAGTACAGTACAGGAAGTGGTAGGAAGTGACTTTAGACAGTAACTGGCACGGTACAGTTTAAACATAATGCAAACAAGCAGTCAGATTACAGCATTGGGATACAAATACAGTAACATACAAATAGTGAAAACTGTAATAACCGTGTTAAGAAAAGTACAGGCCCAGAGTATGTACCATTAGGCCTGTCAAATATATAGTTTGCATAAGTTCTTCAGCTAGTAAACCACTAGGAACTCTTCAGTAACACCAAGAAATGGCCAGTGAGAGTGGGGGTAGAGAGAGAAGGGGCCAGATGGGTAAAGGGAGTAGGATATGGTAGCAGAGAACTTAAGGGGGATTAAAGCATGTACAAGGAGTAGGTTTACATAGGTGGGGACCGATAGGCTTTCTTCAAACAGGGATGGCTGGGCACTGCCCGGGCACCATGGGGAAGAGCGTTCCAGAGTTTGGGAGCAGCGTAAGAGAAAGCACAGGTTCCCTTGGAGGTTTTGCATCTTGGCACTTGGAGGAGGGATTTATTGGAGGACCTGCGTCCGTAGGAGGAGGTCAGTGGAAGAAGGGAGGCAAGAGATGTTGGGACATCAGTTCTGATAATGCTATCCACCAGTGTGCCAAAGGAGAGTCGTTGACAGTTTTTTTGGGGGGTGGGGTGGCCAGTTTAAGTCAGCGTAGAGCTGACATCGATGTTTTAGTCGCAGGGATGCAGAAACATAGCGACAGATGGAGTTACACATTGTGTGCCATCTGAGCATTTATATAAGTTGCCACTCCATAAGTCAGAGCTGTGAGTAGAATGTCACTAGCAATAGCCAGTCTGGCAGAGGGCATCAGGATATGACTAGCCTTGTAAGCAAGCCCAATTTTGAAATTTACAGCCTTACATGTGGATATGATATGTTGGTCTAGGTTGAGGGAACCATCGAGCAGGACTCCAAGGTATTTAAAGGAGCTGACCGTCTTTAGTAGAGAACCATCAAAGCAGGAGACATTGCGTTGACTTTGAGCTGACCCAAGTTTTGCTGCCGTGCCAAAGACCATTGCCCGAGTTTTTTCTAGATTAAGCAGTAGTTTGCGCCTGGAGAGCCGGGCCTGAACATCTTGAAAGGCAGAGGAAAGGTTAAGATTTATCTCTGACATGCTCTTTGAGCTATAGTACAGAACAAGGTCGTCTGCATAGAGGAAAGATGAGCAGTAAGGGATATCTTGAGTAATGTGGTTTATGAAGGTAGAAAAAAGGGGACCTAGGATGGAGCCCTGGGGGAACACCAATATTTATGGATGCTGGACCCGATAAGGCCGAGTTGAAATTTACGACTTGTAACCTGTCTGTGAGGTAGCTGTTAAACCAGGTCACAGACTGACATGAGAAACCCAGGGATGAGATTAGAGAGCAGAAGAGGGTGATCCACCAGATCAAAGGCCTTTGTGAGGTCTATGAACACAGTCCCTGTTTGAAGTCCATTATCCATTGCACCAAGGGCATCGTTGGTAAACTTGAGCAGGGCAGTAGTAGTACTGTGCCCTTTGTGGAAACTGTGCTGGATAGGTATTCAGTAGTTTGGGACGCTACCAGTTTTTCTAGGATTTTACCTAGGACAGAGAGTATCGCAATGGGCCGATAGAGACTTCTTTCTTGTCACTTTTTTTAAAGACTGGTTTTATCCTAGCAGTTTTCCACATGTTTGGGACATAGCCTTGACAGAGACAGGGTATAGATCCTAGATAGTGGGGAGGCAATAAATGGTGCTACTAGTTTTAGAAGCTTAGGCTCTATACTGTCGGAGCCAACACTGATGTTATCAGAGATTGAGTTTAGTAGTTTTAGGACAGCTGCTTTGGTTATGGCCTTGAAATGGAAAGGAGGGTGATTTGTCCTCACAAGGCTAGGGCTGTGCTGTGTAGAGGGGAGGGTAGAGGTAAACTAGTTAGGTCTGCAAAGTGAGTGTGTAAAGGAGTTGGCAGTAGTTACTGGGTCATTGCAATGTACTCCATTTAGGACCATGTCATTGGCAGGGTTTGATTTTTTTGGGTACCCAGAAATGTTTTTACATGCAACCAAAACTTTCTGGAGTCCCCTGAGGCATCAATTAGGAGTTCTTTACAGTAGTTACTTTTAGCTAGCCTGATTTGCTTCTTACAGGAGTTTCTCTGTGCCCTGTAGCTATTGTAGTCAGCTGGGAGACCTGATCTCTTATAATTTTCTCCAGCTTTTGTCCCTAGCGTGGAGTAGGGCAAGCAGATCTTTGTGAAGCTATTTTGTTTGTCTACCCCAGATCTGTCGAGTGATAAAAGGGGTATGCTTGTCCTGGAGAACCCCAAAGTGGGTGAGGAAGTAATCAAGTGTTGTTTGTATGTCAGTAACTGAGTAGAGGACGGACCAGTCGATGGAGGAGACCTCAAGTAGGAACTTGGCTTGATCCAGCCCAGCAAAGTTTCTACATGTGATGTATTTGGGCGGTGAGGATGGTAGAGTTGATGTACTCCAGGTGCAGAAAGTGGGGGAGTGGTCACTTATGGCATCCAACAAGGTACCTACAGCCCTAATTCTGTCAGTATGGTCAAGATACAGTTTGTCAGTGTTCCAGACTTTGAGGTAGATGAAGTTCTGGTGGGGGCAAGTTACTATTTGATATAGGTCATAACTTTGGCACTAAGGATTAGAGCATGTTGTGCCCATTTCCAATCCAGTTCAAATTTAAGTAACCCAGTATTAGTACTTCATTGGAACCGATAGCAGGGGAGACCTTAGTAAGCAGTTCGTCAAGGCCTGAGATGCCCCTTTTTGGGGGGTTACAGACAGACAGACTATGTGGAGTTTTTTAGTACCCAGAAGGAGGATCGTATGCAGTGATTCACAAGAAGAGAGGGCTAGGGTAAAGGTAATGGAGAGATCAAGATGAGGTTTGTAGTAGATAGTGACCCCCCCCGCCCCCCTTTGGGGACTGCCTGTCACATCTAATGAAGTTATGATTGGGTGTGTGGCAAGAGGAGTCCGGGACTGATTACTTGAGTCAGGTTTCAGGCAGGCATAGAATGTCTGAGTGATAGTCACCCAGGCCTCAAGCTCAGCGAGATTACAGATCACGCTCCTGATGTTAGTGTGTGCTATACGCAGTCTCTTAGCATTAGCCCAGTCTTGGTCAGAGTAGGAGTGTGGCAATACTGGACCCGGGTTGAGTTCGAGGTCACCTGCTAGGATGAGCACAATTGATTGAAGGTACCTAAGTTTTCTAAGCAGAATAGGGAGTAGATGTATGACAAAGTGACAAACGCCTTTTTTTTTTAATAGTGCACAGGATAGTGTAAACTATACATTTCGTGAGCACAAGTGGAGTAGGATCAGGGTGTTTAGGTGATGAGCATAGCATGTTGGAGAAGGTAAAATTCCTTTGGTTGAGCTGAGTGTACATAGATGCAGGTGGATAGAATAACAGGGTGCCACATAAAGGAGTGTGAGGGTCAGCATAGTGTAGGCTATTGTGATGAAACAGGCTGTTTGTAGCCCTGACACAAAACTTTGGTTGCAGAAGCGGGGGTTTGGAGATGGAGGAAGCTACTAGCAGTACAAGATACCGAAAGAATACATCGGTAGATAGAGTAGCAAGGAGTTTGCGCCCCTAGTGATCAGTGACTAAGGAGCAAATGGCAAAGTGGACTGTTAGTCACATGATCACAGTTAGCTATGAAGGTAATTGCCGTGATTGGGTGGGTGGGAGGAAGGGTTTCAACTGCGCTCTGTCCAGGGCTCGAAATAATTTTTTAGGAGTGGCTGTCCAAGGGACAGGTAGAATGTACATTCTGCCTGTCTTGCAGAATTTATGCTTGTCGATTCAGTTTGGGGGTAAATAATTAAAATGTTGATCTGAATTCGAGCTGGTGGGTCTTAGTAGCTGGTGCCCCCCGCTGCATTCTATGCTAATAATTGTTTATTCTAGGGACATGGATATGTTGTTCATCCACACTCATTGGCAGTATCCTTGCCGCTTTAAATCTTGCCGGAAGGTCTTCAAGCTTGCTCCTCCCACCCACCCGGGTGGTATAACTCTCGGCTCCGCCCCATGACGCCAGATCTTCCTTACCGCTTGGAAGCTCAGGTTCCTCCTTAACGCTCTGCGTTTCGACTAGTTCCTATTTCTCCGTTTGCGGATTTAAAAATAATATTTTGCAAAAGACTTCAGTCTTGATCCCTCGCGTGCGATGGATAAATCGACTCCGGTTGGAGATGCCCATGCGGGCGAAAGATGTCTCGGACGGATCCACACTCCACGTGTCTCTGCTTAGGCCTTGAGCACGACCGCGGGCTTGCGACCTGTGCTCATCTTTCTCGGCCTCGTCCTCGAAGACCGTGCTGCCCGATTGCAACTGGGCCGTCCGAAGCGTTTCCCTCGGTGAAGTCAAGGAGGCCCGGTTGGCGGTGTCCCGTGGCCGGTGTCGGCGGGATCAGCTCGGCGGATGGTAGCCCTTGAAGAGAGGCCCGGGACGTGATCTTCCTCGGCGCGGCATTTATCCCGCCTCTCTGGGTTCTTCCTACGGCTTCCTTTAAGGAGCTTTGTCTGTCCTCTCCACTAAAGGAGAGGGCCTGCGTCTGCTGGACCTTTTCTCGGTCCAAAAGAGGACAAGGTAAATCCCTCCGTCGGCGCTCTTGGGGCGAAAGGTCCCTCTCCCGGGCCGTCCGACCGTCGGCTTGATCGATCGCTCGGCTTGACCACTGGCCTCCGGTGTCCCCGTCAGGTCAGTTGACCGAGACTCCCACTGATGAAGTCGAGATTTTTCTCGACCCATTAGACGGGCTGTCGCCTTTAGCAGCCGAGATTCCCCTCTCCCCGGTTCCCCCGGGAGGAGTTGAGGATCCGTGGGCTCGCCTGTGCCTCCGGTTCGGAGCCCTCGGATGGACCTTCGAGCGAAGGAGTGCGGTTCGGCGACACCTCCCGCACCGACCCGGAAATTCGGGACTCTCGGTCTCGGTCTCCGGACCTCTTAGCGGTCCAGCCGTTCCCACTGTCATAGCGGTCTCGGTCGGCACCAGCGATGGCGGCGTCGCGCTCGTCCTCGTCCTCCTCACCGGATGAGGAGGCTTGAGCGTAAGTCACGTCGGCAGTGCGAGACCTTATGTTGCAACAGCTCCTCCTGGCCGGGAATGAGCCGACTCCGGCGCCTTCCCGGCCATTAAGTGGCTGTCACGGGCGGCGACACAGCCTCGGCTTGTCCGGGCCTATACCCAGGCGGTTGTTGGCCAAAACCAGCTGCTCCACGATTCGGTGGAACCTCCGCCTCCACAGCCACCAATTGGGGCTCCGACCAAGGATTCTCGGTCGGCTAAGGGTTTACCCATCGGCTGTCAGTTACCCTCACTCCCGACCGACCTCGGCAGGTGAAGGGTGGCTCAGGCCAGAGGCAATCTTCGAGGACTCTTCCGAGTCCGAAGATGATTCCTCCTTCTTCTCCAAGCGACTGGACTTGGAGTCTTCAGGAGATCAGCCAATGGGCGATAGCCCGTCGTCCTTCCTAGGACTGCCTCGGCTCATCTCGAGTCTACGGGATGGGCTGAACCCGTTCCAGACGGGCAGGTATCCCCTCACGGAGATTCTGGACCGAGGGATTCTCCGGCGGAGGCCTTTCCGGTGGCGAGGCCATAGTGGGTCCGGCACTGGAACTTTGGCAGCGCCCTGCTTCCTGCCCTCGCCTTCCGGCCAGGATGGCCAGGAAGCATCACGGTCCCCGGTTCCTTGTCCGGTTTTGAACACCCTCTGCTGAGGGGTTGGTTACCACAGCGTTTTCCGGCAGCGCCCGCTCGCGCCAGGGATGTGGACAAACCTCCTGACTAAGGTCCAAGAATTGGACTATGTCGGTGAAAGTCTACGCTCGTCCTCTCTCGGCCTTCGTCAGGCCAGTTGACCGTCCTCATGGCACATTTTCTCATGCCCTGTTGGGCTCCTGGATGAGTCATCCCTCATCTTCCCGCCGATCTGCAGACTACGGTTAAGCAGGTGCGGGACCAGGGCAGGGCAGTGGCCAAACAGCAGCTCAGACTGCTTTGGATGTAGGGACTCATGTGCCAGATCGGTGGCGGCCGCGGTGGCTATCTTGTCGGTGAGCTTAGCTGAGGATATCCACCTTTCGCCGGATACCCAGCACAAGTTGGCGGATGTTCCCTTTTGAGGACTGACCTCTTGACCCTGGGGTGGAAGGTCACCTGCAGAGGATCGAGAGTCCAATGCCACCTTGGACTCGGTCTCTTCGCTCAGAAGGACAAGGCGAAACCACAGCCTAAGCCCTTTCAGTCCTTCTGTGCCCCGTTGCGCCTGGCCCAGCAACGTCAGGGCAGCAGGCTCGGCCTTGGCATCCCAAACCCAAGCCGCGGCTTCCTCTAACAGGAGGCAGGGAGGAAAGGCCCAGGAGGTCCCTCGGCGGTCCCTCCTCCAAGCCTGCCCAGTGACGGGCTGAGGGGTGTCGCCCCCATCCCCGTCACCTTACCCCTGGGTCCCCCCGTGGGGGGACGGCTCCGGCACTTCCGTTCCGCCTGGTCCGCTGTTACCACGGACAGGTGGGTCTTGGAGGTGGTGGGAAGAGGCCTGCCTCTGGAATTCGAGCAGGCACCACCCTTCAGAGCCGTCGCCCCTCGGGGGGCTTCGGGATCCCCAGCCTCACTGGCGGCTCGTCGAGCCGACATCACTCTCCTCCTCCAGAAGGAGGTGGTAAGAGAGGTGGTGGACCCTCCTTCAGACCCAGGGTTTGTGTCCAGGTACTTCCTGGTTCCGAAACGGACGGGGGGCTGGCGCCCCATTCTCGACCTACACGACCTAAACAAGTTCCTAAGGTCTCGAACCTTCAGGATGGTCACTCTGGCTCAGATAATACCATCCTTGGAACGCGGCGTGTGGTTCTGCTCTCTGGACTTGCAGGACGTTTTTCACGTCCCTATCCGTCCGTCTCACCAGAGATTCCTTGCTTCGGCGGAAGGATCTCTCTTGAGTTCAAGCCATGCGCCGGCTTGTCTCCAGCTCCCAGGGTCTTCACCAAATGCATGGCAGTGGTGACAGCATTCCTGCGGCGCCGAGGGTCCGGTGTACCCTTACCTGGACGACTGGCTGATAGCAGCTCCTCCAGGAAGGAGCGAGGTGGTCAGAGATCTGGCCTCCAGGTCTGCTCTCAACTGGGCCTCCTTATCAGCGAGGCCAAGTCGGAACTCGAGCGAAGCAGGTGATTTTATTCATCAGGCGCAGCTCGACACTCTTCGAGCCAGAGCGGCTCCCGGCGGACAGGGCCGAGGTTCTTTCCTCCTTTGCCCGATCATTTCTGGTTGGGCAATTCGCCCTGCCGGGACTTCCTCGCCTCCTGGGTCTCATGGCGGCCTGTACCAGCGTGGTCCGTTGGGCCGCTGGAACATCGCGTCCCCTTCAGTGGACTGGCCAGCCAGTGGTCTAGCCTACGATCCCTTGGACCAGCTTGTGTCGGTGACACAGGGGATGTGGAATGCTCTCCAGTGGTGGACCGTTCCAGATCATTTGCAGGAGGGCATCCCGTTCGTCCGCCCGAGCCGGACGGTCTCTCTGTCGACCCGATGCCTCTCTGATGGGTTGGGGTGCCCATCTGGGGAACACCGGGCTCATGGCCTCTGGTCCCGCAGGAGTCCCGATGCACATCAACCTGCTGGAGCTCCAGGCGGTCTGCCTAGCTCTCACCGCCTTTGCTCCGTTCCTCCGAGGTCAAGTGGTCCGAGTCAGGCGGACAATACCACGACCATGTACTATCTAAACCGCCAGGGCGGGGCGCGCTCCATGCTTCTATGCAGGAAGCTCTCCGCATTTGGTCACTCGTCGCGCAGCCTGGGCGGATCTCCTAGCCATTCACGTGGCAGGAGCCTCCAACACCCTGGCCGATGCCCTGAGCGGATAGGGGCTGCATCCCAGTGGTCTCTCCTGCGGAGGTAGTACAGCATCTGTTCTCCCTTTGGGGCACACCTCAGGTGGACCTGTTTGCCTCCATGGAGAGCAGGCTGAGTCTGTTCCATGCCCGCCCCCTCAGCAGGGCTGCAGGGGATGCCTACCGAGGGCAATGGACCCGGGCCTCTTTACGCCTTTCCCCATTTCCCTTGATCCACAAGGTGCTTCTCAAGGCGAGGAGGGACAAGGCGCAGGTGATTCTGATAGCCCCAGACTGGCCTCGCCAGTTCTGGTACCCAGATCTCCTCAGTCTCAGCTCCAGGACTCGCGGCAGCTTCCAGCTCGCCCGGACCTGCTCTCAGTCAATCAGGGAAGGTGTTCCATCGGACCTTCAATCCCTGCACCTGACGGCCTGGTTCCTGGCTAGAGTTCCAGGCTTTGGGTCTTTCCGGCCGAGGTCCTCAATGTAGTTGAGGGCGTCCCGTAAGGAGTCGACCAGAAAATGCTATGCCTTCAAATGGAAAAGGTTTTCCATTTGGTGTCAGAACAAGGGCTTGGACCCTTCCTCCTGTTCCTTGGCAAGCATCTTGGACTATTTATGGTCCCTTTCTAGTCAAGGAGCTTAGGTCGCGACCCTAAGGGTGCACCTGGCAGCCATCTCTGCTTCCCGGGCGCGGGCGAAGCAGTCGATGGCGCAGGAGAAGGTGGTCTGGCGCTTTTCAAAGGCCTTGATCACATTTCCTCAGTGTGGGAACCCCACCTCCGTGGGATCTACTGCTGGTACTGGCAAAGCTCATGGGCAAGCCATTCGAACCTATGCACAGGTGTGCTCTCTCTACCTGTCGTGGAAGACACGCCTTCTTGGTGGCTATCCGTCAGCCAGAAGGATGGGAGAGCTCCAGGCGCTTTCCATCGAGTCTCCTACCTGGTCTTCCACAGGGACAAGGTTGTCCTCGCCCCACCCGAAATTCCTTCGAAGGTGGTGTGGAGTTTCACCTTAACCAGGTGTTGACTCTGCCGGTGTTCTACCCAGTCACACCTCGGAGGCGAATATAGGCTCCATACTCTGGATCCTAGAAGGGTGCTAAGCTTATTATAAGGAGGCGCCACAGCTGAAGTCGGGAGAGTTACGCCAGCTGTTGTCACCCTCGCTGAAGCCCGCATCTGGCAGACCTGCAGCCAAGCGGACGATAAGCAGGTGGGTAACCTCCTGCATAGATCTCTGCTATAAGTTAGCGGGCATGGAGCCTCCCAGAGGATAAGAGCTCATTCTACCCGCCATACTGCTGTGATGTGGCTGCTTCAGGGCGTCCCTATCCAGGAAATCTGCAGGGCTGCTACCTGGAAGTCAGCAAACACCTTCATTACCCACTACCACATCGACCTTGAGTCACGCCGGGATGCTGGTTTTGGGGCCTCGGTTCTCCAGTCTCTCTTTCCCAAGTAAGTATATGAGGGTGTGCGTCTTGCCTCCCTCCTCCCGGAGAACTGCTAGGAGTCTGCCAATGAGTGTGGATGATCAACATATCCATGTCCCTAGAAATACAGGTTACTCACCTGTAACAGGAGTTCTAGGAATGGTATATGTTGTTCATCCCTACGACCCTACGGCCCCGGCTTAGCACAACCTGAGCTTCCAGCGGGCCAGATCTGGCGTCATGGGGCGGAGCCGAGAGTTATACCACCCGGGTGGGTGGGAGGAGCAAGCTTGAAGACCTTCCGGCAAGATTTAAAGCGGCAAGGATACTGCCAATGAGTGTGGATGAACAACATATACCATTCCTAGAACTCCTGTTACAGGTGAGTAACCTGTATTTATTTTTGTATAATTACATTTACATTTACAACTTACGCTCCCTCTCCTCCCATGTCTACAGCCTGCATGATGTTCTTTCTTATCTTGCTGAAGGCCTTTTAATTATTTTTTTGGTTAAGTTCAGGCTTTGCTCCAAAAAGGGCTTTTACTGCTGCCTGTCCCTCCACCTTTCATATCCTGCTTAAGGTCTATTAAAATAGCATTATCCTTCTGAAAATTGCTTATTTGATGTTGATTGATTAGCTCTCATGCTAAAATACGCCTGTGCTCTGTGGTCTGAAAAGCATTTTATTAATCGAAGAACATTACCTCTCAAACAGAGTTCTAATCGCACTGCCTCCCTCCCTCTATAATGTTGGCACTCAAACGTGGCGACGATTCTCTGAAAATTGCTTATTTAATGTTGAATGATTAGCCTTCGTGCTAAAATACATCTTGTTCTCTGTGGTCTGAAAAGCATTTTATTAATTGAAGCACATTACCTCTCAAACCAAGTTCTGATCGCACTGCATCCCTCCGTAGTGTTGGCACTCAACACGATGATCAAGAATCGAAAACTGAATGAGTGCATTTGAATATAGCCACCAGCACGATCGTCTCACTTCATCACCTGCGCAGAACTGCTCATAGTTCTGTGGACATCATGAGACACAGCTGCAGTACGTGAGGTCGTGTTACCCGGAAGTGCACTTTACACCGCAGTCTCGGGCAGCAACTGTGTAAAGCGATCTACTGCTGGGTCCTGGTGCCCATTTACAGTGTACTGGCAGCTGCTTGTCCCAAGGACAGGCAAGAATGGAAAAATGGCTGTCCGAAATCAAAACTGGCTGTCTGGGACAGGTGGACAGCTGGTTATTTCGAGCCCTGGCTCTGTCAGAAATTAGCTTGCTGAGCAGCCAGTTAGTGGAGCAGAACAGTGGGGCTTCTTGCAGTTTTCTGTTCGGCGGCAGCGTTCCGTGCTGCTATCCAGGAGGTTTAACTCCTGGGATCCTACTTCGGATGTGGTGGGATTCAAACAGTGGCGGCAGCAATGACTGCTGTGTGGATGTCCCACCGCCTGCAGCAGCTACCAGCGGGAGCCCGGTTGGGTGAAGGGTTCCTAAGGAGAAAGGGAGGGCAGGTATAAGTAATGAGGAATGCGGGAGAGGGATTTTCGGACACAAAAGCAGTGGGTGGGTCAGGGAGAAGACAAAAGAATGGTAATTGGATACAGGACGGGCCAGGGGATTATGAGGAAATAATAGCAACAGGCGTTTTTGCAAGAGCGAGGGGGTGGAGGGAGAGGAGAAAGAAGGCAGGAATGTACTAACCAATAAAAATTCCCCCAGATAAGTCTAGCACAAGCAGATAACACTGAGCTGAATTAACTTAATACAATCTGCCTTAACACTATTTTACTGATACGGTTCAAAAAATGTGGTTCCCTGTTTAGAACAGTAACAGTGAGGGAAAACTTAATTACAATAATTCACTACAATCCCGATGCTAAAATCTGAATAAGTCTGCACAAATACTTTACATCTTTAAAGCTACTTAATATCACAGCACTGTTATTGTAAAATTGAGTCTTAACCAGTGTTTGCTTAATCTGTGGTCCTACATACATCCCTGTCACATGGGACAGGAAGCATTGTAGCAAGAACAACAATGAGCTGTGCTAAGATGGTGACCAGGGACCATGAAACTACCTTAAAACTAGCAGTCTAATTGAAAAACATCCTAATGGTAGACGGAGAGGACACACTAGGACTACCCACACAAATTAAAACACTCTGCACAACACATGTTTTTGCAAATTCTGACAGTAGTACTCCTTTAAAGGGGAACTCATCTCCACAGTGATGCTGTGGAACAGAGTTCCAGATTCAGCAAAATGGTGGAGAATGCACACTCTGCAATGCAGACTTTATTTTATTTTTTTATTTATTTATTGAAATCTAGGATTACAAATTCTTTGAGCAGGAACTGCTCGTTTACAAAGGTTCCACGTCGAAGGAATGGGGAGTATACATGCATACAAAGATCAACATAATAATACATAGTTACACAATAAAAAGAAGTAAGAGACTGAGGCTTAGGAAATTCCAGTAATTCAAAATATGCCAAATGTTAGGTAGCATGACATACCAGCCAAGGGCGATCTTAGAAATAAGTGCTGCAGGTGAGAGGGAAGGGGGTATGCAGGCAGGAAGGCCATTGTCAGAGGGTAGAGGGTGAGGGTAAGAGCTCTACAGGGAGGGAGGGGAAGGGAGGAGGGATAAAAGTCAGGAAATGCCGGGGGCTAGGCAGGTAGAAGGGGCAAGGCGGGTGAGGGTAGCTGTCAAGACTGAAGTGGATGGCAGTGAGCGGTGGGCCCTGATTAGGCGAGGCAGTCACAACAACTAGTTGAAATGAGATGAAGTCGGAGTTGTCTCTTAAAAGGGCCAAGAGCAGCAGCAGTGAGAGTTTCTTTGTTGAGAGTATTGTACCACTGTGGTGCTCTGTGGGTAAAGGCCCTCTGGCCCATGGTAGTCCAGCATCTGGGGACAAGGAAGGTTAGTTGTTGTGAACTTCTAGTTTGCTGGGTGCTGTGGTGGTGGTCAATGAGGAGCTTTTCAATGCCCGGGGGCATGACCACAAGGAGGACTTTTTTGGCTAAGAGGCAGGTTTGATACTGTATCCGACTGATGAGAGGAAGCCATCTTGCCCAAGTGTACAGGTCACAAGTGTGTATAAGTCGGTCAGCCCCAGTTAGCAGCCTGCATGCTTTTTTGAGTGCAACTGTAATTCTGCAGAGGCAGACCCATAAATTGCTAGCCCGTGATCGATGATGGAGGTGACGGAGCTGTTGATAGCCAACCGGAGAGTG
Source organism: Neoceratodus forsteri (assembly GCA_016271365.2). Lineage (NCBI taxonomy): Eukaryota > Metazoa > Chordata > Ceratodontiformes > Ceratodontidae > Neoceratodus > Neoceratodus forsteri. Next base: position 55,854,280 of record JADMNL010000035.1, read on the forward strand.
TCAGGAGTCATGCAGTATTTGTGCCTGTAGAGCAGGCCTATACGGATGTTGGTGGCTTTGGCGACAGAATCTGTGTGCCGATGGTAGAGAGCTGTCCAATGTGACACCTAGGTATTTAAAATCAGGAACGTGTTCAAGTAAGGTCCCTGTTTGGTTTAGGATGGTGAGGTCACGGGATTTGTACTTGCTCTTGGCATTGTAGAAGGTCATAACCTTTGTTTTGCTGTAGCTCATGACCAGTTTGTGTGACTTGAACCATTCTTCGATGTGCATGAATTCAAACTGTAATTGTTTCTCTTGGAGCTCTGCGTTTTGGTGGTTGGTGAACATGACTGCGTCGTTGGCATAGAGCAGTAATTTCTGGTGGCAGACACTGGGAAGGTCGTTGAGGGAGAGGCTGAAGAGTAGTGGCCCCAGGATGGACACCTGTGGGACCCCTGAAAGGACTGGCTTTTCTTCAGAGGTGACACCGGCAATCCTAACCCGTTGGACCCTCTCCCCAAGGTAGCTTGAAAGCCAGAGCAGCACTTCATTGGAGAGCCAAATGTTTGATAATTGCTTGAGTAGGAGTGGGTGGTTCACAGTATCAAAGGCTTTCGTAAGGTCGATGAATACTGCCCCTACACAATTTCCTTGATCGAGCGTGGTATGGATGAAGCCCGTGAATTCTAATAGTGCAGTGGTGTTACTGTGCCCTTTTCGGAAACCATGTTGCTCAGGACACTGGATGTCGTATTTTTCCAGGTACTTGACTAGTTGGTCTGAGGCGATGCGCTCCAGGGCCTTAGACAATGGACGGAGGATGGAGATAGGTCTGTAGTTGGAGTGCAGTGATTTGTCTCCACTTTTGTGTACCGGTGTGATGGTCGCCTGTTTCCAGTGAGATGGGAACTGGGACATCCTTAGTGATAGGTTGAGGACCTTTGTCAGGGGTTCATTGACTTCTTTAAGGACAAGTGCGAACAACTTCAGGTTAAGGGAGTCACCGCTGTAACCTGCATTGTGAATGACCTTCCGAATATAGGTTCTGGCTTCATGCACTGGGATCTCCTTGAAGTAGAATTGTGGGGCAGGGTGTAGGAGAGGAGTAGTTGCAGGAGGGTTACTACCAGAGGGGGGCATCAAAGAAATTAGAAGGGAGGACACTATCCAAGTTGGAGAACGCATTGTTAAAGGTGTTGGTGATTGTGTACAGGTCAGATGTTGGTGTTCCATTTATGTTGAGCATGGTGGGTGGTGACTTAGGGTCCTTGCCTGTCAGGGGTCTCTGCAAGGGCCACTTCAACCAGCCGGGCACTGTGACCCAGCTGATGTGGGACATCTCCAGTAGTGGGTAGTCCTGGAACATTTGCAGGAAGGGATCCTGTTTGTCTGCCCAGAGCAGTCGGTCACCCTGACGACCGATGCCTTCCTGATGGGCTGAGGTGCCCATTTGGGGGACCAGAGTCCATGGGCTCTGGACCCCCGAAGAGTCCTAATGCCATATCAACCTGCTGGAGCTTTGGGTGGTTCCGCAGGCACTGACAGCCTTTGGTTCACATATTCGGGGTCAGGTCGTTCAGGTCCAGATGGACAACACTATGACCATGTACTACCTCCAGAAACAGGCCGGGACGCATCTTCCACTTTGTAGGGAAGCTCTCTGCATCTGGACCCTCGTGCACAGCTTGGATGCCGATCTCCTGGCCATCCATGTGGCCGGTGTATCCAGCCAGCTGGCGGACACCCTCAGCCGGGTGGCAGAGTTGTTTGACGAGTGATCTCTCCAGAGATTGTACACAGTCTGTTCTCCCAGTGGAGCACCCCTTTGGTGGATCTGTTCTCCTCCAGGGAGGACGCAAAGCTGACGCTGTACTGTGCCCGTCCCCCTCAGCAGGGAACGCTGCAGGGGGATGCCTTCTCCAGGCTTTGGATCCTGGGTTTTGTCTATGCCTTCCCTCCATTTCCCTTGATCCACAAGGTGTTGCTCAAGGCTAGGAGGGACAAAGTGTGGATGATCCTGATGACTCTGGACTGGCCCTGCCAGTTTTGGTACCCCAGTGTCCTCAGCCTCAGCAGCAGGCTCCCGCGGCATCTTTCTCTATGCCCAGACCTGTTGTTTTACAGTCAGGGGAAGGAACTCCACTTGGATCTTCAGTCCCTGCCCTTGACAGCCTGGTTCCTGAGTGGCTAGAGTTCCAGGCTCTGGGTCCCACCGACGATGTCCTCACCGTTGTTGAGGCATCTATGAAGGAGTCAAGCTGAAAATGTTATGCCTGCAAATGGAAGATGTTCTCCATTTGGTGCCAGGGCAAAGGGCTTGACCCCTTATCTTGCCTGGTGGCTAACATTCTTGACTACCTTTGGTCCCTCTCTAAGTTGGGCCTTTGGTTGATGACCCTTAAGGTGCACCTGGCAGCCATCTTTGCTTACTGGGCATGAGCTGGTACGCTGTCAGTGGCACAGAAGAAGGTGGTCTGGTTCTTTTTATTTTAAGGGCCTTGACCACATTTCCCCTCTGGTGCATGAACCACCACCTTGGGACTTGTTGCTGGTGTTGGCAAAGCTCATGGGCAAGCCATTCCAACCAGTGCACAGTTGTGAAATGTCTCACCTGTCATGGAAGACCGCCTTCCTGGTGGCTATAATGTCAGCTAGAAATATCAGTGAGCTCCAGGCACTCTCGGTGGTCTTCCACAGGGACCGATTTTCCCTCGCCCCAACCCGAAGTTCCTCTTGAAGGTTGTGTTGGATTTCCACTTTAACCAGGTGATTAATCTCCTGGTGTACTTTACCAACCAGACTTCGGAGGCCGAGCACAGGCTCCACTCTTTGGACTTGCGGTGGGCGCTAGCCTAGTCTAAGGAGTGCATGGCTGGAGTTCGTGGAGAGATTCACCAGCTATTTGTCACCTACACTGAAGCCGCACCTGGCAGACCGGCAGCTAAGCGGACAGTTGGCAGGTGGATTGTATTCTGCATCGACTTCTGCTATAGATTGGTGGGTAGGGAGTCTCCTGTAGGGCTAAGGTCTCATTCCACCCATCATACTGCTGCCTCGGTGGCTGCTTCTAGGGATGTCCCTATCCAGGAAATCTGCGGGTCTGCTACTTGGAAGTCAGCACACGCCTTCATCTCCCATTACCACACTGACCTTGAGTCACACGGGGATGCTGGTTTTTTGGGGCCTCAGTTCTCCAATTTCTGTTTCCTAAGTAGGGTATGTGTGCTTTGCCCCCTCTCCCAGAAGAACTGCTAGTAGTTTGCCAGAAAGTGTGGATAGAACATCATATCCACGTCCCTAGAAAAAAACTGGTTACTCACCAGGGACGGTAGTTCTAGGAATGGTATATGATGTAGATCCTCACTGACTCGCCCGATCTCCCCTAGCAGGTGGCACGCTAGTCTTGCTTCCAGTAGGCAAGATCTGATGTCACAGGACGGCACTACGGAGTTACCACCCAGTTGGGTGGGAGGAGCCAGCTTCAAGACGGTCTGGCAGGATTTAAAGGGGACAGGAACACTGCCAGAAATTGGATGCACATCATATACCACTCCTAGAACTACTGTTACAGGAGAGTAACCTGTTTTTTTTTTTTTTTTTTTTTTTTTTTTTTGCGCTTATACTACTGTTATAGACTGCGCTGAGCTCTCCTCAGTTGGTACTGGTAAAATGAGCATGAAAAAGTGCTGTTATGCATTGTAAAACTTTGGACAGAGATTCTGGTACATAGATATCACTGCAGCTTAGCCAGTCATCTGCGTCATCAGAGTGCTGGCTGTGGGGGACACACTGGATGGCATGGTGGGTAGGGGACGCAGGATCAACCAAATAAAAATCAAAGCTGCAAAACTGTAAGTAGCTTAAAATATTTCATTTAAATCTGTTTTGCTGAATCGGGACCTCTGCATCCCACAGCATTACTGTGGGCTAGATTAGAGTTCCCCTTTAAGTCTGAAGTTACCGTTATAGCTCTGTAATCAGTGATTAGCGGCATGTTTCTTTACATTTGACTGGTTTTGACATCAAAACCAGCCAGTCACTATGCTGCACGGATTTATAAGGGTGTAAAAACATGCATGAGCTCTGCAACAAGCAAACCTGATAGACTGTCTTGGACCTTGTTCTGATTGGTATTTCTGTTTGTTCTTATGTAAAATCCAAGAGTTTATAAGGGTGCAGTTATTGCCTGTTTGTGTACAGTTTGGTATACATTATTATTTTGACATTTACAGTTTCATTTAAAGTATATCAGTTTTATGTCTGCAATAATTTGACCTAGTTCATTTACATTTCTCATTTCCTTGTATACTTGTGTGGCTTTCAGAATCCCCCTTCGGGAGCAGCGGCAACAGCAACAGCAGCAGTAGGAGGAGTAAAGTCCTGGGGTCAAGCCAGCGCAACGCATGGCGCACAAGGAGATGGTAAGTGTGAAACCCTGGACTGGGTCAGCACCACCCACTGCACACAATGGGATGGTAAGTGTAAATCCCTGGGACTGGGCCACTGCCACCCACTGCACACAAGGGGATGGTAAGTGTAAATCCCTGGGACTGGGCCACTGCACACAAGGGGATGGTAAGGGTAAATCCCTGGGACTGGGCCACTGCACACAAGGGGATGGTAAGTGTAAATCCCTGGGACTGGGCCACTGCACACAAGGGGATGGTAAGTGTAAATCCCTGGGACTTGGCCACTGCACACAAGGGGATGGTAAGTGTAAATCCCTGGGACTGGGCCACTGCACACAAGGGGATGGTAAGTGTAAATCCCTGGGACTGGGCCACTGCCACCCACTGCACACAAGGGGATGGTAAGTGTAAATCCTTGGGACTGGGCCACTGCACAAAAGGGGATGGTAAGTGTAAATCCCTGGGACTGGGCCACTGCACACAAGGGGATTGGAAGTGTAAATCCCTGGGACTGGGCCACTACCACCCACTGCACACAAGAGGATGGTAAGTGTAAATCCGTGGGACTGGGCCAATGCACACAAGGGGATGGTAAGTGTAAATCCCTGGGACTGTGCCACTGCCACCCACTGCACACAAGGGGATGGTAAGTGTAAATCCCTGGGACTGTGCCGCTGCCACCCACTGCACACAAGGGGATGGTAAGTGTAAATCCCTGGGACTGGGCCACTGCCACCCACTGCACACAAGAGGATGGTAAGTGTAAATTCCTGGTCTTAGGCTGGCGCAATGCATGGTGCACAAGATGATGATGTATGTAAATCCCTGGGACTGGGTCAGCGCCCCCATAGCACACAAGGAGATGGTTAGTTTAAAGCCCTGGGCTCAGGCTAGTACCATGTATATCACACAAGGATATGGTTAGTGTAAAGCACTGGAACCAGGTCAGCATCATGCATGGTAACCAAGGTGATGGTAAGGGGGTCTTCTTAAGTCAGCTGGTTGGGGAACCCTGTAGAGAGGATGCAGTGCTGGACCTGGTACAAGCTGGGAGAGGAGAGGCTGAGGGGGGGATAAAATACAAGTGGGGCATGGTCAAGAAACGGATACTGCATGTGTTTAGTCTGTGCATCAGGGAAGTTAGGAGCAAATGAAGAAGTAAACCTTTATGGTTTTCATGGGAGGTGAGGGTTGCAGTGAAGGAAAAGTTGGTGGCCTTCAAAAAGTACAAGGCAAGTCAGAGGGATGAAGACGGAGGTTAACATTCAGAAACAGAAGGAGGCAGGCAAGATGGTGAGGAAAGCAAAAGCACAGATGGAAAAAGGGACTGCAGAAGGGGGTATGGGAAGGGGCCTTTATTCAATATGCCTTTGAGAAATGGAAGGCAAAAGTGGGGTAGTCTGACTAAGGGCGTGTCTGAATTGATGGAGGGAGACTGGGAAAAGGCAGGAATACTATACATATATTTTTGCTCAGTATTAACGGGAGGTTACCAGAGAGCATATACATGGGTAAGGGGGAGGAAGGCAGGAAGATGAACACTGCACCATTTGAGTTGAGAGGGTTTTAAATGGGATATAAGGGCTGAGGGTTGATGAGCTATGGGCTCCAACGGATTGTACCTGAAAGTGCAAAAATATCTGGGTGAGGTCCTCGCAGTCCTGCTTACTGACATGTCCAACAGCTGTTTGGAATCAGAAGTGGTCCCAGAGGATGGGAGAAGGTCATATGTTGTCCCCCTACACAAGAACAGCAGAGAAGAGCCAGGGAATTACAGACCAGTGAGTCTAACCTCCGTGGTGGGAATCTGAGGGAGACCCTCTTGAGAGAGTAGTAGAATTCCTGGAATCTGATGGATTGCAGGACATTAAGCAATATGGGTTCACCAGGGAAAAGTCATTCCAGACAAATGTGATACAGTTAAACTGAGTGAAAAGGGAGGTAGACTGGGGCAGGCTGTCAAACTGGTCTGCTTTGACTTCAGTAAGGCCTTCTACGCAGGGCTGTACAGGAGGTTACTACAGCAGTTAAGAGGCTTGGGGCAGGGAACATAATGGAGTGGAAAACTGGTTAAGAAACTTAACCCAGAGGGTAGAACTTAATGGGTAATTCTCAGAGAAGATGGGGGTACATGAGCGGAGTACCCCAAGTATCAGTACTGGGCCTTGCACTCTTCAGTATATTCATAGGGAGCATAGTGGGGCTAGAAGGAAAAGGTCTGTCTATTGGCAGATGAGGCCAAGATCTGCAGTAGGGTGAACACAATTGAAGGAGTGGAGGGGCCATAAGAAGGGATCTGGAAAAGCTAGATGAGTTGTATAGAATTTGGCAGCTGGATTTCAGTGTCAAAGTAAAAAGTCATGCACAATGGGCACAGAGCCCCCTGACCTCAGTACAGAATGGGAGGGGAGGTCAAAGCATGTACCTCGAATGCAAGGTGATCATTATGGACAGCCTGAAAATAGTGGCGCTGTGCTAATGGGCTATGGGGAGAATGGAATAGGACGATGGGCTGCAGAGTGAAGGGATAGCAAGCAGGAGGAGGAGGGAGTTTTTTTATTGCCCAGCATTAATGCGTTTGCAAGCAAAACTTAATAAAAAATACATGCGTGAAAGGTTACGGAAGGTGCTTAACATTACATCTACTTATAAAGGATCCAGTGCGACACCTTTCCAGTAGGTGCATCATAGGGGGAAATGCCAATAATTTACAGTAAGTAATAGCAAGATAAACACACCGGCTATATGCAGCTCTGAGTTTTATATGGTTACAGTTTGCATTAATTTTATAATAAAACAGTTTCCTTTTTACCATTTTCCCCAGTTATATTGAATAGGAACCTGGGACCTAAGTAACCTACATTGGCTAATTCCAAATAAGTTAATTGTGAACTTTATCTCCCAAGGGGAGAGCCCGTCGGTAATAATAACATAAGAAGAAAAAAGTCTTGCTGAGATTAACCATCAAAATGAACATGCAATATAAATAACAACCATAACTTTGCATTTAAACTTTAAACAGCCCACCTTGAGCAGCCTGATTCTAACGAAGTATAGCCCCTTAGTAAAATGACATGCATTTAGTAGAATGTTATACACTGGGTTTATTTTTCTAGCTGATTTAAGAAAAACCCTGCTCGGCTCAAATTAGGTGCATATAAAAGTGCAGATCAGAAGTGTAATGGATCTACACTGAATCAGTCTGTCACGTGGTTCCAGCAAGCAGGTGGTCATTTTACCCCATTGTGGAACACTTTCAACTGATTGCGTTTAGTATCTGAACCCCAACACAACCGAAGGACAAATTGAATAACATTGATTAATTGGATAGTCCAGGGGGTTATTGGAAAGGGCTTGCTGTACAGAATAAGGAGAGAAATTTGGATGTTAGTTTACATGTGGGCTGAGTGAAATGTCAGTGTCTGAAAATGTGAGGGTAGAGAACTACAAAGTCGCCCATATTTGGACCACCTCACAGGCATACCACACAAACCTTTAGCGAGGGAAATGTACATGACACATCCTTATAAGCCTGCTTTATCATTGGAGATCTCTTCCTTCACCTCTTCCATTTCTACTTCAGCCCTCTTCACCAGTTTGTCTGCCTCATGAAGGTCATTAAACACAAAAGAAAAAAGGCTGTCATTAAACAGGATTTTTTTTTTTTTTTGTTCAGGTGGAAAGGCATCAAGCCTACTGTCGCCATTCTCTCGAGAGGAATTTCCTACTCTTCAAGCGGCTGGAGACCAGGACAAGGCTGGCCGAGAAAGGGACACTACAGATCTGTCGTATGGGCCAGGACCAAGCCTCTGCCCCCCAAGTAAGTAACCGCTCCTCCCCAGAATAATAACCCCACTCTTTCTGGGTTCTGCCCCCTTGCACCTCCCCACCCCACCTGAATACCTGACCTTTCCCTATTGGGTGCCAGTACATTTTTTGAGCACAGCCCCCAGGCTTCCAGCTCTGCCCCTACTGGACAGAGCCCCATTGTAACAGCCCTGCCCATACCAGGGATGGTCTCCAGAGTAGCAGATCTGTCCCTGCTGAGTACAGCCCCTGGTGTGCCAGCCCCGTCCCTGCTGAGTACAGCCCCCGGTGTGCCAGCCCCGTCCCTGCTGAGTACAGCCCCCGGTGTGCCAGCCCCGTCCCTGCTGAGTACAGCCCCCGGTGTGCCAGCCCCGTCCCTGCTGAGTACAGCCCCGTGTGCCAGCCCTGTCCTGCCAGTACAGCCCCAGTGTGCCAGCCCTGTCCCTGCTGAGCACGGCCCCCATGTGCCAGCCCTGTCCCTGCTGAGACACGGCCCCCCATGTGCCAGCCCTGTCCCTGCTGAGCACGGCCCCCATGTGCCAGCCCCTGCCCCTGCTGAGCACGGCCCCCTGTGCCAGCCCGCCCCTGCTGAGCACGGCCCCAGTGTGCCAGCCCCGCCCCTGTTGAGCACGGCCCCTGCAGTGCCAGCCCCGCTCCTGCTGAGCACGCCTGTGTGCCAGCCCCGTCCCTGCTGTGTACGGCCCCATCCCATGTGCCAGCTTGCTTCTGTCAAACACATCCGTCAGAGTAATAACCTTCGCATGTAGCGAGTACTACCTCCTAACGTCAGTCCCCAAAGTAACTGCCCTGCCTTACCCAGGTACATAATTGGGTGGGGGAGAGTCACTGACCTTTTGCCACAGTTGATTGCCTTTGGAAAAAGGTATTTCAGCAGGGTTTGATTAATGAAAGTGCTGGTCAAGAGATTTAAATTCTTTGGCTGCCTCTTAGATTATACTTTTGTTGGGCTGAGGGTATGCCTCCTCCCTTTATTTCTGGAGGCACAGAATGAGTAACATGCTGCTGACGTCTTGGCGGTGCCAGCTTTGACTGACCAAAAGGACATCACGGAGAGAGATCGAAAGCAGATCTGGCCGTCAACATCTGGCCTGCTTATTAATTCAACTGAACAGATCACAGCTTTGAACCTCATGGCAAATGTTCGAAATGCCATCTAGAATTAAACTAGCATTTTCAGTAAAATTTAGAGTAGTTTATTTTTTCAAAGAAAAGTCCGATTTTCTTTAGCTTTGATATCTTCTCCATGCATGTCTTTTTCGCCATCGTCTGTTTCTTCTACTGAGAAGAAGACCAAGTGTACCTGCAGTTGACCGATCCCGGCAAAGGACAAACACGAGGCCTGTGTCTACTGCCTGGAGCCCAACCATGACAGCAAGGCCTTTTCCGTCTGGACGCTCATCCGCCGCCTTAAGGCACTAAAGGCACACATTTTAGAGCAGCAGCTGGCCGTCATGCAGAGCTCACTAGCCGAGACGTCTGCCTCTTCTTCCTATTCCTCAAAGCATAAGGACAAGAAAAAGGTTCCGGACCACACACATCCTGTGAGAAGGACCAGCATAGGTCTAAGGGGCGTTCGCATTCCAGGTCCCTGCACCACAAAAAGCCTTTCTCGGGCTCTAACTCCGGGGGCTCAGATCATTCCTCACGGCAGGGCTTCACTCACGCCACTCCCGACGTTGGGGAGTGGAAAACAGGGCTCGGGCTCTTCTACCCCAGCTTGGTTACCCTGCAGGCGAAGGCCACACCCACGCGGTCACACTCCGCCTTGGGTCGGGACCTCCTTTTCAGCTACCGCGGGGACCTTGGTCTCATCGCGCAAGGTCCCGGTGTCTGTCTGTCCCGGGGCTTTGGGTAAGATTAAAGAGCACTGGGGTTGGGAATCTGTCTCCAAACCGACTTCGTCTCACTGCACCTTGGCCTCTGACACCTACGTCCAAGCTGCCGACTGTTCAGAAAGCGGACAACTCGAGACCGTCGACAGTCCAGGCCAAGGGACGTATGTTGGATAAGGTCTCTCTGGACCTCACTTGTTCACCAGTCCAAGGACACCGGTCTACTCCCTCCCCCAGGGATCAACCGGATCTCTCTCCTGTCGCTCCACTCACGCTGGACCATCAAACACCTCGCTCCCTGGCGGGCACCGTGGTTCCCTAGTTTTCTAAAGCGGAACTGACTGAAATTTTCCAGTTCTGGTGGAGCCAGGTAAAACCTGGCCTCCCCCCTCCCCTCCAGTGGAGGCCATGGGGCAGACAGTAGGGGGTCGCACACCACAGACCTCTGGGTGTTGGACTTGATTAGGAGAGACATACTCTAGAGTTCCTACAGATCCCTCCGGACAAGCCACCAGGGTCCTTCCATTATTCTCCTTCTCACATATCAATTATAGGAGGAGAGATCCAGGCCCTTCTGCAGAAGTGGGCAGTAGAGCCCATCCCCTGGAACAAGGGTATGGCTGTTACTCTCATTTCTTCTTGCCCCCCAAAAAAAAACGGAGACCTTCGGCCCATTCTGGACTTTAGCTCTCTAAACCTCTTTATAGAGTACAAACGGTTCAGAATGGTCACTCTTCCAGGCCTCATTCCTCTCTTGCACCAAGGGGACTGGCTCTGCTCCCTGGACTTGCAGGACACCTACCTGTACGTATGGGTCTTTCCTCCCCATCAGACGTTTGAGGTTCCACTTCCGGGGGAGACATTACCAGTTCCAAGCCTTACTGTTTGGCCTCTGCTCCGCTCCTCGAGTCTTCATCAAGTGTCTAGTGATGGTTGCTGGGGCTGTCTGCCAGGGCCATTATATCTTCACTTACCTAGACGACTGGCTCCTGGCAGCTGCTTCCAGAGCTCGACTACTTCACACTCACGGAGACATCTTTACACTCTTCTGAGAGTTGGGGATCACCCTGAACCTTCCAAAGTCATCCGCATGGCCCAGTCAGCAACTCTCTTTTATCGGATTGGTCCTGCACACTGTTCAGGGTGTGGTATTCCTCCCAGAAGACAGGGTAGATCACCTAAGGAGTCTAGTCTAGCCCGAGCAGTATCCATGGCTCCCCAGGTCCCAGCCAGGACCTTCCTCAGACTTCTGGGGCATATGGCGGTGACCATACCTACAGTTCCCATGGCCCGCCTCAACATGAGCATTCCCCAGAGGATGCTCAGAGTGCAGTGGGATCAGAGCTCAGACCTAGACCAACCGGTCAGGGTCTCCGACCTAGTCTGAAGGACTCTATCCTGGTGGCTAGACCCCTCCAACCTGGAATGAGGGGTCCACTTCCGGCAGGAGCCCCCGAGATGGATTTTGACTGTAGATGCCTCTGGTCTCGGGGTGCTTACCTGGAGAACAGACAGACCCATGGGCACCTGGTCTCCAGACGAGCAGATGCTCCATATCAATGTCGTAGAGATGCGAGTGATCCTGAACACTTAACAGGCGTTTCAGTCGGACCTTTTGCCCGGCCGCCTTCTCATCCAGACTGATGTCAGTAGTGTTTTATGTCAACATGCAAGGGGGCACACATTCTTACCCCCTTTGCAGGGAGGTAATGAGGGTCTGGTATTGGGCCCTGCAGTATTACTTTGACCTCACTGCTGTTCATGTCCCAGGCGTCTGAAATGTCTTGGTTGACAGCCTAAGCCATTCTCGGCCCAAGGCTTACAATTGGGAGCTTCTTCACTTAGTGGCAGACCAACTGTTTGACAGATGGGGCCGTCCAATTGGACCTCTTTACGTCTGCACTCAACGCCAAACTGCCCAGTTTCTGCTCGCTAGAGCCAGAGCCTGGTGTTTTCTGGCCAGACACTTTGCTTCTGCATGCCTTCCCTCGCTTTCTCCAGAGGGTTGTCCTGAAGTTGCCAGCCAAGGGAGCAGAGATGATCCTCAGCACCCCCTATTGGCCTTGGCAGATTCAGTTCCCAGTACTTCAGAAGCTGGCAGTGGAGTTTCCAATACAGCTGCCGCGGAGCTCGCACTTGCTATCGCAGGATCAGGGCACCCTGGTCAACCCGGACTTCAAATCCTTGCATTTTCATGCATGGCGCCTGCAGACTGTCTAGGTATGGGATCTCTCAGAAGATGGTGGATGTTTTCGTCACAGTGAGAAAGTCCTCAGCTAGATTCGCTTACGCCATGAAGTGGAAAAGATTTTGTTTTTGTGCTTCACCCCATCACTTGGACCCGCTTACCTGTCCAGTGAACTCTGTCGTAGAGCATCTCCTCTCCTTATCAAACCAAGGCTTGAGCTACTTCTCCATTAAGGTACATCTTTCAGTAATTTCTGCTTACCATGTACCAATGGTGGGAGAACCCTCACCCAGCTAACGTGTCCTTTACTTTTACTTGGTATTTTGCCTTCGGCCTCCCGTCGGAGATCCCAGTACTCTCCTGAATCTCCTCTCATGCTCGAAAATGTACTCTTCCCCATTTGAGCCTGTTATGAATGCAAGCTTCGCTCCAATTTTGGAAAGCATTATTTTCAGTTGTTGTTACTTCTGCTCGAGGGTTCTAGCTTTTAGGCCCTGATGTGTAAGGAGCCTTACTTAGTTCCATAAGGACAGGGTGTCCTTATGTACTAACCTTACGTATTTACCCAAGGTAGTGTCCGAGCTCACACTTAATCAAGACATTAATATACCAGTGTATTACCATAACCACTCGAGCCGAGGGGAGGCACTCCTGCCTACTCTGGATGTACACAGGGCGCTACGGTATTATCTCTATCATACTGCAGCACTCCATAAGACAGATTAGTTGATCTTACTTCGAGAGGGTTCCTTCAGTAGGTCATCGCATATAGGACTGGCGCCACCTGGCGTCGGGCCGCACAGAAGACTTTTCTAGCAGTACCTGACAGGGGAACCGCCCACCAGACGTCTTGTGACTGACGTCAGTGTGACTGTTTAGTGGGCGGTCCCCATTCCCGCCCACCAGTTCTTTCATGCCGTCGCCTTGTGTCAGTCGCATCTCAGACTTCCGTATAGCGATCGTCGAAAGTGCCTTGTGTTGGAATATCCTTAACTAACTTTTCCATCTATTTCATGTTTATTATTGATGTCTTCACTAAAGTGCTTGTCCTGTGGCACGCAGATCCTGCACAAAGATGATCACCTCAGGTGCGTCCTCTGTTTAGGCCTGGACCATCCGGTCTCCTCCTGTCCTGAGTGCCAGACCTTTAACCAGTCCACGAAAGAGGAGATAGCAGGCTTTGGAGTCCCATCTGCTAAAAGCCCGCCTGGCTTCCCTCGAGAAGATGAATCAGCTTAGACATTCTTCATCTGAAAAGGCTTCTTCTAAAACACAAGGAGAAATCTAGGGAGTGGGAGTGCTCCACGGACGACGCCAGGCCTTCGGCAAACAAGGCCTAGTCGCCGCCCAGCAAGGACTGTAAGTCTGGTAAATCCATGGCGTTTCAGTTGGCTGTCTGCTCCGACGACTGCACCGCCTTGGCTGATAAGTCAGCCCCCGGCTCCGGGGACCGCGCGGTGGCCGGTAAGACTGCTACCCAGGCTATGGGTACTAGCCCGCATCGGTCAATATGCCGGCTGGGGGCTCCTCTCCCACCAGATGTCTGCTGTCCCTGATGACCGCACGGGTGCCCTATCGGGGCCTGACGGTGCCTCACCAGACGTCCGGTGGAACCAGAGGGAGAAAGCCCCTCTCCTCCTTTGCCCGTATCCTCCAATTCCTTGGCAGGTACCTCCGGCGACGACAGCGGAGAGCCCCTTAAATCTGTCTGCCTCGGGGTCTGCTCCGCTTTCCCCTCTCAGGGTCAAGGAGAAGGAGACTCTTTGGCCATCTGGCCTTACTATAGAGGCCCCTCCTCTGCCTTCTGGTGGGCTCCCGGCATCTCAGACGCTGGTTGTCCCAACGACAGTCCAGCAGCCGGGACCAGTTGTCTGGCCTCTGCTTGTGGCCCAGATGCCGAATCAGGTCCCACTGCCAGGGCCCCTTCGACTGGATCCAATGCCAGCCCCTCCGACGCCAGACCCCCTTCCAACGCCGGATTGGGTGGTGCCGGTTCTGACTTCCGTTCCCCTGACGTGGGCTGTCCTGACGCCGGACCCTCTACCTATTTATACTACGGTGGGTGCCACTGACACCAGATCTGATGATGGGGATTTATACCAGACCCCTAACTGTCCTGCATTACCCGCAAGGGTATCCTGGTGGCTACTACTCCGGGGGGCCCCCACTCCGGACTGGAGTAATTTTGGGCAGTTCTTCCCTGGATCCAATCCCTACTTGAACTTTCAGGTATTCCAGGGTTATTACCTTCCCCCAGTTCCCTCCTTCTCCTCTCCCTCAGCCTCTGCCTGCTCCACCACTTTCCCCCTCCTCCTCCGGTCACCCTGGATTTCAAGGCTTTAATCCAGCCTTGGTGGCAGGGGGCACGGTCGGAGTTGGTCTTGGACCTGATAACTAGGCTCCCACAACCACGGTCTCCCAGGTCCCCTTCTCCAAGCAGTTCTTCCATTACCACTGTCCATACCTCGCAGGATGTTTCCCTCCCGGATACCAGACGACGTCTCGTCGAGGAGTTGGACGATGATAGTTCAGAGGGGGCGGATGATTGTTCAGAGGAGGTTCCTGCAGACCCAGAAGACGCACAAGGCAAGGAGTCCCCGAAGTCTTCACTAGAGGACCATGCCTTTTCAGAGCTGTTGAGGTCCATGAAGGATTACTTCGACTGGGAGTCTGAACAGGACCCCATGAGACGGAGACTGGCAGAGCATCTCTACCTAAAATCTGTCTCCGGTCCCCATTCCTCCCGGGATGGCACCTCACCACTACCATCTAGCAGATGCCTCGAACCCTCCCAACTGTCCCCAAACAGGTGGACAGGCTTTACCGGGCGCCAAAGGATGCCCCGCTCCTGAAGGTTCATACCAAGGCTGACTCTGTGGTCATCTCTGCAGCTCATGATCGCTGCTCAGCACCAAAGCACATGAGCACCTCTCCTCCTGACAGAGTCGAGGCAGATGGACCAGTTCGGAAAAAAGATATACTCGTCGGCCACGTGCGCCCTTCAGTCCCTCAATTACATGGCCGACATGGTGTCCCATCAGAAGTTTACCTTGGCCAGGCTAGAAGCGTGAGTCCAGTTCATGGACCCCTCGTCTTTGAAGGAGGAACTTGCCAAGGATCTCCGCCTCTCCAGAGTTTCATGTGGGCATGCATTACGCGCTATCTATGACTCCGACTCGGTGGCTCGTACCTTGGCAACTGCGGTAGCCCTTAGACTGCATTCCTGGCTTTACCTTTCTGGACTCGCCAACTAAGTCCAGTCGGCGATTCAGGATGCCCCTTTTAGGGGCTCAGTACTTTTTGGTGGGAACACCAAAGACATTATCACAAACCTACAGGACAAGGGCCTTGCACTTAGGTCTGTGAGGTCAATGTACAGATCGGGCTGCCAGCGGCAGCAGCCCTTTCGGAAAAGGACCTGGAGGCAGAGAAAGAATGCTCGGGCGCACCGCCAAGGGAAGCGGAAGGCCACGAGTACAGCCACCCCTCCTGCCTCCAAAATCAGACATTCAGGAGGCCCTCCCCCTGAATGTCCCGCCACTTCTCGACTCCACGGCCCCCTGCCTCAGTCTTGTGCGACGGAGCGGGGAGTCCACCCGCCACGTGCAGGAGTGGAGAGTAGTCACCTCTGACGAATGGGTCCTGCAACTAGTGTCCGTTGGACACACCATAGAATTTCTGGAAATTCCTCCAGAAACTCTACCAAAAAAGTCCTCATGTTCTCAGGACCAGGCTCTCCTACTTCGCAAGGAGGTAAATTCACTCTTGCTCAAAGAAGCAATTGAGCAGGTCCCCTTCGGCTAAAGGGGAAAGGGATTTTACTCCCACTTTTTCCTGGTTCGAAAAAAGACTGGGGACTTCAGACCCATACTCGACCTAAATCAACTAAATCAGTTTGTCAAGTACAAAATATTTCGAATGTTGACACTCCAGAGCTGTCTCCCTCTCCTCGTGGAGAACCACTGGCTCTGCGCACTGGATATGCAGGATGCCTACCTGCATATCCCCATCTTCCCCAGCCACTGCCGTTTGCTGCGCTTTCGCTTCCAAAGCGAACACTTCCAGTTCTGAGCCCTCCCTTTTGGTCTGTCTTCAGCACCATGGGCTTTTACCAGGTGCCTGGCGGTGGTTGCAGTGTTCCTACGCTGCAGGGATATTGTAGTTTTCCCTTACCTGGACAATTGGTTGATTTCTGCCCCATCCTGGGATTCTTTGTTGGAGGTTCTTACCTTTACCCTGGACCTTTTCAACAGACTAGGGATCACTGTCGGTGTTCCCAAGTCATCCCTTATCCCTGCCCAGATACTTCAGTTCATTGGGGCAGTACTGGATACGGTCCAGTGCAGTGCCTTCCTGCCTCCAGACAGGGTGGAGACCCTTATCTCTCAGGCCTCCAAAGTGGCTTCTTGCAGAACCATCCCAGCTTGGGAGGTCCTACTCCTTCTGGGCCTGATGGCGGCAGCCATCACAACCGTTCCCCTAGCAAGACTTCACACGAGGGTCACTCAGTGGTCATTGCGGGTGCATTTGGATCAGCTCCTGGACAACCTGGACTATCCGGTTCTGGTCTCCTCTGCGGTTCAGAAAGAATTGCAGTGGTGGATGGATTCTCACAATCTTTCTGTGGGACTTCCCTTTCGGAGCCCTGCACCACTAGCTACCCTCACCATGGATACCTTGAATATGGGGTGGGGAGCTCATCTCGGGGAGCACCAAGCCCAGGGACTATGGTCCGGCATGGAGACTCCTTTGCACATCAGTGTTCTGGAGTTTGCCAGCCTGGTGGTGCTGAGGGTTGAGGTGCTGGATGCCACACCTCATACCACACTGGCGACCTGGGTTCGGGAACAGACTAGGGTCGACGGGAGTCGGCCGGGAGGGAGAAGGATTGAGCGCTCAATGGCTGCTCTCCTTCTCCGGGGGAGGGGGAAGCGTACTGTTCGCTGCAATACCGCCACCTGTTGGGGGAACCTCAGGGTGGTCGGTGCAGCTGGGGAGACGCTCTATGCAAGGGTAGACTTTGGCAGGGGACTGGCTTCGATGTACATCTCTATGCACGCCAGCAGCCTTGTCCTCATTGCACGCCAAGGTTGGGGGAAGGGATCCACCAGAACACCTGGAAATACCCTGCCCTGGTCTAGGCGACGAGCCTCAACATTGGTTCTGAGGCAGCACCCGAGAAGCAGACTCCACTGTGCGCACTCCCAAAGCAATGCTTAGGGGGAGATGAGGGGATCTCCGCCACCCTGCCTGTAGGGTAATCCGAGGCCCTGAAGGAACGTGGGTAGCGTTGGCACTCTAGGGGCAGACTCTTAGAGTTGAGACCGGTCCTATATGCCTTACAGGCCTTTCAGGACCCTCTTCCAAAGGGATCACTGCTAATCAAAACGGACAACATGTCAGTAGTTTGGTATATCAAAAAACAAGGAGGAACCCGGTCATACCCCCTGTGCAGGGAGGCAATGTGGGTGTGGAACTGGGCAGTCCAGCATCATCTAGTCCTCGTGACCGTGCACGTTCCGGGCATTTTAAACGTCCTGGCAGATAGTCTCAGCAGATCTCTGACCCTAACTCATGAGTGGGAACTACATCAGGAAGTGGCAGAATCCATCTTCCAGTGTTGGGTGTCTGGAAATCGACCTCTTCACCTCCGAATCCAATGCAAAGCTTCCCAGTTTTTACTTGCTCATTCCAGGGCATGGTGCTTTCTGGAATGACGCATTGTCTCTATTTTGGACAGGGAAATTTGTGTACGCATTCCCTCCATTTCCCATTCTGCACAAGTGGTGTTCTCAAGCTTCAAACAAAGAAAAGAATGATCCTCATCGCTACTCTCTGGCCGAGACAGATCTGGTTCCCGCTGCTGCAGCAGCTTTCCAGAGAACCACAGGTTCCACTTCCAGTGACTCACGACCTCCTGACCCAGGATCAGGGTCGACTGTTGCACCTGGGGCTCGGGACCCTGCATCTCCATGCATGGCTCCTGCAGACATAGCTATCTCCTGTTTTGGGGTTTCCTCCAGGGTTGCTCAAGTCCTCACTGAGGCTAGAAAGCCCTCTACCCGTTCCACTTATGCCATGAAGTGGAAGTGGTTTTCCATTTGGACGACCGCTAAGGGTTGGAAACCCTTTTCTTGCTCGGCCCCACAAGTCATGGAATACCTCCTTCATTTATCTGAAAGCGACTCTGTCCGGGCCCTATTCGATGCAGCGAATGCTCAGACTAGCGCCTTTGTCTGCAACAAATAGTGGTCTCCAACCACGCATCCGCAATCCTCTGCATAAATGACAGAACCTCAGACAAAATTACTTACATGGTAGATGCAGTTGGCCTGGCTTCTGCTAGCTCTACCTTTTATCCTCTAGATCACTGATCACCATCACCACGGTTGCACTCCTGATCGGTTGGGGAGCTTACTGTCAAGACCTCCACATTCAGGTGTAGATCCAGGAGGAGGAGGAGCTTCATATTTTCATAAATTTCTTAGAGATGAGAACAGTCTTATACGCTTTCCAAGTCCTGGAAGAGGCCCGCTGCAGCGAAGTGATCCCACTTTCGACGGATGACAAAATTGTGATGTTTTCATCAATAAGCAGGGTGGAGCACTCTCCCACCCTCTGTGCAGGAAGGCCATGGGGAGGTGAGAGTGGTGCCTTGAGCATGTTGAGTCCGTTCAGTCATTGTGCAGTCGCTATTCGAAGAGTGAGGCAGTTCAAGCCTGGTCCTTTCTGCATTCCCTCTCAACGCAAATCTGCCTCTATCCTGCTTCAGAAATCCGGACCCTGGTGTTTTCTGTCAGGATGTATTCACTGCAGTAGACCAGATTCTCCTATACTCTTTCCTTAGTTCAGAGGGTGCTGCTCAAGTTGTACGCTAACAGGGGCAGGATGATTCTCATCATCCTAGACTGGCCTCAGCAGATACAATTTGCATAAACAGTCGGTCAGAAGTTCCCCTGAGGCAACTCCCTCTATGAGTGGACCCTCTGACACAGGGACTTTGGTCCATCCTTCCTGCGCTCCCTTCATCTCCATGCCGTGCTCCTGAGGAGATGAAAGTGGGCAAGTTTTTGGTTTCCAGACAATCGTAGAAATCTTCTTATCCACGCACAGAGCTTTCACCAGGAGGACTTGTGCGGCTAAGTGGTTACTCTTCATCTGGTGTGCAAAGCTCCGTCTGGACCCTTTTGGTTGCCCACCAAGTAAAATTTTGGGGTACCTCGTGGACCTGTCAAATGCAGGTCTGCATTTCTCAGCAGAGAATGTTCACCTCTGCTCGTTTTCGGACTATCTTGAACCAGTAGACATGTCACTGGCTCAGTTACTGTTAGTCAAGTTTTGCTTCTCCCTACTTATTTCATTAACTCCAAAATGAAGGAGGGAACTCCCTTTATCTCTCTGAATGTTAAAAGGGTTCTGCGATTCTGCATCGAAAGAATGAAGAGATATGCATCTGAGCAACTATTGTATCTTTCTGAATTCCTTGGCTGGGTGAGCTGGTTGCCTTGAGATGTACTTCTGCTTAGTTAGTAGCATGTCTTCAATACTAATCCATGGCACAGCTCAAGTTGGAAGGCTGGGTTCTTGCGCCACTGTACCGGAGCAGTTGTGGCTTTCCTGGTGAAGATTTGTAATGTACCCATTGCAGACATCTGCAAGGCAGCGAGTTGGAGCTCAGTCCATACCTTTGTAAAGCACTATGTTCTGGATGTCCATGCCTGACAGTCAACTTTCTTCAGCAGGACAGTCCTTATGGACTTCTGTGCTGAGTGAGCTCTGTCTCCTACCACCCTACTCGGCGGGGTGGGGGTGGGAATTTTTAGCTCAGTACTCTCCCATTAGTAAGAATGAGTGGTGGAGACTTTTACTCCAGGAAGATATGGAAATGATGTACTTACCGTAATTCTATATCTTCTTGGACGAAGTCTCCACCACTCATTCACATGCCCACCCACCATCCCCCAAGCGCACTCATTCTGTTTTGGTCTTCACTTCCTTGTTCAGGCTGTGAAGACTTTATTGAATTGACCAATCTTACATGGGTCATCCAGGCCTTCACATGCCCGGAAGTTAGGGTTAGGTTTTCTTTTGTTAGTTTATACTGCACCTTCTTGGTCGAAAACGTACTGAGGCAGTTGGAGGGTTGGCCGAAGATAGCCTATCGGCACAGCTACTCGCTGGCACGGTACATGTCGGTCCCTATTCGGCTGGCCCTCCTGAAGATTTTTGGCTCCTGTGGGTTCCAAGCGCCTCGAGCGTAGTTCCATTAGTGTGAATAGTGGTGGAGATAACCCGTCCAGAAGATCAAAATTCACGGTATGTACGTAATTTCCATTTTGTCATTCTGGAGATATTGCCAACATTACAAACTAGCGCTCTGTGCTTCGGTCACCTGACTTGTTGCTCGGCAGCATTGTTGGCAGTTTTGGTCACAGACTTGTTGCTAGGTAGCATCGTTGGTAACATTCCAGATTGAGTAAAAAAAGCTTAATCCTGTATGCCCTGTGGAATATCCCCTGATACAATGATTTTGAGAATAACATTTTGCAAATAAACGCACTTATTTTCATGCGTGACAGTCCTGAAGTGGAAATAATTTATTTCAATCTTAAATGGGTCATTAGCTTTTATTTTCAATTTAGGCTGGTCGCAAAGAAGTCTTAACCAATAGGAAAAACAGCTTGCACAGTGACTGACAGCACAGTGGCACCTGCTGCACTTAAAAACAGAGCAGTGAAATCAAACCAAGTAAAAGCTTCATTGAAAAAGTAGTCTTGCTAGAGAGGCCCAGACATTATGTAAATGACATAGTTTTATTTATTTAGTTGTTTAACCAGGTATAGCACACTAAGCTGGAAGCTTTTTTACAGGAGCAACCTGGGAGCACAAGGAGGTTAAGTGACTTGCTCAGGGTCACACAGTATGCAAGTGGAAACTGTGGGATTCAAACCCATGTCTGGTCTGCTGGATGTCACCAGATTTGCAGCTCAGAGCCTTAGACCATTGCGCTATACTGCCTCCTATATGGCATGGGCTGGCTAAAAATATATTTTTATTTGCTGGGTTTGAGCTCTACAGACCTCACTTGTGACTCTGCTGCTCATGAGGTAATAGAGGTCAAAACCTGCAGATAAAAATAAGTGATGTTTTTAATCCGCACATGGCATATTCCAAATTTCTTTTCTCCAGTTTCATTAGCTATCAGCTCTGGGTTACAAAGACAAACCATCATTTACTCCTGTTTTGTTCTCCCTGCAGATGAGCGAGCTGGAGGAGGCGGGCGGATCAGTCGCGGCCGAGTGGCGGAAGAGCAAAATTAACAAGCAGAGGAAGCTACAAGTGCTGCCGCTAATCTCTAAGGACTAGAAAGCTCCCTCCCGAATAAATGAGGCTCAGCCCAGAGCTGGGGCAGGAGTGCCGCAGCCAGCTGCCCCACCGCAGTTCCCTCCATACCGGGGGATGATGCGGCCTTTTGTAAGTAACTCTTTATACTTGAAGCTTCATTATTCAGGGATGCAGGGTGTGTGTGTGTGTGTGTGTGTGTGTGTGTGTGTGTGTGTGTGTGTATACATGCACACACCATACCAAGGCAAACATCAGTCTGGTGCACTGTTATGTACTGAACTCCCTTCCTTTGCCATTTTTACATATCGTGACATCAGTTTGTAGCCAATCTGGACATTCTAGGTACTCTTATTTTTGTCCGTGTAGATTAGGAGGTGGATTGACACTGTTAGACTAAACAGAATGGTACTATTAACCACATGCTGAAAATAGTTAAAATTGACATTTCGACCTTGGGTCTTCTGAAAAATTAGCTTTTCTCTTTCTATCTCTATAGAAGTCTTTCTCTTTTAGATAATTTCTGAAGAAGATCTAAGTTTGAAATGTTGATTTTAAACGTTTATTTTCTATTTTCAGCGTGCATTTAGTATTAACATTTTGTTTTGTTTTCAGCGCACATGCTGATGCAGCACCTTGTTTTTTTGATTTTACTGTTGGTCTGTCTCATTTGGATGAAAGGATCGCGAAACAAAAGTGAGCATCTCGGCATCGGAATCGGTGAGCAGAATGGGTGTGGGATGGAGTGGGCTAGGACCGTGAAGGAACAGTAGATCATCTTCCGGGGGTATCTCAGTCATTAGGTCATACTGTAGGAACATCACCGTTGGTGAAGCAGGATCCACACGAAAGATTCTCAGCAGTACCACTGGGGCCCCCCCACACCAGCGTCACCTGCTGACATACCAGCCCTATAAAGGTGTGAGGCCCCTCTCCCTCCTCAGTTCTTTCCCGCTGTTGACTGTTCGCATGGCTCTCCACGGAAGCTCGTGATGCAGTTTTGTGCTTTTCTGCCTACAATTTTTCTTTCACTTTAGACTTTTGAATCTCTCCAATTCCTTTACCTTGTTTATGTCAAGAGTTACTCTCTCCACTTCTCTTCCATCGCTGTGGGAAGGAGATTGCCTCCTCAGATGACCATGATGCCTGTGAGCTCTGCCAGAAATTCAAGCAACCCTTAGGAGACGCAGAAGGGCCGTACAGTTGGGGTCCCTTTTTCCCAGTCGCTGGTGGGTTTGTCGAGCTCCCAGGCATCTGTCAGCACTGTTGGTGGAAGACCCGGCTGGAGGCCGACAGACTGACCCTGCATGCCCACTATGGTGAGTACCAGGGGGCAGTGTCCTGTAAGAAGGCAGAATTCCTGTCCGGGGAAATTGCTGCAGGGAAAAACGGACCACCTCAGCTTTTTTGGACTGTGGACAGGCTTCTCCATCCTTCCTGTCTATGGCCGAAAAAAGCTTTTTCATCCACTTTATGTGAAAAATTTGCTCTGTTTTTCTCTGACAGTGTCTGCAGTCCGATTAGGGGATACCGTCAATGAGGCATCTGCCTCACAGTGGTGGAGCTGGGAGGTTGAGGCACTCTGTCTGGGAGGAGTTTAGGCCAATGGTGGTGTCAGAAGTGACTAGGGTGATAGCAGAGCTGAAGCACACTTATTTCGAACTTTACCCCAACGCGTTTCTTAATTCATTCACACCACAAGAGCTCTTTGAGACTTGCACCACTTGTGCCCTGTATCCTCGTAGCACTGCATCCTGGGCCTTTCTAAGCAAAATCAACCATAATCAGCATGCCACAAACAAATGTGAATACCTCTTGAACCGTAAGTGCTACACACAAAGTATCAGTGGCAAAGTTGTTCGGCACGACATTACCTTTCCAGTGGTGCTATGCAATCAACTGTAATCAATTTGGTTTTTATTTTTTACTAGCTGAAATACCAAACTGTTTTTTTTTTTTTTTTCAGATTTTTTTCAATGTGGTTAGTTGAGGCTTGAGGGACAGATGTCAGCCATGCACACCATACCATAAACAAATGCAAATAACTCAAAGTATACACGATAGACACAAAGTATCAGCAGCAAAATTGTTCAGCATAAAATTACCTTTCTAATGGTGCTATGCAATCAATTCTAAGCAATTCCGGTTTGTTTAATATTTAGGTACAAACTGCTGACTTCCTCAGAAGTTTCCTGGCCTGAGTGAAAGTCAGCTGAGTACGTCTACAGTCGTTATTGGCCTGAGTGGTTATGCTTTCAGATGCCACCTACAGGTGTATCTAGGCCTGAATGAATTAATGGGATGCGTTGAGGTTGTTGGCCTGGTGCTTGCCATCATTGCCAGGTGCTCGTTGGTGAAAGGGGTATTCCTAGAGGCTTTGAAAGAAGCGCTGGTGAGACCACTCCTTAAGAAACCTTCTCTCGACCTGGATGTCCTGGCGAATTACTGTCCTATCTCCAACCAGCCTTTTTTGAGCAAAGTTGTCGAGAAATTAGTGGCACTGCAGCTCGAGGATCACCTTGTGTCCTCTGACATCTATGAGCCATTTCATTCGTGTTCTCGGGGCCAGATGCAGCACAGAAACCGCTCTAGTTAGGGTGCATAATGATCTGCTCAGGGCTAGAGATACAGGAGAAGGGTCAGTTCCTGTGCGCCTCTATCTCTTTTCAGCATTTGACACAGTGGACCACATCGTGCTTCTTGATCAGCTCTGTGAGTTTTGTGGACTTACCAGTACTGTCATCAGGTGGTTCGAGTCCTGTCTCTTGAATAGGGTGCCATGGGTTGTGATGGGGAATTTCTCCTCCTCCCTAGTTCCTCTTTCTTGTGGAATACTAAAAGGCTCGATCTTGTTGTTGATGCTGTTCACCATGTACATGCTGCCCTGGGCGAGATCATTCGACAATACAGTGTGGAGTTTCACTGCTACTGTATGAAGATGATGCCCTGTTGTATCTCTCTTTTGCACCCGGTACATCCGGAGCTGTCGGTGCTTAAATGTTTGGCTAAAATCAGTGACTGGATGGCTTCCAGCTGGCTGAGCCTTAACTCTGATAAGACGGAGGTACTAGTGATCGAGCCTGGTCGCGGGCATAATGGAATGCCTCCAGGGGTAGCAGAGGACTTGTCCTGGGGTCTGCTTCACTGGTGGCTTCCCTGAGAGTGTGACATCTGCGCGTGATCCTGGACAGCAGGCTGACTTTTGAAGATCAGGGATTATCTAAAGTCTTTTTTTTTTTAAACCACTTGCGGAACAAGGCCAAGGTCAAGCTCCTCGTTCCGCCAGAGGATCTGCTGACTCTGGTACATGCATTTGTAACCTGTAGGCTTAACTACTGCAACTCTCTATACTTCAGGGTCACGGGAGAGACCCTCCACAGACTGTAGCTAATGCACAGTGCAGCAGCTCGGTTGCTGATGGCTCTTTTGAGGTAGCCATTTAACCCCGGTCCTGCGTGCTCTGCACTGGCTGCCTGTCAGGTGGAGGGTCCTTCTCAGGGTGGGCTTGCTCACCTATAAGGCCCTGTATGGACTGGGTCCTGGCTACCCATCAGAGCTTCTGACACCAGTGACCTCCACTCGCTCACTCCGCTCCTCTTCGAGGGGCCTCCTGGATGTTCCCCGGGTTCAGCTCAGAACATTAGGTGACCACTCATTTAGTGTTGTTGGGCCATCCCTGTTGAACTGTCTTTCATCTACAGTCCGGGAGGCCCCCTCGATCGGTGTGTTTAAGCTGTGGCTGAAGGCCCACCTCTTCAGCCTGGCTTTTGCAGATAGTTGATGCCATCGATGACTTCCAGTTTGTTTCCCCTGCAATCTGAAGCCTTTGTTAGGCACCTCCTTGGCGCGGGACTGCTTGGGATTCAGTCCTAATGGTTATAACCTGCTGCAAGAGCTCCCACTCGAAGTAAGATAGTACGGTTACATAAGAACTTACTGTAACAGTAGATCTTCGAGAGGAGCTCTTGCAGCAGGTGCTGCTTTCCCGCCCTCCATCCCCTGAGTGAGGTGTTCAGCACATCATCTGCAGGCTTCACTTTTTTCTTTTGTTTGGGCCCATTTGCGGGTCTTCGGGCATTCTTAACCCCGTGTCTGGAGGCAGTGAGAGTCTGGTTCTGGGCCATCAAGCACAATCTGAAGCTTTCAGTCGTGCACATTCCAGGCGTCCAAAACATCATGACTGACAGTGTCAGCTGCTCCAGGTTGCAGGCTCACTAGAGGGAACTTCTAACCTCAGTGGTCAGAGATCTCTTCGACAGGTAGGGCAGTCCAGATTTGAACCTCTTTGCATCACCTCTCAACCTGAAACTGCCGCTGTTTTGCTATGCTCGATCCTGGGCCTGCAGTTTTCTGGTGAGTCACATTGTTCATCTCTTGGAAGGCAGGTTTCTGTATGCCTTTCCTCCATTCCTGCTCCTACAGAGGGTTTTACTCCAGCTCTAGCTGGAAAGAGCGGCGATGATTCTCATAGCTCCCTTCTAGCCATGCCAGATTTGGTTTCCTTTGCTACAACCAGCCGGGGAAACTCCGGTGCCCTTGTGCACAGACTTACTCTCCCAGGACCAGGGCACCCTAGTTCTGCATCGCCATGTGTGGCCCCTGTGGACCTAGCTATTGCCCGCTTTGGGGTATCCTCTAGGGTCGCAGATGTCCTGATGGTGGCCAGGAAACCCTCCACCACGGCCACTTATGCTATGAAATGGAAGCACTTCTCCCTTTGGGCTGCTGCTTGCCATTTGGGTCCACTCACTTGCCTGGTGAATCAGGTGTTGGAGTACATCCTTTCCCATTCAGGCCTGTGGTACTCCGTTAAGGTGTGCCTTTCCACCATCTCTACGTACCATGCACCTATTGAGGGCAAAGCTATTGCCCAGCTTGAAATGTCCCGCACATTCCTTCGGGGAATTTTGATCTGAAACCTCCCATTCAGGACCGGGTTCCTCAACTTTATGTTGGAGAAACTTGCTTTTCCTCCCTTTGAACTGGCTGTGAGCTGTGCTTTGTCGTGGAATGCACTCTTTGTAGTTGCTGTTTCTTCTGCTCGAAAGATTTCTGAGCTAGAGGCTCTTATGTGTAAGGAGCCTTATTTGGCTTTTCACAAAGGCAGGATGTCTTTGCTTACTAATCCTAAGTTTTTACCTAAGGTAGCATCAGAGTTTACTTTAAATCAAGCCATCCACTTGCCATTTTATTTTCCTGAGTATTCTAATCAGGGGGAGGCGTTGCTGTATGCTTTGGATGTTCACAGAATGGTATTACATGAACTGCACCAAGTCTTTGAGGAAAACTGATCAGTTGTTGTCCCCCAAAAATGAAGTGGGCGCTCCCATTTCCAAATGGTGTTTGTCTAAGTGGCTAGCGAATTGCATTGTTGCTGCCACAAGTACAACAAACCCCTTTTGGAGTGGTCAAAAGCCATTCCACCAGGGGTGCGGTTGCTTTCACGGCTTGCTTCAGAAATGTCTACTGTGGACATCTGTGCAGTTGCCACCTGGAGTTCTGGCCACACTTTCACCAAGCATTGCAGTTTGGACATCACCTCTAGGCGTAGAGCCAATTTCAGCCTAGCAGTTCTTCATGGTCTTCTGTCATGAGCTCTTGACTGCTGACTTGTCTTCCTCCTGGTGATGTTATCCTGGTGATAACCGGTACTGCTTGGCACTTAGTCCTACTGGTGTGGCCTGCCTCAAGAGACTTCCTTGAAGTAAGATAGTACAGTTTCGCAAGAACTTGCTGTAACAATAGATCTTCAAGAGAAGCTCTTACAGCAGGCCCTGCTTTCCCTCCTTCCTTCCCTCTGTTGACCTTCTGCCTGTCTTTTGGCTCTCGGGGTGTTCCTCTGTTCTCCTTCAGATGCTCTGTATGGGGGTCTCTGGCAAGAGAACTGAAGTGGTGTGGGGGCCGTACTCCTGTATAGGCTATGCTGACATAAGTTGACTGACATTGGCGGGGGGCAGTCCCCCATGGTGGACTGCTAGCTAGAAGTTTTCTGTGTGGTCCTAGTGCCTGGCAGCTTAGTCCTGCTGGTGTGGCCTGCTGTAAGAGCTTTTCTGGAAGATCTGCTGTTAAAGTAAGTTCTTACGTAACTGTACTTTGTTATTTGAAGCTCAGGCTGTCACTGTTTAAACAGTTTGTGATAGACTTGCAAAAAAAAATTGCTTCCCTGTTTTACTTTTAAATTACAACATTGACCAGCAGCGCTGCACAGTTAAATTTCGGCACAATCTTTATCTCTGTGTTTTAGTATGTTTTAAATTTTAATACAGTTTAGCACAAATTTTGATAATTATAAAGAAAAGGCTTTGTTTAGTTCTCTGTTTTCATTCAGTACTCAGACTGTTGCTGTTTGACGGCTCCTACTAACCGTAGATGTCGGAGAAAAAAAAAAATACTTCCATGTTTTACTTTCAGTGCCACGTGACTTCATGAATGAGAAAATTATGATTCTAGGGACATGGATGTGTTGTTCATCCACACTGTCTGGCAGGTTCCTTGCCACTTTAAATCTTGCTGGAAGGTCTTCAAGCTGGCTCCTCCCACCCACCCGGGTGGTAAAACTCACAGCTTCGCCCCATGACGCCAGATCTTCCTTACTGCTTGGAAGCTCAGGTTCCTTCCTTAACGCTCTGTGTGTAGACCGGATCCTAATTCTTCAGTTTGCCCGAACTTATTCTCAAATTTTCAAGACTTAGGTCAAATTACTCTCTCGCAGCTGCGATTGACAAATTGACTCCTGCTTTTCGGCGGTGCCCATGTGGGCAGAAAATGTACAGGACGGATCCGCACTCCACGTGCGTCTACAGCCTCGGCCTAGACCATGACCCGCAGGCCTGCGAGTTATGCCGTTCATTTTCGGCCAACATCCTGGAAGACCTCATTGCCAGGTTACAGCTTGGGTGAAGTCGAAGGAGGCCTGTTGGGCGGTTACCGCGGCGGCTGGCTCGGCTGAGCAACTCGAGCAGATGATCGCCCTCGAGGAGGAGGCGGCACAGGCCGCATCATCCTCTTCCTTGGTCGTGGCATTTATCCCACTCTCTCTGGGTTCCTCCTATTCAGCTTCTTTTAAAGAGCTTTGCCAGTCCCTTGCCACGAAGGGAGAGGAGCCATCGGGACATTATTCTCTGTCCAAAAAGGACTCGAAAGGTAAGTCCCACCGTCGGCGTTCGTGGGAGCGGGAGAGGTCCCCTTCCCTGGACAGTCGACACTCTACTTCGGTCGAGGTTGCGGGTAAGGCCGCTGGCTTCACGGTGTCCCCGTCAGGTCAGCTGGCTGAGACACCCGTCGACGCGGTAGAGATTTTTCTTGACCCGTTGGACGGCCTGTTGACTGGTGAAGCCGACAACCCTTCTTCACCGGTTCCCCTGGTGGAGACCGAGGACCTGCCTGCGTCTCCGATCAAGGCTTCCGAGCCGAGGAAAGAGTGGGTGTCCCCTTCTCCTTCCCAGACCCGTCCTTGGAAACACCGAGGGTCTCGGTCTCGGACATCCTCTCTGTCCAGCCGATCCCGCTGACATGGGCAGTGTCGGTCTCGGCACCGAAGTAAGCGGCACCGCGCGCTTATCTCTTTTCCTCCTCGGAAGAGGAGAGGCTGCGCAAATTGCGCCAGTGCTGCGAGGACCTGATGTGGCAGCAGTTACTGCTGTCCGGAATTTAGCAGATGCTGTCGCCTTCCCCAGCCATCAAGTGGCTGTCACCCGATCGGCCGAAACAACCTCTCGCTGTAGTCGAGGTGCCCAAGCCTGGGCCAGTTGTTTGGCCGAAACCAGATGCCCCATTGATTGTGGTGGAACCTCCGCCTCCACAACTGAAATCGGGGGCGCCGACCAAGGACTCTTGGTCGGGTCAGGGCCTGCCCCACAGGTTGTCGGTCACCCTCACTCCCGACCGTCCTTGGCAGGTGGAGGGTGGCTCTGGCCCCTGGCAGCTCTTTGCAGACTCCTCCCTGTTCTCCAGACCCATCGACCTGGAGTCCTCTGGGGGCCAGTCGATGGACGAAAGCCCATCGTCCTTCATGGGTCTGCTTCGGCTCATCTCAGAGTTTACCAGGATGCAGCTCGAGCCTGTATCCAAGCGGGCCAAGTGTGCCCTAATGGAGATACTGGACCGAGGGGATTCACCCATGGAGGCCTTTCCAGTGGCTGAAGCCATTGTTGGCCCATCTTTGGAGCTCTGGCAGCGGCCTGCTTCCTGTCCTGCGCCTTTGTCCAGGATGGCCAGGAAGTATGCAGTCCCTACCAGCTCTTTGCCCGGTTTTTCGGAACACTCTTCCGTCGAGGGGTTGGTCACCGATAGCATTTTCTGGCGTTCCGGGAACGCTAGGGATGTGGGTAAGCCCCCTCCTGACAAGGAGTCCAAAAAGCTGGACTATGCCGGGGGCAAGGTGTACGCTGTGTCCCCCTTGGCCTCCGCCAGGCCAGTTCGGCCGTGCTGTTGGCACACTTCTCCCACGCCCTCATTGGCTCCCTGGATGAGGTGATTCCTCATCTCCCGGCCGACCTGCAGACCATGGTCAGGCAGGTACGGGACCAGGGAAGGGCGGTGGCAAAGCAGCTGCTCCAAACGGCTGTAGACATTGGAGACTCCTGTGCCAGATCAGTTGCGGCCGCAGTGGCCATGCGCCGCAAAGCATGGCTGAGGATATCCACCTTCACAGCAGATACCCAGCATAAACTGGCGGATGTCCCCTTCCTGGGGACCGACCTCTTCGGCCCCGGAGTGGAAGGTCACCTCCAGCGGATCAAAGTCAGTGCCACACTGGACTCGGGTCCCTCCGCCCAGAAGGACAAGGGCGTCGACAACAGCAACATAAGTCCTTTCGCCCTTCTGCGCCTGTGGCACGTCCGGCCCAACAGCACCAGCATCAGGGCCAGCAGGCTTGCGCTTGGCACCCCAAACCCAAGCCTCCGGCTTCCTCTAATAAGAAGCAGGGAGGAAAAGGCCCAGGAGGTCCCTCAGCTGGTCCCTCCTCTAAGCCTGCCCAGTGACAAGTTGAGGGGTGTCGTCCCCAGCCTCGTCACTCCACCCTGGGTTCCCACCTTGGGGGGGACGGCTCTGCCACTTCCTTTCCACCTGATCCGCTATCACCACGGACCGTTGGGTGTTGAAGGTGGTAGGAAAGGGCCTGCCCCTGGAGTTTGTGCAGGCCCCACCCTTTCGAGCCGTCGCCCCTCGGGGGGGCTACGGGGTCCGCAGCCTCTGTCGGCTCGCTGAGCTATCATCGCCCTGCTCCTCAAAAGAGGTGATCAGGAAGGTGGCGGATCCTCCTCCAGACCCGGGGTTTGTGTCCAGGTACTTCCTGGTCCCAAAATGGATTGGGGGGCTGGCGCCCCATTCTCGACCTGCACGACCTGAACAGGTTCCTAAGGTCTCAGACCTTCCGGATGGTCACTCTGGCTCAGATAATCCCATCCTTGGAACGAGGCATGTGGTTCTGTTCTCTGGACCTCCAGGACGCATTCTTTCACGTCCCTAACCATCCGTCCCACCAGAGATTCCTCCACTTCAGGGCAGAGGGATCCCTCTACGAGTTCCGGGCCATGCCCTTGGCCTTTCCCTAGCTCCCAGGGTCTTCACCAAATGCATGGCAGTGGTGACAACATTCAGCAGCGCCTGAAGTCAGGTGTGCCCCTGCCTGGACGACTGGCTGATTCAGCCCCCTCCAGAACGGAGGGAGAGCGGTCCAGAGATCTGGCCCTCCAGGTTTATTTTCAAGTTGGCTTCCTCATCAACGAGACAGAGTCGGAACTCATGCCAAAGCAGGTGATCCGATTCATCGGGGCAGAGCTAGACACTCTACGAGCCAGAGCACGGCTCCCGGCGGACAGGGCCGAGGTTCTTTCCTCCTTCGCCCAGTCATTTCAGGTTGGGCAGTTGCACCTTGCCCGGGACTTCCTGCGCCTCTTGGGCCTCATGGCGGCCTGCACCAGCGTGGTCTGTTGGGCCCATTGGTACATGTGTCCCCTGTACTGGGGGCTGGCCAACTAATGGTCACAGCACTTCGATCTGCTGGATCAGCTAGTGACAGTGACCCAGGGGATGTGGAACGCTCTCCAGTGGTGGACCATTCCAGCACATCTGCAGGAGGGCATCCCGTTCATCCGCCCCAAGCCGACGGTATCTCTATCGACCGATGCCTCTCTGATGGGTTGGGGTGCCCATCTGGGGGAGCACAGAGTGCACGGCCTCTGGTCCCCTTGGGGTCCGATGCCACATCAACGTGCTGGAGCTTGAGCAGTTCATCTAGCCCTCACCGCCTTCGCTTCCATTTCTACGGGGTCAAGTGGTTTGGGTCCAGGCGGACAATACCACGACCATGTACTACCTAAACCACTAGGGCGGGACGCGCTCCATGCCTCTGTGCAAGGAAGCTCTCCGCATTTGGTCACTTGTGCGCAGCCTGAAGGCGGATCTCCTTGCCATCCATGTGGCAGGAGCCTCCAACACCCTGGCCGATGCCCTAAGCCGGATAGGGGCTGCGTCCCACGAGTGGTCTCTCCTGCCGTAGGTAGTACAAGATCTTCCTGGACATAAGTCTCCACCACTCATTCACACTAGTGGGATTAGCGCCGGAGGCGCTAGGACCTATCGGGAGCAAAGTTTTTGCTGGAGGTTCGGCGCGAGAGATGGCGCCCGCGAGGCCTGGCGCTGGCCAGTAATGACTCTCGGCGGCGACCCTCCAACCGCCTCAGTTCCTTTTTTCCGCCCGTCAAGTGGCTTGCGGTGGCCGGATAGCTCGCCTGTCGGAGTCAAACTCAAACTAGCGCACAGTTTTCAGTTTGTTTTTGTAACATTATCACGATAATAGTATCGCTCAATTTTATCTCTTTCCGTTAAATTTTTCTAATATTTTTAAATTTAACGTGCTTGAAGACGTCTCGGCCTACTGGACGGAGTCGACCATGAGCAGAGTCAGGTGACGGTGGGAGACTTGATGTAAGCTGTTCAGTCAGCGGGCTGGGTCCGGTCAGCCTCCTCCTCCTCAGCGGGTTCCGACAACGGTCAGTCCGATGCCGAGGGGATAGGCGGTCCCCGTCGGCATAAAATAAGCGGTCGCATTCGGCACCGTTCGACCTCGAAGCTCTTCTTCGCCCACAGGTCAAAAGAGAAGGCATCACTCGAGGTCGCCCTCTGTATGTCTGCGCCCGACGGTCGGTTATCGCTAGCTGTTCTGGTCTCCTCCTTGAGTCGCCAACTTCCCGTAATCGGTCGTCCTCGACATCGGAGCCCCTCCCTATAGGTAGGGCTCCAGATGAGCAGTTTCATCAGTGGGCGCTCTTATGGGCGATGGCTCGGAGGTTGGTTCTTCTGCCTGGCTCGGTTGCCTCAGAGCCTCAGGCTCCTCCTGCGATCAGGTAGGGCGGTTGGACCTTCCTAGTCCTGGCGGCCTTCTTCGGTGCCAGCAACTCCGTGCTTAGAGTGTCCCCCTCACATGGCTGCGGCGCGAGGGCCCACACCGATGCCCTTATCCTAGTTTCCTCCTCTAGCTTTCCAGGTTCCTGGGGCTTTTCGGCGCCTTGGCAGGGTCTGTTGACTTGTCAGTGCGTTTTTGGTGCCGTTGGGTCTTGGCGCGCGCCCAGCGGTGCCGTCTGGTCTCGTAGCGCCCGTGTGATCGGCGGAGCCGTTGGGCGGCGCCGCCGGGGTTGCTTGCAGTTCCGCGTGCCTCTTCGGCGCCGTGCGCCTCCTTGGTGCCGTTTTCAGCCCGTTTTGCCGTCTCGGCGCCGGGGGCCCTCGGGGACTCTCCTTGTTTTTCTGCTATTTCCTCTCTCCTAATTTTCCTCCTTTCCTGTCCAAACAGTCCTTCCTGGACCATCAGGAGATGATGTTGAGCCTGGCCCAGACCTTCGGTTGGGTGATGAAGTGGAGAAACAGGATCTTTCTTTGCTACAGAGCCTGTGGTGAGGACCTGTCCTTTAAGTCTCTGTTGAAGAACCTGAGATCCACTCTTTCTCTCCAGACTACAGACTTGATCCTGGGAAGATATTAAGACTCCAGTATCTTCATGCTTGGGATCCCTACGGTTGACTCCTCCGATCCAGCCTTCCTTGAGGCGCTGTCTCAAATGGTATGGAATAATCCTGCTCTTATTCCCTCAGTGGCTAAATCCATTGATAAAGTATTCAGCTCCCAAGGATCGTCCCTTTTTGGCATCCCAGCCTTCTGCGGATCCTATTGTAGTCCTGGCAGAGAATGACAAAGTGAATTCTTCCTCAAACTACTACAGCTCGACCTATTAACAAAGAGTCTAATAAATTGATACATTAGGTAAGAGAGTCTTTGCTGCCTCCACTCTAAGTATGCGTGTTGCCAGTTATCAAGGCTATTTTTTCAGTATGAGTATATCCTGTGGCACTCTAGAAAAAGAATGGTTGAAGCTCTTCAGATTCGGACTCCAAGTCAGAGCTTCTTCTGACCGTTATTAGAGTGTGGGTCAATAACCAACAGGTCAAAACCGCTATGGGCGCTTTTCGACACTGCTTCTCGGCTC
The DNA here is from genome assembly GCA_016271365.2 of Neoceratodus forsteri. Classification (NCBI taxonomy): domain Eukaryota; kingdom Metazoa; phylum Chordata; order Ceratodontiformes; family Ceratodontidae; genus Neoceratodus; species Neoceratodus forsteri. The sequence goes on from JADMNL010000035.1 coordinate 55,888,345, forward strand.
AGCAGCCGCGGAATTTGTGCTCGGCGCCATTCCTGGCTGCGTTCTTCTGGCTTCACGATGATGCTCAGCAGCAGGTAATGGCGCTGCCTTTTGATAGCTCCTATCTTTGGCCCTCAGGTGGAGCAAGCCTTAGAGCCACTCAGAAGACTAGATCGGCCATTAAATTGGCCAGACCTCCATACCCCCTCTCGGGGGCATGTGAACAAACGTCAGTTTCATGAGTGCGTCGTCCTTTCGAGGCAGAGGCAGGAGAAGCTTCCATAAAGTCAACCTGCCCAACCTCAAAGAAGGCGCAGAAAGCGCGGGGGCCTAAAGCCCCAAGCGCCTTATAATTGCTGGCCCAAGTTCCATCCACTCTGCCCGGTGGAACTTTCTCCTCCAGTGGGAGGTCGTCTGATGTACTTCTACAACCAGTGAAGTCCATAACTCGGACAAATGGGTCGCCCTCGGATAATTCGCGAGGTTATTCTCTCAATTTCTTGAAACCCCGAATTGTCCTCCCAGGCAGACAACCAGGTTATCGGCCTCTCAATCAGACCTCCTCACCGCGAGATCAGGGCCTTCTGAACAACAGGGCAATAGAACTGGTGCCCCGCATCTAAAGAAACACAGGGTTCTCCCATTACTTTCTGGTTCAAGAAATCCGGGGGATCGCCCCATTCTGAACCTCAGAAAGTTAAACAAATTTCTCCCCAGGAGAAATTCAAAATAATTCCTAGGTACCCTGTTACCCTTGCTGCATCAACGACTGGCTGGCCTCCTGGATATGCAGGATGCTTACCAGCATATCCCTATCCACCCGACCCACATAAGTTCCTCAGGTTTGTAGCTTTAGGTCAGCATTATCAGTTCAGAGTCCTGCCCTTTGGGCTATCCTTGGCGCTTGTGAGTTTTTACAAAGTGTTGTGCAGTTCTTGCAGCGCATCTCAGGAATCGGACTCCGGTGTTTCCCTACCTGGACGATTGGCTTCTAGCAAGCCCTTCCAGCCAAGGGACTTTGGGCTTAGTGCAAGCGACTTCTCGTCTTCTCTCATGTCCATGGGAGTTCTGCTGAATTTGAAAAATCTCAACTGCAGCCCTCCCAGAGGCTCCTTTTCATGGGGCAGCTTCTAGACACCTCTTCCATGAGGCTTTCCTTCCAGAGGACGAAGACTCGACATCCTTCGGATGGCCCGTTACATCGGGGAGAACCAATCGGTTACAGCTCTCTCGATACAGCGCATGTTGAGGTCTCATGCGTCCTCTGTGTTCACTGTACCCTGGCCGGTTGCACATGAGAACCACCCAATGGATGCTCTCCACTCAGTGGTCTCCGACCTCTCACCCCAGTCTTATCCCATCAAGGTGCGAAGCCCTTGAAGGTCTCTCACCTGGTGGTCTCAAGAGAGCAATCTTCTGGAAGGATTCCCCTTTGCTCCCCCGGATCATCAGATCTCCATCACCACAGACGCATCACTAATGGGATGGGGAGCTCACTGTCACTCCCTCCACACTCAAGGTGTATGGACACAGTTCGAAACTCCTCTCCACATAAATGTCCTGGAGATGAGAGCGGTCCTCTATGCGATCCGAGCTCTGAAGGATGTCCTTTGTCACAACATTCTCCTTCAAACGGACAACAAAGCTGTGATGTATTACATCAACAAGCAAGGCGGTGCTCATTCTTATCCCCTTTGCAGGGAAGCAATGAGGGTGTGGGAGTGGTGCTTGGAGTACAAGTCTCTGATTCAAGCGGTTTATCTGCCAGGTATACAGCGACCTAGCAGATCACCTCAGCAGAACAGAGGCAGACCCTCACAGTGGTCTCGATCCAGCCGTAGCTTCGGTCTCTGTTCAAAGTGGGGGACTCCAGACCTGGACCTTTTGCATCCCCACTCAATGCAAAACTGCCTCTCTTCTGCTCCAGAAATCCAGGGCCTGGCATTTTCTGTCAGGATGCGTTCAGGCTACGGTGGACAAAGCGCTTTCTTCGCCTTTCCACGCTTCCTCTAATCCAGAGTACTCCTCAAGTTCGAGTCTCAGGGGACCAAAATGATTCTCATTGCTCACTCTGGCTCGGCAACTATGGTTTCCTCTACTCAACAGTATGTTGGCAGCCTCTCCGAGACCACTTCCCTTGCAAATCAATCTTTTGACTCCGGGTTCGTTGGTCCATCCCAACCTGAAATCACTTCACCTTCATGCTTGGCTCCTGAAAGGTGGAAGTAGATCGGTTCAACGTCTCCGTAGAGTCTCAGACATCCTTCTGGCTGCTTGCAAACCAGCCACCAACATCACTTCCAAATGGAAACGTTTTTCTCTCTAGTTAATACAAGTCCTCTTGGAATCCCTTTTCCTGTCCTCCTGACAAGGTTCTGGAGTATCTTTTGGACCTATCAAACTCAGGTCTCAGTACTCCACAGTTAAAGTTCACCTTAGTGCCATCTCAGCGTTCCATGAGCGGTTTCTTCCTTGACTCTGGCTCAGTTACCTATAGTGAAAGAGATTTCTTAAGGGATTCTTCATACCAGACCCCTATTAAGCGCCCAGTTGCAGCCTGGGACATTAACCTGGTGCTGGACATGCTCACTCGAAGCTTCTTCAGACCCCTAGCTACCTGTGAGCTAAAATTTCTTACCTGGAAGACTGCCTTCCTGGTGGCCATTACCTCAGCCACTTGGGTCTCTGAGATACATGCCTGGTTACGGACCCTCCATATACTGTATTCCATAAAGACAAGGTAGTTCTCCATTACTCATCTAAATTTCTTCCCAAGGTTGTGTCAAATTCCATCTAAACCAACCTCTGGTACTTCCGCTTACTAGCTAATTTCCAAAATGAAGGGGAGCAGGCTCTTCATTCCTTGGATGTTAAGAGAGCCTTGCGGTTCTATTTAGATAGAACCAAGGATGTTATAGAACTAAGCAGCTGTTTGTTTCTTTCAGCGACACCCGTCTGGGTCAACCTGTCGCTATCAGATTCCATCTCATCATGGTTAGTGGCATGCCTTGGCATTGCTATTCCATAGCTCAAGTTAAATTAGAAGGGTAAATGTATCGCTCACTCTACTAGGGTAGTCATGACATCCCTAGCGAGTCGCAATGTTCAATTGCAGATATCTGCGCTGCCACCTGGAGCTCAGTCACATACCTTAATTAAGCATTATGCACTGGATGTTCATGCTAAGGCGTCATTCCGCATCGGCAGAAATATCCTTAATGGACTTCTGTCTTAGTCGCGTGAGCTCTGGCTCTCCTGCGCCCTTTTGGGGGATTATCAACTTGGTACTCTCACTAGTGTGAATGAGTGGTGGAGACTTATGTCCAGGAAGATATGAAAGTGCACGTACCTACCGTGAATTCTTGATCTTCTTGGGCGAGTCTCACCACTCATCCTACCCCCCTCCATCCCCGAGCTCACCGCTGTGTTGGTCTTCACTCCCTCATATCTTTAGGCCGTGAGGACTTCTTTGCTGACCCTTCTTACACGGGTCGTACGGACTATCTTATGTCCGTTTTTTAAGGTTAGATTTACTCTTTACGTTAGTTACGCTGCACCTCCTTGGTAAAAAAGGTACTGAGGCGGTTGGAGGGTTGTTGCCGAGATGGTCATTACCGCTCGAGCTGCTGCTCGCGGCGCAATCTCTCGCGCCGACCCTCCAGCAAAAGGTTTGCTCCCGATAGGTCCTAGTGCCTCCGGCGCTAATCCCACTAGTGTGAATGAGTGGTGGAGACTCGTCCAAGATGATCAAGAATTACGGTAGGTACGTAATTTTCATATCTGTTCTCCCACTGGGGCACACCTCAGGTGTACCTGTTTGCCTCAAGGGAAAATGTGAAGCTGAGACTGTTTCATGCTCGCCCCCTTTAGCAGGGCTTGCTGCAGGGGGATGCCTTCTCGAGGCAGTGGACCCCAGGCCTTTTCTACGCCTTTCCCCCATTTCCCTTGATCCACAAGGTGCTTCTCAAGGCGAGGAGGGACAAGGCGCAGGTGATTCTGGTAGCCCCAGACTGGCCCCGCCAGTTCTGGTATCCAGATCTCCTCAGTCTCAGCTCCAGGCTCTCGAGGCGGCTTCCAGCCCGCCCGGACCTGATCTCAGTCAATCAGGGGAATGTATTCCATCTGGACCTTCATTCCCAGCACCTGACGGCCTGGTTCCTGAGTGGCTAGAGTTCCAGGCCTTGGGTCTTTATGACGAGGTCCTCAACGTCGTTGAGGCGTCCCGTAAGGAGTCTACCAGAAAATGCTCCGCCTTCAAATGGAAGAGATTCTCCATTTGGTGTCGGGGCAAGAGCCTGGACCCTTCCTCCTGTTCCTTGGCAAGCATTATGGACTATCTGTGGTCCCTTTCTCAGCAAGGGCTTCGGTCGACGACCCTTAAGGTGCACCTGGCAGCCATCTCTGCTTACCGGGCGTGGGCCGGGAAGCAGTCTGTGGTGTAGGAGAAGGTGGTCTGGAGCTTTTTCAAAGGCCTCTATCACATACCCCTCCGGTGCGAGAACCTCCACCTCCGTGGGATCTACTGCTGATATTGGCCAAGCTCATGGGCAAGCCATTTGAGCCGATGCACAGGGGCGATATCTCCCACCTGTTGTGGAAGACGCCTTCTTGGCTATAAAGTCAGCCAGAAGGATAGGAGAGCTCCAGGCACTTTCCATCGAGTCTCCTTATCTGGTCTTCCACAGGGACAAGGTTGTCCTTGGCCCCCACCCGAAATTCCTTCCGAAGGTGGTGTCAGTGTTTCACCTTAACCAGGTGTTGACTCTGCCGGTGTTCCACCCCAGTCACACCTTGGAGGTGGAATATGGGCTCCATACTTTGGACCCTAGAAGAGTGCTCGCTTAATACAAGGAGCGGACGGCTGAAGTTCGGGGAGAGGTTTACCAGCTGTTTGTCACCTATGCTGAAGCCGCACCTGACAGACCTGCAGCCCAGCGGACGATTAGCTGGTGGGTCACCTCCTGCATAGATCTCTGCTGTAGGTTGGCGGGCATGGAGCCACCCAAAGGGATGAGAGCTCATTCTACCCGCCATACCGCTGCTTCTAGGGATGTCCCTATCAAGGAAATCTGCAGGACTGCTACCTGGAAGTCAGCACACACCTTTTTTTCCCATTACCACATTGACCTTGAGTCACGCTGGGATGCTGGTTTTGGGGCTTCAGTTCACCAATCTGTTTCCTAAGTAGGGGGTGTGCACCTTGCCTCCCTCCTCCCGGAGAACTGCTAGGAGTCTGCCAAACAGTGTGGATGAACAACATATCTATGTCCCAAATATGCAGGTTACTCACCTGTAACAGGAGTTCTGGGAGTGGTATATGTTGTTCATCCACACGACCCACCCGACCTCCCCGGCTTCATGCAACCTGGCTTCCAGTGGGCTAGATCTGGCGTCATGAGGCAGAGCCGAGGATTCTACCACCCGGGTAGGTGGGAGGAGCCAGCTTGAAGACTTTCCGGCCCATCTTAAAGCGGCAAGGAACCTGCCAGACAGTGTGGATGAACAACATATACCACTCCTAGAACTTCTGTTACAGGGGAGTAACCTGTATGTTTGGACATTGCCTCTTGCCGTAGAGCAGGCTTCGGGTTGGCTGTTCTGCAGGGTCTCCTTTCATGAGACCTGTCCAGCCTTGAGGTTTATGTTGTGGATGACAGTCCTTCCAAGTTTTTTTCTTTGTTCCAGACTGCTTGGGACTCTGTCCTGTCTGTGAATACCTACTGCAAAAGCCCTCTCGAAGTAAAATTGTACAGTTGCGTGAGAACTTACCTTAACAGTAGAGCTTCTCTTTTTTTCTCTTTTTTAGAGAGAGGCTCTTGCAGTAGTTATTACCTTCCCGCCCACTGTCTGCCTAGGTTTCTTCTTTTTTCTTCCATGGGGGCATATCCTCTTCTCTCTCATCTTGCCTCTTTAGGCCTTTGGCGGGGAAGAACTGGAAGGCTGGCATGGGGGAGCGCCCCTTTATATGGACGTTGCCTGACACCGGTCACCTGACGTGGGGGTGGTCCCCCACCAGACTACTAGCTAGAAGTTTTTCCATGGGGTCCTGACACCTGGCGGCCTAGTCCTGTCTGTGAATACCTACTGCAAGAGCCCCTCTCGAAGATCTACTGTTATGGCAAGTTTTTACGTAACTGTACTTTCCTGGTGGTGGTGTTGGAGGAGCTCAGTCTTTCTCTTACTGCTCAACGCAATCCTGCATGTGTGACGCTGGCATTCGTAGGGGAATACAGCCAAGAATCGGTGGTGTTCCCTCCATGGCTTCATCCTTTCTTGGAGGAGTCGCACAGTGCCTGGCAGCTTCCTGCTTCCTCTTCTTCAGCCCCTTGGGACTGCCAGTGCAGGTATTGCACTCCCGCTAGGTCCCCAGGGTCCATGCCCCACCCCACATCAGGCTTCGAGTGGCTGGATACCCCTTCTGGGTGCCTGTGCCTGTCAAGAGACCGTACTCTGGGCGCAGACTCTGCAGAGTTTGATCGCTGGGGCAGACATGTTTTTGCTTCTGTGTGTCTCTTGCTGTCCACAGCAGCTCATCAGGCACACTTGGCGTATTAAAGGCACCTGTGGGCTTCACTGGGCCAGATCCTGGCAGCTATGCCTGTTAGCAAGGCAACCAGGCATGCCATTTCCACACGCGGCCTAGAGCTAGCAAGACAACAGGCACCGGCATCTTATGACACCAGTGTGGTAGCCTCCTTGATTGTGGGATCAGCAGTCTGCGTTAGGCAGATGGCTTCTCTCCGCCTCTCCCAGTTGTTATCCTTGGCCCGGCGTAGGGTGACTGCCTCGCCATTCTGGTGGGCCTCTTTTTTCTCTTGCAGGGCCAGGCCAGAACCGTCAAGGCCCCCTTCCTCTCCTGCAGGTCAGGAGGCTTGACTTGACCCTGAACCATAGTTGATCTGGCCAGACCCACAGTGGGCCCCCTCCTCTTGTGAGTCTGCCACAATGGGCTAAAGGCTGCACCTGGCCTTCAAACACCATGAAGTCTTGCTATATTATGACAGAAGCAGTCAGCCACAGCACTTGAACTGCCAAGGAGAGGAAACAGTTAACTCCAGGCAGACTGGAGTTCTAAAGCGCGAGCGCTGTACCCAAAGCTCTTATCTGGCTAGTTTCAAACTGAAACTGTCAGATTCTTTACTCCGCTTCACTGAACAGTCGCTCCGGAGATCAGCTCCTTCATCTCGGTTCATTTCTCGGTTAAAGCGAGTATTTTCGGTTCATTTGAACCGACAATAAGTATTTTATTTTACCGCATTTCGGTTCAAAGCTCTATCTGGTAAACCGTAAGTACAGGATTTCAGTCTGTGTGGAAATTAATTATCGGTTCGGTTTTGAACCGATCGGTTTGCTAAAAAAAGTATTTTAAACATTATATTGGGCTTTTAGAGTGCGGTTCCTGGTTCTTATCGGTTCTAAAAACCTGTTTATTTCAGTGGGTTTTTTCAAATACCCGTGACACGGTTAGGAACCGATAAGGCTGTCTTGCTCTGGCACTGCCATAAAAGGCAAGTTTTTGGATAGGCTGGCATTATGTCTGAGAAACCCAAAAGAAAAACCGGGCCCACTGGGTTTCCAACACTGTGATGTCTGTGGGAAGCCTTTGCCAAGGCTGCCACACACCACTGTGTTGTCTGAGGTGACCACCTCCTGTCAGACTGCCAGGTGTGAAAATTTCCTGCAGCCACCCTGGAGAAGAGATTGGGCCGGCTCAGGGACCGAGAGGCCAAAAAGTCCGCTGACCCGGATGGCCAGCCCGGTCCAGCACCCACTAGACCAGAGGGAGTGCCCTCCGACCAGGGCGAGACTTCCTCGGGCAAAAGGAAGGCTGGTTCAGAGGAACCAGTCCCAGTAAAAAAGTCAAAGAAATCAGCAGGTCTGGAGTCCAGAATTGCCTCTCCAACTGCTGCAGAGATAGCTAAAGCCATATAGATTGTCCAGTCACTGTCTCAGGGACCGGTCGAACCACCAACAGTTGGCAAAAGGTTGGTTCGTTCGGTTCCAGTGGTTCAAGAGTATGATGTTGAGGAATTTTATGAACAACAGGAGGGGGAGGAAGATTTTGATCATTATGTATGTGGCTGGGAGGGTCTGGACGTGTCCATTGAACCGGACATTTCTCCAGACAGACCTTTAGAATCTCCCCCTATGCTGTCTGAGTCCCCTTCTCATTTTATGTTTTACAAAAGGTTGCAGAAATCCTCCAACTTCCTTTAGAAGAGGCTGTGGATGAGCAAGAGGAGCCTGATTATGTAGAAATGATGGATATACCAGAGTCTAGGAGGTTGTCTATTCCTTTGCATAAGTCATTTAGGAAGCAAACAACAAAAATTTTAAAAAATCCTCATTCTGTCCCTCCTGTAGATAAAAAAAAAAAAAAAAATGGACAGAAGGTATACTTTATCAGGCCCTGATATAGACTTCCTCACTGAGCAGTGTAGTCATGTAGGTGTGGTACAAGCTACAGCCTGTGACAAGGCTAATATTCCCCTGGCCTCACATCCTCCTGATAAGGATTCCAGGAAGATTGATGCCATGGCGAAAAAAACAATATATGGCAGCTTCTTTGGGACTCGGGCAGGCAAATTATGTGGCTGTGTGGCTAGATATCAGAAATCTAGATGGGACACAGTATTGCAGTTAGCCAAGCAGGCCCACTGGCCAGCTGGCTAGTGAGTTGGAACAGGTGGCTGCTGATGGCATTGAAGCCTCTAAAGTTCAATTTCATACTGCTGTGGATGTTAATGATGTTTCCTCTAGGGTCATGGCCACTTGCTGTAGCTTTCTCGTAGGTTGGCATGGCTCAGGTGCACTAATCTGTCCCAAGATACTCAGTCAAGCTATGGATTTTCCTGTAGTGGGAAATTCTCTGTTTGGAGAGCAAACAGAAAATTATATGAAAAAGATGGATGAGTACAGAACTACCTACAAAAGTGCCCAGGCTAGGGAGAGGCATGCCACTCCACAAGGCACACTCCCAGAGAGTAGGCAGGCCTTTCCTCCGGCCTTTTTATCAATCTCAAGCCTCCTCTGCTTTTGCACAGAGGTTTTCAGAGGCAGAGGTAGGCAGGCGCAGGTAAACCGTCCCCCCCTCAGCCTAAGGCTGCTGCTGCCAAGCAGGCATCCTGATGTGGTGCCCAGGGCCGATTCTCCTGTACCGGTGGGAGGCAAGTTGGCTTATTTCAGCCCAGAACTGGGTGTCCCTAACCTTCGGACAAATGGGTTCTGGAGTAGTAAGCCAGGGTCCGGTTCTCAGCTTCAAACAGTTTCCAAAGATGAGAACCAGACATTTCCCTGCAAATCCTTCAGAAACCCTTGCCTTGGAAGCAGAGGTTTCTTCTCTTCTAGACTGCAAAGCAGTGGAAAGGGTTCCTCCTTGTCACCAGGGCAAGGGGCTGTACTCCAGATACTTTCTTACCCCAAAAAAGACAGGAGAATGGCGGCCCATTCTAGATTTAAGGTACCTGAACAAGCATCTTTTGAAACCAAAGTTCAAAATGTTAACTCTGGCAATGATTTTGCCCTCCCTGAGGCCAGGGGACTGGCTAGCCTCCCTGGACCTCAAGGATGCCTATTTTCATGTCCTGATCAGGCCTTCTCACCGAAAATACCTCGGGTTCGAACTGCCCTCAGGCCACTACCAGTTCAGAGCAATGCCCTTCGGCCTTACCTCTGCTCCAAGGGTATTCACAAAATGTCTAGCTGTGGTAGTGGCTCATTTAAGAAGGCAAGGGATTGCTGTGTTTCCCTACCTGGACGACTGGCTCATTGTGGGTCAGTCTCCAGATCAGGTAAAATCCCACTTGCAAGTCACCCAGCAGCTTCTCACGTCCCTGGGATTCCTGCTGAATTTACCAAAGTCAGTTCTAGAACCAGTTCAGGTACTAACTTTCATAGGTGCGGAATTGAACACAAAGTTGGCCAGGGCATTTCTCCCTCGGAAAGGGTAGAGAGACTCATTGCCCTGGCATCCTCTTTCACCCCAAGTGGTCTCTCGACCAGCAAGGCATTTTCTGCAACTCCTAGGACACATGGCTGCTTCCCACAGCTGTAGTGCAAGGAGCAAGATTCCAGATGAGGGACATTCAGTTCCATTTGAGGGCCTATTGGTCTCAAAGGAGGGACCCTTTGCAAATTGTTCCAGTGACCCAAACTCTAATTCTGGCTCTCCAGTGGTGGCAGGATCAGAGCAACTTAAGACAAGGGTCCCCTTCATTCCTGTTCCCACTCTCTCACCTCACCACGGATGCCTCCTTGCTAGGGTGGGGCTTCATAGGCGAACTTTCCACTCAGGGGTGTGGTCCCTCAGGAATCTCTGCTCCACATCAACCTATTGGAACTCAGAGCTGTCTTTTTAGCTCTTCAGGTTTTCTCAGCATCTGTCCAGAACAAGGTAGTTCAGGTCAGGACAGACAACACCACGACAATGTGGTACATCAACAAGCAGGGGGGCACTCGGTCATCAGCCTTGTGCACCGAAGCAATGAAGTTGTGGTCTCTGGCTTATTCCCTGAACACCTCCCTAATAGCAGTTCACCTTCCAGGGAAAGACAATGTCCTGGCGGATGCCCTCAGCAGATTTCTCAAGGCCATCACGAATGGTCTCTGAATCCTCTGGTGCTGGGGTCAGTCTTTGCCAGATGGGGCACTCCTCAGATAGATCTTTTGCAGCCCCAGACAACCACCAACTTCCTCTATTTTGTTGCAGGCCTCCAGTGCTGGGCTCAGTCCCCCTGGACGCCTTTCTGTTGGATTGGAAGGGGAAGTTCCTATATGCCTTCCCCCCTTCCCCCTTCTCTTCAGGGTATTAGTAAAAATCAGATCCCAGCCCTGCAAAGCGATCCTGATTGCACCAGACTGGGCCAGACAGCCCTGGTACCCACTGCTTCTGTCCCTTTCAGTCCACCCTCCCCTGAGCCTGCCCAGGGTCCACAACTTGCTGGCCTGTGCCCAGGGGAGAGTGTGGTATCCAGACCTCAAATCCCTCCACCTCAAGGCTTGGCTCTTGAGGAGTTAGAATTTGCTGATTTACACCTTTCTCAAGGTGTCCTTGATATTTTAAAGGCTTCAAGGAAGCCTTCCACTAGAAGCCACTTATAATTCCAAATGGAAGAGGTTTTCCATCTGGTGTTCTGGGAAGCAAATTGTCCCAGAATCTGCTGATTTGCCCATTTTACTGGACTATTTGGTCCATCTAAATTCCTTAGGCCTTAGGCCAGCTACCTTAAAGGTTCATCTGGCAGCTGTCTCTGCTTTTGTATCAGCAGGGAAGCCTGCTTCCCTTTCTTCTCACCCTGTGTTTTCCGAGTTTTTTAAGGGGTTACTTCACACTAACCCTCCTTTTCGGGACCCAGCTCCTGCCTGGGACCTGAATGTTTGCATTGCTCAGTTAATGCAACCCCTTTGAACCTCTGTCTTCAGCAGATCTCAAGTTTCTAACTTGGAAAACTGTTTTCCTAGTGGCCATCACTTCTGCCAGACGCATAAGTGAATTACAAGCCCTGTCAGTGGAAAAGGATTTTATTTCTTTTCACAGAGATAAGGTAGTCCTCAGGACTAACAGAAAGTTTTTACCTAAAGTGGTTTCAGATTTCCATCTGAACCAATCCATCTCCCTTCCAGTATTTTTTACTGAGCACTCTTCCTCGGGTGAGAGGAGATTGCACAGTTTGGACGTCAAAAGAGCCTTAAGCTACTATTTGGAACGCACCGAGGGTCACAGGTTCGAATCCCTCCAACTCTTCCTTACCTATGGCGAGGTTGGCAAAGGGAAACCTGCCACTAAGAGGACAATTGCAAGGTGGATTGTCTCTTGTATCCAGTTCTGTTACCAAAACTAGGTGAGAACCCCCTCAGGACTGAGGCCCACTCCACCAGGGGTACAGCTGCATCTCTAGCGGCTGCTAGGGATATTCCCATTCTGGAAATTTGTCAAGCTGCTACCTGGAAGACAGTTCACACTTTTACCAAGCATTATTCCCTGGATGTCCAGTCCAGGAGAGATGCTCGTTTTGGCACAGCTGTGCTTCAGAGCCTATTTCCTAAGTAGGTTCTGACCCTCCTCCATGGAGGTACTGCTGTGTAATCTGCTTCTGTCATAATATAGCAAGACTTCATGGTGTTTGAAGAAAAAATTACTCACCTTAGTAATTGCTTTTCTTCTCATGGAGTCTTGCTATATTATGACCCCCATCCTGCCCCTCTCAGAACTTCTACTTGGGTAAGGGGTTGGCAAATTAGTGCAAGCACTGTCATGCCATTTTAGTTCTTTTCCCTTTCCCCCCTTTCTTTAGGGTTAGGGAACTAGGTATTTCTGTTTTTGGGTAATATGTTGGCCCTCCTCCTGGACTTGAGTCTTTTGGGGAAGGGGGGCCTAATAGTGCTTGTTGGGGGTGATATTATTAGTATTATTATTATTATTATTATTATTATTATTATTGTTGTTTCTGTTATTGTTTTTTCCTACTAGTAGGTAGCCACTTGGCTAGTGTAGGGGTTTTCCACACAGACTTGTTGCTTAGTGTTAGCTACGTAAAGATCTGACAGTTTCAGTTTGAAACTAGCCAGATAGAGCTTTGGGTACAGCGCTCGCGCTTTAGAACTCCAGTCTGCCTGGAGTGAACTGTTTCCTCTCCAGGGCAGTTCAAGTGCTGTGGCTGACTGCTTCTGTCATAATATAGCAAGACTCCATGAGAAGAAAAGCAATTACTAAGGTGAGTAATTTTTTCTTCAGGGAGGTGCCAGTACCACTCTGTGGTACCTGGTACTCACCCATCAGTGATAAATGGTGAAGATTAAGAAATGAAAATTACGTACTTACTGTAATTCTTTATCTTCTTGTGTATCTTCAACCTCCGCCCCCTCTTGGACCTCAGCCTCTGGGCAAAGCCACCTCCCTGTTTGCCTTACCCCGATTGAGGCCAATTTTGTGCAAAGTCCTGCTGGTACCGCCAGGCTTCCTGCCACTTTGCTGACGCACCAGGGACCCACCTCTTGGTGGAGGGCATGCAGAAGCTCTTGCTATTCTTTCCTAGGAGCTTCTGGGGGCCCTGTTTGGCAGTTGGGGAGACACTTTTGACCCCCTGCTCCTGGAGTTCCCTGCGTCTAGGTTCTTCTCTTAGTTCTCCAAGTTCTGGCATGATCCCTTTGCCACCCAGGGGGCTTCAGGGACCTCCTCTTCCTTGCAGAAGCCTATCCGGCTGAACTTTAGAACACAAGGGAACCCTCCCCGGGGTTGTTCTGTAGGGCAAAGTCTCCTCTGGCTCTCTGAAAGTCTTATCCCTTTTCGGGTTCTTCTTTTTACCTCCTGTGGTGGTGCTGGGCATAGGAGTTTTAAGTTTATCCTTAAATCTAAATCCTGAGGTGAATTTTTTTTTTTTTTCCCCCCCAGGTGGGTCCTGTTCCCACCTTTTTCAGTTCGAGGGGGGGAGAGCGGACTGAGACATGGTAGCCCTTCTGCCAGGCGGACTTTGGGGTTGACATGTGGTGTGTCAGGTCTTGGTGCATTCAAAAGCTCATGCCTCTGAGACTATCTCCTTATCTAAATGAGATCTGGTTCTCTGAAAGGGAACCACGTCGACGTAACTTGTTTGGTTCCAGACCTCTTAAGAGGCGGGGATGTCTGCAGAGTTTATGGATACCATTCTAGTCCTCCTTGGGTATTAGGCATTCCTCCTTTCCTTTTTCTCTCTCTCTCTCAGGCTCTCACCCTCCACCCCTGTTCCTTTGTTATTCATCTTTTCTTTCTTTTCTCCTCCACCTTCTCCTGTCCCCACCCTTGGCCTGCTCAGTGGTTGGGGTCTGTCTTCCAGACCCAATTAGACTCGACCCTTCCTCTTGGTTGGCTTATTCCTTTTTCAGTTCACATTTTCCTTATTCTGTCCCTTGGGCTCCCTTGCCCTCCCTCCCCTTATTTTTCTGCTATCTCTGATTTCCCTCTCCGGTGAGCAGAACTGAGGGGATGGAAGGGTTGGCGTCCATTACGGACCAACCCACATGCACCACATAGCAAGTCTGCCTCGAGGGCGGCGCTTTCATCATCTGCCCCTCCTTCTAATAGAGAGAGAACTTTTTAAAACTAAGAAGCTTCCCGTGGGGCCCTGGCGCCTCTGCTTGAAGCCACCAGTGATGAATGGTGAAGATGCACAGGAAGATCAAGAATTACGGTAGGTACATAATTTTCATTTTCCATGTGGGCCTGACTGACAGCTTGCTATTCCAAAGGTGTGGCCTAATGGTGGAGATTCTCTTGGTCTACTTCTATGGAAATTCTTGCTTAAATTTTCTTCCTCTGAATATTTCTCATGACATATCGAGATGGTCAAAGCAGGAAATCTAATTTTAACTACATGTGACATCTCTGTCCACTTCTGCACTTGTGTTGGAACTGCTTCTACAAGCTCGTAATCTGCCCTTCCTCTGTTTCAGATGTATCCCCCATACATGCCATTTCCATTCCCACAACAGGGACCCTTCAGATTCCCAGCTCCTGATGCACAAAAGTAAGTACATTCTAATGTTCAGGTTCTGTGCATGTCTGTTTAAAAGCATTCTGATTTTACGGTATGTCATCTAAATGTATGGAACCATGTTGGGGGAGGGGCCTATGGAACTTTACTGACAGTTGTACTTCAGAAGAAACTAATATTGTTCTTTTTTTAAAGATCTGGTACTGCTTCATTTTTCTTGCGTGTATAACAAAGGCAGTGTGGTCTAGTGGTTTGAACACTGACTTTGGAACTGGGAGATCGCTACTTAAAAGCCTGTTGAAGCCAGATACTCACTGTATGACCTTGGGCAAGTCACTTAACCTCTGAATGCTGCAGGCCACCCGGCTGTAGAAATGAGTTGAAGCTGGACCATACTGAGAAGATGATGTTGTATTTCCATTGGGCTATCCTGGGCACACAAATTGTTAGAAAAGTGATGTTGACATGTTTCGATGTTTGTATCTCTGATGTCTGCCTCGAGCTCTCAGTATTGCAGCTTGCAACATTCTGGGGGAAATGGCCTAATTGCATAATTCCCAGAGTAAGAAAGGGGAGAGCAGTTGCAGAACAGATAAGGATAGTGTCTCTCTTGTGTCTTTATTGCCTTGTTTACCATCCTGTTGCTTCACATTTATCTGAGGGTAATGCTGAATACGAGGAAAGAGTAAATCTTCGAGGATCTCATCAGGCTACAACTACCAGATGCTAGACGCACACGGAAACTTTTGTGAGCAGTCCACTAGGGGCCGCCCATGATGTCAGACGTCTGCTCTCCCATATAAACGTGGATGGCCCCTTCCCTCCTCAGTTTTTTTTCCTGCCATCAACCATATTTGTCAGACCGTACATGAAAATGATGTTAGTCGCCAATTTTCTTGATCTTCGTGGACATAGTCTCCACCACTCATTCACACTGATGGGAACTATGCCGGAGGCGCTAGGACCCAGCGGGAGCCAAAAATCTTCAGAAGGGCTGGCGCCTAGGTAGGGCTGTAGGTGGCACCACGAGCTCGGCTGATGCCATATAGGCTACCTGGCGTCGACCCTCCAGTTGCCTCTGCCCCCCTCGCAGAGTGCACTTCAGTGACTACGTCACTCGCTCGCCGGGAGTCAAAACTTCACATCTAAACAACAGCAGCTGTAGTCTTCAGTTTTCGATTAGTTTTATTATATATTTGTTAGTTCAAGTAAAATAAATAAGTACATTTTTCATCAGAAGAAGTCTTCAGCCCTCTTTCGACAGAGTCGACCATGAATGGGGCAGGTGATGGCAGGGAGACGTCGCATGAAAACTGTTCCTTCATCAGGGCTGGGTCTGGTCTGCCGCCCTGTGTGTGTGTGTGTGTGTGTGTGTGTGTGTGTGTGTGTGTGTGTGTGATCTGACTACAAGCAGTCTGGTACTCGGGAGAATGGGCTGTATTTCCAAAAACACAAAAAGAGGCAGTCCCATTCTCGATCCACCGCTCGGCCTCAAGTTCTTTGACCTCCTGGTCGAAAAAGAAACTGCGCCGCTCGAGGTTGCCTTCTGATACATCTGCGCATCGATCGTCGATTACCAGCGGCAGGGGCCAGACTCCATCCCTTCCGGCTCCTGTTTCTGGTGGCAGACATCTTCGATTCCAGAGTCCCTCCACGCCCACGGGGGGAGCCAGTGAGTCCGTCACCATGGCCTTCGGTCTTGTTGGATTTGGACCTGCGGGGCGGTTGGGGCTTCCTAGGCGCGTGGTGCCTTCTTTGGTGCCGTAGACGCTGCACTCTGGTGTTTATCCCCCTCATATGGGTGTGGCGCCGGGATCCACACCGGTGTCTTTATCCCCTGTTGAATTGCTTCACTTTTCCTCAGCAAGTCGAGAGTTGGGAACCTCTGGCTCTGTGGCACCGCATCCTGTGCCAACGCTGCCTGTGTTTTGAGTGCCAACTCCTGTTGCGGCGCTGAGAGCACCTGTGGTACCGCATGCGATGCTGGGGATTTTGACTCCAATTCGCAGTGCTCCTCCCTTCTTTTCCTCCTCTTCTCATCTATACAGTCCCTTCAGGACTAGTAGGAGATGCTGTTGAGCCTGATCTTAGATTGGAGAATGACTTTGACGATGATCTCACCCTAGGGGTAGTGAATAAACCTACTCTTACAGCAGAGCCTCTGGTCGAGTACCTTTCTTTTAAGTCTTTGCTTAGAAACGTGTATACCACTCTCTCCAGACTGTGGAAATTGATCCTGGGAAGTTGCTGTGTCTGCACATTCTGGACGCTTCTGTGGAATTGACTCCTCCCGTGCAACCCTCTTTTGAGAGACACTTGCAAATGGTGTGGGATAATCTGGCACTTATTCTCTCTGTGGCTAAGTCCATAGGCAGGAAGTATGCCCCTCCCAAAGATTGACCCATTCTGGCCTCGCAAGCCTTTGCTGATGCCATACTTGTCCTGGCAAAGAATGTCAAAGCTGCTGTTCTGCAAGAATCTACGGCACGTCCAGTAAACAAAGAGTCTCGCAAAATCGACACTTTGGGAATGTGAGTCTTTGCTGCTTTCACCCTGGGCATGCACATTAATAGCTACCAGGGCTATTTCTCTCAATATGAATATATACTTTGGCATTCACTTAAGGCTATGGTATAAGCTCTCCCAGATTCGGAAGTTAACACAGAGCTTATTCAAACCATCATTAGAGGTATTGAATCCAATAATAAACAGCTCAAAGCTGCCGTGGATGCCTTTGACACTGCCTCCAGAGCAGCAGCAGCCGGTATTTGGACCCGTCGTCACTCTTGGTTACGCACCTTGGGCTTCACAAATGATGCCCAAAAGAGGGTTACGGCCTTGCCTTTCGATGGTATGTACCTGTTTAGTCCTCAGGTCAAGCAGTTACTAGAGGCCACACAGAAGACTAGAACGGCCATCAAAACGGCCAGACCACCATCCGTAGCTCCTCAAAAGGGCGGGAACAGGCGTCCATTTCATAACTGTCAGTCCTTTCATGGTAAAGGCAGAGGGGGCTTTAACAGAAACCAAACCCATTGGCTGCAAAAGAAAATACAGCAGAAGGCACAGGGCCCCAAAGCGCCTATTGCCACCCTCTGAGATTCTGGCCCAAGTTCCACCTCAGCTGTCCGAGGGGGACTCTTCCTTGGCAGTAGGAGGGTGTCTGACTCAGTTTTACGACCTATGGAAGTCAGTTACATCGGACAAATGGGTGCTCAGAATAATCCGCAAATGGTACTCTTATTCTTTCAGAAACCCCTCCGGATCAGCCACCCAAACGACAGCCCAGGCTGTCTTGTCTCTCAGTCAGACCTTCTTGCTTCCGAGATTCAAAGCCTTCTAAACAGGGCAGTAGAGGTAGTCCTGCTGGATTGGTGGAACACAAGTTTCTACTCCCATTACTTCCTAGTTCCAAAGAAAACTGTTGTCATGCACCCTATTCTCGATCTCGGGAACTTAAGTTGCTTTACAAGGAAAAGTTCAAGATGGTATCACTCTGTACACTTTTACCTCTGATTCATCAACACGATTGGCTAGCCTCCTTGGACATGCAGGACGCCTACCAACACGTTCTCATTCACCCAAACCACCACAGATACCTCAGATTCATGACGTTGGGTCAGTACTACTAATTCGGAGTCCTTCCCTTTGGGCTGTCCTCGGCGCCTTAAGTTTTTACAAAGTGCTTTGCAGTTCTCACAGCGCATCTGAGGAATCTCGGATTTCAAGTGTTCCCATATCAGGACAATTGGCTTCTCACAGGCCCCTCCAGACAAGAGACTCAGGAAGCCGTAGCTACGGCTTCAAAATTCCTCACGTCCATGGGAGTCCTGCTAAATTTGGGAAAGTCACAGATCTTACTTCGAGATACAGCTCTTGCAGCAGGTTACACCATTTGGACTGAAGGCGTCAGGCGCCAGGACCCCTCGGAAATCTTTCTAGCTAGCCATCTTCAGCGGGGACCGCCCCCGATGTCGGTCCCGCCTCCGACGTCGGGCGTGGTACAAAAGGGGGCGGTCCCGCCAGAATCCCCAGTTCTTCCTTCTTCGCCGAACTGCATGCCTCGACCCTACGGTTCTAGTCTAGCACGTGACGCGTGGTACAGAATTTCCTTCGAAGAATTTTCTGCTGCTGAGGAAGCCGGTGGATCCGGCGCCGGCTAGACCGTCGTCGGCCGTATGCCACCGTTCCTCTGAGCCGTCATCGGCCTCGTCAGCGCATCGGACGTCGGTGGGGGTTCCGGCGTCTGCGCCGCCTGAGCCGAGGGTTCCTGAGACTCCGACGCCGGTCGGACAGGAGTCCCTCACAGAGGAGGATTCGGCCCAGTCCGAAGACCAGGCGGGCGTCTCGCCGCGAACAGTCTCCCCAGGGGTCCCTCGCCACCGCAAGGCCTCTTGTGGAGCCGCCGCTGACCGACGACTGCCTCGCCGAGCCGACGCTGGACTGTCTTTGGCCGAGGTGAAGGACCTATTTACTTACTGGTGGGACACCATTAGGAAGGATGTGGTACCCCCAGTCCCTCCTCCTCCTCCTCTTCCTCCTACTTGCCCCCAGCCCGGCCCCACCTTCACCTGTGGGGTCAGCTGGCCGTTCTGTCCCCAGGGAGCCTGAAACTCCTCCCAGGGGCCGGCATTCCAAGCGGAGACCTCCGTCCAGATCTTCGTCTTCTGGATCACCCAGCCCTAAGAAGTCCAGAAGGCGACGTCGGTCACCGTCGACGGAGGAAACGGGATCATCCTGTTCTTCCTGCGCTTAGAGTTCTTAGGCCACCATTTTCAATTCCGAGCTCTTCCCTTCGGACTGTCATCCGCTCCAAGGGTTTTCACCAAATGCATGGCAGTCGTGGCAGCTGCTCTAAGGAGGCAGGGCCACTACGTGTTCCCGTACCTCGACGATTGGCTTCTCATGGCCGTCTCCAGAGAGGCGCTCCTACAAGCGATCCAGGACACTCCGGTCCTGTTCGGATCGCTTGGGATTCTAATAAACCACGAGAAGTCCGTCTTGGTACCGTCGCAGAACCTGCAGTTCATAGGTGCAGTGCTGGACACGGTCCAGGGGAGGGCTTTCCTCCCAGTCGACAGGGCGGAACGCATCAGGTCCCTCATAGAGGACCTATCAGTGAACCAGACCGCTCCGGCCAGGTTGGTCCTTTGCCTGCTCCGTCACATGGCTGCGGCCATTCCTACGGTACCCCTCGCGCGGCTCCACATGCGGATAACGCAGTGGATGCTCAAGGCGCAGTGGGATCAGAGGCAAGACCATTTGCAGCACCCAGTCAGAATCACGAGACGTGTGGTTCAGGACTGGCAATGGTGGTTAGCCCCCGGGTCGCTCTCCAAGGGCGTCCCTTTTGCAGCGCCGTCCCCGGAGATAACCCTCACCGCAGATGCTTCAGGTCTCGGGTGGGGAGCTCACCTGGATGGGGTGAAGTCTCAGGGTGTACGGAGCCCACTGGAAGCTCATCTTCACATCAATGTTCTGGAGATGAGAGCGGTCCTCTATGCACTCCAGGCTTTCCAGTCCATGATCCCACCGTGTACCATCCTGCTCCAGGCGGACAACACAGCGGTGATGTATTACCTCAACAAACAGGGCGCACCTCTACCCCTTTGCAGGAGGCCATGAGAGTGTGGGATTGGAGTGTCGGACACGGCACAAGCCTAATCGCGGTTCATGTTCCCGGAGTGGACAACACGATCGCGGATGGTCTGAGTCGCACTCAGGCCAGAGTCCACGAGTGGGAACTTCTTCAGGAGGTAGCAGAGGATCTGTTCCTTCGATGGGGAACTCCAGAGCTAGATTTATTCGCATCTCCATCAACAGCAAAACTGCCCAATTTTTGCTCGCTAGATCCAGGGCCTGGAGTTTTCTGGCGAGACGCGTTGTCCCTCTCCTGGGAGAACAGATTCCTCGCTTTCCCTCCTTTCCCGTTGATCCAGGAGTTCTCAAACTGCGCAGGGGAGCATGAGTTGATTCTGGTGGCCCCATTCTGGCCCAGACAGATCTGGTTCCCATTGCTGGCTCAACTATCCTGGAACCTCGCTCCGCTGCAGCGCAGTTCTCACCTTCTGTCTCAGGAGCAAGGTTCGTTGTTGCACCGGATCTGCGTTCTTTGAACCTGCACTCGGCTCCTAGAGGCGGAGCCATCATGCGACATGGGGTCTCGCAAGAGGTTGCGGAAGTTCTCTCTGCAGCCAAAGCCGGCTACACCGCTACTTACGCCATGAAATGGCCGGTTTTAATCTGTGGTCACGAACCCGTGACCTCTCCCCTTAGGTTGCCCTGTGGGGCGGTCTTGGACTACCTCCTTTCCCTTTTTTCACTCGGGGTTAGCCTACTCCTCTATTAAAGTACATCTTTGCGCTATTTCGGCCTATCACCTGCCGGTGGGTCAGCGCACTGTTGCTCAGCTTGACGCTTCTCGGGAGTTCCTGAGAGGGGTGTTACACCTTAGGCCTCCTATCAAGGATCCGGTCCCTCCTTGGGATCTCCTTTTTGTTCTGGAGCAGCTCACGCTTCCTCCCTTTGAACCAGCCGCGGATTGAGAGCTACGTTTTCTGTCGTGGAAGACGTTGTTTTTAGTTGCAGTTACTTCAGCCAGAAGGATTTCTGAGCTTTATGTCCTCATGTGTAAAGAGTCTTATTTGGTTTTTCACCGAGACAGAGTGTCTCTGAGAACAAATCCTAAGTTTTTGCCTAAGGTGGTCTCAGCTCTCACCTTGAATCAGGATATCGACCTTCCGGTCTACTTCCGAACTATTCAAATAGGGGAGGCTTTGCTCCACACTCTGGATGTTCACCAGCCTGAGTATTACCTCCATAGGACTAAGCCCTTCGGGCTTCTGATCAACTCTTTGTTTCTTTCGCACAGAGAATGAGAGGACGGCCAGTGTCTAAGCAATCCTTATCCGCTGGCTCGTGCAGTGTATCTCTCATTGCTATCAATCCAAGCAAAGCCCCTCCGGTTCCATCCGGGCCATTCCACTAGGGCGTGGCCACTTCGCTTGCAGCCCTCAGGAATGTCTCAACCTCAGCTCTATGCTGCTGCTACTTGGAGCTCTGTGCATACCTTTATCAGGCACTACAGTCTGGATATAGCCTCTAGAGAAGGGCTGGTTCGACCAGGCCGTGTTGCAGAAGCCTCTTATCCTGAATCGGGAACAGGTTGGTCCTTCTCCGTTTCTTCCTCTTCCTCCTCCCGATATTTGTGGGACAAAGCATTGTGCTTGGGAATCCAGTCTAATGGTGTAACCTGCTGCAAGAGCTGTATCTCGAGTAAGATAGTACAGTTTGTAGAACTTACCGTAACAGTAGATCTTCGAGAACAGCTCTTGCAGCAGGTACCTTCCCGCCCTCCGTGTCCCCCTTGGAGGAAGGATGGCTTGTGACTGTTTTTAAAAAAAAAAAAAAAAAGAACAAACATATCAGGGAGCAAGTGGAAAAAAAAAAAAGGGGGGGAGGGAACCCTTTTTCCTCCCAAACGGCTGAACGAGCGTAGAAGTCGGATATTCACTTGGGAAGAGTGAATTGAGTTTGGCTGCCTTCTGACGGTGGATCCTCGGTCTCCCTTTCTAATGTCATCCTGCGGCCGGGAGTCTCCGGCGGGAGAACTGGGGATTCTGGCGGGACCGCCCCCTTTTGTACCACGCCTGACGTCGGAGGCGGGACCGATGTCGGGGGCGGTCCCCGCTGAAGATAGCTAGCTAGAAAGATTTCCAAGGGGTCCTGGCGCCTGACTGCTTCAGTCCTAATGGTGTAACCTGCTGCAAGAGCTGTTCTCGAAGATCTACTGTTACGGTAAGTTCTTACGTAACTGTACTTTACAGCCCTTCCAGCGGCTCCTCTTCATAGTAGCCCTTCTGGATACCTCCAACGTGAAGGCCTTTTTTCTTCCGGAGGACAGGAGCGACATCCTCCTGATGGTCCGCTTCATCAGAGAAAATAGCTTGTTCCGAGCTCTCTCAATGCAGCGAATACTGGGTCTCATGGCATCCTCAGTGTTCATTGTACCTCTGGCTCACTTTCACATGAGAACTACTCATTGGATGCTCAGTACTTGGTGGTCACTGACCACGCACCCACAGTCCTTTCACGTCAAGGTGATGGAACTGCTGAAACGGATGCTCACCTGGTGGACTAGGACAACCTTCGGGAAGATTATCCCTTAGTCTCCCTAGATCCCAGGATCTCCACACCCAGGGCCATTGGCGTCAGGACGAATCTCAGCTTCACATAAATGTTCTAAGAATGAGAGCCGTCCTCAAGGTGCGGACTGCATAGAAGGGCATACTCTGTCACAAGACCATTTTCCTTCAAACGGACAAGAAGGCAGTGATGTACTATATCAACAAACAGGGCGGAGCACACTCTTACCCCTTATGTAGGGAAGCGATGAGAGTGTGGGAGTGGTGCCTTGAGCACAAAGCTTTGATCCAGGTGGTCTACCTGCCAGGAGTACAGAACAGTTTGACGGATCATCTCAGCAGAACGGAGACAGACCCTCACGAGTGGTCTCTTGACACAAACGTCATGCAGTCACTCTTCGAAGAGTGGGTAACTCAAGACCTGGACCTTTTGCATCCCCACTCAATGCAAAACTGTCTCTCTTCTGCTCCAGAAGTCCAGGACCTGCCATTTTTTGTCAGGATGCATTCGGACTGTGGTGGACAAGATGCTTCTAGGAGCGTGGCTATGTTGTTCATCCACACTCTTTGGCATGTCCCTTTCCCCTTTAAGGATCACCGGAAGTCTTAAAGCTGGCTCCTCTCACCCACCTGGGTGGTATATGCCTCGGCTCCACCCCATGATACCAGATCTTCCTTTCCGCAGGAAGATTCAGTGCCTTTCTCGTGCTCACTCATTCGTAGGTCCTGGCTTTCAGATCGGTTCTACTGAAACTTCGAATTTCTCGAATTAGCGGTCGCGAATTCATCGCTTCTGCTATGGAAGAAAAATCTTCCCCCGGATTTCACCGGTGCTCCTGCCGCCAGAAGATGTTGCTTACCGATCCCCACTCTGCGTGCGTCTACTTCCTTGGTGTCGGCCATGACACCTTGTTCTGCAGTTTCTGCTTGGCCTTCCATCCCAAAGCCCTAGACGACCATCTGTTGGATCGTTCAAATGCCGACTCCGGCAGAATCTAGTAAATGTGACTGCTACCATTAGCACCCTCATGGAAAATCAACCAACTGCCTGCACTTACCTGAGACCTGACAACTCATTGGGTTGAGGGACCCCAGTCCTAGCACTTTAGGTTACACCTACCCCTCCTAATCATGACATCGCTCCCACTTCACCACCCCCTCAGATGCTCCCAACTACCTTACTCCTTCCACCCATGTTTGCAACCCCTCCTTCTCACCTCAGAGAGCTTAGAAATAGAGTGTTAACCTCTGATGCCGGCTAGCTGCTATACTGCCTAGCTGTTTAATGCTGTTGTACCCCGTAACTTACCTGTACCATATGTAATTGTCATCTGTATAGTATTGTTTACGTAATTGATGTATAAATGAGCATCTGCTCACTGGTGTAATACAAGACCTCAATTTAAAAAAAAAAAAAATAATTTTTCAGACAGACAATGAGGCTGTGATGTACTAAGTCAACAAATGAGGTGGAGCACTCTCCTACCCCATGTGCAGGGAAGCTATGAGGGTATAGGAGTGGTGCCTCGAACACAACGCTCTGGTTCAGGCAGTCTATTTGCCAGAAACTCAGAACAGTCTGGCGGATCACCTCAGCATGACAGAGGGGGACCCTCATGAATGGCCTCTTGTACCAGATGTGTAATCACTCTTCGAGACGGTGATCTTTGTGCATCCTCACTCAATGCAAAACTGCCTCCATTCTGCTCCAGAAATCCAGAACCTGGCATTTTCTTTCAGGATGCATTCAGACTGTGGTGGACAAGATGTTTTTTGTACACATTTCCTCCTCTTTCCCTAATTCAGAGGGTGCTGCTCAGAT
Source organism: Neoceratodus forsteri (assembly GCA_016271365.2). NCBI lineage: Eukaryota > Metazoa > Chordata > Ceratodontiformes > Ceratodontidae > Neoceratodus > Neoceratodus forsteri. The sequence continues at coordinate 55,912,758 of JADMNL010000035.1, forward strand.
TAGAAGCATTGGGGCGGGGGCAAGATGATACTAATTGCACCATACTGGCCTTGACAGATCTGGATTCCATTGCTCAGCAAGTTGTCGGACAGTCCTCAGAGACAGCTGCCTCTGCAAATGGACCTCCTGCTACAGGCACCATTGGTCCATCCCTACCTGCACGCCCTTCATCTCCATGCCTGGCTGCTAAGGAGATGGAAGTGGGCAGGTTCAAAGCTTTGCAAAGAATCCCTCAGGTTCTCTTGGCGACATGTAAGCCCTCTGCCAGGAAGACTCGCACCACTATGTGGAAGTGTTCTAGGAGCATGGATATGTTGTTCATCCGCACTCTTCGGCATGTCCCCTTCTGCTTTAAATCTCACTGAGGGTCTTCAAGCTGGCACATCCCACCCACCTGGGTGGTATATACCTCGGCTTCGCCCCGTGATGCCTGATCTTCCTTTCTGCTGGAAGATATAGGTTGCCTCCCTCGTGCTTACGCATTTTGTAGGCCCTGTCTTTAAAAACTTCGGTTTTACCAAAATTAAATCTTGTTCGAGTTAGCGATCACGCGTTTTGCGTCGAACATGGAAGAAATATTCTCTGGGATTTCGCCGGTGTCCTTGCGGCCAGAAGGTATACGCCACCGATCCCCATCTTCGCGTGGCGTCTGCTGCGTAGAGATGCGCCATGACACCGCTCCTGCAGTTATTGCTTGGCCTTACTTCTCAATGTCCTGGATGACCGCCTGGCACGTTTGAAGTTGGGGAGACCAGAGAAAAGGAATCCTCTGAAGTCCAAGGAGGCTAGGTGGGTGGTTTCCGCGACAGCTGGAACGCATGAAGGCATTTGAAGAAGACGCCCACGCTCCGGCGAATCAAAGCTTTTTCGTTCCACTCAACCTGGGCTCCACCTTCACAGGTTCGTTTAAGGAGTTGTGCCAATTGTGATTGTTCACTTGGGAGCTTAAGCAACAGGTTGGTAGAAAAGAGGCCAGGAATTATATTTTGTTTTAAACTGAAATATTTGAATAGTTTGTTAGTGAAAATAGTTCTATGTGTTAAAAATTATTACCTTGAATTTGAACTGATACTTGGGCTGTGATATTGTAGGTTTGGGGATAGATGTTTGGCAGGGAAAAATAGAAGGTAATTTAAATGTGTTGTTTGCCTGGTGTTTGGAGGAGGGGACATTAGCTGCAATTAACTTGTCTTTAAACAGGAATTACTGTGGCTTTCATTGTTCACTTGGGAGCTTAAGCAACAGGTTGGTAGAAAAGAGGCCAGGAATTATATTTTGTTTTAAACTGAAATATTTGAATAGTTTGTTAGTGAAAATAGTTCTATGTGTTAAAAATTATTACCTTGAATTTGAACTGATACTTGGGCTGTGATATTGTAGGTTTGGGGATAGATGTTTGGCAGGAAAAATAGAAGGTAATTTAAATGTGTTGTTTGCCTGGTGTTTGGAGGAGGGACATTAGCTACAATTAACTTGTCTTTAAACAGGAATTACTGTGGCTTTCATTGTTCACTTGGGAGCTTACAACAGGTTGGTAAAAAGAGGCCAGGAATTATATTTTGTTTTAAACTGAAATATTTGAATAGTTTGTTAGTGAAAATAGTTCTATGTGTTAAAAATTATTACTTGAATTTGAACTGATACTTGGGCTGTGATATTGTAGGTTTGGGGATAGATGTTTGCAGGGAAAAATAGAAGGTAATTTAAATGTGTTGTTTGCCTGGTGTTTGGAGGAGGGGACATTAGCTACAATTAACTTGTCTTTAAACAGGAATTACTGTGGCTTTCATTGTTCACTTGGGAGCTTAAGCAACAGGTTGGTAGAAAAGAGGCCAGGAATTATATTTTGTTTTAAACTGAAATATTTGAATAGTTTGTTAGTGAAAATAGTTCTATGTGTTAAAAATTATTACCTTGAATTTGAACTGATACTTGGGCTGTGATATTGTAGGTTTGGGGATAGATGTTTGGCAGGGAAAAATAGAAGGTAATTTAAATGTGTTGTTTGCCTGGTGTTTGGAGGAGGGGACATTAGCTGCAATTAACTTGTCTTTAAACAGGAATTACTGTGGCTTTCATTGTTCACTTGGGAGCTTAACAGGTTGGTAGAAAAGAGGCCAGGAATTATATTTGTTTTAAACTGAAATATTTGAATAGTTTGTTAGTGAAAATAGTTCTATGTGTTAAAAATTATTACCTTGAATTTGAACTGATACTTGGGCTGTGATATTGTAGGTTTGAGATAGATGTTTGGCAGGAAAAATAGAGTAATTTAAATGTGTTGTTGCCTGGTGTTTGGAGGGGGACATTAGCTACAATTAACTTGTCTTTAAACAGGAATTACTGTGGCTTTCATTGTTCACTTGGGGAGCTTAAGACAGGTTGGTAGAAAGAGGCCAGGAATTATATTTTGTTTTAAACTGAATATTTGAATAGTTTGTTAGTGAAAATAGTTCTATGTGTTAAAAATTATTACCTTAATTTGAACTGATACTTGGGCTGTGATATTGTAGGTTTGAGGATAGATGTTTGTAGGGAAAATAGAAGGTAATTTAAAGTGTGTTGTTTGCCTGGATACCTGAAAAGCCACTGGGGTTGGGATTGAAGGGCTGAGTATTTCTGTTTGGGACTGAAATTTGAAGCAACAGGGTTGGTGGGCCTGTGACATCATACACGGTACCTGGAGTCTGCTTGCACACACTGTTAGTGGGACTGAACACATACTGGACTGTTGTGTTTGTGAGACTTGGGAACCTTGTTGGTGGGGTTGAAATTGGGTTTGTAAATAACTCACAGTCAGTATAGAGAGAAACTGTACTCCAGGAAAGGACTGAGAAAAAGAGATTGCTATTATAAACAGGGGATAATCAGGGTTATATTCCACCATGGCAGGCATCTTCGGAAGGTTGTAGGCTGCACAGGCTGTGGGATGGCAATAATTCTAGAATTGGGCCTGGAGAGGGGAGGCTGCCCACTCTGGCAGACAACTATCTTGTATCTGGAGTGAGGTATATTGGTTAAGGAGTAAGCTGTGGGAGCTGGGGGGTGTCAAGGATAAGGGGTGTGGATATGGGCAGCAGAAGGGTGGGGCTGAGGGAGGCTGGGCAGCTGCTGAAATTACAGGACATTATGCTACAGCAAGCAGAAGGGGGATATTAGGGACAGAGGACCCTTAGATAGGAAGTTGATGCTAAGGGAAAGCGACAGGTGAAAAGAGTCTGAATTCAAGGAGACTGGAGGGAAGAGTCAGGAGGGCTGTTGTGCGACTAAGCAGCAGACTGTGGAAGAAGACTCCTAGGTGAACAGTGCAAGAGAGGAAGAAGAGGGCAGTTTAGAGATGCAAGTCAGGGAAACTCCGGTTACTTGATGGAGGCTGACATAGTGTCACAATAAATTTGAGATACTAAGCATCCTAGAGGGGAGGAAGAGGTTGGTGTGAAATGAGGAAACTTATACACAGAGGCGGAGGAGAGAGTCAGATACCCATAGGGCATCACAGAACAGCTATGGAAAAGGATAGACATAGTCCCAGAGGGAGAGAAAACATATATGTTAAGCAAATGGGAGATGCACATATTCCAGACATGAGGGAGGAGAGCATGATTGGAGAGAACTGGGAGACGAGGTGGAGAGAAGCCCCTTCAGCAGGAAGGTCAGTACCAAGGATGGGGCCCTAGCAAAGGGGACCCACTGAGAGCCTCTGGAGACAGGGGTACTATTACAGGGGGGATGAGGGCGGGGAAGGAAACCATCAGGGCCAGGATAAATGGTTCCAGATAAGAGAGGTTAAAGGGGACACCTATTCAGAGGGGTTTGAGTTAAGTGGGCAAAATAGCAAAGGAGGCAGAAAGGGAGGTGACAAGGGTCTCTAATAGGAGGAAGACTCCCATGAAATTGCAATCATGAATAAAGTGGGGAGGGGGGGGGCTGAGAGGCATAGTGGGTAACCATAAGGATGATGGCGGTGTTAAGGTTCTGTTACTGGGAGACTCGATGATTAAGGGTATCCATTGGGAGGGACAGGGGATGGATGCCATAGCCAGGTGAAGGTAGTGGTATTCTGGGCTGACAGTGCACAGAGCAAAGTTCATGGTGTATGAAATGGTTAGGGATTGTGGAGAGCCGGATTTCCTGGTGCATTTGGGAACTAGTGATCTAGAAGGAAATAGCATTATGGAAATCCAAGCAAGGTTCCAAGAACTTGCAGAGTCTGTCGGGATAATGGATGCAACATTTCCTTTTTTCGAATGTGCCCAGTACCAAAAGGCCTCAATGATGGAGAAAAATAAATGAAGCTCACAGAGGTTAATAAATGGCTCAGGAAGTGGGGTGAAGAGAATGGGTTGGGGTGTTAGGAACTGGAATGGAGTTTGGGAGGATAAGGGACTATATACCAAGGACAGGTTTCATCTTGCCCCATTAGGGAAGGAAGTCATAAACAGGGGATGGCTGACTACATACAAGAAAGGTGGGGTTTAAACATGAGGGGAAGGGATAAGGAGGGCTGACCAGAAGCCCTCCCCTCCAGATGAGGGAGTAGCCTTCAAGCCCAAGGGGAGGAAACAGACTGGAGGTGGAGGTTCAGGAGGGAGCAGGGAGAGGATGGAAGTATAAGGAATCTGGGTGGGGTTCGACAAAAGGATCAGGGATAAGGTGGGGTTAGTGTTAGTAAATGCCAGGAGCTTGGGAAACAAGTTGCCCAGAGTTCAGGCCATGCTGTTCGAGGGGTGGATGTGGCGACAGTCACGGAAGCGTGGGCCAACAAAACCATGACTGGGACCTAAATGTGCGAGGTACACTATGCTTAGGAAGGATAGAAAGGAGGGCAGAGGGGGTGGAGTGGCTATGTTCATTAGAGATGACATAGAATTGGCTATGGTAGAAGAGGCAGAGGGAAACGTGAGGCCTTATGGACAACTCCAGATCCCAGCAGGAGATAAGGTCAAGCTGGGAGTAGCATAGGCCCCTGGATGAGTGATGTTCTAGAGGATGGTTTGCTGGACAACATCATTGCCCAGTGTGGTCCAAAGGGAAGGAGTGGTGCTGATGGGGGACCTTATATGCCAGGTACTAACTGGGGAACCATGTCCTCTAAGGTGGCCAAGAGCAGAGGCTGCTGGATGGCTTCCAGGATGTGTTCTAACACAGCATGATGGAGCCCACAAGGGAGGGCATGTCCTGGATGTGGTTCTGGCAGATGGGATCTGGTAAGGGACATGGTTGTACAGGACCCTGACTGGGAGTGACCACAATACTGTCTGGTTTCAAATAAGCATTGGGGGAGTGGGGGTGAGATCTAGGACACTGCAGTGGGACTCAGGGGGCAGACTTATGGGCATGGAAATATTCTCAGGATCACTTGAAGGATTACCTCAACCACAAGTGTGGAAAGGAGATGGGAGGTCATAAGAACGGGACTTCATGAGGCAGTCAGGATCTGCGCTAAGTTGAAACGTAAGGGAGCAAGGTCACATAAACCATGCTGGTGGTCCAGTGAGGTCCAGGTAGCAGTCAGAGAAAGAAGGCGACTTACAAAAATATAAAAAACAACAGAGGATAGGGATAAGGAAATGTACCAGCTTGCATCTAGAAAAGTCACCCAATATGGTGAGGGAGCAAAGTCCATAAAGAGCAACGGCTGGCACAGGGATACATGGAGGAAAGGGGTTCTTCCGTACATTGGGGACGGAGAAAACTAAGGCCATCTCAGCAGATTGAGATCAGAAGGAGGCGGGTGGAAGAGGCGAGGGACCAGGCAGAGGACAACGGCATTTCTTGCCTCTGTGTTCACTAGGGAGGGGATGGATATCTACAAACAAGGCACAAAGGGGATAGAAGCGGCAGGAGCGGGATCAGGGAGCAGCAGAAATGGAGCAAAGGGGAGGGAAAGGACCCTAGGGTGTCACATCTGGATTAAGGATAAAAAGACCAGTAAGGTGGAGGGACGATGATGCCATCCCACCAAAGGGGTGTGTTTGCCCTCAAGGCCCTAAAGAAGACAAATCTCCTGGCAGGATGGCATTCATCCGAAAGTACTATGGAATTGGGACATACTGGCTGCCTGGGAGCTTTTCAACAGGTCACTTGGAGACAGGAGGTCACTTAGGATTGAGAGAGGCACATGTGGTACCAATCCATAAAGGGGGCGCAAGGAAGTACCGGAAACTATAGACCCATCAGTTTAACCCTCGGTGGTGGGAAAATTAATGGAGAGTATACTAAAGGAACGACTGGGGTTTACTTGGAGAGGTGGGAGGTCTGGATGAGTCGGCAGCATGGGTTGTGCCAGGTAGATCATATCAAACCAACCTTGGGAGTTCTATGAATGGGTAACATCAGAACTGGACAGGGTAAGCCTGTGGATGTATTATTCTTGGACTTCAGCAAGGCGCTTGACTCTGTCCCCCACAATGGTCTGGTGGAGAAACTGATGGGGTTAGAGTAGGCCCTTGATGGTCAGATGGATTGAAACTGGATAGCTGGACGACTCAGAGAGTAGTGGTCTGTGGGGAGCTCGAACCCTCAGAGGTTGGTAGGGGTACCACAGGACTCGGTCCTGGGTCCAATCCTGTTTAATGCATACATATCAGACATCAGGGATGGTATAGGGTAGCAAATGAGTCTCTTATGGATGACTCCAAGATGGGAGCAGTAGTTGAGGAGAAGAGGGGAGGTTGGCCCGCAAGGGACCTGGACACCCTGGAAAGCTGGGCTCACACATGGAAATTAAATTTCAATATCACCAAGTGCAAGGTGTTGCATCTTGGTCGGGGAAACCCTAAACACATGTACACCCTGGGAGGAGGTGCTGAAGCCTCAACAGGGGAAAAAGACCTAGGGGTCATGGTGGATACATGTATGAATAACACTGAGCAGTGCAGGAGAGCAGCTAGCAAGGCAAACAGGATGTTGGGATGCATCGCATGGGGATCACTCCTAGGAGCAAGGAAGTGATTCTGCCACTGCACAATGGACTGGTTAGACCACACCTTGAGTACTGTGTACAGTACTGGAGACCACACTTGAAGAGGGATACAGCTCCTGGAGAGGGTACAGAGGAGGGCAACAAAGATGATCACGAGGCTAGGGGATTTGACTTACGAGGACAGGACTTGAGGAGCTCTGCCTGTTTTCATTGGAGGAGAGGAGAGACAGGGGACAAGATTGAGGGTCTTCAAGTACCTCAAGGAATAAATAGAGGTAAACATGGAGGATCTTTAGACTAAAAGCAGGAGGCATCACCAGAGGCATGGTTTGAAGTTGGAAGGTGGAAGGTGAGGGGAAAGAGGAGGAGGTTTTCACTGAGAGGGTGGTGGACCCTTGGAATGCTTTGCCTGGTGAGCTGGTTCAGAGATCCACAGTGGAGAGCTTAAGAGAGGTGGGACAGACACAGAAAGTGGATGTATCAGATGATGGCCTGTCACGGGGGTGGGATGGATGAATAGGGTTTCTGGAGCACAAGGGATGGGAGGTCTCTGCACCCAACTAAGGATCTAGGTTGAGCAGACTTGATAGACCATAAGGCCTAATCTGCTGGCAAATAGTATGTTAGTATGTTAGTATGTAATCTCTCCCCACCTGGGGTGGGCGTGATGCCTCCCACTCCTCCCGCTCTACTTGAAGTGCCTTGGAACCCTAGTGCGTCTTTGTCTCGGCAAAAGGCGCTCTTGAACTAGTCCTCTGTCCCAGGAGCATGCGGTCTCTGTCTCTGTCGATCGCTTCCTCAGCCGCAGGCTTCACGGACCTTCTGTCTGGCCAGATGACCGAGGAAGCGGCCGATGAGCTGGAGATTGTTCTCGATCCAGTCGACCCTTTGTCGCCGGCCATTGCCGACTTCTCCTTGGAAACGACTCTGGTCCTTGTGTTCCCCAATGAGGAGACCAAGCCCGAAGATGTCCCCATCGAGGACCTTGTTCCGGACCCTTGGGTTTCACCGATTCCCTCCGGTTTCTCCTAAGTGACCAAGTCGGCCTGCCCGATCTCGGTCGAGGTCTAGAACCCCCTCGGCCGAACAGCCAAGGAAGCGCCACAAGCGCTCCAAAATGAGACGCCGCTACAGGACATCCTCGTTGTTCTTAGATGAGGAGACACTCTGGCGGAAACGCTGGCACTACGAGGACCTCATATGGCAACAACTGATTTTGTCCAAGCAGAAGCCGGCTCTGCTGCCTACTCCTGCCATTACTTGGCTCTCGCCTCCCAGGCCTAAGCCGACCTCTTTGGAACCAAGCCTTTGGTTCCCCCACCCGCGGGGCCATCCCATCCTCCGGTTAGGCCTATTCCGGTCTTTCCACAGATAACTGTGGAACTGCCGCTAAGCAAGCCTGTGGGAGGGCTCCTTCTAAAGAAAGGACCGACCAGATACGGGCTTCCCGTCCTCGGTCACGGTCCTCTGGACCACCCTTGAGGGTCACGGGATTTTATGGCAGTCATGCTACCCCAAGTCTTCAGACTCAGTCACTGGGCTCCACTCTCATCCTAGGGATGACGAGTCGTCCATTGGTACAGGGATGGAGGAAACCAAGGTATTCTTCGTCTCATGTCTGATTCTACAGGGATGCCCTGGAACCCATCCAGGAAAAGGCGGAGTACCCTCTCATGGACATCCTCAAGAGAGAGGATACCCCAATGGAGGCCTTTCCTGTAGCCAAGACCATTGTTGGTATGGCACTTGAACTATGGCAGCATCCTGCCTCATGTCCAGCACCATCTGGCCACAAATATGCGGTACCTATGGGGTTCACAGAGCACCCTTCCGCCAAGAGCCTGGTGACTGCCTCTGTGTTCAGGCATACTGGCAGTTCCGCCAACACCCCCCCGATAAAGAGTTCATGCTCTTGGATCATTCAGTGTGGAAAGTCTATGCGGCTTCTTCCTTGGGCCTTTGTCAGGCAAGTTCAGACGTAGTCATGGCACACTTCTCTCATGCCCTTCTTGGGTCATTAGATGAAGTCCTCCCACATCTCCCCGTGGACATACAAACCATGGTTAAGCAGGTCCGGGACCAGGGCTGTGCTGTTGCCAAACAGCAGCTCCAGATGGCCCTGGACATTGGGGATTCTTGTGCCCACTTGATGGCCACCGCAGTTGCCTCTTGCAGCAGGGCTTGGCTGAGATTCTCCTCCTTTCCAGCGGATACTCAGCACAAGTTAGCTGATGTGCCATTCCTTGGGACCAGCTGGTTTGGCCCAGGAGTGGCCGGTCACCTACAGCGCATAGAGGAGTAGAGTGCCACCTTGGACGCCACTTCTGCCAAGAATTCTTCTGTCAAGAACCAGCAGAAAACAAAGAAGCAGCCTTTTCAGCACTCTTCCCCTGCTGTTCAGCAGTCCTCCTACCAATAAGGACAGCAGCAAGCTCAACCTTGGCGCCCACGGTCCAAGCTTAAACCCCCCCAACGGGCCCACAAAGGAGGCAGAGGCTCAGATTCTGGAGCTGCCTCCTCCAAGCCTGCCCAGTGATGGGGTGGGGGTTGCCACCCCTATTCCCATCACGCCAGCTCTGGGTCTTCTGGGGGGCCGGCTCTGCCACTTCCTTTCTGCCTGCTCCACTGTCACTATGGACAGGTGGGTTCTCAAAGTGGTCGGTCAGGGACTGCCTCTAGAATTCGAGTAGTACCCTCCCAACTGAGCCCACGCCCCTCGGGAAGGACCGATTTCCACATGCACTCAGTCGGGTCTTCGAGACAGCATCGCTCAGCTCCTCCTCAAGGAGGCAGTAGCTCTCGTGGCAGATCAGTCTACAGACCCATGCTTTGTCTCCAGGTACTTCCTGGTGGCCAAGTAGACTGAGGGGCCGGCGCCCCATTCTAGATCTTCACGACCTGAATCAATATCTTAGGTCACGCACCTTTCGGATGATCAGTCTGTCCCAGATCATACCATCCTTGGAGCAAAACCTGTACTTCTGTCCACTGGATCTGCAGGACCCGTTCTTTCATATCCCAATCTGTCCATCCCATCATCGGTTTCTCCGCTTCAGGGTTGAAGGGACCCTGAACGAGTTCCAAGCCATGCCGGTTAGCCTTTCATTGGCCCCACAGGTCTTCACCAAATGCATTGCAGTAGTGGCGCCCTGTACTCGGGGGGCAGATTACCCTGTCTCGACGATTGGCTCTTGGTAGGTTCCACCCAACAGGAGGTGGAGAGGTCCAGGGATCTGGCCCTCCAGACTTGCTCCCAGCTCGGCCTCCTGATCATTGAGGCCAAGTTGGAACTTGTGCCCTCTCAGGTGATGGGCTTCATCGGGGCAGAGCTAGACTCTTGTCAAGCCAGAGTTTGGCTCGCGGCGGACAGGGTGGGGGTTCTTTCTTCCTTTGCCCAATCACTTCTAGTTGGGCACTTGTGCCCTACCCGGGACTTTCTGCGCCTTCTGGGTTACATGGCGGCATGCACCTCAGTGGTCCGTTGGGCCCGGTTGCACATGGATCCCCTCCAATGGGAGCTGGCCGCCCAGTGGACCCAGCGACACGGTCATTTCGACCAGCTGATCACTGTAACCCAGAAGATATGGGACGTTCTCCAGTGGTGGACTGCCCCCAGACCGGTTGCAGGAAGGGATCCCGTTTGTTAGCCCCAAGCCAACAATCGTCCTCACGACCGATGCTTCTCTCTCATGGGCTGGGGAGCACACATGGGGACAATAGGGCCCACGGGTTCTGGACCCCCAAGGAGTCCTGATGCTACATCAAGCTGTTGGAGCTCAGAGCAGTCAGACTGGCACTGTCAGCTTTTGCTCCTCAGCTCCAGGGTCAAGTGGTTCAAGTCTAGACGGACAATACCACGACCATGTACTACCTCAAAAAAACAAGGTGGCACGCACTCCCGTCTGCTGTGCAAGGAGACTCTCTGCATTTGGAGCTTCATAGGCCAGTTGGAGGCGGATCTCCTAGCCATCCATGTGGCAGGAGCCTCGAACCAGCTGGCGGATGCTCATAGCCGCTTAGGCCAGACATCCCACAAGTGGTCTCTTCATCCAGAGGTAGCTTACAGCCTGTTCTTCCATTGGGGTAAACCGATGGTGGACCTATTTGTCTTCAAGGAAAAACACCAAGCTGAGGCTGTTTCATGCCTGCCCCCCTCAGCATGGCTCGCTGCAGGGATGCCTTCTCGAGGCTGTGAACCCCAGGCCTCCTTTACACCTTCCCACCATTTCCCTTGATCCACAAGGTGTTACTCAAGGTGAGGAGGGACAAGGCGAAGGTGATTCTGGTAGCCCCAGACTGGCCGCGCCAGTTCTGGTATCCAGATCCCCTCAGCCTCAGCTGCAGGCCTCCGTAGCGGCTTCGTACATGCCCGGACCTGATCTCTGTGAACCAGGGGAAGGTATACCATCCGGACCTTCAATCCCTGAACCTCACAGCCTGGTACCTGAGTGGCTAGAGTTACAGGCTTTGGATCTTTCCAAAGATGTATACACCGTGGTGGAGGCATCTAGAAAAGAATCGACCAGGAAACGTTATGCCTTCAAATAGAAAAGGTTCTCCATTTGGTGTCAGGGTAAGGGTCTGGACCCCTTATCCTGTTCTGTGGATAACATTCTTCACTACCTTTAGTCTCTCTCCAAAGGGGGTCTTCGGTCATTGACCCTTCGGGTGCACCTGGCAGCCATTTCTGCTTGCTGGGCGTGGGCCGGTCACCCGACATTGGTGCAGGAGACAGTGGTTGGGCGCTTTTTCAAAGGCTTGGATCACATATCCCCTCCAGTGCATGAACCTCCACCTCCTTGGGATTTATTGCTAGTATTGGCAAAGCTCATGGGCAGGCCATTCGAACCATTGCACAAGTGCGAGCTCTCACACTTGTTGTGGAAGATGGCCTTCTTGGTGACTCACGTCAGCCAGGACAGGGGAGCTCCAGGCATTTTCTGTGGACTCCCCTTATCTGGTCTTCCACAGGGACAAGGTTGTCCTGTGCCCCCACCCGAAATTCCTTCCAAAGGTGGTGTCAGAGTTTCACCTTAACCAGGTGTTGACTGTGCCAGTATACTACCCCAGTTACACCTTGGACGCTGAATACAAGCTCATACTTTGGCCCAGAGATGTGCTCTCTCCTATTATAAGGCAAGGATGGCGGAAATTCGTGGAGATGTTCACCAGCTGTTACCTACACTGAAGCCACTTCTGGCAGACCTGCAGCGAAGCAGACTATTGCAAGATGAATTACATCATGCATAGGTCTGTGCTTTGAGTTGGCGGGCAAGGAGCCTCCCAGAGGGATAAGAGCTCATTCTACCCACCATACTGCTGCATCGGTGGCTGCTTGCAGGGACATCCCTATCCAGGAAATTTTGTCGGACTGCTACCAGGAAGTCAGCAAACACCTTCATTACCCACTAACACATCAACCTTGAGTCACGCCGGGGCTGGTTTTGGGGCCTTGGTTCTCCAATCTCTGTTCCCTAAGTAGGAGGTGTGCGCCTTGCCTCCCTCCTCCCAGAGAACTGCTTGGAGTCTGACAATATGTGTGGATGAACAACATATCCACGATCCTAGAAAAATAAGATTACTCACCTGTAACAGTAGTTCTAGGAGTGGTATATATTGTTCATCCACACGGACCCACCCGGCTGTGGACACACACAGCCCGTCTTCCAGTGGGCTAAGATCTGGCGTCATGGGGTGGAGCCGAGGTGTATACCACCCGGGTGGGTGGGAGGAGCCAGCTTGAAGACTTCAAGGTGAAAGGGACATGCCAGTAAGTGTGGATGACAGAGTTCACCTCAAAAAGGACATAAACCGATTAGTTGGTGCAGAGAAAAGCTACAAAGATGGTCCAAGACCTCCACCATGAACCCTGTGAGACTAGACATAGGCATCTAAACTTGTATTCATTGGACAGAAAAAGTAAGGGGAGATGTGATATAGATCTTTAAATACCTCAAGGTAATTAACTCATCACAGCAGCAGAACTTCTTCAGTGAAAATAAAGAAGCACGTACCAGAGGGCACAACAGATGTTTGGTGTGTGTGGGGGGAGATTCCGGAAGAATGCCAGAAAATTCTTCACAGAAAGGGTCGTGGAGCCTTGGAACAGACTACCACAAGAGGTGGTGGAGGCAAAGATATGGAATTCAAAATATCTTGGGATAGGCATTGTAGGATACTGAAACATAGTATGTCGGGGTGGTAAACAAACGGACAGAGTAGATGGATCAAGCAATCCCCATGTGCCATCACATTCTTATGTTCTTAGCTTATGCCCTTGTTAGGTGAGGTGTTTATCTAGTTTTATTTACGCTGCATCTCCTCGGTAAAAAAGGTACTGAGGTGGTTGGAGGGTTGATGCCGAGGTTGCCTACACAGGCGGGAGCTAATCTCACAGTGCTGCACATGCGCGGTCCTAACACATGCTGGACGTCCTGAAGATTTTTTGCTCCTATTGGGTCCTAGCGCCTCCAGCTTGAACCCAGAAATATAAATAAATGGTGAAGACTTTATGTCATTTATTTTTTCTTTGGTAACCGGGTAAGGCCCACTAGGCACAAGTGCCTGTTTTCAGGGCGACCTGGGAGCACTGGGCGGTTGTGACTTGCTCAGAGTCACACAGTATGCAAGTGGAGGTTGTGAGAATCAAACCCAGGTCTGGTCTGCTGGATGTACCAAGCTCGTTCACAGCTCATTACGCTAACCTTTAGGCTATGCTGCCAGCCCCAGACTTGTCCAAGAAGATCAAAAATTACGGTAGGTCATTTTCATTTACAGTGAGTACATAACTGTTCTTTATTGCATAGTAAGATTCCAACTTCCCCTGCCTCCATTCTCAATTTCACTTTCTTCTCTCCACCCCTTCCCCTTTGCACTAGCAGGTGTCCTCGTATGCCAGGGCCTCGTCCTCCACAGTGTCCAACACGCCCATCTGATTTAGTAAAACGGCCTGCCATCCTCAAGCAGGATGATCTGAAGGAGTTTGATGAACTGGACAATGAAGCGGACGATGGCTGGGCAGGTGAGCCTTGTCACTGGTGGAAGTACTCTTACTCCAGATTCAGAGAGCATTTACCTCCCATGCAGCATTGTTTCACGTTTATTTTAAGAGTCATACACGAACAGATGTACTGAGCTGGTAAGAGCTGGTTTCCATGTGTGTCCTGGGGGGAAGAAGGAGGTGGGGAGTAAACAGAGGACATACAAGTGAAAATGACAAACTGTAAGGTGGAGTGGTAGTAAAAATTAAAAATAAATTACAAAAAAATAGGTAAAAATATAGTACAATTGTGCTGTCATGTAGAGCAGCTTTACGTAATGAACTTTTTTTTGTTTGTTTGTTATTCTGTGTTAGTAGTGGTTTGGTACTGATTGACTTCCATGTGCAGGCAACAGCATTATTAAGCTATGTAGCAGGCATTGCAGCTCATTATTTGAGTGAAGTGGAATGCCATAATGGGGTGAGGGTTACCATGAAGTAATCTTACCCCATACGTCAAACCTTCCAAGTGTAGTTCACAGTGCTGATGGGATTATTCCTCTGTAGCAACCGTTCCCACCCCAGGTGCCTTACTATTCTAGCATGATATGACTTTATAAATTTCTGTTGGTTGTCTGCTACAATAACAAAAACACATTACTCCTACGTCTGTGCCCGCCCCCATTCCTGCACGGGGCCTCTACACCTATGTGGTATTCACACTGGTCCGTCATTCGGGACACTGGATTTCCATAGTCAGTTTTGTAGTGCAGGTGAAGTAACAAGCACAGCTGTGAAAGAGGGTATGTCATAGCTGAACCCCAGTGCTAGTGATTGGAGAGGTGGTTGCCAAGTGATTGATGTAATAGTTTTTCTAGGAGTGTGGATATGTTGTTCATCCACACTCTTTGGCATGTCCTCTTCCACTTTAAATCTCACTGGAAGTCTTCAAGCTGGCTCCTCCCATCCACCCGGCTGGTATATACCTCTGGTCCGCCCCATGGCGCCAGATCTTCCTTTCCACTGGAAGATTCAGGTTTCCTCCCTTGTGCTAACACATTTTGTAGGCCCTGGCTTTCAAACCTTAGGTTTTACAGAAAATTTGCATTGTTTGCATTAGCGATCGCAAGTTTGCTGCTTCGATCATGGAAGAAAAGTCTTCCCCCGGATTTAGTCGGTGCCCTTGTGGCCAGAAGATGTTGCACACAGATCCCCACACCACGTGCATCTATTGCCTCTGTGTCGACCATGACACCTCAAAATGCAGTCTGTCTCGCCTTTCGTCCCAGCGTCCTCGATGACCATCTTGCATGCCTGAAGCTGGGGAAGCCAGAGAAGAGGAACTCTCTGGTGAAATCCAAGGATAGACTGTGGACGATTTCCGAGGCTGCGGGATCCGCCGAACAGTTGGAACGCATGCAAGCCTTCGAGGAGGAAGTGGCTCGTGCTGCAGATTCCTCTCGGAGCTTCTTTCCACTCAACCTGGGCTGCACCTTCTCTGGCTCCTTCCAAAAGTTGTTCCAGTCTGTCCCGACCAAGGGAGTGGCACCTGCGGCTCGCACTCCTCTCAATCCTGTAAGCGGGAGAAGGGTCTGGGATCGTCTTCGTCTCGACCGAGATGTTCTTGGGAGCGGGAGAGATCTTGATCCCAGGAGCATGTGGTCTCAACTTTGGTCACTGACTTTTCAGCTCTGCTGTCTGGTCAGTCGACCGAATTATCGTGGTGGAAATCGTGATCGATCCGATATCACCGACTCCAGTTGACGATTCCCTCGATCGAACCCATAATCTGGTCTTTCCAGATGAGACCCAGCCTGCTGGGACTCCCATCGATGGTGGTCCCTGCTCCCGTTAAATCATCGGCCCCGCTGGTGTCTCCTGAGCAACAGTCAGCCCATCCGATATCGATCGAGGTCTTGGACCCCCTCGACCGACAGGCGAGGAAGAGCCATAAACGCTCTAAGAGGCGATGCCATCAGTTATCCTTGTATGAGGAAAGGCTCCGGCGCAAAAACTCGGTTGACGCTACGAGGACCTCGTGGCAGCGGCTAATTTTGACCAGGCAGAAGCCAACTCCGACTTCTACACCGACCATTACTTGGCTTGTGCCTCCTTGGCCGAAGCCGACTCCTTTGGAGCAGATTAAATCTGTTCCCCTGCCCACGGAGCTGGCAGAACCACCAGTTTGGCCCAGAACAGTCTCTCCACTGATTGTGGTGGAACCACTGCCCAAACAGCCTGTGGGAGAGGCTCCTTCCAAGGAAGATAGACCTGACACTGGGCTTCCCTGGTGATTGTTGGTCATGGTCTCCCTGGACCACCCTCTGGTCAAAGGTGGCCTGGATGGTTGGCTGTTATACTCAGATTCCTCTGATTCGGACGTCACTGACTTGCATTCTCATCCAGGGAATGATGAATCAACCATTGGCATAGAGACTGAGGAAGGTCCCTCGTCTTTCCAAGTAATTCTTCGCTTATCTCTGAATCTACAGGGAAGCCCCTGGAGCCCATCCAGAAAAAGGCAGAGTACCCTCTTATGGACATACTTAAGGGGGGGGTTACACCGACGGAGGCCTTTCCTGTGGCTATTGTTGGCCCAGCCATAGAACTCTGGCAGCGCCCTGCCTCTTGGCCAGCTCTGTCTGCCAGCATGGTCTGCAAATATGCAGTGCCCATGGGGTCCCTGACGGGGTTCACAGAGCACCCTTCGGCCGAGAGCCTAGTGACTGCCTCTGTGTTCAGGCGTACTGGCAGATCTGTCGACACTGACCGACCTCCTGATAGAGTCCAAGCTTTTGGACCATTCAACCAGGAATGTCTGTGCAGCTTCCTCCTTGGGCCTTCATCAGGTAAGTTCGGCTGTCATCATGGCACACTTCTCTCACACCCTTTTAGGGTCGCTGGATGAAGTCTTTCCATATCTTCCCACAGGCAAGCAGGTCCGGGATCAGAGCCAAGCTGTTGCTGAACAGCAGCTTCAGACGGCCCTGGACATCGGGGATTCTTGTGGCAGCTCAGTGGCTGCCATGGTTGCCTCTCATCGCAGGGCTTGGCTGAGGCTCTCCTCCTTCCCGGCGGATACCCAGCACAAACTTGCTGACATGCCTTTCCTTGGGACCGACTTGTTCGGCCCAGGAGTGGCTGATCTCCTTCAGCACATTGAACAGTCCAGTGCCACTCTTACCCTGCGGCTCAGCAGTCCTCCTTCCAAGGCGGACACCAGCAACAGGCTCAGGCTTGGCACCCCCAGCCCAAGCTCGGACCCCAACAGGCCCAAAAGGAGGTTGAGGTTCAAATCCTGGAGCCGCCTCCTCCAAGCCTGCTCAATGACTGGGCGGGGGGGCCGTCAACCCCTCTCCCATCACCTCAGCTCTGGGTCCTCCTGTGGGGGGCCGGCTCTGCCACTTCCTTTCTCCCTGGTCCGTTGTCACTTTGAACAGGTGGGTTCTTGAAGTGGTCGGTCAGGGACTGCCTCTGGAATTCGAGCAGTACCCTTCAAGCCGAGCCAGCGCACCTTGGGAGGAAAGAGTATCCGCTCAGACTTGGTCAGCTGTCCGAGATGACATCGCTCAACTCCTCCCCAAGGAGGCAGTAACTCCAGTGGTGGATCATCCAGCTGACCCAGGCTTCGTCTCCATGTACTTCCTGGTGCCAGTTACAGGAACGGATCCCATTTGTCCGCCCCGTGCCGATGGTCATCCTCATGATGCACCTCTCATGGGCTGAGGAGCCCACATGGGAGACAAAAGGGCCCACGGGCTCTGGACCCCCGAGGAGTCCCGATGCCACATCAAGCTGTTGGAGCTCAGAGCAGTCAGACTGGCATGGTCAGCTTTCGCTCCTCGGCTCCGGGGTCAAGTGGTTCAAGTCCAGATGGACAATACCACGGCCATGTACTACCTCAACAAACAGGATGGCAAGCACTCCCATCTGCTGTGCAAGGAGGTGCTCCGCATCCGGACCCTCGTGAGTCGACTGGAGGCAGGTCTCCTAGCCATCCATTTGGCAGAAGCCCCAAACCATCTGGCGGATGCTCTCAGCTGCTTAGGCTAGACATCCCACGAGTGGTCTCTCCATCCAGAGGTAGCTTACAGCCTGTTCTCCCATTGGGGCAGACCGATGGTGGATCTGTTTGCCTCCAGGGAAAACACCAAGCTGAGGCTGTATCGTCTGTATCATGTCCACCACCCAGGGTCCGCTGCATGGAGATGCCTTCTTGAGGCCGTGGACCCCAGGTCACGTCTGCGCCTTCCCTCCATTTCCCTTGATCCACAAGGTGAGGAGGGACAAGGCGAAGGTGATTCTGGTAGCCCCATGCCAGGTCTGGTATCCAGATCTCCTCAGCCTCAGCTGCAGGCCCCCAGAGCGGCTTTGCACACACCTGGACCTGATATCACTCAGTCAGGGGAAGGTATTCCATCTGGACCTTCAATCCCTACACCCACAGCCTGGTACCTGAGCTGCTAGAGTTCCAGGCTTTTGGTCTTTCCGAAGATGTCTACATCATGGTGGAGGCATCCAGAAAGGAATCAGCCAGGAAATGTTATGCCTTCAAATGGAAAAGGTTTTCTGTTTAGTGTCAGAACAAGGGCCTGGACCCTCTGTTCTGTCCAGTGGCTGACATTCTTGATTACCATTGGTCTGTCTCCAAAGGGGGTCTTCAGTCATTGACCCTTATGGTACACCTGGCAGCCATATCTGCTTCCTGGGCGCGTGCCGGTCAGCAGACAGTGGTGCAGGAGACATGGTCTGGCGCTTTTCCAAAGGCCTGGATCACATATCCCCTTCGGTGCGTGAATCTCCACCTCTGTGGAATCTACTGCTGGTACTGGCAAAGCTCTTGGGCAAGCCATTCGAACCAATGCACAAGTGTGCCTTGTCACACTTGTCATGGAAGACTGCCTTCCTGGTGGCTATTACGTCTGCCAGAAGGACAGGGGAGCTCCAGGCGCTTTCGGTGGACTCCCCTTATCTGGTCTTCTGCAGGGACAATGTTGTCCTACGCCCCCACCCGAAATTCCTTCCGAAGGTTGGTGTCAGAGTTTCACCTTAACTAGGTGTTAAATCTGCCAGTGTACTACCCTAATTACACCTCGGAGGCGGAGTACAGGCTTCATACTCTGGACCTGAGACATGCTGTCTCCTATTATAAGGAGTGGACGGCGGAAATTCGCGGAGAGGTTTGCCACTTCAGGCAGACCTGCATCCAGACGGACCATATCAAGGTGGATTACATTATGCATAGGTCTGTGCTTTGAGTATTCGGGCAAGGAGCCTCCCAGAGGGATAAGAGCTCATTCTGCCCGCCATACTGCTGCATTGGTGGCTGCTTCCAGGGACATTCCTATCCAGGAAATCTGTTGGGCTGCTACCTGGAAGTCAGCAAACACCTTCATCACCCACTACCACATCAACCATGCATCACTCCGGGATGCTGGTTTAGGGACCTCAGTTCATCAGTCTCTGTTCCCTAAGTAGGAGGTGTGTGCCTTGCCTCCCTCCTTCCCTCCTCCCAGAGAACTGCTAGGAGTCTGCCAATGATTGTGGATGAACAACATATCCACGCTCCTAGAACAGGTTATTCACCTGTAACAGTAGATCTTACTTAGAAGGCTCTTGTAGTAGGTAATTCCATATAGGACTGATGCCGGCTGGCGTCAGGACCTGACGGAAACATTTCTAGTTAGCAGTCTCTGGCGGGGGACCGCCCCCACATCAGGTGACAGTTATGTGGCGTCAGTATAAAGGGGCGGTCCCCATGCCTGCCTTCCAGTTCTTTCCGGCCGTTAGCTCGTCTCGGCGCCTTGCAGTAAAGTTCATCACTCGTCAGCTCTGTCTCCGGTAGTATTTACCATCGTTTTTTCGAAGATATTCAACTTAAACGTCGGCCTTTCGTTGGTGCATGTTGTCCCCTACACCTTCCAAGCACAAAAACAAGTGCTACTCATGCGGCGCCCAACTCCCGAACAAGGACGGCCATTCCCAGTACCTCTCCTGTCTGGAGAAGTGCCAGCACTGCCTTAAATTTAACGCCGCCACCTGCAGACGGAGGCAGCAGTCCCTGGAGGCCCATATCCTTAAGAAGAAGATTTCCTCCATGGAGAAGGAGTTGAAAAAGCTCTGGCAGGCGTCCACTTCCCCCAGAGGCCATCGTAGGAAGGACAAGGAGCAGCATCGGGACAGGGGCTCCTCTTCCACCGCGATTCCAGCTGGAGTCGCCGTGCTCCAGGTAACGTCCCCTCCGGGGGACTGCTCCTCGAAGGCCGTCTTTGAGGTTTCCAAGGTGGCGTCGGCCCGCCCGTCTAGCTCGGGCCCTTCGGGCGCCTCCGGGCTGTTGGAGGCCTCCACTCCCAGTAAAGCCATCATTGTGCAGCCTACTGGTTCGAGCGGCTCCAGTAAGCTGAACGTCTGCTCCTCTGATGCCCGCACAGACACGGTCGATAAGTCACTCGACCCTTTGGGGCGGCGCACGGCCACTTTCCCACTCGACCAGGCTGCCCCTCCTTCGCGACCTGCCTCGGCGATGGGTCCTCTTAAGTTGGACGCCGGCTCCTCAGACGTCCACTCGGACTCCGCTGATAAGTCGGACGTCGGCCGTCCTGACGTCTGTATGGCGTCTGAGCCAGTGTTGGACCCTCTTACATCTGTCGTTCCCGGCTTCCCGCAGCGTTCGCTGCCCTCCGGGGACTCTGGGTGGTCTCAGGCTGACCCCGGGGATTCCCCCCCATCCCCGGGCGATGCCGCGGTTCCTGCTCTGCCCCCATCAAGCCTCCTTCCCGCTGGGCCAGACAACCTGATGTCGGTTCCCCAGGCGCTGGCTCCGACGCTGGTCCTGCCGATGCCGGGTGACGTCCCCTTCCTGGATGCTGCTCCAACACCGGGCCCTCCGCCCGCTGGGCCTTCTTCTCCAGGCCCACCCGCTGGGCTTGTGGCTGGGCCATTTGCTCCATCAGACCCCCCGGTTCCCAGGTATCTGACTCCATTTTATCTGGCGCCGTCTTACCCGGCTCCGCAGTATGAGACGCCCCAGTACCAGATGCCGCAGTACTCTGTGCCTCACTACCTGACGCCGGATTACCTGCCGTCAGGTTACGGATACGCACCCTACGGGTACACTCAGTATCCATATCCCCCTCCTCTTCAGCCACCGGTGGACTTGAAGGAGACTCTGGCCTCCTGGTGGGCTGAGGCAAAGGCTCGGCTCACCAGAGAGGTGGAGAGTCGTCTCCCGGAGATGGTTCCGGCTCCCGTACGCCCCAGACGACAGACTCCCTCCCCACCTCCGGATACCAGGGGCAAGCCTTCTGGTTCCAGGGCTGGGCAGGACACACTTCTCCGAGGGCTTCCTAAGGGGTCCGTTCCTCCCCTACGCTGGGAGAGGGAGTATTCTTCTTCCTCTTCCTCTTCCTCCTCGGACACCTCAGATGACTCCGGTTCCGACCTGGATGACGAGCCACGCTCTCTGACCAAACCCAGGCATAGGACTCCTCCGAAGTCTCTTTCAGAGGATCCTTCCTTCTTGGAGTTGCTGCGCAAAATCCAGGAAGTTCATAAATAGCGCTCCTTGGAGCCGAACCCACAGCGTAAGAAACTCGCTGAGCACTTGGATCTGCCCGAGACCGCTCTGATCTTCAAGCCACCCTGGCTTGAGCCTCATGCTGACCTTGTTTCCACCATTTGGAAGCAACAGTCTGCATTAGCCCCTCTTCCTCGGAAGTCTAATAGGCTATACCAGGCTCTCAAGGGTGTTGACTTCCTAGATTCTCACCCTCGAGCTGACTCTGTTGTGATTAGCACCGCTCACGACCGGTCAGCTAATCCAAAGCATTTGAGCTCGTCTCCACCTGACAAAGAATCCCATCTTCTGGACCAGTACGGCAAGAAGATCTGTGCTTCTTCCACCCTGGGTATTGGGGCCCTGAACTATGTCGGTCACATAGATTACCAGAAGGCGATTCTTAATGAGATAGGATCCAAGTTTGACTCCCTTCCTGACTCTCAGGTTAAACAGGAAGTGGCTGACCTTGTTGTTCTGCTCGTTTGGCCAGTTGGCACATGCTTCGTGCCATGTACGATGCAGTGGACACTGCTGGTAGGAACTCTGCTTTCGCCATAGGCTTACGGCGTCATGCCTGGCTCCATGTGTGAGGTGTGGTCCTGGAAGTCCAGTTCACTATTCAGGAAGTGCCCTTCCGGGGTTTGGTGCTGTTCGGTGGTGATGTCAAGGACAATATCACCGATCTGCATGAGAAGGGGACTGCACTGAAGTCTGTGGACCCCATGTACAATCCCCCTTCAGCGCAGCGTTGTCCCTTTCGCAGGCTGAATCGGCAAAGGGCGAAACCACAGGGAAAGCGGGCCAATAAATGTTGGGCCCCTCCAGCTGCCAAGCCCCCACCGCCCAAAAAAAGCAGCTGGAGCTTCAGCCGTGACGCTGCCCCACGCCACCTTACTCCTTTCCTCTCCCACAGCCTCTGGTATTTCCAGAGGAACCAGTAGGAGGGAGGTGTTCCCTCCACCTCCCGGGTTGGGAGAGGATAATTTCAGATTCCTGGGTGCATCAGCTCATTGCAGAGGGACACTCAATAGTTTCTTCAGAAACCCCCTCGACATCCTCCCCCGAGGTAGTCATTCTCGCAGGAGCATCTTCTTCTGGTCCAGGAAGAAATTTCCTCCCTTCTCTTGAAAGAAGTGATGGAACCCATCCCCATTCCTCTTCAGGGAACGGGGTACTATTCCCATTTCTTCCTGGTCCCGAAGAAAACGGGGGACATGAGGCCGATTCTCGACTTCAGCTCCCTGAACTTGTTCAGGAGTACAACAGGTTCAGGATGCTCTCGCTGTAGAGCCTCCTGCCCCTTCTCCGGCCGGGACAGTGGCTGTGTGCTTTGGATATGCAGGATGCTTACTTGCATATCCTTACCCGCCCTTCCCGCCGCAGATACCTGCGTTTTGCATTCCAAGGGGACCACTACCAGTTCAAGGCCCTCCCATTTGGTCTTTCCTCAGTGCCCTGGGTGTTCACCAAATGCCTTTTGGTGGTAGCGGCCTACCTGCGTACCAAGGGGGTACAGATTTTCCTGTACCTGGACGATTGGCTCCTGGCGGCCCTGTCAAGGGAGGAACTCCTGCGCTGCTTTCCCTTACCCAGCAGGTTTTTGCCTGCCTGGGTATTACCATCATCCAGGTCAAGTCCCATCTGATCCCGTCCCAGAGGCTTCAGTTTATTGGGGCGACCCTGGACACGACCTCTGGCATGGCCTTCCGGATAGGGCAGCTACTCTCCAGGCCCAGGTCAGCCTGTTGTCCAGCCGCAGGCGGGTCAACGCCAGGTCAGTCCTTCGCCTCCTCTGGCTAATGGCTGCGATTCCGACAGTCCTTCGTGCTCGGCTCCACATGAGAATCTCTCGGTGGACGCTTTGGTCTCAGTGGGATCAGCTAGTGGACGACCTAGATCAACTTGTCCTGGTCTCCACTCCCATGGCTCAGGACATGCAGTGAAGGATGGTTCAGGAGAACCTCTGCTGTGGAGTTCCCTGCGATCTTTCTCTCTCTCTCCCCCCCCCCCCAGACGTTGACTACAGACGCCTCCGGCAAGGGTTGTGGAGCCCATCTCAGTCCTCACAGGACCCAGGGCTCCTGGTCTAAGCTAGAAGTCCCTTCACATCAGTGTGCTTGAGTTAAGGGCAATGCTGTATACTGTTCAGGCTCTACATCTTTACCTGTCCCCCAGTCACTTAGCTGTACAGACAGACAATGTGTGTGGAGTCTGGTACATCAACAAACATGGAGGAACTAATTCCTACCTCCTTTGCAGAGAGGCAATGCGAGTCTGGGATTAGGCAGTGCAGCACAACCTTCACCTCATGGCATCTCATGTCCTGGGGGCCGAAACACGCTGGCAGACGGGCTTTGCAGGTCATGTGCTCTAGCTCACGAATCGGAACTGAATCGAGGGTCGTAGATGACATCTTCCTGTGCTGGGGAACTCCACAGGTAGACCTGTTTGCATCCCCTCAAAATGCAAAACTTCCCGTCTTCTGCTCGCTTGCTCCAGGGCGTGGCATTTTTTGGAGAGACACTCTGTCTCTAGACTGGAAGGGCACACTGCTCTGTGCCCCCCCAGTCCACTGATCATGAGGGTCCTGCAGAAACTCTGTTGGAAGGAGCTCGAATTATTCTAATCGCTTCTTTCTGGCCCAGACAAGTTTGGTTCTGTCTTCTGCAGCAGTACTCAGAGGACCCTCCTCTTCCTGTGTAGCTATTTTTGCTGACCCAGGATCAGGGGACCCTGGTCCATCCAGGCCTCTAGTCCCTTCAGTTGCACGCGTGGCTCCTGCAGACGTAGCTCAAGCCCGATTCGCGCCCCCAACCCCCGAGTAGCTGAGATTCTGGAGGAGGCCAGGAAACCCTCAACCAGATCTAATTATGCCACGAAATGGAAGCGGTTCTCTATTTGGGCCGCCTCTAGTGATGTTGAGCCCTTCTTGTGCTTTGTCGGCTGACTTCTGGATTACCTGTGTCACCTCTTCGATCTGGGTCTCAGCCATTCATCCTTAAAGGTTCACGTGGCGTCCATTTCCGCTTATCATGTCCCCTTTGCAGACAGAATGTTTGCTCAGCTGGAGATGTCTAAGACCTTTTTGAGAGGGGTCCTTCACTTACAACCCCCTATCTGGGTTCCTGCTTCTCCTTGGGATCTGAATTTCATTTTAGGGAAGCTTATTCTACCTCCTTTCGAGCCGGCAACCTCAGCGGACCTAAAGTTCCTTTCTTGGAAGACTCTCTTCCTAGTGGCCATTACTTCTGCTAGATGTTTTTCCGAGCTCCAGGCCCTGATGTGTAAAATCCCATATTTGATTTTTCGCAAGGAACATGTGGCTCTGTGTACCAACCCTAAGTTTCTCCCTAAGGTGGTAGCGGAATCGACGTTGGATCAGTCTGTAGAGTTGCCTGCCTTCTTTATGTAGCACTCTAATCATGGAGAGTACCTCCTGCATACTTTGGATGTTCACCGAATTCTGAGATACTACACCAACAGGATGAAGGATCTCAGAAAGACTGATCAACTGTTCGTCTCTTTTTCTCATAAAAGAGAAGGCAATGCTATTTCTAAGCAACACCTATTGAAATGGTTGGCTCATTGCATCACTTTCTGTTATGATAAGTATAACAAAACCCTGCCAGGTCAAGTTAGTGGCCACTCCACCAGAGGGGTCGCTGCCTCTTCGGCTTGTTTCAAGAATGTGTCAGTGGCTGACATTTGTGCAGCCACCACTTGGACTTCTGTCCATACATTTACGATACATTAAAGTTTGGACATTGCCTCTTGCCGTATAGCAGGCTTCGGGCTGGCTGTTTTGCAAGGCCTCCTTTCTTAAGACCTTCACAACCAGAGGGTCTACTTCTGAGTAGCTTTCCTCCTCCTCCCGTTTGCTTCTCCTTGTTCCAGACTGCTTGGGACTCAGTCCTGTATGTAATTATCTACTGCAAGAGCCCACTCGAAGTAAGATAGTACAGTTACATAAGAACTTACCGTAACAGTAGATCTTCGAGAGAGGCTCTTGCAGTAGGTAATACCTTCCCGCCCTCCATCCCCCTAAGCTTTTTCAGCTTCTTTTCCAGGAGGGGAAATATTCGCTTCTCTCTCGTCTTGTGTTTTGGCCTTTGGCGGGAAAGAACTAGAAGGTGGGCGTGGGGGACCGCCTCTTTATACTGACGTCGCATGACGTCAGTTACCTGTCATGGGGGCAGTCCCCCGCCAGAGACTGCTAGCTAGAAATTTTTCCAGATCCTGACGCCAGACTGCATCAGTCATATATGTAATTACCTACTGCAAGAGCCTCTCTTGAAGATTTACTATTACGGTAAGTTCTTACCTAACTGTACTTTCTAGGAGTGGTATGTTTTTTCATTCACACGGACCCACCTGACCTGCCCAGCTGCGGACGCATACAACCTGGCTTCCAGCAGGCTAAGATCTGGCGTCATGGAGCGGAGTAGAGGTATATGCCACCTGGGTGGGAGGGAGGAGCTAGCTTGAAGACTTCCGGCAGATTTAAAGAGGAAAGGGACAATGCCAATGAGTGTGGATGAACAACATATACCTCTCCTAGAACTACTGTTACAGGCAAGTAACCTGTTCTTATTGAACGTTATTGTTTAAAGCTTATATTTTGGAGAAATTGGAAATCAGGAAAGCTAGGTCAAATCGGAGATCATCAGAGGGAATTGAATATTATAGTTGTCTTAAGAAAATTAGAATAGCAAGAGTGTGAACTACCCAAAGAGAAACATCTACATGGACTGCTATTCCAAAACAATATAGAAATAGTAACATGGCCGGCTCGTTGGCGCAGTGGTTGGTTTCGACTGCGGCCCGTGACCGGGTGCTGAGCGGATTCTGGGTTGCTGGAGAGCGTGGGAGGAGTAGCTTGAGCGCCCCACGACTGCTCACGCTACCCAGGGGAGGGAGGGGCGTGGCATGCTGTCTGCGCACTCCTGGCGAGGCCGGGAGACGAGCAGCAGAGCCTCAACATACATAGGGGGTGTGTTGAACGTCGGCTACGCCTTGACATTCGTGGCACACCACGCCCAAGGGAGAAAAGCGGAAATTCCAGCTTCCTGGTCCACCGGATGATGGCTGCCCGCTCCCACTGGCCCGAGATGCCCTGTGGCCTCCAAACCCACCTCAGCAGCACTCAAGGACTGATGCCTAGTATGCTGGTTGCCCTCCCTCCTGGCGTCTTCCGCCTCAGAGGAGGGGGAACCACCCGGCAAAGGGATATGCCGGGCCACCCTTGAGTCAGCTGCGATCTGAGGTGAGGGGAAGAGGGACAGGGCGAGGGGCTCACGGGTAGCATGAGTAGTCGGAAGGAGTGGCGAACTAGGAGGCGAGAAGGAGGGATAAACACATAACACAAAAAAAAAAAGAAATAGTAACACTACCTTGTATTTTAACATAAAGAATTGATTGCATCAGGAAGGTCAAACTTCAGAGCTGTTGTGGCTATTTTTGGGATTAGGTGAAACTCGACAACAGTAGGACATTTTTAGTATAAAAAGTTGATTACATTATTGTAAGTATGTTACATTTGACACAAAAATTATTCGTAATGTATGTTTGTAACTATAATTTGGATAACATTTTCTAATCCCACTGTAAATTAGCTTATAGCTCAGCTGGGATCTTATGACCATGTTCATGTTTTAACATGAATAACATTTTATTGATTGATTCTAGGGGATGCCGCAGTTAAGGGTACTCACTGGGGGAGGAAGGGGGACCCAAATGCAAGAAAGAGGGTGGGTGGCATGCCAGGGAGGACAGTGGGGAAGGTGTGCTCAAGAATCATGGAATAGTAAGGGAAGTTGGAGGGAAACCAAACTTAGTTGTACACATGACTACCAACGACCTAGCTGGGGAGAAGGTGGAGTTTATTGCAAGGTAGGTTCAGGGTGATAGGGAAGACCTGTAGGGTGGAAGCAGGATCACTACCTTTCTCAGAGATGATACCAGTACCAAGGGCCAACACAGTCAGGAAGAAAGACCTAGAGGAATTCAGTGACTAGCTGAGGAAATGGTGCAGGGAGGAAGGGCTCACCTGTATTGGGGACTGGTGGAGACTTAGTCTAATAAAACACTGTTTTCACTGGACAGGCTACACCTCAGTAGAGAGGGGCTCAAGGGTACTGGGAGACAAATGGGGGGGGTGTTACATAACCAACAAACTGAATTTAAACTTCTGAAGGGGTGGGCTTGTAGGCCTAAAGAGGAGGAGGTCAGCACCCCACTTCCACCACTAACATCAGTAGAAGAGATCTGGAGGGTGGAGGTGAAGCAGAGCAGTTAGCAACAGGGGTGGTGGGATAGCACGCAGAGGGGAGAACTGTGAAAAGGAGATGAGGGAAGGAAGAGGGTCTCAATCTGTGCGGAAGGTGGTGTCTCTGAATACGCGGAGTGCTGGAAACAAGATGGATGACCTGGAGGAGCTTTTTGCAGAAGGGAGGGTGGATACAGCAGCAGATTCGGAAAGGGGACAACTGGGTGGAGAATGGGGGAAGGCAGAGGTACTGGATTTGGTAATTTATATTAGTTTTATTGTTTTAAGATGGGCCATATGTTAAACTGTTTTATAATGGGGTACATGGTGTGGGGTCTCTGGGTAATGGATGGATATCAGTGTTCGGGGGCTGGTACAGTAAAAAGGGATAAGAGTAATTTGATCATGGGGATTTCAGACTATCATGTAACACAGAATCTATTGACTAAAAGACGTAATCATTTCACAAATGAATTGAAACAATCTTTGAGACAGTTTTCTCCACGTTACTTAGGATATAAATTGAGCCTTAGTAAGGGGCATCTACTTTGTGTATTATTATTAATAATGGAGTGGTGATATTGAACAGAATCCAGGACCAATGAAAATAAAGGATTGTCCATAGTACATGAAAATGTTAGAAGCTTAACTAAAAAATTGATGACTATCGGGTCTGGCTAAGGAAACCAAATATGATATAATAGCATTATCAGAAACCTGGCTTCATGGAAATATACAAGATGAGGAAATTCAGCTAATGGACTATAAGGTAATTAGGAAGGATAGAGGAAAAAGGTGGTGGGGTTCTGTTGTATATTAAAACAGTTTAGGCTCATTTCAAACGTTATTAGCAACTAATCATGAGGGGTAGATGGTTTAATGATAAAATTGGTTCACTGAGGTTAGTTGTAGGAGTGTTTTATGCCCCTCAAAGACAAAAGTAAAACATTTTATTCTTTAGCAGAGATCATTTTGGATAAGATAGAGATCAGCAGGTTTTGATAACAGGTGATTTTAATTCAAATTGGTTGCAATCCAGGGGTGCAAAATTAAGAAAGTTTTGCAACTTTGGGATTGGATCAAATAATACAAAATCCAACCAGATCCACTAATAATCAATCTTTGGGCTCTTTATTAGATCTGATATTTGTATCACAAGGGATACAGGTTTTGACACAGAAAATATTACCTTTGAATTTGAGTGATCATAATCCAATAGCATGTGTAGTTAATATAAATAAAACAACGAACATAAATAAAACCACATATTGGGTAAGAGATTATACTAGGTTTAATGAGTTAAAGTATAGGAATTTTCTAATAAAACAAAATTGGGAAAGGATCTTTCTCATTCCAGATATTGAATTAGCTCTTCAAGAGTTTAATGAAATAATGTTATCATGTATACAGCAACATGCACCAAAAGTAAAAAGTTAATTAAATATAACCAATTACCTTGGATAACAAATAAATTGATAAAACAACTAAGAATAAGAGAGAGTATGGAAAAAGCTAGAAGGAATAAGGAAATTGAGACTTGGGAAAAATTTAAATATTGGAGGGATAAATGTAAAAAGACATAAAGAGAGCTAAAGTACAATATTATTTGACTAAGTTAAATAAGGCAAGGGATCAAAAATTTTTGGAGGCAAATCTCTAATTTAAAAGATCCCATAAAACAAAGACAAAAGATCAATTTAAGTCAAGGAGAAAGTTTGATAAAAGATCAAGAAGGAGTTGCAAATTATTTTAATGCATACTTCATTGATCTGCCTGATTTAAATATTCCTAAATTAATTAAAAGGACATCTGAAATTTCCTTGGACAAATTAAAAAGAAATAAGGAAACAATGAATAAGACTGATCTTGGATTTAAATTCAAATTTAAAGAGGTAATGGTAAACGAAGTAGAAAAGGAATTGAGAAACTTGAATGTCTCAATCTGGAGGTCTAGATGAAATTGATGCTAAATTTTTAAGATATGGAGCTGACATTATTGCTCCAGTTGTTACATATTTATTTAATTGGAGTATACAATGTTCTGTGGTCCCAAAGGTAGAAAATAAGTAAAATAATACCAATCTTTAAAGGAGGGAAAGTACATTGGTATGAATTATAGACCAATTGCCATATTACCCATATTGTCTAAAATTCTGGAAAAATTAGTTCATACACAATTGGGAGTATCTAGAAGATAATGAACTAATGACTAGTTACCAACATGGATTTGAAAGGAAGTCAACAAGCGGCCTTGCTTGATTTTAATGATTTGGTAACAACATCATTGAATCGGGTAAATGTACAGGGGCCGTGTTTGTTGACTTAAGCTTGATTTGGTTCAACACAATTATTGTTGCTTGATCTGTTTGAATTGGGTATTCAAGATGAAACATTAGCATGGATTAAATCATATCTATCTGATCGAAGACAGTGTGTTGTTTTGGGAGAAATTGCCTCAGATCAAGGTGAAGTTTTCGAGGTGTCCTACAAGGTTCTATTTTGGGCCCTCTTATTTAATGTTTATGTGAATAACCTTCCAAGGCAAATAGAAAACTGTGATGTCAGAATGTACGCAGATGATACTGTAATAGTTGCATCTGCTGATAATATGGATCAATTAACACATAAACTTCAACAGGATATAAACTTACTACAGACCTGGTTTAATAACCATGGTCTGTTATTAAATTCAAAGAAAACTCAAAGTATGGTATTTGGAGGGTCGAAAAATAGAGGGAAATTTGAACTTAATATTAATTTGGCAGGGAATAAACAGATTACAGTAGTTGATACTTATAGATATCTGGGGGTACAGATTGTGGTTTACAATATTCAGAACATGTTAGTATACAAGTGAGAAAGGTAACTCAAAAATTAGGGGTATTAAGAAGAGTAGCAGGGAGTCTGACAAAGAAGGTAAGGGAGAAAGTGGTTGGGCAGCTATTAATCCCAGTTTTAGAATATGGGTTTATACTATATATGCATTCTGGCATTACAGTATTAAATAAAGTAAATCAGATTTATTATAAAATGAGTAAATTTATAACAAGAAGTAGGCACGGTGTGCATCATTGTGATCTATATAGAAAATTAAATTGGTTAGACCCAAAACAGAGAAGGGTCTATATTTGGTATAAACAGTGTTATCAAATCTTGAAAGATGAACCTAGACATTGTTTGGTTGATCACATTATTTTAAAGATGATAGGATATTAACTATGCAGACAAGATCCTTTGGTAAAGAACCCATGACTAGATCTCAGAATAGGTATGGAAGCGAAATGCTCAGAATACAGTAGCTTATTATTGGAATAAATTGCCCCATAGATTGAAGGTAATTACAAATTCATCCGTATTTAATAAAAAATTAAGGGCATACTTGCAATTATCATGTACCTGTTTTAAGTAAAATATTTAAATGTATTGTGAAGTGATGTTCTGTATAATTGTATGTTATTTATTACCAGGACTTTGTTGAAAACGGGACTGATGTCCCAACAAATGTTTCCTGTATAAAAATAAAATTTTACAAACAAACAAACTGAACGAATACTTGTGTTCTGTCTTACACCGGGAAAAAAATGGACCGGTGCCTATTGGGGGTATGGATGTTGTAGTAAGGGCGATAGAGTGAGGGAGAGGCTGCTAGCGTTTAAGGTGGACAAATCAGGCCCGGACGGCATACACCCAAGGGTACTGAGGGAACTAGAGGAGCTTGTGGGGCCGTTGGGCAGGATTATTCAGTGGTTCATTGGAGTTGGGTATGATACCACAGGACTGAAGAATGGCACATGTGGTGCCCCGCCATAAGAGCAACCCCAAGGATGACCTAGGGAATTACAGACCGGTCTGTCTGACCTCATTCGTGTGCAAGCTCATGGAGACCATACTTCAGGAAAGGTGGTAGGTCATCTCTAGGAGTTTGGTCTCAAGGATGCAAGGCAGCATGAGTTTATGGGAGGGAGATTGTGTCAAGCGAATCTGATTAACTTCTTTGATTGGGTCACAAAGACATTAGAAAATGGGCTCTTTATTTGCTGGTCTTTCATTGGCTAGTACCCCTGCCGGGGGGGGGGGGGTACATTAACTTTCAATAGACTCCCAGCAAATAAAAAGTGCCAGGCCAAACCTGCCTCATGCCCAAGTAACATTGTGCCCAGCCTGCTTCCTTATTGGTTGAAGCACTGGGCACACATTTCAAAGTGCCACCATTTTTTTTTTTTTATAACAGTTAGCGAGTGAATATTTGGTGTCTCCCCCCTGCCCCCAACACCATGAAATAGCAGTCATTACACTTGCCAGCCACCTAATTAAATAAATGAAGAAGAAAAAATATTTGCAAATAAAAATCACTTCTGTATGTTACAGCACACCACACTGATAACCAGCGCTGCTTCTGACGCCGCTCGGTAATCTCTCCACACAGTCCTCTGACTGAAAACTAGCAAATGTAAAACTGAGCATATTTATACATCAAAGAACATTAAAAAAATCCAGTAGATACTTAGCAGTTGACGACAGAGTACAACCGTGCTTAACAGTAAGTCTTCCGTCCCTGCTCTCGTGCCAGAGTCTCTAGACAAAATGCCGCCTGCCTGCTCTTCAGCAGTAATGAGATCACAAATAAAAGCCTCTTTTTTTTTTTCTTTTTTCTTCTTTTTCTGCTTTTTATCAAGCGAACGAGTGGGCGTGCCAGTTGAGTTCCCTGGTACATTCCTCCATAATTGTAGCGTTCCCTAGTTCTCCCCAACTGTTAATGGGGAAAAAAATTGCCACGGCACGCAGATCCCCTTCCCAGTACACACACACCACGCAACCCACTTACTGATGCATCCTTATTCGTGTTCTTGTTGTCTGCCTGATCGGCAGGGTCCTCCTCTGTGGTACCTGGGTACAGGATGACTGACTCGCCAGAATGGCACTCCTCTTCATAGTCCCGGTCTTCATCGTAGACAACGAGGACAGGGGAGTCATAAAACACAGGACAGACAGCAGGGACCAAAAAAAACAACCAAGAGTCTGATTTGTTCCCAGTCCTCAGGGCAGGCAGTGAGGATCGGGAAACTGTAAATAAACAAAAAAAAAATGTGAAGCAGGGCTAGGACGGAGAAATGTTTGGGGGGGGGGTGTTACTTGTTTACTTTTGAATGTATGCACTGCTGCTTCAAATCCGCGGGCCAGGCTGAGGGAAAATCAGAAGATCTCAAAGTATTCATATAGGATCCCACTACCCAGAGCAAGCAGTAGGCACACCACACAAAAAAAGAAAGTCTGAATTGTTCCCGGTCCTCAGGGCAGGTAGCAAGGATTGGGAAACTGTAAATAAAACAAAACAAAACCAAAAAAAAAACATGAAGCAGGGTTAGCCATGAGTGGTAAATAATTTTAATGAAATATAACAGCTCCCCCTACTGACCACTAGTGAAGCCACTATTCCAACAGTACAAGGGACTCCTTTAACAAAAAAGGACTAAAGACATTTTCAGTCATTTTTTTAAAGATTTTATAAATGTTTTTGTAATCCTTTAAAAAAATGACACATGTACCGCATTTTCTAAGTGCAATAACACCCTCCAGGGTAGGCGGTATGGGCAATACTGGACTTTCCAGGGGCTATAAGTCCCTCCGCCTGTGGCGTCAGGCCTCATTACATCCCTGGGTGGTCCGGTATTGCCCAATACCACCCACCCTGTCGGGTGTTATTCCTTACGCAGACAGGGGCCAAGCGGTAGATATCAGTTGTCTGGACATTAGCAAGGCCTTTGACTCTGTTCCCTACAAAAGGTTGATCAGGAAGTTGGCGTAGCGTGGGGTTGAGGAGATGATGACCAGATGGGCAGAAAACTAGCTGAGGAACAGGGGCCAGAGGCTGGTGGGGGAGGAGAGACATCTAGCTCCTGGGAGGTCACCAGTAGGGCCCGGCAGGGCTCGGTGCTGGGACCAGTGTTGTTTAGTGTCTACTTCACTGATACTGGGGATGGCATTATGGGCAAAATGTGCCTTTTTGCAGACAACACCATGCACTTTGGAAGGGTAGACACAGCCAAAAGGACACAGGACCTGCAGGAAGATCTGAAAAACTTAAGAGGCGTTCCAGGATTTGGCAGCTTGACTTCAGTGCCAAGAAATGCAGACTTGCGCACATTGAAGCCAGGAATCTCAGCACGGAGTGCTACCTGGGAATGGTCCTGGTATCAGTAGCAGAGAAGGATCTGGGAGTGATGATCACTAGCGATCTGAAGCACTCCACGCAGTGCAAGAAAGTAGCAGCAAGGGCAAACGAGATGTTAGGATGCATAGCATAAGGGATCCGCAGTAGGCAAGAGGCGGTTATACTGCACTGGTACAGGTCACTGGTGACGCCACATCTAGAGTATAGAGTACAGTACTGGTGCCCACACCTTAAGATGGACATTAACCTGCTAGAGATGATCCAGAGGAGGGCAACGAAGATGATCATGGGATAGCAGGGTAGAGCATATGAAGAGAGGTTGGGGGGCCCTGAACATGTACTCCCTGGAGGACAGGAGGGAGAGAGGGGACATGGTTGAGACCTTCAAGTACTTGAAAGGGATAAATAAGGTGGATATGGGGGGGGGTCTCTTTAAGCTGAGTGACAGCAGAAGCGCAAGGGGACATAGTCTTAAGCTGGGGTGTTAGGAAGCAGTTATTCATGGAGAGGGTGAGCAGTTCTTCAGGGAGAGGATGGTGGCTAGTTGGAATGCACTGTCAGAAGAGGTGGTCTCTTAAGACAATGGGCAGCTTCAAGAAAGGCTGGAATAGACATAAGGGGAAGGTAAGGGTCATGGGTGGGGCAGATGGAAAATACTGGAGGCTTGGGAAGGGGGGGCAGTCGGTAGCTTAATGCTGTGAACCCTCCAATACAAGCAGACTAGATGGATCAAATGGCCTTATTAATAGAAACAGAATTTGACGGCAGATAAGGACCGCTTGGTCCACCTAGTCTGCCCATTTCCCTACCTAACGGATAAACTGCAGATCCTAGTTAACAAACAGCCTACTTCCTCTTACCCACCACTAGAATTACCTTATGTCAGTCCCATGCATTTTTGAATTCCGCCACTGCTTTTGAATCTACGACCTCCTCAGGAAGGCTGTTCCATGTATCCACAACCCTCTCTGAAGAAATACATCCTCACATTACCTCTGAGCCGTCCCCCCTCTATTTTTAAATTGTGCCCCCTTGTTTTTGCACATCTTTTTCTGAAAGATGCTACCCTTGTGCACTTTGTTGATTCCCTTGAGGTATTTGAAAGTTTCTATCATGTCCCCCCTCTCCCTCCTTTCCTCGAGGCAATACATCTTTAGTTCCTTTAGTCTTTCTTAATATGTCTTCTGGTGCAGATCCTATCTCATTTTGGTTGCCCTCCTTTGGACAACCTCCACCCTATGCCTTTGCGTAGATGGGGTCTCCAGAACATTACACAGAACTGCAGATGTGGTCTTACCAACTGTCTGTACAGAGGGATAACAACTTCCTGTTTTCTACTGGTAATGCCTCTTCCTATGCATCCCAGTATCCCCCCAGCCCTCCTTACTGCCTTCTCACATTGCTGGCCCACCTTTAGGTCGTCTGATATGACTACCTCTGGGTCACTTTCTGTTTTTGTTGTCAGTATCTCACCCCCCACTTTGTACTCTTGCCCTGGGTATTTGTTTACCAGGTGCATTACCTTGCACTTCTTTGCATTGAATCTGAGCTGCCATATATTTGACCATTCCTCCAACCTTGCCAAGTCCTTTTTCATCCTTTCCACCCCACTTTGTGTATCAACCCTTTTTGCGGGCTTCTTCGTATGTATGTTCAACAAACTCCTCAATCTTCCGGTGTTTTTTAGGGGTGGGGTTATGCTTTTAAAGTTACTCAGTGGTGCTGGATAGTTCGGAGTTGGTCTATGAGTTTGTTAGCAAGTGCTGCTGGAAACAGTACTGTGTCATGCTGAGCTCTGTCCAGGGAAATGCCAAGGGAGGGAGTAGGGCCTGGGGGGGGTATCGTATCTGATGACCTAAAGGTAGCCAAACAGTGTGAGAAGGCTGTGGGGAAAGCCAGTGGGATGCAGAAGTGCATAGGGAGAGGTATCATCTGCAGAAAAAAGGAGGTGATTATGCCACTGTACAGATAACTATTGAGACCTCGTCTGGAGTACTGTGTCCAGTTCTGGAGGATGTCTCTTGGGAAGGACATAAACAAAATAAAGGCAGTCCAGAGAAGGGCAACACAAATGATGCAAGGAGTGTGCCAAAAGTCATATGAAGAAAGACTAGAGGACCTCAGTATGTATTCCCTGGAGGAAAGGAGAGAGAGGGGGGGATATGATAGATGTTCAAGTACATCAGGGATATAAACAAGGTGCGGGAGGGTAGCATCTTTCAGAAAAGGTGTACAAGAACAAGGGGTTGTGATAAGCTAGAGGGGGTAGGCTCGGGGGGCAACGTGAGGCAGTACTTTTCGATAGCTAGTGGTTGCTAGACCAGCCTCCTCTGTGGAGGTATTGGGGCCAAAAACAGAGGAATTCAAGAATTAATTGAATAGACATAAGAGTACTCTAGCAATAGGGAAGAAAGGGTAAACCGCAGATCAGCTTGGGTCTGTGGTAATGCATTAGGTTGGGAAAAGGGGCAGACTAGGTGGGCCACATGGACCTTATCTGCTGTCACCTTCTGTGCATCTGTGTTCCACCCTGAGCATGACTGTATTTCCTTTCGTAACACCAGGGGCCAGCGAGGAAGTGGACTATACAGAGAAGCTGAAATTCAGCGTCGACGAAGAGGGGAAGGAGTCTGAAACCGAAAAATCAGAATTTCCCCGGTAGGAATAATTACCCAAGATTTTTATGCTTCTAATCCCAGGAATCATTCACTTAGAAGTTTACACTTTATGCAGTTATCTCATCAGAGAGTGACACTCCAGACAGAACCAATGTAGATTTTTGAATTTGGAATGCAGGTTCAGACTCTGCAACCACGCTCCACTCTGGCCTTTGCTCAGATCTGTTACTTTGCCTGAAGAGAGCAGCTGCCTCATTGTGAACTCTGGTAATGGCTGGTTCTCCAGTCAGGTTTTTAGTTTGTAGTTGTATATCTACAAGTTGCAAAAAACTTAGTTAATGCTGTAGTTAGGGTCAAAGCGTGAAAGTTGGGAAGTGAGATGTTAGGGTTTCCCTAGCACTCCACCTTCCCAAACTAGGCAGGAGAGCAGGTGTGGGATGTACCTTGGGCTTCCCAAGCCTAACACTCACCCCATTCCACCTGTAAATAAGGTCAGATGTGTAGACTTTTTGAGAATGGGGTCAGCATTAGGCTTGAGAAACCCTAACGCCTCATTTCCCAACTTTTGTTGCTTTGACCCTAACTAGATTACCAGTTTTTTGCAACTTATTTTCTTACTTTCTGAGATTGTATCATAGTATCCTTATTTTACTATTCCTCCATAGATGCACATATCTATGTATGTAGCTGTGGAAGCACGGGGCCCTCTGGGTCCCGCTCTCCATTTATAGGAAAACAGTGACCAAATTGTCAGCATTAAGCATCTCATTACCCCACCTCATATACCCAGTACAGACAATTTTCAAATCCCTGCCAAAACGTAATCCTTTGTAACTGCAATGCTATTCCGTGCCACAGGTTGACAATGTGGAGCACTACAGAGACGCATTTTGGGCAGGATTTGAAGAATGACAGCTGTG
Organism: Neoceratodus forsteri; assembly: GCA_016271365.2. Classification (NCBI taxonomy): domain Eukaryota; kingdom Metazoa; phylum Chordata; order Ceratodontiformes; family Ceratodontidae; genus Neoceratodus; species Neoceratodus forsteri. The sequence continues at coordinate 55,950,195 of JADMNL010000035.1, forward strand.
ACATACATGAGGTGAGGTAATTAGAGGGCTATGTTGAAAATCTTTTATTTTTTTTTATTGAAAATTTCAGATTACAACCTTTGAGTCAGAAAGGCTCTCTTTCGAAGGCTCCAAGTCGAACAATGGGACATAAGTACAGTAGCTACTGTTGGTTACATACAAGGATACAGAGCACAGGTACATACATGGACTGCGGATTAGCTATGCTAAACAGTAATTATTTATAAGATTACAGGTTAATGTTCCTAAGTGCATTAAGGCTCAGAAATGGGGAGTAGGAGAGAAGTGATAGTGTTTTAAAGTTTGAGTGAGAGTAAGTGTGGTAGGGGTAAGGTAAAGAGGAACAGAGTTGTTAACTTAGGGTAGGTCTGAGGGTGAGAGGCTTTGTCAGTAACACCAGTGGGACAGCTGGCGCGGGTGGGTTTTATTAGTCATGGGGTGAAATGAAAATAGGAAGCGGATCATATTCTTGTGATGGGGCCCAGCTGGGATTCAGGAGTGATCTAGCGTGGCAGTGGGCAGTTACATTCAGTTATAGGTGCAAGCCATGAGCGGAGAGCCTTTTTGAATGGGCCAGTTTTTTCGCCATCTTGGAGGGTGGCCGGGAGGTCATTATACCATTTTGAGCCTCTGTAAATCAGCGATCTTTGACCAGTACGCATCTGGGGCACCTGTAGCAATCCCCTCACTGAACTCCTGGTGCTCTTTGTGAATGTGGCAGGTGAAAAGAGCTTGCTGGTTTAGTCAGGCACATGGCCCAGCAGAGCTTTTTTCCCTAGAATGCAGGTCTGGTACTTCAGGCTTTGTTGGAGTGGGACCCATCCAGTATCCATGTAGAGTTAGCAGGTGTGGCTCCTATAATCAGCCCCTAGAAATAGCCTGCAGGCCTTGTTGAGGAGAGTTTTTATGCTTTTCAAAGCAGTATCAGTACCTGCCCATAAATAGCTAGGCCGTAGTCTGACAATATAGAGGTACAGGTGACCAGTTTCAGAACATCCGATGTCAAGGCCTGCCTGTGCCGTTAAAGGATGCCGAGCTTGGTGTTGGCTGATTTTATGACTTGCTCAATATGCATGTTGAAGGTCATTGTGTATTCCTAGATCTTACTTTGAGAGGGAGCTCTTGCAGCAGGCTACACCATAAGGACTATGCCGCCAGGCACTAGGACACCACAGAAAACTTCTAGCTAGCAGTCCAAGGATGGGGTATGGCCCCCTGACTTAAGCCCTGCCTCAATGTCCCCTGTGGTGTAAAGGGGGCGGTCCCCTGGCACCACCTCAGTTCTTTTCCCGCCGTCAACCCGCTGGTATCTGCTCCATCGCAGTCAACCACGATTTTGTGCTCTGTGCAGTTATCGTTCGTTTGTTTTTTTTCACTCACTTAGTGTATAGTTCATTGCATGTTTTCTCCATCCACACAGCAGCGCAAGTCTAAGTGTGTGCGGCAAGCAGATCCGGCGAGAGACGGCTGCTCTGCCTGCCTAATCTGCTTGGACCCAGGCCACAAGCCGGACGACTGCCTGCACTGTCAGAAGTTCAACAAAAAGACTTGCATTCTCCATCTCAAATCCTTAAAGGCCTATCTCCTGGAACAGCAAGTGGCCGCTCTGCAGAGGACCCAGTCTGGACACCGCTCTTCTTCTTCAGCCAGGGACTCCTTCCCCAGAGAGAAGAGATCAGATGGGGAAACACCACCATAAGAAAGGACCAAGCCAGGTCAGAGTCCTAGCCTCGGTCCCCTCACAAGACCTCTGCTTCCTTCGGTTGGAGTTTGTCCCCGGTTCGTTGACCCTTCCCAGGGCAACTGCCAAGAAGACTACTGCCTCTTCCCATCCACAGGGCAAAGAGTCTTCCAGCCATGGGCGTTTGTCCGCCCCTGTGTCCCTGGCTCTAAGGCCCTAGAAGCCGTCGCTTGGGTCTAAGCCAGACAGACAGGCGTCTTCTTCGGGCCAGAAGTCTGATTCTTCTGCCCGTAAGACTTCAGGGTCGTCAAACAGGTCCATAGGGTTGGGCAACTCCTTCAGGTGCTAGGATGCCGAGCATCCCCAAAACCCCTTCCACCCTAGGAAAGGGTGGTGTCCGCCTCGGAAGGTCGTCTGACCACAGGACCTTCCGACTCTGCCTCAGAGATGGACCAGACGTCCCCACCAAAATGTCTGTCTGCTCCTGAAGTGTATGCGTCGGATCAAGCAACAGGTCATACACCTAAAGACCGGATGCTAGTGCCCATCGACCCTGGGTCAAGCCCTTCTCCTCCGCTTCCTCACAAGATGCGGGATGTCTGTCCTGCAGAGGACAAGGCATCGACAGGAAAAGTTCCATCAGACCAGACGTCCGTGGGCAAGGAATAATAATTTTATTTATATAGCACCATTCAGAAATCAAAGTGCTGTACATACTAATATATCATAAAACAGTTCAGTAAAATCTTACAGAAAGTTCAGCTTTAGTTATAAATATCCACAACAGTTCCCATTGCTACCATACCCCAGGGCTCTGACTCTGACTTTGTCAGGCTGGAAGTGAGGCCATCCTTGGACTCCTGTCGCTTTTAGGCGGTGTTACGCAGTGCCAGGTCGATCAGGAACAAGACCGCAGTGATTACAGATCTTGTTTCCTCTGACATGGCTTGCATCACTGAGACCTGGTTGGATGGAAATGCTGGTCCTGTTTTGGAATCTGCAATTCGACTGGGTTCTCGGTGCTTCACGCCTGAGAGAGGGGCGGGGTGGGGTTGCAGTCCATTTTAGACAGGATCTGGATCTCAGGGAGGTGCCAGTTGGAGACGCCAACTCCTTTGAGCGTATAGTTGGTGCAGGCTACAGGACCCTTCTCATCTACAGTTATCCAGGTGATGAGAGGGAGTTCCTGAAGGAGGTTGCAGACTTCATTGCCGAAATGGTATTGGAGTCTCCCAGATTAATTCTGGGGGACTTCAATGCCTGGGTCGACTATGAACTCTTGCCATTTGGTCAAAACTTCCTCCAATTGATGGATTCATTGGGCCTGTCACGGGATTACCTCTGCAACCCATTTGGGGGGTCACATTAGACTTTGTGTTCCATCTGGGGATGGAGATCTCCGATGTGGAAGTGGAGCCAACGGTTGGTCTGACCATCACACCCGAGGTTCAGATTTACAGCCCCGAAATAGGCCTGCCCCTAAGGAGTTAGTACAGTTCCGTCCTTTAAGAGGGGTTACCTCAGAAGGCCTAATGACAGAACTGGACTTTTTGGGATTTCCAGTGGATAGCACTGACCCAGGGCACCTGGTCCTGGCCTATAATAGGGCTGTGGTAGGGGCCCTGGATGTCATTGCTCCAATTCATGTTTGTCCCCGCTCTTTTCACCTGGGGGCTCCCTGGTTTGATGGGGAGGTCCATGAGCTGAAGGGGTGGGGACGAAGATTGGAAAGACGCTGGCGGAAAACTCACGTGGAGGTGGATAAGCTTGGATTGCTAGAACATTATAAGATCTACCAATCAGCAATTAAACTTGGATTATTAGAACATTATAATGTAAGTCCCACCCCCCTGCCTTTTGTAAACGACAGGTGGTATGCTGTTTGAATCTGACAGCAGTGCCAGGTGGGGACGGGGTTCGGGGAGGCATAGGTTACTCGGCACAAGGGCTAGATTTGGCTACTCTGCACAGGGACACCCAAGTAATTCCGAATACAGGAAGCAATAACTGTATTGTCCAATACCAGGAATGGGATTCTAAAGTGTGGCTTTTATTCACATCCAAGCAGAACAAACAAAGCATAGACGGACCCCCCATGGGGCTACACTTCTGGTAATGCAGATTAAAAAGAATCAAACACTTCTTCAGCACTTCAGCCCTCAGGCTCTGAACCCACCGGGCACACAGCCCGGACTTGCATGCTGCTTTGGGTACACAGCCTGGACCTTGTACACTATCTGGGATTCCCAGGCTCGGCTCCCTTGATGGCCACTCGGACATCTTCCATATGTCATGGAAACATTTGCTGGTGGCTCCCTAAACCACCTAAGAGCACCTCAGCTCTATAAGGGAAACTTCCTTTTAATCCCACGTCTGGGTACTTTCCTCAGGCACTGGCGAAGTACCTGAGAGAAAGTAAAGGTGCCACAGAGCAAATCTGTAGAGGTGAATTTGGTTACTACTGATTTTGGGGGGGGGGCTCCCACTTCTCGCTTCCACAATCATACCCGGCTATTTCTCTGGTCATCAAACATCTCATTCTGTAAAGCTTGGCAGTGTAGATTAAGGCTAAATGTGTGTCACATTTCCTCCACTTGTCTTGCTTTCCCATTGTGCTGGACTTGAACATACTTTTACTTGGCTTAGCCTATTGCTGTAGGCCTCCCACTGATTAAGCAGTCCAATCCCCACTTTACTTTACTCTGTGCTGGACTTGAACCTACTTGGATTAACTGGCAATGTCTGTTACACTAGACCTCCTACAAATTTAGTCCAATCCCCACGTTCCAACAGTTCAGGTGAAAACATAGGCCCTCTGTCAGAGCAAACTCACCCTTTGGTTGCAGGTGCCCCACAGGCGATTCCTCACAGGAATTTCTATCCGACAGCTTCTGGTGCTGCAGCACAACTTGAAATAAGGCAGCTTCTTCCTTAGCCGGAACCAGGAGGGTTGCCCCTGGAAGACAGGCAAACCTTTCCACCCCCATCCCCTCAGTGATGGGGCACATGGACCAGTGACAGCGGTCTCCACCACTTCACAAACAGCTTAATGTGTTTCTCTTTTGGTGGAGAAATACACCTCCCTTACAGTAGCTCTGTGACAGAGCTTAAGGCTCTGAGAGCCTGGACACAGACTGCTGTGCTGCTCCTCTCAAGACTGCACACAGACTCTGCTCAAACTCCCCAACATTCTATCCTAACTTCCAACTGCAGCACTCCAGTGTGGCTCATGCAGCTGCGAGAGTTCTATGGTGATGTCATCCCTCAGTCTCAGCTGAGACTGAGAACAGAGTGAGACAGTGTGAAATCCATTTAACTGGAGTTTCACAAGCTGCCTTCCCTGCCTACCACTAGGTCTTACTGGGATTCTAGTAACCCCGGGTAACAGGGGGGTTACAATAAGATCTACCAATCGGCAGTCTCCTGTAAGAAGGCAGAGTTCCTGTCCAGGGAAATTGCTACAAGGAATAGACCAGCGCAGCTCTTCTGGACTGTGGACAGACTGTGCAATCCAGCCTGTCTACAGGCCAGTCGAGCGTTGTCACAAATACAGTTGAGGAGTTTGCGAAATTCTTCGCTGACAAGGTATCCACCATCAGGGATGAGATCTGACAGCGCCCATTTATTGAGCCTTGCATTGATCAATCAGGTGGTACAAATGCACAGTTGACCTTTTTCATCTTTAGTCAACCGGCAGTCATGGATATAGTGAAGATCATCCAGACTCTGCAGCCTACTTACTGTAAGTTGGATCCGGGCCCTACTCGCCTGTTAGCGGGGTGTGTAGATGTCATCTGCCCGGCCCTGGCAGGGATAGTGGTGGTTTCATTAGAGAGACAGAGAGACAGAGAGAGATCTTTCCGTATCCCTTAAAGGAGGCGGTAGTATACCTTCTTTTGAAAAAACCCTCTCTTGATCCCGACTGCCCAGCAAATTACAGACCGGTCTCCAACTTACCCTTTGTAGGGAAAGTTATTGAGAAGGTGGTCGCTTTGCAGCTGGAGGATCATTTGACCAGCCACAATATCTATGACCCTCTCCAGTCTGGCTTCAGGAAAAGGCATAGCATGGAGACTGCTCTTGTTTGGGTTCTAAATGATCTGATGGCGAGAGATTGGAGAGCCCGTTGCATCTTGGTTCTCCTGGATCTCTCAGCGTTTGACACTGAGGATCACGGGGTGCTGCTCGATCGCCTGTGGTTTTTCTGTGGACTGAGGGGGGCAGTCCACAGTTGGTTTCAATCTCTCCTTGAGGGCAGATCAAAGAGTGGTGTCAGGGATTTATTCCTCGGCCCCCACTGTGTGCCCTGTGGGGTTCCACAGGGCTCGGTGCTGTCCCCTATGTTTTTTGCGGTGTATAAGCTTCCATTGGGGGACATTATAAGACGGTATGGGTTGAGTTTTCATTGTTATGCTGATGACTTTCAGCTCTACCTGTCTTTTACGCCTGAACGGGAGTCTGATTCCATCACAGTATTTAATAACTACCTACGGAAGATACAGGAGTGGATGAGTACTAGTTGGCTTCGGTTGAATTCAGAAAAAACTGAGGTATTGGTGGTGGACCCTGGAGTGAGGACAACAGGGGTCTGGGCTGAGAAACCCTCGGGTTTATATCTTTGGGGGGGGCCTCGTTTATGGCCTCTGGCCATGTGTGTAACCTGGACATGATATTTGAAGGCCTGACCCTGAGGGCGCAGGTGTCGGCTGTAGTCAAATCTGCCTTTTTCCATCTAAGGAATATAGCCCAGATGAAACGCCTGGTTTCGCCTGAAGATCTTCCTGCCCTGGTCCACACCTTTGTCACCAGTCATTTTGATTACTGCAACACTCTCTAGGGCTGCCGGGGGTGGATATCCGCTGCTTGCAGCTTGTGCAGAACGTGATGGCCAGGTTGTTGATGGGAGTTTCTAGATCTAGCCATATAACACCTGTGCTGTGTGAACTGCACTGGCTGTCTATACAGTGGCGGATCACCTTCAAGGTCGCATTGCTGACCTGTAAGGCCCTACACGATTTGGAACCTCACTACCTGAAAGAACTCCTGGTGTCTTACTGCCCTTCCCGCTCACTCCGATCCTTGACGGGATTGCTAGAGATACGCAGGGTATACTTCAAGACATCTGGAGGAAGATCATTTGCCTATGTGGCACCTACCCTGTAGAACTCTCTACCTTGTCAGATACGAGATTGCCCGACTGTGGAAAGTTTTAATAAAACAGTTAAAAACATTTCTTTTTAACCAAGCATTCTTTGGGGTTGGATAATCAAGGGTTATTTATGTTTATTCATTATATTTACTGTTTTATGTGGACTGTATTTAAAGTGTTTGCATTATTGTAAAAGTGCCCTGAGCTTGGGAAGAGCGCTATAAACAGATAAATATTACTTACAATCCATTAAACATCAGATATTAAAAGCTTGTTTAAACAGATGTGTTTTCAAACTGGTCTTGAAGCCCTCCATGGTCCTGCACTCTCTAATCTGACAAGGTAGAGAGTTCCACAGGGATGGTGCTACGAACATAAAAGCCCGAGCCCCAGATTTTTTCAGCCGCACCCTGAGAACCTCTAACAAACCTATGTCAGTTGAGCGGCGAGGCTGTCCGGGGCTGTAGGGAACCAGGAACTCTTGCAGGTAGCCTAGTCCCAGTCTATGCAGGGCTTTATAGGTCAATAAACAGACCTTGAAGGTGATCCGCCACTGTATAGGTAGCCAGTGCAGATCGCGCAGCATGGGAGTAATATGACTGGAGTGTGAAGTCCCAGTCAATAACAGTGCCGCAGCGTTCTGCACCATCAAGAGGCGGATATCAACCCCCGGAAGTCCCAGGTAAAGGGAGTTGCGTTAGTCAAGGCGCGAGGTCACAAAGGCATGGATCAACGTGGGCAAATCATCTGATGGAACAAGGTGCTTAATTCTGGCAATGTTCCTAAGGTGGTAAAAGGAAGACTTGACTACTGCTGACACCTGTGCACGCAATGTCAACCCATCGTCAAGAACCACCCCTAGATTTCGCAACCATTCAGAGGTAGGCAGTTGTACACCATCTAGCCACAGGCCAGAAGGTAAACCCACCACCGGCCTCTCTGTCTGGTGCCCCGGATCCAAAACCAACACCTCAGTCTTCCTGGAATTCAATTTCAGCCAGCTGGACTTCATCCAGTCATGGCTCTCCACCAGACAGCTGTTAAACATCGAGATCGCACTATCCTGGTTGGGTGCGAAAGACAGAGCTGTGTATCATCAGCATAGCAGTGAAACCTCAGCCCATATAGTCTTACAATGTCTGTGAGGGGCAGCAGGTACACTGTGAACAACATGGGGGACAGCACCGAGCCCTGGGGGACCCCGCACGTCAGAGAATGGCTCAAAGGAAAAAATTCTAGATGACACCCTCCGAGACCTGCCGGCTAGGAAAGTGTGGAACCATCTGAGAATTTGACCAGCCAGGCCACAGATAACCCTCGGGCGCTGAAGCAGAACCCTATGGTCTGCAGTGTCAAATGCTGAAGAGAGATCCAGAAGTATTAAGATGGAGCAGCTCTTCTGGTCCCTCGCCATCAGGAGATCATTGAGCACCTGAATCAGAGCGGTCTCGGTACTGTCTCTCTTTCGGAAGCCTGACAGGAGAGGATCGAAGACATCGTGGATGGTAAGATGGTTCTCCAGTTGCAACGCAACCACTCTCTCAATCACCTTCCCAACGAAGGGAAGGTTAGAGATGGGTCTGTAGTTTGCACAGCTGTTCGGGTTCAAAAAAGCTTTCTTAAGAAGTGGTGTCACCACCACCTCCTTCAGGGAGCTAGGGAACTCCCCCGAATCTAAGGAGCATCTAACAATCTCTGCAGGGACCGGGCCGATGGATTCCATACACCCTAATAATAGGCGTGTAGGGCCCGGATCAAACTACAGCATGTTGGCCGCAAATTCTGGACAATCTGCATGATGTCCCCTGTCTCCGGCCGAAAAGATATCCAGGAGGACTGAGGGGAAGCAACCATACACCGACCACCACCAACCCCCATAGAGGGCGCTGAACAGATTTTGTCCCTCTCTGCCTCTTTATCCGCAAAAAATCGAGCAAACTCGTCACACTTAATTTGTGAAAATGCTCCTCGAACCTGTAGACAGGTTGGGTTGCATAACCTGTCTACGGTTCGAAAGAGCTGAGCCAGTCGATTTGTTTGAGCAGCAGCAGTCTCACCGGAGAGGAACTCTGCCTTCTTACTTGTGATTGCTAATTGATAGCTTTGGTGGTGATCTATCAATCTAAGGTGGTCGGCTTCAAGGGTCGACTTCTGCAAGCGACGCTCTAACCTACGTCCTACCCGTTTCAACTCCCTGGGGATAAGCCGACAGCACCAAGTGCTCCACAGAAGCCGTCACCAGAAGCCCCCCAACGTCCCCACCCCGCCACCAGTACAGCCTATTGTTCCACTGGCGGAGGTAGGGGTTTTGTTTAATTTTTTCTGGTGGAATACAGTTAAAGGGAATCTATTACCCATACCACGTAAGCCATCCCCACCCCCTAGAGGGCTCCCGCCTCCAGCCCCTCCTACAGAGCCCTCTCCTCAAGGACCGAAATGACCCCCTCTGATGCCTGATTGCCCAGCATCTGGGTGAGATGACTGGCGAACACCTGCTCCTAGTGACCGTAGAAGACACCCATCATCCGTTCCCTCCTCTAAGAGACATACACCATCTTCCTCTGGGGAAGATGCACAGGATTCCTCCTCCTCCTGTTGCTCTTCTGAGGATGAGTTGCCTTTACCCCCACCGGACTACAAGAAGGACTCTTCCAGGTCACCCCCCCGATAACCCGTCCTTCCTGGACGTGATGAGTTACATCCAGGCCTCAACCAGTGGGACACTGAGGAGCTTGATTCTGAACATCACCGGCTGGCCAAGTTCCTTGGGGCAAGCGACCCAAAACTCTTGGTCATGCTTCTGCTTATGGAACCTTTTCAAGATGTAACCAAGCTAGCCTGGAAACATCCCTCAACCACCTTGGCCATCTCTAGGAATACAGACTGCCTATACAAAACTCCTAAGGGGGAGTCTCACCTCAGTGAGCAACCAAAGGCGGACTCCATGGTGATCACTGCAGCACATGGCAGGGTGCAACAGAAAAAAACACGAGTTCACAGCCTCCAGACTCAGAATCTAAGTAGCTGGATCAGATGGGCTGAAAAGTTTACTCATCGGCCACCTGCACAATCCGATTAAATTTTTTTGGCCCACATGGTCATGTAACACAAATCCTTGTGGGGCAAGGCCTTAGATTTAATTAGAGCCCAACCTGACTCTGATAACAAATCTGAACTCATGGCTGTAGTACAATCTGGCATTGACTTAGGCAGACACGTCTTAAGGAGCTTCTGTGACTCTGCAGACACGGCTGCTAGACCAGCTGCCACAGACGTGTGCATGAGACGACACGACTGACTCTCAGGGTTCCAGCAAGACCTGCCAGATGCCATTCTGGACGCACCCTTAGGTTGGTCCTCTTCGGCCCTGACACCGAAAAATTCAAAAAATTGATCACAGGCCTTCAAGACCCTGGAAAGCCGGTCTCTGACGTCCATAAGATGTACAAGTCGGAGACCGCTGCCAATAGATGCCATCCTTTTCGCAAGAGTCAAGGTAGCAGAGATCAGTGCCAAAAGGTTGGCCTTCAGGAAATCTAAGGCATCGCAGCAGGACGAAGATAGGAAGGCATACCAAGCTTCCCTAAGGGAAGCAAGGAAGGCAGTAAGGCAGGCAAAGGCCCAAACTGAGGAAACACTAGCAAGAACAGTAAAAGAAGGGAACAAGACTTTCTATAGATACATTAGTGAAAAGAGAAAGTCCAGAGGGGGTATTGCCAAGATCAGAGGGGATAAAGGGGTGTGTGTGGAGGAGGACCAAGGAAAAGCATGCATCTTAAATGGATGCTTCTGCTCAGTATTTACTGAGAAGGTAGGGCAGGGCCCACAGCTCAGCACCATGGACATGGGGGAGGGAGGTGTGCACAAGTCCCTTCACTAAAGAAAGGGTCCAATAAGAGCTCGCTAAGTTCAGGGTGGACAAGGCAATGGGACCTGATGGCATACATCCCAGGGTACTAAAGGAGCTAAGGATGGAACTAGCAGAGCCATTAGCAGAACTGTTAAGTGAGTCTCTGAGCACATGAGATGTCCCAGAAGACTGGAGAAGGGCTCATGTGATTCTGCTCCACAGCAGTGGCAACAGGGAGGAGGCAGGGAACTACAAACCAGTCAGTCTTACCTCAGTAGTGGGTAAGATTATGGAGGCACTTCTTAATGAAAGGATAGTGCAGCACCTGGAATCCATAGGAGCACAGGATCCAAGACAGCATGGGTTTACAACAGGAGGGTACTGTCAAACTAATCTCCTAGATTTCTTTGACTGGGTAACCAGAGTGGTGGATCAAGGGGGTACAGTTGATGTTGCCTACCTTGACTTTAGCAAAGCTTTTAATACTGTTCCACATAGAAGATTGATTAATAAACTGAAGAGGCTCGGGGTGGGTCAAAAATTGGTCAACTGGGTGGCAAACTGGTTGGCGGGCAGAAAACAGAGTGGTGGTAAACGGTATACAGTCAGAAGAGATGCAAGTCACAAGTGGGGTACCTCAGGGATCAGTCCTGGGGCCAGTCCTCTTCACTGTCTTCATCAGCAGCATTGCAGATGGACTGGAGGGTAAGGTTTGCCTGTCTGCAGATGACACCAAGATCTGCAACAGAGTAGATGATCCAGATGGGGTAGGTAGAATGAGAAGAGATCTGGAAAAACTGGCAAAATAGTCTGAAGAGTGGCAGCTCGGGTTTAACGCAAAGAAGTGCAAGATCACACACATAGGGAAGAGAAACCCTGAATCTACCTATAGGTTGGGAGGGGAGTTTATGGCAATCACAAGGGAAGGAGGAGACTTGGGCATCATCACAGATTACCTGAAATCATCTAAGCAGACCACTAAAGCAGTAGGTAAGGCTCGAGGGATGTTGATGTGTATTAGTAAGGGTATCACGAGTTGTGAGAGGAAGGTAATGATCCTTCTTTGCAAGACACTGGTTAGGCCCCATGTGGAGTACTGCGTGCAGTACTGGAAGCTGCACCTTCACAAGGACATTAACCAAATTGAGGCAGTCCAGATAAGGGCAACCAAAATGGTGCAGGGACTGCATCAGAAAACATACGAGGACAGATTAACGGAGCTCAATATGTATACCCTAGAGCAAAGGAGGGAGAGAGGTGATATGATCAAAACATTCAAACATCTTAAGGACATTAACAAGGTGAAAGAGTCTAACATGTTTTAATATAAAAAACATAGGACAAGAGGGACACAGCATGAGATTAGAGGGAAGCCGATTAAGGGGTAATGTGATTCTTTTTCACAGAAAGGGTGGTGGATGCATGGAACGGCCTGCCTCAAGTGGTGGATATGAATACAGTGCAGGGCTTCAAACAGGCATGGGTAGGCATAAGGGAGCAATACAGATGAGTATGACTAAATAAGCTATTGGCAGAGTTAAAGGCATATGGCACATTCATAAGGTAGAAAAAATGGCTAGACTGGATGGGCCTTGCGGTCCTTATTTGCTGTCAACTTCTGTGTTTCTGTATTTCACCAAGGCAGGCGTCAACCACAAAAAGGTTTCAAACAAAGGGGCCCTCCACTGCCTTCCGGCTCCCATGGCCCAAAAAAGCGCCCAGACTGCCAGACCTCCCTTGCCTGCACCATCCACTTCATCATGACTCCCTGCCAGCCCTCCCTTCTCCGGCGGAGGTTCAAGGGGAGGCGGTAGATGCTCCCTGTACCTCAGTGGATGGTCCAGCATTACCACCGATCGATGGGTACTCCAGATCATCAAGAGGATATGCTCTGACTGTAGTTCACACAGATTCCACCGGACAACCCACCCATTTCCTCCCATTGCTCCCCTTCCCACGCAGCTATAAGGGCAGAAATACAGACCCTGCTCGAGAAAAAGGCAATTCAAGTGGTACTCCGCCCTCCCCAGTCAGAGGCAAGGGATACTGTTCCCACTTCTTCATGGTTACGAAGAAGACAAGGGACCTTTGTCCCATCCTCTATCTGAGCCAACTGAATACCTTCATAGAGTACAGAAGGTTCAGAATGGTGACCCTGCCTGGCCTGTTGCCCATGATCCACCAAGGAAACTGGCTCTGTTCCGCAGGCATGCAGGACGCTTATATGCACATAAAGATCCTGCCGTCCCACAGGAAGTACCTCCGCTTCACCTTCCAAGGAGAATACTTTCAGTTCAGGGCGTTACCATTTGGCCTTTCGTCAGCACCAAGAGTTTTTACTAAGTGCCTGGCTGTAGTGGCAGCAACCCTCAGGAGAAGGGGCAATTATGTTTACCCCTACCTGGATGACTGGCTTCTTACAGCCTCATTGGAGGAACAGCTGCATCAGTCGATACGGGAGACCTTCGGCCTATTTCAAGACTTGGGCATCACCTTGAATCTCCCCAAGTGATGCCCCTGGCCTTCCCAATGGCTGCAGTATATAGGAGCAGTATTGGACACCGTCCATGGAAAGGCCTTTCTCCCTGCAGACCGGGCAGACAGGTTGAGGGCAGTTGCTCAAAGAGTGATGGCTACCAGTCCAGTACCGGCCAGAATGGTGCTCCAACTTTTGGGTCACATGGCCGCAGCCTTTGCAACGGTTCCCCTTGCACGCCTGAACATGAGGTTCTTGCAGTGGAACCTCAGAGTCCGGTGGGATCAAAGCACGGACGATCTCAATCATCCGATTCAATCCTCCTGTGCAGTTATTTGGTCTCTGGAATGGTGGATCACTCCCTTTCTGCTAGACATTGGGGTTCCATTTCAGTGCTCCTGCCCCCAGCAGGTTCTAACCATGGGTGCCTTGGGGCTGGGCTGGGGAGCGCATCTGGCTTTCCACCAGACAAGAGGCTCTTGGACATCCATGGAATGCACTCTCCATGTCAACATACTGGAGATGAGCCATCCTATACGCCTTGCAGGCTTTTCAAAAGGTGCTCTCACCAGGTCCACTATTGGTACAGTTGAACAACACTCCAGTAATCTTCTATCTCAGCAAGCAAGGGGGCACTCATTCTTGCCCCCTATGCAGAGAGGCCATGAGAGTCTGGCATTGGGCAGTGGATCACAGCCTAGGAATCACTGTGGTACATGTACCAGGGATTCACAGTGTCCTCGCAGACAGCCTAAGCTGCTCTCTGTCTGAGTCACGAGTGGGAGCTACTGCAAGAAGTCGTAGACAACCTCTTCGAAAGATGGAGTCAGCCAGAGCTGGACCTCTTTGCGTCCCCGCTCAATGCCAAACTGCCCAGTTTCTACTCGCTAGATCCAGGGCCTTGTGTTTTCTGGGATAACGCATGGTCCCTCTCTTGGACAGGAAGGTTTCTGTATGTCTTCCTTCCCTTTCCTACTGCTCAAACTGCAGGCAGAAGGTGCTTGCATGATTCTGATGGAACCCTTCTGGCCTCGACATGTCTAGTTTCCACTGCTACAACAGTTAGCATTGGAGCCACATGACCCCTTACCCCTGTCCACTCACTTGCTCTCGCAGGAGCAAGGGACACTGGTGCATCCCAATCTACAATCTCTACATCTGGATGCATGGCTCCTGCAGACCTAATTAGCGACCGATTTGGGGTATCCCCTAGAGTGGCAGAGGTTCTCATGGCATCAAGAAAACCGGGCCGCTGTGACCACACAGAACCGGGCTACCAGGGCAACATATGCCAAGAAGTGGAAGTGCTTCTGTTTGTTGGCTTCCCCTCATTCCTTGGATCCTTTCCGCTGTCCAGTGGAATCTGTGTTAGAGTACCTCCTTTCCCTGTCCGACATGGGTCTCAGCTACTCATCCCTTAAAGTGCATCTCTCTGTGCTTTCAGCTGATCATGCACCACAGGACGAGAAAGCTCTGGTGCAAATGGACTTGTGCAAGACCTTCTTAAGGGGTATCTTGCGCATCAACCCCCCCACCCCGGAGGGACCTTGTTCCTCCTTGGAATCTTCTTTTTGTCTTAGAGAAACTTACTTTGCCTCCCTTTGAACCAGCTACAAGTTGCGAGCTCCGCTTTCTCGTTTGGAAAGCGTTGTTTTTAGTTGCCATTACTTCCGCTCGGAGGATTTCCAAGCTGCAGGCTCTGATGTGTAAAGAGCCTTTTCTAGGGACGTGGATATGTTTATCCACACTTCTTGGCATGTCCCTTTCCCCCTTTAAGGATGGCCAGAAGGTCTTGAAGCTGGCTCCTTCCACCTACCCGGGTGGTATAGCCCTAGGCTCCGCCCCATGACGCTAGATCTTAGCCCGCTGGAAGCTAGGTTTGAGCGTCGCAGCCAGGGAGTTCGGGTGGGTCTGTGTAGATGAACAGCATATACCACTCCTAGAACTACTGTTACAGGTGAGTAACTTGTTTTTCTGTGGACGTGGATATGTTCATCCACACTTCTTGGCAGACTCCTAGCAGTTCTCCGGGAGGAGGGAGGCAAGGCGCACACACCCTACTTTGAGAACGGCGACTGGAGAACTGAGGCCCCAAAACCAGCATCCCGGCATGACTCAAGGTCGATGTGGTAATGGATGGTGGTGTTTTCTGTCTTCCAGGTGGCAGCCCGACAGATTTCCTGGATAGGGATGTCCCTGGAAGCAGCCACCGATGCAACAACATGGTGGGTAGAATGAGCAGTTATCCCTGTGGGAGGCTCCTTGCCTGCCAACCTATAGCAGAGAGCGGTGCAAGATGTAATCCATCTTGTGATTGTCCACTGTGCTGCAGGTCTGCCAGAAGCAGCTTCAGTGTAGGTGACAAACAGCTGGCGAATCTCGCCCTGAATTTCTGCCGTCCTCTCCTTATAATAGGAGAGAGCTTGTCTCGGGTCCAGAGTATGGAGCCTGTACTCAGCATCCAAAGTGTAGTTTGGGTACAACACTGGCAGAGTCAACACCTGGTTAATGTGAAACTCTTGACACCACCTTTAGGAGGAATTTCAGGTGAGGGTGCAAGACAACCTTGTCCCTGTGGAAGACCAGATAAGGGGAGTCCATCGAGAGCGCCTGGAGCTCCCCTGTCCTTCTGACAGACGTGATAGCCACCAGAAAGGCAGTCTTCCATGACAAATGTAATCTCTCACACTTGTGCATTGGTTCGAATGGCTTGGCCATGAGCTTTGTCAAGACCAACAGTAAATCCCACGGAGGTGGAGGTTCAGGCACCGGAGGGGATATGTGATCAAGGCCTTTAAAAAAGCGCCAGACCACCTTGTCTTGTGCCACTGTCTGGTGACAGGTCTGCGCCTGGTAAGCAGAGATGGCTGCCAGGTGCACCTTAAGGGTCGAAGGCCTCCTTTGGACAGAGACCAAAGGTAGTATAAAATGCTAGCCACAGTACAGCACAGTGGGTCCAGGCCCTTGTCCTGACACCAAATGAAAAATCTTTTCCATTTGAAGGCATAGCACTTTCTGGTCGAATCCTTCCTGGATGCTTCCATTACTGTGAGTACAGCCTCTGAGAGACCCAAAGCCTGGAACTCTGGCTGCTCAGGTACCAGACTGTCAGTTGCAGGGATTGAAGGTCCGGATGGAGGACCTTCCCCTGATTGACAGATATCGGGTCCGGGCATGCTGGAAGACACCTTGGGAGCTTGTTGCTGAGGCTGAGGAGATCTGGATACTAGAACTGGCGTGGCCAGTCTGGGGCTGCCAGGATCACCTGCACCTTGTCCCTCCTCACCTTGAGGAGCGCCCTGTGAATCAAGGAAAATGGAGGGAAGGCGTAGAAGAGGCTTGGGGTCCACAGCCTCAAGAAGGCATCCCCCTGCAGCAATCCCTGCTGAGGAGGGTGGGCATGAAACGGCTTCAGCATGGTGTTTTTTCCCTGGAGGCAAATGGGTTCACCATCAGTTTCCCCCAGTGGGAGAACAGGCTGTAAGCTATCTTTGGATGGAGAGACCACTCGTGGGATGTCTTTCCTATACGACTGAGGACATCCACCAGTTGATTTGAGGCTCCTGCCACATGGATGGCTGAGATCTGCCTCCGGTTGGCTCACGAGTGTCCAGATGCGTAGCGCTTCCCTGCACAGCCGCCAGGAGTGCGTGCCACCCTGCTTGTTGCGGTAGTACATAGTTGTGGTATTGTCCACCTGGACTTGACTCACTTGTCCCCAAAGCTGCTGAGCGAATGCTGTCAGTGCCAGTCTGACCACGCTGAGCTCCAACAGGTGGTTGTGTACACGAGACTCCTCAGGGGTCCAGAACCTGTTGTCACCCATGTGGGCTCCCCAGCACATGATAGGCATCGGTCGAGAGGACGACTGGCTCGAGGTGGACAAACTGGATCCCTTCCTGCAACTGGTCTAGGACAGTCCACCACTGGAGTGTCCCACATCTTCTAGGTCACAGTGATCAGCTGGTCGAAATGACCTAGCTGCTGAGTTGACTGGGCGGCCAGCTCTCATTGAAGGGGTGCATATGCCACCTGGCCCAACGGACCATGGTGTTGCAGGCTGCCATGAAACCAAGAAGGTGCAGAAAGTTCCGGGCATGGCTCAGTTGCCAAACCAGAAATGATTGGGCAAGGAGGAGAGAACCTCTGCCCTGCCCTGTCCTCTGGGAGCCGAGCTCTGGCTCGGTGAGAGTTGAGCTCTGCCCCGATAAGGACCCCGGGCCTCTTCTACGCCTTTCCCCCATTTCCCTTGATCCACAAGGTGCTTCTCAAGGCAAGGAGGGACTAGGCGCAGGTGATTCTGGTAGCCCCAGACTGGCCCCGCCAGTTCTGGTATCCAGTTCTCCTCAGCCTCAGCTCCAGGCTCCCGAGGCGGCTTCCAGCCCGGCAGGACCTTATCTCGGTCAGCCAGGGGAAGGTACTCCACCCGGACTTCAATCCCTGCACCTGACGGCCTGGTTCCTGAGCAGCTAGAGTTCCAAGCCTTGGGTCTATCCGACGAGGTCCTCAACATTGTTGAGGCATCCCTTAAGGAGTCGACCAGAAAGTGCTATGCCTTCAAATGGAAGAGATTCTCCATTTGGTGTCAGGATAAGGGGTTGGATCCTTCCTCCTGCTCCTTGGCCAGCATTCTGGACTACCTATGGTCCCTTTCTCAGCAAGGGCTTCGGTCGACGACCCTTAAGGTGCACATGGCAGCCATCTCTGCTTACCAGGCGTGGGCCGGGAAAGCAGTCGGTGGTGTAGGAGAAGGTGGTCGGGCGCTTTTTCAAAGGCCTTGATCACATATCCCTTCCGGTGCGAGAACCTCCACCTCTGTGGGATCTACTGCTGGTATTGGCTAAGCTCATGGGCAAGCCATTCGAACCGATGCACAGGTGTGACATGTCTCGCCTGTCGTGGAAGACTGCCTTCTTGGTGATTATCACGTCAGCCAAAAGGATGGGAGAGCTCCAGGCACTTTCCATCGAGTCTCCTTATCTGGTCTTCCACAGGGACAAGGTTGTCCTGCGCTCCCACCCGAAATTCCTTCCGAAGGTGGTGTTGGAGTTTCACCTTAACCAGATATTGACTCTGCTGGTGTTCTACCCCAATCACACCTCTGAGGCCGAATATAGGCTCCATACTTTGGATCCTAGAAGAGCACTGTCTTATAAGGAGCGGACTGCTGAAGTTTGGGGAGAGGTTCGCCAGCTGTTTGTCACCTACGTTGAAGCCGCACATGGCAGACCTGCAGCCAAGCGGACGATAGGCAGTTTGGTCACCTCCTGCATAGAACTCTGCTCTAGGCTGGCGGGCAGGGAGCCTCCCAGAGGGATAAGAGCTCATTCTACCCGCCATACCGCTGCTTGGGTGGCTGCTTCCAGGGACGTCCCTATCCAGGAAATCTGCAGGGCTGCTACCTGGAAGTCAGCACACACCTTCATTACCCATTACCACATCGACCTTGAGTCACGCTGGGATGCTGGTTTTGGGACCTTGGTTCTCCAGTCCTTGTTCCCTAAATAGGGGGTGTGTGCCTTGCCTCCCTCCCTCCCAGAGAACTGCTAGGAGTCTGCCAGTAAGTGTGGCTAGAACAACATATCCATGTCCCTAGAAATACAGGTTACTCACCTGTAACAGGAGTTCTAGGAATGGTATATGTTGTTCATCCACACAACCCACCCGACCTCCCTGGCTTCGACGCACAACCTGGCTTGCAGCGGGCTAGATCTGGCGTCGTGGGGCAGAGCCGAGAGTTTTTCCACCCAGGTGGGTGGGAGGAGCCAGCTTGAAGACCTTCCGGCAAGATTTAAAGCAGCAAGGAGCCTGCCAGACAGTGTGGATGAACAACATACACCATTCCTAGAACTCCTGTTACAGGTGAGTAACCTTTATTTTCTCCCTAAGGTGGTAGCGGAATCTACGCTGAATCAATCCATAGAGTAGCCTGTTTTCTTTACGCAACACTCCAATCAAGGGGAGTACCTCTTGCATACTCTGGATGTCCACAGGATTCTGAGATACTACACCTTCAGGACGAAGGATCTCTGAAAGAGTGATCAACTGTTTGTCTCTCTTGCTCATAAAAGAACTGTAGATTTAGTAGTTGCCGTATTGGTCCTTGCAAGAATAGATCCAGAAGCAAATGATTTGATACCTTTTAATGGACCAACATAGATGTAACAAGAACAAAGTGCTCTAGCTTTCGGACCAACCAGTCCTTCTTCAGAAGCTCATGGCAGTTGTTTGGAAAATACAATACTTATAACAGCTAGATAATGCAGAAAAACAGAAAAAACCCCATTGGTTTAAAATACTCATTAAAAAAACAGATGATGTCAGACAAGTTTAACAGTACAATACTGCCCTCAGTCCGAATGAACCTTGGGTTCAGATGTTCCTAGTGCAAGACACATATAAGGAATCCTACTGCACATAAATTTAATTGACATAAGATAACACTGCAGAAGCAGATAACTCCCAAATCAAGCCATGAGTGCCACAGTCAGTATAAGGATGTGATTACTGAAGGCAACCCCACCCAGCTTAAAGACAGACTGAGATAGTTATAGGGCTCATGAAATTACAATGTATGCATTAAAGACAAGAATTACCAGTAAAGTTGTCTAAAAACATCAGTGCTCACTGTGTGATGTGTAAAACCTAGCTGGACTTGCCACCCAGCTGTATTCTCAAGCTAAATAAAAGGCCAAGAGATTACAAAACCTCAGGACTATATACATGATAATTAAAATATAAATAGATAATATTAGTGTTAAGCAAAAACTCTAGTCAAGGAACCTCAAGGAGTTCAGACCATGCAGCCTGATATGTACTGATGTCAATATATACTGAGAATGTAGCAACTTCATGTACCACAGGTGTCTAGGGAATCTGAAAAGAGATAAAAAGTAATTTATCTCCTCCTGTTCATACAAACAATACAACCTAACCCACCCACATCACAATAATGTGGGTGAGGAATACATAGCTTAGCGAGATGTAGTCTCTCTCTCTATCCCACCCTCCTTTTCTCTCTCTCTCTCTCTCTCCCACAGACAGACCCACACACACACACACACACACACTCTCAATCCCTCTCCTAGTGAACCTATATTAACTTCAGTCGCTGTAATTGTTCCCCAAAGGAATGCAACTTGTCATGAAATCCTGAGTAAAGTACTATAATATAAGCCTAATGTAAAAAGATATGTGCAGGACCCCCAAGCAAATGAGATTACCCAGCCTGCTAGTGTACATACAGGAGTGTTATCTTATACTGTTATATATAATTTTTGTAACTCTGTACATATTGGGATGTGTGATCTCATTTGCTTGGGGTCCTGCATATCTTTTACATTAGGCTTATATTATAGTACTACTCAGGATTTCATGACAAGTTGCATTCCTTGGGAATATTAGCGACTGAAGTTAATATAGGTTCACTAGAGAGGGATTGAGGTGTGTGTGTGTGTGTGTGTGTGTGTGTGTGTGTGTGTGTGTCTGTCTGTGGGAGAGAGAGAGAGAGAGAGAGAGAGAAAGGAGGGTGGGGATAGAGAGAGAGACTACATCTCGTTTAAGCTATGTATCTCCCTCACCCACATTATTGTGATGTGGGGTGGGTTAGGTTGTATTGTTTGTATGAACAGGAGGAGATAAATTACATTTTTATCTCTTTTTCAGATTCCCTAGACACCTGTGGTACATGAAGTTGCTACATTCTCAGTATATATTGACATCAGTACATATCAGGCTGCATGGTCTGAACTCCTTGAGGTTCCTTGACTAGAGTTTTTGCTTAACACTAATATTATCTATTTATATTTTAATTATCATGTATATAGTCCTGAGGTTTTGTAATTTCTTGGGCCTTTTATTTAGCTTGAGAATACAGCTGGGTGGCAAGTCCAGCTAGGTTTACATCACACAGTGAGCACTGATGTTTTAGACAACTTTACTGGTAATTCTTGTCTTTAATGCATACATTGTAATTTCATGAGCCTATAACTATCTCAGTCTGTCTTTAAGCTGGGTGGGGGTTGCCTTTCAGTAATCACATCCTTATACTGACTGTGGCACTCATGGCTTGATTTGGGAGTTATCTGCTTCTGCAGTGTTATCTTATGTCAATTAAATTTATGTGCAGTAGGATTCATATATGTGTCTTGCACCAGGAACATCTGAACCAAGGTTCATTCGGACTGAGGCAGTATTGTACTATTAAACTTGTCTGACATCATCTGTTTTTTAATGAGTATTTTAAACCAATGGGAATTTTTTTCTGTTTTTCTCTGCATTATCTAGCTGTTATAAGTATTGTATTTTCCAAACAACTGCCATGAGCTTCTGAAGAAGGACTGGTTGGTCCGAAAGCTAGAGCACTTTGTTCTTGTTACATCTATGTTGGTCCATTAAAAGGTATCAAATCATTTGCTTCTGGATTTGCTCATAAAAGAGAAGGCAATGCTGTTTCTAAGCAGTGCCTGTCCAAATGGTTGGCTCATTGTATCACTTTCTGTTATGACAAATACAAGAAGACCCTGCCGGGTCAAGTCAGAGGCCACTCCACCAGAGGGGTTGCTGCCTCTGCTGCTCGTTTCAAAAACGTGTCAGCGGCTGACATCTGTGCAGCTGCTACTTGGACTTCTGCTCATCCACACTTACTGGCAGGTTCTTTACTGCTTTAAATCTTGCTTGACTACGGAGACATTATCTTTATCTCCTCCCCAACCTTGAGCCTATCTAAACTGGACGTACTCTATCACCGTGCTCTTCGCTTCATTACTGACTCTGCGTACAGGACCCACCACTGTGATCTTTATGCAGCAGTTGGGTGGACCTCTCTTGCCACCAGACTCCTCCTGCATGCTGGCATTTGGACCCTCAAATTACTACTCCACAAACTGCCTGTCTATTTAACGTCTCTCATACACAACTCGCATAGCGCCTACTCCCTAAGAAAATCTGACCTTATCCTACTAGATGTTCCCAGGACATGTACCACAGCTGGCCAAAGAGCTGTCTCATACGCCCTCCCAAAAATTTGGGACAAACTGCAAGTCATGCTGAAGCTAACCAGCATCATATCAATTAACTCCTACAAAACACTAGCCATCTCTAAATTAAGACATATGTAGGTGCTACTAGGCCCACAGCGTCAAGTCAACTTCCTAGGTACCAACTGGCCCTCTACTTATTAAGCTGAAATGTGTTGCATAATTTAGGGCAAGGTTAAAGCTGGAATGTACTGCATATATAGCATAAGAACTTCTATTTTGTATATTTCTTGTATTATATATTTTTCCTTTTTTGTTCTATATTTTATATTTCCTGTCTGTGTAATTGCGAACTGTATGTGCCTTAGGACCTCCTTGTGAATGAGCTTGCTCAGCGGAGTCTTTCCTGCAATAAACTTGAACTTGAATGTCACGAAACATTACAGTTTGGATATTGCCTCTCGCCGTCGAGCTGGCTTCGGGTTGGCTATGTTGCAAGGTCTCCTTTCCCAAGACCTTCATAGCCAGAGGATCTACTTCTGAGTAGTTTTCCTCCTCCCGTTGGCTTCTTCTCGTTCCAGACTGCTTGGGATGGTCCTATATATAATTACCTACTGCAAGAGCCCTCTCAAAGTAAGATAGTACAGTTACGTAAGAACTTACCGTAACAGTAGTTCTTCGAGAGGCTCTTGCAGTAGATAATGCCTTCCTGCCCTCCATCCCCCTAAGCTTTTCAGCTCCTTTTCCAGGATGGGAAATATCTGCTTCTCTCTCATCTCTCCTTTTGGCCTTTGGCAGGAAGTAACTGGATGGCGGACCGGGGGGGTCAGGGGGACTGCACCTTTATACCGACGTCGGTCACCTGCCAGAGACTGCTAGCTAGAAATTTTTCCGCGGGGTCCTGACGCCTTCTGGCTTCAGTTCTATATGTAATTACCTACTGCAAGAGCCTCTCTCGAAGATCTACTGTTGCGGTAAGTTCTTACGTAACTGTACTTTTCCCATCCACCTTCCCCCAGTTCCTGAATGTTTTTTCCTTTATTTTCCATCCTACCTAGCCTTTGGGTCTAGAGAGGAAGTGGGGTTCTAGGGGTTTTTTTCTACTCCTAGCTATTTACCTTTTTTAGGTCTCCAATAGAAAAGAACTGGAGAGCGGGCGTGGGACTGCCTCCTTTATAGCCGGGCTGATGTCACGATGTCGGGGCGGTTCCCGCTGATCATTGCTATCTACAAGTTTGCCGTTCGGACCTGACGCCAGAGGGCACAGTCCTATATGTTAAGACCCTTCTGCAGGAACCTCTCTCAAAGATCTGCTGTTACAGTAAGTTCTTGCGTAACTGCAATTTTGTCTCCTTTGCCCGAAGAATGTTAGGGGCTCCAGTGACCAAGCATACATTGGCCAAATGGTCAACTGTATTACTTTTTGTTACCAAAAGTACGACAAACTCTTGCTGGGACTGGTCAAGGGTCATTCCACAAGAGGGTTCGCGACCTGCTTTGTGTCCCTCAGGAACGTGTCTGCAACAGATCTCTGTGCAGCAGCTACTCTGAGTTCAGGCCACACCTTCATTAGGCATTACAGTCTTTATATTGCTTCTAGGTGGAGAGTAGGTTTCGGCCTTGCAGTCCTCCAGGGACTTCTCTTCTAAAGGAATGCCATGGACTCTGTTTCTATTAGTCCACCAGCCTTTTGACTTGGGTCTCTCTCTGTACGGCTTGGGATTCGATCCTTATGGTGTTACTTGCTGCAAGGGCTCCCTCTTGAAGTAAGTTAGTACAGTTATGTAAGAACTTACCGTAACAGTAGATCTTCAAGAGGAGCTCTTGCAGCAGGTGGTTTTCCCACCCACCTGCCCCCGGGGTTGTGTAACTGTACTTCTCTCTGGGGGGATGGAAGATCCTCCTCTGTTCCCCATCCTATACATCAGCCGGGTCTCCGAAGGGAGAACTGAGGTGGTGCCAGGGACAGCCTCCTTTATACCATCGGGGACGTCAGGGTGTGTTGGAACCCACTTGGGAGGCAGCAGTCTTAGACCTGGTACTGTCAAACGGGGACGGAGAGAGAGAGAATCTCAGATCTAGAAGTGGGTAGCCATCTGGGAACAAGTGACCACCAAACAGTGTGGTTCACGATAAACACAGCCACAGTTGAGCCATACAAAAGTGAGGGTACTGGACTTTAGGAGGGCTGACTTAATCAAAATGGGAGTGTGCCTCAGAAAAGCACTTGCAAACGGGCAAAAAGGAGGGATGGAGGAACAATGGAGAAACATCAAAACTGCCATCACAGGGGCAACAAAATGAAGAAAAAAACACTGGTTCTCAAGAGGTGGTGAGGAAGGTTAGGGAAAAAAAGATAGAATTCAGGAAGTATAAGGAAAAACAGAAGGAGCAGAATAGAGAACTGTACCAGTTAAAGCAGAAGGAAGTGGGGAAGGCAGTTAGAATAGCAAATGCCCAAACCAAGGAAAAGATAGCCAACTTGGTTAAGAAGAGGGATAAAACCTATTACAGGTACATTAGGGAGCACAGAAAGACCAAGGGAGGGAAGGATAATGAAGCTTAATAAAGGGGAGGGTGGGTGGGCAGAGGACAGTGAAACAGCAAGGATACTGAATGAATACTTCTGCTCAGTAGTCACAAAAGAAGGGGGGTACCTAATCCAGTCAATAGAAGCACTCTGGATAGGGGATCGATACCAGTCTTTTCACAGAAGAAAGGGTTCTGAAAGAACTCCTAAAACTGAAAGTGGACAAAGCAATGGGGCCCGACAGGATTCACCCCAGAATTCTAAAAGAACTAAGGGAAGAACTAGTGACACCACTGACTGCCCTTTTTAACAAATCATGGGAAGATGGTGTGGTACCTAAGGACTGGAGGAGGGCGGATGGGATTCCCCTTCATAAAAGTGGGAACAAAGCAGAGGCAGGAAACTGCAGACCTGTTAGCTTGACCCGAGTGGTAGGGAAAATGATGGAATCACTTCTGAAAGAATTGTTGAGTACCTAGAGGCCAGCAGGGCATAGGACTCAAGGCAGCATGGATTCACAGCGGGAAGTTCATGTCAGATGAATCTAATAGATTTATTTGACTGGGTGACTAAAGTAGTAGACCAGGGAGGGCCTGTGGACATGGCCTACTTAGACTTTAGCGAAGCGTTTGACACAGTCCCACACAAAAGATTATTAAATAAATTAGCCAGCCTGGGAGTGTGTCCCGGGGTTAGTAGCGTGGGTAAAAGGATTGGCTGGACAACAGGACATGGAGGGTAATAATAAACTGAGTCCACTCCGAAGAAAGGGATGTTACTAATGGGGTACCGCAGGATTCAGTACTGGGTCAGGTCCTTTTTAATGTCTTTATAAGTGACATTGCAGAGGGACTGGAAGGAAAAGTATTCCTCTTAGCAGACACACAGATCTGCAACAGGGTTGATACTCAAGGGGTGGGGGGTTGGAAAGGATGACGAGGGACTTGGCAAGGTTGGAGGAATGGTCAAAAGTATGGCAGCTTAGATTCACTGCAAAGAAGTGCAAGGCAGCGCACCTGGGAAACAAAAACCCAGGGGAGAAGAGTACACAGTGGGGAAGGGGGGGTACTAACAACAACAAAAATGGAAAGGGACCTGGGGGTAGTCGTATCAAATGATGTAAAGGTAAGCAAACAATGTGAGAAGGCAGTAGGTATGGCTGGGGGATACTAGGATGTGTAGGGAGAGGCATCACCAGTGGAAAAAAGGAAGTTATCCCTTTGTACAGACAGTTGGTGAGACCCCATCTGGAGTACTGCGTGCAGTTCTGGAGACCCCATCTCTGCAGTGACATAGGCAGTGCAGAGGAGGGCAGCTAAAATGGTGCAGGGTCTGCAGTAGAAGCCATATGAAGGACTAAAGGAGCTTAATATGTATACTCTTGAAGAAAGGAGGGAGAAGGGGGACATGATAAAAAAAACTTTCAAGTACCTCAAGGGAATCAACAGAGTCCAAGAGGGCACCATCTTTCAGAAAGAGATGTGCATGAACAAGGGGACACACTTTGAAGATAGAGGGGGATGGCTCAGGGGCAAGGTGAGGAAGTATTTTTTCCACAGAGGGTGGTGGATGCATGGAACGGCCTTGCTGAGAAGGTAGTTTGGTCAAAAACTGTGGGGGAATTCAAGAATGCATGGGACAGACATAAGGCAATTCTGGTGAGGGGTAGGAAGAAGGTAGGCTGTTGTATCTGCAGCTTATCCAGTAGGTAGGGAAATGGGCAGACTAGGTGGGCCAAGCGATCCTTATCTGCCATTAGTCTTATGTTTTTAGGGGGTGGTTCCCTGCCTTGGACTGCTAGCTAGAAGTTTTCCGTGGGGTCCTGGCGGCATAGCCCTTATGGTGCAACTTGCTGCAAGAGCTCCTCTAGAAGATCTACTGTTACGGTAAGTTCTTATGTAGCTGTACTATACTTGAAGGTGGAGACCTGCTCTGTTGTCAAATCTCGGGTCAAAATATTTAAAATTTCTGAAGTTACGATCGGGGATAGTGAAATTGCAATGAATTTTCATAACTTTTGCATTTTTTATATTTTGACCCCAGATTTTGAACATAGTATTCTTATGACCCCACCTCATAAACCCTGTAGTTGAAAATGTTTAAATCCATGCCAAAATGCCATTCTGTGCCACAGGTGCAAAAACGTGTGTTGGACAGGATGTGAAAATGACAGATGTACTGGACTCAAAATATTGAAAATTAACAAAGTTCTCTGTGTGTGTGTAGATAAATTTCAACGAACTCTCATAACACTGCTATTTTTAGGAATTTTTTCACCAAATTTTCAGCCTGGCCTTTTTGGGACCAGACCTCATGAACACTAGTGGTAAAATTTTGTTATTCAGTTCCGAAAGGTGATTTCGCACAGCAACCACAAAATCACCTTCTGGGCCTGATTAAAGAAATGTCTGTTAGTTAATAAAACGATGGGCTGGGACATCAGATTTGGGGGGTGAGCATCCCGGTGTCTGATTTATATAAATAAACCAGGGACTAGGTGACGGCAATCAGAGGGTGAGGGAGTGCCACTAGACACAGGAGAATATATCTTTAATTGATGGGGACAGTAATTGGGGACTGAGGGGTGATACTAGACACCAGGGAAACGGTGGCTCACAAATCACAGTGCAGCCAGCAGCAGGAGTTTAGCTGCAGAACTAAAGAAAATCCACTTATCTTCCTGGGCTTAAAGTCTTCACCGTTTATTCGTACTTCTAGGTTCTAGCCAGAGGTGCTAGGCCCCGGGGAAGCTAAAAATCTTCAGGAGGGCCAGCACCAAGGTAGGACCCTGCATGCATGGCACTGTGGGACTAGCAAGTGCCGTATAGGCTCTCGTGGCGTTGACCCTCCAACCGCCTCACTTTTTTCCTGCCGAGTGCACTTGAGTGACAGTGTTGCTTGCCCACCGGGAGTCAGACTTCATGTCTGTACGACATCAGCGTTGGTCGTTTA
This sequence comes from Neoceratodus forsteri, assembly GCA_016271365.2. Classification (NCBI taxonomy): domain Eukaryota; kingdom Metazoa; phylum Chordata; order Ceratodontiformes; family Ceratodontidae; genus Neoceratodus; species Neoceratodus forsteri. The sequence continues at coordinate 55,977,811 of JADMNL010000035.1, forward strand.
GTTCTTATAGTATCAGCCTTGGGTTTTTCGTCTTCCTGATGGAAGAAGAAACAGTACGGCTCGAGGTCGCCCTCCGGTATGTCTGTAAGGGGAATCTTTGGTAGTCAAGATCCCTCTGGGTTCCCCGGTGGCCTCCGCTCTTGAAGGCTGAGACTCCCACCTCTGGAGCCCCTCGCTGTCCTCTTGCATGTTTTCTATAGGGCAGTTTCATCACTGGGCCGCTCTTATGGAGTAGCGGGTACAGCATCTTATCTTGTTTGCCCTTTCCAGTGAACCCGATTCTGGGGTCTTGGGGTCACTGGGGCATTGGGAGCAGGATTTGCTGTCTGTGCTGGCAGTGCAAATTCTTTTTCACTGGGACCGGTGCCATTGATGCGGATTCCACGTGCACCCACCCCCCACACACACACACACTCTTGTTTTCTCGCAGTTGCCGGCACAGATACCACTCCCTTCCCTCCCTTTTTGACGGGCATTCCCGGGCATCATTACTGAGGACTTCGGTGCAGTGTCGGTGTCTTCGATGCTGCACGTGATGCTGGGCCTTTTGGTGCCGCATGTGGCGCTGTGTGCTTCAGTGCAGTGTGGGGCGCCGGGGTCCTTGTTGCCGCGTGCCTCGAGCAGGGTGCCGCGGTCCTTGGTGCCTGGCCCACTGTCAATCCCGGTGTTGCCTGTGTGGCTTTGCTGGGGCACCTCCTGATCTCTGAGGCAGATGTGGAGCAGGAAGAGTCTGATCCTGACATTAATTCTGAAAATGGCAACGATGACTCATTCTACAGCTTGTATGAGAAGCCCTAGCTCCCAGCTGAGTCCCTGGTTGAAGACCTATCCTTCCAGTCTCTTCTTAAGAACATGGGTGCTACCCTGGCTCTATAGACTTAGGATGTAGACTCAGGGATGCTCTTGCGACTTGAGTTCCTCCATATCCTTAACGTTCCAAGGAACCTTACGCCTCCTGTTCTCCCCTCCTTTGAGACCTTGTCACAAGCAGTGTGGAAGAGGCCTGCTCTTATTCCTTCCGTGGCCAAGTCCTTGGACTTGGAAGTATGTCCCTTCCAAGGAAAGACCTTTTTTAGCATTACAACCCATCACAGATGCTTTGGTTGTCCTTGCTGAGAATGACAAGGCTGTTCTTTCTCAGGAGACTTCAGCTCGTCCAATAAGGAATCTCGTAAAATTGATACCTTGGGGAAACGGGCATTCGTTGCCAAAACCCTGGGCATGCGTATCACAAGTTATCGGGGACATTTCTGTCAATATGAGTACATCTTTGGAACTCTCTCAAATCTATAGTGGAGAATCTCCAGGAGTCTGACTCCAAAATCGAGCTTATGCCGACTATTACCTGGGGCGCAGAGTCCAGTAGCCATCAGCTTAAAGCTTCTGTAGATGCCTACAACACTAGCTGTAGGCTCTGCATCAGACTGCACTCCTGGCTTAGAACATCAGGAGTTTCCTTGTGATGCTCAACAGCTGGTCATGAATGTTGTCTTTGATAGTTATCTGTTTGTCCCTCAAGTGGAGCAAGCACTAGAGGCCACTCAGAAAACCAGGACTGCCATTAAAACTGCCCGGTCAGCTCCTTCGGCTCCACAAAGGGGCGGGAACAGTCAGCAGTTTTGTAACAGGCAGTCTTTTCAAGATAGAGGCAGAGGAGCCTTTAGCAGAAGCCAGCCTCCTCAGTTGCAAAAGAAAATGCAGCAAAAGGCACAGGGCCCGAAAGCACCCAGTGCCATCCTCTGAGACTTTGGCCCGGGTCCCACCTTAGCTGCCTGAGGTGGACCTTTCCTCAGCGGTGGGAGGTCGTCTGACTCAGTTTTACAGCCAGTGGCAGTCTATAACAGACAGGTGGGTCCTCCGGATTATCCGGGAAGGGTACTCTCAACCTTCCGGAAACTCCTCCCGATTGTCCGCCCAAGCAGCAGCACAGTCTCTCCACCTGGCAGTCAGACCACCTCACCTCAGAGATTCAGGGCTCCTTCGAAACAGGGCAGTGGAAGTAGTTCCCTGGGAGGAATGAAACACTGGTTTCTACTCCCATTACGTTCTGGTTCCAAAGACAGGGCATGCACCCTATTCTAGACCTCAGAAAGCTGAACACGTTTTTGTTCCAGGAGAAGTTCAAGATGGTTTCCTTGGGGACACCTTTTTTTACCAGTTCTCCAACAGCACGACTGGCTGGCATACCTGGATATGCAGGATGCCTACCAGCATGTTCTAGTACACCCCAGTCACCGCAGGTACCTCTGCTTTGTGGCCTTGAGTCAACACTACTAGTTCAGAGTCCTGCCCTTTGGGCTGTCCTTGGTGCCTTGAGTCTTTATAAAGAGTTTAGCAATTCTCACTGCAGTCCTTCGAATGTACAGCATTCAGGTTTTTCCCTACGTAGACAACTGACTCCTGGCAAGCCCATCAAGGCAGGAGGTGCAGAAGGCAGTCTCCACGTTGTCTGTTTCTCACCTCCTATTGAACCTCGAAGTTTCAGCTTCAAGCGCCTCAGCAACTTCTCTTCATAGGGGCCCTCCTCAACACTTCCAAGGAGGGTGATTTTCTCCTGGAGGACAGGAGGATTGACATTTTCCCAGATGGCTTGCTTCATCAGGGAGAGTAACCCTGTACGAGCTTACTCCATGCAGCGGATGTTGTGGATCATGGCCTCATTTGTTTTCACAGTGCCTCTGGCTCGATTGCACATGAGGACCACTCACTGGATGCTCAGCGGACAGTGGTCCCCAACAACACATCCACAGTCTTACCCCATCAAGGTGACCGAGCCTCTGAAGAGATTGCTTGCGTGGTGGATTCAGGAAATCCTTCATCAGTCTGCCCTTTGCCCCTCCAGAGTCTCAGATTACCATCACTACAGATGCATCTCTGTTCGGTTGGGGGGGGGGGGTGCTCACTGATAGAATCTCCACACTGAAGGAGTGTGGAGCCAGGAGGAGTCTCATCTCCACATTAACGTTCTGGAGATGAGCGGTCTTGTATGCTCTTCGAGCCCTAGAGCAAGTCTGTCATAAAGTAATTCTTCTTCAGACAGACAACAAGGCTGTGTGATGTATTTATTTGATTTGTTAATTGTGTAGGAACACACGAGCAACAAATGCCCATTTTCCTGGGGACCAAATACAAAAGGTACAAAATAGATTACAAAACAGAAAAGTTACAATATGCAAAGTTAATAGTGTAGGCTATATTATGACATTAACCAAAACAACCAGTTGGATAATCCTAGAAAATAACATTTCAAATGAGTCTTAAACCTGTAATAAGACACAGGTAAATGACATTCTGTTGGAAGAGGGTTCCAATCAGCAATAGACTTGAATACAAAGCACTTTTGCGCCATAGCAGTATGATATAGAAGAGTTTTAATTTTACCAGTAATAGATGACCTAGTGACATAACTCGATGCTGAAGAGAAGAAGCTCTCTGACAGCTTAAGAATTAATGATGTAGCGTAAATCTTTTTTATCACTTTGCATAGGGAGCAGCAAGTCCCTGCAGCAGAGCGGCAGCAGTCCTGCAGCTTGGAGAATGGGGAGAACTGGAATGACACCCCCTCTGAGAAAGCCCCTCCCCCCACCAAGGCAGCCTGGAGTGAGGGTCCAGAATCTTCTGACAAGGAACAGGTGCCAGGGCCTGGATCCCAGCAGTTAAGAGGGGTCTCCACCAGCAGGGGGCAGCCCGTGGATTGCCAGGTACAGATCCGGAATGGATGGTCCAAGTCAGCTGGAAAGTGACAACTGTGGAGATTTGCTAGCAAGACGTGCTCATAGTTTTTTAAATTCAGTGGAAAATTCTTCCTACTGTTGCAGTGTTTGAGGTATGGGTCGAGGAGTCTAAGGGATTGCACAAGGATTAAGTGAACATATATGGGTGGTGGTGGGGGGGTATTGAATAGTTTGCGGTCCTTGGAGGGGGTTGAGTATCATAGAATTGTAGAACTTGACAGCAGAAAAGGACACCTCGGCCCATCAGGTCTGCCCTTTTCCCCTTCACTAGTCCTCCGTCCCTACTCTTAAAGCTTCCACTCCACCTCCCTCTAACCCCATGTGCCTGTCCCATGCTCTCTCGAAGCCTGCCACAGTCTTGGCCCCCACCACCACCTCTGGAAGCCTGTTCCAGGCCTCCTCCACCCTCTCAGTGAAGAACCGCCCTCTCATGTTACCTCTGTAGTCTCCCCCCCCTTATTCTCAGCCCATGCCCTCTTGTTATAGTGCCTACCTTCCCGTGAAATAAACGCCCCATGTTCACTTTAATTCCTTTGACATATTTAAAGGTCTCTACCATGTCCCCTCTCTCCCTTCTAGTCTCCAATGTGTAGAGTCCCACTTCCCAACATCTCTGTTTATACGGCTTCTCCTGCATCCCTTGCACCATCTTCGTTACTCTTCTCTGAACCCTTCCTATCAACTCTCTTTGCTCAGGTATGGCCTCCAGAACTGGACACCGTACTCAAGGTGTGGTCTCACCGTGGCTTGATACAGGGGCATCAGGACCTCCCTCATTCTGCTCGTTATTCCCCTGCCTATACTTGCCAGCATTCCATATGCCCTCCCCACTGTCCTGGTGCACTGCTTTCCCACCTTGAGGTCACTGGAGACTGCTATCCGCAAATCCCTCTCTTGCTCCATAATCCTGGTAGTGTATGATAGTTGATAGTATATGTGATGTGGATTCGATGTATTTTGTGATCGTCTTGGGCATAAAGTCTCCACCACTCATTCACACTAATGGGAACTACTCTGGAGGCGCTAGAATCCAGTGGAAGCAAACTTTTCAAGAGGGTCGGCGCCAGACATGGAGCTGCGAGGAAGCGGCACCGTGAGCCATGGCTCGTGCAGTAAAGACTACCTCAGCGTTCAACTGCCTCTGTTTTTTTCCCACTGTTGAGTGTGCTTCAGTGACGACGTCGCTTGACCGCCAGGAGTCAAACTTCAAACTAGCAGCATAGTTTTCATTTTTTTGTAATTTATCTTCGAAACAAGTACCAGTAGATTTAATTTTATTGATTAAAGAAGTCTTCAGCCCTCTATTGACTGAGTCGACCATGAGCGGGTCAGGTGACGGTAGGGAGACTTCGTATGAAAGCTGTTCAGTCAGCCGGGCTGGGTCCGGTCTGCTGCCCTCCCTGGAGAATTTCTGAGAACGGACTGTCCAGTGCTCAGGGAGATGGGCGGTCCCCCCGAAAAGCATAAAAGGAAACGGTCCCATTCGTGGCACCGTTTGGCCTCGAGTTCTTCTTCGGCACGCAAGTCAAGAAAGAGAAGGCATCACTCGAGGTCACCTTCTGGTATGTGTGTGTCGACTGTCAGTCATTGGGGCTAGGCACCGGTCTCCTCCTCTTTTGAAGTCACCGGTTTCTGGCTCCAGTGCGCGACCTCTTCGACATCAGAGCCTGTCCCTGCCTATTGGACTGGCCTTCACTGAGCACTTTCACCAGTGGGCTGCTCTTATGGAGCAGTGGGCTCGGAGGTTGGTCCAGCTGCCTGGCCCAGTCACTCTGGGGCCTTCGGGCCACTCGAGGGACCGGGTAGGGTGGTTGGACCGTCCTAGTTGCGCGGCACCTTTGGTGCCGTCGACTCTGTGCTCAGGTGTCCCTTCCCCCTCACGTGGCTGCGGCACAGGGGTCTACACCGATGCCTCTATCTCCTGTTAATTTTCCTTTTCCTTTAGATCACAGTTTTCGGAACCTTGCGACACTCTCGGAGCTGGCTGTGGCGCTGGGGGCTCTGTCGGCGCTGGCCATGGTGCTGAGGGCTCTGTCGGCACTGGCCGTGGCATGGGGGGCTCTGTCGGCGCCCTGGCCATTGTCGGCGCTGTGTGCTGGGCTGTTTCCGATGGCGCCGACTTCCTTGGGTTTGGCACAGTGTTCTTCGGCACCGATGCTTGGTGTGGCGCCGTCCAACCTCCAGGGCTTTTCAACTCTGATTCTCTCGTTCTGATTTTCACTCCTTTCCTGTCCATACACTCCCCACTGGACTGTCAGGAGATGATTTTGAGCCTGACCCAGATCTTCGTCTTGGTGATTATGTTGAAGGAGCAGGGATCAATCCTGCTGCAGAGCCTGTGGTCGAAGACCTTTCCTTTAAGTCTCTACTGAAAAATTTTAATTCCACTCTTTCTCTCCAGACTACAGAAATTGATCTTGGGAAGCTTTTAAGACTCCAATACCTACATGTTCCGGAGATCCCTATGGATTTAACTCCTCTGGTACAACCATCTTGAGACCCTTTCTCAGATGGTATGGAACAAGCCTGCTCTCATCCCTTCCATGGCTAAGTCCATAGATAGGAAGTATGCTGCTCTCAAGAATCAAACCATATTGGCCTCAGGCTTTTGCTGATCCCATTGTAGTCTTAGCAGAGAATGACAAGACCGTTCTCCCTCAGGCATCTACAGCACGGCCTATAAATAATCTCGTAAGAGAGATACCTTAGGTAAGAGAGTCTTTGCTGCCTCCACCCTGGGTATGCGTATTGCCAACTACCAGGGCTGTTTTTCTCAATATGGGTATGTCATTTGGCATTTGCTCAAGCAAATGGTAGCTCTGCCTGAGTCAAACTAATTCAGAGCTACTTCACACCATAACCAGGGGCATCGAGTCCAATAACCAACAGGTTAAAGCTGCAATGGATGCGTTTGATACTGCCTCTTGAGCAGGGGTGGTGGACATTTGTACCCATCACCACTCTTGGCTACGTACTTAGGCTTCACGAATGGTGCCCAGCAGCAGGTCATGGCCTTAACCTTCGGTATGTATCTGTTCGGACCCCAGGTGGAACAAGCTCTGGAGGCCACACAGACTAGGTCAGCCATTGACAGCTCGACCCGCACCTGTCCCCTCTTTTTGGGGGGGTTGCCAACAAGCGTCAGTTTCATAAGTCAGTCCTTTCGGGGCAAAGGCAGGGGAGGTTTTAACAAAAACCACACCCCACGGCCACAAAAGAAAATGCAGCAGAAGGCACAAGGCCCCAAAGCACGCAGTGCCACCTTCTGAGTTCTTGGCCCAGGTCCCACCTCAACTGCCTGAGGGGGACTCTTCCTCAGCGGTGGGAGGACGTCTGACTCAGTTCTACGACTGGTGGAAGTCTATACCATCAGACAAATGGGTCCTCTGGATAATCCGCGAGGGGTATTCGCTCAATCTTTCAGAAACCCCCTGGATCATCCCCACAAACGACAGCCTACGCTGTTGGTAGTACAGTCAGACCTTGCTTCCGAGGTACAAGGCCTTCTGAACAACAGGGCAGTAGAAGTAGTTCCGCTGGACAAATGAAACACAGGTTTCTACTTCCATTACTTTCTAGTTCCAAAGAAAACTGGCAGCATGTGTCCCATTCTGGATCTCAAAAAGTTAAATTCCTTCACAAGGAAAAGTTGAAGATGATATCTCTAGGTACCCTTCTACCTTTGATTCATCAGCATGCTTGGCTAGCCTCCCTGGACATGCAGGATGCCTACCAACACGTTCTTATACACCCAAAGCACCACAAATACCTAAGGTTTGTGGCGTTGGGTCAACATTATCAGTTCAGTGCCCTGCCCTTTTTGCTATCCTCGGCGCCGTGAGTTTTTACAAAGTGTTGTGCCATTCTCGCAGCACATCTTAGGAAAATTGGGATTCAGGTGTTCCCATATATGGATGACTGGCTTCTAGCAAGACCCTCCAGACAGGGAACTCTGGACGCCGTAGCCAAGGCTTCAGACTTCCTCACGTCCATGGGAGTCCTGCTAAATCGCAACAAATCGCAGTTGCAGCCCTCCCAGAAACCCCTTATCATAGGAACTCTTCTGGATACCTCCTGTGTAAAAGCTTTTCTCCCAGAGGACAAAAGGAGTGATATCCTGCAGATGGCCTGATTCATCAGAGAAAACAGCTCGGTTCGAGCTATCTCTATGCAACGGATGCTGGGTCTCATGGCACCCTTGGTGTTCACTGTACCTCTAGCACGTCTCCACATGAGAACTTGTCAGTGGATGCTCAGTACTCAGTGGTCCCCAACCACTCACCCTCTGTCCTTTCCCATCGAGGTGACAGAACCTCTAAAGAAGTCACTCACCTGGTGGTCGCAGGAGGACTGCTTTCTGGAAGGGTATCCCTTTGCTCCTCTGGATCATCAGGTCTCCATTACCACCGACGCGTCCCTGATGGGGAGCTCACTGCCAGAGTCTCCACACCCAAGGTACATGGACTCAGGACGAATCCCGGTTTCACATAAACATCCTGAAATGAGAGCTGTCCTCCATGCAGTCCAGGCCTTGAAGGACATACTCTGTCACAAGAACATTCTCCTTCAAACGGACAACAAAGCAGTGATGTATTACATCAACAAGCAGGGTGGTGCACACTCTTACCCATTATGCAGGGAAGCTATGAGAGTGTGGGAATGGTGCATGGAGCGCACGGCTCTAATTCACACAGTTTACCTGCCAGGCATGCAGAACGAACTGGCGGACCGTCTCAGCGGAACGGAAGCAGATCCTCATGAGTGGTCTCTCGACTCAACTGTCGCTTAGTCACTCTTCAAAGAGTGGGGAACTCCAGACCTGGACCTTCTTGCATCCACACTCAACACAAAACTGCCTCTCTTCTGCTCCATAAAGCCACGGCCTGGCATTTTCTGTCAGGATGCGTTCAGGCTGCAGTGGACAAAACTCTTTCTATACACCTTTCCTCCTCTTCCACTAATTCAGAGGGTACTTCTCAAATTCGAGTCTCAGGGAGACAAAATGATTCTCATTGCTCCCTTCTGGCTTCGACAGATGTGGTTCCCGCTGTTCAGTAGTCTGTCGGCAACCCTCCCGAAGGCATTTCCCCTTCAGACGAACCTTCTGACCCAGGGGCCTGTGGTCCATCCCAGTCCGAAGGCTCTTCACCTTCACGCTTGGCTCCTGAAGAGATGGAGGTGAATAGGTTCAGTGTTTCCCGTAGGGTTCCAGATATTCTCTTGGCTATGCGTAAACCAGCCACTAGAAAAACTTACACAGCCATATGGAAGTGTTTCTTTCTCTGGTGTGCAAAATCCTCTTCGAACCCTTTTTCCTGCCCACCAAATAAAGTCTTGGAGTACCTTTTAGACCCCTCAAATTCAGGTCTGCAGTACTATACTGTCAAGGTTCATCTCTGTGCCATTTCAGCTTATCATGAGCCGGTACATTCTTTGTATCTGGCTCAGTTACCTGTAGTTAAGAGGTTTCTTACGGGTATTCTGCATATCAGACCTCCTAGCAGACGTCCAGTCGCAGCCTGGGACATTAACCTTGTGCTAGACATGCTCACTTGAAAACCTTTCGAGCCTCTAGCTACCTGGGAGTTGAACTTCCTCACTTGGAAAACAGCCTTCCTGGTGGCCATCACTTCAGCCTGTAGAGTTTCTGAAATACATGCTCTGGTCACACACACCCCCACTCCCCGTACACTGAATTTCATAAGGACAAAGTATTTCTTAGGACTTACCCTACTTTTCTCCCTAAGGTTGTCTCAGAATTTCAGCTAAACTAACCTTTAGTCCTGCCTACCTACTTTGCTAACTTTCAGAATGAAGGGGAATGTACCCTTCATTCTTTGGATGTTAAGAGAGCACTGCGATTCTATCTGAACAGAACAAAAGAAATTCGCAATGGTCAGCAACTGTTTTTTCCTTCAGTGAGACCCGACTGGGTCAGCCTGTCACTATTAGGTGTATTTCAGCATGGCTGGTGGTACGCCTTCACCACTGCTATTCTGTGGCGCAGGTTAAGCTGGAAGGCAGAGTGTATGCTCACTCTACTAGAGCAGTCGCAGCATCTCTGGAGGAAATCCGCACTGTGCCTGTTGCAGACATTTGCAGTGTGGCTACATGGAGCTCAGTGCATACTTTCGTTAAGCACTATGCTTTGGATGTCCATGCAAGACGACATCTGTCGTTTGGTAGGACTATTCTTAACGGACTTCTGTCCTAAGTATGTGAGCTCTTAGTTTCTTGTGCCGCCTGTTTCGTGGGGGATTATTAGTTCGGTACTCTCCCATTACTGTGAATGAGTGGTGGAGACTTTATGTCCAGGAAGATATGGAAATTACGTACCTACCATAATTCTTGATATTCTTGGACGAAGTCTCCACCACTCATTCACATGCCCACCCACCATCCCCCGAGCTCACGTCTCTGTTTCTGGTGTTCACTCCCTCAGTGGCTGGGCTGTGAAGACTCTATTGTTGACCCTTCTTACATGGGTCATTCGGACAATCTTATGTCCAATTTTGTTACATTAGTTACGCTGCACCTCCTCGAAGGGGGGGAGGTACTGAGGCGGTTGGAGGGTCGACACAGAGGTAGTCTTTACTGCACGAGCCACGGCGTGCTGCTTCCACGCGGCTCCATCTCTGAGCTGACCCTCTTGAAAGTTTTGCTCCGCTGGTCCTATCGCCTCTGGCGTGGTTCCCATTAGTGTGAATGAGTGGTGGAGACTTTGTCCAAGAAGATCAAGAATTATGGTAGGTATGTAATTTCCATTTCCTGATGGTTGTAGATGAGTCATGTGATTGCATTTAGGTGGGGCTGTCTTTTGGGTTTATGTGGTGGCAATCAGCAGGTACTTTATTTCACAGCATTTTCTGCATTGAGATTACTTGGGGTGGGATACTAACAGGCTACCCCCCCCCTCGTATTTTGGGTTGGGTGTGTCGATTTGGCCAGCTTTTTTTTTTATGTATTAACAGATTTAAGGTGACTTCTCTCTTCATTTTTTTTGTGTGTGTGTGTGTGTATGTGTGGATAGCCTGGCCCTGGTGACAGACCGAAGCAGTCTCTGTCCAGTTTGAAACCTCCTGCAGGAGAAGATGAGGATGAGACCTGGCGGCAGAGACGCAAGCAGTCGTCTTCTGAGATTTCTGCTGCGGTTGAGCGAGCCCGCAGACGACGTGAGGAGGAAGAGAGGCGCATGCAGGAGGAGCGTCGGGCCGCATGTGCTGAGAAGCTGAAACGCTTGGATGAAAAGTTTGGTGCATCTGACAAACGTCAGAAACCAGAGCCAGAGAAAAAGGAGCCCATAGAGGAGAAGGAGAATGAGGAGCCCTCTGTGTCGAACAAACGTCCGCGAACTGCCAGTAGTAGCAGCTTGGAGGCCATTCAGGGTAGGTAAAGGGACACGACTCCCCCTTCAGTTTACTCTAGTTTAATGTAATGTTTTGCATAAGATGGAGTCCAGCAGCATACTTTAGTAGTGTTTCCCCTCAGAAGAGGGGCAATAAGTATCGAGCTGTGTTGTACGAAAAATTCAGGGATTTATTTAACTCCAAAGATTGATTAGCGTTTTGCTCATAAAAGTGCTGAAACATTGTGAAAGTGCATAGCACTTGCTTCACTGTGTTTAACAAACATATCACTTCTAGAAAACCTATATAAATACTTTCTGTACAGTTAGCATTGTCCCAAGAAAAAAACTGCTAATCAATTATTTAAAACCCTGAAATTACATGCTCAGTTGCTTTCCTAGTGGTCATGTGGGCCGCATCTAGGAAAGCACCCGTTGGAAGATGGCTGAATTGGGGCCCCAGACAGAATCACACATGCATATGGGAGTGCTTGACCTTCCCAGTCAAGCTTGAGGTGGATTGGCAGAGCAGTGCAGGGGAACCAGCGGGTGGTTTTGTTCACTGGCTCTTGACTAAGGAAATGCAGAAGTAGTTTAAAATATTTGTATTATTTTACTCTTCTCTCCCCCCCCCTCCCCTGTAGAACCTCAGTCCCCATTACAAAAGGAGGTTGTAACCGAAGTAAAAGAGGATACCAGTGTTCAACGAACGGAATCCAAGGCAGAACCAGTTTTACAGAACAGGCAGCCATCTCAGTCACAAGGTTATTGTAAATACCAGAAATCGCTGCCTCCACGGTTCCAGAGACAGCAGCAGGCAAGTATCTGTCAGAACTCAGTAGTCCATTGTTGGGTCACCTTGCCCCCAGACACCAGTGTTCCATGCCTCACCAGTTCTAGTGAACAGTAGGCAGGTATTTCATTGAAGGCTGTAGTGCAGCGTAGGACTAGCTGATACCAAATACCAGTGACCACTGCCTTCTTCAGACCGTAGCAGACGAGGATTTCTTGGAGTGAGGATTTCTTGGGATAAGGCAGTCTGCAAGGATCAGATTTACAGAATAGATGCATAATGCCTGGTGTTTCTTGTAGTGGTGTTACCTTCCCGGTTTCTGATGACCAGTCAGAGGGAACTGCAGAGCTAGCAGTCGTCTTCGGGTACTCAGAAATCAGATCCGGCAGCCAGTGCTACATGGTGATGGACTCTTTTATTGGAAAAGTTGAGAATGGTGATACCAGAGATGGAGAAGTGACAGAATAAAATGTTGTGTTCATATAGATCTGAAGCTGCATCTCCTACAGATTTCTTTTTCTGGTTAATAGCAGATGGAAAGTCGTCCCCTCCTGAAGCTGTACCCACTTGTGCTAGCTTGCCCATAAATGTTCTAAAGAACTCCATTGCATCTGTATTTGGTGCATAAATGTTTACGACTTTTATTTTTTCCCCCTCAGTGCCTCCCTCTTTGATTGCCAGTCTTCCTTCCAGCCGTGCTTCTATCCTGGAGATCTCCAGTGGGATCAGCTTGCCAATAAAGTATTAAACACCGTAAAGAAAAAATTGGGTGCTTTGTGTCACAGACCCACTCAGCAGGTCAGCCCTCTTCTCCCAAGGTGCCAACCTCCAAGCGCAGTCTTATGAACAGTTAACAGAAACAGGGTAACCCTCCTGTCTATTTTGTGGGTTCGAATCAACCTTTGGTCTCAGTTCTGGAGGTATTCAAACTGTGAACCTCTTGCTAGAGTACCCAATGCACAGGCTCAGATAATTCTGTCTTTGGGGGGGCCAGATATATTTGCCTATGGGCACCCAACCAGTTGTACAAAATGAACTATCAAAACTCTATTAAAGACCTCGGATTACTCTTACCTTTTCCAGTTTGGTATCACCATTCAAGCTTATGGACAGTGTCTGCTTTAACCATATATACTTCACTTGTTAAAGAAAAGAAATTCAAAGACAGACCAAGTAGGCTCTAAAAATAGAGTTTTACTAAAATAGATAAAATATGTAAAACATAAAATGCAGAACTATATATCACAAGAACCATACAACCTTTTAAAAGAACAAGGTTTTAACAGTGCAATTCCTACTACAGTACTTCGATTTGTCTCTCTAAATACCTGCTTAAAGTGCTCAAAGATGTTTCTGTGTCAGTCTAGATAGAAGCGTCTCTGAAAACAGAATCTGTTTAAAAAAAAAAAAAAAAAAACTCTGTCAACCCCTTTGTGTGAGGTCACCTAGCTCCTCCTCTGTTTATGAAAAATCATACACCCAGGATATTTTATCATATTCGAAGGTAAGAAAATTAAGGTTACATCAGCAGAAACTCCTTTCCCCATGTGACTTCCCCAGTCAAGTCTGTACATTTCCTTTCATCTATAAGCAGTATCCTCTCTCACACAGACATCAAAGCATTTATGATTTCGCACCAGGGTGCCATATAACCTGCACTCTTCCCCTAAACGCCATAAAAGTTTATCATTTCCCTCTTAGCAACAACAGCTATAATTTCGATAAATACGATATCCTTGATTAAGGCCTGTTATAGTCTGTAATTAGCTTCTGGCCTTCCAGGTAACACCTTGTATGTAAAACCTGGGGGTCAACTCTCATGCTGTCTTAGCATCTCTTATGAGAGACAGTCCATAACACATTTTATGCAATACAAGTGGGTTAAAAATTCATTGAATAAATCCATTTATCTTCACAGCCATTGAATAAATAAAATATATCCATATAGTACCTATGTCACAATCACTCCGGAACTCATTTAGAATGTTTGGCCTCAGTGGCAGTACTACCCATATTCAAATGCGAATAACATTAAAACAAAAAATGATAGCATGGTATTGTGAGCATGAAAGATGTGCAGCACAAAATTATCTATAAAATGAGTGGTTTCATTTATAGACACTGTACAGATTTTTTATAATTAGCAAAAAAGAGCAGAAAATGCAATTAATTCACTTTTTTGTCAAAACGTGCAAAAAAAGATAAGCAATCAGAAGCAAATGTCCCTGCACTGACAGAAAGCATCCCTATTGCATAAATGAAATATACAATGGTGAGCTGTCAGATGATTTATCTACAGTTGTGCTGTTTGACCTCTGATACCTCACTCATGGCATATGCCACTCGTGAGGTTACCTGTGGTCAAACAGCACTTGTGTAGATATTTATCTGACAGCTTTCCATTGTATATGCCTTATTTATATACAAAAATCATAGTGTACTCAGAACTGGCTGTCCACGTGTCACACTTTGTACAGAGTTAGAAATACTGTGAGTCTTGAGACAAAGGAGAGGGTAGTTAGTACCAATATTCTCCCTGTATTGTATTATGGGGACTTTATTTATGCTACCACAAGGAAAATTGATTTGGATAGGTTGGATGTGTGTTGGAAGATTGGCTAGATTTATTTTAGATACTAAACAGTTTACGCATAAGTGTTTTTTATTTATCTACAATGGATGAGACCATCAGAATATAGACAAGAACACTTATTAGCTTTTACGTATAAACGTTGAATTGGTACTTTGCCTCCTTATATCAATGAAAGGTTACTTTTTAGAGATCGGTTGGGTTCATTAAGAGCAGTTTTTTGCCCCAGAGTTTGTTGTCCGTAAATGTAATTTAGTGGTAGGTCAGCAGTCTGCCCAGTGTACGGGCCCCCTGGAGTGGAATAAAATCCCAACTGAAGTTAAATATTTTAAGGGGAAACCTTCATGGCTGGGGATTAATTTATGGTTCAGGCAGCAGGCCCTGGGCCTAAGGTGTTGTTGCTTAAATTAATAAATGTTCCTTACTGTTTTCTCTTTTCCTTCCTGCCAATGAAAATGAACAATTGTTTTTATGATTATTTAATGAGTGTTTAAGAACAATGTTTATTGTGATAATGGTATTTTGTTTAAGGTAGTAGTTGCTGTACGTAAAGTTCATTTATATGTTGTTTTTTTGTTCTCTGTTCTAATTAAGAATGCTGTTTGTGCAGGACCTCGTTGTAAATGAACGTTGGCTCAGTCGAGCGATTCCTGGTTCATATGTTGGTATATGAATAAAAATTTTACAATACAATAAGAATGGCTGTACCTGCTCTTTGTGCTTCAGGATAGGAGGTTGCTACCACTTGCCCAGCCTCGTTTTAGCGTTTATGTTGTACGTCTGCCAAGTGGGTTTCCTGAATTAGAGCAATATCAGTTTTTCTTTTTGAGCTCGGATAGCCAAAAAGACTAAAGCAATGATTCTGTCACCAAAGTCTACCTCCGGATGTCCACATATCACACAGATCCGAACACTCTTAGATGAACCCCTTGAAGTAGTTGATACCTTTAAATACCTAGGGTTCTGGCTGGATAACAAGCTCAACTTTCTGTGCCACTTAAATGAAACCTCGAAGAAACTGACAGCGATTAGGTTTATTCTATCGCATTAAACACCTACTCACGTTAGAAGCCAGAATGAGACTAGTACAAACTACATTCCTACCGAAACCGGACTACGCTGACTTCCTTTACAGTCATTGCCCATCAACGATGCTAAACAAACTGGACACCCTTTACCACCAGGCTTTAAGATTTATCTTAAATCTACCCCGTAGTACACATCACTGTCATCTATACCAGGTTTCGGGATGGACCTCACTCTCAACTAGAAGAAAAAAGAATGCTCTCCTCTGGTTTTTTAGAGTATTATCTGATAACCTCCGTGCATACATCTCTAACATCTTCAAACGGGCTAAAGGTTCCTATGGCCTGAGACGCTTCTTCTTAATCTGCTTCCAGATTCCTAGAGTGAAAACTACCCTTGGCTCAGCAGCAATCAACTTCTCACTTCCATCACTTTGGAACACTATGCAAGACTCATTAAAATTATGCTCACTTCCAAGCACGTTCACATTCAAAGCTCTATTAACTGATTATCTGAAGGAATCGTGCAATTGTTTCAGACGCCGATGACCCCTAAGCCCCGGGTGCCACTCTCAAATCATACGCCTAATTATCTCATCCACCCCACATTCCTAACAGCAGAAACCTAAGACCTACAAGCCTAGTTCCCTTAATCCAAGATGGCCCTGCCTATTCTCTACCTTTTACCTATTCTGGCCTCCCTTTTGGCTGCCTACTCTTTCACCCCAATTTCTACCCTATTCCTTAATACCTCCTTATTTTTTTATTTAGGTATGAGCCCTTACTTAGCGGAGACTATATGGGATTGTTCTTTTCTTATTTCAGTAAAGCTTATCATTATGTACCCTTGCATGTTAATTATGTTGACCGGTATGTATAGGCCCATATTGACCGGCATCTTCACAATGTTTTTCCTTTTTTTTTTTTGCACCGTTGTCCACCGTAATTGTAATCTTATGAAGTGTACTGTATTGTATTACTGCCCAGGACCACCTTGAAAATGAGCTTGCTCAATGGTGTTTATGCCTGGTTAAAGTGATTGAGTATTGGTATTGTTCTCCAGTTCAGAACTGAAGGTGACATTGAGATTTCTGTAACACTCCACAATATCAGTGGATATTCATTACACTTGGGTAGTGCACCCCTGCTAGGGGAAATGGCACAGCCCAAAGCTTTAGAATGTTGGTCATTTAAAGATTCCGGACAGCTGCAACTCTCCAGTCTTAGCTGTGCCATAGCAAGGGTAACATCTGTCAAGCTTTTCTGAAGAAAATTAGCCTTTGGGCCTTGTGGCTGCAATTCTGCATAGCAGGTTGGGGCTACCTGGTCACAGGGAGCACCCCTAAATTAAAATTGTGCCTGTTAAGCTGTGGCTTTCAAACTGGCTAACCTGCTCTCCCCATTTTCTGTGCTTGGATTGGGGGCCATGTCTGCCACATTTTTTTTTAGGATGTAGTTTCTTGGGTCTCCGATTTTATATGTGTGTTAAAAAAAAAAAAAAAAAAAAAATGTTTCAAGTAAGTAGCTTTTTAATTTGTCATTTTTTTTGGGGGGGGCTTCTAGTCAGGGGCACTCCTGGTGGGTTTCTTCTCCATCTCTGGGTATGCCCCCCCCAACCAGATGTTTAAGATCCTGTCATTTTCCCTGTTTGGCAATTAGCTGTTTTTATGTTTTTTTACCTTTTAACTGGGTCTTTCTTGAAGGCCCATTTCCATTTCAACTTGCACTTGGTTTGGAGGAATATATTCCCTGTCCTCATTGAACCTTTTAAGGTCAGGGGCAGCTGTTGAGGGAGAATTGTTTCAGCAGCCTGGGCTCTTTGTTACTCTTCAGGATATTGCCCTTTTAATTGGGCTCTGTGGTGAAGGGTTTATTTCCCCCCCTCCCCTTTTTTATTTTCTGCCCAGTTTAAATGGAGCCTGCCTCAACAGTGTTTCTCTTTGTTGCAGAATCTACTTTGTGTTTCAGTCTTACGCAGTTCTTCCGTCCATTAGTTGCCTGGCGTGTTTTTTTTTTTTTTTTTTTTACTTTGTATTTCCTACCCCAATTACAAAAGTCCTAAACTTCACTATTTGCTACCTGCTCTGTTCTGATTGGCCAGCAGTCCACTTCCAGTCTTGCTTGATGTACTGACTCTGAAAAGCGCTGTAATGTTAATTTTTGTTAAAACTGTTCTCAAAACGTGTGATTAATTACAGTTCTTCTAGCTACTTTGCCTGAGTGTTAACTCATTCACACCACAAGAGCTCTTTGAGACTTGCACCACTTGTGCCCTGTATACCCTTAGCACTGCATCCTGGACCTTTCTAAGCAAAAGCAAGCCATAATCAGCATGCCACAAACAAATGTGAATACCTCCTGAACCGTAAGTGCTACACACAAAGTATGAGTGGCAAAGTTGTTCAGCACACCGTTACCTTTCCAATGGTGCTATGCAATCAGTTGTAATCAATTTAGTTTTTATTTTATAGTAGCTGAAATTCCAAACAACTGATTTTTTTCAAGGTGCTTAGGGTGACGCATGAGAGACAAATGTCAGCCATGCACACCATACCTTAAACAAATGCAAATAACTCCTAAAGTATATGTGGTAGACACAAAGTATCAGTGGCAAAATTGTTCAGCATAAAATAACCTTTCTAATGGTGCTGTGCAATCAATTTAGTTTTTATTTTATAGTAGCTTAAATACCAAACTGTTTTTTTTTTTCAGATTTATTCAATGTGTTAGGTGAGGCTTGAGACAAATGTTAGCCATGCACACCATACCTTAAACAAATATGAATAACTCCTAAAGTATACATGATAGACACAAAGTATCTGCAGCAAAATTACCTTTCTAACGGTGCTATGCATTCAATTCTAAGCAATTCAGTTTGTTTAATAGTTAGGTAAAAACTATTGACTTCCTCAGACGTTTCTAGACCTGAGTGAAAGTCAGTTTAGTATGTCTACAGGCGTTATTGTCCTGAGTGGCTATGCTTTCAGACAATGCCTACAGACGTCTGTAGGCCTGAATGAGTTAATTGTGCTTACAACCCTTCCTGTGTAAGTGTTCAGCTGGATCTCGGACAACTGGGCGCCATCCCCAATCGCTCCTATTGTGGTGCAGATTGGACTCCCGCTGGCTTCTTCTGGTCTCCTTGTCCACAGCCAGAACATAATCTTCCCTTTTTTTTTCTTTTCCCCCCAGCCGTGAGAAGCCACCCAGGGCTCACCAGCCGAGGCATCCTCTGAAACCGGGCGGTCGACGCTGACCTAGCTGCTGCCCAAGACCTCCGGCTCGGACTCGCTCCTCACAAGGTACGGCAAAAGCCGCACTTTTACGCCCACCCACCCATCCCCACCTCCTCCATTTATTAAATACACTTCAGCCCACCTCTTCTCATCTTCTCGCCCTCTGGTGCCCCCCCCCCACTTTAATTTTAGCTATCTGCTGTCTTTTACACATTAATCTCCCTGCAGAGGTCCATCCCTTATCTTTTTAGTGTATCCTGGTCGTTCGTCAGTTTCAGCACAACCACAGGTTATAGTATCTGTTACTAGGTCTGGGACGTTTATCACCCTATTCTGTGGCATATAGAAAGACCTTACCATGGGTGGGAACAGCTGGCTCCTCTGTATGTCCCTTGTCTTGCTAACACCCTGCTCTCTCTGACCTCACATTCCTCCCAGGGTAGGGATGAGGTTTGCGCCTCTCCCTGTTATGTGCGCAACAACTCTCTCATGAATTTCTACATGATTACTGGATCATACAGCTGTATTTGCATGGAAGTGGGACATCTCCCGGATTGCCATTGCAGGGTACTCCTGGCTCCCATCTCAATACTTTCTTCTCCTGGCATGTTCCTTTCAGGATTCTAGTGGCTGCAACCCTAGGTCTGTATAGCACCAGGAGTGGAGATAACTATGTTCAACTTCACCGACCACCTAGATGCTCAAAGAGCAAAGACTACAACTTAACTTTTGCTGCCTTAAAAAGGATTTTGCTGCTATTGCTATTGTGCTCAGGCAATGTCGAGCTCAACCTGGGGCCTCTAGATACCCTTGCTTCTCCCTCCAACCTTGCTGGAATTAAAGGAGTGTCATTCCTGCATGTCAGTGTCTGCAGCCTTTTGAAAAAGATCACCATGATCCAGGCTTGGGTTAGCCACACACTACCTGATGTTCTGGTGATCACTGAGACCTGGCTTAGACCAGCCACTCCTGACAGGGAAATCAACATCCCAGGTTATTTGATCTTCTGAGCTGATAGGCAATTGAGAGGCGGAGGGGTGGCGATTTATGTCAGGGACAGATTCTCTGTATCATGTCTAGAATCATCCTCCTCCCCTAATGAATTTGAATGCTTGTCCCTAAAGGTTGAACTATCACTTTCTTGCGCACTCTGTGCAATAGGCTGTTACAGGCCCCTGTCTGCAGGGTCACATCTAAGCTCTGCCCTGGGGATTAATACACTGGAAACTATTATTCTTGGCGATCTGAACTACGACTGGTTATCAAAAGCCTCAGCTCCCTTGAAATCCTTTTGTGACACCTTGGGGCTGGTGGGACTCATTGGTGAACCCACTCGCCCAAATAAAAAGAACCCTAGTAACAGCACCCTTTTAGATGTAATTTTGGTTAACAAACCACACGTGTTCTCCCACGTCGGAACATTTTTCTCAGACATCAGTGATCGCTGTTTCATTGCCAGCATCAGATCTGTGCATAATCCACAGTTTGTAGCAAAGTTTTTAATCAAGAGGTGTAAATGCAGCTTCAACTTGTTTGCCTACCTTGATGAATTGAAACATTCCCTGCAATAGCAGGATTTCTACTTAGCCAAAACAGTTAATGAGGCATATACTATCTTTCACTAAATACTAACTGTAGCCTTAAACAGGCATGCCCCCATGGTAAGGGTACATGTAAGGAGCAACACTTGCCGCTGGTATTAATTTTTTTTTTTTTTTACCAATTATTTTACCTGGTGAGACACACTAAGCTGAAAGCTTGTTTGCAGGTGCAACCTGGGAGCACAAGGAAGTTAAGTGACTTGCTCAGGGTCACACAGTTTGCACCTAGGGGGCTGTGGGATTCAAACCCAGATCTCCAGATTTGCAGCTCAGAGCTTTAACCCACTGCACCATACTGCTTCTAACCCGAACTCAGAGCTTCCATGCTAGATAGGGATACACTTTGGAAAAAAGCACGCAGAAGCAAGAATGACTTGGATTGGTGTCAGTTTAGGAGGGCACGCAATAAGTGCATCAAGTTGGTAAGAGCAGCCAAGGCCACTTTCTATTGCACTGAGCTAGACTCTGCCTCAAGGAATCCTTCAAAATTTGGAAAATATTAAAGGACATGTCTGGTCATTCACCTGGAAATTCGCTCACATCAAAAATTATATCCAGTAGTAACACCATTTCAGACCAATCGGAGATACTGGAAGCCTTCAATAATCATTTCGCAACCGCTGGGCTAGTATTTGACACATCCCCTGGTAATACCATCCACACTCTGCAGGGATTATTGTTTCACAAGTCTCCTGTTACCAAAGAGGCCTTCTCATTCCTGCCTGCCTCTCTAAGAAAGGTTGAAGATCTATTACTGCAGTTGGATATCAAGAAGGGTGCAGTTTCAGACTCTGTTGAGCCTTACTTTCTGAAATGTGCATACCATGTGTTGGCAGTGCCAAACACGCACCTCTTCAACTTGACACTGTCCTGGGCAGCCTCCCCTCACAATGGAAAGTAGCCCACGTCATCTCTCTTCTCAAATCAGGTGACCCTTGCGACCTTAATTATAGATCGATTTCCTTCCCCATTCTGTCTAAATTATTGGAAAAGATAGAGAGTCATCAGCTAAGGCGGTACCTTGAATCCAGGAGTCTGTTAAACCCAGTGTAGTCTGGATTCGGAGCAAAGCATAGCACCATAACTGCCCTAGCAAAAGTGACTAATGATTGGCTCCTTGACCTTGATGATAGGAATTTTGCCTGTGCCCTTTTTTGGATCTAAGTAAGGCCTTCGACACAGTCCACCATAGCTTGCTTCTTTCCTCCCTATGTAATCTAGGTCTGGACCTTAACTCTGTGCTGGTTTGCCGACTACCTTGCGAAACGGAAACAGCAGGTTAAGGCTGAATGTGATCTTTCGCCACTTAAACCCCTACAGAGAGGTGTGCCTCAGGGGTCTATCCTTTGTCCCCTGTTCAGGCGCGGGGGGTTTCGCCTCTAGACTGTCTAGAGAAGTCGGTCTTGGACTACCTTCTGTCACTTTTTCAGACAAGCTTGGCCTACTCCTCTATCAAAGTACACCTCTGTGCCATAGCAGTCTATCATTGCCGATAGGCCAACGCACCATATCCCAGTTGGACACGGCACAAGCCTTCCTGAGAGAGATTCTCCACCTTAGACCTCTGAGTAAGGATCCAATTCCGCCATGGGATCTACCCTTTGTCCTGGAGCAGCTCACGCTGCCATCCTTTGAACCAGCTGCGGATTGCGAGCTAAGTCTTCTCACTTGGAAGACATTGTTTTTAGTTGCTGTTACTTAGGCCAGAAGAATTTCTGAACTCCATGCACTCATGTGCAAAGAGCCTTATTTGGTTTTTCACCAAGACAGGGTATCCCTACAGACTAATCCCAAATTTCTGCCTAAGGTGGTCTCAGCTCTCACCCTTAATCAAGACATCAATCTACCAGTGTACTTTCCCAACTATTCGAATCGAGGAGAGGCCCTGTTGCACACCCTAGACGTGCATAGATGTCTGCGATACTACCTGACCAGAACTAAACACCACCGAAAATCGGACCAGCTTTTTGTCTCCTTTGCCCACAGGATGATGGGAGCTCCTGTTTCCAAGCAATCGCTGTCCAGGTGGCTCATTCACTGTATCATGTTCTGTTACCAGAAGCGCAACAAACCCTTACCGGGCGCGGTCAAGGATCATTCCACAAGGGGGGTGGCTACCTCCTTTGCGGCCCTAAAGAATGTGTCCACCTCGGCCATCTGTGCTGCAGCTACTTGGAGCTCCGTGCATACTTTCATCAGGCATTATAGCCTGGATATTGCATCGAGGTGAACAGGTTTTGGTCTAGCAGGCCTTCAAGGACTTCTGTCCTAGGCTTTGGTTTCATTAAGGATTTCTACCTTCCCTCCTCCCAATGGTGTGGGATTTCCATGATTGCTTGGGAATCTGTCCTAATGGTGTAACCTGCTGCAAGAGCTCTTTCTCGAAGTAAGATAGTACATTTACGTAAGAACTTACCATAAGAGTAGATCTTCGAGAACAGCTCTTGCAGCAGGTACTTTCCCTTCCACCATCACCGCTGGAGGTAAATTCTAGTTCTAACATCCTTCTCCTAGGGTCAGGTGTCTCAGCATCTCTCTGATGGCCATTTGATGGCGGATCCTCAGTCTCCTCTTCTAATATCATCCAGCGGCCGGGAGTCTCCTGCGGGAGAACTGGGGATTCTGGGGGACTGCCCCTTTACGTACTATGCCTGACAACGGGGGTGGGACTGACTTCAGGGGGGTGGTCCCCGCTGAATACCGCTAACTAGAAAATTTCTGTTAGGTCCTGGCGCCTGCTGGCTTCAGTCCAAATGGTGTAACCTGCTGCAAGAGCTGTTCTCGAAGATCTACTGTTACAGTAAGTTCTTACATAACTGTACTGTACAGGTGAGTAACTCTCATTTGTATGACTTTCCTGTAATAACACTGTAGCCAACACAAAAAGCAGTTATGGTAAGTGTGATAGAATGCTGTGCTGAACACAGTGACCAAAAATTGAGCTATAGCTTGCTGAGAAGCTTTCCATGCTGGTCTGCTGCTCAGCTGATGTCACTGGCTTCAGAACTGCTAAGTATTTAAGAAAAAGGCTGTATTTAAAAAGGATCTTAAATAAGTCAAAACAGGACTTTCAAATAATACACTGGCATTATTCAACAAATTGTACATGTGCCCAAATTTGCAGTAATGTTAAAAATGTAAACAGGGTTTATTGTTCCCTTTAAGAGGACTATATATATATATATATATATATACATACACACACATACACACACACACTTATATGGAAGCCCCAAGGCAGTAAGTGAAATAATTTTCCAAATCTGTATTTACATGGTAAATCTGTTACTGAGAACAGGGGTCAGGTATTTTGTGACTCAGAAAGGAGCCCATCTGGTAGCTTTTGTAGTGTAGTTGCAGCTGTTTTTCTCATTTGCTAACAAGTTTCTTTGGATTGCCAGGAACAACTCCTGAAGCAGCAGCAGTGGCAGCAGCAGCAACAGAATCAGCAGCTCAGCCAGCCACCTCAAGCTCAGCTGGCACCATCTCAGCCCCTGCCACCACAACAGCAAGGCCTGCCCATGGGACCTGCCTCAGCTCTACATCACCAGCAGCCTCCGCCAGCACAGCAGCCTCCACAGCAGCCGCCACTGGCTCCCCAACAGAAATCCATATACCACCCAGCTGCTGCCATGCCCTTTGACCAGTGCTGCTGGCTAATGACTCAAGTGCCTCCAGCCTACATGAGGATGATGCAGGGCAGGCAAGCCGTGGACTTCTACCCACCACCTAATGTCCATTCAGCAGGTAAGGCCTGAGTGACTCAACACAGTTCTGTATTGGGGCTCAATTAAGGGGCTGTAAAGAGGGAAATACCGTGAAGCCGTTTTAGTGTTAGAAGGGCCTATAAACATGGTTTAACTTAACATAATTGGAAATGTGAGCATGTATATCCTCCTAAATAGGGGTGGGGGTGGCATATTGGGGATTTCTCAAACTTGGCACTAAATTTGCAATTTGGGCTTGTTTTCCTACAGACCCACACTTTGCCTTACCTTTTTGAACCATATATTTACATTAAGACAGTTTGCACTAGACTATTGTGCAAAATCTTAATTTGGTTTTTTTTTGGTGTGTGTTTTTTTTCCAGAAAAAAGGCACAAAATCAGTATATAAAATGTACCTATTTGCACTCATGGGGGGGGGGCAGAGAAACTGATTTAATGAACAGGTATCTACTAAAATAAAAGGCTTAAATTTGTTTCATTTATTAAAAAATAACAATGAATGCTTTCTCGTCTTTCTTCCTCTTGTTTTTGGCCTTCTAAATTCAGATAATACAGCACTTCTTTCACTGTCCCTAACCGACCTCACTGTCTACAACTATGTCATAAGAGCAGTATGTTGCCAGTTGGGACCAGCCCAATTCTTTTTAAACAGACTTCTTAGGGCTACAAAGTTGTAAACCCTGGACTGAAACTGAAAACAGTTAATAGATGTTCATAGCAGAAACATTATTCATTGAGGTACATAGTTAAATGGATGCCTGCTCTTTAAAAGGGAAGAATGAGCACTAAGAACCCCACCACACCTTAGTGTAGGGCTAGTCTCAATTTGCAGTTTGTGTGCATTTTTTAACTTTGTTTATTGCAGTATGGAAGATTGTATAAATTGACTCCTGCTAAGACATATGCTGTAACCAGGGTCCCTGAATCCCCTCTAGCTGACGTCAGAGCTGGGCTGCAGCTGTGGAAGATCACCAGTCAGAAGTACATGATAAAGTTTTATAAGCTCTGATCTTTTGTTCTTACTCCGAGAGGGCTCTTGCAGTAGGTAATAACCTTGAGGACTGCGCCCCCTGGCATCAGGACCACACGGAAACTTTACTTTACCTAGCAGTGTCTGACGGGGGACCACCCACCCGCTATCACGTGACTGACAGCAGTGTGACACTATATAGTGTGCGCCTTCCAGTTCTTTCCCGCTGTCGATCTGAGCACGTCAGACCTCACGGAGATCGTCGCTGCAGTTCAGCCACCTTTTCTTCGGATGAGTATCCGTTTTTTCTCTCTCTGTTGTTAAAAATCTTAATTTGTGCATGTCTTCGCAGTCTCTTGTTGTCACTTAAAATAAGTGCAAATCTTCTTGGACATAAACGCTCTACCACTCATTCACACTAATGGTAGTAAGCCAGAGGCGCTAGGACCCAGTGGGAGCAAACTTTTTTCAGGAGGGCTAGCGCCGAGATGGGGCCGCGAGGAAATGGCACTGTGAGCCAGGCGCGTAGACCATCTCCGCATCGACCCTCCAGCCGCCTCAGTTCCTTTTTTTCCTGCTGTCGAGTGCGCTTCAATGATGTCGCTCGCCTGCCGGGAGTCAAACTTTAAACTAGCAGCTTTAGTTTTCAATTTATTATTTTGTATCTTGTATCAAATGGTATCAATTACATTGTAATATATTTACTGGTTCAAGAAGTATTCAGCCCTCCATTGACATAGTCTACCATGAGCGGGGCAGGTGACGGTAGGGAGACTTCGGATGAAAGCTGTTCCAGTCAGCCGGGCTGGGTCTGGTCCGCCGCCCTCTCTGAATTGGGGGGTCTGGCGGACAGTCCAGTGCTGGGGCGGGAGATGCAGGGTTTTAAATAGCCGGTATCGCATCGCATTTTGCAAAGCAATCTTGCAGGTTATGCAACTCAGAATGTGGAATAGATCGCAAAAAAGTGCAGTCCATTTTTTTCCATGTTTTTTTACCATCAGATGTGATTTTTAGGGATGATTTCGCTTCCTGTACACATGTATCATGCTAAAGTGGGCATCACTGTGCCCTTAGCTCTGCCCACCTGTAGCTGTAATTGGCTGCCTAATACCGCACTTCCAAAGAGAGGAAAGATGTAGAAGACCGGTGCAAAAACGGGACTCCAGCAGTGTGGAGCAGTTGCTGATTGGCAGAGTTGCAGCTGAACACTGAGGTCCGGAGAGAGGGAAATCGAATAAAAAAAAAAAAAAAAGGTGGGTTTTCCGAGAAAACACTTGTTATGTGGAGAGTAATGTTTGTGGGAGCGCTGGTTTTAATTATTCTGGGTGTGGGAAGATCGTCAGGGCTGGCAGAAAGTGGGGAACTCTCTGGTGGCTAGTAGGCAAATGCATCTCCCCTGGTTTGTGCATTTAACTGTAGAATGGGGGGTCAAATGACCTGTGTTGTTGGGTGACCAAAGAGTCTCTGCTGCAGGTTCCCCTTTGTGCAGTAAAATTTACCCCTCCTTGTATGGCTTAGCCACTGCTGCTCCGGATCCGAGGGATGGTTTGGGCTAACGGGAACACGGCTTGTAGGTTGCCAGCAACTCTTGAGAGCAGCTCAGCCCAGACAGTTTAGTGCAGGTCCAGTATTTTGGGGGTGCAGGTGCTTGCTAGATTAGGTGAGGCCTCTGTGTTTGAGTGCCCAAGTAAAGTCCAAATTTTCCTGAAGCGATGTCTCCCCTCCTGTGCCGTCCAGGATCTCCCAGAGTGCTGTACAAGTGACCTTCAGACTGCAGACCTTGCTCTCCATTAGCGAGACCGCTCATTTGCAGCCTACCCTTGGCTTACCATCCCAAACTCTGCCTCAGCCCTCCATTGTCTGCCCATGCAGCCTCGCCCTTCCTTCATGAGTGCAGTGGGCAACCTGTGACAGTGATCCAACCTGCTCTCTGATGATCCTGAGTGCTGGGTAGGGGTGAGAGAGACTGTGACCTACCTAGCTGCAGCTATGACACCTGCAAACTGAGAATTGAGATCCCCGCCACTGTAATTCATTTGTGACACACCAACCGCCGCTGGGTGTGTGCAGCAGGTTTCGGGAGCCTGGGAGTGGGATGGGGTGTGTCCGAGGTTGGAAGTGGTCAGGCCGGCTCTGAGGCCACAAAAGTCAGTGTACTCTGCCTGATTATCTTGGAGTCTACTACGCTGGGCCTCACATTTGGGGAGGGGGGGCGCGAGGGTCTATTCCCTAGTACTGGGGCAACTTAAAAAGTAACTTGTTAGTCTGGGCACACAAATTAATGAATCTGAATGTGCTCAGACACGGGCTAGGCTAAGTTCTTTGTGGCTCAAATCCCTCTTGGGAAGTTTCTCTGGCCCTTGCCTGGGGGTGGGAGGCTGCAGTCTGTCTCTGTGCCTGCCAGTGTGCAGATTTGTCTACGTGTCGAGCCCACATACCAGCCACCTGGGGGGGAGGGGGTCATAACTCACTGCTCCATCATGCCACACGCAGACAAGAAGTGGTGCAAGCCAGGCAAGAATTCTGTCGGCTGGTCCTCTCATTTTGTGTGGGGGATTTTCCTAGGTGCCACCTGACCAGACTGAGGGGGCAACCTGTATGGGCACACAAGCTCAGGTGAGTGTGCTTAGGCTACTGTGGGGATTTTTGTTGGCTAAATCTTCTATTCCTGGAAAGTTCTGTGGCCATCTGGCCTGGGGTGGGTTACTTCAGTGAGCCTTGGCTGCAGTCTATCTCTGTGCCCTGCCAGTGAATTGTACATTTGTGTGCCTGGGCCCACACGTGGATGGAGCCCCTGATGACCTGGGGGTGGGGGTATTGAGCTGACTTGGCAGACGGATGTTAGTGGCAGCAACTACCCAGATAGTGCCTACCAGAATAAGAATGCCAGTGTAAACAAGGGCAGAATTAAAGTTGCAGCAGTTACGTTATGCCGTGGGCCTTCCCAGGGGGTGCCGGGGTGGATTTGAACTTCACCACCACCAAATGGTTCATTGCCTGGTAGGCTGGGCTGTCAGTGTGCTGTGGTGCTCGAATGGCAGGCCAGCAGTTGTCACCCCTGTGGTGGCCCTCAAGTTTTTTTTTTTCTGGGATGTAAGAGCTCAGAGTGGGTCGTCGTGAGGTGCCAGAGATCACCGGACTGGGTCGTCCTTCTCACTATGTGGACTGCCACTGCATTCAGTGATTGAGGCCCAGCCATGCATGATCAGTGTGGCCCATGCATGCATTTGATTTGTGGTCACAGCTGCTGGTACTCCCACTACCCCCCCCCCAATGGTCGGGTGGTATTTTGGATCAGGTGAGGGTTATTTGTGCAGCTTCCCACCAAACTTGCCAGTGAGCTACTCTGTTGTGGAGCAGTCTAGTGATTGTCTGATGTTGGGGAGACACAGAGTAGTCTCTAGGGCCATATTGATGACTGGTGTTAAGTCCAGTCTATTAGTATTTTGTTGTCTGACACCCCCCCCCCCCAAACAATAAAACCAAGATTTGGTCATCTAGGGTGTGCATCAGCACTAGTAAAGTGGGGGTCAGTTTGACCCTCTGCTTCAAATGTTGGGGGTCAGGCCACAAAATCTTGAGGTCAGAAAGTGTTGATTTGTACAACATTACTGTATCCGATACTTTTTCTGCCCAGGATATCTGTGCAAATCTTGCTGGCAGTATAGCATAGAGGTTAGAGTAACGAGCTGTGAATGAGCTTGGTACATCCAGCAGGCCAGACCGTGGTTTGATTCTCACAACCTCCATTTGCATACTGTGTGACTCTGAGCAAGCCACTTAACTGCCCAGTGCTCCCAGGTCGTCCCTGAAAACAGGCACTTGTGCCTAGTGGGCCTTACCCGGTTATCAAGACTAAAATAAAAATAAAAAATACAGGGTCCGTGCTGAAGCACTGCTTTTATTTTTGTGCTTCACAGTCCTCAGAAATCTCATTTGGGAACTTCAGCGGGGGGTTAATGCAAGCCCTGGTCATCAGCCCTGCAGAGCTGAGCAGATAGCGATTGTCAGTGACCTTTTAAGTTGGAGGCTCTGACCTGTTACTAGTACTGTGTGGGTACTGACTGACTGGTCCATTTAAGTTAGAGGGCTCAGTCAATCAAGCCCCCACCCCAGATGGTCATCTTCTGCCCTGCACAGCTCTGCAGTGTTGTGTAGGAACAGGCGGGTTCCGAGTTAGAGGGCTCAGACCCGGCGTTACTAGGGTAACTACAGATCTTACTTCGAGAGGGCTCTTGCAGTAGGTAATTACATATAGGACTGACGGCGGCAGGACCCCACGGAAAAATTTCTAGCTAGCAGTCCCTGGCGGACCGCCCCTACATCAGGTGACGGCGTCGTGCGCACGACAGTATAAAGGGGCAGTCCCGGATGCCCACTGCATGATTCTTTTCCTGCTACTCACAAGAGTTACCGCTGCAGTTCGTGGCTCGTCAGCCCTGTCTTCGTCGCTTTTTTTACCTAAAATCATTCTTCAGTCAGCCAGGTACACTGCCTGTGTATGTCGTCCCCTACACCCTCTGAGCACAAAAACAAGTGCGACTCGTGTGGCACCCAACTGCTACACAAGGACAGCCATTCCCTGTACCTTTTCTGCCTTGGCCCCGTTCACCTGGTCGATAAGTGCCAGCATTGCCTCAGCTTCAACGCGGCTACCCGTAAACTGCGCCAACAGTCCCTGGAAGTCCATCTCCTCAAGAAAAAGATGTCTTCTATGGAAAAAGAGTTGAAAAAGTTGAGGCAGGCGTCCACTTCCCCGGAAGGACATCGGAAAAAGGACAAGAGGCACGGGAGAAGTCCTCCTCTACAGCGTCTCCTGCTGGAGTAGCGGCCAGGCTATCCTCCGGGAGTTCGTTCGATGGCAGCCTCCAAGGGTTTGGAGGAGGCGTCTGCCCACCCATCTGGCTCGTGCTCAGGCCTTGCGGGGGCCTCTGGGCGAATGGAGGCCTCCGCCCCTGGTTCGGCCGCTGGTCTGCGGCCTACTGGCGTGGGCGACTCCTCTAAGTCGGACGTCGGCTCCTCTGATCTCTGCATGGAGAGGGTCGATAAGACGCCCGACCCTTTGGGGCGGCGCACAACCACTTCCCTATTGGACCGGGCCGTCCCTTCCCCTTGGCCCGCCTCCGGTGAGGGCTCCCGTAAGCCGGACACCAGCTCCTTGGATCTCGCCCCTAAGCCGCACGTCGGAGAACCGACGATGGTCCCCCTCATGTCCATCGTACCCGGTTCCCCACAGCCTTCGCTGCCGTCTGGGGAGCCCGAGTCACCCCAGCCTGACCCCGGGGATTTCTCTCCTCCTTTCTCGGGCGACGCGGGATCTTCCACCTCCGTCAGACCCTCCTCCGGCCGGAACCGGATCTGGCGTCTGCCCCGGACGCCCGGTACCGCCGACCCGGCAGAGATGTTCCCCTTCAGTCAGGCCCTCAGCCTCCGGGCCCATTAACATGGATCCGCCCATGGGACCGCCGACAGGGCTGTCTGCTCGGCAGCTCCCCTGGCTCCACGGAGTACCGCGTACTTATCGGCCGTACCGGGCCGCGTATCCAGCGCCCGTGTAGTACCGCCGCCCGGTTTCCCGCTAATTACGGATACTCGCCTTACGGTACAACCTGTACACTCTCCCCCCCGGCCGTCGGTGGATCTACAGGAGACCGTGGTCTCTTGATGGGCTGAGGCCAAGGCTCAACTCACCAAGGAGGTAGAGAGCTGCCTTACAACGACTGTGCCGCCCCTGGCTCCCATATGTCCGAGGCAGCACACTCCCTCACCGCCTCCAGACTCCATGGCTCTTCCCTCTGGATCCCCAGAGGGGCAGGATACGCGTTCACGGGTACCACCCAAGGAACCCGTTCCTCCCCCTAGTCGTGTAAGGGAGTCTTATTCTTCTTCTTCTGCTTCTTCTTCCCTCTCTGATTCCTCTGATTCTTCCAAAGGATGCTCCGAGAGAGACGACGAGCCCTGTTCTCCGTCTAAGCCCCGGCAGAGGACCCCTCCGAAGTCTCCTCCGGAGGATCCATCCTTCACGGAGTTGCTTAGAAAAATCCAGGAAATTCACCAGTGGCGCTCTTTGGAACCAGATCCCCAGCGTTTCAAACTCGCCGAACATCTGGACCTGCCTGTGACAGCTCCAACTTTAGTGACACCCTGGATCGAGCCTCACGCCCACCTTGTTACCACGATTTGGAAACAACCGTCGGCATTAGCCCTACTTCCCAGGAAGTCCAACAGGCTATACCAGGCTCCTGAGGGTGTAGACTATCTTGACTCTCACCCTCGTGCCGATTCAGTTGTGATTAGCGCCGCTCACGGCCGGTCGGCACATCCAAAGCATCTGAGCTTGTCTCCTACGGATAAGGAATCTCGCCTCCTGGACCAGTATGGAAGAAAGATTTACGCCTCTTCCACACTGGGAATTCGGGCCCTGAATTAGGTCGCCCACATGGGGGATTACCAGAAGGCCATCCTTACCCAGGCGGAATCTAAACTGGACTCCTTACCTGACTCTCAAGTCAAACAGGAGTTAGCAGATCATGTCCGTTCTGCTCGTTTGGCCAGTCGCCACATTTTATGGGCGACATACGATGCAGTGGACACTGCCGGGCGGAGCTCCGCTTTCGCCGTAAGCCTACGGCATCATGCCTGGCTCCGCATGTCAGGTTTGGTGCCGGAGGTGCAATCCGCTATTCAGGAGGCACCTTTCAGGGGGTCGGTACTTTTTGGGAGTGATGTCAAAGACATCATCACCAACTTGCAAGAGAAGGGGGACGGCCCTGAAATCCGTGGATTCCACGTACCGTCCCCATCCTCAGCAGCGCCTTCCTTTTCGCAGACGGACTCTGCCACAAGTGAAACCCCAAGGACGGCGGGCCACTAAACGTCGGGCTCCCTCAGCTGCGGCGCTGCCCCACACCACCTGACTCCTTTCCTCTCCCACCGCCTCCGGATCCACCAGAGGAACCGGTAGGAGGGAGATTTTCCCTCCACCTTCCGGGTTGGGAGAGAATAACCACGGATTCTTTGGTGCTCCAGCTTATAGCGGAAGGGCACTCCATAGAGTTTCTTCAGAAACCACCCCGCCACCCTCCTCCGAAGTAGTCATACTCAAGGGACCATCTTCCCTCGGTCCAGGAAGAAATCTCTGCCCTTCTCGCGAAGCAGGCAATAGAACCCGTCCCCCTTCATCTTCGAGGGACGGGTTACTATTCTCATTTCTTCCTGGTCCCAAAAGAAGACGGGAGATCTCAAACCCATTCTAGATCTCAGTTCCTTGAACCTTTATGTGGAATACAAAAGGTTCAGGATGCTCTCTCTGCAGAGCCTTCTACCCCTTCTTCGGCCGGGTCATTGACTTTGTGCGCTGGATATGCAGGATGCCTATCTGCACATTCCCATTCGCCTTTCTCACCACAAGTATCTTCGGTTTGCATTTCGAGGACCACTACCAATTCAGCGCTCCCTTTGGTCTTTCCTCGGCCCAGTATTTACCAAATGCCTGGCTGGTAGCGGCCCACCTGCGTTCAATGGGAGTACAGGTGTTCCCTTACCTGGACTCCTGGCGGCCTCGTCCAGGGAGGAACTCCTGCATTTTCTCTCCCTCACCCAGCAGGTTTTCACTGGCCTTCCAAGTCCCATCTGGACCCCTCCCTGAGGCTACAGTTCATCGGGGCTATCCTCGATACGACGGTGAGCAAGGCCTTCCTGCCTCCAGACAGGGCAGCCTCTCTTCAATCCCAGATTTCCCCGCTATCAGAAAGCAGGAGGGTTCCGGCGAGGTCGGTCCTCCGTCTTCTGGAGCTCATGGCGGCTGCTATTCCGATGGTCCCCCGAGCTCGACTCCACGTGAGGATCTCTCAATGGACTCTTCGCTCCCAGTGGGATCAACTTGTGGACGACCTAGATCAGTTAGTTCTGATCTCATCGCCAATGGTATGAGACTTGCAATGGTGGATGGTTCGAGAGAACCTGATCTTATCTGTGTCAGTCTTCACCATTCGTCACAGATGGGTACTGGCCGGAGACCAGGACCCCGCGGGAGTTTTTTTTTTAAGGGTAGGCGGGCCGGGCACAGCATCGCCCGTCCTCAGGGCCGGTACTGCATGGCGCTCGAGGGTTGGCCGTTAGGCTGTGTCGACTCCGCCTGCCTACCAGTTCTTCGTCTCCCGCCGCCAAAGTCGCCTTGTGGGAAGCTTTCTCTAGTAATTTAGGCCTTTCAGCCTGCGAAAAAAATCGACTTCAGTCCGTCGATCGTCTACCGGTTCTGGGTTCAGCCTCCACTCGACGTCGCCAGTAAGATCTTTCATTTTATTTCAAATTGTGCGACGTCGAGTCTGTTTTGTGGTGTTTTTTTCTCCGTAGGTCATGTCTCGGTCGGAGGCCAAAAAGTCTTCTAAGGCGGGTCGGCCCCCCATGCGTCTGTGCCCTTGCGGCCGAAAATATTCCGTCACCGACCAGCACGACCAGTGTCTCGTGTGTCTTGGCCTGCTTCACGACTTGGATTCGTGCGACGTCTGCTTCTCCATGGACCACGGCGTCTCGAACAGCCAGCGTTGAAAGTGGGGCGAGCTCCGCCAACTTTGGTAGGGTTCGCTTTTCGTTGGAATAACCGGCAGCTCTCTCGGCCCTTTCTCCGGGTCCCCTCCTGGTTCTCAACGGACCGAGGAGGAGGGAGCCTCGACTACTGTAGCCTGGCCATTGCCGAGGCTCCTACACGTGCAGGAGGCCGTCCGCTTCCCCCGGAGGCGGGCGGGGCTGCCCACGCCAATCGCCCTTCGAGGTGAAGGCTCCCCGATGTTGCTCAGCGGCTCGGAAGGCCGGTCGGCGCCGTCCTCAACGCCGTCGAGCCTTCAGCACCTTTGGCGCCGTGGGCGTTGGCACGCCATCGTCGGTGCTGTGGGCCCGAACTGACGTCGTGGTGAGATCCAGCGTCTTGCCATGTCTCACCTGCGGCGCTGTCTCCTCCAGCGCCGGTGGCTGGCGCGTAATACCTGTGCAGCTTCGGCTTCAGCTGTCGGTGCCGTCCACGCTCTCTGTGCCGCTCGTGGCACCGGGGGGCCGGTCGGTGCCGTGGTTGGCGCAGAGTCTACAGTCGGGGCCGTCGGTGCCGCTTTGGTCCTCTGTGCCGCTCACGGTGCCGAGGTTGCTGCTAGGGCTGCTGTCGGCGCAGTCTCTGTCCCTGGTACCGCCCCCGGTGCTAGTGGACTTGATGGCGCCGCGTCTGGCCCTGGCTCTGGACTTTTGGCTCGAGCTGCCCTGGCACCTTCTGCGAGCCCCACCCGCGGGGTGGCAGAGAGCACGGGTGCCGCCTCTGGCACAGCTGTGGCTGCCGGGCCCTCTGGCAAAGTTGTTTTCGCCCGCCCTCCTACTGTTTGGCTCAAAGCCTCGGACTCTACCTCTTCAGAGTCGGAGTCGGGCTCGGAGTCAGACGGGCAGTCACACCCTTCGGGGTTGTCTGCGGAGGAGGGCGCTTCCATGGTCTCGTCGACGAGTCGTAGCCAGCCCTCTACTGAGAGTCAGGTGGCTCCCGAGGCTAGGGTCAGTGGTGCGTGCCACCATTACTCTGCAGCCTGGCCTTGGGGGTTTCATCGACCCCTCGGTGGTGGTACCCCCTCCAGTGGTGTGTCTTGATCGCCCAACTTTGGGGTCCATCGAGAAGCCTGCAGGAGGGAAGGGTGCTGTTCCCTGGGTCTCCCCTTCGGGGGCAGCCCAGAGATGCCAGCTACCTAGGCTGGCCCTCTCGAGGAGGAGGACTCTCTCGGACTCTGAGGGGTGTGGGGTCGTCGCGTCGGCCTTTCTCTGGGGTCCACCCGGGCCCTGGGCGAAGCCGAAGTGCGGATTTCCACCCTTCCCCTTCCGGTTCCTTGAGGGGGTCCCATTCTTTTGAGGCAGGGGACCGTCCTTCTGGACTCTTACGGCCCGGTCGCCTCACTGGGGGGATTCTTCTGGGCAGAGCCAAGGCAGTACCAACGTGGTTGTACAGCTGTCGGCTGTGGAGTCTTCCGGGGCACCCTCCTTGGGTGCTCATGGTCCGCTCCCTAGCCCTGGCGGAGGTCAGCCGACTTCCTTTCTCGGCTCTGCCCCTATTCCTCTGCCACATTCTCCAGCGCTCCCAGGCATTCTTGGTTCTAGCGGCCCTCTCACCTGGGAGCAGTTCAGGGCGGTGGCTGCTCGGTTCCCTGCCTACGTTAGGGCTATGGACAGGCAGGTTTTTCAACCTCCCCCCGTGCAGCCACCCTCGGAACGTATGGTGACCTCCAGCTCCTCATCCCCCTCTTCTGGGAGAGAGGAACCCTCTGTCATCTCTCCAGCTGCTGATCTCTGAGTACCAGCGCTTCCTCGTGAGGATGCTGGAGGACTTGCACCTTTCTCCCTCTTCTGTTAGCAATCCTGAGCATGCGGCGCATGCCTTTCTAGGCGATTTTGGCGAGGCCACCCTTGTGGTGCCGCCCTGGCCTGCTCCCTTTCGGGAGGCGTCCTTGCGTTTCTGCAGAGGCCCTTCTCCGGAGTTCCTGCCCCTAGGGACCTCAGCCAGAGGTATTGCTCTCCCCGGGTCTCCAGGTTCTATGCCTCATCCGCAGTCTGGCTTGACGCATCTGGACACCCCTGATGGGCTTCGCACCCTCCACCGTGACCGGCCCCAGATCAAGACTCCTTGGTTTTTGATTTTTGGGGGAGGAGGACCTTCTACTCAGCACGGTTGCTCCTTTCTATTTCTGCTCACCAGGCCCACTATGCAGCCTACAACAGGTTCTTGTGGTCCATGCTAGGTCAGATCCTAGCTGCTTTGCCTGACTCTGAGCAAACCAGACAAGACATCGCGCTCTCTGCATGTGGCCTGGAGCTAGCAAGGCACCAAGCGAGGGCATCTTATGATGCCAGCGAGGTAGCTACCAGGGTCGTAGGGACAGCGATCTGCACCAGGAGAGCGGCGTGGCTTCGTCTTTCCCGGTTGTCACCCTTGGGCCCGGCGTAGGGTGATTTGCTCCGCCCACCAGGGAACCTACCTCTTCTCCCGTAGAGCGAGACTGCGCTGGTCGGGGCAGCTTCCTTCCCCCTCCGGGGGGACCCCGTCTCGCTCTCCCCACTCCCTGGCCTCCTCCAGGCCCAGAAGGTTCCCCATAGTGTGTCACCCACTGAGGGCTGAGGGACTCTGTCCCTTAGGGTGTAATGAATCAACCCCCTCGGGGCTTGAGTACTCACCCATCTGTGATGAATGGTGAAGATTGACACAGATAAGATATGAAATTATGCAGTGCCGTAATTCTGATCTCTGTCTTTCACCATTCATCACAACCCCGCCCACCATCCCCCTGGGGCCTCAGTCTCTGGGCCCCCCTCCCTTTGTGGCTCCCCCTCTCTTTTTGGAGCAGGGTAAAGTAGGGACACACAGGGGGGTATTTTCCTTTAAAGGGTACAGCTCGAGTGGCACTCCTTCTCTGCTACATGTCTCAACCCCGATGGGGTGGGAGTTGGTGGTTGCCCTCCTCCTGTTCTCCTTCTGGTTTCCATCCAACTGTTTCAAAAAAAAAAAAAAAATCTCTCTTCACCAAACATCTTTCCTGAGAGAGTATTAAATCCCTGTACCCTGTCCTTATTCCAGAATAGCAGACTCTGCTTCTGGTGTATTGCCAGTTATTCTGTGCCTTGAATTCTGGCAGAGAGCTTTGGCTACTCCTTGCAGTTCCTATACAATCTGGTGACAGACAAGGGTCTCGGATCCTTGTTACCTCTCACTCTCTCCTAAATTTTCTCCCCTCCCTTCCCCTCCCTTTTTCCGCTTCCAGAGATCAGGGCCCCTACCCAGTCCCCTTAGTCTCATCTCTTCTCTGCTGTCCTCTCAGTCGTGATTTCTCCTTTTAGTTCAGTTTTTCCTTTCCTTTTCTGTCCCTTGGACTCTCTTGTCCCACCCTCCATCCCTTCCTCTTACCTCTCCGGCGACTCAGAACTGGTAGGCAGGCGGAGTCGACACAGCCTAACGGCCAACCCTCGAGCGCCATGCAGTACGTCGGCCTCTAGGACGGCGCCAATGCTGTCGGCTCCGCCTACCCTTTTTAAAAAAAAAAAAAAAAAGCTCCCGCGGGGTCCTGATCTCCGGCCAGTACCCATCTGTGATGAATGGTGAAGATGCACAGAAAGATCAGAATTACGGTAGGTACGTAATTTTCATTTTCGGGGGATCCCCTTCTTTCATCCTCCCCCCTCCCAGACTCTGACTACAGACGCGTCAGGCGAAGGTTGGGGAGCCCATCTAGGCCCTCATCGGACCCAGGGCTTATGGTCCAGACTGGAACAAGCTCTCCACATCAACGTGCTCGAGCTTCGAGCTGTGCTATACGCTCTCCAAGCCCTACACCAATACATTCTTCCCAGCCACCTAGCCGTCCAGACGGACAACATGTGTGTAGTGTGGTACATCAACAAACAGGGAGGAACTCGCTCCTACCCTCTATGCAGGGAAGCAAAGAGGGTTTGGGATTGGGCAACTCAACACGACCTTCACCTCACGGCGATTCATGTTCCAAGGAGTCGACAACACACTGGCAGACAAGCTAATCCGCTCCTCTGCTCTCTCAGACGAGTGGGAATTGGACCAAGGGGTGCTAGACGATATCTTTCAGCTTTGGGAGGCTCCACAGGTAGACCTGTTCGCCTCTCCCCAAAACGCAAAACTTCCCACCTTTTGCTCGCTCGTTCCAGAGCGAGGCGTTTTCTGGAGCGACGCTCTGTCTCTAGACTGGAAGGACAGATTCGTCTATGCTTTTCCCCCAATTCCTCTGATCCCACGAGTATTGCAGAAACTAACCACAGAAGGAGCTAGAATGATTCTGATCGCTCCTTTCTGGCCCAGGCAGATCTGGTTCTCTCTTCTACAACAATACTCAGAGGTTCCTCCTCTTCCTTTATCTAGAGGCTTGCTGACCCAGGATCGGGGGACCCTGGTCAACCCAGGCCTCAGATCCCTTCAACTGCATGCATGGCTCCTGCAGACTTAGCCCAATCACGTTTTGGTGTTTCTCCAAAAGTGGCGGAAATCTTAGTGGAGGCTAGGAAACCCTCCACCAGGTCCACTTGTGCCATGAAGTGGAAGAAATTCTCTTATTTGGGCAGCCTCCAAGAACATGGAGCCTTTCTCCTGTTCAATGGCCTTTCTGCTGGAATACTTACGTCATCTCTTCGACCTGGGTCTCAGCCATTCCTCCTTGAAGGTTCACATGGCTGCTATTTCAGCCTACCATGTTCTCTTCACAGATAAAGCTTTTGCTCAACTGGAGGTCTCTAAGACCTTTCTCAGAGGGGTCCTCCATCTGAGGCCTCCCATCCGTACTCCTGCTCCCCCTTGGGACTTGAACTTTGTCCTCGAGAAACTTACTCTTCCTCCCTTCGAACCTGCAGATCTGAAGTTTCTTTCGTGGAAGACGCTCTTCTTGGTGGCCATCACTTTGGCTCGAAGAATTTCCGAGCTCCAGGCCCTTATGTGTAAAATCCCCTATTTGATTTTTCACAAAGAACTTGTTGCTCTTCGCACGAATCCTAAGTTTCTACCTAAAGTAGTAGCAGAGTCTACCTTAAATCAGTCCATAGAGCTTACCTGCCTTTTTCACGCAGTACTCTAACCAAGGGGAATATTTACTCCATACCATTGATGTTCACCGGATTCTGAGATACTACACCAACAGGACAAAGGATCTCAGAAAGGCTGATCAGTTGTTCGTCTCTCTTGCTCACAAAAGGGAAGGCAGTGCTGTTTCCAAGCAATGCCCATTGAAGTGGTTGGCTCATTGCATCACTTTCTGTTAAGACAAGTACAACAAGACCCTTCCGGGTCAGGTCAGAGGTCACTCCACACGAGGAGTAGCGGCTTCTGCAGCTTGTTTCAAGAATGTGTCTGCAGCAGACATCAGCGCTGCCGCCACCTGGACTTCCGTCCATACCTTTGCGAAACACTACACTTTGGACATTGCCTGTCGCTGTGGAGCAGGCTTTGGGCTAGCTGTTTTGCAAGGCCTCCTGTCTTGAGGCCTACAAGGCTATTGCTACTTTCTGGAGTAGTTTCCTCCTCCCGGTGCCTCTTACTTGTTCCAGACTGCTTGGGATTCAGTTCTATATGTAATTACCTACTGCAAGAGCCCTCTCGAAGTAAGATAGTACAGTTACATAAGAACTTACCGTAACAGTAGATCTTCGAGAGAGGCTCTTGCAGTAGGTAATACCTTCCCGCCCTCCATCCCCCTAGGCTTTTCAGCTCTTTTTCCATATGAAATATCCGCTCTCTCTCGTCCAGCCTCTTTTGGCCTGTGGCGGGAAAGAACTGGAAAGCGGCGTCGGGACGCCCCTTTATACCCGATGTCGCATGGCGCGGTCACCTGACGTGGGGGCGGTCCCTCGCCAGGGACTGCTAGCTAGAAATTTTTCCGTGGGGTCCTGCCGCCAGCCGGCGTCAGTCCTATATGTAATTACCTACTGCAAGAGCCTCTCTCGAAGATCTGCTGTTACGGTAAGTTCTTACGTAACTGTACTTTATAGAGTCCAATAATCAACAAGTTATAGCTGCAATGGACGCCATCGATGCTGCTTCCCGGGCGGCGGCTGGCATTGGCACCCGTCGCCACTCTTGGCTGTGTACTTAGGGCTTCATGAATGACGCCCAGCAGCACATCATGGCCTTACCTTTCGACAGTATGTATCTGTTTGGGTCTCAGGTGGAGCAAGCACTAGAGGCCACATGAAAGACTAGGTTTGCCATTAAGACAGCCAGACCACCGCCCGCTCCCTCTCGAGAGGGTGGGAAACAAGCGTCAGTTTCACAACAGTCAGTCCTTTCGTGTCAAAGGCAGAGGAGGTTTTAACAGAAACCAGACCCCTCAGCCACAAATGAAAACGCAGCAAAAGGCACAAAGCCCAAAAGCACCCAGTGCCACCTTGAGTTTCCAGCCAAAGTCACACCTCAGCTGCCTGAGGGGGACTCTTCCTCGACAGTGGGAGGACGTCTGACTCAGTTCTATAACCAGTGGAAATCGATAACATCAGACAAATGGGACTCAGGATAATCCTCGAGGGGTACTCTTCCAAGCTGTCGGAAACCTCTTCGGATCATCCTCCCAAGCGACAGCCCAGGCTGTCCGAGGCACAGTCTGACCTTCTTGCTTCCGAGGTACAAGGCCTTCTGAACAGGGCAGTAGAAGTAGTTCTGCTGGATCAATGAAACAGAGGTTCTAAGGACGTGGATATGTTCAATCCACACTTATTGGCATGTTCCTTGCTGCTTTAAATGTTGCCGGAAGGTCTTCAAGTTGGCTTCTCTCACCCACCCGGGTGGTAAAAACCCTTGGCTCCGCCCCATGACGCCAGATCTTCCTTACCGCTTGGAAACTCAGGTTCCTTCCATAGCACTCTGCGTTTTAAGCCTGGATCCAGACTCTTCGGTTAACCCGAAACTAATTTTAAAGTCTACAAGACTTTGGTCTTCGTCTTCCGTCGCAGTTGCGATGGACAAATCAACTCCCAGCTTTTGTCGGTGCCCTTGTGGGCAGAAGATGTCCTGGACCGATCTGCACTCGACGTGCGTCTACTGCCTGGGGCTTGGTCACGATTCATAGCCTTGCGAATTGTGCAGCTCCTTCTCTGCCTCGGTCTTGGAGGACCACGCTGCTCGACTTCTTCTTGGGCACCCTGAAAAAAGGTATCTGCCGGACAAGTCAAAGGAGGTCCGTTGGGTGGTGTCCGGCGGCGGGCTCCGCAGAACAGTTGGAGCAGATGATCGCCCTCAAGGAGGAGGCGGCCCAGGCCGCTTCTTCCTTTCGGCTGCTGCATTTATTCTGCTCTCTTTGGGCTCCTCCTACACAGCTTCGTTTAAGGAGTTTTGCCAGTCCCTCTCCACCAAGGGAGAAGGGCCATCGGGACATTCCAGTCAGTCCAAGAAGAAGGACTCGAAAGGTAAGTCCCACCGTCGACATTCATGGGAGCGGGAGAGATCCCCTTCACCAGACCGTCTACTTTAGACTTCGGTCGAGGTTGCAGCTAAAGCTGCTGGCTTCAGTGTCCCCGTCAGGTCAGCAGGCCAAGATAACAGTCGATGCGGTCGAGCTTTTTCTCGACCCGTCGGACAGTTTGTCGACTGATGCAGACAGCCCTACTTCATTGGTTCCCCCGGTGATTACTGAGGACTTGCCTGTGCCGGAGTCCCCGGTTAAGCTCCCTGAACCAAAAGAAGGGCGGGTTTCCCCGTTCCCTCTCTGACCCAGTCTTGGAAACCCCGAAGGTCTCGGTCCTCTTCCAGGTCCCGCCGACATTGGCGGTCTCGGCACTGTGAAAAGCGGTTTTGCCGCTTATCCTCGTTGTCCTCTTCAGAGGATAGACTCCGGCGCAAGTTGCATCAGCGCTACGAGGATTTAATGTGGCAGCAGCTCTTATTGTCCTGGAATAAGCAGACACTGTTGTCTTCTCTGGCCATTAAGTGGCTGTCACCGGAGCGGCTGAAACAACCCCTTGTAGTGGCTGAGGAGCAGACTCCGGCAGCGGTTGTTCGGCTGAAGCTGGCTGCTCCACCCATTGTGGTGGAACCCCCACCTCCACAACCAAAAGCTGGGGCCCCGACCACAGATTCTCGGTCGGGTCAGGGCTTGCGCCACAGGTTCTCAGTCACCCTCACTCCCGATCGACCTTGGCAGGTGGACGGTGGCTCAGGTGCCCGGCAGCTGTTTGCAGACTCCTTGGAGTCTGATGACGACTCCTCCCTGTTCTCCAGACTGCTTGACCTGGAGTCTGCGGGGGGGTCAGTCGGTGGACGAGAGCCCATCCTTGTTTTTAGGTTTGCTTCGGCTCATCTTGGAGTCCACTGGGATGCAGCTCGAACCCGTTTAGAAACGGGCTAAGTATCCCCTCACAGAGATACTGGACCGAAGGAATTCCCCTATGGAGTCCCCTACAGAGGCCTTTCCTATGGCCGAAGCCATTGTTGGTCCGGCCGTGGGGTAGTGGCAGCGGTCAGCATCTTGTCCCGCGCCTTCGGCCAGGATGGCCCGAAAGTATGCAATCCCTACCAGCTCACTCTCCGGTTTCTCGGAGCACCCCTCTGCTGAGGGGTTAGTGACCGACAGTGTTTTCCGGCGCTCCGGGAATGCTCGGGACGTGGAGAAACCACCCGATAAGGAATCCAAAGAAGCTGGATTATGCAGGGCGGAAGGTTTATGCTGCTTCCTCTCTAGGCCTTTGTTCAGGCCAGCTCGGCACTTCTGATAGCACATTTCTCTCACGCTCTCATGGGCTCCCTGGATGAGGTGA
Organism: Neoceratodus forsteri; assembly: GCA_016271365.2. Taxonomy (NCBI): domain Eukaryota; kingdom Metazoa; phylum Chordata; order Ceratodontiformes; family Ceratodontidae; genus Neoceratodus; species Neoceratodus forsteri. The sequence goes on from JADMNL010000035.1 coordinate 56,020,110, forward strand.
TTCCTCATCTCCCAGCTGACCTTCAGACGACGGTTAAGCAGGTGCGGGATCAGGGAAGGGCGGTGGTAAGACGGCTCCAAACCTCGTTACATTGGTGATTCTTGTTCCCGATCAGTAGTGGCCGCAGTGGCCATGCGCTGCGGATCTCCACCTTCACGGCAGACACCCAGCACAAGCTGGCAGATGTTCCCTTCCTGGGCACCGACTTGTTCGGGCCGGGGGTGGAAGGCCATCTCCAGAGGATCGAGAAGGACAAAGGCCACCAATAGCAGTTTAAGCCCTTTCGCCCTTCCACCCCTGCGGCACGTCCAGCCCAGCAGCACCAGGGCCAGCAGGCACACACTTGGCGCCCTAAGGCCAAGTCTGCCACTTCCTCCAGTAGGAAGCCTGGAGGCAAGGGTCCAGGAGGTCCCTCAGCGGGCCCTTCCTCCAAGCCTGCCCAGTGACGGGTTGAGAGGTGTCGCCCCCAACCTCTTCACTCCTCCCCGGGTTCCCCCATTGGGGGATGGCTCCGCTACTTCCGTTCCGCCTGGTCCGCTATCACCACGGACTGCTGGGTGCTAGAAATGGTGGGCAGGGGTCTGCCTCTGGAATTCGAGCAGTTCCCTCCCTGTCGAGCAGTCGCCCCACGAGGGGCATCGGGATCTGCAGCCTCTCTGTCTGCTTGTCGAGCAGACATTGCCTTGCTTCTCCAGAAGGAGGTGATCAGCGAGGTGGCAGATCCTCCTCCAGACCCAGGGTTTGTGTCCAGGTGCTTCCTGGTCCCAAAACGGACGGGGGCTGGTGCCCCATTCTCGACCTACACGACCTGAACAAGTTCCTAAGGCAGCGCACCTTCAGGATGGCACTCAAGCTCAGATCATTCCATCTTTGGAACTAGGCTTGTGGTTTTGTTCTCTGGACCTTCAGGACGCGTTCTTTCACATCCCAATCCATCCGTCTCGTCAGCGATTCCTCCACTTTTGAGCAGAGGGATCTCTTTACAAGTTCCGGGCCATGCTCTTCGGCCTCTCTCCAGCTCCCAGGGTCTTCACCAAATGCATGGCAGTGGTGACAGCATTTCTGCGGCGCCGAGGGGTTTGGGTGTACCCTTACCTGGACGATTGGCTGATGGCAGCCCCCACCAGGTTGGAGGTGGAGCGGTCCAGGGATCTTGCCCTCCAGGTCTGCTCTCAGATTGGCCTCCTCCTCAACGAGGCCCAAGTTGGAGCTCGTGCCATCACAGGTGATTCAGTTCATCGGGGCAGAGCTGGACTGTCTCCGAGCCAAAGCACGGCTCCCAGCGCATAGGGCTGAGGTCCTTTCCTCCTTTGCCCAATCATTTCTGGTTGGGCAATTGCGCCCTGCCCGGGACTTTCTGCGCCTCCTGGGCCTCATGGCGACCTGCACCAGCGTGGTCCGTTGGTCCCGCTGGCATATGCGTACCCTACAATGGGGGCTGTCCCGCCAATGGTCACAGCACTCCGGTCCTCTGTACCAGCCAGTGGCGGTGACCCAGGAGATGTGGGACGGCCTACAGTGGTGGCTCGTTCCAGCTCATCAGCAGGAGGGTATCCTGTTTGTACGCTCCGAGCCGATGGTCACTCTGACGACTGACGCCTCTCTGATGGGTTGTGGTGCCCATCTGGGGGAGCTCAGAGCCCATGGCCTCTGGTCCCCTCAGGAGTTTCGATGCCACATCAACCTGTTGGAGCTTTGAGCAGTCCGACTAGCCCTCACCGCCTTCGCTCCGTTTGTATGAGGTCAAGTGGTCCAGGTCCAGACAGACAACACCACGACCATGTACTACCTCAACCGACGGGGCGGGATGCACTCCTTGCCCCCGCACAAGGAAGCTGTCTCCACTTGGTATCTCGTGATCAGCCTGGAGGCGGATCTCCTAGCCACTCATGTGGCAGGAGCCTCCAACAGTCTGGCCGGGCCATCAGCTGGATAGGCGCTGCATTTTTCGAGTGGTCTTTCCTGCCGGAGGTAGTACAAGATCTGTTCTCCCACTGGGGCACCCCTCAGGTGGACTTGTTCACCTCCAGGGAGAATGCGAAGCTGAGGCTGTTTCACGCCCACCCACCTCAGCAGGGCTCGCTGCAGGGGGATGCCTTCTTGAGGCCGTGGACCTCTGGCCTCTTCTGTGCCTTCCCTCCATTTTCCTTGATCCACAAGGTGCTTCTCAAGGTGAAGAGGGACAAGACGCAGGTGATTCTGGTCGCCCCAGGCTGGCCCCGCCAGTTCTGGTATGCAGATCTCCTCAGCCTCAGCTCCAGGCTCCTGAGGCGCCTTCTAGCCCGCCTGGACCTGATCTCAGTGAATAAGGGAAAGGTACTCCATCAGGACCTTCAATCCCTGCACCTGATGGCCTGGTTCCTGAGCGGCTAGAGTTCCAGGCCTTGGGTCTTTCCGACGAGGTCCTCAACGTCATTGAGGTGTCCCGTAAGGAGTCTACCAGAAAGTGCTATGCCTTCAAATGGAAGAAATTCTCTATTTGGTCATAAGGGTCTGGACCCTTCTTCCTGTTCCTTGGCTAGCATTCTGGACTACCTGTGGTCCCTTTCTCAGCTAGGGCTTCGGTCGACGACCCTTAAGGTACACCTAGCAGCCATCTCTGTTTTTCCGGGTGTGGGTCGGTGGCGCAGGAGGTGGTCGGGCACTTTTTCAAAGGTCTTGATCACATATCCCCTCCAGTGAGAGAACCTCCATCTCCGTGGGTTCTACTGCTGGTATTGGCTAAGCTCATGGGCAAGCCATTCGAACCGATGTACAGGTGTGACATCTCTCACCTAACGTGGAAGACCGCCTACTTGGTGGCTATACGTCAGCCAGAAGGATGGGAGAGCTCCAGGCGCTTTTCATCGAGTCTCCTTATCTGGTCTTCCATAGGGACAAGGTTGTCCTGCGCCCCCACCCAAAATTCCTTCCGAAGGTGGTGTCCGAGTTTCACCTTAACCAGGTGTTGACTCTGCCGGTGTTCTACCCCAATCATACTTCGGAGGCCGAATATAGGCTCCATACTTTGGACCCTAGAAGAGTGCTCTCTTATTATAAGGAGCAGACGGCCAAAGTTCGGGGAGAGGTTCGCGAGCTGTTTGTCACCTACGCTAAAACTGCAACCAAGTGAACGATAGGCAGTTGGGTTACCTCCTGCATAGATCTCTGCTATAGGCTGGCGGGCATGGAGCCTCCTAAAAGGATAAGAGCTCATTCTACCTGCCATACCGCTGCTTCGGTGGCTGCTTCTAGGGACGTCCCTATCCAGGATATCTGCAGGGCTGCTACCTGGAAGTCGGCACACACCTTTATTTCCCATTACCACATTGACCTAGAGTCACGCCGGGATGCTGATTTTGGGACCTCTGTTCTCCAGTCCTTATTCCCTAAGTAGGGGGTGCGTGCCTTGCCTCCCTCCTCCCGGAGAACTGCTAGGAGTCTGCCAATAAGTGTGGATTGAACAACATATCCACGTCCCTAGAAATGCAGGTTACTCACCTGTAACAGGAGTTCTAGGAGAGATATGTTGTTCATCCACACGACCCACCCGACCTCCCCGGCTTCAACGCACAACCTGGCTTCCAGCGGGCTAGTTCTGGCGTCATAGGGTGGAGCTGAGGGTTTTACCACCCGGGTGGGTGGGAGGAGCCAGCTTGAAGACCTTCTGGCAACATTTAAAGTGGCAGAGAACTTGCCAAAAAGTGGATGAACAACATATACCATTCCTAGCACTCCTGTTACAGGTGAGTAACCTGTATTTTCTACTCCCATTACTTTTTGGTACCAAAGAAAACTGGCGGCGTGCGCCCTGTTCTGGATCTCAGAAAGTTAAACAAGTTCCTTCACAAGGAAAGGTTCATGATACACTCTGTACCCTGCTGCCCTTGATTCATCAGTACGATTGGCTAGCCTCCCTGGACATGCACATTCTCATACACCCAAATCACCACAGAGACCTAAGGTTCGTGGCGTTGGGCCAACACCATCAGTTCAGAGTTCTGTCCTTTGAGCTATCCTCGGTGCCTCGAGTTCTTACAAAGTGTTGTGCAGTTCTCGCGGCACATCTGAGGAAAATCTAAATACAAGTATTCCCGTATCTGGATGACTGGCTTCTAGCAAGTCCCTCCAGGCAAGAGACTCTGGAGGCCGTGGCCACAGTCTCAGACTTCCTCATGTCCATGGGAGTCCTACAGAACCTCAAGAAATCACAGTTGCAGCCCTCCCAGAAGCTCCTCTTCATAGGAAGTCTTCTGGACACTTCCTTTGTGAAAGCTTTTCTTCCGGAAGACAGAAGACATCTTACAGATGGCCCGGTTCATCAGAGAACATAGCTTGGTTAGAGTTATCTCGATGCAGCGGATGCTGGGCTTCATGGCATCCTCGGTGTTCACGGTACCTTTGGCTCATCGTCACATGAGTACCTCTCGGTAGCTGCTCAGTACTCAGTGGTCCCCAGCCACTCACCCTCAGTCCTTTCTCCTCAAGGTGACGGAACCTCTGAAAAGGTCACTCACCTGGTGGTCTGAGGAGGACAACCTTCTGGACAGATACCCCTACGCCCCTCTGGATGATCAGATGTCCATTACCACGGATGCATCCCTGTTGGGTTGGGGAGCTCACAGCTGGGATCTCCACACCCAGGGTACATGGACTCAGGACGAGTCTCAACTTCACATAAACGTCCTAGAAATGAGAGCCGTCCTCTGTGCAGTCCGAGCTTTGAAGGACATACTGTATCACAAGAACATTCTCATTCAGATGGACAACAAGGCAGTGATGTACTACATCAGTAATCAGGGCGGAGCACACTCTTACCCATTATGCAGGGAAGCAATGAGAGTGTGGGAATGGTGCCTAGAGCACAAGGCTCTGATTCAGGCAGTTTACCTGCCAGGAGTACAAAACGAGCTGGCAGACCATCTCAGCAGAATGGAGACAGATCCTCACGAGTGGTCTCTTGACTTAACTGTCATTCAGTCACTCTTCGAAGAGTGTTGAACTCCAGACCTGGACCTTTTTGCATCCCCACTCAATGCAAAACTGCCTCTCTTCTGCTCCAGAAATCCAGGACCTGCCGTTTTTTTGTCAGGATACATCCAGGCTGTAGTGGACAAAATGCTTTCTATACGCATTTCCTCCTCTTCCCCTAATTCAGAGGGTACTGCTCAAACTGGAGACTGGGGGGTGCAAAAGATTCTCATTGCCCCGTTCTTTGCCTGTCGGATCTGGTTTCTTCTAATCAACAGACTGTAGGAAAGATCCCCGAAAACGCTTCTCCTTCAGATGAACCTTCTGACCTTGGGCCCTGTGGTACATCCCAACCTGAGGTCGCTTCACCTTCACGCTTGGCTCCTGAGGAGATAGAGGTGAAAAGGTTTTAGGTTTCTCGTAGAGTTTCAGATATTGTTTTTGCTGACCACAAGCCGGCCACGAGGAAAACCTACATAGCTAAATGGAAGCGTTTCTCTATATGGTGAGAGGAATCCTCTTGGAATCCTTTTTCCTGTCCACCGAATAAAGTCTTGGAGTATCTCTTCAACCTCACAAACACAGGTTTGCAATACTGCACTGTCAGAGTTCATCTTTGTGCCATTTCGGCGTATCATGAGCTGGTACACTCCATGCCGCTGGCTCAGCTGCCCGTAGTTAACAGGTTTCTTAAAGGGATTCTGCATACTAGACCTCCTTGTAGACATCCAGTTGCAGCGTGGGACATTAGCCTTGTTCTAGACATGCTCACTCGTAAACCTTTCGAGCCTCTAGCTACTTTCGAGTTGAAATTCCTCACTTGGAGAGCAGCCTTCCCGGTGGCCATTACTTCTGGTCATAGGGTTTCTGAAATACACGCCTTGGTCACACCACCCCCCCGGTATACTGTTTCACAAGGACAAAGTAGTTCTTAGGACTCATCCTAAGTTCCTGCCTAAGTTTGTCTCAGAATTCCATATGAATTAACATTTAGTCCTTCCTACCTACTTTGCAAATTTCCAGAATGAAAGGGGGTGTACCCTTCATTCCCTGGACGTAAAAAGAACATTATGGTTCTGTCTCAATAGAACAAGGGAAATGCGCAAAGCTCAACAGCCGTTTCCTTCAGAACGACCCGGCTGGTTCAACCTGTTGCTGTCGGGTGCATTTCAGCGTGGCTGGTGGCATGCCTTTGCCACTGTTATTCTATGGCACAGGTCAAGCTGGAAGGCAGAGTGTACGCTCACTCTACCAGAGTAGTCGCGGCATCTCTGGTGTAAATCCATAATGTCCCCATTACAGATATTTGCAGTGCAGGTAACTGGAGCACCATGCATATGTTTAAGCACTGTGCCTTGGATATCTATGCCAGACATCAGTCATTTGGCAGGACAATTCTTAATGGACTTCTGTTCTAAGGATGTGAGCTCCTTTCTCTCCTGCTGCCTATCTCATGGGGATTTAAATCTACACTGTCTCCTCAGTGTGAAATGAGTGGTGGCAACTTTATGTCCAGGAAGATATGGAAATTACTTACCTACCATAATTCTTGATCTTCTTGGATGAAGTTGCCACCACTCATTCACACGCCCACCTGCCATCCCCCGAGCTCACTTCTCTGTTTCTTGTCTTCACTCCCTCAATGGCTGGGCTGTGAAGACTTTGTTGTTGACCCTTCTTACACAGGTGATTCGGACCATCTTATGTCCAGTTTGTAGGTTAGTCCCCTCTTGGTTAGTTACGCTGCACCTGCTCAGAGAAAAAGGTATTGTGGTGGTTGGAGAGTTGATGCTGAAATAGGCTATACCGCACGCGCCTGGCTCATGGTGCCGCTTCCTTACGGCTCCATCTCTGCGCTGGCCCTCCTGAAAGTTTCCTTCTGCAGGGTCCTAGCGCCTCCAGTGTACTCCCATCAGTGTGAATGAGTGGTGGAGACTTCGTCCAAGCAGATCAAGAATTACGGTAGGTACGTAATTTCCATTTCTTACGTAACTGTCCTTTTTCTGGTCCTGCTATCCTCCCAGGGCCAGGTCAGAGGACAGTACTTGGCACTGGGTGTATAGCAGGACAGACAGACTGTTGATTGGAGCTTATAAAAACTCTGACATGTACTGCAGGCTATGGAATCTCCTACGGCTGCAACCCAACTCTGACACCAGTCATGTGGGATTTATTTCTGTTTACAGCATATGGTCAGGGTAGTATTCAGCAGGATCAATCAAATATGATCTACTATACTGCAGTAACCATAAGTAAAATAAATAAATAAAATCTTTGCACAGAGTGCAAACTGGGACCAGCACCACACTTGAGTGTGGGGCTCTTAGTGCTGACTTGGTCCCCTTTAAGGTCTGGAGAAGTGGAACAGACCAGTTTGTGAAAGTGGAAAATCAGTGGCCCCAGTTGTTTCAGATGCAGCCTGCAAAAAAGGGGGTTGGGTTGGGGCACATTTTTTGTGTGGTTGTTCTGACTGGTTCAACTTCCTGTGCTCTCTGCTCTTTTTTAGGTGTGATGGGCCGGGAACGCTCAGATAGCGGGGGTTCTGGATCAGAGTCCTTTGATCGGCACCCGGCTATCATCAGAGAGCGGGGTACTCCACCCATTGACCACAAACTCGCCTGGCCAGCTGACGTATTTGAACCTCCTGAGACAAGACCACTACTTCAGCAGGAAGAGGATGAGAAAGGCATTAGGTAAGTGGTGGGTGGGTAACCACTAGTTAACATTTTGCTGCCAGCCTTTTGAAGGGGGTAAGTTTGTTGCTGTTCTTTTTTTCTTCTCCTTCAGCTTAGTTGTGTTGACTTCAGTAGGCAGGCAGTTGTTATGGGCTGTCCTCGTTTGCCAGCTGGAACAAGTTCTGACAGTCAAAGAAATCTTTTAGGGCCGTGGATATGATCTGGCAGTGTCCTTTCCCTGTAAGGCTTGCTGGAAAGTCTTAAAGCTGGCTCCTCCCACCCACCCGGGTGGTAACTCCCTCTGCTGCGCCTCTTGACGCCAGATCTTCCTTTCCATTGAAAGAAGCAGGTTCCGTCCTTACCGCTTCCATGTTGAGTAGGTCCTCACGCTCAAATCTTTGGATTTACTTCCTAAAACTGTAAACTCTCACGAGTTTAGTCTTCAGCTCAATATCAGATTGTGACGGTCATGGGCGACATGTCCACTCCTGGGTTCCACCGATGCCCTTGCAAGCAGAAGATGTCCAGAACCAACCCGCCCATCACGTCCATCTGCTGCTTGGGGCACGAGCACCATCCCCAGGCCTGTGACTATTGTTCGTTTCACCCGAGCATTCTGGAAGCCCATCTCGCCCGACTTAAACTGGGCCACCAGGCATAATGGAACCCACCAGTCAAATCCAAGGACGCATGTTGGCTGGTCTCTGCAGGGTCCGCTGAACAGCTTGGGGCCTGTGAAGAGGAGGCGGCCCAGTCTGCTTCCCTCTCCTCTTCGGCTTTTGCCTTCGTGCCGCTTCAGCTGGGTTCGACTTTTACAGGTTCCTTCAAAGAATTCTACCAGTCTCTGCCGACCCTCAGTTAGGGACCTTCCGGGCACAAATCCAAGAAAGAGTCCAAAAAAGAAAAGGATAGAACTCACCGTCGAACATGGGATCGGAAGTGCTCTCAGTCGAGAGTCTTCGATCCCCGCGCATCTCTGGATTTGACTTTGGTCGGCTTCACGGTAACCCTGTCGGTTGAGACACTGGTTGAGCTCCCAGCCAATATTTTTCTCGAGCTGACTGACCAGTTGTTGACAGAAGAGCCAAAACTTCTTTGTCCAGGACTCTGGTCCTGATGCAGACCATTGGAGGGATGGATCAGTCTGCTGACCTGCCGCCTCTGGTCCCAGACCCTTACCTGGTGGAGCCTCAGCATTCGCAGAGTCCCTCTGAGCTCTGCCGCCAGTCATCCCCCCTGGCGGTCGAGGTCTTGGTCCTTCTTCTGTGGGTTGACTCGCTCCCACCGGCATCGACTCTCATACTGTCGGCACCACGGGACACAGCATCACCGCTACTCTTCATCCTCCTATAAGGATCTTACGTGGTGTTTACTGGTGTCAAGCAACTCTGGCTTCTACGCTTGCCATCACGTTGCTGTCGCCGGAAAGGCTGACGCAGTATCCATCGACTGAGCCGACCAAAATGGTCCCGGCTCGGCCGTCCCCAGCGTCTCCGCTTATAGTGGTGGAACGGCCGCTGAAACAGCTGCCTACCGACAGTCTGACTAAGGAGTCTTAGCTGTCTAAGGGGCTTCCCCATCGGCTGTCGGTCACCGTCGCCCCTGACTGTCTGGGGAGGATCATTGGGGCTGGAGCGGTCGAACATTATTTAACGACTCCCTGGAGTCCAGTGGATCCTCCCTGCACTCGCATCCAGTCGATGTGGAGTCCATGGGGATCTCTGGACCGACGAAGGCCCATCTTCCTTCATGGGCCTTCTCTGCCTGATCTGAGTCGACGGGTATGAAAATGGAGCCCATTCAGATGCGGGCTCGTTGCCTGTTGATAGAGATCCTCAGCTGGATAGACACTGATATGGAGGCTTTCCCAGTGGCAGAGACCATTCTTCGCCCTACCCTGGAGCTTTGGCAGCGCCCTGTTTCGTGCCCTGTGCCTTCTGTCGAGATGGCCCGCAAATACGTGGTACCCACTGGCTCTCTCTGGATTCTCAGAGCACCCCTTGGCTGAGGGATTGTTGGCAGACTCTGTGTTTGGGCGCTCTGGCAACACTGGGGATGTTGACAAGCTGCCTGACGAGTCCATGAAGTTGGGCCATGCGGCCAACAAAGTCTAGTCTGCCTCCTCGCTTGGTCTCCACCAGGCAAGCTCGGCCCTCATGGCCCACTTCTCTCATGCCCTGCTGGACACCCTAGGTGAGGTGCTTCCTCATCTGCTAGTGGACCTTAAGACCACAGTCAGACAGGTCCGGGACCAGGGCCAGGCTGTAGCCAGAAAGTTCCAGACAGCCATGGACATGGGGGACTCCTATGCCCGCTCCATGGCAGCCTCAGTAGTCATGTGCCACAAGTTTAGCTGAGGATATATACCTTCATGGGGGACACTCGGCATAAGCTGGCAGCTCTCTTTCCTGGTCCCCGGCCTGTTTGGGCCCGGGGTTGAGGGCCACCTCACCCATATCTAGAAGTCCAGTGCCACCCAGAGTCAACGCACCACTGGTGCTGCCTTCGAGGCTGACGCACTGCATGGCGCTCGCGGATTGGCCGTTAGGTGCTGTAGACTCCGCTCTCCCACCAGTTCTTTGTCTCCCGCCGTCGAGGTCAACTCATGGAAGCTCTGCTGTTGAGAGGCCTGTAAGAATTTCTGAAGCCTTCGCCTCTGTTAGTCTGTTGCCCTTGTTCATTTACCTGCCGGTTCTGTTGCGCCCATTTGACATCGCCTGAGAAATCAAAGTAAGATTTTCTTTTTTTCTTTATTGCGACATTAGGTGCGTCTTTGTTGTTTTTCATTATGTATGCGTCTCGGGGCAAAGGAAATCTGCCCATGCGGCTGTAAGTAGTCCGTCACGACCAGCATGATCGCCGCTCATGTGTTCTTGCAATTGGGCTCACGACATGGATTCATGCAATGCCTGCTTCTCCATGGACTGTCGTGGTCATCAACAACGCGTGGAAAGTTGACGAGCTCCGCCCGACTTTGGGGACAGGTGCACTCTCGTCAGGTCAAGCCGCGTTTTCTCTGCCTTTTCTCCGGGTCTCCTCCCGGTTCCATATGGACCGAGGAGGAGGGGACTTCTGCTTCTCTTAGCCTAGCTGTGGCAGAAGCCCCTTCCGCGGTGCAGGAGGCCCATTCTGTCCCGTGGGGGATGAGCTGGAGGCACCACCTTGGCAATCGCCCCTTCGGGGTTGAAGGCTTCCCTGGTGTCGCGCCCTTGGCTTGGAAGGCCTGGGTCAGTGCCATCCTCGAAACCGTCTGTCGGCGCCATCTTGGACCTTGGTGCCATTCGTGGTGCCGTGGGCCCTGATGGCGCTGGTCCGTCGCTCGGCACTGTTGCTGCCGTTGGCTCCGCTTGTGACACTGATGGTGCTTGCAGTGCCGTGGGAGGCTCTACGGTGCAGTCCTTGACTGTCTCTCACCCTGGCGCCGTCCACGGCACCATAGTTGAGCATGGCACTGTGTCGAGCTATGGAGCCACTCGTGGCTCTGACCGAGGACACAGCACCTTGGAGGTTTCGGATCAAAGGCGCTGTTGGGGCCGTCGGCAGAGAGAGGCTGTCGGGCAGCGCGGGTCGGAGCCGCATCGGCGCCAAGGTTCTTGCTCCTCGGGTGCCGTGGGTCAGACAGTGCTGACAGGCTCCGGTTCCAAGGCTGCTGCCTTTGTTGGAGCCGTGACCTCTTCCTGCACAGTTTGCGGTGCGGTTGGGGACATCGGCACCGATTCTGATGCAGTTTCTAGATCTGGTGCCCTTTTCACTCGTGATGGTAGCGGTTGTCCACACAGTGTTTGGCACAGGACTTTGATCTCCACTTCTTCGGAGGGGGAATCGGACTCTTGAGTCGAACAGGCAGTCTGACACTTTCGAGTTGGCTGCTCATGCGGACACCTTGGTTGGGTCCTCGACAGGTCAGAACCAGCCCCTGAGGAGCGGACTGTGGCTACTGGGTCCAGGGTCAGGGGTGCTGACCAGCAGGCAGTGGTGCAGGCCACCAATGCTGTGCAGGCTGGACTCTGAGGGTTCTCTGACCCCTCAGTGGTGGTACCCCCTCAGGTAGTGTGCCTGAATCGCCCAGCTTTGGGGCCGATCGAAATGCCCACAGGAGGGGAGGGTGCTGCTCCCTGGATAGCCCCTTCGGAGGCCAACCAGGGCTGCCAGCTGCCTAACAGAAAAACAAAAGGTGCACAAAAACAGCCCGGTAAAGGAAATACGGCAACCAGAAATGTATCTGCAAGTAACTTATTTATTTAACTAAAGTGCACAACACTTGTAAAGTAAACAAGCGGTGAAAAAATAATTGACCCCAGCACTTCGAACCCTTACGGATTCTTCGGGAGGGGGGCGCTTAGGCTGGCGCTCTTAAGGAGGAGGGCGCTTTCGGATTCTGAGTGGTTGAGGAGTATGGGGTCCGTGCTGTGGCCTTTTTCTGGGGGCCCACCCGGGCTATGGGAGAAGTCGTAGCACGGATCTCTGCCCTTCCCTTTTGGTTTCCTCGAGAGGGCCCTGTTCTTTAGAGGTAGGGGACCATCCTTCTGGACTTTCACGGCCCCGGTCTCCTCACGGGGGGATTCTTTAGGGTGCAGCTTAAGCAGTTCTAATTTGGTTGATCAGCTGTGGAGTTGTCCAGAGCTGCTGCTTTCCTTAGGGCTCCTGGTGCGCTCCTTAGCCCAGATGGAGGTCAGCAGATTCCTGTTCAGATATGCCCCCACTCCTCTGCCACATTCTTCAGCGCTCCCGGGTATTTTTGATCTTCCCTTGTCAATCTTCACCATTCATTATTGCTGGTGTAAGCCGGAGGCGCCCTAACGCGAGTTCCCTCCCCAAGAGGAGTCGGGCGCCTCAAGAATGATGTATTGCGTGATGTGCGAGGGGCAACTATTGGGCACCGCAGACTCCTCCTCCATACCAGTTCTGTTTCTCCCGCCATCGAGGCTGCACGGAGTAATAGTGTTTAGTACCTGTGTCATAGGCTACATGTCAGTTTTCGACAGCACTCCTTCATCCTGGTTCATTTCCCGACGTCTTCTGCTGGTAAAAGCGTTCCTTTTATTTTTTTTGACGACGTTGGGAGCTTTGTTAAATTTTATTTTAGCATCATGTCCGGTTCGGGGGCAAAATGAGTCTAAAGCGTGCCATGCCCCTATGCTTCGGTGCCCCTGCAGCCGGCAGTTCTCCGTCACGGACCGGCATGATATTTGTCTTAAGTGCCTGGGACCCTACCATGATATGGACCACTGCGACGCCTGTTTCTCCATGGATCGCTGTGTTAGAAATCCGGACGTTTAAGTCGGAAGGATTCCGCCAACTGTCAGAGTCGCCGCCCGCGAGGTTTCCCAGACCAGATATCACGACCCTTCCTCCGGTCTCTTCCCCCCAGGTCTGTACGGCCCAACGAGGAGGGGACCTACTCCACTTCTAGCCTTGCCAAGGAGCTTTCTTCTTCGGCGTTGGAAGAACGGTGTGATCCCTTCCGGATGTGCAGGCTCCCCCAGTGTCACAGCCCCTGGTTGCGGGGCCCGACTCTGGTGGACCCTCTATCGCCTAGCGATGCAGCCGTGGGGTCCAGTGCTGTCCACGGCGCCGGGGACTTGGGCGACGCCACTTTGGGTTCCGGTGCCGTCCACAGCGTCGGAGAACTCTGGTACCATTTTGGGTCTCGGCACTTACATGGTGCCGATGACTCGGGCCACGATCTATGCGGTGCCGCTGGGGTTCCCGGTGCTGACGGCGGTACGGTCATCTCCAGTGGCGCTGCTGGCGTTGCAGCCTTCGGCAGTACTGAGCCTGGTTCCATTTTGGGTGAGGTTCCTGTGGCCGGCTCGCTGGAATCTACTCTGCTCGACCCCTCTTCAGAGGGGGATGACTCAAGGGGCGGGGGGGGGACACGGACTGGCAACCTGAGTCTTCTGACTCAGAACCTCCTATAGGCCGTAGTGCCAGGCGATCCAGTGTTCCTCTCCCAGAGTCCCCGGAGTTGGTTAGCCCAGAGGATTCCACAGTTAGGGGTGGCCTGGAGTCTTCTGCGGCAGACCCTTCAGGAGATTGGGAGGGGATGCCCTCTTCTCGGAGGACCCGGGCAACTGCCATCTCTGGTGCTGCAGGGGTCCTTTGGGAGAAGGTGGAGGACCCTGCCACAGTGGGTTCCCTTTGGGGGCTCGCTCAGCAGGGACCCACTAACATCGAGGAAGAGGGCTGCTTCGGAGTCCGAGGGATTGAGAGGTTGGGATGAGGAGCAGCAACGTATCCCCACTGCCCTGTGGGGTGTGGGGAGGAGTCGCAGGGCTGATCCCCACTTTTCTCTCAAGGTCTCCAAAGCTCCTTCTAGTGGTGGTGGTTCTGAGGGTTGCCCTTCTGGACTCATGTAATCCCAGGGGAGATTCCCCTTCTGGGCTCTTCCTGGGTTTGCCTCCTTCTCTTTCCTCTTCACAACCCGGCATGATGTCAGGGTCCTCAGTCCTGGCGGCTCCCTGGATCTCAGAGCCCTGGCAGAAGCCAGGCACGTGCTTTTAGGTGCCCTTCGCCCATCCCTCTGCAACCACCACCACCACCCTCTCTCCCAGGCCATGTGGGTCCCACGGGACCGTTAACTTGGGAGATATTCAGAGCTACTGTGGCGGCCTTCCTGTCTTGTGTCAGGGCCATGGACGAACAGGTTTTCCGCCTGTCCCCTCCACTACAGAAGTCCTCTGAATATTCTAGCTCCTCTTCCTCCTCGACATCCTCTCCTGAGGAAGAGGAACTTTCTGTCCACCTTTCCTCTGACGCTGATTTCACTAACAGTCAGCGGTTCCGTTTGATGCTGATTTCGGAGCTCCGTATTTCCTACATCTGCAGAGGCAATACTGAGCGGCAGATGCGTGCATTCCTTAGCGAATTCAGCACTCGCCACCTGGTGGTGCCTTCCTGACCGATCCCTTTCCAGGAAGCATCTATCTGCACCTGGCAATCTCCAGCCACCACTCGTCCAGCCCCGGCAGACTGCAGGAGACAGTATTGTGCTCCCCATGAGTCTCTAGGTTCTCTGCCTCACCCAGCTTCGGGCTTGACGTCCCTAGACACTCCTTCCGGACCTCGGCACCTGGCACACGACAGACCCCCGGATCCAGATTCTGCTGAATTCGACTGTTGGGGACGAAGGGTTTTCTCTTCAAGTCATGTGTTGATGTGCATAAGTTCACATCAGGCACACCATGCTGCTTACAACAGGCATCTTTGATCGATGCTGTCTCAAGTCCTAGCTTCTTTGCCTGACACAGAGCAGTCTAGATGAGCCATTGCCGTCTCTGTGCAAGGTCTGGAGCTTGCAAGGCACTAAGCGAGGGCATCCTGCAACGCCAGTGAGGTGGCGTCCAGACTTGCAGGGACAGCGATCTGCATTAGGCGGAGGGCAGGGCTTAATCTCTCCAGACTGTCACCCATTGCCTGGTGTAGGATGACTGCCTCTACCTTCCGGGGGACCCGCCTGTTCTCCCCCAGGGCAAGGAGGCTTCTTCAGGGGCACCCCCCCCACGGAGACACATCCTCATCCTCACCAACCTTAGGCTGCCCCAGTCTGCTGGTTGGGTCTCCCCCTCCTGCTGTCCAACAGTAGGAGGCTGAGGATCTGTTCCCTCAGGATCTATCCAGGCCCCTTTTGGAGGCAGTACCACCTTAGTAATGAATGGTGAAGATTGACAAGGAAGATATGAAAATTACATACATACCGTAATTCTTGATCTTCTCTTGTATCTTCACCATTCATTATTGATTCCCGCCCACCTTCCCCTCATGGGCCTCCTCCTTTGGCGTCTCCCTCTCCCTACTCGTTCCTCCTCCTCCTCCTCCTTCGTTGGCCTTTAAGCCCCAAAAAAAATCTTGATTTTTCTCGATCTTCCTGAACATAAGTCTCCACCACTCTTTCACACTAATGGGAACTGCGCCAGAGGCACTAGGACCCATCGGAAGCAAACTTTTTTGTTAGAAGGTCGACGCCTGAGACGGAGCCACGAGGAGCAGCACCGCAAGCCTCAGCTCGTGCGGTAATGAATATCACGGCGTCGACCTTCCAACCGCCTCAGTTCCTTTTTTTCTGCTGTCGAGTGCACTTCAGTGACGACGTCGCTCGCCTGCCGGGAGTCAAACTTCAAACTAGCAGCATAATTTTCAGTTTTGTTGTTTGGTAGTAATATCTCGAAGAAGTATTGCTTAGTTTATTTACAAAGAAGTCTCAGCCTACTTTGATGGAGTCGACCATGAGTGGGGCAGGTGACGGTAGGGAGACTTCGTATGAAAGCTGTTCAGTCAGCCGGGCTGGGTCGGTTCCGGTCCGCCGCCTTCTCTGGGGGGGGGGTTCTGACAACGCTCAGTCCAATGCCCGAGGGGCGGGCGGTCCGAAAAGCATAAAAGTAAACGGTCGTGATTTCGGCACCGTCTGCCTTCTAGCTCTTTTTCGCCCGCAGGTCAAAAAGAGAAGGCATCGCCGAGGTTGCCCTCTGATATGTCTGCGATAGATGATCAGTTATTGAGCTAATTGCGGTCCTCCTCCGGAGTCACCAGCCTCTGTTTCTGGTAGCTGACGTCTTCGACATCGGAGCCCCACCCCGCCCTCTGGTAGGTCTTCAGATGAGCAGTTTCATCAGTGGGCTGCTCTTATGGAGCAGTGGGCTCGGAGGTTGGTCCAGCTGCCTGGCCTGGTCACTCAGGGGCCTTCGGGCTTCTTGGGAGATCAGGTAGGGCAGTTGAGCCTCCCTAGTCGAGTGGCACCGTCTTCGCGCTTAGGTGTCCCCCTTCCCTCATATGGCTGCGGCGCAGGGGACCACACCGATGCCTTTATCTCCTGCTCTTCTTCCTCCGTTCTCCTCAAATCCTGTTTTTCGGAGTCTTGGGGTGTTTTTGACGCCCTCGGCGTAGATGGCACACTTGGTGCCGTCTTAGGTGCCAGTGCATCTGTCAGCCATTGAGTTTCCCTGGCATCATGCGCCTGCTGGCGCCAGCCTTCGGCTGCCTATGGCGTCAGGAGGCTGCTCGCGCCTTGTGGCTCCTCGGCACCATGCACCTTGTCAGCGCCATATGGCTTTGCGGCGCCATCCTGCCTCTCGGCACAGTCATCTGTGCAGTGCATTCTTTCGGTGCCATGCATTTCTGCGGCGCCGGGGGTTGTTAGGGCGTCGTCCACCCTTCAGGACTCCTCCTTTAACCCTTTTCCTTCCTCATTTCCCTCTGATTTTCACTCCTTTCCTGTCCATGCAGTCCCTCCTGGACTGTCAGGAGATGACATTGAGCCTGACCCAGACCTTAGGCTGGGTGATGATGTGGGAGGAACAGGATCTATTCCTGCTGCAGAGCCTGTGGTCGAGGACCTGTCCTTTTAAGGAAAAAAGCATGTCCTGCTGAAAAAATTGATTTCTCTCTCTCTCTCTCTCTCTCTCCAAACTACAGACATCGATCCTGGGAAATTAAGACTTCAATACCTCCATGTTCCGGAGATCCCTACAGATTTGACTCCTCCAGTACAGCCCTCCTTTGAGACGCTGTCTCAAATGGTATGGAATAATCCTGCTCTCATTCCTTCGGTGGCTAAATCCATTGATAGGATATACTTAGCCCCCAAGGATCGACCTATTTTGGCGTGCCAAGCCTTTGCGGATCCTATTGTAGTCTTGGTAGAGAATAAGGTCGTCCTTCCCCAGACTACTACTGCTCGACCTATTAACAAAGAATCTCGTAAGATAAACACTTTAGGTAAGAGAGTCTTTGCTGCTTCCACCCTAGGTATGCGTATTGCCAGTTACCAAGGTTATTTCTCTCAATATGAGTATATCCTTTGGCACTCACTCAAATGGTTGAAGCTCTGCCGAAATCGGACACAAAGTCAGAGCTTCTTCAAACCAAGAACTCTCGGTCAGCCCAGGGTCTGCCCCATAGGCTGTCTGTCACCCTCACTCCCGATCGCCCTCGGCAGGTGGAGGGTGGCTCAGGCCCTAGGCAGCTCTTTCCGGACTCCTCCGAGTCCGACGATGATTCCTCCCTGTTCTCCAGGCGGGTTGACTTGGGCGTCCTCAGGAGGTCACTCGCTGGACAATAGCCCATCGTCCTTCATGGGTTTGCTTAGGCTTATCTCGGAGTCCACCGGGATGCAGCTTGAGCCCGTATCCAAGCGGGCCAAGTATCCCCTCATGGAGATTTTGGACCGAGGGGATTCTCCTACGGAGGCCTTTCCGGTGGCCGAGGCCATTGTGGGCCCGGCCTTGGAGCTATGGCAGCGTCCTGCTTCCTGCCCTGCGCCCTCGGCCAGGATGGCGAGGAAGTATGCGGTCCCTACCGGCTCCCTCTCCGGTTTCTCAGAACACCCCTTAGCCGGGGGGTTGGTTAACGACAGCATCTTCCGGCGTGCCGGAACTGCCAGGGACGTGGACAAGCCTCCAGACAAGGAGTCCAAGAAGTTGGACTACGCCGGGCGCAAATTCTACGCTGCGTCCTCTCTTGGCCTTCGCCAGGCCAGTTCGGCCGTGCAGATGGCGCACTTCTCTCATGCCCTGTTGGGCTCCCTGGACGAGGTAGTCCCTTATCTCCCGGCTGACCTGCAGACCACGGTTAAGCAGGTGCGGGGGCAGGGCAGTGGCCAAGCAGCAACTTCAGACTGCTTTGGACATCGGTGACTCATGCGCCAGGTCAGTAGCGGCCGCAGTGGCTATGTGCCGTCGGGCATGGCTGAGGATATCCACCTTCACAGCGGATACCCAGCACAAGTTGGCGGATGTCCCCTTCCTGGGGACTGACCTTCGGCCCTGGAGTGGAAGGTCACCTCCAGAGGATCGAAAAGTCCAGTGCTACTCTGGACTCTGTCTCATCCGCCCAGAGGGACAAGGGCCGCAGACCGCAACCCAAGTCCTTTCGTCCGTCTGCGCCTGTGGCACGTCCGGCCCAGCAGCATCGGGGCCAGCAGGCTCGCGCTTGCTCTCAAACCCAAGCCCGTGGCTTCCTCTTCCAGGAAGCAGGGAGGTAAAGGCCCAGGTGGTCCCTCTGCCGGTTCCTCCTCCAAGCCTGCCCAGTGACGGGTTGAGGGGTGCCGCCCCCAACCTCGTCACCCAACCCCAGGTTCCCCTGGGGGCGGCTTCGCCACTTCCTTTCCGCCTGGTCTGCTATCACCACAGACGGTGGTGTGGAAGTGGTGGGAAAGGGCCTGCCTCTGAGTTTGAGCAGACCCCGCCTTCCGGCCGATTCTCTGGGCTCAATCCGCAGCTCGCTGTTGGCTCGCCGAGCCGACATCGCTCTGCTCCTCGAGAAAGAGGTGATCAGAGGGGTGGCGGACCTTCCCTCAGACCCGGGGTTTGTGTCCAGGTACTTCCTGGTCCCAAAACGGACGGGGGGCTGGCGCCCCATTCTCTACCTGCACGACCTAAATAAGTTCCTAAAGTCTCGGACCTTCAGGATGGTCACTCTGGCTCAGATAATACCATCCCTGGAACGCGGCGTGTGGTTCTGCTCTCTGGACCTATAGGACGCGTTTTTTCATGTCCTATCCGTCCGTCTCACCAGAGATTCCTTCGCTTTCGAGCGGAAAGATCCCTTTACGAGTTCCGAGCCATGCCCTTCGGCCTTTCTCTTGCTCCCAGGGTCTTCACCAAATGCATGGCAGTAGTGACAGCCTTCCTGCGGCGCCAAGGGGTCCGGGTGTACCCTTACCTGGACGATTGGCTGATAGCAGCCCCCTCCAGACAGGAGGTGGAGCGGTCCAGAGATCTGGCCCTCCGGGTTTGCTCTCAAATCTGCTTCCTCATCAACGAGGCCAAGTTGGAACTCTGACTGAAGCAGGTGATTCTTTTCATCGGGGCAGAGCACGAATCTCTCTTCGAGCCAGAGCACGGCTCCCGGCGGACAGGGCCGAGGTTCTTTCCTCCTTTGCCCAATCATTTGTGGTTGGGCAATCGCACCCTGCCCGGGACTTCCTGCGCCTCCTGGGTCTCATGGCAGCCTGCACCAGCGTGGTCCGTTGGGCCCGCTGGCACATGCGTCCCCTTCAGTGGGGACTGGCCAGCCAGTGGTCTCAACGCTGCGATCCATTGGACCAGCTAGTGACGGTGACCCAAGGGATGTGGAACACTCTCCAGTGGTGGACCATTCCAGCTCATCTGCAGGAGGGCATCCCGTTTGTCCGCCCCGAGCCGACACTGTCTATCGACCGATGTCTCTCTGGGTTGGGGTGCCCATCTGGGGGAGCACAGAGCGCACGACCTCTGGTCCCCTCGGGAGTCCCTATGCCATATCAACCTGCTGGAGCTTTGGGCGGTTTGTCTAGCCCTCACCGCCTTTGCTCCATTTCTACGGGAAGTGGTTCAGGTCCAGACGGAAAATACCACGACCATGTATTACCTAAACTGCCAGGGCGGGACGCGCTCCATGCCTCTGTGCAAGGAAGCTCTCCGCATTTGGTCACTCGTACGCAGCCTGGAGGCGGATCTCCTAGCCATTCATGTGGCAGGAGCCTCCAACACCCTGGCCGATGCCCTAAGCCGGATAGGGGCTGTGTCCCACGAGTGGTCTCTCCTGCCGGAGGTAGTACAAGATCTGTTCTCCCATTGGGGCACACCTCAGGTGGACCTGTTTGCCTCCAGGAGAATGCTGGCTGAGGCTGTTCCATGCCCACCACCCCCAAGCAGGGCTCGCTGCAGGGGGATGCCTTCTCGAGGCCATGGACCCCGGGCCTCTTCTACGCCTTTCTCCCACTTTCCTTGATCCACAAGTGCTTCTCAAAGCAAGGAGGGACAAGGCGCAGGTAATTCTGGTAGCCCCAGACTGGCCCCGCCAATGCTGGTATCCAGATCTCCTCCGCCTCAGCTCCAGGCTCCCGAGGCAGCTTCCAGCTCGCCCGGACCTACTCTGTCAATCAGGGGAAAGTGTTCCATCTGGACCTTCAATCCCTGCACCTGACTGCCTGGTTCCTGAGCGGCTAGAGTTCCAGGCCTTGGGTCTTTCCGACGAGGTCCGCAGTGTAGTTGAGGCGTCCCGTAAGGAGTCGACCAGGAAATGCTATCTCTTTAAATGGAAGAGATTTTTCATTTGGTGTCAGGGTAAGGGCCTGGACCCTTCCTCCTGTTCCTTGGCAAGCATCTTGGACTATGGTCCCTGTCTCAGCAAGGGCTTAGGTCGACGACCCTAAAGGTGCACCTGGCAGCCATCTCTGCTTACCGGGCGCGGGCCGGGAAGCAGTCGGTGGCGCAGGAGAAGGTGGTCTGGCGCTTTTCCAAAGGCCTCGATCACATTTCCCCTCCGGTACAAGAACCTCCACCTCCGTGGGATCTACTGCTGGTACTGGCAAAGCTCATGGGCAAGCCATTCGAACCGATGCAGAGGTGTGATCTCTCTCACCTGTCGTGGAAGAACGCCTTCTTGGTGGCTATCATGTCAGCCAGAAGGATGGGAGAACTCCAGGCGCTTTCCATCAAGTCTCCTTACCTGGTCTTCCACAGGGACAAGGTTGTCCTGCGCCCCCACCCGAAATTCCTTCCGAAGGTGGTGTCTGAGTTTCACCTTAACCAGGTGTTGACTCTGCCAGTGTTCTACCCCAGTCACACCTCGGAGGCCGAATATAGGCTCCATACTCTGGACCCTGGAAGGGCGCTCGCTTACTATAAGGAGCACACGGCTGAAATTCGGGGAGAGGTTCGCCAGCTGTTTGTCACCTATGCTGAAGCCGCACCTGGCAGACCTGCAGCCAAGAGGACGATAAGCAGGTGGGTCACCTCCTGCATAGATCTCTGCTGTGGGTTGGCGGGCATGGAGCCTCCCAGAGGGATAAGAGCTCATTCTACCCGCCATACCGCTGCATCGGTAGCTGCTTCCAGGGACGTCCCTATCCAGGATATCTGCAGGGCTGCTACCTGGAAGTCGGCACATACCTTTATTACCCACTACCACATCGACCTTGAGTCACGCCGGGATGCTGGTTTTGGGGCCTCGGTTCTCCAGTCTCTATTCCCTAAGTAGGGGGTGTGCGCCTTGCCTCCCTCCTCCTGGAGAACTGCTAGGAGTCTGCCAGAAAATGTGGATGAACAACATATTCATGTCCCTAGAAATACAGGTTACTCACCTGTAACAGGAGTTCTAGGAATGGTATATGTTGTTCATCCACATGTTTCCTCGACCTCCCCAGCTTCGACGCACTACCTGAGCTTCCAGTGGGCCAGATCTGGCGTCATGGGCGGGTCGAGGGTTTTACCACCCAGGTGGATGGGAGGAGCCAGCTTGAAGACCTTCCGGCAAGATTTAAAGCGGCAAGGATACCTGCCAGAAAGTGTGGATGAACAACATATACCATTCCTAGAACTCCTGTTACAGGTGAGTAACCTGTATTTCTACCCAGGGAGAAATTCAAAATATCACTAGGAACACTGTTACCTTTGCTTCATCAACACGACTGGTTAGCCTCCCTAGACATGCAGGATGCTTACCAGCACATTTCTATTCACCCAAAGCATCACAAATTCCTAAGGTTCATGGCTCTGGGACAGCATTATCAGGTCAGAGTCCTGCCCTTTGGGCTATCCTCGACGCCACAAGTTTTTACGAAGTGCTGTGCAGTTCTCGCAGCACATCTCAGAAAGATCGTAATACAGGTGTTCCCTTATCTGGACGATTGGCTTCTGGCTAGTCCTTCCAGGCAGCGAACTCTGGACGCCGTAGCCACGGCTTCACGCTTTCTCACGTCCATGGGAGTCCTGCTAAACCTAAAAAAAATAGCAGCTGCAGCCCTCCCAGAGGCTCCTTTTTATAGGAACTCTTCGGGACACCTCCTGTGCGAAGGCTTTTCTTCCAGAGGACAGGAGGAGCGATATCCTTCAGATGGCCCGTTACATCGGGGAGAGCAACTCTGTTCCAGCTCTCTCGATGTAGCGGATGCTAGGTCTCATGGCATCCTCGGTGTTCACTGTACCCCTAGCACGCTTGCACATGAGAACCTCTCAGTGGATGCTCAGTACTCAGTGGTCCCCAAGCACTCACGCGCAGTCCTTTCTCATCAAGGTGATGGAACCTCTAAAGAGATCACTCACCTGGTGGTCGCAAGAAAACAATCTTCTGGAAGGGTATCCCTTTGCTCCTCTGGATCATCAGATTTCCATTACCACAGGCGCATCCCTGATGGGATGGGGAGCTCACTGTCAGAATCTCCACACTCAAGGTACGTGGACTCAGGTCGAGTCCCTGCTTCACATAAATGTCTTAGAAATGAGAGCCGTCCTTTATGCTGTCTGGGCTTTGAAGGACATTCTCTGTCACAAGAACATTCTCCTTCAAACGGACAACAAAGCAGTAATGTATTACATCAACAAACAAGGCAGTGCTCACTCTTACCCCCTTATGCAGAGAAGTGATGAGAGTGTGGAAATGGTGCTTGCAGCACAAGTCTCTAATTCAAGTGGTCTACCCGCCAGGAGTGCAGAACGAACTGGCAGATTGCCTCAGCAGAACAGAGACAGATCCTCAAGAATGGTCTCTTGACTCAGCCATAGCTCAGTCACTATTCGCAGAGTGGGGAACTCCAGACCAGGACCTTTTTGCATTCCCACTCAACACAAAACTGCCTCTCTTCTGCTCCAGAAATCCAGGGCCTGGCATTTTCTGTCAGGATGCGTTCAGGCTGCGGTGGACAAAACGCTTTCTGTATGCTTTTCTGCCTCTTCCTCTAATTCAGAGGGTACTTCTCAAGTTCAAATCCCAGGGGGACAAAATGATCCTCATTGCTCCCTTCTGGCCTTGACAGATATGGTGTCCACTACTCAACAGTATGTCGGCAGCTCTGCCCGAAACCACTTCCCCTTCAGACGAACCTCTTGACTCGGGCCTGTTCTTCCCAACCTGAGGTCGCATCACCTTCACGCTTGGCTCCTGAAGAGATAGAAGTGAACAGGTTCAATGTCTCTCGCAGGGTTTCAGATATTCTTCTGGCTGCGCATAAGCCAGCCCCTAGGAAAACTTACACAGCCAAATGGAAGCGTTTCTCGCTCTGGTGTGCGCAGTCCTCTTTAAATCCTTTTTCCTGCGCACCAGATAAAATTTTGGAGTACCTCCTAGACCTCTCAAATTCAGGTCTGCAGTACTCACAGTTCACCTTTGTGCCATTTCATCTTATCATGAGCCAGTACTTTCCTTGTCACTGGCTCAGTTACCTGTGGTTGAGGTTTCTTAAGGGAATTCTGCATACCAGACCTCCTATAAGATGTCTAGTCGCTGCCTGGGACATTAATCTTGTGCTAGACATGCTCACTTGAAAACCTTTCGAATCTCTAGCTACCTGTGAGCTAAAATTTCTCACCTGGAAAACTGCCTTCCTGGTGGCCATTACCTCAGCCCGGAGGTTCTCTGAGATACATGCCTTGGTCACAGACCCTCCGTATACTGTGTTCCATAAAGACAAAGTAGTCCTTAGAACCCATCCTAAGTTTCTCCCTAAGGTTGTTTCGGAATTCCATCTAAACCAACCTTTGGTCCTTCCTTCTTACTTTGCGAACTTCCAAAGTGAAGAACGTTCTCTTCATTCCTTGGATGTCAAGAGAGCTTTGCGTTTCTATCTAGATAGAATAAAATACTTTTGTAAAGCTCAGCAACTGCTTGTTTCCTTCAGCGAGACCCGGCTGGGTCAGCCTGTCTCTATCAGATGTATCTCAGCATGGCTGGTTGCATGCCTTCGCCACTGCTATTCCATGGTGCAGGTTAAGCTGGAGGGCAGAGTGTACGTTCACTCTACTAGAGTGGTCGCGGCATCTCTGGCGGAAATCCGCAACGTGCCCGTTGCAGATATTTGTGATGCGGCTACCTGGAGCTCAGTGCATACTTACGTTAAACATTATGCCGTGGATGTCCATGCCAGACGACATCTTTCCTTTGGCAGAACCATCCTTAATGGACTCCTGTCCTAAAACTGTGAGCCCTTGGTCTCTCCTGCCGCCCTCTCAGGGGACTATTAGCTCGGTACTCTCCCGTTAATGTGAATGAGTGGTGGAGACTTGTGTCCAAGAAGATGTGGAAATTGCGTACCTACCGTAATTCTTGATGATCTTGAACGAGTCTCCACCACTCACTCACACGCCCACCCTCCATCCCCCAAGCTCACCTCTGTTGTTGGTCTTCACTCCCTCAATCTTTAGGCTGTGAAGACTTCTTTGTTGACTCTTCTTATACAGGTCTTCTGGACTATCTTATGTCCGGTTTTTGGTTAGGCTATCCTTCTAGGTTAGTTACACTGCACCTCCTCGGGGGAAAAAAGGTACTGAGGCGGTTGGAGGGTCGACACCAAGATATTCATTACCTCACGAGCTGAGGCTCGCGATGCCGCTCCTCGCGGCTCCGTCTCAGGCGCCGACCTTCTAACAAAAAAGTTTGCTCCCGATGGGTCCTAGTGCCTCCGGCACAGTTCCCATTAGTGTGAATGAGTGGTGGAGAGTCGTCCAAGAAGATCAAGAATGACGGTAGGTACGTAATTTCCATTTCTTCTCTGTGCAGATCCAATTTCTGAGGGAAGAAGGTGAACGAGTAGGATTTCTCTATCCTGAAGGAACTCTTTCTAATTGCTCTTGAGGGTGTTCTCTTGGCTCATTCTTAGCCGCTTTGTTCAATTCACAGTTAAAAAAAGACAGTCCCTTAAATGGCTCGGTCCCTTTTTTTCTAGGTCCTCTCTGGCATGTCTCAGTTTTCTATTCTGTCAGCTTCTGCTGGTTTAACGCTGTCCTGACACTTCAGTTACCTTGACCTGGTAATCTTTGCCTTGCCTTCAGGGAGTCTGAGTTCCCACTCTGTCCTTCGTAAAGAGGTGCCCTCTGTAAGGCTTTAACCCCCACCCCCAAACACACATCTGTTTTAGCACTTAAATAATGTGCTAGTGGGCTTCCTTCCCCTTCCTAGTTGGGCGCTCTCCTTTCAGAACAGATTCTGCCTAGGCAGTTTGTGAGCTCTCAGCTAGAGTTTAAAGGGTTGAGGATGGCGGGAGGTGTAGAGAATCTGCCTTTTGTATCCAAGCTGTTCATGCGGTTGGTTGAACCTCCTCCAGTTTTACCAAATGGGATCCTTGCTCCCTTGTTTTTGGTTCCGAGCTTATAAGCCTTTAAACCATTTCCTCAATTGGCAGATTTTTCTCTCTCCCAGCATCCCTCTTTCTTTTTCCTGTCTTCTTCTTCCTCCTTTTTTCTCTCCTTATCTGTTTCTCCCTTGTAGCCACCCCAGGAGTGAGACCCTGTGGTCCCTTAGGGTAGGCATTCTTTTTCTGTCCTCTACAGACTTATTCCTTTTTCAGTTTATATCCTTTCCTTTTTCTATCCCTTGGCTTTCTTGCCTCGCTTTTCTTTTTTCTTATGCTTATTTCGCCTCTCCACCTAACAGAACTGGGATGGAGGAGGAGTCTGTGGTGCCTAACTTCCGTCCCTCGCGCATAATGCAATGCATCACTCTCGGGGTGGTGGTGCCATCGGCGCAGACTCCTCTTGGGGGGGAAAAAATCCTGTGGCGGGTGTGCGTCTGTGGCTTACACCCAGCAGTAATGAATGGTGAAGATACAAGAGAAGATCAGGAATTACGGTAGGTATGTAATTTTCATGTCCTAGCGGTCCTCTTTCCTGGGAGCAATTCAGAGCGGTGGCTGTTCGGTTTCCCTCCTATGTTAGGGCTATGGAAATGCAGGTTTTTCAACCTCCCCCTGAGCAGCCAGCTTCTGAACACTTTTAAGTCGTCTGACTCCTCATCCCCCTCTTCTGGGGGAGAGGAGCAGTCTGTCCACATCTCTTCCCCTGCTGCTGATCTCGCTGAGTATCAGCAATTCCTCATGAGGATGTTGGGAGGATCTGCACATCACTCCACCCACTCAACACAATCCAGAGCACTCAGCATGCCCCTTTTTAGGCAATTTCAGTGCGGACACCCTTGTGGTGGCCCCCCTGGCCTGCTTCCTTTCAGGAGGCGTCATTGCGTTCCCCTTTCCGGAGTCCCAGTCTCTAGGGATCTCTGCCAGCGGTATTGTGGCCCCCCGGAGTCTCCAGGTTCTATGCCTCATCCCCAGTCAGTATTGACGCAACTGGATACTCCAAATGGGCTTCACGCCATTAGCCGTGACCGGCCCCCCAGATCAAGATTCCATGGATTTTGACTTCTGGGGAAGGAGGACGTTCTACTCGACACAGTTGCTGCTCTCTATTGCAGCACATCAGGCCCACTATGCTACCTATGGCAGGTTCCTGTGGTCCAGGCTAGGTCAACTCCTAGCCACGATGCCTGACATGGAGGAACCCAGACAAGCCATTGCACTCTCTGCACGTGGCCTGGAGCTAGTAAGACACCAATCAAGGGCATCGTATGACGCCAGTGAGGTCGCTGCCAGGGTTGTAGGGACAGCAGTCTGCACTAGGCGGACGGAGTGACTGCGTCTCTCCCGGTTGTCACCCTTGGCCTGGCGTAGGGTGATTAATTCTGCTCACCACAGAACCTGTCTTCTAGGAGCGTGGATATGTTGTTCATCCACACTGTCTGGCATTGTCCCTTTCCCCTTTAAATCTTGCCGGAAGTCTTCAAGCTGGCTCCTCCCACCCACCCAGGTGGTAAATACCTCGGCTCCGCCCCATGACGCCAGACCTTCCTTTCCGCTGGAAGATACAGGTTCTCTCGTGCTACTTTGCAGTACCATAGGCCCTGGAGTCAAATCGACTGTTTTCGCTGCACTTACGCACCTTAAAGCTCGTCAGAGTTTAGGATTCGAATCTGAATGCTTCGGATATGGAGGACAAGTCGTCCCCCGGGTTTCGCCGGTGTCCTTGTGGACAAAAAATGTCTTGCACCGATCCCCACCTCTCGTGCGTCTACTGCCTAGGCGCCGTGCATGATACTTCGGCTTGCACCATCTGTTCGGCCTTCCATCCCACCATTCTGGAGGACGGGCGCCCTTAAATTGGGGGAGATGGGGCTTGAATCCACGGTGAAATCGAAGGAGTCCAGGTGGCGGCTCACAAAGGCGTCTGGATTCGCCGAGGAGCCCGAGCAGATGGCGGCCTTGAAGAGAAGTGCCCAAGCTCGGACAACCGGCTTCTTTGTGTCGCTCAACTTGGGCTCCACCTTCACAGGATCCTTCCGGGAGTTGTGCCAGTCTCTCCCTACTAAGGGTGAGGCGCCTTCGGGCTCTCACTCCTCCCGATCCAAGAAGGATAAGGATCCAAAATCATCTTCTACCTGAAGAAGACGCTCCTAGGACTGAGAGCGGCCCAACACTCAGGAGCAGGGGGTCTCAACCATGGTCGAGATAGCCTCCTCGGCTGCTGGCTTTTCGGATCTTCCGTCAGGCCAGGGCACCGAAGCCGTGGATACGGCAGAACCGTCCGAGATTCCTCTCGACCCAGTCGAGCCGTTGTCGCCGACTCCTTGGAGAGGACTCCCATTCTCTCCTTCCCCGACGAGGAGACCCATCCTTCGGGCATCCCGATCGTGGGACAAGAGCCGGAACCTCGGTTCTCACTGAATCCAGCTTCTCCCGACCGACAGAGCCGATGCCATCGGTCTCGATCGAGGAGTAGGACCCTGTCAGTCGGAAAACCGATGAAGGGTCACAAGCACTCCTGAAAGAGGCGCCGCCACCGTTACCGCATCCTCCTCGGACGAGGAGAGACTTAGACAGAAGCTCCGACGTTATGAGGACCTCATGTGGCAGCAACTTCTTTTGACGGGTCAAAAGCCGTTTGCTCTGGCTGTACCGGCCATTACTTGGCCCCAGCCTCTTCAGCCGACACTGACTCCCTTGGTTCCGAGGACTCCGGTTCTCCCTCCGGTGGGACTGGTGCGCATTTCGGCTCGGCCTGTTACGGGCTCCCCACCAATTTTGGTGGAATCACCACCAAAACAGCCTCAGGGAGGGGCTCCCTCTAATGAGCACTGACCAACTACAGGCCTGCCCCATAGGTTGTCCATTACGGTCACTCCTGATCGCCCTAGGCGCATTGAGGGGGACTTAGGTGGGAGACCCTTGTATCCAGATTCCTCGGATTCGGATACTGCTGGCCTTCACTCACATGATGAGCTGTCAGTTACAGGCCTGGAGGAAGGGCCTTCTTCCTTCCAGGGCATCCTTCGACTCATTTCGGAGTCCACAGGTATGCCTTTGCAGCCCATTCAAAAGAAGGCAGAATATCCTCTCACGGATATTCTCAAGAGGGGGGGATACTCCGACGGAGGCCTTCCCAGTGGCCGAAGACATAGTTGGCCCGGCACTGGAACTTTGGCAGCGTCCAGCCTCTTGCCCGGCTCCATCTGCCCGCATGGCCCGCAAGTACGCGGTGCCCATGGGGTCCTTGGCGGGCTTCACTGAGCATCCCTGAGCAGAAAGCCTTGTGACTGCCTCAGTGTTTAGGCGAACGGGCAGCTCTTTGGATACTGACCGCCCTCCGGACAAGGAGTCCGAAAATATGGACCACTCGGCCCGGAAGGTTTATGTGGCATCATCCCTAGGCCTTCGTCAGGCTAGCTCAGCAGTGATCATGGCACACTTCTCTCACGCCCTTTTGGGGTCTCTTGATGAAGTTCTCCCTCATCTCTCAGCAGACATGCAGACCACGGTCAAGCAGGACCAGGGCCATGCTGTTGCTAAACAGCTCCAGACGGCCCTGGACATTGGTGATTACTGTGCCCGTTCACTAGCTGCCGCGGTAGCCACTCGCTGCAGGGCTTGGCTCAGGTTATCCTCCTTTTCCGCAGATACTCAGCACAAGCTAGCTGACGTGCCCTTCCTTGGCACCGACCTCTTCGGTCCGGGAGTGGCAGGTCATCTACAGTGCATTGAGCAGTCTAATGCCACCTCTTCTAAAAGTTCTTCGGGCAAGAACCAGCAGAAGCGCAAGAAGTTCTTTCGGCATTCTTCCCCTGCGGTTAGACAGCCCTCCTTCCAGGGAGGTCAGCAACAGCAGCAGGCTCAAGCTTGGCGCCCTAGGCCCAAGCAAGGTCTCCAACAGCCCCGCACAGGAGGCCGAGGTGCTGGTCCAGGTGCCGCCTCCTCCTCCAAGCCAGCACAGTGACTGGTCGGAGGTGGCCTCCCCTGCACCCGTCACGCCAGATCTTATCTGTGTCAATCTTCACCATTCATCACAGATGGGTTATCTGGCCGCAGGTCAGGATCCCGTGGGAGCTTTTTTTTTTTTTTAAGGGGTAGGCAGAGCCGATACACCATCAGCGCCGCCCTCGAGGCCGACGTACTGCGTGGCGCTCGAGGGTTGGCCGTTAGGCTGTGTCGACTCCACCTGCCTGCCAGTTCTTCGTCTCCCGCTGTCGAGGTCACCTCGTGGGAAGCTTCAAGAAGATTTTAGGCCTGTTTGCATCCTTTGCCTTCGGCATTAAGTCTGTCGGTTACCTGCCGGTTCTGTGTTCTGCCTCCACTCGATGTCGCCCGGTAAGATCTTTCCTTATTTTTTGAATTTTGCGACATCGAGTCTGTTTTGGTGTGTGTTTCCGTAGGTCATGTCTCGGTCAGAGGGCAAGAAGTCTTTGAAGACGGGTCGGCCCCCCATGTGGCTGAAAATTCTCAGTCACCGACCAGCACAACCGGTGTCTTGCGTGTCTTGGCCCGCTTCACGAGATGGACTCGTGCGATGCCTGCTTCACAATGGACCACCGGGTGCTCAAACAGCGCGCGTTGAAAGTGGGGCGAGCTCCGCCGACTTTCGGGGGTAGGGTTCGCACTTGTCGGGCCAAGCCGCGCTCTCTCGGCTTTCCTCCGGGTCCCCTCCCGGTTCTACTCTGATCGAGGAGGAGGGCCTCGGCTGCCTTAGCCTGGCCTTGCCGAGGCTCCTCCGGGCGGGAGGCGCCCGCCATGTCGCCCCGCCGGGGTGAGGGTTCCGATGGCTCGGAAGGCCCGGAGTCGGTGCCGTTCGGCGGCGCCGTGGGCTCCTGGCGGGCCGCTGCCAGCCCGACTTGTCGCTCAGCCTGGGCTCCGTCGCTGTTCGCGGGCGCAGACACTGTTCGCGCGCCTGTGAGACCAGATCCAGTGTCGCCCTTAGCCATGTCTGTCACGGCGCCCGAGGGTTGGTCTGCGGCGCCGTGTCCTGAGCTCAGCACCATGGCGCCCGACTCCCTTCTGTCGGTGCCATCCGTGGCGATGTCCACGCTCTCAGCGCCGTTCGTGGCGCCGAGGGGCTGGGCGGCGCCATGTTCAGCGCTGGGGCCGTCATCGGCGCTGCCACGGTCCTCGGTGCTGCTTGTGGTGCAGTGGAGCCGGTCGATGTCGGTGCCGAGGGTGCCGCCAGGGCTGTTGGCGCCGTCCCTGTCCTTGGTGCCGCGACTGGTCCTGGCATTGGACCTCTGGCTCGGGCTGGTGCTATGCCTCCTGCGGATCCCACTCGCGGGGTTGCAGAGGGCACTGGCACTGACTCGGACACAACACTGGCTTCCGGGCCCTGTGGCAAGGTTAGTTCTGCCCACCCTCCTACGGTTTGGCTCAGAGCTTCGGACTCTACCTCTTGGGAGTCGAGTCGAGCTCCGAGTCGGACGGGCAGTCTCACCCCTCGGGGTTGGCTGCGGACGTGGGCAGCACAGTGGTCTCGTCGACGAGTCGGAGCCAGCCCCTCCTGAGGAGAGTCGGTGGCCCCCGAGACTAGGGTCGGTGGTGCTGACCAGCAGGCAGTGGTGCGTGCCACCATAGCTCTGCAGCCTGGTCTTGGGGGTTTCATCGATCCCTCGGTTGTGGTACCCCCTCCAGTGGTGTGTCTTGACCGCCCGACTTTGGGGCCCATCGAGACGCCTGCAGGGGGGGAGGGTACTGCTCCCTGGGTCTCCCTTTCGGGGCCTGCCCAGAGATGCCAGCTACCTAGGCTGGCCCTCTCGAGGAGGAGGACTCTTTCAGACTCTGAGAGGTCAAGGCGTGTGGGGTCGCCGTGTCGGCCCTTTTCTAGGGTCCACCTGGGCCCTGGACGGAGCCGTAGTGCAGATTTCCACCCTTCCCCCTCGGGTTCCTTCAGGGAGTCCCGTTCTTTTGAGGCAGGGGACCGTCCTTCTGGACCTTTACGGCCCCAGTCGCCTCACTGGGGGGATTCTTCTGGGCGCAGCCAAGGCAGTACCAATGTGGTTGTACAGCTGTCGGCTATGGGGTCTTCCGGGGCACCTTCCTCGGGTGCTCACGGTCCGCTCCCTAGCCCTGGTGGAGGTCAGCCGACTTCTCTTCTCGGCTCTGCCCCCATCCCTCTGCCACATTCTCCTGCGCTCCCAGGCATCCTCGGTCCTAGCGGCCCTCTCACCTCGGAGCAGTTCAGAGCGATGGCTGCCCGGTTCCCTGCTTACGTTAGGGCAATGGACAGTCAGGTTTTTCAACCTCCCCCCATGCAGCCACCCTCTGAGCACATGGTGACCTCCAGCTCCTCATCCCCTTCTTCAGGGGGAGAGGAACCTTCTGTCCACATCTCTCCGGCTGCTGATCTTTCGGAGTATCAGCGTTTCCTCGTGAGGATGTTAGTGGAGGGTGAAAGGTACAAATCCTCCATCAGCAATCCTGAGCATGCGGCGCACGCCTTTCTAGGCGATTTTGGCAAGGCCACCCTTGTGGTGCCGCCCTGGCCAGTTCCCTTTTGGGAGGCATCGTTGCGTTTCTGGCAGCCGCCCTTCTCTGGAGTTCCTGCCCCAAGGGATCTCAGCCAGAGGTATTGCGCACCCCCGGAGTCTCCAGGTTCCATGCCTCATCCACAGTCTGGTTTGACGCACTTGGATACTCCTGATGGGCTTCACGCCCTTCACGGTGACCGGCCCCCAGATCAAGACTCCTCGAATTTTGATTTTTGGGGGAGGAGGACCTTCTACTCGGCACGGTTACTCCTCTCTATTTCTGCTCATCAGGCCCACTATGCAGCCTACAACAGGTTCTTGTGGTCCAGGCTAGGTCAGCTCCTAGCCTCATTGCCTGACTCGGAGCAAACCAGACAAGCCATCGCGCACTCTGCACGTGGCCTGGAGCTAGCAAGGCACCAAGCGAGGGCATCTTATGACGCCAGCGAGGTAGCTACCAGGGTCGTAGGGACAGCGATCTGCACTAGGCGATCGGCATGGCTACGTCTTTCCCGGTTGTCACCCTTGGCCCGGCGTAGGATGATTAGCTCCGCCCACCAGGGAACCTGCCTTTTCTCCCATAGCGTGAAACAGCACTTGTTGGGGCAACTTCCTTCCCCCTCCGGGGGAACTCCGTCTCTCTCTCCCCACTCTCGGGCCTCTCCAGGCCCTGCCGGTCCCTTCCCCCCTTAGTATGTTACCCACTGAGGGCTAAGGGACTTTGTCCCTTAGGGTGTAAAGAAACAACCCCTTGAGAAGCAGTACTCACCCATCTGTGATGAATGGTGAAGATTGACACAGATAGATATGAAGATGCATTCTCGTGTAATTATGATCTTTCTGTGTATCTTCACCATTCATCACAGCCCCACCCACTATCCCCCTGGGGCCTCAGTCTCTGGGTCCCCTCCTCTCTGTGACCCCCCCCTTAGGAGCGGGGTAAAGTAGGGACACATGGGGGTATTTTCCAATGAGAGTAGACAGCTCGAGTGGCACTCCTTCTCTACTACTTTGTCCCCACCCCAGTGGGGTGGGAGTTGGTAGTTGCCCTCCTTCTGTTCTCCTCCTGGTTTCCATCCAACTATTTCTCCCTAAAAAAAGGGAAACCCCTTTTTTTCCCCACCAAACATCTTTTCCTGAGAGAGTACTAAATCCCTGTACTCTGTCCTTCCTCCAGAATAGCCGACTCTGCTTCTGGGGTATTTGCCAGTTATTCTGTGCCTTGAATTCTGGCAGAGAGCTTGCTACTCCTTGCAGTTCCTATACAATCTGGTGACGGACAAGGGTCTCGGATACCTTAATACGCTCCTCTCTCTAAATTCTTTCCCTCCCTACCCTACCCTTCCCTTCTTCCGCTTCCAGAGATTGGGGCCCCTACCCAATCCCCTTAGTCTAACCTCTTCTTTGCTGTCCTCTCAGTCGTTATTTCTCCTTTTAGTTCAGTCATCCTTTCCTTTTTCTGTCCCTTGGACTCTTGTCCCACCCTCCATCCTTTCCTCTTACCTCTCCAGCGACTCAGAACTGGCAGGCAGAGCCGACACAGCCTAACGGCCAACCCTCGAGCGCCACGCAGTACGTCGGCCTCGAGGGCAGCGCCGATGGTGTCGGCTCCGCCTACCCCTTTTTTGGGGGGGGAAAAAAAAAGGTCCCACGGGGTCCTGACCTCCGGCCAGATAACCCATCTGTGATGAATGGTGAAGATACACAGAAAGATCATAATTACGGTAGGTACGTAATTTTCATTTCTGGGTCCTCCCATGGGGGGCTGGCTCCGCCACTTTCTTTCTGCCTGGTCCGGTATCACTTCGGACAGGTGGGTTCTGGAAGTGGTCGGGCAGGGTCTGCCTGTAGAGTTCGAGCAGTACCCTCCCCCAGCCGGGCCCATGCCCCACAGGAGGAAAGGATCTCAGTGGGCGCTCAGTCGGCCCTTTGGGATGACATTGCTCAGCTCCTCCTCAAGGAGGCGATAGCTCCAGTGCCGGATCCTCCTTCAGACCCAGGCTTCGTCTCCAGGTATTTCCTGGTTCCCAAGTGGACGGGGGGTTGGCAACCCATCCTAGATCTCCACGACCTGAATCGGTATTGGGTCTCGCACCTTCCAGATGGTAACTCTGAACCAGATCATGTCATATCTCTGGAGCGAAACATGTGGTTCTGTACACTGGATCTTCAGGACGCATTCTACCATGTCCCAATCCGTCCGTCCCATCAGCAGTTCCTCCGCTTCAGGGTCGAAGGGACCCTGTACAAGTTCAGAGCCATGCCGTTCGGCCTGTCGTAGGCCCAAGGGTCTTCACCAAATGCATCGCAGTG
This sequence comes from Neoceratodus forsteri, assembly GCA_016271365.2. Lineage (NCBI taxonomy): Eukaryota > Metazoa > Chordata > Ceratodontiformes > Ceratodontidae > Neoceratodus > Neoceratodus forsteri. The sequence continues at coordinate 56,054,570 of JADMNL010000035.1, forward strand.
GTGGCAGCCCATCTACGGCATCAGGGGGTTCACATTTACCCCTATCTAGATGATTGGCTCCTGGCGGGTTCCTCCCTACAGGAGGTGGAGAGATCCAGGGACCTGACTCTCCGAACCTGCTCCCACCTGGGCCTCCTAATCAACGAGGCCAAGTTGGAAATCGTGCTCTCTCAGGTGATGGGCTTTATCGGGGCAGAGCTTGGCTCCCGGCGGACAGGGCGGAGGTTCTTTCCTCCTTTGCTCAATCATTTCTGGTTGGGCATTTGCACCCTGCCTGGGACTTCCTATGCCTTCTGGGTTACATGGCGGCGTGCACCTCAGTGGTCCATTGGGCCAGATTGCACATGCGCCCCCTTCAGTGGGAGCCGGACGCCCAGTGGTCTTAGCGTCAGGGTCTCTTCGACCAGCTGGTCACGGTCACCCGGAGGGGGGGTAAATACTTTCTGAAGGCACTAATACATTTATATGTTTTTTTTTTTTTTGTGTCACGTATCTACACAAATTACTCTGTCAAAGTGGAATGAAACTTCTGGAATTTTCTGTACATGTTTAAAATAAAAAGCTGAAATGTCTTGAAACATAGAATTTGACGGCAGATAAGGACCGCTTGGCCCACCTAGTCTGTGCCCATTTTCCTACCTAACAGATAAGCTGCAGATCCTAGTTAACCAACAGCTTACTTCCTCCTACCCCCCACTAGGACTGCCTTATGCGTGTCCCATGCATTCTTGAAGTCCCCCACTGTCCTTGACCCCACGACTTCCTCAGGGAGGCTGTTCCATGCATCCACAACCCTCTCAGTGAAAAAATACTTCCTCACATTACCTCTGAGCCGTCCCCCTTCTATCTTCAAATTGTGCCCCCTTGTTCTTGCACATCTCTTTTTCTGGAAGATGCTACCCTCTTGGACTTTAATTCCCTTGAGGTACTTGAAAGTTTCTATCATGTCCCCTCTCTCTCTTCTTTCCTCAAGGGTATACATATTAAGCTTCTTTAGTCTTTCTTTGTATGTCTTCTGGTGCAGACCCTGCACCATTTTAGTTGCCCTCCTCTGGACAGCCTCCACTCTGTCTGTCTTTCGGAGATGGGGTCTCCAGAACTGCACACAGTACTCAGATGGGGTCTCACCAACTGTCTGTACAGAAGATAACTTCCGTTTTCTACTATTGATGCCTGTTCCTATGCATCCCAGTATCCCCCCAGCCTTCCTTACTGCCTTCTCACATTGCTTGCCCACCTTTAGGTCATCTGATATAATTACCCCCAGGTCCCTTTCTATTTTTACTGTTGTCAGTATCTCACTCCCCATTGTGTACGCTTCCCCTGGGTTTTTGTTCCCCATGTGCATTACCTTGATTTGATAAGTATTCACCCCCTTTGCTATGACACTCCAAACTGAGCTGAGGTGCATCCAATTTCCTTGAGATCACTCTAAAACTTGAATGGAGTCCACTTGTGGTCACTTCCCTGACCAAGCTCCTCCTTGCCCGGTTGCTCAGTTTGCTCACCTGTAACAGTAGTTCTAGGAGTGATATGTCGTTCATCCACACGCACCCACCCAGCTTAAGGCGCACAACCTGGCTTCCAGCAGGCTAGATATGGCGTAATGGGGCGGAGCCGAGGTATTTAACACCCGGGTGGGTGGGAGGAGCCAGCTTGAAGACTTCCGGCAAGATTTAAAGGGGAAAGGGACAATGCCAGACAATGTGGATGAACAACATATACCACTCCTAGAACTACTGTTACAGGTGAGCAACTTGTTCATTTTTGTTACTTGGAAGTTTGTTTTTATTAGTTTTTTAAAAATATGTATTTTGAAAACATCCCCCACGTTAAATACATTCCTACAGGTATTGCATCATTAATATCAAAGGATATGTGACTGCATCACTCAGTTTCACTACATGGGAGGGCTTGGAAGGTTTAACACCATAAAGTACTATATCTTACTTCAAGATACAGCTCTTGCAGCAGGTTACACCATAGGGACTGAAGTCGGCAGGTGGCAGAACCCCATGGAAAACTTCTATCTGGCTATACCCAACGGGGGAACCACCCCCTGATGTCAGCCCCGCCCCCGACGTCAGATGCATCATAAAAGTGGCAGTCCTCCAGCATACCTCAGTTCTTTTCGTGCTGTCTACTCGCAAGCATCAGCTTCACGGATGCCTTCAGCTTACGAACAATGGCAGAACTTTGCCTTTTCAAGATATCTTAATCCAGCGGGTACTACTCAAGCTTCAAGCTGGCGGAACGACAATGATTTTGGTGGCGCCCTTTTGGCCCAGACAAATCTGGTTTCCACTGCTCCACCAGTTGACTCGAGCCTCTGTTTCCTTTATTGGTCAGCCCTCACTTGCTGTCCCAGGAGGCCGGATCTCTGGTTCACAGAACCTCAAATCCCTGAACCTGGATGCTTGGCTCCTAAGGACATAGCCATTTGTAGGCATGGAGTGTCTCAGGGTGTCGCTGACATGCTAGTAGCAGCTAGGAAGCCCTCTACTCAGGCTATCTACGCCATAAAATGATGCAGGTTTTGTCTTTGGGCCACTGTTTGGAATCTTGTTCCGCTCCGCTGTCCCGAGAGTTCAGTTTTGGACTACCTCCTTTCCTTGTTTCACACTGGATTAGCTTATTCCTCCTTGAAGGTACACTTCTGTGCCATCTCGGCCTGTCATGCACTGGTTTGTCAACGAGCTGTAGCTCAGCTAGACGCCTCACGTGCTTTTCTGCACGGTATCCTTCATCTGAGACCCCTGTCAAAGACCGGAGTCCCCCTTGGGATGATCTTTTTGACCTAGAGCAGCTTACACTGCCTCCTTTTGAACCAGCTGCAGATTGAGAGCTACACCTTTTCTCTTGGAAGGTATTATTTTTAGATGCAGTTACCTCCGGTAGAAGAATTTTGGAGCTCCAGACGCTCTTGTGCAAAGAGCCTTATTTGATTTTTCATAAAGAAGGGGTGTCCTTAAGGACTAATCCTAAATTTCTTCCCAAGGTGGTCTCAGAATTAACATTGAACCAGGATATCGAACTTCTGGTGTACTGTCCTAACTACACCAATAAAGGGGAAGCTTTACTGTATACTTTAGATGTGCACAGGATTCTCAGGTTTTACCTGACCAGACCGCACCGAAAGTCCAATCAGCTGTTTGTCTTTTGCCCACAGGATGTTAGGGGCACCTGTGTCAAAACAGACACTTTCCAAGTGGTTGGTGAACTTCATAGCATTCTGTTACCAGAAGCGCAGCAAACCCTTACTGGGATCGGTAAAGGGCCATTCTACTATGGGGGTGGCTAACTCTTTTGCTGCGCTGAAAAATGTGTCGGCACTGATCATTTGTGCAGCTGCTACTTGGAGTACAGTGCACACCTTCGTCAGACATTACAGCATGGACATTGCCTCCAGACGCAGAGCGGACTTCTGCCTGGCAGTCCTCCAAGGACTTTTGTCCTAGGCAGTTTTCTTTCCTGGATTTCTCCTATCCTCTTCCCAAAGGGTTGGATAGCACCCTTTACTGCTTAGGAATCATTCTTTATGGTGTTACCTGCTGCAAGAGTTGTATCTCGAAGTAAGATAGTACAGTTATGTAAGAACTTACCATAACAGTAGATCTTCGAGAACAGCTTTTGCAGCAGGTAGTTTTCCTCCCACCTTCCCCTCAGGAGGTTTAGTTTGACGCAATACTGTCTCAGAAGACACACACATTTCTTAGTCTTCCTCTGGAAGCAGATCCTTGGTCTCCCTTCAGAATCATAATTCTATGCCGGGAGTCTCCAGTGGGAGAACAGGTATGCTGGGGGACCGCCCCTTTTATGATGCATCTGACTGGGACTGGGCTGATGTCGGGGGTGGTCTCCCGATGGGTATAACTAGCTAGAAGTTTTCTGTTGGGGCCTGCCGGCTTCAGTCCTTATGATGTAACCTGCTGCAAGAGCTGTTCTCTAAGATCTACTGTTACGGTAAGTTCTTACGTAACTGTACTTTCCTTAAGTAATCATAGCAAGCAGCTAACACGGTGTCCTTACTAATGTTGTTTTTTGTGTTTGTTTTGTTAAAACAGGAGTGAAACGCCACCAGTTCATGTGCGAGAAGCTGTGCTGCCACATCCGCAAACCTTTATGGGCGGCTTCCAGTCCTTTGCCGAGAATGGGGTGCGGCAGTCTGCTCAGATACACAGGTTCCCCATGGAAGAGCAGAGGACCACACCATGGCCTTCCTCATTACCTTTGACTCAGACTGAGCTTGGGCGCAATGGGCGCCTGGAGCCCACCCCTCCTCCACTTCAAGTTCAGCAGAGGACACAGGATTCATTGGTGATTCGTAGGGATTCACCGCAACCTCAGCATAGTGAAGAAATCAAAGTTGAGGCAACCAGTAGAAATTCTCTGAAGGAACCTAGTCAACCTACTACTACGAATAACAGCACTAGTAAGTCAGTCTCTCTTCCCCCGACATCTGAAACTCCACAGCCAAAGGACGAGTGTCCTCCGAAGGAAACCCGACAGGAGGTAGAAGTCCGGAAATCTGAAAAACCAGCCCGCCAGGATTCCCACAGGTCTCAGAGGCGAGAACCAAAGACTGAAACACGCTGGGGTCCACGTCCCGGCAGCAGTCGACGTGAGGATGTTGGGGAGAAGCAATCACGCAGAGCAGGCCCAATTAAGAGGCCCGTCCTAAAGGAGATGAAGAAAGATGACAGCGAGCCTGAGGGAGAAAAACTGAAACCTGCTGCCGATGAGAAGAATGGAGGGAAGAAAGAGAGAGTACAGGAAGCAAAGGCTGAGGGCACCAAAGGGCAGGACTTGAAGGTTGCCCAACTCCCCAGTACTTCCCCAGCCCCAAAACCATCAGAAATCCAAGTGGTCCAGGGGCTGGACAGAGAGAAAGCAAAGGCTGCTGGGAAAGACCAGAAGGCAGAAAAAGCCAAGCCATCGAGTGGACTTGGGAAAGATCCCGGCACTCCCTTATCGCCACCTCGCCGCCGCAGGGAATACTCTTATGACAGAGGGGGCTACTCTGGAAGGGGACAGAACAGCAGAGGTCGAGGAGAATTCTTTGCTAGGGGACGCGGTTACAGAGGGTCCTATGGAGGCAGGGGACTAGGTGGCAGAGGTTTAGCAGGAGTTTCGAGCTCCGAGAGCCATTTTATAAGATGGATGATGGAATTTCTAAAGGGGCCTTCAGGGCTAGAAACCCAAGCGAGACTCGCAGCGAGGGCTCAGAGTATGAAGAAATCCCCAAACGCCGCCGCCAGCGAGGGTCTGAGACTGGCAGCGAGACGCATGAGCGCGCCAGTGATGTGGCCCATTCTGATAAAGAGGCACCCACCAGTTCTAAGAACCAATCAAAAGACTTCAAGAATGCTGACCAGTCCAAAGGAGACAAAAAGAGCCATGCTGAGAGCAGGTTTGTGGACAGAATGCCTCCTAGGTTGGCTGATGCTTCTCGAGGCCGGGTTTTACCCCTCGGGGTGTGCCTTCCCGAAGGGGACGTGGGGGGCGTCCACCCAGTGGCTGGAGCCCTCCTTCAAAACCTTTAACTCAGAAGAAGATGTTTCCAAAGGAACCCATGAAGATTTCAGAGCAGGTACTTGAACCCAACCCAGTAAAAGAACAGAAGGAAAAGAAAGCTGAAAAACCGCCAGTCATCAGTGAGCATCAGCTCCCACCACCACCACCTGATGGGCGATATACGAGGTCTGAGAGACCCGACCGTCCGCCCCGCAGGAGGCGGCATGGTCGCTCCCAGCAGCAGGACAAGCCTCCACGGTTCCGTCGCTTGAAGCAGGAGCGGGAGAATGCTGCCAGAATGAATGGGGAGAGGAACTCGCTACCACCCCCAGTGGCTTCCGTGAACCCACAGTCTGCTCCACCAGAAGAAGTGAGGGATGTTCCTCGCACTATAGTTGGCACCAAATCTCCAGATCTGTCCAATCAGAATTCTGATCAGGCGAATGAAGAGTGGGAGACTGCCTCAGAGAGCAGTGACTTTATGGAGCGGCGAGACAAAGAAAGGGGGATACAGAAAGGTGGCCTTCCCCTCAGTGGTGGTAGCATTGCTGGTGGCGGTGGCAGTAGTGGTGGTGGCAGGCCCAGTGACCCAACCCTTGCCCAGAGGAAAGAGATGTCGAAACGCAGCTTCTCCAGCCAACGACCAGGAATGGAGCGACAGAACCGGCGATCGAACCCAGGGCCAGGAGGAAGATCAGGCCGTGGGGTCCCTGGATCAGGCAGGAATGAGAAACGGAACTGGCCATCTCCCAAGAACAAAAGGTAAGAACCTATATTGAACTAGAAAAGCTGTCTGAATACAAGCCAGACCCACAAAGCCTTTTATTTAATTATTGTCTGACATTGCCTTTGCCTTTTTAACCTCTTTATTTAGACCCTGAAACAGGTAGCACCCTGGTGTGACTTGGCTGCCCATATCATGCCAGCTCTCTTTTCCAAAGACATAAATTACATTATGCATTTCTGACATGGCCTCAGCTGCCAGTGTGTAAAATGGAAGCAACACATCTCGCTTTTATTGGGCTCTTCTGCCCATTTCTGAAGTTGGATGTACTGGAGCACTTGGAGGTTATGACCTTCTTAATGTCACTTAGTGAGTATATCACTGGTGGGGTCTGAACCTGTTCCTTGGTTCCCAAGCCAGTGTTATAACCATTAGGCCACATTGAAGTGCGCGAGAGTGTGCACGAGGGTGCGTGCTTGAGTGCGAGAGCACATGAGTGAGTGTGTGGGTGTGTGAGTTGGAGTTAATAACTGCATGCATTATGTGGGCAGTGAGGTGGTATAAAATGGGTTGGTCATTTCCTGCTTCTTGATTGGCTTAGATCTTCCAAGAATCAGTCTTCACCATTCAGTGCCACTTAAGGGTCTAAGCGGTAGGTGTTAGGATTCTGCAGGAGCAATGTCTTTTCATGCCTAAGGAATCCCTCAGTCATGCTTAACTGCACTTCTTCCCCTGGAAAGAGCCGCCCCAGAGATTTTAGAATTCTGTTTGTAATTATGTTTATTGAACATTTTTCAGAGTCAGCCTGTTCAATTTTATTACATAAAATTCAGTAATTACTTGTACACAGTAAGGTGGGAGAGAGTCTGCAACATTTTCTATATGATTTTGGGTTTGAACATTAACAGTAGTACTGTGCTCAGTCCCCATGGTACAGCTCTTGGGGGACCTACATGGTGGTTCAGTCTTAATCAGGTATATAGGTGTAAAGAAAGTATGTGTTAAATGCCCTCTGAACTCCACCCCTAGGTGAGGGCAGGCCTGCCATACCAGGAACAGGAAGATGTTAAAGAACCAGAGGTGAGAAAGAGTTAAAGCTTTGTGGGCTTCACAAGGGTGGGGAGTGTCACTAACAGTCCTGGATACTAGGTTTTACGTGAATGCTAGGGGCAGGTAGAGTAAAGGTAAATATGGGCCTTTTTGGAGGACAGGTTTATGGGACAAAGTTTTGATCTTTAGACATGTAATATAATCGCCTCGACCAGCAATTAGTATATCATTCTGTCTGATCATTTAGCCTGTGAGTTATTCTTTCCATTTGATAAATTTGGGTAACTACCACCCAACATTCTGCTATTATAGGAAGTCTAGGAGTTATCCAAGCCTTTGTTATTGTCCATCTTCCCTTGTCAGTCTTCATCATTCATTATTGCTTGGGTTATGGCGGAACCGTACCTTCCACAAGGTTTTTTTTTTTTTTTTTTCGGAGGGTCGGCTGCCCCCAGAGTGACTCATCATGCGGGTGTCAGGGCGGCCGTTAGGGCGCACAGACTCCTCCATCCCAGTTCTGTTTCTCATGCCATCAAGGTAGCACCCACTGCACGTGAGAGTTAGAAATTTCGAAGTACGCCTAGTTCGCTCGAGCGACTCCTTCGTCCCAGTTTGTTTCCCAACGCCATTGACACGGTAAGACCGCTCCATTTTAATATTTTTTGACTGTGCCGGAGCCTTGCTGTTTAAAGTTGTTTTCGCATCATGTCCAGTTGGGGAGCTAAGCGCAAGTCAAAAGCGGGCCATCCCTCCATGCGTCTGTGCTCCTGTGGCCGGCATTTCTCCATGATATACCGGCATGACGTCTGCCTAGGACCTAACCATGACATAGATAGATGCGACACCTGTTTTTTTTATGGACTGCCGTGTTCTCAAAGTCCGCGCGTTTAAAGTCAGCAGGGCTCCGTCGACTTTCGGAGGATAGCATCTATCTCTGGTTTCCCAGGTCAGGACTTTATGCACTTCCTCCGGGTCCCCTCCCGGGCCTATACGATCCGGTGAGGAGGCCTCCTCATCTTCAAGCCTTGCAGAGGAGGAGGCCTCTCTTGCGGTGTTGGAGGAATGTTGTGGCCCCTCCCGGGGTCGCGTCAAGGACACCGGCTCAGCATTCGCCTCCTCTGACCCCAAAGTGTCGCGGCCCGATTTGTTGGGTCCGGCACTGGCGAACCCCATGACGCCCGCCTGCTGGTGAAGTCGCGGATCCTGGCGCGCTTCTCTGGTTGACTCGGTGGCGGTGCGTGTTGGATTCTGGGGCCGTGTGCGGTACCGGGGTTTCGACTGGGGCTGTTGGCAAGTCAGGGCCGGATAGTGATGCCGCAGGTGATGGGCTGGGAGCGGTCAATGTCGCGAGTGACACCAGCACCACTTCCCAGCAGACTCTTGGGGTAGCCAGCATCGAGGTCCTGCTGGTCGACTCTTCAGAAGTGGGTGACTGAGACATGGACCCATCCTCGCACCCCGATTCCTCGGAGTTGGTCCTTTGGGAGGCATGGTATCAGTCGACCTAGCACCCTTATTCCTGAGTCTCGAACGGTCTTCCTCCGAGGACTCCCAGGCTGGGGGTGTCTTGGAGTCTTTGGGGAAGGGTGTTTTGGGGGTCAGGGAGGGGACTGCCCCCCCCCCAAGAGGGCAGTGGCAGCTGCCAGCCCTGGTGCTGCTGTCTTCCCGGGGTGGATTGGAGGCCCTGTCCCGGGGGGGGGGCCTTGGGGTCGACTGACCCCATCGCTGGAGTAGAGGAGGAGGGTGTCCCCAGAGTCTGAGGGGTAGGGGGTGAAGGGCGTCATCTTCCTTCCGCCACCTTTCCGAGTGTGGGATGGAGCCATAGCACCAAACCCTGCCTTTCCTTCTTGGGCTCAGGGTCCCTTCCGGTGGCACCTCTGTGGGTTTCCCTTCTGAACCCATACAACCCAGGTGTGTCACAGGGGAGATTCCCAGTTTGGGCTTTTCCAGAGTTTGCATCCCCAGGGTTCCATCTTGCGACCTGGTTTGATTTCAGGGACCTCGCCAGCTCGGGCTCTGTTCCCTGGATTTCAGAGCCCCGGCAGAGGACAGTTGCCTACTCGTAGGTGCCCCTCTCCCATTCCTGTGCAGCCACTTCCCTCTCTTCTAGGCCATATCGGTCCTGTGGGGCCGTTATCCTGGGAGACGTTCAGAGGAATTGCGGCGGCCTTCCCATCATATGTTAGACACATGCATGAGCGGGTATTTCGCCTGTCTCCTCTGCCCCAGGAGTCTTCTGAGCATTGGTTCCCCATCTTCCTCGGAGGGAGAGGAACCCTCTGATCACCTTTCCACTGCTGATTTCACAGATTATTAGTGCTTCCTTTCGAGAATGGTTGGGGATCTCCGTATCGCCTATGTCAGGCGTGACAATACTGAGCGGGAGACGCGTGAATTCCTTGGCGAATTCAGTGCCCAGCATTTAGTGGTGCCATCCTGGTCTGTTCCTTTCCAGGAGGCGACTATCTGCACCTGGCAGTCTCCAGCCGACCCTTTCCCAGCCCTGGCAGATTGCAGGAGGAGGTATTGCACCCGATCTGAGTCCCTAGGTACTCTCCCCAACCCAACCTCAGGATTGGTGTTCCTTGAGACTTCCTCCGGGCGCCGGCGCCTGGTGCACGACCATCCACCGGACTCAGATTCCCTACAGTTTGACCGGTGGGGGCAAAGAGTGTTCTCTTCTTCTCGTGCGATGTTGTGCATTGCATCACATCAGGCACACCATGCTGCCTACAGCAGGCACTTATGGTCGATGTTCTCTCAACTTCTAGCATCAATGCCTGATACAGAGCAATCCAGACAGACCATTGCCCTCTCCGCTATAGGCCTGGAACTGGCAATGCACCAAGCAAAACATCCTATGACGCCCAGTGAGGTGGCTTCCGCGCTTGCGTGGACAGCGATCTGCGATTAAGCGAATGATGTAATCCGTCTATCAATTGTCACCCTTTCGGCGTAGTGTGATTCACTCCGCCTTCGAGGACCCGCCTTTTTCTGTCAGGCTAGGGAGGCTTCTACAGGGTCTTCCTCTGTCTCCGCCTCCCCAGGGACACGCCTAGCTCTCCTCGGCCTTAGGCTTCCTGTCTTGTAAGGCCAGGGTCTCTTCCTTCTGTTTTTCACCAGCAGGAGGCTGAGGGTCTTGTTCCCTCAGGGTTTATTCCTAGTCCCCCTTTGGGGGGAGGCTTGGTACTCGCCCAAGCAGTAATGAATGGTGAAGATTGACAAGGGAAGATATGGAAATTATATACCTACTGTATGTAATTTTTGATCTTTTTTTGTATCTTCACCATTCTTTACTGAAACCTGCCCTCCTTCCCCTCTTGGGCCTCCTTCTTTGGCGTCTACCCCTCCCTACTCGTTCCTCCTCCCTCCTTTTCATGGCTTAATGCCTGAAATTAAAAAAAAAAAAAAAAATTTTTTTTCTTTTTTGAGTCTTCCGTTCTCAGAACAGATTCCATAAATTGGAAAGGAGAGGAGAACAAGTATAATTTGGCTTTCTCCTGAGGGAACTCTTTCTGATTGCCCTTGAAGGTGACCTCTGGGCTCTTTTTTTTAAGCCACGATTGTTCAATCTACAGTTAACGAAACCTTTCCTTAGATGGTTTTGTTCCTTTATACAGGTCCTCTCTGGCAATTCTGTATCTCCTGTTTTTGCCAGCCTCTGCTAGTTAAACGCTGTCCTGGCACTCCAGTTGCCTTCAGCTGGTGATCAGATTTGCCTTGCCTTCAGGGAGTCAGATTGAGTTCCCACTTGTGTCACTTTTTTTGCAAGGGAGTGCCCTCTGTTGAACTTCACATACCCCCCTTCCCCACACACATCTGTGTTAACACGCAATAAGGTGCTAGTGGGCTTCCTCCCTCTTTCTAGTTGGGCACTCTCCCTGAGTCTGCGAGCTCTCCGCTTGACTGTAGGGGTTGGGGATGACGGGAAGTGTAGAAAGTCTGCCTTTTGTGTACCAAGCTGTGCAGACGGTTCGGGTAAACCTTCTTCACCAGGTTTATTGAGTGGGATCCTTGCTCCCTTGCATTTGGTTAACATAGAAACCTAGAATTTGACAGCAGATAAGGACTGCTTGGCCCACCTAGTCTGCCCATTTCCCTACCTGATGGATAAGCTGCAGATTTTAGTTAATCAACAGCTTACTTCCTCCTACCCCCCACTAGAATTGCTTTATGCCTGTCCCATGCATTCTTGAATTCTCCCACTGTTCCTGACTCCACAACCTCCTCAGGAAGGCTGTTCCATGCATCCACAACCCTCTCTGAAAAAATGCTTTCTAACATTACCTCTGAGCCGTCACCCCTTGATCTTCCTGGACATAAAGTCTCCACCACTCATTCACACTTATGGGACTACGCCAGAAGCGCTAGGAACCAGCGAGAGCAAGCTTTTTGCAGAGGGTCGGCACCAGAGATGGAGTCTTGAGGAGCGGCGCCATGAGCATCAGCTAGTGCGGTAATGACCATCTCAGTGTCGACTCTCCAACTGCCTCAGTTCCTTTTTTTTTTCCTGCCGTCAAGTGCACTTCAGTGACGACGTTGCTCGCCTGCCGGGAGTCAAACTTCACACTAGCAGCATAGTTTTCAGTAGTATTGTTTTGTAATATTATCTTAAATAAGTTCCGTTTAGGTTATTTATTCTTATTAAAAAAAAGAAGCCTCAGCCTACATTGACTGAGTCGACCATGAGGCGGGTCAGGTGCGGTGGGAAGACTTCGTGTAAGCTGTTCAGTCAGCGGGCTGAGTCCGGTCCACAGCCCTCTCCGGGGGTGTCTGACGGAAGGTCAATGCCGAGGGAATGGGGTCCCCTGGAAGCATAAAAAGTAGCGGTCCCATTCTTGCATCGTAGTTTCGAGCTCTTCTTACCCATAGGTCAAAAAGAGAAGGCATCACTCGAGTCACCCCTGATATCTGTGCGTGAGCGGTCAGTTATTGGGGCTAGTTACTGGTCTTCTGCTTGAAGTCGCCAATTTCTGTTTCGGTATGCGAGCCTCTTGACATCGGAGCCCTACCTTGCCCTCCGGTAGGTCTTCAGATGAGCAGTTTCATCAGTGGGCTGCTCTTATGGAGCAGTGGGCTTGGAGGTTGGTCCAGCTGCCTGGCCTGGTCACTCTGGAGCCTCGGGCTTTAAGAGGGATCGGGTAGGCGGTTGGGCCTCCCTAGTAGCGTGGCGCCTCTTGGTGCCGTCTACTCCACGCTAGGTGTCGTCGTCCCTCCCCAAAAAACATGGCTGCGAGGGCCACACCAATGCCTCTATCTCCCGGTATTCATCCTTCTTTCTCCTCAGATCCTGTTTTCTGATCCTTGGGATGTTTTCGGCGCCTTTGGCGTTGATGGCTGATTCGGCGTCGTATCACAGTCGTCGATGCAACTGCCTATGTCATCCTCGGTGCCATCTTCAGTGCGTGCACCTCATCAGCTCCGTCTTAGGCGCCGTGCGTTTTCGGCGCCGAGACCTGTTATGGCGTCATCCAGTCTTGAGGGCTCCTCTGAATCCTTTTCCTTCCTCATTTCCTTCTGATTTTCACTCCTTTCCTGTTCATGCAGTCCCTCCTGGGCTGTCAGGAGATGACATTGAGTCTGGCCCAGACCTTCGCCTGGGTGATGATGTGGAAGGATCTCATCCTGTAACAGAGCCTCTGGTCAAAGACCTGTCTTTTAAGTTTCTGGAAAACTTGAATTCCACTCTTTTTCTGTCCAGACTACAGGTATTGATCCTGGGAAGCTGTTAAGACTCCAATACCTCCATGTTCCGGAGATCCCTATGGATTTGACTCCTCTGGTACAGCCCTCCTTTGAAACGCTTTCTCAAATGGTATGGAATAATCCTGCTCTCATTCCTTCTGTGGCTAAGTCCATAGGTAGAAAGTATGTTGCTCCCAAGGATCGACCCATCTTGGCCTCCCAGGCCTTTGCGGACCCTATTGTAGTCTTGGCGGAGAATAAGGCCGTCCTCTCTCAGGCATCTTCAGCCCGGCCTATAATCAAAGAATCTCTCAAGATATAGACACCTTAGGTAAGAGAGTCTTTGCTGCCTCTACTCTGGGTATGCGTATTGCCAGCTACCAGTGCTATTTTTCTCAATACGAGTATGTTCTTTGGCATTCGCTTAAACAAATGGTAAAAGCTCTGCCGGACTCGGACTCTAATTCTGAGCTACTTCAAACCATAACCAGGGGTATCGAGCCCAACAACCAGCAGATTAAAGCAGCTATGGACGCTTTCGATACTTCTCAGGCGTCAGCGGCAGGCATCTGTACTCACTGCCGCTCTTGGCTGCGCACTTCAGGTTTCACGAATGATGCCCAGCAACAGGTTATGGTATTACCTGTCGACGGTATGTATCTCTCTGGTTCCCAAGTAGAGCAAGCTCTGAAGGCCACTCAAAAGACTAGGTCTGCCATTAAATTGGCTTGACCTGCTCCCACCCCTTCTCGTGGGGGTGTTTAATAAGCGTCAGTTTCACAGCCGTCAGTCCTTTTGAGGCAAAGGCAGGGGAGGTTTTAATAAAAACCAAGCCTCCCCAGCCTCAGAAGAAAACGCAACAGAAAGCACAAGGACCTAAAGTGCCCAAGGACCTAAAGTGCCCAGTGCTATCTTCTGACTCTCTGGCCCACGTCCCTCCTCAGCTGCTAGAGGAGGACTTTCTCTCAGTGGTGGGGGGTCATCTGACTCAGTTCTACAACCGTTGGAAGACCATAACATCAGACAACTGGATCCTCCGAATAGTCTGCGAGGGATATTCCCTCAGTCTTTTAGAGAACCCTCCAGATCTTCCTCCCCACCAAATGACAGCCCAGACTGTCGACAGTTCAGTCAGAACTTTCTCGCCTCCGAGATACAGGGCCTTCTGAACAACAGGGCAGTAGAAATAGTTCCGTTGGATCAACGGAACACATGGTTCTACTCCCACTACTTTCTTGTTCCAAAGAAAACTGGGGGCATGCGCCACATTTTGGACCTCAGAAAACTGAACAGATTTCTTCCCAAGGAAAAGTTCAAAATGATGTCACTGGGAACCCTGTTGCCCTTGCTTCATCAACACGATTGGTTAGCTTCCCTGGACATGCAGGATGCTTACCAACATATTCCTATTCAACCAAAACATCACAAATACCGAAGGTTTGTGGCTTTGGGCCAGCACTATCAGTTCAGAGTCCTGCCCTTTGGGCTATCCTCATCGCCTCGAGTTTTTACAAAGTGTTGTGCAGTTCTTGCAGCACACCTCAGAAAGATCGGAATACAAGTGTTCCCATATCTGGACGACTGGCTTCTAGCAAGCCCTTCCAATCAAGGAACTCTCGACGCCGTGGCCACAGCCTCAGATTTTCTCACGTCCATGGGAGTCCTGCTAAATCTCAAGAAATCGCAGTTGCAGCCCTCCCAGAAGCACCTTTTCATAGGAACTCTTCTGGACACCTCCTGTGCGAAAGCTTTTCTACCAGAGGACAGGAGGAGCAGTATCCTACAGATGACCTGATACATCGGAGAGAACAGCTCGGTTCAAGCTATCTCAGTGCAACGGATGCTGGGTCTCATGGCATCCTCTGTGTTCACTGTACTCCTAGCACGCCTCCACATGAGAACCTCAGTGGATGCTCAGTATTCAGTGGTCCCCGTCTACTCATCCTCAGTCCTTTCTCATCAAGGTGACAGAACCTCTCAGGAGGTCGCTCACCTGGTGATCGCAGGACGACAATTTTCTGGAAGGATATACATTTGCTCCTCTGGATCATCAGATTTCTGTCACCACAGACTCGTCCCTTTTGGGATGGGGAGCTCACTGTTAGGATCTCCACACTCAGGGTACGTGGACTCGGGTCGAAGCCCAGCTTCACATAAACGTCCTGGAAATGAGAGCCGTCCTCTGTGTAGTCCAGGCCTTGAAAGATATTCTGTGTCACAAGAACCATCTCCTTCAGATGGACAACAAGACAGTGATGTATTACATCAACAAGCAGCGCGGCACACACTCTTACCCCTTGTGCAGGGAAGCAATGAGTGTGTGGGAATGGGGCCTAGACCACAAGGCTCTTATTCAGGCGGTCTATCTGCCGGGAATATAGAACAAACTGGCAGACCGTCTCAGCAGAATGGAGGCAGACCCTCACGAGTGGTCTCTCGACTTAACCGTAGTTCAGTCGCTATTTGCAGAGTGGGGAACTCCAGACCTGGACCTTTTTGCATCCCCACTCAACACAAAGCTGACTCTTTTCTGCTCCAGAAATCCAGGGCCTGGCATTTTGTCAGGATGTGTTCAGGCTGCAGTGGACAAGATGCTTTCTATACGCCTTTCCTCCTCTTCCCCTAATCCAGAGGGTACTCCTCAAATTCGAGTCTCAGGGACACAATGATTCTCATTGCCCCTTTCTGGCCTTGACTGATAGAGTGCCTTCAGAAAGTATTCGCCCCCCCTTGGATTTTGTCACATTTTGTGATGTTGCAAACTCAAATTAAAATACATTTATGTGGGTTTTTTTTGTCACTTATCTACACAAATTAGTCTGCAATGTCAAAGTGAAATGAAACTTCTGGAATTTTATGTACATATAATTTAAAATAAAAACCTGAAATGTCTTGATTTGATAAGTATTCATCCTCTTTGCTATGACACTCCAAATTGAGCTCAGGTGCATCCAATTTCCTTGTGAGATCACTCTAAAACTTCAGTGGAGTCCACCTGTGGTCAGTTCAAATGGTTGACATGATTTCAGAGGAAATACACCTGTCTATATAAGGTCCCATTGTTGTTGACAGTGCATGTCAGAGCGGAAACTCTACCATGAAGACCAAGGAGCTGTCCGTAGAACTCTGTGATAGAATTGTGAGGAGGCATAGATCTGGGAAGGGGTATAAAAACATTTCTAGGGTGTTGAAAGTTCCCAGGACCACAGTCAAGTCCATCATTAGGAAATGGAAAGATTACGGAACCACTCAGACTCTCCCTAGAGCAGGCCGTCCTCCCAAACTGAGCAACCGGGCAAGAAGGACCTTGGTCAGGGAAGTGACCAAGAACCCAATGACCACCCTGACAGAACTACAGAGTTCCATGGCTGAGATGGGAGAACCTGTCCAGAGGACAATCTCTGCAGCACTTCACAGATGTAGCCTCTATGGGAGAGTGGCTAGACAGAAGCCACTCCTGAGAAAAAGCCTCATAATAGCATGCCTGGAGTTTGCAAGAAGGCACGTGGCAGACTCTGAGACCATGTGGCAAAATATTCTCTGGTCTGATGAAACAAAAATTGAACTCTTTGGCCTGAATGCAAAGCGCTATGCCTGGCGCAAACCGAACACAGCTCATCACCCATGTAACACCATCCCTACCATGAAGCATGGTGGTGGCAACATCATGTTATGGGGATGTTTTTCAGCAGCAGGGACTGGGGCACTTGTCAGGATAGAGGGAACAGTGCATGGAGCCAAATACAGGCACATCCTTGAGGAGCACCTGCATCAGTCTGCAATAGACCTTGGACTGGGGTGAAGATTTACGTTACAACAGGACAACGACCCCAGGCATACAGCCAAAGCAACACTGGAGTGGCTTCAGAACAAGAAGGTGAATGTCCTTGAGTGGCCCAGCCAAAGCCCAGACTTGAATCCCATTGAGAATCTGTGGAAAGATGCGGTTCACCGACGCTCCCCATCCAACTTGACAGAGCTTGAGCAAATCTGCAAGGAAGAATGGGCGAAAATCCCCAAATCCAGATGTGCAAAGCTGATACAGACATACCCAAGAAGACTCAAAGCTGTAATTGCTGCCAAAGGCACTTCTACAAAGCATTGACTCGGGGGGTGAATACTTAAGTAAACAAGATATTTCAGTTTTTAATGTTTCATAAATTTTTGTTACACAATAAAACTATTTTTGCCCCTTTAAATTGTTGAGTATGCTGTGTGAATCAAGGGGGAACAAAATAATTTCAATGCATTGAAAATTCTGGTAGTAACACAACAAAATGTGACAAAATCCAAGGGGGTGAATATTTTCTGAAGGCACTGTATGGTTTCCATTACTCAACAGTGTGGCGGAAACCCCTCCGAAGGCGCTTCCCCTTCAGACAGATCTTCTGACCCAGGGTCCTCTAGTCCATCCCAGTCTGAGGTCACTTTGTCTTCATGCTTGGCTCCTGAGGAGATAGAGGTGAATAGGTTCAGTGCCTCTCGGAGAGTTTCTGACATTCTTTTGGCGGCGCGAAAGCCAGCAACCAGAAAGACTTGCACTGCAAAATGGAAGCGTTTTTCCCTCTGGTGTGCAGGACACTCTTTGAATCCCTTTTTCTGCCCACCCAACAAAGTTTTAGAGTACCTCTTAGACCTCTCAAATTCAGGTCTTTAATACTCTACAATCAAAGTTCACCTTTGTGCCATTTCAGCCTATCATGAGTCATTACTTTCATTATCTTTGGCTCAGTTACCGGTAGTTAACAGGTTTCTTAAGGGTATTCTGCATACCAGACCTCCTGTTAGACGTCCAGTTGCAGCCTGGGACATTAATCTTGTGCTAAACATGCTCACCAGAAAACCTTTTCAGCCACTAGCTACCTGCGAATTGAAATTCCTCACTTGGAAAACGGCCTTCCTGGTGGCCATCACCTCTGCCAGCAGAGTTTCTGAAATACATGCTCTGGTAACAGACCCTCCGTACACTGTATTTCACAAGCATAAAGTAGTGCTTGGGACCCATCCTAAGTTCCTCCCTAAGGTTGTCTCAGAATTCCATTTAAACCAACCTTTGGTCCTTCCTACTTACTTTGCTGATTTCCAGAATGAAGGAGAATGTACCCTTCATTCCTTAGATGTTAAAAGAGCTTTGTGCTTCTATTTAGATAGTACAAAGGAAATTCACAAAACTCAACAACTGTTTGTCTCCTTCAGTGAGACCTGGCTGAGTCAGCCTGTCGCTATCAGATGCATTTCAGCATGGCTAGTGGCATGCCTTCGCCACTGTTATTCCATGGCACAGGTCAAGCTGGAGGGCAGAGTGTATGCTCACTCTACTAGAGCAGTCGCGGCATCCTTGGCGGAAATCCGCAACGTGCCCATTGCGGACATTTGCAATGCGGCTACTTGGAGCTCTGTGCATACCTTTATTAAGCACTATGCGCTGATGGATGTCCATGCCAGACTAAACCTTTCATTTGGCAGGACTATCCTTAACGGACTTCTGTCCTGAATTCGTGAGCTCTTGGTTTTCCTGCCACCCTCTCGGGGGATTTTTAGCTCGGTACTCTCCCATAAGTGTGAATGAGTGGTGGAAACTTGATGTCCAGGAAGATATGGAAATTGCATACCTACCGTAATTCTTGATCTTCTTGGACAAAGTCTCCACCACTCATTCACATGCCCACCCTCCATCCCCTGAGCTCACCTCTCTGTTTTGGTCTTGACCCCCTCAATGTTTAGGCTGTGAAGACTTCTTTGTTGACCCTTCTTATATGGGTCGTTCGGACTATCTTGTGTCCGATTTGTGTTAGACTAGTCTTTCTATGTTGGTTGCGCTGCACCTCCTTGGAAAAAAAGGTACTGAGGCAGTTGGAGGGTCGACGCCGAGATAGTCCTTACCGCACAAGCTGATGCTCGCGGCTCCATCTCTGGTGCCGACCCTCTGCAAAAAGTTTGCTTCCACTGGCTCCTAGTGCCTCCAGCGTAGTTCCATAAGTGTGAATGAGTGGCGGAGACTTCGTCCAAGAAGATCAAGAATTACGGTAGGTACGTAATATCCATTTCTTGCACATCTTTTTCTGAAAGATACTACCCTCTTGTACTTTAACTCCCTTGAGATACTTGAAAGTTTCTGTCACGTTCCCCCTCTCCCTCCTTTCCTCGAGGGTATACATATTAAGCTGCTTTAGCCTCTCCTCGTATGTCTTCTGGTGCAGACCCTGCACCATTTTGGTTTCTCTCCTCTGAACAGCCTCCACTCTGTTTGCGCGAAGATGGGGTCTCCAGAATTGCACGCAGTACTACAGATGGGGTCTCATTAATTATCTGTACAGAGGGATAACAACTTCCTGTTCTGTACTGTTGACGTCTCTCTCTGTGCATCCCAGTATCCCCCCAGCCCTCCTTACTGCCTTCTCACATTGCTTGCCCACCTTTAGGTCATCTGATATAATTACTCCTTGGTCTCTTTCGATTTTTGTTGTTGTTGTTAACTCAGCCCCCATTGTGTAATCTTCCCCTGGGTTTTTGTTTCCCAGATGCATTACCTTGCACTTCTTTGCATTGAATCTGAGCTGCCACATATTTGACCATTCCGCCAACCTTGCTAAGTCCCTTTTCATTCTTTCCAACCACCTTGTGTATTAGCCCTGTTGCAGATCTTTGTGTCGTCTGCAGAGAGACTTACATTTCCTTCCAGGTGCTCTCCAATGTCACTTATAAAGACATTAAAGAGGACCGGTCCCAGTACCGAACCCTGCAGTACCCCACTAGTTACCCTCCTTCCTTCACTGTGTACTCCGTTTACTTTTACCCTTTGCGTCCTGTTGTCCAGCCAGTTTTTTATCCAGGCTTCCACCTTGGGACCCACTCCAAGGCTGGCTAACTTGTATATTAATCTTTAGCATGAGACTGTGTCAAATGCCTTGCTAAAATCTAGGTAGGCCATAGCCACAGCCCTTCCCTGTTCTACCCCTTTGGTCACCCAGTCAAAAAAATCTATTAGGTTCACCTGACATGACCTTCCTGCTGTGAAACGATGCTGCCTTGGGTCCTGTGCCCCACTGGCCTCTAGGTACTCTACATTTCTTTTCTTCAGAAGTGATTCCATCATTTTCGAACAACATGAAGTCTTGCTATATTATAGACATTAGCAGTTTGATCCAGCTCTAGAACTGCCCCGGAGTGAAATGGTTAAAACCATTCCAAAATAGAATTTTGGCACGAGAGCAGCTCTATCTGTGTCATTTCAAACTTGAACTGTCAGATTCTTTACTCCGCCTCAGTGAACAGTCGCTCCAGAGATTTCTCCTTCTGCTCGGTTCATTTCGGTTTAAAAAGTGTTTTCTGTTGGATTTAACGAGAATAGTTTTATTTTAACCTAAAACCGTTCGGTTCAAGCTCTATCTGTGGTAACCGTAAGTAAATGAAGGTTTGTCTGTGTGGAACTTATGAGTTATCGGTTCGGTTTGAACCGATCAGTGGGTTAAAACTCATTTAAAACTAAAGTTACTATTTTAGAGTGCGGTTCCTGGTTCTTATCGGTTCTAAAAAAGCGGTTATTACGTTTTTTCAATACCATGACACGGTTAGGAACTGATAAGGTGTCTTGCCTGGCACTGCCGTTAAAGGGCAAGTTTTGGTTAGGCTGGCATTATGTCTGAGAAACCCAAAGAAAACCGGGCCCACTGGGTTTCAACACTGATGATGTTTGTGGGGAAGTCTGCAAGGCTGACCCACACCATCGTGTTTGTGTCTGGGGTTTGACCACCTCCAGTCAGACTGCCAGGTATAAGAATTTCCTGCAGCCACCTGGAAAAAGATTGGGCAGGCTCAGGGAACGAGAGGCCAAAAAGTCCGCTGACCCGGATGGCCAGCCCGGTTCAGTGCCAACCGAACCAGAGGGAGTGCCCTCTGACCAGGGCCAGACTTCCTCGGGCAAAAGAAAAGCTGGTTCTGAAGAACCAATTCCAGTAAAGAAAACAAGAAAATCAGCAGGTCTGGAGTCCAAAATTCCTTCTCCAACTGCTGCAGAGATAGCAAAAGCCATACAAATTGTCCAGTCACTGTCTCAGGGTCCGTCTGAACCACCACTGTCTGGTTAAAGGTCGGTTCGTCCGGTCCCAGTGGTTCAGGATTTTGATATTGAGGAATTTTATGAATCAGAGGAGGGGGAGGAGGATTATGAACAGTATGAATGTGGCTGGGAAGGTCTGGGTGTGCCCATTGAACCAGACATCTCCCCAGACAGACCTTTAGAATCTCCCCCTATGCTGTCTGAGTCCCCATCTCATTTTATGTTTTATAAAAAAGTTGCTGAAACCCTCCAGCTTCCTTTAGAAGAGGCTGTGGATGAGCAAGAGGAGCCTGATTTTGTAGAAATGATGGATATTCCAGAGTCTAGGAGATTGTCTATTCCTTTACATAAGTCTTTTAGGAAACAAACAATTAAAATTTTAAAAGCTCCTAATTCTGTGCCTCCTGTAGATAAAAAGATGGACAGAAGGTATACATTGTCAGGCCCTGTTACAGAATTCCTTTCTCAGCAATGCAGTCATGTTGGGGTAGTTCAGGCTGCTGCCTGTGATAAAGCTAATATTCCTTGGCTTCACATCCTCCTGACAAGGATTCCAGGAAGATTGATGCCATGGCAAAAAAAAAAAAAAAACAGTATATGGCAGCCTCTCTGGGACTCAGGCAAGCAAATTATATGGCTTATGTAGCTAGGTATCAGAAATCTAGATGGGATACTGTTATGCAATTGGCCAAAACAGGCCCATGGCCAGCTGGCTAGTGAACTAGAACAGGTGGCTGCTGATGGCATTGAAGCCTCTAGGTTCAGTTTCATGCTGCTGTGGATGTTAATGATGTTTCCTCTAGGGTCATGGCCACATCTGTAGCTTTTCGTGGGTTGGCCTGGCTCAGGTGTACTAGTTTGTCGAGGATACCCAGACTAAGGCTATGGATTTTCCTGTGGTGGGAAATTCTCTGTTTGGAGAGCAGACAGAGAATTACATGAAGAAGATGGATGAATATGGGACTACTTACAAGAGTGCCCAGGCTAAGGCTGACAAGCCACTCCTCAAGGCATGCCCCAGGGGTAGGGTAGGCCTTTTACAGCTCTTCTACCAGACTCAGGCCTCCTCTGCCTATGCTCAGAGGGCTTCTTCAGAAGGCAGGGGCAGGACGAGGGGTGGGCAGACCTGCTCCCACCCCCCAGCCTAAAGCTCCTGCGAAACAGGCACCCTGATGGGGTGCCCAGGGCCGATTCTCCTGTACCAGTGGGGGGCAGGCTGGCTTACTTCAGTCAGAATTGGGCTTCTTTAACCTCAGACAAGTGGGTTCTGGAAGTAGTAAGCCAGGGTCTGGTTCTCAGCTTCAAAAAGTTTCCCAAGTTGAGAAGCAGACTTTTTCTACCTGCAAGTGCTTCAGAGACCCTCGCTCTGGAAACAGAGGTCTCATCCCTGTTAGCTCTCAGAGCAGTAGAAAGGGTTCCTCCCTGCATCAGGGCAGGGTCTGTATTCGGATACTTCCTTACCCCAAAAAGACAGGAGAATGGTGACCCATTTTAGATCTCAGATATCTGAACAAGCATCTTTTGAAACCAAAGTTCAAAATGGTAACTCTGGCAATGATTTTACCTTCCTAAGGCCAGGGGACTGGCTAGCCTCCCTGGACCTCAAGGATGCCTATTTCCATGTCCTAATCAGAAGATCCCATTGAAAGTACCTCAGATTCGAACTGCCCTCAGGTCATTACCAGTTCAGAGCAATGCCCTTGACCTTACCTCTGCTCCAAGGGTATTCACAAAGTGTCTAGCAGTGGCAGTGGCCCACTTAAGGAGGCAGAGGATTGCTGTTTTTCCCTATCTAGACGACTGGCTCATTGTAGGCCAGTCCCCAGAACAGGTAAACTCTCACCTGCAGGTCACCCAGCAGCTTCTCACCTCCCTGGGTTTTCTGCTAAACCTACCAAAGTCGGTTCTGGAACCAGTCCAGGTACTCACCTTTATAGGGGCAGAATTGGACACAAAGCTAACCAGAGCCTTTCTTCCCCAGAAAGGGTAAGGAATTTAAGCTGCCTGGCCTCTTCCTTCACTCTGCAGGTCTCTCGACCAGCAAGACACTTTCTGCAGCTCCTGGGGCACATGGCTGCATCCACAGCTGTTGTGCAGGGAGCCAGATTTCAGATGAGAGACATTCAGTTTCACTTGAGAACCTTTTGGTCTCAGAGAAGAGACCTCCTTTCCAAGTTGGACCCAGTGACTCGAACCTTGATCCTAGCTCTCCAGTGGTGGCAGGATCAGAGCAATTTAAGAGCGGGGTCCCTTCATTTCCCCTTCTCACGACTGGACTCTCACTACAGATGCTTCCCTTCTGGGTTGGGGAGCCCACATGGGCGACCTTTCCACTCAGGGAGTTTGGTCCCCCCAGGAATCTCTGCTCCACATCAGTTTGCTGGAACTGAGAGCTGTCTTTTTAGCTCTTCAAGCTTTTTCTGCATCTGTCCACGACAAGGTGATACAAGTCAGAACAGATAACACCACAACAATGTGGTACATCAACAAGCAGGGCACTCGGTCTTGGCCTTGTGCACGAGGCAATGAAGTTGTGGTCTCTGGCCTATTCCTGAACACTTCCCTCATAGCAGTTCATCTAACAGGGAAGGACAATGTCCTAGCGGATGCCCTCAGCAGGATTTCGCAGGGCCATCACGAATGGTCCCTGGATCCTCAAGTGCTGGGGATAGTTTTTGCCAGGTGGGGCATCCCTCAGATAGATCTTTTGCAGCCCCAGACAATCACAAACTTCCTCTGTTCTGTTGCAGGCCTCCAGTGCTGGGCTCAGTTCCCTGGATGCCCTTCTTCTGGATTGGGAGGAAGTTCCTCTATGCTTTCCCCCTTTCCTCTACTATTCAAAGTACTAGTCAAAATCAGATCTCAGCCTTGCAGGGTGATTCTGATTGCCCGGATGGGCCAGGCAGCCCTGGTACCCACTCCTTCTGTCTCTGACAGTCCATCTTCCCCTGTGCCTTCCCAGGAATCACAATCTGTTGACTTGTGCTCAGGGAAGGGTTTGGTATCCGGACCTCAAATCCCTCAACCTCAAGGCCTGGCTCTTGAGGAGTTAGAGTTTGCTGATTTACACCTCTCTCAGGGTGTTCTTGAGATTCTAAAGGCTTCCAGAAAGCCTTCCACTAGGGCTACTTATAGTTCTAAATGGAAAAGGTTTTCCATTTGGTGTGCTGGGAAAAATATTTCCCCAGAATCTGCTGAATTGCCCATTTTGTTAGATTACATGATGCATCTTAATTCCTTGGGTCTCAGACCAGCTACCCTGAGAGTTCATTTGGCAGCTGTGTCTGCTTTTGTGTCAGCAGGAAAGTCATCCCTCTTTCCTCTCATCCTGTGTTTTCCAAGTTTTTAAGGATTACTCCTTTAATCCTCCCTTTGGGGAACCGGCCCTGCTTGGGACCTTAATGTTTGCATTGCCCAGTTAGTGCCTCTTGCCAGACCTCTGTCTTCTGCAGAGCTTAAGTACTTAACTTGGAAAACTGTTTTCTAGTGGCTATCACTTCTGCCAGACGATAAGTGAATTGCAGACCTTGTCAGGGAGACTGACTTTATTTCTTTCCACAGGGATAAGGTAGTCCTTAGGACTAATAGGAAGTTTTTGCCTAAGGTGGTTTCAGATTTCCATCTTAATCAATCTATCTCCCTTCCAGTATTTTTCACTGATCACTCCTCTTTGGGTGAGAGAAGATTGCACAGCCTGGATGTTAAGAGAGCTCTTAGTTATTATATAGAGCGTACCAAAGGTCACAGGTTCGAATCCCTCCAACTTTTCCTTACCTGTGGTGAAGTTGGGAAAGGCAAACCTGCCACTAAGAGATCAATAGCCAGGTGGATTGTCTCTTGTATCCAATTTTGTTATCAGAAAGTGGGCAGACCCCCACCCCGGTTTGAGGCTCATTCTACCCGGGTACAGCGCTTCTCTAGCTGCTGCAGAGATATCCTTTATTAGAGATTTGCCAGGCTGCTACTTGGAAAGCGGTACACACTTTTGCAAGCATTACTCCCTGGATGTCCAGGCCAGGAGAGATGCTCGGTTTGGCACAGCTGTTCTTCAGAGCCTATTAGCTAAGTAGGTTCTGCCCTCCTCCATGGAGGTACTGCTGTGTATTCTGCTAATGTCTATAATATAGCAAGACTTCATGTTGTTTGAAGAAAAATTACTCACCTTAGTAATGTTGTTTCTTCTAATGGAGTCTTGCTATATTATAACCTCCCAACCTGCCCCTCTCAGAACCTCTACTTGGTGGGGTGCGGGCAACTTAGTGTGGGCACTATTATGTCCTGTTAGCATTTTGTCCCCTTTGGGACTTTGGGGATGTGTGTGACGTGTGTGTGTTTTATTATACTTATGTTCCATTTTCATATTATTGAATGGTGTTAGTATTTCTGGTCCCCTGACTTGAGTCTTGGGTGTTGGGACCATCAATGGTTATTATTTAGGTAGCCATTTGGCTAGTGTAGGTTACAGCTTCCACACAGACCTTAGTGAGTTTGGCTCGTAAAGATCTGACAGTTCAAGTTTGAAAGGACACAGATAGAGCTGCTCTCGTGCCAAAATTCTATTTTGGAATGGTTTTAACCATTTCACTCCGGGGCAGTTCTAGAGCTGGATCAAACTGCTAATGTCTATAATATAGCAAGACTCCATTAGAAGAAACAACATTACTAAGGTGAGTAATTTTTTCTTCCCTACCACTGAAGTCAAACTAACTGGTCTGTAGTTTCCTGCCTCTGCCCTGCTCACACTTTTATGAAGTGGAATCACATTTGCCCTCCTGCAGTCCTCAGGTACCACCCCATCCTCCCATGATTTGTTAGAGTAGTCAGTGGTGTTACTAGTTCTACCCTTAGTTCTTTTAGAATTCTTGGGTGAATCCCATCAGGCCCCATTGCTTTGTCCACCCTCAGTTTCAAGAGTTCTTTCAAAACCCTTTCTTCTGTGAATGGACTGGTATTGACCCCATTCAGAGTTTCTCTTGTTTGGTTTAGGCACCTCCCCCTCCTCTTCCTTTGTGAATACTGAGCAGAAATATTCATTCAGTATCCCTGCTTTTTCACTGTCACCCTCTGCCCTCATTCTCTCCCCTTTATTACATCTCTGTATACCTCCCTTGGTCTTTCTTTGCTCCCTAATGTACGTGTAAAAGGTTTTATCCCCCTTCTTGACACAGTTGGCTATCTTTTCCTCAGTTTGTGCCTTTGCTAGTCTATCTGCCTTCCCTGCCTCCTTCTGCTTTAACTGATAAAGTTCTCTGTCCTGCTCCTTCTGTGTTTCCTGATATTTCCTGAATGCTATCCTTTTCTCTTTAACCGTCCCTGCCACCTCTTTTGAGAACCATAGTGTTTTTTCCTTTGTTTTGTTTTGTTGATTTGCTTCACACAAAGGCTTGTTACCTCTGCGATGGCTGTTTTGATTATTCCCCATTGTTCCTCCACCCCTCCTTCTTGCTCTTTTGCTAGCACTTTTCTGAGGCACTCTCATTTTCCCAAAGTCAGCCTTCCTAAAGTCCTATACTCTTGTTTTTGTATGGCTTGACTCTATGGCTGTGTTTATTGTGAACCACACTGTTGGGTCACTTGTTCCCAGATGGCTACCCACTTGTAAATCTGAGATCCTTTCTCCTTCCCCATTTGAGAGTACCAGGTCTAAGATTGCTCCCTCCCGAGTGGGTTCCAACACTGACTATCTGAGGAATGCCCCCTGTAGGGCATCAAGAATGACCCTGTTCTTGGATGTGCCTGCAGCAAAGGTACTCCAGTTAACATCTGGCATATTCAGGTCCCCCATCAACAATATCTCCCCTTTTTTCTGCCATTTTAAGGATGCCTTCTATCATTTCCTTGTCCTCCCCCTGAAATGGCTTCATTGGGGACTGGGGAGCCACCTGGAGGGATGCGGGCTTATACTGGTGCGATGGTCTGCATCTGTCCGAGGGGAGGGGGACAGGATCCTAGGTGACAGGTTTAATTGCTTCATTGGCAAGCATTTAAACTAGCCAAGGGGGAGGCACTGAAACGTACACAACCCCTGTGCGGATTGGTGGTGCCATCTCCTGTCTCCAGGGTGACTCATAGTGACTCATCAACTTCCTGTTTACTCTTTAGTTCTGTTTAATCCCTTCCCTTGTATAGAGAGCTATGACTCCTCCTCTTTTACCCACCCTGTCCCGCCTGTAGACTGTGTACCCTGGTATGTTGACATCCCAGTCATGATTCTCTTTGTACCATGTTTCTGTGATGCCATAATATCCAGGCATCCCTCTTCCATCAAGGTCACTAGTTCAGGGAGCTTGTTACACAGACTGCGGGCATTGGTACTCATCGCCTTCCATTTATTTTTTATAACCTTGCCCCTTTTAGCCCCATCCCTGTCATTGCTGCCTTTTTCTGCATTTATCCCTGTCCTGCTCCCTGCGGACCTGTCCTCAGCGCTGTCGTCACCCCTGATTCTGCTTGCAGTGTCAGGGCTTCCAGCAGTGTCGGGGTTGGTTGTTTGGAGCTTTCTGGGCCTGGTTCTAGTCTCTGCATCGGGAGGGGACCTGGAGGAAAGGTCGCAAGAGTTATCACCCGTCCCCGGAAAGTCAGAGGAGGTTGTCCCACTTTCCACGTGCGTTGTTCGATGACTCGACGGTCCATGGAGAAGCAGGCATCGCACAAATCCAAGTCATAGAGCGTGCCAAGACACGCGAGGCAACGGTCGTGCTGGTCAGTGTATTCACGCATGGGGGGCCGTCCCGTCTTAAAAGTTTTCTTGCCCCTGACCGAGACATGATCTACAGATAAATGAACACCAAACAAGACCCAGTGTCGCAAAATAAAATAAGGAACAGTCTTACTAGGCGACGTTGAGTGGAGCGAAACTGAACCGGCAGGAAATGAGCAATCTGAGTCGACGGACTACGATAACTGAGCCGAAGGCTGTTCGTGATCAGCAGGCCTCTCATGCAGTAAGTTTTTCAGAGCTACCCACAAGGTGCGACCTCAACGGTGGGAGACGAAGAACTGGCGGAAGGGCAGAGTCGACAGCACCTAATGGCCAACTCACGAGCGCCCGCGGTCGTCTCGCCGAGCGGCACCAATGGTGCGTCCTTCACCCATCAAAAAAAGCTGCGGGGTCGTGACCTCCAGCCAGAACCTAAAGGTGATGAATGGTGAAGATTGACACAGATAAGATCAATAGAAAACTAACTAAACTAACGGTTATTAAAAAAAAAAAAAAAAAAAAACACTAAGAGGCAGCAATTGAAAAAAATGAAAATTGCATACCTACCTTAATTATTGATCTCTGTGTGTCTACACCATTCATCACTACTTGGGTATAGCTCACCAGAGCTAGGGCCCTGCGGGGAGACTTTTTTTGTTTTTCATGGGAGGAGTTTACGTCGGGCTGGCGCCGCCCTTCGAGACCAACCTTCTGCGTGGCGCTTGAGGGTTGGCAGTTACCCTTTGTCGACTCCGCCTCAGCCCCAGTTCTTTCTCTTCCGCCGTCGAGTGAGGATCCTGCGTGCGAGACTGAAGAATTTACTGCGGCCTAGTCAGTCGTGTATAGTGTTGCCTCGGTTCTGACAGTCTGCTCGATGTCGCTTCTTTGACACCGATAAGATCTTTCCTTTTTGTTACAGCGGCGTCGAATACGGTTTTATTTAATTTTTTGTCCGGTGATGTCTCATCCAGGGGGCAAGAAGGTGTCGAAAGCAGGGTGGCCCCCATGCGTTGGTGCCCCTCTGGCCGCCTTTACTCCGTAACGGACCAGCATGACCTTTGCCTCTTCTGCCTCAGCCCCAGGCACCATATGGATAACTGCGATATCTGCTTCTCCATGGACCGCCGTGTTGTTGAGATTCACGTGTGGAAAGTCGGACGTGCACCACAGACTTTGAGGACGGATTCACAGTCGTCGAGCCAAGGTCAGGACTTTCGTCCCTTCCTCCACGTCCCCTCCCAGTCCTATACAGCTCGTGGAGGAGGGAACCCCCACTTTGTCTAGACTTGCCGTGGCGGGGGTTTCTTCCATGGTGCAGGAGGCCCAGGCAGACCCTCTTGGGGGTCACTCAGAAGGCACCATCCTGGCAGTCGCTACTTGGGTAGCGGAGGCTCCCTCTGTGTCACGTTCTGGGTCCCTCGGGACAGACTGGCATCGTCTTCTACCGTCCCAGTGTCAGCCTTCCGTCGCGTGGGCTTGGAGAGCACGCCCCGGCCAGCGTCGGGCCTGTTCTCTCGCTGTCTTCACCCGATTTCCTTGTCGGGGCTTCGTAGGTCTGGGTTGGTAGCCTGGAGCTTTCTGGGCCTGGTTCTAGTCTCAGCGCTGCTGGGGTGGGAGCGGCGCCATCTCTGCCTCGGTGCGGGGACGGAGTCGGCGCTGTGGTTGGCGTCTATCCTTCATTCAGCAGCGCGGAGTGGTGTGTGGCGCTGGGCCTGCCTTGGTGTCGCTCACGGTTCTGGGGTGGAGGTGTCGGCACAGGGCAGCTTGGATTTAGCTCTGTGGCGCGGGAGCAGTGTGGAGCTATGCTTGGGGTTGTGTTAGACTCCGCACCGCTTATGTGCCAGGTGTGGGGCTTACTGCTGCTATTGGGGGCTTTGAATCTCAGGGCCCGGGATCTGGAGGAGCCCGTGGAGTGGTCTGGCATCAGACCTCGGAGTCTACCTCTTCGGGGGCGGATTCTAAGTCTGATCAGGACTAGCTTCCGGATTCCTCGGGATCTTCGGATCTTTCTGTCTCCAACACCTTGGTCCCCCCTCCCCCCCCGGTGCAGTTCAGCTCTCACCGGTAGACCTCAGGGTCAGGGGATCTGACCAGCCAGCGGTGACCCCTGTGGCTACTACTGAGGTGACTGGGGAGGTTGCTTCTTCAGTCGAGGTACCCCCCTCCTTGATGTGTTTGGACAGTCCAAGTTTGGGGCAACCCGGGGCACATCAGGAGGGGGAGGGTACGGTTCCCTGGGATGACTCCTCTGAGTCTACTTAGGGATGCCAGCTGCCTAGGTTAGTGGCAAAGAGGATGAGGTCCCTCTCAGACTCTGAAGGGTTGAGAGAGAGGGGTGTAGCACAGCGAACCCTTCCTAGGTCCCAGTTGGGTCTTGGTAGGAGCCGTAGTGCAGGCCCTCACCTTTCCCTGACTGAGTCCGCGAAGGAGACTTCTACTTCTGAGGTCAGGGGCCATCCTTCTGGACTCGTAATGTCCCAGTTACCTCATGGGGGGATTTCTTCCTTGGGGCACATTTCTGACCGTTGCAACTTGGTTGAATGGCTGTTAGCTGCAGCGGCTTGGGGTTCCCCCTCCCTCTTTTGCGAAGGGTTTCCTGTTGGCTTCCCTGACCCAACAGAGACCGTTCTTCTGTTACCAGGAGCCTGCCCTCCGAGCCTCTGTCTCCATCCCCAGTAGTCCCAGGTATTCTGGACACTCTCGGGCCTCTTACTTGGGAGCAATTCAGAGGATCGGCTACATTTTTTCCCACCTATCTCCATGCCCTGGACCAGCAGGTTTTTCACCATGCCCCCATGCAGCCGACCCCTCAACTGGGGAGCCTGTCCTCCTCTTCTCCCTTTACTGAGGGAGAGGAACCATCGGTCCATATATCCCCAGCATCTGATCTGTCCTCCTATCAACGCTTCCTTGTGAGGATGTTGGACAAGCTCCACCTGACCCCTGCACCTATAAGCAATCCTGAGCATGTGACGCGCGCCTTCTTGAGTGAATTCAGTGCGGCCCACTTGGTGGCTCCGGCCTAGTAGATTCCTTTTCAGGAAGCGTCACATCAGCTCTGGCTTTGTCTCCTCTCCACTGTTCCAACCCCAAGGGACTTAAGCCAGCGGTATTGTGCTCTCCATGGTCTCCAGGTTCTCTGCCTCACCCCCCTTCGGGGTTGACCTCCCTGAACACCCCCTCAGGGCCTCGCATCCCTTACCGTGACTGCCCTCCAGATTCAGACTCTATGGACTTAGATTTCTTGGGGAGATGAGTGTTCTACTTGGCATGGATCTCCTTTTCAATTACAGCATTTGAGGCCCACTTTGCAGCCTATGACAGGTTCTTGTGGTCCAGGCTAGGGCAACTCCTAGCTTCGATACCTGATTCGGAAGAAACCAGGCAAGCCATCGCCCTCTCTGCATGGGGCCTGGAGCCTGCAGGGCACCAAGCAAGGGCATCTTATGATGTTAATGAGGTAGCTTCTAGAGTAGTAGGGACAGCGATCTGCCTTCGTCGGACGGCGTGACTTCACCTATCCCGGTTGTCACCCCTGGCCCGGTGTAGGGTGATTTAATCTGCCTACCAGAGAACCCACCTCTTCTCCCAACTGGTGAAATGGCGACTTCCGGGGCACCTTCCTTCCCCCACAGGAGGGATCCCTGTCTCACCCGGACCAGTCTCAGGCCTCCCCAGGCCAGTAAGGGTTCTTTCCTTCAGTGTCTCACCCACTGTGGAGGCTAAGGGACTTAGTCCCTTATCTTTCGTGTGGGGTGGGGGTCGGTACTCACCCAAGTAGTGATGAATGGTGAAGATTGACACAGATAAGATATGAAAATTATGTACCTACTGTAATTGTTGATCTTTCTGTGTATCTTCACCATTCATCACTAAATCCCACGCTCCTTCCCCCGGGGCCTCAGTCTCTGGACTCCTCCCCTCCCCTCCCTGTGTCTTTCTTCCTCCCTCTTCTCTTCCTTGTGTGTAGGCGGGAGGGGGATGTGGAGACACACAGGGGGATACCCTTAGTTTTTTGAGTTGGAGAAAGCCCCTCCCCTCCTTTTCCGGAGAGGTTTTGGAGTGGGAAGAGGGTCATGTTCCCCCTCTTGTATATTTTAGTTATCAGTGACCCCACATTGAGACCACGTTGTTTCTTGAAGCCTCTGGCTGTTAAAAGTTTTTTCCTTATTAATTTGAGTGTGGGTGGGGGGGCGATTGAGATGTAACCTCAGCCTGCACTACTCCTGGGTGGTCTTCAGACCCATGCTGCGATTTTCGTCCTGCAGCAGGCCTTTATAGTCCAGGTCTGGACCTTATCCCTAAAAAAAAAAAAGAATAATATTGTGCATTTCCGCTTCTGAGGGTGCGTTGCTTGTTTTCCCCCCTCCTTCCCCTATCTTTCCTCCTCCTCCTCCTCACCCATCTCCTTCTCCTTCCAGAGGTTGGGGCCCCCTCTCCCCAATTTCCTTTTTTAAGTCTCCTCCGTCTGTCACCTTAGTCTATTTCGCCTTTTGATTTATTCTTCCTTTCCTTTTATCTGTCCCTTAGGCTCTCTTGTCTCGTCCCACCCTCCCTTCTGTACACTCTCCGGCGTGTCAAAACTGGGGCTGGGGCGGAGTCGACAACGACTAACTGCCAACCCTCGAGCACCACGTGGAACAGCCGGTCTCGGTGGTTGCTCAACCTGATGTCGACTCTCTCCCATGGAAAAGTCTCCAAGGGTCCTAGCTCGTGAGCTATACCCAAGCAGTGATGAATGGTGAAGACACACAGAAAGTTCAACAATTACGGTAGGTATGTCATTTTCATCTTTTCAATTGCTGCCTCTTATCAGTGGTTTTTTTTTTTTTTTTAAATAACCATTAGTTTATTTAGTTAGTTTTGTATTGATCTCATCTGTGTCAATCTTCATCATTAATCACCTTTGGGTTCTGGCTGGAGGTCGCGACCCCGTAGGAGTTTTTTTAATTTTTTGGATGGGTGGACACACCATCGGCGCCACCCTTGAGGCCGACGCACTGAGTGGTGCTCACGGGTTGGCCATTAGGTGTTGTCAATTCCGCCCACCCGCCAGTTCATCTCGCGCCGTTGAGGTCGCACCTCGTGGGTAGCTCCAAAAAACTTACTGCGTGAGAGGCCTGCTGATCACGAAAAGCCTTCGGCTCCATTACCGTAGTCCGTCGACTGATTGCTCATTTCCTGCCAGTTGAGTTTCGCTCCACTCGACGTCGCCTGGTAAGACTGTTACTTATTTTATTTTGCGACCTTGGGTCTTGTTTGGTGTTCTTTTATCCGTAGGTCATGTCTTGGTCGAGGTGCAAGAAAATTTTGAAGACTGGATGGTGTCCGTACGGCCGTAAGTATTCTGTCACCGACCAGCATGACCGTTGCCTCACGTGTCTTGGCCCGCTACACGACATGGATTTGTGCGACGCCTGCTTCTCCATGGACCGTCATGTCATAGAACACGCGTGGAAAGTGGGATGAACTTCACTGGCTTTCAGGGGACGGGCGCGTACTCGTCAGGCCAAGCCGCGTACTCGTGACTTTTCCTCCGGGTCCCCTCCCGGTTCTGTACGGACAGAGGAGGAGGGGGCTGCTTCTTCTTGTATCCTCGCCATTGCAGAAGCCCCTTCCGCAGTGCAGGAGGCCCAGTCTGTTCCCCTTAGGGGATGGGCGGGAGGCACCGCCTTGGCAGTCACCCCTCCGGGGGGTGAAGGTTCCTCGGGTGTCGTATTCTCGGTTCGGAAGGCCTGGGTCGGCACCGTTCTTGATGCCGTTCGTGACGCCATCGTTGGTTCGGTGCTGTTGCTGCTGTCTGCACCGTTCGCAGCGCCGATGGAACTGGCGGTGCCATGGGAGGCTCTGTGGTGCCGTCCTTTGTTGTTTCTCATCTCGGCACCACTAGCGGCGCTGTGGTCAGCTCTGACATCCCGCTCACGCGATCGGAGCCGTCTCTAGCCTCGGCACCGCGAATGGTGCCGTGGGTCCAGATGGCACCGTGTGGGTTTCTGACCTCGGCACCGAGAGCACGCGGTCAGAGCCATCTTAGGCGTTGGCACAGCCTCGCGCCAGGACCGGCACCATGACAGGCTCCAGCTCCGATGTTTCTGCCGTCTGAACTGTCTTCTTCCCACACCGTTCTCGGTGCAGCTGGGGACCTCAGCGCAGACTCTGGTGTAGTCACTGTGTGTGGTGCCCCTTTCAGTTGGGATGGCAGTGGGCATCCATGCACCATTTGGCACAGAACTTCGGTCTCCACCTCCTCGGAGGGGGAATCGGATTCTGAGTCAGACAGGGAGTCTTGACTCTTTGGAGTTGGTTGCTCACGTGGACACCTTGGTAGTGTCCTCGACAGGCCAGAACCAGCCCCCTTCTGAGAGGACAGTTGCTTCTGGGACTAGGGTCGGGTGCTGACCAGCAGGCAATGGTGCAGGCCACTAATGCTCTGCAGCCTGGTCTCGGTGAGTTTTTTGACCCCTCAGTAGTGGTACCACCTCAGGTGGTGTGCCTGGATCGCCCAACTTTGGGGCTGATCGGAGCACCCACAGGAGGGGGGGAGGGGAGGGTGCTGCTCCCTGGATAGCCCCATTGGGGGCCGACCAGGGTTGACAGCTGCCTGGGCTTGCTCTCTCGAGGAGGAGGGCACTTCTGGATTCCGAGGGGTATGGGTTCCGTGTGGCGGCCTTTTTCTGGAACCCACCCGGGCTCTGGGAGAAGTCGTAGCGCGGATCTCTCCCCTTCCCTTTCGGTTTCCTCGAGAGGGCCCCATTCTTTGGAGGTGGGGGACCGTCCTTCTGGACTGTCACGGCCCCGGTCACTTCACAGGGGGGGATTCTTCAGGGAGCAGCCTAGGCAGTTCCAGTTTGGTTGACCAGCTGTCGGCTACGGAGTTTTCCGGAGCTCTTTCTTTTCTTAGGGCTCTTGGTGCGCTCCCTAGCCCCGGCAGAGGGCAGCAGATTCCTGTTGTTGGCACTGCCTCCTCTCCTCTGCCACATTCTCCTGCACTCCCAGGTATTTTTTGGTCCTAGCGGTTCTCTCTCCTGGGAGCAGTTCAGAGCTGTGACTGCTCATTTTCCTGCTTATGTCAGGGCTATGGACAGTCAGGTTTTTCAACCTCCCCTTGAGCAGCCAGCTTCTGAACTCTTGAGGTCCCCTGACTCCTCGTCCCCCTCTCCTGTTGGAGAAGAACCATCTGTCCACATCTCCCCAGCTGCTGATCTTGCAGAGTATCATCGATTCCTCGTGAGGATGTTGGAGGACCTCACATCCCCCCACACGCATCACAATCCAGAGCACTCGTGGCGTGCCTTTCTAGAGCAATTTCAGTGCGGACACCCTTGTGGTACCCCCCACCCCACCCCCGGCCTGCTTCTTTTCGGGAGGAGCGTTGTTGCTTGGCAGAGACCCTTTTCTGGAGTCCCAGTCCCTAGGGATCTACACCAGATGCATTGTGCCCCCCCAAGTCTTCTCCAGGTAGTTTGCCTCATCCTCAGTCAGGACTGACGCACCTGGACTTACATGGGCTCGGGCCCTCCACCATGACTGATCCCCAGATCAAGATTCTATGGATCTTCCTGGACATAAGTCTCCACCACTCATTCACACTAGTGGGATCAGCACCGGAGGCACTAGGACCCATCGGGAGCAAACTTTTTGCTGGAGGGTCGGCGCGAGAGATGGCGCTGCGAGGCATGGCGCCGCGAGCAGCGGCTCGAGCGGCAGTGACCATCTCGGCGACGACCCTCCAACCGCCTCAGTTCCTTTTTTCCCGCCGTCGAGTGCGCTTCAGTGACGACGTCGCTCGCCTGTCGGGAGTCAAACTTCAAACTAGCGCATAGTTTTCAGTTTATTTTCTTGTAACATTATCTCGATAGTAGTATCGCTTAATTTTATTCCATTTTCTAATATTTTAAATTTAACTTACTTGAAGAAATCTCGGCCTACTGGACGGAGTCGACCATGAGCAGGTCAGGTGACTGTAGGGAGACTTCGTATGAAAGCTGTTCAGTCAGCCGGGCTGGGTCCGGTCAGCCTCCTTCTCCTCAGCGGGGTTCCGACAACGGTCAGTCCGATGCCTGGGGGGATGGGCGGTCCCCCCGTCGGCATAAAAATAAACGGTCACATTCTCGGCACCGTTCGGCCTCGAGCTCTTCTTCGGCCCACAGGTCAAAAAAGAGAAGGCATCACTCGAGGTCGCCCTCTGGTATGTCTGCGCGTCGACGGTCGGTTATCGTAGCTAGTTGCCGTTCTCCTTCTTCGGAGTCGCCAACTGCTGGTGACCATCGCCTTCACTTGGAGCCCTCCCGCCTGTAGGTAGAGCCCGGATGAGCAGTTTATCAGTGGGCCGCCTATGGAGCGATGGGCTCGGAGGTTGGTTCTCCTGCCTGGCTCGGTTGCCACGGAGCCCCGGCTCCTCCAATGATCGGGTAGGGCGGTTGGACCTTCCTAGTCGTGGCGCCTTCTTGCCTGCCGGTGACTCCGCTGCGCAGGTGTTTCCCCTCACATGGCTGCGCAGGGGGCCACACCAATGCCCTTATCTCCTGTTTTTTTTCCCTTCTCTAGCTTTCCAGGTTCCTGGGGCGTTTCCGGCGCCTTCCACGGGTCTGTTGGCTTGTCGGTGCCGTTTTCGGTGCCGCTGCCGGCCTGCGGC
Source organism: Neoceratodus forsteri (assembly GCA_016271365.2). NCBI lineage: Eukaryota > Metazoa > Chordata > Ceratodontiformes > Ceratodontidae > Neoceratodus > Neoceratodus forsteri. The sequence continues at coordinate 56,090,937 of JADMNL010000035.1, forward strand.
GCCGTCCGCGCGCCTGCGTGGTCTCACTGGCGCCCGTTAGGTCTGGCGGCGCCGCTTGTCGGCAGCGCGCTTGCGGTGCAGCGCCTCTTCGCGCCGTGCCGTCTCTGCGGTGCTGCTTTTCAACCTGCTTTTGCCTCTCTCGGCGCTGGGGCCCTCGGGACTCTCCTTGTTTCTCTGCTATTTCCTCCTCTCCTAATTTTCACTCCTTTCCTGTCCAATCGGTCCTTTCTGGACCATCAGGAGATGATGTTGAGCCTGACCCAGACCTTGGTTGGGTGATGAAGTGGAGGAACAGGATCTTCTTTGCTACAGAGCCTGTGGTCGAGGACCTGTCCTTTAAGTCTCTGTTGAAGAACCTGAGATCCACTCTTTCTCTCCAGACTACAGACATCGATCCTGGGAAGATATTAAGACTCCAGTACCTTCATGCTTCGGAGATCCCTACGGATTTGACTCCTCCGATCCAGCCTTCCTTCGAGACGCTGTCTCAAATGGTATGGAATAATCCTGCTCTTATTCCCTCAGTGGCTAAATCCATTGATAAGAAGTATTCAGCTCCCAAGGATCGTCCCATTTTGGCATCCCAAGCCTTTGCGGATCCTATTGTAGTCCTGGCAGAGAATGATAAGGTCGTTCTTCCTCAAACTACTACAGCTTGACCTATTAACAAAGAGTCTCGTAAGATTGATGCATTAGGTAAGAGAGTCTTTGCTGCCTCCACTCTAAGTATGCGTATTGCCAGTTATCAAGGCTATTTTTCTCAGTATGAGTATATCCTGTGGCACTCTTTGAAAAGAATGGTTGAAGCTCTTCCGATTCGGACTCCAAGTCAGAGCTTCTTCTGACCGTTACTAGGGGTATTGAGTCCAATAACCAACAGGTCAAAGCCGCTATGGACGCCGACACTGCTTCTCGCTCAGCAGCCGAGGTATTTGTACCGCGCCATTCCTGGTCGTGCATTTGGCTTCACGAATGATGCTCAGCAGCAGGTAATGGCGCTGCCCTTGATGGCTCTTTTCTTTCGGCCCTCAGGTGGAACAAGCCTTGGAGGCCACTCAGAAGACTAGGTCGGCCATTAAGTTGGCCAGACCTCCGCCTGCTCCCTCTCGGGGGCATGTGAACAGACGTCAGTTTCATAGTCGTCAGTCCTTTCGAGGCAGAGGCAGGGGAAGCTTCCATAAAAGCCAACCTGCCCAACCTCAAAAGAAAGTGCAGCAGAAAGCGCAGGGGCCTAAAGCCCCCAGCGCCACCTTATGAATTGCTGGCCCAAGTTCCATCCACATTGCCCGAGGTGGAACTTTCTCCTCCGGTGGGAGGTCGTTTGATGTACTTCTACAACCAGTGGAAGTCCATAACTTCGGACAAATGGGTCCTTCGGATAATTCGCGAGGGTTATTCTCTCAATTTTTTGGAAACCCCCCCGAATTGTCCTCCCAGACGACAACCCAGGTTGTCGGCCTCTCAGTCAGACCTCCTCATCGCCGAGATCCAGGGCCTTCTAAGCAACAGGGCAATAGAACTGGTGCCCCCGCATGTGCGGAGCACAGGGTTCTACTCCCATTACTTCCTGGTTCCAAAGAAGTCTGGGGGAATGCGCCCCATTCTAGACCTCAGAAAGTTAAACAAATTTCTCCCCAGGGAGAAATTCAAAATGATTTCCCTAGGTACCCTGTTACCCTTGCTGCATCAGCACGACTGGCTGGCCTCCCTGGATATGCAGGACGCTTACCAGCATATCCCCATCCACCCGACCCACCGCAAGTTCCTCAGGTTTGTAGCTCTGGGTCAGCATTATCAGTTCAGAGTCCTGCCCTTTGGGCTATCCTCGGCGCCGCGAGTCTTTACAAAGTGTTGTGCAGTTCTCGCAGCGCATCTCAGGAAGATCGGACTCAGAGTGTTTCCCTACCTGGACGATTGGCTTCTAGCAAGCCCTTCCAGCCAAGGGACTTTGGAAGCCGTGCAAACGACTTCTCGTCTTCTTACGTCCATGGGAATTCTGCTGAATTTGAAAAAATCACAACTGCAGCCCTCCCAGAGGCTCCTTTTCATAGGGACGCTTCTAGACACCTCTTCCGCAAAGGCTTTCCTTCTAGAGGACAGAAGACTCGACATCCTTCGGATGGCCCGTTACATCGGGGAGAACCAATCGGTTACAGCTCTCTCGATGCAATGCATGTTGGGTCTCATGGCGTCTTCGGTGTTCACTGTACCCCTGGCCCGGTTGCACATGAGAACCACCCAATGGATGCTCTCCACTCAGTGGTCTCCGACCTCTCACCCCCAGTCTTATCCCATCAGGGTGACGGAGCCCCTTCAAAGGTCTCTCACCTGGTGGACTCAAGAGAGCAATCTCCTGGAAGGGTTCCCCTTTGCTCCCCCGGATCATCAGATCTCCATCACCACAGACGCATCGCTAATGGGATGGGGAGCTCACTGTCGCTCCCTCCACACTCAAGGTGTATGGACTCAGTTGAAACTCTTCTCCACATAAATGTCCTGGAGATGAGAGCGGTCCTCACGCGATCCGAGCTCTGAAGGATATCCTTTGTCACAAGAACATTCTCCTTCAAACGGACAACAAAGCTGTGATGTATTACATCAACAAGCAAGGCGGTGTTCATTCTTACCCTTTGCAGGGAAGCAATGAGGGTGTGGGAGTGGTGCTTGAGCACAAGTCTCTGATTCAGGCGGTTTATCTGCCAGGTATACAAACGATCTAGCAGATCACCTCAGCAGAACGGAGGCAGACCCTCACGAGTGGTCTCGATCCAGCCGTAGCTCGGTCACTATTCAAAGAGTGGGGACTCCAGACCTGGACCTTTTGCATCCCCACTCAACGCAAAACTGCCTCTCTTCTGCTCCAGAAATCGGGGCCTGGCATTTTCTGTCAGGATGCGTTCAGGCTGTGTGGACAAAACGCTTTCTTACGCCTTTCCACCGATCCCTGTAATCCAGAGAGTTCTCCTCAAGTTCGAGTCTCAGGGGACCAAAATGATTCTCATTGCTCCCTCCTGGCCTCGGCAACTATGGTTTCCTCTGCTCAACAGTATGTTGGCAGCCTCTCCGAGACCACTTCCCTTGCAAATCAACCTTTGACTCAGGGTCTGTGTCCATCCTAACCTGAAATCACTTCACCTTCATGCTTGGCTCCTGAAGAGGTAGAAGTGAATCGATTCAACGCCTCCGAGAGTCTCGGACATCCTTCTGGCTGCGCTGAAGCCAGCCAACAAAACGTACGCTTCCAAATGGAAACGCTTTTCTCTCTGGTGTGCAAAGTCCTCTTGGAATCCCTTTTCCTGTCCTCCTGACAAGGTTCTAGAGTATCTTTTGGACCTATCAAACTCAGGTCTCCAGTACTCCACAGTTAAAGTTCACCTTAGTGCCATCTCAGCGTTCCATGAGCCGGTTTCTTCCTTGACTATGGCTCAGCTTCCTATGGTGAAGAGATTTCTTAAGGGGATTCTTCATACCAGACCCCCCTGTTAAGCGTCCAGTTGCAGCCTGGGACATTAACCTGGTGCTGGACATGCTCACTCGGAAGCCTTTCGAGCCCCTAGCTACCTGTGAACTAAAATTTCTTACCTGGAAGACTGCCTTCCTGGTGGCCATTACCTCAGCCCGCAGGGTCTCGGAGATTCATGCCTTGGTGACGGACCCTCCGTATACTGTATTCCATAAAGACAAGGTAGTTCTCCGTACTCATCCTAAATTTCTTCCCAAGGTTGTGTCAGAATTCCATCTAAACCAACCTCTGGTACTTCCCTCTTACTTGCTAATTTCCAAAATGAAGGGAACGATCTCTTCATTCCTGGATGTTAAGAGAGCCTCATGTCTCATTTAGATAGAACCAAGAATTTTCGCAAGACTCAGCAACTGTTTGTTTCTTTCAGCGACACCCGCTGGGTCAACCTGTCGCTATTAGATGCATCTCATCATGGTTAGTGGCATGCCTCACATTGCTACTCCATGGCTCAAGTTAAATTGGAGGTAGAGTGTACCCACTCTACTAGGGCGAGTCGCAGCATCTTTGGCAGAGATTCGCAATGTTCCAATTGCGGATATCTGCAACGCCGCCACCTGGAGCTCAGTGCATACCTTCGTTAAGCATTATGCACTGGATGTTCATGCCAGGCGACATTCCGCATTCGGCAGAACTATCCTTAATGGTCTTCTATCTTAGACGCGTGAGCTCTGGCTCTCCTGCCGCCCTTTTGGGGGATTATCAGCTTGGTACTCTCCCACTAGTGTGAATGAGTGGTGGAGACTTATGTCCAGGAAGATATGAAAATTACGTACCTACCGTAATTCTTGATCTTCTTGGACGAGTCTCCACCACTTATTCACACGCCGACCCTCCATCCCCCGAGCTCACCGCTGTGTTGGTCTTCACTCCCTCAAATCTTTAGGCCGTGAGGACTTCTTTGCTGACCCTTCTTACACGGGTCATATGGACTATCTTATGTCTGTTTTTTAAGGTTAGATTTACTCTTTACGTTAGTTGCGCTGCACCTCCTTGAAAAAAGGTACTGAGGCGGTTGAGGTCGTCGCCGAGATGGTCATTGCCGCTCGAGACGCTGCTCGCGGCGCCATCTCTCGCGCCGACCCTCCAGCAAAAAGTTTGCTCCCGATGGGTCCTAGTGCCTCCGGCGCTGATCCCACTAGTGTGAATGAGTGGTGGAGACTCGTCCAAGAAGATCAACAATTACGGTAGGTACGTAATTTTCATATTTTGACTTCTGGGCGAGGAGGACGTTCTACTCGGCATGGTTGCATCTTTCTATTTCAGCACATCATGCCCACTATGCTACCTATGATAGGTTTCTGTGGTCCAGGCTAGGTCAACTCCTAGCCATTTTGCCTGACACGGAGGTAACCAGTCAAGCCATTGCGCTTTCTGCACGTGGCCTGGAGCTAGCAAGGCACCAAGCAAGGGCATCTTACGACACCAACGAGGTAGTTTCCAGGGTCATAGGGACAGCGATCTGCACTAGGCAGATGGCATGGCTGCGTCTTTTCCGGTTGTCACCCTTGGCCTGGCATAGGGTGATTTCCTCCCCCTACCAGAGAACCCATTTTTTCTCCCTTAGGTTGAAACTGCATCCGTTGGGGCAACTTCCTACTCCTTCCGATGGGTCCCCATCTCCCTCTCCCCACTCCCGGGCCTCTCCAGACCCGTGAAGGTGCTCTCTTGGTGTGCCACCCACTGAGAGCTAAGGGACTTAGTCCATTAGGGTTAGGGCCCCCTTCGCGGGGGCTCAGCACTCACTCAAAGGTGATGAATGGTGAAGATTGACACAGATAAGATATGGAAATTATGTACCTACCGTAATTCTGATCTTTCTGTGTATCTTCACCATTCATCACAATCCTGCCCTCCATCCCCTGGGGCCTCAGTCTCTGTGTCCCCCTCCCTCTCTGTGCCCTCTCCCTTCCCCCCCTTCTGTTAAGTCAGGAGTGGGGTGACATGGGACACATAGGGGGATAATTTTCTCTAGGTGTTGAGTGGTCAGGATAGGGGGGCATTGCTTCAGTGCCTCGGCTCCACCCCTGTGGGGTGGGGGTTGGTAGTTGCCCTCCTTTCTTTCCTTCTCTCCTTCCCCCAGTCGGCTTCCTTTGTTTCCTTGTCCTTTGGACGCAACCTCAATTTAGTTTAAGAAACTAGGTTTCTTACACCAAAAATTTCTTTTTTGGGGGGGAGAGGGATATCTTTGTATCCTGTCTTTTCTTCCAGAATAGCCGATTCTGCTTATGTTGGAGTTATTGCTAGTGATTCTGTGCATTGAATTCTGGCCGTTAGCCTTTTGGCTACTCCTTTGCAGTTCCTATACAATCTGGAGAGAGGTCAAGGATCTTACTTCGAGATACAGCTCTTGCAGCAGGTAACACCATTAGGACTGAAGCCGGCAGGTGTCAGAACCCCACGGAAATCTTCTAGCTAGCAGTCTTCAGAGGACTGCCTCTGGCGTCGGTCCAACCCACGACGTCAGACGTAGTACATAAGGAGGCGGTCCCGCCAGATTCCCCAGTTCTTTCCCGCCGTCGACTTGCATGTCTCGACCCTTTGGTTCGTTTCTAGTGTGCGACGCCTGGTTAAGTTCTTCCTTTGGGGAAAAAGTTCGCTTTTTCGGCTCAGTTTCTATCTGATGTCCTCTCCAACCTCTGTTGAAGGCCATCCTTTGAAGTGCGCCTGTGGGAAGCAAATCCTGTTGAAAGACCCGCATTCGGCCTGCTTCCGGTGCCTAGGCCCAGACCACGACACCCGGGCCTGTTCCTTCTGCCAGGGATTCAACAGCCGGACCCGGATCCGTTGCCAGAAGGCCCTTCAGGCTTTCCTGCTCGAGGAGAAGATTAAAGCCATGGACACAGCCTCCAAGGGGGAATCTTCCGACAAGGCCCGGAGACACCTAGAGAAGCATAGGGAGAGAGTGAGATCCAGGTCCCTGTCTAGGGCCTCTGACTCCTGTATCCCCGGCTCCCGGTCCGACCGCTCCCCCTCCCGGGCCCACTCTCAGCCTCCCCCTGCAGCGGTGAAGACCTCCTTGGGTTCCTCTTCTCTTTCACAGGCCAAGACCTCCAGACCTTCTTCGTCTTCAACCACCAAGGCCCTGTCGAGGTCAGGGGACCGTCACCACCATCACAAGTCCGGTTCCCTCCATTCGGAACCCGATGCCAGGTCAGTCTCTTTACCTCCTCCTCCCCAGCGGAAGACCAAAGAACTGACTTCTCTCAAGAGATCGTCGGCCCCGACGCCGGCCCTTCCGACGTCGGCCAAACACCATCGGTCCCGAGCACCGATGACCGCCAGACACCCGTCGCAGGTCAGGCCTTCGCCTCCATGGATGCCAGCCGGGGGACCGACGTCCGCATCTACCGAGAAGAGGACCCCCTTGTCTCCCACCGACGTCGGTCAAGAGGTGATCACGGAGGAGGAGCTGACCCAGCCCGAGGACCAGATGGCGAACCCGGTCCTGTTGTACCCCAGGAACCCTCGCCGGAACCTGAGGTCCCTGAGGAGCTGACGCCGGAACCAGACGACCGGCCATCGGCGCCCAGTCCGTCGTCTGGCCTCAGCATATCCGAGGTCAAGGACTTGTTTTCTTCCTGGTGGGACACCATAAAAGGGGATGTGGTTCCCACACCACCACCACCTCCTCCTCCTTCTCCTGCTACTCCGCCGGCCCCCGTGCCCCCTACTTCACCCAGGGATGCGGGCCGAGTACCTCCCCCCCCCCCCAGGAGCCTACGGACCCTCCTAGGGGTAGATCACGAAATAGGAGACCTCCGTCCAGATCTTCTTCAGGGTCACCCAGCCCCAGAAGACGCCGCCGTTCGCCTTCAACGGAGGACACGGGATCGGACTTCTCGGATGGATCCAGATCCCCCTCTCCGATCAACGTCCCTTCTCCGGACCCACGTGAGCTCCCAAGATCTCCTCCGGATGACCCATCGCTCTCAGAGATTATGAGGCATATCCAGGAGAACATGGGCCGGACGAGAGGAACTAGGGACCTCGAGATTACGCCTTGCCAGATATCTTCGCAAAAATCCTAAGCCTGTGGTGGTGCCACCCTTGGTGGACACTTTCGTGGACATCACCAAGGCAGCGTGGAAACGTCCACACTGCCTTCGCGATGCTCAAGAAAGCTGACCGCCTATACAAGGCCCCTAGGAGGACCAGTATTTGGCATCACATCCTCTGATGATTCTCTGGTCATTACAGCCTCTTCATGACCGGGTCCCAGAGGCCGCACATTTGAGCACCCTGCCACCGGACCCAGAGTCCAAACAGCTGGACGCTTATGGGCAGGCGCGACGTATACCTCGCTTACTCTGTCATCAGGACCCTCAAACTACTTGACTCATATGGTACAGTTTCAAAACGCCTTTGTGGGAGTAGGGACTGATCTGGCAGAAAAGATGCCAGAAGGTGAGCAGAAGGAGGAGTTGCTACAGCTCCCTTCGATGCGGGTTTGGACGTGAGAACCCAGGTGCTGCGGTGGCGTATGATTCAGCGGACTCCCGCCAGAGCGGCGCTTCAGGCGAGGCCCGGGAGACACTCGTGGTCTGTTTGCCTGATTCACCCCGGACGCTCAGAAGAGCATCCTGGACGCCTCATTTCATGGAGAGTTCTTTTGGTGAGTCCGGAGAAGGTCCTCACCAAACCCAAGAGGCAGGGAAGGCGGTACGGTCTGTCCAGGCCATGTACAGACCCAAGCTTAGTTCCTTTCGTAGGAACTAAAGCCGTTTGAGGCCGGATGCAGAGACGGCAGTCCCGCGCCGGTCCTCAACAGAGGGGCTCCTTCACCTGCAGAGCCCAGGGGAAGTCGTCAGCGGCCGAGGTCAACGACCAGCTAAGTCGACCCAGCCTGCTGGACCCTCAGCCGCCACAGCATGACTCCTTCCCGGCCTCGCCTCAGGATCAACGGGACACCAAGGTCGGGGGCCGCATTGCGGACCACCTGCTAGGGTGGCAGTCCATAACCACCGACAGGTGGGTCCTTCAGTTGGTCGAAGAGGCCACTTTATAGAATCTGTGGCAAGCCACCCACAAGGCCTCCTCTGCTTTCCCCTCACTGGTCAGCACAGATCACTCATCAGGCAAGAGGTACTCGCGGCTTCTGCAAAAGGAGCAGTGGAGTATGTCCCAGAGAGCCAGATAGGATCCGGATACTATTCCCACTTCTTTCTGGTTCAAGAAAACAGGGGACCTCCGCCAATCCTTGACCTCAGCGACTCAACATGTCGGTCGCCTACAACGCTTAGATGGTGTCCCTCCATGACTCATTCCCATGCTGAAAAAGGACGCCTTTTTAGCATCCCTGACATGCAGGATGCCTACCTGCACATCCCAGTAGCTCAAGCGCACAGGAGGTTCCTGCGCTTGAAGTTTCGCCACCACTTTCAGTTCCGGGCCCTCCCATTGGACTGTCTTCGGCCCCCCAGGGTCTTACACTAAATGTATGGCAGTCGTGGCAGCATTCTGAGGAGACAGGGCCACTACGTGTTCCCGTACCTGGACGACTGGCTTCTCATGGCCGCCTCCAAAGAGGCACTGTTGATGGCTATTAAGAGCACCCAGGATCTGTTCCAGTCTCTGGGGATTCTTATCAACTACGAGAAGTCTCTCCTAGTACCGTCCCAGAAGCTGCAGTTCATAGGCGCAGTTCTGGACACCGTCCAAGGGAAAGCCTTTCTTCCTGATGAAAGAGCGGAACACATCAAATCCCTCATCAGGGATCTTTCAGCGAAAAAGACCGTCCCCGCCAGGTTGGTCCTTCGCTCCTCGGACACATGGCTGCGCCATTCCAACCGGCCCTTGGTAAGGCTCCACATGCGGGTAACTCAGTGGATGCTCAAGGTGCAGTGGGACCAAAGGCAAGACCACACTGCAGCATCCGGTCAGAATCACGAACGCCGTGGATTCGAGACTGGCAATGGTGGCTAGACCCAGGACACTTTCTAGGGTGTCCTGCTTACCGCACCGTCCCCAAGGCAGTCCTTCCACAGACGCCTCAGGGCTGGGATGGGAGCGACCTGAACGGGGTGAGGTCCCAGGGAACATGGACCTCAGGAAACTCACCTCCACATCAACGTGCTGGAGATGAGGGTGGTCCTTTACGCCTGCAGGCCTTCTAGTCAGAAATACTGCCGAGTACCCTTCTGCTCCAGACAGACAACACGGCGTGTGATGTATTACCTCAACAAGCAAGGAGGCGCACACCTACCTCCTCTCTGCAGGGAAGCTATGAGGGTGTGGGATTGGGTAATCCAACACGGCGCGAGCCTGATTGCAGTTCACGTTCCCGGAGTGGACAACACAGTCGCGGACGGCCTGAGTCATTCCCAGGCCAGAGTTCACGAGTGGGATCTTCTTCAGGAGGTAGCAGAGGCTCTGTTTTCGATTGGGCACTCCAGAGTTGGACTTATTCGCTTCCCCATCCAACGCAAAACTGCCCAATTTTTGCTCGCTAGGTCTTCCCTTGTCAATCTTCACCATTCATTACTTCCTGGGTGTAAGCCGGAGGCGCGCACCCGCCACGGGAGCTTTTTTTTTTTTTTTAAAAGCTAGCTCTAACGGCGCCGCTTTCGAGATCGACGCTATACATGCGCGAGGGGCGGCCGTTAGTAGCTTCCACCTCCTCCAACTCAGTTCTGTTTCTCCCGCCATCGAGGCAGCACCTGCTTGAGTAGTAATTTCAGAGCGCAGTACTAGGTCAATTTCTTTCGTTGGCACTTCGACGCCATACCACGGTAAGACTGTTCTTTTATATCTGTACAGGGCCGGGTGTTTTCCTACTGTGTTTTTACCTCAATTGTTTTGCGTTATGTCCGGTTCTGAGGATGCGTTTTAAGACAGGGGCATGCCCAGTGCCGCGGCGGGTGCTCCTGTGGCCGGCATTTCTCCGCCTCGGACCGGCATGACGGTGTTCTCGTGCGCCTGGGACCCAACCATGATATGGATTCGTACATGCCTGCTTCTCCATGGTCCATCGCTCCCTCGAGTCTCACGCTCTGCTCGGCAAGGCCTCTGCCGACTTCGGGAACGTGTCGTCCATGGACTCCCAGGTAAGGTCTCTAGGCCCTTCCCCTGGTCCCTCCCCGGCTATACGGTCCGCTGAGGAGAGGGCTCTCATCTCATCTTGCTGAAGACGAGGCCCCTTCCACGGGTGTCGGGGAGCGCGTGGTCCCTCCGGGCCGCGACGTCGACACCGCCGGGCAGTCACCTCGAGGTGCAGGCTCCCCAGTGTCGAGGCCCATGATTTCTGGGCCGGACACCGCGGACTCGACGCTGCCTCTTTTCGGTGCTGCTGGATCCCGGGCGCTGCTTCGTTGCGCCGTGATCGGGCGGCGTTGATCTCGTGCCATTCACGGTGCCGGTGATCATGAGGGCGCTGCTTCCCGGGTGCCAAGAAGCGGCGCCGATTGGTCTGGTTTCTCCGACGCTGAGTGTGCTGCTGGCTCGGCTGGTGCCGTGAGGAGCTGGGATCGGGCCTGGCTGTGCTAATCTCGGGCTGGCGCTCAGCTCTGGTACCGGTGCCATTCATGCGCCATGTCTCGGGACCCTGGGTAGCTAGCATTGAGGTCCTGCTGGTCTCTGCCCTCTCGGAGGCCGATGATCAGACGTGGATCCATCCTGGCACCCCCACTCTTCGGGTCTGGGTCCCCTGTGGCACGAGGTACCAGGCGGGCGCAGCGGCCCTCCTCTTGTCCCCTTCCGTCCCTCTCCTGAGGGCTCCCGCTGGGGGGTGGCCTTGTGTCCCGGAGAGAGACATGGGGTGACTGAGGGGAGGCCTCTCCGGGGACCGGTGACAGCAACCTCCGGGTGCTGTTGTCCCTCTGGGGGTGGGAACGCTGCAGTCGAGGAGGAGGGCCTCTCTGAGTCCGAGGGGTTGAGGGGCAGGGGACAGGCCTCTGTCTCTTTGGCCACCCCAGGGGTGGCCAGGAGCCGAGGCTGAACTCCCGCCTTCCCTCCGGGCTCTAGGGTGCCCTCCGTGGTGCTGTTGTGGGCTGCCCTTCTGGATCCATGCAGTCCCGACTTGCCGCAGGGGAGGTTCTCCCCTGGCTCTTCCAGGCTCCGCTTCCTCAGGGTTCCGCCTTTGCAGCCTGGTTTGTTGTCCGGGACCCGCCAGCTCGGGCTCCGTTCCCCGGATTCCAGAGCCCTGGCAGAGATCTGTTGCCTCCTCGTAGGTGCCCCTCTCCCATCTCTCTGCCTCCACCACCCCCGCTCCCGGGCCATGTCGGTCCTACGGGTCCGTTATCCTGGGAGCAGTTCAGAGGTTCTGCAGCGGCCTTCCCCTCATACGTTAGATATATGCATGAGCGGGTCTTTAGACTTCCCCACCGCCGCAGGGAGTCCCTCTGGGCATTCCAGCTCCCATCATCCTCGCCTCCTCCTCTGAGGGGAGGAACCCCTGCTCATCTCTCCTCCGATGCTGATTTCACTGATTATCAGCGATTCCTATCGAGGATGGTGAGGACCTTCGATCTCCTATATCTCAAGAGACAATACCGAACGGGAGACGCGTGAATCTTGGGGAATTCAGTGCCCAACACTTGGTGGTACCTTCCTGGCCTATCCCTCCAGGAGGCGCCTATCCGATCCTGGCAGTCGCCAGCGCTTCTTCTCCAGCCCCAGCTGACTGTCAGCATGAGTATTGTGCCCTCGGAGTCTCTAGGTACCCTTCCCAACCCCTTCTGGTTTGGTCTACCTTGACACCCCTCCGGGCGCTGCTGCCTGGCGACGCATCGACCACCGGACCCGGACTCACTTCAGTTCGACTGCTGGGCTAAGAGTGTTCTCTTCTTCTGCGGCGGCTGCTTGTATAGCATACATCAGGCTCACCACGCTGCCTACAATCGGCACCTGTGGTCGGCGCTTTCTCAACTCCTGAGCCGATGCCTGATACGGAGCAAACCAGACAAGCTGCCCTCTCCGCTGTAGGCCTGGAGCTGGCAAGACACCAGGCAAGTGCATCTTATGACTTTCAATGAGGTGGCTTCCAGGCTTGTGGGACAGCGATCTGCTAGGTGGGCATGGCTCATGCCTTTCAAGGTTGTCACCCTGGCCCGCGTGAGGTGATGCGCCCCGCCCTGGGATCCGCTTCTCTTCCTCCAGAGCTAGGAGACTTTGCAGGGGCTATCTGCCTCCACGCCCCTGGAGGCACCTCCTAGCTCTGATCCCACTTAAGCTTCTGTGAATTAGCCAGGGTCTTCCCTTCTGTTTCTCACCAACAGGAGGTTGGGGTTTTGTCTCTAGGGTCTTACCCTTCCCTTCTGGGGAAGAGGGGCTTTGGTATCATTCTAGAGGAATGAATGGTGAAGATTGACAAGGAAGATATGAAATGACGACTCTACCGTAATTTTGATCTTCTCTGTATCTTCACCATTCATTACTTACCTCTCCCACCTTCCCCCAGTGGCCTCCTTCTGTGTGCCTCCTCCTGCCTGTGTCTGCCCTCCCTCTTGCTGAACTCATAAAAAGAGGGGACATCTCTATCCTTGACTTCTTCCTTAAAAGTTTCTAGGAAAATTATTTACTCTAAGATTCATGGGCTTTGTTGCAGGAGTGTTGGTCGTAGGAGTGAGCTACACCACTATCTCACCGCCGCACATGTTCTCAGGCGAGGCACCTTAGGACCTTGCCTGACTCTGTCTGTGCAGTTTGGTCCCACAATATTCTGCTAATCAATTATTAAGCCCAGAATCAACCCCTTTCTTTTTTTTTTTTTTGCAGAGCAAGAGGAATGGGTACGGTTATTTCTTCTTAAAACTGAGGAACTCTCCCACTGCTTGAAGGCAGCCCTGGCTCTCGGTCATGTTTTTCCTCATAAGCCTGCAAGTCATGCTCTGTCTTGAAATTCTTTCAAGGGTCCTTCTGAGGACAGTATTGCAGGAAAAGCAGTGCCACCATGACCGTTCTTGCTAGTTTCAAGTCTCTCTGCCTTGCCATAGCAAGTCCGATTGAGTTCCGTATATTTCTTACAAACTGCCTTGAAAGGCTAAACTTTCTCTTCACTTTGAGCAGCTCACATGCTGCCTGGGAATCAACCTTTCCTAACCGGTGTCCTTCCGGAGCAAGGCCTGATCTCGGCCAGGAGCCTGCAGCTAGATCAAGGACTCATGGCATGTTGAGGTCAAAGACTATGCCCTCCTTAGTTCATTCAGCGGTTCGTGAACCTTCTCAGCACTACCAGTGGGATTCTTGCCCCTATTAAATCGAGCCTTAAGCCTCTCAGCTAATTATGCTCATGGGCATTCTGGTCTCCTCAACATCCCATCTTTTCTTCTTCTCTTCTCATTCTTTCTCCTTCCCTTTCTCTCATCTGTTCCTCCCAGAGTCGCTCTGTAAGGAGGCCCCATGATCCCTAGGGCAGAATACTCTCTCTGTCTATTCTCCATTGGCTTATTCCTTTTCAGTTTATTTTCCTTACTTTGCTATCCCTGGCTATCTTGCCTCGCTTTCTTTTTTCCACAATATAATTTTTTGCCTCTCCGGCTCACAGAACTGAGTGTGAGGAGGAGGGAGTTTGTAGTTACTAACGGCTGCCCCATGGATGACGCAACGTGCCGGTCTCGAGGGCGGTGCCCTTAGAGCTAGCTTTTAAAAAAAAAAAAAAAAAAAGCCTCCTGTGGGGGAGCGCACCTCGGCTTACACCCAGGAAGAACACTGGTGAAGATACAAGAGAAGATCAAGAATTACGGGGTAATGCACTTTCATATCAGGGCTGGTGTTTTCTGGCTTAGACGCTGTGTCCCACTCCTGGTGGATAGATTCCTCTACGCTTCCCCTCCCTTCCCGCTGATCCAGAGAGTTCTTCTCAAACCGCGAGGAGCACGCAGCAATGATCCTAGTCGCCTTTCTGGCCCAGGCAGATCTGGTTCCCCATGTTGACGCAATTGTCCCGGGACCTCCACTCCGCTGGTTTTCATCTCCCACCTATTGTCTCAGGAGCAGGGTTCACTAGTCCACCCGGACTTACGCCACTGAACCTGCATGCATGGCCCTTGAGACATAGCCACTATGCGATACGGGTCTCACAAGAGTGACGAAGTCCTTCAGTACAGAAAGCCGGGCGACATGTACGACGCCATGAAATGGTCTGCTTTTGCTTATGGTCCAGGCACGCGGCCTTCCCCTTTAGAATGCCCGTGAAAGGGGTGCTGAATACCTTCTTCCCTATTCCATTCTGGTCTCGCCTACTCCTCCATGAAAGTGCACCTATCAGCCATCTTTGCATATCACCCTGTGGGACAGCGACAGTGGCACAGCTTGATGCTTCTCGAGACTTCCTGAGGGGTGTTGCACCTAGGCCACCCATCAAGGATCCTGCCTCCTGGGACCTACTCTTTGTCCTGGAACAACTCACGCTCCCTTTGAACCCTGCCGCGATTATGCAGCCGCGCCTGTCGGAAAACGTTATTTTAGTTACAGTCACGCCAGCAAGGAGAGTTTCCAGCTTACACTCTCATGCAAGGAGCCTTATTTAATTTTTTTCACCAGGACAGAGCGTCTGAGTACGAACCCTAAATTCCTTTCCTAAGGTGGTCTCTGCCTCACCTCAACCAGGACATCGATTTGCCTGTGTATTTCCTCAAGTACTCTAATAGAGGAGAGGCGCTTGCTTCACACCCTGGATGTTCACATTGCCCTAAGGTTCTACCTGAATAGAACTAAACAGCTTCGCAAGTCGGAGCAACTATTTGTTTTCTCTTGAGAGGATGTTGGGCCAACCAGTCTCAAAGCAGACCCTTTCTCGCTGGCTTGTCCAGTGTATTTCATTTTGCTACAACACGCATAAGTCCCTCCCGGTACAGTCCGGGGCCACTCGACAAGGGGGTGGCTGCTCTTTGCAGCACCGCGAACGTCTCCACTCGGCCATTTGTGCTGGTGTGCTACTTGGGAGCTCTGTGCACACATTTATTAGGCACTTATAGCTTGATATTACATCACGGTCGAGAGCCGGCTTTCGGCCTGGCCGCTCTACAGGGTCTCCTGTCCTAGAGTCAGGACTTGTTCAAGATCTCTCCAATTCCTCCTCCCAGAATGTTTATAGGCGCTATTGCTTGGGAATCAGTCCTATCGAATATGTTTCTGCTGCAAGAGCTGCATCTCAAGTAAGTTAGTACAGCTACGTAAGAACTACCATAACAGTAGATCTCTCTGAACAGCTCTTGCAGCAGGTACCTTCCGCCCACCATTCCCCCTTGAGGAGGTATGGCCCACTAGGAGCCTTAGCAGGAGCTTTTGCTCTTTCTTCTGATGGCGGATCTCGGTCTCCCTTCTGATGTCATCCCATGGTCCCGGGAGTCTCCGCGGAGAACTGGGGAATCTGAGGGACCGCCTCTTATGTACTATGCCGCCTGACGTCGGGGCGATAGACTTCGAGGGCGGTCCTCACGAAGACTGCTAGCTGAAAGATTCGTAGTCCTGACGCCCGTGGCTTCAGTCCTAATGGTGTTACCTGCTGCAAGAAGCGGGCCCGGTAGGGACGACACCGCCCTCCTGAGGCCCTGTTGCCTCGACCCGACATCGATCGGGGCTGTCGGAGGACCTAGGCAACCCGAGGACCAGGCGGGCGCCCCGGTCCGTCGGTACTCTAGGAACCCTCGCCATTACAGATCCCCTGTGGAGCGGCGCGGGACCGGCGACCCCACCGGCACCGAACGTCGTCAGGCCTCTCTCTGGGAGGTGAAGATCTGTTCACCCTGGTGGGATACCATTAAAAGACATGGTTCCCCCCCCTCCTCTCCTCCTCCTCTCTCAGTTCCTCCCCCTAGCCGCCGAAGTCAGCAGGGGACGTATTCCTCCTCCCGGAGCCCTAGAACCCCTCCCAGGGGCCTGATAATGAGGACCTCCCGTTAATCTCTTCTGGATCTTGGCCAAAGAGATTCAGGAGGCATGAGGCGTTAGCCTGGCGGAGGACCACGGGATCAAACCTCCACCTCTGATCCCATCTCCACTCTCCACCCTTCTCGGACCCATTGAGATGCCTCGTCTCCCCTCGGATGATCCCTAGATTCATTGATATTACCAGACATAGCAAAAGAGAACTGGGATGGGATGCTGAACTGAGCCCGAGAAAATTGCAAATATCTTGACAAAGACCCAAACTGTGGTAGTACCACCCTAAGTTGAACTTTAGTGGGCGTGAAAGGCAATAGAGCGTCACACTCGCTCAGCGAGACGAAGAAAACTGATCGCTTGGACAAAGGCTCTGGGGCGACCAGTACTTGACGCATCTCAGGCGATTCTCTGATATCACAGCCTCATGACGGTCACGAGCCACAACATTTAAACACCTGCCACGGACCCAAGTCAAACAACTGGGCGCATTGGGTGGCGCGTATCTTCCGCTACCTCAGCCATCAGATCCTGAACTATTTAACCCATGGTTCAGTTCCGAGCTTTGAACAGGGTCTGGGCGGCCAAAAGATGCCGAAGGTGAGCAGAAGGAGGAGATACTTCAGCTCCTCCGTGCAGGTTCAAGCGTAGGGACCCAAGTACTAAACGCGTATGACTCGCGGACCATCCGCCGACAACAGCTTCTGGCGTTGCCTCCAGAACACTCAGTTGCCGCGTCTCCCGGTTTACCCAGGTCCAAAGAACATCTGGGGCGCCCTTTTGAGGAAGTATTGTTTGGTAATCCAGAAAAGATCCTTACCAAACTCAAGAGGCGGGAAGCGGTAAGGTCAGTTCAGGCCGCGCGACCTAAGCAGGTCCTAAGCCGGAACCAAAGCCGTTTCGTCTGTGGACAGAGGCAACAGACCCACTCCGCTGCACCTCAGAGGGCTCTGGTTTCGTAGAGCAGAGCAAACACCCGCCAACCGAGGCCAGCGTTCTCTAACAGGCCAACAACGGGTCATCCGCAACAGCCCCACTCCCTTCCGGCCCCGCCCCTCAGGATCAGCAGGAGTTTATAGTCAGAGTCCACTGCAGCTCCTCCCGGGAGTGGCAGCCCCCACAGACTGGGTGGGTTCTTCCAGTTGGTCCAGTCTAGGCACTTTACGATCGCAGAAAGCCACCTCGGGCCTCCTTTATCTCAGTAGCGGAGACAAACTGAAACCTCTGGCAAAATGCTCGCTCGAGGGGCGATAGAGTCGTCAGAACTCCAGAGAGGACAGGATACTATTCCACTTCTTCCTAGTTCCCAAGAAAACAGAGACCTCGTCCAATCTTGGACCTCAACGACCTCAATGTGTCTGTCACTTACAAGAGATTCATGGTGACCCGCCAGTCTTATCATGCTCAAACAAATTAGCCTTTTAGCGTCTCTAATGCCCACAGGATACCTGCACATCCCTATGCTCAGGCGCTGAGGTTCCACGCCCAGTTCTGACCACCAGCCCGTTCAGGCCCTTCACTTCCGGACTGTCTTCACGCAGGGTCTTTACCAAGTGCATAGCAGTCGTGGGCGTCTCTGAGGAACAGAGCCCTCGTGTTCCCCCTCAACGACTGACTATAAAGCGCCTCCAGGCGTTGCTTCTGCAATCAAAAGGCACCAGGATCTTCGATCCTGGGCATCCTCATAAGTCTGAAGTCTCTCTGGTACAATCACAGAAACTGCAGTTCATGGGCAGTTCTGGACACTGTTAGGGAAAACCTTTCTTCCGGCCAACAGGCGGGCGCATCAGATCCCTCATAGGACCTATCTTAAGCAAGGTTGGCTGCAAGTCGGTCCCTTGCTCGGACACATAGCTGCAGCCATCCTACTGTCCCTTCAAAAGCTCACATGCGCCTCAGTGGATGCTCAAAGTGCAATGGGACCAGGCAAGACCACCGCAGCATCGGTCAGACTCACAATTCAGTGATTCAAGACTGGCAGTATTGGCTAGCCCAGAATTAGCTCTCATCAATCCCGTTCATTCCGCAGTCAGTCACCCACCACAAGCCTTCCGGTCTTGGTGAAACTGCCTGGACGGGTAAAGAATCCCAAATGCGTGGACCCAGATGGAGCTCACCATCCAATGCTGGAAATGAGCGGCCCTCCTATGCCTGCAGGCCTTTCAGTCAGTTATCCCTCTTCTACTTCAGACAGACAACACGGGCGGTGATGTATTACTCAACAAACAAGGCGCACTCTTACCCCCTTTGCAGGGAGGCCATGAGGTGTGGGATTGGGTAATCAGACACGGCGAATCAGTCACCGCACGTTCGAATTGGACAACACGGTTGCAGATAGCCAGTGGTTCTCAGGCCAGAGTCCAGATAAGAACTCCTTCAAGAGTAACAGAGGATCTGTTTCTTGAGGAGAACTCAGATCTAGACAATGCCTCCCATCCAGCATAAAACTGCAATTTTGCTACCAGATCAGCACCTGGTGTTTTCTGGCGAGGCAGCGTTATCCCTCTCCTGGGCCAACAGATTCCTCAGCTTTCCCTCCTTCCGGGTGATCAGAAGTTCTTCTCAAACTACTTGAGAAGCCACGTAATAATCAATCTGGTGGCCATTTTGGCCCAGACAATTTGGTTCCTTTGTTGATTCAGCTATCTAGGGAACCCCGCTCCGTTACCATCAGCTCCCACTTACTGTCTCAGGAGAAGGTTCTTGTCCACCGGACCTAAGTTCATGAACCTGCATGCTTGTCCTAGAGACACTTAGCCATTTTAAATCACGAGGGGTCCATAAGAAGGTTGCAGAAGTCCTTTCTGCAGCCAGAAAGCCGACAACACGTACGGCGTCACGCCATGAAATGGCGCCCGTTTTCAATATGTATGATGAAACGCGACCTTTCACTTAAGGTTGTCCTGTGGGGTAATATTAGAATATTTGCTCTCCCTCTTTCAATCGAGTCTAGCTTCTCCTCTATTAAAAATTGCACCTCTGTGCCATTTCGACTTACCACCTCGGTGGGGAAATCGTCTGATGGCTCAGGTGGGCGCCTCTCGAGAATTTCTTAAGGGGAGTGTTGCACCTTAGGCCTCCTATTAGAGACCCTGTGCCTCCATGGGATTTGCTTTTGTCATAAGCAGACAGCTCACGCTTCCCCTTTGAACCTGCAGCAGATTGTGACTACGTTTCTGTCGTGGAAAGCGTTGTTTTAATTGCTGTTACCGGCGAAAATTTCCCTGAACTGCATCTCATGTGCAAGAGCCTTATTTAGTTTTCCACGGGACAGAGTATCTGAGGATGAACCCTAAATTCTTGCCTAAGGTGGTTCCTTACTCACTCTGAACCAGGATATCGACCTTCAGCTCTACTTCGAACTACTCTAATAGAGAGGAATCTGCTCCATACCCTGGATGTTCACGCAGACTGAAGTTTACCTCAACAGAACGCTCAATCCTTCCGTAGTTCTGAGCAGCTTTTCATTTCCTTCTCTGAGAAATGATGGGCCAATCAGTATCAAACGTTCCTTTCTTCAGCTTGTCCCAGTGCATTTCTCCTTATTGAGGCTCAGGCAGAGCCCTCGGGTACGGTCGGGGTCATTCCACTAGAGAAATTTGGCTCGCTTCTTTGCAGTAGCTCAAAATGTTCCGCTTCTGCTTATATCGCTGCATGCCTTGGAGTTCTGCGCCTTTTATCGAGCGTATAGCCTGGTTGCCATCTCTCGGCGAGGGCTGGATTTTGGTTTGGCCGTGCTTCAGATTCTCCTGTCTATAGGTTCAGGACCTGGTTTTTATCATTATTTTCCTCCTCCCGGATTTTCTGACTGGCGTTACTGTAGAGATCAGTCCTATTAATGGGTGTAACCTGCTGCAGAGCTGTCTCTAAGTAAGATAGTACAGTTGCGTAAGAACTTACGTAACAGTAGATCTTCGAGAACAGCTCTTGCAGCAAATCCACGCCCACCTACTCCTTGGAGAAGCATAGCTCAGTCTTTCTGAGCAGGTGTTATCTTTCTGTCTTCTGGCGAGATCCTGGAGTCTCCCATTTTGATGTCAGCCTGCGGCAAGAGTCTCGGCCGGGAGAACTTCCAAGAATCCTGGCGGGACCGCTACCTTTATACCATACAGCGTCCGGAGGGACTGGCGTCGGGCGGTCCCGCTTGGTTAGCTAGCTAGAATTTTTCCGTGAGGTCCTGGCGCCTGGCGGTCGGTCCTAATGGTGTAACCTGCTGCAGAGCTGTTCGAAGAAGATCTACTATTACGGTGAGTTCTTACGTAACTGTCTCTCCCTCATAACGGCTCTCGTTTGAGACTAGTTCCTATTTCTCCAGTTTGCGGATTTAAAAAATAAATTTTGCGAAAAGACTTCAGTCTTGATCCCTCATGACTGCGATGGACAAATGTCGACTCCCAGTTCGGAGATGCCCATGCGGGCAAGAAGATGTCTCGGACGGATCCACACTCCATGTCCATACTGTAGGCCTTGAGCATGACCAGCGGCTTGCGACCTGTGCTCATCTTTCTCGGCCTATG
The DNA here is from genome assembly GCA_016271365.2 of Neoceratodus forsteri. Taxonomy (NCBI): domain Eukaryota; kingdom Metazoa; phylum Chordata; order Ceratodontiformes; family Ceratodontidae; genus Neoceratodus; species Neoceratodus forsteri. The sequence continues at coordinate 56,111,796 of JADMNL010000035.1, forward strand.
TCTCTCGAAGACCGTGCTGCCCGATTGCAACTGGAGCACGTCCCAAGCGTTCCCTCGGTGGGGAAGTCGAGGAAGCCGGTTGGTGTCCGGCAATGGTCGGTGGATCAGCTCGGCGGATGATAGCCCTCGAAGGCGGCGGCGGGCTATCTTCCTCGACGCGGCATTTATCCCGCTCTCTCTGGGTTCTTCCTACGGCTTCTTTTAAGGAGCTTTGTCTGTCCCTCCACTAAGGGAGAAGGGCCTACGTCTACTGGACCTTATTCTCGGTCCAAAGAAGGACAGGGGTAAGTCCCTCGTCGGCCTCTTGGAGCGGAAAGGTCCCTCCCGAGTAAATCGACAACCGAGACTCGTCGATTAACCGCTCGGCTTATTCTCAGCCTCACGGTGTCCCCGCCAGGTCAGTTGACCGAGAACTCACCACCAATCGAGATTTTTCTCGACCGTTGGACGGGCTGTCGCCTTTAGCAGGCAGTTCCCCTCTCCCGGTTCCCCGGGAGGGATTGGGGAATCCCGATGCCATTCGCCTGTGCCTCCGGTTCCGGCCGACACCTCCCGCTCCGACCTCGGAAATTCGGGACTCGGTCTCGGTCTCGGACCCTCTTGGCGGTCCAGCCGATCCCGTCATAGGCGGTCTCGGTCGGCACATGATGGCGGCGTCGCCGCTCGTCCTCGTCCTCCTCTCTGCGAGGACGAGGGAGGCTTCGGCGTAAATTGCGTCGGCAATGCGAGGACACTATGTTGCAACAAGCTCCTCCTGGCGAGAATGGCCGACCCGTCGCCTTCTCCGGCCATTAAGTGGCTGTCACGGGCCGGCCGACACACCCTCGACTTATCGAGGCCTATACCCAGGCGGTTGTACCGGCCAAAACCAGCTGCTCCACGGTTCGGTGGAACCTCCGCCTCCACAGCCACAATTGGGGCTCCGACCAGGATTCTCGGTCGACTAAGGGTCTACCCATCGGCTGTCAGTTGCCCTCGCCCGACCGACCTCGGCAGGTGAAGGTGGCTCAGGCCAGAGGCAGCTCTTCAGGACTCTTCCGAGTCGAAGATGATTCCTCCTTTTCTCCAGCGACTGGACTTGGAGTCTTCAGGAGGTCAGTCAATGGACGATAGCCGTCGTCCTTCCTAGGACTGCTTCGCTCATCTCGGAGTCCACGGGATGGAGCTCGAACCAGTTTCCAAGCGGGCCAGGTATCCCCTCACTGAGATTCTGGACCGAGGAATTCTCCGGAGGCCTTTCCGTGGCCGAGGCCATAGTGGGTCCGGCACTGGAGCTTTGGCCAGCGCCCTGCTTCCTGCCTAGCCGGCCAGGATGGCCAGGAAGTATCACGGTCCCTACGGTTCCTTGTCGGTTTTTGGAACACCCCTCTGCTGAGGGTTGGTTACCCGACAGCGTTTTCCCGGCCGGCAACGCCAGGGATGTGGACAAACCTCCTGACAAGGAGTCCAAGAAATTGGACTATGTCGGCTAAAGTCTCGTTCGTCCTCTCTCGGCCTTCGTCAGGCCAGTTCGGCCGTCCTCATGGCACATTTTCTCCATGCCCTGTTGGGCTCCTGGATGAGGTCATCCCTCATCTTCCCGCCGATCTGCAGATTACGGTTAAGCAGGTGCGGGACCAGGGCAGGGCAGTGGCCAAACAGCAGCTCCAGACTGCTTTGGATATAGGGGACTCATGTGCCAGATCGGTGGCGGCCGCAGTGGCTATGCGTCGGCGGGCTTGGCTGAGGATATCCACCTTTACTGGATACCCAGCACAAGTTGGCGGATGTTCCTTTGGGGACTGACCTCTTCGGCCCTGGGGTGGAAGGTCACCTGCAGAGGATCGAGAAGTCCAATGCTACCTTTGGACTCGGTCTCTTCCGCTCAGAAGGACAAAGGCCGAAACCGCAGCTCTAGCGCTCTTTCGCCCTTTTCTGTGCCCCCGGGCGCTCGCCCAGTTAACGCCAGGGCCAGCAGGCTCCGCCTGGCATCTCAAACCCAAGCCGCCGGCTTCCTCTAACAGGAGGCAGGAGGAAAGGCCCAGGAGGTCCCTCGGCGGTTCCTCCTCCAAGCCTGCCCAGTGACGGGCTGAGGGTGTCGCCCCATCCCCGTCACCTTACCCTAGGTCCCCTTGGGGACGGCTCAGCACTTCCGTTCGCCTGGTCCGCTGTTACCACGGACAGGTGGGTCTTGGAAGGTGGGAAGAGGCCTGCCTCTGGAATTCGAGCAGGCACCACCCTTCAGAGCCGTCGCCCCTCGGGGGGCTTCGGGGTCCCCAGCCTCACTGGCGGCTCGTCGAGCCAACATCGCTCTCCTCCTCCAGAAGGAGGTGATAAGAGAGGTGGAGGACCCTCCTTCAGACCCAGGGTTTGTGTCCAGGTACTTCCTGGTTCCGAAACAGACGGGGGGCTGGCGCCCATTCTCGATCCTACACCGACCTAAACAAGTTCCTAAGGTCTCGAACCTTCAGATGGTCACTCTGGCACAGATAATACCATCCTTGGAGCATGGCGTGTGGTTCTGCTCTCTGGACTTACAGGACGCGTTTTTTCACGTCCCTATCCGTCCGTCTCACCAGAGATTCCTTCGCTTCCGAGCGGAAGAATCCCTTTTCGAGTTCCAAGCCATGCCCTTCGGCTTGTCTCCAGCTCCCAGGGTCTTCACCAAATGCATGGCAGTGGTGACAGCATTCTCTTGGCCGAGGGGTCCGGTGTACCCTTACCTGGACGACTGGCTGATAGCAGCTCCTCCAGGAAGGAGGCGGGTGGTCCAGAGATCTGGCCCTCCAGGTCTGCTCTCAACTGGGCCTCCTTATCAACGAGGCCAAGTCGGAACTCGAGCCAAAGCAGGTGATTCTATTCATCGGGGCGCAGCTCGACTCTCTTCGAGCCAGAGCGCGGCTCCCGGCGGACAGGGCCGGGTTCTTTCCTCCTTTGCCCGATCATTTCTGGTTGGGCAATTCATCCCTGCCGGGACTTCCTGCCTCCTGGGTCTCATGGCGGCCTGCACCAGCGTGGTCCGTTGGGCCCGCTGGAACATGCATCCCTTCAATGGGACTGGCCAGCCAGTGGTCCTGGCAGCTGCGATCCTTTGGACCAGCTTGTGTGGTGACTCAGGAGATGTGGAACGCTCTCCAGTGGTGGACCGTTCCAGATCATTTGCAGGAGGGCATCCCGTTCGTCGCCCTGAGCCGACGGTCTCTCTATCGACCGATGCCTCTCTGATGGGTTGGGGTGCCCATCTGGGGGAACACCGGGCTCATGGCCTCTGGTCCCCGCGGGAGTCCCGATGCCACATCAACCTGCTGGAGCTCCGAGCGGTCCGCCTAGCTCTCTGCCTTTGCTCCGTTCCTCCGGGTCAAGTGGTCGAGTCCAGACGGACAATACCACAACCATGTTCTGTCTAAACCGCCAGGGGCGGACGCTGCCCATGCTTCTATACAAGGAAGCTCTCCGGATTTGGTCACTGTGCGCAGCCTGGAGCGGATCTCCTAGCCATTCATGTGGCAGGAGCCTCCAACACCCTGGCCGATGCCCTGAGCCGGATAGGGGCTGCATCCCACAGTGGTCTCTCCTGCGGAGGTAGTACAAGCATCTGTTCTCCCATTGGGGCACACCTCAGGTGGACCTGTTTGCCTCCAGGGAGAACGCGAAGCTGAGACTGTTCCATGCCCGCCCCCCTCAGCAGGGCTCGCTGCAGGGGGATGCCTTCTCAAGGCAGTGGACCCCGGGCCTCTTCTACGCCTTTCCCCCATTTCCCTTGATCCACAAGGTGCTTCTCAAGGCAAGGAGGGACAAGGCGCAGGTGATTCTGATAGCCCCAGACTGGCCTCGCCAGTTCTGGTACCCAGATCTCCTCAGTCTCAGCTCCAGGACTCGAGGCAGCTTCCAGCTCGCCGGACCTGCTCTCAGTCAATCAGGGAAGGTGTTCCATCTGGACCTTCAGTCCCTGCACCTGACAGCCTGGTTCCTGGCTAGAGTTCCAGGCCTTGGGTCTTTCCGGCGAGGTCCTCAATGTAGTTGAGGCGTCCGTGAAGTCGACCAGAAAATGCTATGCCTTCAAATGGAAAAGGTTTTCCATTTGGTGTCAGGGCAAGGGCTTGGACCCTTCCTCCTGTTCCTTGGCAAGCATCTTGGACTATTTATGGTCCCTTTCTAATCAAGGGCTTAGGTCGACGACCCTAAGGGTGCACCTGGCAGTCATCTCTGCTTACCGGGCGCGGGCCGGGAAGCAGTCGGTGGCGCAGGAGAAGGTGGTCTGGCGCTTTTTCAAAGGCCTTGATCACATTTCCCCTCCAGTTCGGGAACCCCCACCTCTGTGGGATCTGCTGCTGGTACTGGCAAAGCTCATGGGCAAGCCATTGAACCTATGCACAGGTGTGTCTCTCTCTCACCTGTCGTGGAAGACCGCCTTCTTGGTGGCTATCACGTCAGCCAGAAGGATGGGAGAGCTCCAGGCGCTTTCCATCGAGTCTCCTTACCTGGTCTTCCACAGGGACAAGGTTGTCCTGCGCCCCCACCCGAAATTCCTTCCGAAGGTGGTGTCGGAGTTTCACCTTAACCAGGTGTTGACTCTGCCGGTGTTCTACCCCAATCACACCTCGGAGGCCGAATATAGGCTCCATACTTTGGACCCTAGAAGGGCGCTCGCCTATTACAAAGAGCGCACGGCTGAAATTCGGGGAGAGGTTCGCCAGCTGTTTGTCACCTACGCTGAAGCCGCATCTGGCAGACCTGCAGCCAAGCGGACGATAAGCAGGTGGGTCACTTCCTGCATAGATCTCTGCTATAAGTTGGCGGGCATGGAGCCTCCCAGAGGGATAAGAGCTCATTCTACCCGCCATACTGCTGCAACGGTGGCTGCTTCCAGGGACGTCCCTATCCAGGAAATCTGCAGGGCTGCTACCTGGAAGTCAGCAAACACCTTCATTACCCATTACCACATCGACCTTGAGTCGCGGGATGCTGGTTTTGGGGCCTCGGTTCTCAGTCTCTCTTTCCCAAGTAAGTATGGGGTGTGCGTTCTCCTCCTCCTCCGGAGAACTGCTAGGAGTCTGCCAATGAGTGTGGATGAACAACATATCCATGTCCCTAGAAATACAGGTTACTCACCTGTAACAGGAGTTCTAGGAATGGTATATGTTGTTCATCCAACTCCACGACCCCGACCTGACGCACAGCAACCTGAGTTTCCAGCGGCCAGATCTGGCCATGGGCGGAGCCAGAGTTATACCACCCGGTGGGTGGGAGGAGCAAGCTTGAAGACCTTCCGGCAAGATTTAAAGCGGCAAGGATACCTGCCAATGAGTGTGGATGAACAACATATACCATTCCTAGAACTCCTGTTACAGGTGAGTAACCTGTATTTACCGGGCGCGGTCAAGGGTCATTCCACAAGAGGGGTGGCTGCTACTTTTACGGCGTTAAAGAACGTCTCCACCTCAGCTATTTGCGCTGCAGCTACTTGGAGCTCTCTCCATACCTTTATCAGGCATTACAGTCTGGACATTGCATTGAGGCGAAGAGCAGGGTTCGGCCTAGCCGTCCTTCAGGGACTTCTGTCCTAGGCTTGAGTAGTATCGAGATCTCTACCTTTCCTCCTCCCAGTGGCGCAGGATTGCCACTGTTGCTTGGAAATCAGTCCTAATGGTGTAACCTGCTGCAAGAGCTATATCTTGAAGTAGGATAGTACAGTTACGTAAGAACTTACCGTAACAGTAGATCTTCGAGAACAGCTCTTGCAGCAGGTACCTTCCCGCCCACCATCCCCCTTCTTTTGGAGGTAGGTCGAGCCAAACACCCATCTTACGGGATGGGACGCTCCGATTCTAGTCTCCGCCATCTGGTGGCGGATCTTGGTCTCCTCTTCTGATGTCATCCAGCGGCTGGGAGTCTCCGGTGGGAGAACTGAGGGATTGTGGGGGCGGCCTTCTTATGTAAGCCTGTCTGACGGGTGGGACTAACGTTGGGATGCGGTCCCCGCTGAAGACTGCTAACTAGAAAATTTCCGTGGGGTCCTGACGGCTTCGGTCCTAATGGTGTAATCTGCTGCAAGAGCTGTTCTCGAAGATCTACTGTTACGGTAAGTTCTTACGTAACTGTACTTTTTGGGTAGCCACCCTAAGACCGCATCACTGGTGATTAATGCTGCCCAAGATTGTACCAAAGAGTCCCAAGCACCTTAGCACCCTTTCTTCTAAGGAGTCGAGCCAGCTAGACCACTTGGGTAAGCGGGTTTTTGCTTCCACTACCCTTGCTATCCAAGCGGGTAATTATCTGGCACTTATGGTACGGTACCAGAATGTCTTTGGGACCAGGCCCAGGACATGGTTTAGTCTTTGCCAGAGGATGCCACCAAGACGCAGTTTGCCCAGCTCCTGAAGTCTGGCTGGATGTGGGCAACCATGTCCTCCAGGTGGCTTATGCTGTGGACGCCTCTGGTAGAGGTGCGCCAGTCGGGGTTTGCCTCCGCCGCCATTCCTGGCTCCTGGTTTCAGGCTTTGCCCTGGATGCCCCCTTTCGTGGTGCTGTCCTCTTTGTCAGGGATGTTCAGGACATGATCTCTGCCCTATAGTAGTCGGGTAAAGCCCTCTGGATGGTCCATTTGCTTTGCCATCTGCAGCCTTGAACCGGCCAGCACTCACCCTTTCATCGCTGCTCCCGCAAGCAGTCCCGCCAGCCCATAAAGGTCAGCGCAGCCAGCATCAGTCCCTGCAGTTGCCACCACCAAGTCCCCAGAGTACGTGGCAGCCACCTGCTCGGGTAATTCACGCCCCACCTCCTGACTCCCTAGCTGACCCCCCAAAAGCAAGGATTTGGGGAGGCTGTTGGGGGTCAGGTCCGCCTCCACCTTGATGAGAGGCAGGGGATAACCACCAACAGTTCGATGTTTCAGAACGTTGAGCAAGGTCACACTCTAGTGTTCCTGGAGAGACCTCCAAAAAATCCTCCAGTACACTCCACTCATCCCCCAGTCCACCTGTCTCTGATCTGGGAGGAAATTCAGGCCCTTATTCGAAAAAGCCATAGAGCTCGTCCCTCTGGCTCAGAGGGGAAGGGGATTCTATTTCCACTTCTTCCTTATCCCCAAAAAAGACCAGGGATCTGTGGCATTCTGGTTTTATATTTGTTTTTATATCCTGTTACCTTTTCCTGTCCGTTTAAGGTAAGAGTCTGTAGCCCTCTCTTTCTTTCTCTCCCACTCGATCTTCCTGGACATAAAGTCTCCACCACTCATTCACACTGATGGGATAAAGCCAGAAGTGCTAGGGCCCAGCAGGAGCAAACTTTTTGCAGGAGGGTCGGTGCCAGAGATGGAGCCGCAAGGAGTGGCGCTGCGAGCCTCGACTCGTGCAGCAGTGACTATCTCGGCATCGACCCTCCAACCACCTCAGTTCCTGATATTCCTGGACATAAGTCTCCACCACTCATTCACACTAATGGGATCTGCGCCGGAGGCACTAAGACCCAGCGGGAGCAAACTTTGCTGGAGGCGGCCAGAGATGGAACCCGCGAGCTGACGTGAGCCAAAGGCTTCGTGCGGTAATGACTATCTCGGCGTCTACCCTCCAACCGCCTCAGTTCCTTTTTTCCCGCTGTGCATGCGCTTCAGTGCAGGCGTTGCTCGTCATGGGGGTCGAACTTCAAACTAGCAGCATAGTTTTCAGTTTTGTTTTTTTGTAGTAATATCTCAAATAAGTATCGCTTAAGTTTATTTTTATTTACAAAGAAGTCTCAGCCTACTTTGTCGGAGTCGACCACGAGCAGGTCAGGTGACTGTAGGGAGACTTCGTATGAAAGCTGTTCAGTCAGTCGGGCTGGGTCCGGTCCGCCGCCTTCTCCTGAAGGGGGGTCTGACAATGGTCAGTCCAGTGCCCGAGGGGACGGGAGGTCCCCTCGGAAGCATAAAAATAAACGGTCGCATTCTCGGCACTGTTTGGCCTCGAGCTCTTCTTCGGCCCACAGGTCAAAAAAGAGAGGGCATCACTCGAGGTCGCCCTCTGATATGTCTGCGTGTAGACGTTCGGTTATCGGGGCTAGTTGCCGGTCTTCTCCTTCAGAGTCACCAACCTCTGCTTCTGGTAGCCAGCGGCTTTGACATTGGAGCCCTACCCCGCCCGCAGGTAGGTCTTCAGATGAGCAGTTTCATCAGTGGGCCGCTGTTATGGAGCAATGGGCTCAGAGGTTGGTTCAGCTACCTGGCTCGGTTACTCGGGGGGGCCTTCGGGCTTCTTGGGAGACCAGGTAGGGCGGTTGGACTTCCCTGGTCGCACGGCACCGTCTTCGGTGCCGTCAACTCTGCGCTTAGGTGTCTCCCCCCCCCCACACACATGGCTGCAGTGCAGGGGGCCACACCGATGCCTTTATCTCCTGCTCTTCCTCCTTCCTTCCCCTCAAATCCTGTTTTTTGGAGTCTTGGGATGTTTTCGGCGCCCTCGGCGTCGATGGAATGCTCTGTTTTTCGGCGCCGTGTGGCATTGTGGCGCCATCCAGCCTCTTGGCGCTGTCTTTGGTGCCGTGTGGCTTCGCGGTGCCGTGCGCTTCTTCGGCGCCGTGCGCCTCCGTGGCACCGGGGGTTCTTAGGGTGTCTTCCTCTTTTCAGGACTCCTCCTTTAACTCTTTTCCTTCATCATTTTCCTCTGATTTTCACTCCTTTCCTGTCCATACAGTCCCTCCTGGACTGTCAGGAGATGACATTGAGCCTGACTCAGACCTTAGACTGGGTGATGAAGTGGATGAAACAGGATCTATTCCTGTTGCAGAGCCTGTGGTAGAGGACCTGTCCTTTAAGTCTCTGCTGAAAAACTTGATTTTTCACTCTTTCTCTCCAAACTACAGACATCGATCCGGGGAAATTGCTAAGACTCCAATACCTCCATGTTCCGGAGATCCCTACAGATTTGACTTCTCCGGTTCAGCCCTCCTTTGAGACACTGTCTCAAATGGTATGGAATAATCCTGCTCTCATCCCTTCGGTGGCTAAATCCATAGATAGGAAATACTCGGCCCCCAAGGATCGACCCATTTTGGCGTCTCAAGCCTTTGCAGATCCTATTGTAGTATTGGCAGAGAAGAAAAAATTACTCACCTTAGTAATTGCTTTTCTTCTCATGGAGTCTTGCTATATTATGACTAATGCAGTTAGCCACTGCACTTGAACTGCCCCGGAGAGGAAAGAGTTAACTCCAGGGAGTCTGGAGTTCTACAGCCCGAGAGCGCTTATGCCAAAGCTCTATCTGGGCAGTTTCAAATGAAACTGTCAGATCTTTACGAAGCTAATACTAAGCAACAAGTCTGTGTGGAAAGCTCTACACTAGCCAAATGGCTACCTACTAGTAGAAATAACAACAATATAAACAATAATAACAATGAATAATAGTATTATTAGTTACCCCCCTGACAAGCACCATTAGGACCCCCCTTCCCCAAAGACTCAAGTCCAGGAAGGGGGCCAATATATACCTAAATAAAATAACCTAGTTCCCTAACCCTAAATAAAAGAAGGTAAGGGAAAAAAACTACAATGGCATGACACAGTGCTTGCAATAATTTGCCACCCCTACCCAAAGAGAAGTTCTGAGAGGGGCAGGAGGGAGGGTGGTCATAATATAGCAAGACTCCATGAGAAGAAAAGCAGTTACTAAGGTGAGTAATTTTTTCTTCAAACACCATGAAGTCTTGCTATATTATGACTAATGCAGATTACACAGCAGTACCTCCATGGAGGAGGGTCAGAACCTACTTAGGAAATAGGCTCTGAAGCACAGCTGTGCCAAAACGAGCATCTCTCCTGGACTGAATATCCAGGAATAATGCTTGTAAAAGTGTGAACTGTTTTCCAAGTAGCAGCTGACAGATTTCCAGAATGGAATATCTCTAGCAACCGCTAGAGATGCAGCTGTACCTCTGGTGGAGTGAGCCCTCAGTCCTGAGGGGTTCTCTACCTAGTTTTTGATAACAAAATTGGATACAGAGACAATCCACCTTGCAATTGTCCTCTTAGTGGCAGGTTTCCTTTGCCAACCTACGCCATAGGTAAGGAAGAGTTGGAGGGATTCGAACCTGTGACCCTTAGTGCGTTCAAATAGTAGCTTAAAGCTCTTTTGGCGTCCAAGCTGTGCAGTCTCCTCTCACCTGAGGAAGAATGCTCAGTGAAAAATACTGGAAGAGATATGGATTGGTTCAGGTGGAAATCTGAAACCACTTTAGGCAAAAACTTTCTGTTAGTCCTGAGGACTACCTTATCTCTGTGGAAAGAGATAAAATCTTTTCCACTGACAGGGTCTGTAGTTCACTTATGCGTCTGGCAGAAGTGATAGCCACTAGGAAAACAGTTTTCAAGTTAGAAACTTGAGCTCTGCTGAGACAGAGGCTCATAAAGGAGGTTGCATTAACTGAGCAATGCAAACATTCAGGTCCCAGGCGGGAGCTGGTTCTCTAAAAGGGGGTTAGTGGAAGTAACCCCTTAAAAACTTGGAAACACAGGGTGAGAAGAAAGGAAGCAGGCTTCCTGCTGACACAAAACAGAGACAGCTGCCAGATGAACCTTTAAGGTAGCTGGCCTAAGGAATTTAAATGGACCAAATAGTCCAGTAAAATGGGCAGATCAGCAGATTCTGGGATAATCTGCTTCAGAGCACCAGATGGAAAACCTTTTCCACTTAGAATTGTAGTGGCCCTAGTGGAAGGTTTCCCTGAAGCCTTTAAAATATCCAGAACACCTTGAGAAAGGTGTAAGTCAGCAAATTCTAACTCCTCAAGAGCCATGCCTTGAGATGGAGGGATTTGAGGTCCGGATACCACACTCTTCCCTGTGCACAGGCCAGGAAAGTCGTGGACTCTGGGCAAGCTCAGGGCAGGGTGGACTGTCAAGGACAGAAGCAGTGGGTACCAGGGCTGTCTGGCCCAATCTGGGGCAATCAGAATCACTTTGCAGGGCTGAGATCTGATTTTTACTAGTACCCTGAAAAGAAGAGGAAAGGGGGAAAGGCATACAGGAACTTCTCTTTCCAATCTCAACTGAAAGGCGCCCAGGGGACTGAGCCCAGCACTGGAGGCCTGCAACAAAACAGAGGAAGTTGGTGGTTGTCTGGGGCTGGAAAAGATCTATCTGAGGGTGCCCCATCTGGCAAAGACCGACCCCAGCACCTGAGGATTCAGAGCCCATTCGTGATGGCCCTGAGAAATCCTGCTGAGGGCATCCGCCAGGACATTGTCCTTCCCTGGAAGGTGAACTGCTATCAGGGAGGTGTTCAGGGAGTAAGCCAGAGACCACAACTTCATTGCTTCTGTGCACAAGGCTGATGACCGAGTGCCCCCTTGCTTGTTGATGTACCACATTGTTGTGGTGTCTGTCCTGACTTGAACTACTTTGTTCTGGACAGAAGCTGAAACGCCTGAAGAGCTAGAAAGACCGCTCTGAGTTCCAGAAGGTTGATGTGGAGCAGAGATTCCTGAGAGACCACAGTCCCTGAGTGGACAGGTCGCCCAGTGAGCTCCCACCCTAACAGGGGAGGCATCTGTGGTGAGGGTGAGGGGTGGGAGACGGGAATGAAAGGAACCCCTTGCTTTAGATTGCTATGATCCTGCCACCAGTGTAGAGCCAGGATCAGAGTTTGGGTCACTGGAACCAATTTGGAAAGGGGGTCCCTCCTTTGAGACCAATAGGCCCTCAAATGGAACTGAATGTCCTCATCTGGAATCTTGCTCCTTGCACTACCGCTGTGGAAGCAGCCATGTGCCCTAAGGAGTTGCAGAAAATGCCTTGCTGGTTGAGAAACCCGTGAGGGTAAAGGAGGATGCCAGGGCAATGAGCCTGTCTACCCTTTCCGAGGGAAAAAATGCCCTGGCTAACTTTGTGTTCAATTCTGCACCTATGAAAGTTAGTACCTGAACTGGTTCCAGAACTGACTCTGGTAAATTCAGCAGGAATCCCAGGGAAGTGAGAAGCTGCTGGGTGACTTGCAAGTGGATTTTACCTGATCTGGGGACTGACCCACTATAGAGCCAGTCGTCAGGTAGGGAAACACAGCAATCCCTTGCCTTCTTAAATGAGCCACTACCACAGCTAGACATTTTGTAATACCCTTGGCGCAGAGGTAAGGCGAAGGGCATTGCCCTGAACTGGTAGTGGCTTGAGGGCAGTTCGAACCTGAGGTACTTTCAGGTTAGAAGGCCTGATCAGAACATGAAAATAGGCATCCTTGAGGTCCAGGGAAGCCAGCCAGTCCCCTGGCCTCAGGGAAGGCAAAATCATTGCCAGAGTTAACATTTTGAACTTTTGGTTTCAAAGATGCTTGTTCAGGTACCTTAAATCTAGGATGGGCCGCCATTCTCCTGTCTTTTGGGGTAAGAAAGTATCTTGGTACAGCCCTTGCCCTGATGGCAAGGAGGGACCCTTTCTACTGCTTTGCAGTCCAGAAGAGAAGAACCTCTGCTTCCAAAGCAAGGGCTTCTGTAGGATTGCAGGTGGAAAATGTCTGGCTCTCATCTTTGGAAACTGTTTGAAGCTGAGAACCAGACCCTGGCTTGTCTCCAGAATCCATCTGTCCGAGTTAGGGACACCCAGTTCTGGCTGAAATAAACCAACCTGCCCCCCACTAGTACAGGAGAATCTGCCTGGGCACCCCATCAGGGTGCCTGCCAGCAGTAGCCTTAGGCTGAGGGAGGGACGGTTACTTGTGCCCTGCTACCTCTGCCTCACTGAAAAACCCCTCTGTGCAAGCATAGAGGAGGCCTGAAAGTGGTAAAAGGCCTGCCCCTACCTCTGGGAGCGTGTGCCTCTGTGGGTGGCATGCCTCTCTCCTTAGCCTGGGCACTTTGTTAGGTAGTTCTGTATTCATCCATCTTTTTCATATAGTTTCTGTTTGTTCCCCAAACAGAGAATTACCCCTACAGGAAAATCCATAGCCTTTGACTGAGTATCTTGGGACAGATTAGTGCATCTGAGCCATGCCAACCTCATGGAAGCTACAGAAGTGGCCATGACCCTAGAGGAAATCATTAACATCAACAGCAGTATGAAATTGAACTTTAGAGGCTTCAATGCCATCAGCAGCCACCTGTTCAACTCACTAGCCAGCTGGCCATGTGCCTGCTTAGCTAACTTCAATACTGTGTCCCATCTAGATTTCTGATATCTAGCCACAAGCGACATAATTTGCCTGCCTGAGTCCCAAAGAAGCTGCCATATACTGTTTTTGCCATGGCATCAATCCTCCTGAAATCCTTATCAGGAGGTTGTGAGGCCAGGAATATTAACCTTACAGGCTGCAGCTTGAACCACACCTACATGACTACACTGCTCAGTGAGAAGTCTATATCAGAGCCTGACAAGTATACCTTCTGTCCATTTTTTTTATCTACAGAAACAGAATGAGGATTTTTAAATCTTTGTTGTTGCTTCCTAAATGACTTATGCAAAAATAGACAACCTCCTAGACTCTGGTATATCCATCATTCACATAATCAGGCTCCTCTTGCTCATCCACAGCCTCCTCTAAAGGAAGCTGGAGGGTTTCTGCAACCTTTTGTAAAACATAAAATGAGAAGGGACTCAGACAGAATAGGAGGAGATTCTAAAGGTCTGTCTGGAGAAATGTCGGTTCAGTGAGCACGTCAGACCCTCCCAGCCACATATATATTGATCAAATTCCTCCTCCCCTCCTGTGGTTCATAAAATTCCTCAACATCATACTCCTGAACCACTGGAACTGAGCGAACCAACCCTTTACAACTGTTGGTGGTTAGGCAGGACCCTGAGACAGTGACTGGAAAATCTGTAGCCTTAGCTGTATTTCTGCAACCAGTTGGAGAACAATTTGAGGACTCCAAACCTACTGATTTCTTTGTCTTTTCACTGGGACTGGTTCTCTGAACCAGCCTTCCTTTGCCGAGAAATTAGCCCTGGTCAGAGGCACTCCCTCCTGGTCAGTGGGTGCTGGACGGGCTGACCATCGGTCAGCAGACTTTTTTGGCCTCTAGTTCCTGGGCGGCCCAATCTCTTTCAGGGTGGCTGCAGGAGAATTTTACACACCTGGCAGTCTGACAGGGAGGTGGTCAACCCCAGACAATAAACACAAGTGGTGTGTGGGTCAGCCTTGGCAAGGCTTCCCCACAGACATCACAGTGTTGAAACCCAGTGGGCCGGTTTTCTTTTGGGTTTCTCAGACATAATGCCAGCCTAACCAAAAACTTGCCTTTTGATGGCAGTGCCAGGCAAGAACACCCTTATCGGTTCCTAACTGTGTCACGGTATTTGAAAACCCTAATTTTAAGCAAGTTTTTAGAACCGATAAGGTGAGATTTCCCTTGCTCTAAAAGCCCAACCAACACTTTAAAGCGTTAATTTCAGCAAACCGATCGGTTCAAAACCGATAATGAATTTCCACACAGACTTTAATTTTTGTACTTATGGTTTACCAGATAGAGCTTTTAACGAAATGCGGTAAAATAAATACTTTTGCGGTTCAAATGAACAAAATACTCGCTTGAACTGAGAAATGAGACCAAGCTGAAGGGCTGATCTCGGGCGACTGTTCAGTGAAGCGGAGTAAAGAATCTGACAGTTTCATTTGAAACTGCCCAGATAGAGCTTTGGCATAAGCGCTCTCGCGCTGTAGAACTCCAGACTCCCTGGAGTTAACTCTTTCCTCTCCGGGGCAGTTCAAGTGCAGTGGCTAACTGCATTAGTCATAATATAGCAAGACTTCATGGTGTTTGAATGATAAGTTCGTCCTTCCCCAAAGTACTACAGCTCGACCTATTAACAAAGAATCTCGTAAGATAGACACTTCAGGTAAGAGAGTCTTTGCTGCTTCCACCCTGGATATGCGTATTGCCAGCTACCAAGGCTATTTCTCTCAATATGAGTATGTCCTTTGGCACTCTCTCAAACAGATGGTTGAAGCTCTACAGGAATCGGATACAAGCCAGAACTTCTTCAAACCATTACCAGAGGGTGTTCGAATCCTAACAACCAGCAGGTTAAAGCAGCTATGGATGCTTTCGACACTGCTTCTCGGCTTGCGCAGCTGGTATCTGTACCGCTGTCATTCCTGGCTGCGCACTTCAGGCTTCACGAATGACGCACAGCAACAGGTAATGGCGTTGCCTTTTGATGGTGTGTATCTTTTCGGCCCTCAAGTAGAACAGGCTCTACTAGCTACACAAAAGACTAGTTCAGCCATTAAGTTGGCTCGACCTCCTCCTGTCCCCTCTCGAGGGAGTGTTAATAAACACCAGTTTCATAACAGTCAGTCCTTTCGAGGCAGAGGAAGTTTTCATAAAAATCAAACTCCCCAGCCTCAAAAGAAAACGCAGCAGAAGGCACAAGGGCCCAAAGCGCCCAGCGCCACCTTATGAGTTGTTGGCCCAAGTCCCATATCAACTGCCCGAGGTGGACTCTTCCTCAGCGGTGGGAGGTCGTCTGATGTACTTCTACAGTCAGTGGAAGTCCATAACCTCAGACAAATGTGTCCTCCGGATAATGCGAGAGGGGTATTCACTCAATCTTGTGGAGACCCCTCCGGATCGTCCCCCCAAATGACAACCCAGGCTGTCAACCCTTCAGTCAGACCTTCTCACCGGCGAGATTCAGGGCCTTCTGGACAACAGGGCAGTAGAAGTAGTGCTGCTGCATCAACGAAACACAGGGTTCTACTTCCATTACTTTCTGGTTCCAAAGAAAACTGGGGGCATGTGCCCCATTTTGGACCTCAGAAAACTAAACAAATCTCTGCCCAAGGAGAAATTCAGAATGATTTCTCTAGGAACCTTGTTACCTTTGCTTCATCAACACGACTGGCTAGCCTCCCTAGACATGCAGGATGCTTACCAGCACATTCCTATTCACCCAAAGCATCACAAATTCCTGAGGTTTGTGGCTCTGGGACAGCATTATCAATTCAGAGTCCTGCCCTTTGGGCTATACTCGGCACCGCAAGTTTTTACAAAGTGTTGTGCAGTTCTCGCAGCGCATCTCAGAAAGATCGGAATACAGGTGTTTCCTTATCTGGACGATTGGCTTCTGGCAAGTTCTTCCAGGCAGGGAACTCTGGACGCCGTAGACATGACTCTCGCGTCCATGGGAGTCCTGCTAAACCTCAAAAAATCGCAACTGCAGCCCTCCCAGAGGCTTTTTTTATAGGAACTCTTCTGGACGCCTCCTGTGCAAAGGCTTTTCTTCCAGAGGACAGGAGGATCGATATCTTTCAGATGGCCCGTCACATCGGGGAGAACAACTCTGTTCCAGCTCTCTCGATGCAACGGATGCTGAGTCTCATGGCATCCTCGGTGTTCACTGTACCCCTAGCACGCCTGCACATGAGAACCTCTCAGTGGATGCTCAGTACTCAGTGGTCTCCAACCACTCACCCGCAGTCCTATCCCATCAAGGTGACAGAACCTCTAAAGAGGTCGCTCACCTGGTGGTCTCAAGAGAACAATCTCCTAGAAGGGTATCCCTTTGCTCCTCTGGATCATCAGATTTGCATTACCACAGACGTGTCCCTGATGGGGTAGGGAGCTCACTGTCAGGCTCTCCACACTCAAGGTACGTGGACTCGGGTAGAGTTCCAGCTTCACATAAATGCCTTAGAAATGAGAGCCGTCCTTTATGCGGTCCGGGCGTTGAAGGACATTCTCTGTCACAAGAACATTCTCCTTCAAACGGACAACAAAGCAATGATGTATTACATCAACAAGCAGGGCGATGCTCACTCTTACCCCTTGTGCAGGGAAGCGATGAGAGTATGGGAATGGTGCTTGGAGCACAAGGCTCTAATTCAAGCGGTCTACCTGCCGGGAGTACAGAACGAACTGGCAGACCGTCTCAGCAGAACAGAGACAGATCCTCACGAATGGTCTCTCAACTCGACCATAGTTCAGTCACTATTCAAAGAGTGGGGAACTCCAGACCTGGACCTTTTTGCATCCACACTCAACACAAAACTGCCTCTCTTCTGCTCCAGAAATCCAGGGCCTGGCATTTTCTGTCAGGATGCCTTCAAGCTGCAGTGGACAAAACGCTTTCTATACGCCTTTCCACCTCTTCCTCTAATTCAGAGGGTACTTCTCAAGTTCGAATCCCAGGGGGTGAAAATGATCCTCATTGCTCCCTTCTGGCCTCGACAGATGTGGTTTCCACTACTCAACAATATGTCGGCTGCTCCGCCGAAGCCACTCCCCCTTCAGACGAACCTCTTGACTCCGGCCTGTTGTTCATCCCAACCTGAGGTCAATTCACCTTCACGCTTGGCTCCTGAAGAGGTAGAAGTGAACAGGTTTAATGTCTCTTGCAGGGTTTCAGATATTCTTCTGGCTGCATGGAAGCCAGCCACTAGGAAGACTTACACAGCCAAATGGAAGCGTTTTTCGCTCTGGTGTGCAAAATCCTCTTTAAATCCTTTTTCCTGCCCACCAGATAAAATTTTAGAGTACCTCTTAGACCTCTCAAATTCAGGTCTGCAGTACTCTACTGTCAAAGTTCACCTTTGTGCCATTTCAGCTTATCATGAGCTGGTACTTTCCTTGTCACTGGCTCAGTTACCTGTGGTTAAGAGATTTCTTAAGGGAATTCTGCATGCCAGACTTACTACAAGACGTCCAGTCGCAGCCTGGGACATTAATCTTGTGCTGGACATGCTGACTCGAAAACCTTTCGAACCTCTAGCTACCTGCGAGCTAAAATTTCTCACCTGGAAAACGGCCTTCCTGGTAGCCATTACCTCAGCCCGCAGCATCTCTGAGATACATGCCTTGGTCACAGACCCTCCATATATTGTGTTCCATAAAGACAAGGTAGTCCTTAGAACCCATCCTAAATTTCTTTCTAAGGTTGTTTCGGAATTCCTTCTGAACCAGCCTTTGGTTCTTCTCTCTTACTTTGCAGACTTCCAAAATGAAGGAGAACGATCTCTTCATTCCTTGGATGTTAAGAGAGCTTTTCGTTTCTATCTAGATAGAACAAAAAAAATTAGCAAAGCTCAACAACTGTTTGTTTCCTTCAGTGAGACCTGGCTGGGTCAACCTGTCGCTATCTGATGCATTTCAGCATGGCTGGTAGCGTGCCTTTGCCACTGTTATTCCATGGCACAGGTTAAGCTGGAGGGCAGAGTGTATGCTCAGTCTTCTAGAGCGGTCAGGGCATCCCTGGCGGAAATCCTCAACGTGCCCATTGCAGATATTTGCAATGTGGCTACCTGGAGCTCGGTGCGTACTTTCGTCAAGCACTATGCCCTGGATGTCCATGCTAGGTGACATATTTCGTTTGGCATAACCATCCTTAATGGACTCCTGTCCTAAATTTGTGAGCTCTTGGTCTCTCCTGCCGCCCTCTCTGGAGATTATTAGCTTGGTACTCTTCCATCAGTGTGAATGAGTGGTGGAGACTTTATGTCCAGGAAGATATGGAAATTACGTACCTACCGTAATTCTTGATCTTGTTGGACGAAGTCTCCACCACTCATTCTCACGCCGCCCACCATCTCCTGAGCTTATCTCTGTTGTTGGTTTTCACTCTCTCAATCTTTAGGCTGTGAAGACTTCTTTCTTAACCCTTCTTACATGGGTCTTCTGGACTATCTTATGTCCAGTTTTTGTCAGGCTATCCTTCTGGGTTAGTTACGCTGCACCTCCTTGGGGAAAAAAGGTACTGAGGCGGTTGGAGGGTCGACGCCAAGATAGTCATTCCTGCACAAGCCGAGGCTCACGACGCCATGCCTCGCAGCTCCATCTTTGGCACCGACCTTTCTGCAAAAAGTTTGCTACCGCTGAGTCCTAGCGCTTCCAGCGTAGATCCCATCAGTGTGAATGAGTGGTGGAGACTTCGTCCAAGAAGATCAAGAATTACAGTAGGTATATAATTTCCATTTTTCTCTCCTGGCAAACAGAACTGAGTTAGGGAGTGAGCTGCCGTTAGTTACTGGCCACCCCACGAGTGCAGCATCACTACATGTGCCTCATGGGCAGCACCGGCACCGTCTGCCTCCCTCCCAGGCTGCATAAAACTTTGCCCATCCTGGGTCCAAGCACCTCTGGCTTAAACCCATAAATGTGAATTAATGATGAAGATATTCTGGAAGATGAAGTATTACAGTGAGTACGGAATTCTGATTGTTTGAGACCCATATGTGTATTCTCAGTGAAAACATTTAGAAAAAATTTGGGCAATGGGATTTGGGGAATATGGGCAATCAAAAGCCGCTGGTGGGTTTTTACACAGTAACCATGGAGCCTCCCATATTGTTCATATATCTTCGTTAAGAAAGACCGAGAAGTGCACAAAATGTATTGAAATGTTTGTCTAAATGTTGTTTTCAGAAGTATTCCAAAAGGAATTGACTGCGCTTTTAACATTATGGTTATTGTATGTAGTTGGTTTATCTGTGAAATTGAGAAGGTTCTTATGCTGCCATTTGTGGTGGATTTTTAGGTGGGAAAGGGAGTCTTGGGTATGTTTCATGTCTTAATTTACATTTCTCAGCAGACACTCTGAGGAGCGCTCCCCAGGAGTTAACACTGTGCCTCCTCAGAGCACAGGCGCAGTGTACAGGGTGGACAGCATCATCCCCAGCGACCCTGCCGCTATCCAGCAAGCACTGGCCGAGATCAGCAGCACTCGGAATCATCGTGATCGAGGCAAACTGGAGTCTCTGAAAACCCAGGGTTCCCCTCCACTACTGAGACCATATGAACCAAGTGAGTACACGGGTAAATAACTGAGGGAGACGGACATTGTTAAAACAGAAGGGTCTGCTGTTTTACCCAGTGTATTGTGCTGCAAAAACCTGTTTATGGGGTAACCTGCAGGAGAGCTGATTCCGTTGTCTGATTCCAGTGAAAGTATTTGTAGGTGACTGCCTGTTCAGAGTCTCTGATTAGCCACCTGGGTGTTTGGGGGGAGGGGTGTTACGTATGGCAAATGATGCTGTTCTGGTATTGGAGGGAGGCCTTTTTTGCATCCAGCCTCTAGCATGACTATAGAGCGGGATGCATCTGCAACCATTGTGCTGGTAGATGCCACTTGCTTTTAACAGAGGGAATTTTTTTATTTTAACTACCGAGATGCAGTTCGCTATCCAATCTTGGGAAGTCTTTCACTTCCACCCAACCATGTGATCCTCTGACCCCACACTCAATGCATTCCATTCTTTTCTTCTGCTGGAAATAACAGGTCTCCTCCTGATAACAAACTAGGTGCTGCAGGATTTTGTTTTGAGGCTCTGTTGCAGCAGGCCATCACCAGTAGGACTACGCTGCCAGGCGCTAGGACCACGGAAACCTTCTAGCTAGCAGTCTACCAAAGGGGGCCACCCACCTCCAGCGTCACTCTGATGTCAAGCCAACCCCGTCAGGGTGGGTGGCTCCCACGCCCTCCTCAGCTCTTTCCCACCATCGGCCAGTGCACGTTGGACCACTGATACGCCGCAGCAACATTTGACTGCCATTTTCCCGCAGTTAACTGCACTTTATTTTTTCCAGTTTTCAGTAAGTTCAACATCAAAATTTCGGTGCCCTCACCTGTTCTCACCTTTTTGGTTTATGTCTTCAAAACCTTCATCTTCCGGCCACTCCACGAAGTGTGCCTTTTGCAAACAGATCCCAGACAAGGATAGCCATTCTGCCTGCGTCTTGTGCCTAGGCCTAGATCATGACAATCAAGCCTACGAGACCTGCCAGAAGTTCATCCAGGCCACCAGGAAACGTCACCAAAAGATCCTGGCCGAGGTCTCCTTAATGGAATGGGAGCTGCAGTCCTGGAGCTCCTCCATTTCCCCGGCCCAGTCCTTTGGGTCTTAGTGTTCGAAGTCTGGGGACAAAACTACTGGGGAACATAAGCACAGGGACAAGGATCGGGGTCCGTGCCCGGTCTGCCTACTGCTCGCGGCCCCTGCACAAGAAGATCTTCCCTGTATGTATCTTCACTGTTCATCACTGATGGGTTATATGCTAGAGGCGCTGTGAGCCCACGGGAGCTTACTTAGCTCAGAAATCTTTCTTAGGGGAGAGGCGCCGGTGCAGCCCTCAGGTTCGACACACAGCTTGCTGCTCAAGTGTTGACCATTAACCGATGCCAATTCCTCCCTCACCTCAGTGCTTTCTTTCCTGCCATCGAGAGTGCACCCTGTGGGAGCTGAAGAACCATTACTGTGCAATTTCAAGTTGTCGTTGAAGTTCTGTTTGTCATTACTCGACACTGTAAATCTTCAGATGGGTGGAACCATTCCTTTACTTGTTTTTTCTTGTATTCTACGGCGCCGAGTCTTTCCATATAGTTTTGGTTAAATTATGTGCGCTGTCGATCATATCCGATTCGGGGTTAGTCGAAAGCAGGACGTTCCCCCATGCGTCTGTACCCCTGTGGCAAGTCCATTTCCGTAATGGATCACCAGGATAATTATAGAATGACCCTTATACTGGGAAGTTAGTGTTCCGGGATACAGGCTGTTCAGAAGGTACAGGGTGGTTAGAAGGGGGTTTGGGGAGTGGCATTATATGTCAAGACCATTAAAGCAACTGAAGGACTAGATGAGTACAGTAAGGCAAAATTCCTGTGTGTGTGTGTGTGTCACATTAGGGAAAAAAAGACCTGGAGCCATAGTAAGAATAGGAGTAATATATAGGCCTCCAAATCGGTGGGGGGGGGAGAGTTAGACAGGCAAATGATGCAGGTGATGCAAATTGTGTCAAAGTGGAGTTTGTGCTACTGGGGGACCTTAATATGCCAGGCATAGAATGGGGAATCCTGGCGCAGCTGTTGAACCCTTGGCAAAAGGTGCAGGCCTTGGTGTCGTGGTCTGGGCCTAAGCTCCGCGCGCAGGAAGAATGAGGATCCTTGAAAGGGATCTGTTTTCTGCAGGCACACTTTGAAAGGTGTCCCTCAGATGCAGGAGTTGGAGAGAACATTAGATCTTCTTCGAGATACAGCTCTTGCAGCAGGTTACACCATTAGGACTGAAGCCGTCAGGCGTCAGGACCCCACAGAAATTTTCTAGCTAGCAGTCTTCAGCGGGGACCGCCTTCGATGTCGGTCCCACCCCCGACGTCAGGCGTAATACATAAGGAGGCGGTCCCGCCAGAATCCCCAGTTCTTTTCCCGCCGTCGACTTTGCAGTATCGGCCTTTCGGTCAGTTCTAGCGAGTGACTACTAGGAGAATTTCAACAGTTCTTTTTATCGGTATTCATCTGATGTCCTCTCCAACTTCCGTGGAGGGCCATTCATCGAAGTGTGCCTGCGGCAAACATTCCTTTTAAAGATCCTCACTCGGCCTGTGTCCGCTGCCTTTGCCCGGACCACAACACCCAGGCCTGCTCCTTCTGCCAGGGCTTTAACAGCCGTACGAGGATCCGCCGCCAGAAGGCCCTCCAAGCTTTCCTCCTTGAGGAGAAACTTCAGGCAATGGACTGAGACCCTTCCTCCAGAGGGGAGTCTTCAGGGAAGTCCCACCGGCACCACAAAAAGCACCGGGAGAAAGAGAGACCCAGATCCCCTTCCAGGGCCTCTGACTCCCGCAGCTCCAGCTCCAGGTCGGACCGCTCTCAGTCGAGGGCCCGCTCTCAGACTCCCCCAGTTCTTGTTAATTCAGTTAGTGGTTCCTCCTCTCTGCAGCCTGTCAAGACCTCCAGACCTGCTTCTTCCATTCCGGCTCAGGTCTTGTCCAGGTCTGGGGAGCGCCATAAGTTGTCCTCCCGGCATCCGGCCTCCGACGTCAGGTCTGTCTCCCAACCGCCGCCACCCCAGTGTAAGACCAAGGAGCTGACCTCCCTTAAGCGGACATCGGACCCGACGTCGGCCAAGGCACATAGGCACGCCAAGGAACCGGCGACCGTTCGTCACCCGTCGCCGGTCAGGCATTCGCCCCCAAGGACGCCGGCGGGGAGACCGGCATCTGCTACAGCAGAAAGGAGGACCACACCACCGCCTACCGACGTCGGTCGGGAGACGTTGTCGGAGGAGGAGTCTACCCAGCCCGAAGACCTGGCGGGCGACCCCGGACCTGTCAAGCTCCCACGGGAACCCTCTCCAGAACCAGAGACCCCCAGGGATCCAACGCCCGGCCCCGACGACAGGCCACCGGCGCCCGGTCCGTCTGGCCTAAATCTGGCAGAAGTGAAGGAGCTCTTCACCTTCTGGTGGGACACCATCAAAAAGGATGTGGTCACCACCCAACCTCCTCCTGCGCCTGCTGCCCCTCCGACTCCTGCACCCTTTCCTCCACCTAGGGGGTCAGCAGGACAGGCATCGTCCCCCAAGGAGCCAGCATCACCTCCTAGGGGCAGATCTTTGGAAAAGAGAAGGCCTCCGTCAAAATCCACTTCATGGTCACCCAGCCCCAAGAGACCCAGAAGACATCGCTATACCCCGTCCACAGAGGGCTCCAGATCTCCTTCTCCAATCAGCGTCCCCTCTCCGGACCCATGCGACCTTCCCAGGTCCCCCCCGGATGACCCCTCATTCTCCGAGATAATGAGGCATATTCAGGAGAATATGGGCTGGGATGCTGAAGAGCTCGACCCCGAAAGACTACGCCTTACTCGCTACCTTCGGCAAAAAGATCTCAAGCCTGTGGTAGTGCCACCCTTGGTGGACACCTTTGTGGACGTCACCAAGGCCACGTGGAAGTGTCCACATTCGACCCCGGCAATGCCGAAGAAGGCCGACCGCCTGTACAAGGCCCCAAGGGAGGACCAGTACCTGGTGAACCAACCTCTGGCCGACTTCCTGGTTGTTACAGCCTCACATGACCGGTCTCAAAAACCGCAGCACTTGAGCACGCAGCCACCGGACCCAGAGTCCAAGCAGTTGGACGTCCTGGGCAGGCGCATGTACGCGGCTGCGACTTGCGCCATTAGGTCATTGAATTACCTCACCCACATGGTTCAGTTTCAGAATGCATTGTGGGAGCAGGGACAGGACCTAGCTGAAAAATTGCCAGATGGTGGCCAGAAGGAGGAGCTGTTGCAACTCCTCCGTACGGGTTCGGACGTGGGAACCCAGGTTCTTAGAGCCGCATACGACTCTGCGGACTCTTCAGCCAGAGCTGCGGTCTCAGGCATGTGTCTCCGGAGACACTCATGGCTCCGTGTCTCCGGGTTTACCCCGGACGTCCAGAAGAACATCATGGACGCCCCTTTTCATGGCGAAGTTCTGTTTGGTGAAGCCTCAGAGAAGGTGATCACCAAATTGCAGGAAGCTGGGAAGGCAATTAGATCTGTACAAGCTATTTACAGGTCTCGGCTTAGTTCCTTTCGCAGGAACCAGAGTCGCTTTCACAGCCGGACCCAAAGGCAACACCCTCGTTCCGGCCAGCAACAGAGGGGCTCCTTCACCCGAAAAGCCCAGGCCAAGACATCCTCAGGCAGAGGCCAGCGAGCTACAAAGTCGGCCCAACCTGCAGGATCCAGTGCTGCCACAGCCTGACTCCTTCCCCGGCCCCCGCCCCTCCACAGGATCAATGGGAAATGAAGGTCGGGGGTTGCATCGTGGACCACCTGCCAGGGCGGCTGTCGATCACCACCGACAGGTGGGTGCTACAATTGGTTCAAAAAGGCCATTATATAGAGTTTGTAGACAACCTGACCACAAGGCCTCCTCTGCTTTCCTGCTATTTGGGTCAACACGCCCTGCTTATACAGCAGGAGGTGCTCACGCTTCTAGAGAAGGAAGCCGCATGGTGACCCTTCCGGGGCTAATCCTCATGCTGAAGGACGCTTTCTTGGCGTCCCTGGACATGCAGGAAGCTTACCTGCACGTTCCTATTGCTCAGGCGCACGGGAGGTTCCTGCGCTTCGAGTTTCTCGGCTGCCATTATCAGTTCTGGGCGCTTACCTTCAGGTTGTCATCAGCACCTCGGGTTTTTACCAAGTGCATGGCAGTTGTGGCAGCGTCTCTGAGGAGACAGGGCCACTACGTGTTCCCGTACCTGGACGATTGGCTCCTCATGGCCCCTTCCAAGGAGGCACTACTGGTAGCCATCCAATCTACCCAGACCCTTTTCCAATCTCTGGGCATACTCATCAACTACGAGAAGTCTCTCCTGGTACCGTCCCAGAAACTGCAGTTCATAGGAGCAGTTCTGGACACCGTCAAGAGAAAAGACTTTCTTCCCGAAGACAGAGCAGAACGCATTCGATCCCTCATAAGGGACCTGTTAGCGAAGAAGACCGTCCCAGCCAGACTGGTTCTTCGCCTGCTCGGACACATAGCTGCAGCCATTCCTACAGTCCCAATGGCAAGATTCCACTTGCGGGTAACTCAGTGGATGTTAAGAGTGCAATGGGACCAACGGCAAGACCATCTGCAGCATCCACTCAGAATCACGAAGGTCGTGGTTCAGGACTGGCAGTGGTGGCTAGATCCGGGAACCCTCTCCGTGGGGGTTCCTTTTACAGTGCCGTCCCTGGTTATAACTCTCTCCACAGACTCCTCAGGGCTGGGGTGGGGAGCGCACTTGAACGGGGTGAGGTCGCAGGGAACATGGACTACCCAGGAATCTCATCTCCATATAAACATATTGGAGATGAGGGCGGTCCTTTATGCCCTGCAAGCCTTCCAGTCGGAGATTCCACAGAGTACTCTTTTGTTGCAAACAGACAATACTGCGGTGATGTATTACCTCAACAAACAAGGAGGCACACACTCTTACCCCCTTTGCAGGGAGGCCATGAAAGTGTGGGAATGGGTAATTCGACACGGCGCAAACCTTGTTACTGTTCACGTTCCCGGGGTGGACAACACCGTCACAGACAGCCTGAGTCATTTCCGGACCAGGGTCCACGAATGGGAACTTCTACAGGAGATGGCAGAGGATCTGTTCCACAGATGGGGCACTCCAGAATTAGATCTCTTCGCGTCCCCATCCAACGCAAAACTGCCCAATTTTTGCTTGCTAGATCCAGGGCCTGGTGTTTTCTGGCGAGACGCGTTGTCCCTCTCCTGGGCGGGCAGATTCCTCTACGCCTTCCCTCCTTTCCCATTGATCCAGAGAGTTCTTCTCAAACTTCGCAGGGAGCACACGACGCTAATCCTGATAGCGCCTTTCTGGCCCAGGCAAATCTGGTTCCTGTTACTGCATCAGCTATCTCGGGAACCTCCGCTTCCTTTGCCAATCAGCTCCCATCTGTTGTCTCAGGAGGAGGGTTCACTAGTCCACCCAGACTTATTCATTGAACCCACATGCCTGGCTCCTAGTGACGTAGCCATGATGCGACACGGGGTCTTGCAAGAGGTGGCAGAAGTACTTTCTGCCGCTAGAAAACCGGCAACACATGCAACATATGCCATGAAGTGGCGCAGGTTTTGCCTGTGGGCTCAAACGCGCGGTTTCTCGCCCTTAGACTGTCCTGAGAAGCTGGTTCTGGAGTACCTGCTTTCCCTTTTTCAATCTGGGCTAGCTTACTCCTCGATCAAAGTGCACCTTTGTGCAATCTCAGCTTATCATGCTCCCATAGGCCATCGTATGGTGGCTCAACTGGATACTACTCGTGCCTTTTTAAGGGAAGTCCTCCACCTTAGGCCACCTATCAAGGATCCGGTTCCTCCTTAGGACCTGCCCTTCGTCCTGGAGCAGCTTACGCTGCCACCCTTTGAACCAGCCGCGGATTGCAAGCTACGGTTTCTGTTGTGGAAAACTTTGTTTTTAGCTGCAGTTACTTTGGCGAGAAGAATCTCCAAACTGCATGCACTCATCTGCAAAGAGCCTTATTTAATTTTCCAACAGGATAGGGTATCCCCGAGGACAAATCCTAAGTTTCTGCCTAAGGTGGTTTCAGCCCTTACCCTTAATCAGGATATTGACTTACCAGTGTACTTTCCTAAGTACACCAATTGAGGAGAAGTGCTGCTTCACACCCTGGATGTTCATAGGTGTCTTAGATATTACCTGCCCAGGACCAAACAGCACTGAAAAACAGATCAGCTGTTCGTATCCTTTGCTGAGAGGATGAAAGGGGCCCCTGTTTCGAAGCAGACCCTATCTTCCTGGACATAAGTTTCCACCACTCATTCACACTATTGGGATCTGCGCCGGAGGCACTAGGACCCATCGGGAGCAAACTTTTTGCTGGAGGGTCGACACCAGAGATGGCGCCGCGAGGGCCTTGCAGGCGCATGAGCACTACCTCGCGGCAATGACTATCTCGGTGCGACCCTCCAACCCGCCTCAGATCCTTTTTTCCCTGCGTCGAGTGCGTTTCAGTATGACATTAGCTCGCGCCTGTCGAGTCAAACTTCAAACTGCAGCATAGTTTTCAGTTTATTTTTTGTAGTATTATCTCGACATAGTATGGCTTAAGTTTATTCTATTTTAATATACAATAAAAAGTCTCCAGCCTACTTGGAAGTCGACCATGAGCAGGTCAGGTGGCGGTGAGGAGACTTTGCAGAAAGCTGTTCAGTCAGTCGGGCTGGGTCCGGTCCGCCTCCTTCTCCCGAGCGAGGAGTCCGACAGCAGTCAGTCAATGCCGGGGGATGGGCGCTCCCGGAGCCATAAAACCAACTAGTCGCATTCTCGGCACAGTTAAGCCTCGAGCTCTTCTTGACCCCACAGGTGTTAAAGAGAGGCATCACTCGGGGTAAGCCCGCTGATATGTCCTGCGCGTCGGCGCTCTGTTATAAATGGCTAGTTGCGGTCTACTCCTTGAGGTCGTAACTTCTGCTTCCGGTAGCCGCCGTCTTCGGCATGAGTCCTACCCGCTAGTGGTAGAGTCTTCAGATGAGCAGTTTCATCAGTGGGCGCTCTTATGGGCAGTGGGCTCGGAGGTTGGTTCTGCTACCTGGCTCAGTTGCCCGTGGGCCTAGGCTTGTCGGACTGACCAGGTAGAGGCGGTTGGACTTTCCTGGTGTGCACCTTCCTCGGTGGCAGCGACTCCGGCGGCAGGTGTTCTCCCCACATGGCTGCGGCGCGGGGACCACACCGATGCCCTTATCTCCTGCTATTTTCCCTTCTAACCATGTTTCTCAGGGTCCTGGGATGCTTCCGGCCTTAAGGCGCCGTTTCAGCATCGCAGGGCATCGCCGACACCGTTTCGACGTCGCGGGCTTGTTGGCGCCGTCCAGCCTTTCGGCGGGCGGCTTCGGCGCCCAGCGCTGTTCTTGACACGTTTTGGTCCCGTTTGCCTCCTCGGCGCGGGAGCTCTCGAGGACTCCTCTTTCCTCTCAATTCTTCCTTCCTCTTCTGTATTTCACTCCTTTCCTGTCCAAACAGTCCTCCCTGGACTATCAGGAGATGACGTTGAGCCTGACCCAGACCTTGGTTGGGTGATGAAGTGGGCAAGCAGGATCTTTCACTGCTACAGAGCCTGTGATGAGGACCTGTCCTTTAAGTCTCTGTTGAAGAACCTGAGCTCCTCTTTCTCTCCAGACTACAGACATCGATCCTGGGAAGCGGTTAAGACTCCAATATCTTCATGCCGGAGATCCTATGGATTGACTCCTCCGATTCAACCTTCCTTGAGGCAGCTGTCTCAAATGGTATGGAATAATCCTGCTCTTACCCTTGGGTGGCTAAATCCATTGATAGGAAATATTCAGCCCCAAGGATCGTCCCATTTTGGCATCTCAAGCGCTGCGGATCCTATTGTAGTCCTGGCAGAGAATGATAAGGTCGTTCTTCCTCAAGCTACTACAGCTTGACCTATTAACAAAAGTCTCGTAAGATTGATACCATTAGGTAAAGAGTCTTTGCTGCGTCCACTTTAAGTATACGTATTGCCAGTTACCAGGGCTATTTTTCTCAGTATGAGTATATCCTGTGGCACTCTATCAAGCAAATGGTTGAAGCTCTTCCAGACTCTTGACTCTAAGTCAGAGCTTCTTCTGACCATTACCAGAGGTATTGAATCTAATAACCAACAGGTCAAAGCAGCCATGGATGCTTTCGACACTGCTACTCGTTCAGCAGCCGCTGGTATTTGTACTTGCTGTCATTCCTGGCTGCGTGCCGAGGCTTCACGAATGATGCACAGCAGCAGGTGATGCGTTGCTGACAGCTCGTATCTTTTTGGTCCACAGGTAGAGCAAGCTCTAGAGCTACTCAGAGACTAGGTCGGCCATTAAGCTGGCTCGACCCCTCCTACCACCTCTCGGGGGCATGTCGGTGGCGTCAGTTTCATAATAGTCAGTCGCTTCGAGGCGGGGCAGAGAGTTTCCATAGAGAACCAACCTGCCCGACCTCAAAGAAGATGCAACAAAGCGCAAGGGCCCAGCGCCCAGCTGCATATGAGTTGCTGGCCCAAGTTCCATCTCCACTGCCGGCGGACTTTTCCTCTCGGTGGGAGGTGGTCTGATGCACTTCTACAATCAGTGGAAGTCCATAACCTCAGACAAATGGGTCCTTCGGATAATTCGCGAGGGGTATTCTCTGTTTTCTGGAGACCCTCAGATAAGTCCTCCAACGACAACCCAGGTTGTCAATCCTTCAGTCAGACCTTCTGGCGAGATCCAGGGCCTTCTGAACAACAGGGCAGTAGAACTGGTGCCTCTGCATCAGCGAAACACGAGGGTTCTACTCCCACTACTTTCTGGTTCCAAAGAAGTCTGGGGTATGCCCCATTCTGAGACCTCGGAAAGCTAAACAAATTTCTCCCCAGGGAGAAATTCAAAATAATTCTCTAGGAACCCTGTTACCTTTGCTTCATCAACACGACTGGCTAGCCTCCTGGACATGCAGGGCGGCTACACCAGCACATTCCTATTCACCGAGGCATCACAAATTCCTGAGATTTGTGGCTCTGGGTCAACACTATCAGTTCAGAGTCCTGACCTTTGGGCTATCCTCGGCGCCCGCAGTCTTTACAAAGTGTTGTGCAGTTCTGTGGCGCATCTCAGAGCTCGGAATCCAAGTGTTTCCCTACCTGGACGACTGGCTCTAGCAAGCCCTTCCAGACAGGGGACCCTGGAAGCCGTTCAGGCGACCTCTCGCCTTCTTCGTCCATGGGAGTTCTGCTGAATCTAAAAGTCACAGTTGCAGCCCTCCCAGAGACTCCTTTTCATAGGGACTCTACTGGACACCTCTTGCGAAGGCTTTCCTTCCAGAAGACAGAAGGCTCGATATCCTTCAGATGGCCCGTTACATTGGGAGAACAGATCAGTTACAGCTCTCTCAGTACAGCGTATGTTAGGCCTCATGGCATCCTCAGTGTTCACTGTACTAGCACGACTACACGTGAGAACCACCCAATGGATGCTCAGTGCTCAGTGGTCCCCAACCACTCACCCACAGTCTTATCCCATCAAGGTAACAGAACCCTTACAGAGGTCTCTCACCTGGTGGTCTCAAGAAAGCAATCTCCTGGAAGGATTTCCCTTTGCTCCTCTGGATCATCAAATCTCCATCACCACAGGCGCATCGCTAACGGATGGGAGCCCATTGTCGCTCTCTCCACACTCAAGGTGTATGGACTCAACTCGAGGCCCAGCTTCACATAAATGTCCTAGAGATGAGAGCCGTCCTTTATGCGGTCCGGGCTTTGAAGGACATCCTCTGTCACAAGAACATTCTCCTTCAAACGGACAACAAAGCTGTGATGTATTACATCAACAAGCAGGGCGGTGCTCACTCTTACCCCTTATGCAGGGAAGCGATGAGGGTGTGTGAATGGTGCTTGGAACACAAATCTCTAATTCAAGCGGTCTACGTGCCAGGTGTACAAAACAACTTGGCGGACCGTCTCAGCAGAACAGAGGCAGATCCTCACGAGTGGTCTCTCGACTCAGCCATAGTTCAATCACTATTCGAAGAGTGGGGAACTCCAGACCTGGACCTTTTTGCATCCCCACTCAACGCAAACTGCCTCTCTTCTGCTCCAGAAATCCAGGGCCTGGCATTTTCTGTCAGGATGCGTTCAGGCTGCGGTGGACAAAACGCTTTCTTTACGTCTTTCCGCCTCTTCCTCTAATTCAGAGAGTACTTCTCAAATTCGAGTCCCAGGGGACCAAGATGATTCTCATTGCTCCCTCTTGGCCTTGACAACTATGGTTTCCTCTACTCAACAATATGTTGGCAGCCCTCGAGACCACTCCCCTGCAGATGAACCTGTTGACTCAGGGTCCGGTGGTCCATCCAACCTGAGATCGCTTCACCTTCACGCTTGGCTCCTGAAGAGGTAAGTGAACAGCTTCAATGTCTCTCGAAGAGTTTCAGACATTCTTCTGGCTGCTCGGAGCCAGCTACTCGAGAAAACGTACCGTCTAAGTGGAGCGTTTTTTGCTCTGGTGTCAAAGTCCTCTTGGAATCCCTTTTCCTGTCCACCAGACAAGGTTTTGGAGTACCTTTGGACCTCTCAAATTCAGGTCTTCGATTCTCTACAGTCAAAGTTCACCTTAGTGCCATTTCAAGCGTATCATGGCGTTTTCTTCTTTGTCTCTGGCTCAGCTACCTATGTTAGAGATTTCTTAAAGTAATTCTGCATACCAGACCCCTATAAGATGTCCGGTTGCAGCCTGGGACATAACCTTGTACTAGACATGCTCACTCGGAAACCTTCGAACCTCTGGCTACCTGTGAGCTAAAATTTCTCACCTGGAAGATGGCCTTCCTAGTGGCCATTACCTCAGCCCTAGGGTCTCTGAGATACATGCCTGGTTACGGACCCTCCGTATACTGTGTTCCATAAGGACAAAGTAGTTCTTAGCACTTATCCTAAATTTCTTCCCAAGGTTGTGTGAATTCCATCTAAACCAACCTTTGGTCCTTCCCCTCTTACTGCGGACTTCCAAAATGAAGGGAGCGATCTTTTCATTCCTTGGATGTTAAGAGAGCCTTGCGTTTCTATCTAGATAGAACCAAGGATTTTCATAAAGCAACAACTGTTTGTTTCCTTCAGCGAGACCGGCTGGGTCAACCTGTCGTGTATCAGATGCATCTCATCGTTGTGTGGCATGTCTTCGACATTGCTATTCCATGGCACAGGTTAAATGAAGGTAGGGTTCGCTCACTCTACCAGAGCGTTCGGCATCTAGCGAGTCGCAATGTTCGATTGGAGACATCTGCAATGCCGCCACCTGGAGCTCAGTGCATACCTTCGTTAAGCATTATGCACTGGATGTTCATGCTCGAGTGACATTCCACCTTGACAGAACTATCCTTAATGGACTTCTGTCCTAGAAGCGTGAGCTCTTGGTCTTCCTGCCACCCTTCGGAGGATTTTAGCTCGGTACTCTCCCAATAGTGTGAATGAGTGGTGGAGACTTATGTCAGGAAGATGTAAAATTACGTACCTACGTAATTCTTGATCTTCTTGGGCCAGTCTCCACCATACTCCATCTCCATCCCAGAGCTCACGTGGTGTTGGTCTTCACTCCTCAAATCTTTAGGCAGTGAAGACTTCTTTGTTGACCCTTCTTGCGGGTCGCCGGACTATCTTATGTCCGGTCTTAAAGTTGAGAGTTACTCTTTCGTTGATTCGCTGCACCTCCTTGGTAAAAGCGTGCTGAGGGTGTTGGAGGGTCGGCGCCGAGGATAGTCATTGCAGCGAGCTGGTGCTCGCGCGCCATCTCTGGTGTCGACCCTCCAGCAAAAAGTTTGCTCCCGATGGGTCCTAGTGCCTCCAGCGCAGATCCCAATAGTGTGAATGAGTGGTGGAGACTCGTCCAAGATCATCAAGAATTACGGTAGGTACGTAATTTTCATTTCACGTTGGCTCATTCAGTGTATCTCTTTCTGTTATGACAAGCGCAGCAAACCCTTGCCGGGCGCGGTCAAGGGCCATTCTAGCAGAGGTGGCCACCTCCTTTGCAACACTGAGAATGGTCACTTCAGCCATTTGTGCTGCATACGCATGGAACCAGTGCGTGCCTTTATTAGGCATTATAGCCTGGACGCCGCCTTAAAGGCGAAGGGCTGGTTCGGCCTAGCTGTCCTTCAGGGACTTCTGTCCTAGGTTCGAGCAGGGTGGTACTCTGTTTTCCTCCTCCGATGGCTTTGAGTGTCGCCCATTGCTTGGGAATCAGTCCTAATGGTGTAACCTGCTGCAAGAGCTGTATCTCGAAGAAGATAGTACAGTTACGTAAGAACTTACCGTAACAGTAGATCTTCGAGAACAGCTCTTGCAGCAGGTGCCTTCCAGGCCAACTTTTCCTCCTTGGAGGAGGTACGTTCTTGCCTAACATCTATTTTCTAGGATGGGACGATTTGTCCTTTAGTCTTGGCCATCTGATGGCGGATCCTCTGTCTCCTCTTCTGATGTCATCCAGCGGCCGGGAGTCTCCGGCAGGAGAACTGGGGATTCTGGCGGGACCGCCTCCTTATGTATTACGCCTGACGTCGGGGGCGGGACTGACTTCGGAGGCGGTCCCCGCTGAAGACTGCTAGCTAGAAAATTTCCGTGGGGTCCTGACGCCTGATGGCTTCAGTCCTAATGGTGTAACCTGCTTAGAGCTGTTCTCGAAGATCTACTGTTACGGTAAGTTCTTGCGTAACTGTACTTTATGTAGAAACTCTTGAAGTTCGAAGTCATCGTGCGCTAGGTAGAGACCTAGAGGCCGATGCTGGCCAGTTGATGGCGGGAAAAGAACTGGGGATTCTGGGGGACCATCTCCTTATGTACTATGCCCGACGTCGGGGGCGGTCCCCGCTGAATACTGCTAGCTAGAAAATTTCCGTGGGGTCCTGGCGCCTGCCGGCTTCGGTCCTAATGGTGTAACCTGCTGCAAGAGCTGGTCTCGAAGATCTACTGTTACGGTAAGTTCTTACGTAACTGCACTTTCCTTCCTAAAGTGGTCTCGGAATTGACCCTTAACCATTCAGTTGACCTTCCAGTTTATTTTTCTTCCCCCTCCAATAGGGTAGAAGCTGTCCTTCACACTCTGGACATTCACAGGGCGCTGAGGTACTAACTTAAGCACACAGCTGCACACCATAAATCGGAGCAACTGTTTGGCCTTCATGCTACAACACTGGGGTAAACCGGTGTCCAAGCAGACTATTTCCAAGTGGCTAGTCCACTGCATTGTGTTTTGCTGTGAGAAGCACAATAAACCCCTTCCGCAACCGGTTAGAGGTCACTCCACCAGAGGAGTCTCGGCTTCCTTTGCCACCCTGAAGAATGTCTCTATCAGAGACATGTGCGGCTGCTACCTGGAATTCTGTGTACACCTTCATGAAGCATTATAGCCTGGACATTGCATCCAGGCGCTGTGCCGACTTCGGCCTGGCAGTCCTTCAGGGACTTCTGTCTTGACTTGCTGCTTCCAGCATCATACCATCTTTCACCTGCCGGGGTTGGGCACCTCCTTGGCACAGGACTGCTTGGGATTCAGTCCTACTAGTTATAACCTGCTGGAAGAGCTCACACTTGAAGTAAGAGAGTACAGTTACGTAAGAACTTATAACAGTAGATCTTTGAGAGGAGCTCTTTGCAGCAGGCACTGCTTTCCCACCCTCCATCCTCCGTATGAGGTGTACAGAACATCATCTTCAGTCTTCGCCTCCCTCTCTCGTCAGGGCCCGTTCGTGGGTCTTGGTGGGGGATCTGGGGATGAGCTGGGTCTGTCCCCTTTTATAGCATGGCTGACGTCGGGGGTCCCTGCTGGGTGAGAATTTTCCCAGTGGGTCCTAATGCCTGTGGTGTTAGTCCTAATGGTTATAGCCTGCTGCAAGAGCACCTCTCGAAGATCTACTGTTACAGTAAGTTCTTAGATAACTGTACTATCTTTTTGGACAAAGTCTCCACCACTCATTCACATTCCCGCCCGCCATCCCCC
Source organism: Neoceratodus forsteri (assembly GCA_016271365.2). Classification (NCBI taxonomy): domain Eukaryota; kingdom Metazoa; phylum Chordata; order Ceratodontiformes; family Ceratodontidae; genus Neoceratodus; species Neoceratodus forsteri. The sequence continues at coordinate 56,146,478 of JADMNL010000035.1, forward strand.
GAGCTCACTTCTCTGTTTATGGTCTTCACTCCTTCAGTCTTTGGGCTGTGAAGACTTTAGTTGACCCTTCTTACACGGGTTATTCGGACTATCTCATGTCCAATTTTTAGGTTAGTCTTCTCTAGGTTAGTTACGCTGCACCTACTCGAATAAAAGGTACTGAGGCGGTTGGAGGGTCGACACCGAGATGGTCTGTACCATGCGAGCCTGGCTTGTGGTGACACTCCCTTGCGGCTCCATCTCGGCGCCAGCTCTCCTGAAAAAGTTTGGCTCCTGCTGGGTCCTAGCGCCTTCAATATACTCCCATTCGTGTGAATGAGTGGTGGAGACTTCATCCAGGAAGATCAAGAATTACGGTAGGTACGTAATTTCCACTTCCAGTGCAAAATCACCTTTCAGGACCAAGTAATGAAATGGCCATGCCAGTATTCATGAGGTGGGATCCCAAAAAGTCCATGTTGAAAATTTGGTGCAAAATACAAAAAAAAAAAAAAAAAAACAGCGTTATGCGTGATCGTTGAAATTTTTCTACGCACACTTGCAACTTCGGCAGTTTTTAATATGTTCACTCCAAATTTTTCACACCACCTTTACAGCTGTCATTTTTCAAATCCTGCCCGAAACGCGCACCTGTAGCGCAGAATGGCACAGTCACTGTGTGAAATCACCTTTCGGGACAGAGTAACAAAATAACAATGCCACTGTTCTTGAGGTGGGGTCCCAAAAAGCCCATGTTGAAAATGTGGTGCAAAAATACCATAAAAGGCCCAGGTAACGCACAGTCATTTAAATTTTTCTACGCAACTTTGGCAATTTTTTAATATTTTCACTCCAGATTTCCAGCATAACCATTTTTCCACACCACCTCATGCTCTGTACAGCTATCATTTCTCACATCCTGCCCAAAACATGTTTCCGCACCTGTGGTACAAAATGGCATTTTGCCATGGATTACGACATTTTCACCTATAGGGTTTATGAGGTGGGTGATGGGAAGACTGTGCTGAAAATTTGTGGTCAAAATATGTTAAAATGACAGTTATGACCATCCATTGCAATTTCAGTACGGTCACCCGTAACTATTGACATTTTCAGTATTTTGACCCCAAATTTACAACATAGCCGCCTTCTTATTCCACCTCATAAATGTCATAGCTGTAATTTTTAAATCCTGTCCAGAATGTGTGTTCGCAGGTGGGTGCAGAATGGCGTCGCAGTTGCACAGAATTGTGTTGGATTTTCGGTGCTAGGTACATGTCCTGGGGTAATGAGATGGCTAGGGCGATAATTTGCTCATGCATCTATAGATGGAGGGGTGCATAGGGTCCAAAGGACCCTGCACTCCCACAGTAAAGTAAGGAAATGATCCAACAGGGAGATGCAGGTTCATTACAATGTCTCTACACTTTTGAATAGATGGGAGGCCCTACACTTCCATAAATAATTATGGCTATGGTGGTACTTTCATAAAAAGTAAGAAAATTCATTGCAAAAAAACTATGTTAATGCATCTGTTAGGGTTCATATTACAGTGACAAAAGTATGGAACTGTGGTGTTAGGGTTCCCAACCCCAATGCCCAATCCTTCCCCCACTATCAACCCTACCACCCCACCCTCACCCTCCACACACCAACAGGCGTTGGGGTGTGTCTTGGGATCGTCTATCATAACACTCACCCCATCCTCCTATGCTGTGCCATCTCGGCTTCCTTACACATGGAATGAGGTGAGCGTTAGGGTCGATGACCCCAAGAAGTTTATTTTCTTTATTATTCTCGCAGCACTAAGTACTTTTCGGATGAAAAAAACAAACATTTTATTATTTCACTGCCCCTCCTTCGCAGCACATTCTCATGACCGATGTCTCGAGTGCCCATATAGGGTCTTACCAAACCTAGGGGACTTGGTCCAAGATCGACCAGGATCTTCATATCAGTATGCTGGAGATGCAGGCAGTCCTGTACGCCCTTCAGGCCTTTCAGACTCTGCTATCCCCAGGTCTGCTCTTGGTTCAGGCGGGCAACATGTGCGTTTATTATATAAACAAGCAGTGGGGGACTGATTCCTACCCTCAGTGCAGGGAAGCGATGAGGATCTGGTATTGGGCCATTGAGCACATTCTACAGCTCTCAGCCTTCCATGTTCCCAGCATCCAAAACATCCTGGCGGACACCCTAAGCTGCTCATGGTCCTGGGCTCCTGAGTGGGAGCTTCTGACCTCAGTAACAGAAGATCTCTGACAGATGAGGTTGGCCCAAGTTGGACCTTTCTGCATCCACACAATGCAAAACTGCTGCATTTCGGCTCACTAGAGCCAAGGCCTGGAGTTTTCTGGTGAGACGCGTTGTCCCTCTACTGGACAGGGAGGTTTCTGTATCCTTTCCCTCCCTTCCTGTTCCTTCAGTGGGCTCTAATCAAACTCCAGATGGAAGGGGCAACAATAATTCTCATCGTCCCCTTCTTGTCTCGCCAGATCTTGTTTCCCCAGCTGCAACAACTGGTGGTGGAACCTCCGCTCCCCCTGTCCCTGTGTACCAGCTTGCTCGCCCAGGAGCAGGGCACCCTAGTCCCTCCGACCTTAACTCTTTATCTCAATGCATGCCTCCTGAAGATGTAGCCAGAGCAACATTTGGATTTTTCCCCCAGAGTGGCCAGCGTGTTGGTAGTGGCCAGGAAACCCTCCATCCGGGCCACCAATTCCATGAAATGGAAGCATTTTGCTGTATGGGCTGCTTCGCACCAGTTGGATCCCTTCACCTGTCCAATGGATCAAGTTCTGGAATACCTCCTGTCCCTTTCGGACTTGGGTTTAAGATGCTCTTCAGTTAAGGTACATCTTTCTGCCATCTCTGCATACCATGTACCTGTGGACAGGCAGGCACACAGTGGCCCAATTTGATGTGTTCTGCACTTTTCTATGGGGAAAATCTACACTTGAAACCCCCAATCCCGGGATCCTGTCCCACCTTGGGACCTTAATTTTGTGTTAGAATAGCTTAAGTTGCCTCCCTTTGAACCAGCTGCATCTTGCAAGCTGCGCTTTCTGTCGTGGAAAGCATTAATCTTCCTGGACTTGGTCTTCACCATTCGTTCATACTGCTGGGTTATTTTTTATTTATTAGATCATCGATTTACAGACTTTTGAGTCAGACTCATTTAGAAAGGCACCTCCTCAAGACAGCAGTACATCACAGCAAACAAAACAATACAGTACGTAACGCTTAGATTGAAAAAGCAACAAGTGTTACAGGATTTCACTGGTTGGTACAAGCTTGGTAATGGGTAGATCACAGTAGTCATAATACTATGGGTACTGTGCTGGAGGCACAAGGACCCAGCAAGAGTCAAAAATCTTTAGGAGGGTCAGCTCCGAGGGGAGGACCGTGCATTTGCAGCACTGCGAGACTGGCTCGTGTCTGTGTAGGCTATCTTGACATCGACCCTCCAACCACCTCGGTTCCTTTTTTCCCCGCCGTCGAGTGTGCTTCAGTGATGACAACGCTCGCCTGCTGGGAGTCAGATCTTCACATCTATACAACAGCAGTTTATAATCTTTCAGTTTTGATTAGTTTTAGTTGTTTAATATTGTTTCTTGTTTTATTTAAAAAGAAATTGTCAGCCTGCCATTGACAAAGTTGACCATGGAAGGGTATCAGTGACTGTAGGGAACGTTGAACTGTTATGGCAGTGGGGCTGTGATGCGGTCCGCCGCCCTTTGCGGGGGCTCTGATAACTGGCAGTCAGTACTCGGGAGGGACAGTCCTCCTAAAAGCACAAAAAGAAGTGGGCCCGTTCACAATCCTGGTTGGGGACCTGGCACTGTTCGGCCTCAAGTTCTTCCCATCCGAAGAGGAAATGGTACCGCTCAAGGTCACCCTCTGGTAGGTCTGCAAGGGAATCTTCGGTAGTGAAGAGTGGTAGGCCTACCCCAACCTTACGGGGGTCTCCGGTGGTCCCCATTCTTAACGGCCAAGATTTCTGATACTGGAGCCTCCTCTCTCTTCTGATGGGGCTTCAAGTGAGCAGTTTCATCACTGGCCCGCCCTTATGGAACAGTGGGTGCAACGTCTGTCCCGGTTGCCCTTGCCGGTGCACCCTATTCCCAGACCTTCGGGTCTTGGAGCAGCTGGGCCACAGCCGAGTCGATTGGGTCAGGGTGTGCGTGCAGTGCCCTCTCTGGTACCAGCACCATCGACGCCAACTCCATGTGCCTTACCCTCTCACCTTGTTTCTAGGGACATGGATATGTTGTTCATCCACACTGTCTGGCAGGTATCCTTGCCGCTTTAAATCTTGCCGGAAGGTCTTCAAGCTGGCTCCTCCCACCCACCCGGGTGGTAAAACTCTCGGCTCCGCCCCATGACACCAGATCTTCCTTACTGCTTGGAAGCTCAGGTTCCCTCCTTAACGCTCTGCGTATAAGACTGGTTCCTAATTCTTCGGTTTTGCGAATTTAAAAGTTTTTGCATTTCTAGACTTCGGTCTTCTATCCCTCGTGGCTGCGATGTACAAATCGACTCCCGGTTTTCGGAGATGCCCTTGCGGGCAGAAGATGTCTCGGATGGATCCGCATTCCACGTTTGTCTACCATTTAGGTCTTGAGCACGACCCACAGGCTTGCGATCTGTGCTGTTCCTTCTCGGCCTACGTCCTTGAAGACCGTGCTGCCCGTTTACAGCTGGGGTGTCCCGAGAAACGTTTTCCTCCAGTGAAGTTAAAAGAGGCCCGGTCGACTGTTTCCATGGCGGCGGGCTCGGCGGATCAGCTAGAGCAGATGATCGCCCTCGAAGAGGAGGCGGTGCGGGCCGCATCTTCCTCGGCCGCGGTATTTATCCCGTTCTCCCTGGGTTCCTCTTATACAGCTTCCTTTAAGGAGCTTTGTCTGTCCCTCTCCACTAAGGGAGAGGGACCAGCGTCTGCTGGACCTTCTTCTCAGTCCAAAAAGAAAGACAAAGGGTAAGTCCCTCCGTCGACGCTCTTGGGAGCGGGAAAGGTCCCTCTCCCCGAGTTGTCTGCCATTGACTTGGGTTGATCGTTCGGCTTCAGCCACTGGTCTCATGGTGTCCCCGTCAGGTCAGCTGACCGAGACTCCCGTCGACGCAGTCGAGATTTTTCTCGACCCGTTGGACGGGTTGTCGCCAGGTGAAGCAGAGAGTCCTCTCTCCCCGGTTCCCCCGGTGGGAGTTGAGGATCCCGTGGGCTTGCCAGTGCCACCTGTTCCGGAGCCCTCGGGTGAACCCTCCGAGCCAAGGGAGGCGGTTCACCCATCCTCCCGCACCATCCTCGGGAAAGCCGAGGTTCTCGGTCTCGGACTTCTTCCGTGGTCCCGCCCGTCTGGCGGTCTCGATCTCGGCACTGCCCGCTTGTCCTCGGACGGGGAAGCTTCAACGTAGATTCTACGTCGACGATCCCCGAGGGACCTCCCGTAGCCACAGCTCCTTCTGACTGGGGAACTAGCCCGGCGCGATCTCCTTCCCGGCCATTAAGTGGCTGTGCGAACCAGAGAAACAACCCTGGACTTACCGAGCCTGTTCCCAGGCGGTTGTTCAGCCAAAACCAGCTGCTCCACGATTCCGGTGGAACCTCCGCCCCCACAGCCATTATTTGGAGCTCCGATCAAGAATTCTCGGTCGGCTCAGGGCCTGCCCCATAGGCTGTCTGTTACCCTCACTCCCGATCGACCTCGGCAGGTGGAGGGTGGCTCAGGCCCGAGGCAGCTCTTTGCGGACTCTTCAGAGTCAGACGATTCCTCTCTTTTCTCCAGGCGAGTAGACTTGGAGTCCTCTGGAGGTCAGTCGATGGACGATAGCCCTCGTCCTATCTGGGATTGCTTGGCTCATCTCGAGTCCACGGGATGAACTCGAACCTGTGTCCTAGCGGGCTAGGTATCCCCTCACGGAGATACTGGACCGAGGGGATTCCCCTACGGAGGCCTTTCCGGTGGCCGAGGACATAGTGGGCCCGGCCTTGGAACTCTGGCAGCACCCTGCTTCCTGTCCTGCGCCCTCAGCCAGGATGGCCAGGAAGTATGCGGTCCCTACCGGTTCCTTGTCCGGTTTTTCGGAACACCCCTCAGCCGAGGGGCTAGTTACCAACAGCGTTTTCCGGCGCACCGGGAACGCTAGGGACATGGACAAACCTCCCGACAAGGAGTCTAGAAATTGGACTATGCCGGGCGCAAAGTCTACGCAGCGTCCTCCCTCGACGCCGTCAGCCAGTTCGGCCGTATTCGCATGGCACATTTCTCTCATGCCCTGTTGGGCTCCCTGGGCCAGGTAGTTCCTCATCTTCCAGCGGACCTGCAGACCACGGTTAGGCAGCTGCGGGACCAGGGCAGGGCAGTGGCCAAACAGCAGCTTCAGACTGCTCTGGACATTGGAGACTCATGTGCCAGGTCAGTAGCAGCCGCAGTGGCTATGCGCCGTCAGGCATGGCTGAGGATATCCACCTTCACTTCGGATACCCAGCACAAGTTGGCGGATGTCCCCTTCCTGGGGACCGACCTTTTCGTCCCTGGGGTGGAAGGTCACCTGCAGAGGATCGAGAAGTCCAATGCTACCTTGGACTCTGTCTCATCCGCACAGAAGGACAAAGGCCGCAGACCACAGCCTAAGCCCTTCGTCCCTCTCGCCCATGACGTCCGGCCCAACAACGTCAGGGCCAGCAGGCATGAGCTTGGCATCCCAAACCCAAGCCCTCGGCTTCCTCCTCCAGGAAGCAGGGAGGTAAAGGCCCTGGAGGTCCCTCGGCCAGTCCCTCCTCCAAGCCTGCCCAGTGACGGGTTGAGGGGTGTCGCCCCCAACCCCGTCACCTCACCTCAGGTTCCCCCCGTGGGGGGGGGGGGCGACTCCGCCACTTTCTTTCCGCCTGGTCACGTTATTACACAGACGGTGGGTGTTGGAGAGTGGTCGGGAAAGGGCCTACCTCTGGAGTTGAGCAGGCCCGCCCTTCAAACCGTCGCACCTCGGGGTCGCAGCTTCACTGCCGGCTCGCCGGCACGACGTAACTCTCCTCCTCGAGAAGGAGGTGATCAGAAAGTAGCGGACCCTCCCTCAGACCTGGGGTTTGTGTCCAGGTACTTCCTGGTTCCGAAACGGACGGGGGACTGGCGCACCATTCTCGACCTGCACGACCTAAACAAGTTCCTAAGGTCTTGGACCTTCAGGATGGTCACTCTGGCTCAGATAGTACCATCCTTGGAACGCGGTGTGTGGTTCTGCTCTCTGGACCTGCAGGACGCGTTCTTTCACGTCCCTATCCGTCCGTCACATCAGAGATTCCCAAAAGCTTCGGCGGAGGGATCCTTTGAGTTCGAGCCATGCCCTTGGCTTATTCTCCAGCTCCAGGGTCTTCACCAAATGCATGGCAGTGGTGACAGCATTCCCTGTGGCGCCTGAGGGGGTGTACCCTTACCTGGACGACTGGCTGATAGCAGCCCCTCCAGGCAGGAGGTGGAGCAGTCCAGAGATCTGGCCCTCTAGGTTTGCTCTCAAGTCGGCCTTCTCATCACGAGGCCAAGTCAGAACTCGAGCGAGCAGGTGATTCTTTCATCGGGGCGAAGGCTCGTCTCTGACCAGAACACGGCTCGGCGGACAGGGGCGAGGTTCTTTCCTCCTTTGCCCAATCATGTCTGGTTGGGCATTGGCATCCTGCCGGGACTTCCTCGCCTCCTGGGTCTCATGGCGGCCTGTGCGGCGTGGCCCGCTGGAACATCGCCCCCTTCAATGGGAGCTGGCCAGCCAGTGGTCTCAGCGCTGCGATCCATTGGACCAGCTAGTGACAGTGACCCAGGGGATGTGGGCAGCTCTCCAGTGGTGGACCGTTCAGTTCATCTGCAGGAGGGCATCCCATTTGTCCGCCCGAGCAGCGGTCTCTCTATTGACGATGCCTCTCTGATGGGTTGGGGTGCCCATCTGGGGAACACCGGCGCCTGGCCTCTGGTCCCTGCGGAGTCGATGTCACATCAACCTGCTGGAGCTCGGCGGTCCACCTAGCTCTCACCGCTTTTGCTCCGTTTCTCCGGGGTCAAGTGGTCAGAGTCCAGGCGGACAATACCACGACCATGTACTATCTAAACCCGCCAGGGCGGGGCCGCGCTCCATGCTTCTATGCAAGAAGCTCTCCGCATTTGGTCACTCGTCGCGCAGCCTGGGCGGATCTCCTAGCCATTCCGTGGCAGGGCCTCCAACACCTGGCCGATGCCCTAAGCCAGATAGGGCTCGTCCCGAGTGGTCTCTCCTGCGGAGTAGTACAAGATCTGTTCTCCCATTGGGGCACACCTCAGGTGGACCTGTTTGCCTCCAGGGAGAACGCGAAGCTGAGGCTGTTCCATGCCCGCCCCCCTCAGCAGGGCTCGCTGCAGGGGGATGCCTTCTCGAGGCAGTGGACCCCAGGCCTCTTCTACGCCTTTCCCCCATTCCCCTTGATACACAAGGTGCTTCTCAAAGCAAGGAGGGACAAGGCGCAGGTGATTCTGATAGCCCCAGACTGGCCCCGCCAGTTCTGGTACCCAGATCTCCTCAGCCTCAGCTTCAGCTCCAGGCTCCCGAGGCAGCTTCCAGCTCGCCCGGACCTGCTCTCAGTCAATCAGGGGAAGGTGTTCCATCCGGACCTTCAATCCCTGCACCTGACGGCCTGGTTCCTGAGCGGCTAGAGTTCCAGGCCTTGGGTCTTTCCGACGAGGTCCTCAATGTAGTTGAGGCGTCCCGTAAGGAGTAGACCAGAAAATGCTACGCCTTCAAATGGAAGAGATTTTCCATTTGGTGTCAGGGTAAGGGCTTGGATCCTTCCTCCTGTTCCTTGGCGAGCATATTGGGACTACCTGTGGTCCCTTTCTCAGCAAGGGCTTAGGTCGACGACCCTTAAGGTGCACCTGGCAGCCATCTCTGCTTACTGGGCGCGGGCCAGGGAGCAGTCAGCGCAGGAGAAGGTGGTCTGGTGCTTTATCAAAGGCCTTGACCACATTTCCCCTCCGGTGCGAGAACCTCCACCTCCGTGGGATCTACTGCTGGTACTAGCAAAACTCATGGGCAAGCCATTCGAACCAATGCACAGGTGTGATCTCTCACCTGTCGTGGAAGACCGCCTTCTTGGTGGCTGTCACGTCAGCCAGAAGGATGGGAGAGCTCCAGGCGCTCATGAGTCTCCTTACCTGGTCTTCCACAGGGACAAGGTTGTCCTCGCGCCCCCACCAAATTCCTTCCAAGGTGGTGTCTGAGTTTCACCTTAACCAGGTGTTGACTCTGCGGTGTTCTACCCAGTCACCTCGGAGGCGAATATAGCCTCCATACTTCTGGACCCTAGAAGGGCGCCGCTTACTATAAGGAGCGCACAGCTGAAATTCAGGGAGAGGTTCGCCAGCTGTTTGTCACCTACGCTGAAGCCGTACCTGGCAGACCTGCAGCCAAGCGGATGATAAGCAGGTGGGTCACCTCCAGCATAGATCTCTGCTATAAGTTGGCGGGCATGGAGCCTCCCAGAGGGATAAGAGCTCATTCTACCCGCCATACTGCTGCATCGGTGGCTGCTTCCAGGGACGTCCTTATCCAGGAAATCTGCAGGGCTGCTACCTGGAAGTCAACACACACCTTCATCAACCATTACCACATCGACCTTGAGTCACGCCGGGATGCTGGTTTTGGGGCCTCTGTTCTCCAGTCTCTATTACCTAAGTAGGGTGTGTGCCCCTTGCCTCCCTCCTCCCGGAGAACTGCTAGGAGTCTGCCAGACAGTGTGGATGAACAACATATCCATGTCCCTAGAAATACAGGTTACTCACCTGTAACAGGAGTTCTAGGAATGGTATATGTTGTTCATCCACACGACCCACCCGACCTCCCTGGCTTCGACGCACAACCTGAGCTTCCAGCGGGCCAGATCTGGCGTCATGGGGTGGAGCCGAGAGTTTTACCACCCGGGTGGATGGGAGGAGCCAGCTTGAAGACCTTCCGGCAAGATTTAAAGCGGCAAGGATACCTGCCAGACAGTGTGGATGAACAACATATACCATTCCTAGAACTCCTGTTACAGGTGAGTAACCTGTATTTCCTTGCAAGGGCTGGCATAGGTACCACTTCCCTCTTCCCTTTCTTTCAGGTCTGGCAAGGGTTCACCGGTGAGGCCTTCGGCGATGTCACAGGCGGCGGCAGGAGCCTCTGTACCTTGGTGAGTGCCGGCTTCATCTTGGTGTGGCGCTGGGGTTCTTGACGTCAATCCAGGTTTCAGCATCTCCCATGTTTACCTGGCCTAGACGTGCCTTCAGTGGTCTTTAGGGGGTAGAAGTAGAACATGATTTCAGATTTCCTCCTCAACTAGCCCTTGGTTCTGCCTTCCTACTTTGCTAACTTCCAAAATGAAGAGGAACGCATTCTTCATTCCATGGATGTTGAGAGCCCTACAATTCTACATTGATGGGTCTGGGGACATCCACCAAACGAAGCAACTCTTTGTGTCTTTCAGTACGGTCTGGCTGGGTCAGCCGGTATCCATCAGATGCATTTCTGCTTGGATAGTGGCATGCCTTCACCATTGTTCTGTGATGAAGGTCAAGTGGGAAGGCGAGGTACACACCCACTCAGCTAGAGCAGTTGCTGCGTTCCTGGCGGAGATGCGCTCAGTTCCCATTACTGAGATTTGCAAAGCGGCTACTTGGAGCTCAGTGCACACCTTTGTGAAGCACTACGCTCTGGATGTCCATGCCAGACAGCATGCTTCCTTTGGCAGGACAATCCTTAATAGAATTCTGTCCTGAGTGAGCTCGATCTTCTGCCACCCTGCTTGTGGGATTGGTTTAGCTTGGTACTCTAACCCAGAAGTATGAAAAAACGGTGAAGATTCTAAGTTCAGAAAGATATAATTACTCACTCACCGTAATTCTTGTTCTTCTTGAACAAGTCTTCACCGTTTATTCATACACACACCCACCATCCCCCAAGCTCACTCATTCTGCTCCTGGTCTTCACACGCTCGTTGGCTTGGGCTATGAAGACATGGTTTAAATTGACCCTTCTTATATGGGTCAGTCGGGCTGTCTTATGCTCTTGTTAGGTGTTTCCTAGTTTTACTACGTTGCACCTCCTCAGTAAAAAAGGTACTGAGGTGGTTGGAGGGTGGATGCCTAGGTAGCCTACACAGGTGCGAGCTAATCTTCTGGTGCCGCACATGCGCTGTCCTACCATGGCGCAGGTCTTCCTGAAGATTTTTGGCTCCCGCAGGGTCCTAGCACCACCGGCTAGAACCCAGAAGTATGAATAAGCAATGAAGAATGATCCAAAAATCAGGAATTACGGTAGGTATGTAATTTTCATTTTTAGGAATGGTATATGATATATGGTTTACATCCACGTTGACCCATCCAGTCTTCCCTGGCAGGTGACACACACAGCCCTGCTTCCAGTGTGCAAGATATGACATCACAGGGTGGAACCGAGGGAGTGCCGCCTTGGTGATCGAGAAGCTTTGCTTTAGGATGTTCCGGTGAATCGGCTCTAAAGGAAGAACTGCCACTGTGTGAATGTGAACCATGTATACCACTCGTAGAACTAGGGTTACAGGTGAGTAACCTATTCATATTTGTCTGTTTATGCTGCCATTACCTAAACAGAAGTGAATGACAGCCTACGCAAGAAACGTTAATAGTATTGGCTGCAGTTTTCTCTTTAATTGTGTGGCAAGCCTCACAGTCTGTTGCAGAAGCCATTCCCAGCACTTCATTATATAAGCTGCAGCCATAAACAGACCTGGATTTTGTGACCACCTGAGTTTGTCCTTGGGTTAGAAAGATTTTTCATTTGTGGTTAAGTGGTCTCCACCAAGAAATAAAACTTGATTCTGTGAGTCTTTCCCGGTTACAAATTTTCAAACGCATAGAATAAATCAGAAATGTACTCATACAGATCACTGAGTAAAAATGATAATGCACAAATTCTGGTCTGATCATCAGTGTTTGGGTTGTAGGTGTCGTGTTCCTGGATAAGGCCCAGGTTCCCAGGGCAACTGAGGAAACAGCACAGCTGGGTGGCAGCTTCACCAGTCTCATGCCGAAGAGGAAAGACAAACCCCAGAATCAAGACCGTTTCCTACAAGTAAGCCATTACTGTTCTCCAAATATTGGGACAGGCAGGGATGCTGAGTGAATGCAGGGTTCATTTCAGGCCACGGATTTGCACCTTGATGTGCATTTGAGTCCCTGTGTCCCATTGTTAGTTGCCATTGGACACAGGGCACGCCTGCTAGCTCTGTTTTGTATGGGACTGACAAGGCTGAGAGCTGTAGCACTCTTTGGTGGTATGAGAACTTTCATTCATCTCTTGGAGGCAGGCTGAGTCTGGTCAGCTTTTTTTGTTTTGTTTTGTCACATCACGCCGCAGAGAAGAGTGGGTGCAGTCCTACGCCTGGATTTAGGCTTGCAGCTCACTGAGCACAATGGAGAGAGGGTGGTCCTGCGTATACATGAAGGGGTTTGACTCACTTGGTAAGCAGCAGCAGTCTTTGCTAAGAAGGCATGAAGGGGGCAGAGCACAGTCCTAGATTTGTATGCCTCCTGGTGGAAGGAGGTTCTTTATGGGCAACGCCAGTGCAAATTAGAGGACTTGGATCACGGCGGTGTGAGTGCAGACAGCGTTGCTGAACTTCAGGAATGGGAAGGGGGTGTCCTCTAGCTTACTGGACAGTATAAGTGTCAACAGAGGGGGATGTAGTGCTTAGCAAAGCATATAATACATTACTGCATCACGTGTGTCTTTTCTGACTCACACGTGGTACAGTAACCGTGTTAAACGCATGTGTGAGCAGTGAGAGACTGCAGTTAAAATTGGACTGCGAAGAGAGAGGAGCTTGTCTCAGAGCAGTAGCACACACTTTTTTTTTGGGGGGGGGGCTGTCAACAAACTTACTTATCCAGTACCTCCTACTCGTGCTGTTTAGGCAGGCAGTATAGGGCAGATTCCTTTTGAAGAATTTTTTTTTTCTTTAGTGCAATTGCATTAAAAGTTGCAAAAAAAAAAAAAAGGGGGACCTGAGGAAACTCGACTGCAAGAGGGATTTTTTACAGTTTCATAAATGAAGTAAGCAGTCGGTCTCTGATCGACTTATTTTATGTGTAAAATCTCACAGAATGTATAAAAAAAAAAGTACATTTTGAGAGAAACGGTCTGAAGTCAGTAGTTGCGTACTGAGTGACTTTAGTGGCTGCCAATAGTTTTTTGCCTGACAGATTATCGGCAGAATAGATGTTAATACTAGAGAAATTTTAACAAAGAAAGGGGTCACTGGAGTGGTAGCAGCCAGAGGAAACAGCAAGAGGGGGTCAGTCTTTGACCTCCCTCTCACAGAGGGATTTGAAGCTTCCAGGTCAGAGCCACTTAACAGAATTCAGTCCAGCCACTAGAGTAGAAACAGTAAAAGGAAAGTTTAACAGTTCATCTTATTGTGAAGTGCAGTAAGTCTGCAAATCTTTATTGGGATTAACTCTCATCAGGTCACACCTATGGAACTTAGTTGTCAGGTGCTAGGATCCCACAGACGTCTTTTTCTGTACCAGTCTTATCAGGGGCTGCCCAAGCTGATGTCCTCTACTGATGTCACCTTTCCTATATAGGCGTAGGCGGCCCCACTCCCTCCTCAGTTCTTTCTTGCCGTCGACTTTTCGCACGGTCTCTTTCAGAAGCCTCGTCATTCAGTCGACTACCGAAACTTATTTTCTTTGATTTTTATGTCTAGAACCGTCTACTCATCCTCTTCAAACAACATGAAGTCTTGCTGTATTCTGACATATGCAGTTAGCCCCAGCACTTGAACTGCTTCAGAGAGGAAAGAGTTAACTCTATGCAGGAAGCATAGAACGTTGAGCTCGAGCTCGATTTCAAACCTCTGTCTGCAGCACTTCAAAGTGTAACCGTCAGATTCTTTACACCGCCTAACTGAACAGTCGCTCCGGAGATTGCTCCTTCGCTACAGTCGGTTCGGTTTAGAATCCGTCGGTTTAATTACCGATTTTGTTGTTTTTTCGGCTGCAGATCCCTGTCTGCGGTATAGTGAGTGGTGTAGGTAGTGGACTATAGAGTATATTTGTTGTATTTTATTGTTTTTCGTTGTGGAAATTGTAAAACCCTGTTGATCGGTCTGGTTTGGAACCGATTGTGTTAGGGTTTTATCTATTTTCTTTCTGTAGTGTAAGGTACCGGTTCCTGTCTGTTTCAAAAACACGCGATTTTAGACGTTTTTTTTATCCATGACCCGTAACACGGTTGGTAACAGATATAGGGGGGGCTCTTACCTGGCTAAATAGCTGTAAAGGGTAAGTTGTGGCCTGGCCATGTCTGAGAACCCCCCCCCCCCAAAAAAAAAGGGCCCACTGGGTTTCAACACTGTGGTGAGTGTGGGGATGCCTTTGCTAAGGCAGACCCTCGCACCATTTGTGTTTGTCTGGGGTTTGACCACCTCGATTCAGACTGCCAAATCTGCAGACATTTCCCAAAGGCCACCCTGGAAAAGAGGTTGGGTAGCCTCAGGGAAAAGGAGGCCAAGAAGTCTGCTAATCCAGATGGCCAGCCTGGTTCAGTTCCTGCCAAACCTGAGGGAGTGCCCACTAACCTGGGCTATACTCTGGGCAAAGGAGATCCGACCCTGAGGGATCGGTTCCATTGAAGTGTAAGAGGAAATTGGCCAATTCAGATCCAGAACCGCATCGTCCAACCGCTGAAGAAATAGCCAGGGCAATAAGTATTGTGGAATCGCTCCATCTGGTTCTGTCCGATCCGGCACCTCTTGGTAGGCGCTCTGTTTGGTCGGTTCACCTGGTTCCAGATTATGTGCCAGGTGAGTTTTATGAACTGGAGTGGGAGGGAGAGGAAGAAGACGATGGTGATGAAGGTCTAGATGAGCCCATTGAACCGGACATCTCCCCAGACAGGCCTTTCTAATGTTTCCCCTCCCAGGCTTTGTGTCCCTGTCCCACTACTTGTTCTACAAGAAAGTGGCTGAGACTCTCCGGCTTCCCTTGGTTGAAGCTGCTGAGGAACAAGAGGAGCCTGATTTGTGGAAATGATGGACATCTCCCCAGACAGTTCAAGAGGTTGTCTATTTCCCTCCATAAATCTTTTGGGAAACAGACACAGAAAGTTCTTCAAACCCCAGATTTTTTACCTCTCTTAGGTACAGAGTTCTTGTTCCACCAATGCAGCCAAGTTGGGGTAGTGCAGGCTGCAGCCCGTGACAAGGCTAACATACCTTTGGCTTCACACACCCCAGATAGACTCCAGGAAGTTGGATGCTATGGCCTAAAAGCAGTACTTAGCATCCTCCTTGGGACTCAGGCGGGCGAATTACATGGCCTACACAGCCAGATACCAGAAGTCTAGATGGGATACTGTTCTGGAGCTGGCTAAATAGGCCTCCCCCAGCTAGACAAAGAGCTGGAGCAGGTGGCTACTGATGGGATTGAGGCAAACAAAATTCAGTTTCATGCCGCTGTGGACTCGAATGGTATGGCATCACGAGTTGTGGCTACATCTGTGTCTCTTAGGTTTGCTTTGGCTCAGATGTACTAGCCTCTCACAGAAAACCCAGGCTAAGGCCATGGATTTCCCTGTGGTGGGTAATTCTCTGTTTGGGGAGCAGACAGAGAATTACATGAAAAAAATGGATAGAGTATCGGATCAACTACAGGAGTGCACAGGCCAAGGAAAGGCAGGCAATTTCCAAGTGTGCCTGCGGAAGACAGATCCCTATTAAGGATCGTCATTCCTCCTGTGTGCTGTGCTTAGGCCCGGACCATGACACCAAGGCCTGCACCTTCTGCCAAGGGGTTCAACAGCCGCACCAGGATCCGCCGTCAGAAGGCACTTCATCTGCTGGAAGAAAGACTTGGCAGGATGGACCAAGAACTTTCCTCCAAGGGCGATTCTTCTTCCAAGGCCCATAAACACTGGGAGAAAGCAAGGTCCAGATCCCTGAACCGGGCCTCAGACTCCCATAGCTCAGGCTTCACCAGGTCGGACCGCTCTCCCTCTAGGGCTCGTTCTCAGCCCCCTCCGGTCAAAGTCTGGGCTTCAGGCAGCTCTTCGACTCTCCAGCCTATCAAGACTTCACGGTCCTCTGCTTCCTCCACTCCCTCTCAGGCCTCCTTCAAGTCTTTCAAACGCCACAAGTCTTCCTCATCGACCCAACTCCAGGTCAGTCTCCCAGAGGTCCGGATCCACCACCCAGGAAGACTAAAGACCTGACGTCCCTATAGCGGACATCTGACCCGACGTCTGCTAAGCATATGAAATTGGCCAGGCGTTCGCCCAAGAGCCGCGGACATCAGCCAGGTACCAGATGCCAGCCGGGCGTTCTCAGGACCCGAAAGCGTCGGCCAAGCGACCGACGTTGGCCTCGCATTCACTGTAGCTGAGGACCGTCCCCCAGTCACCGGTGGACACCGGTCATAGGGATTCAACGGAGGAGGACACGACGCTGCCCAAAGACCAAGCACGCGACACTGAGGATGCCGGGCTCCCGAGGGAACCTTCGCCTACCCCCAGACACACCCGCGGACCCGACCCCAGCAACAGACCACTGGCGTCAGGCCCATCGTCGTGCATGAACCTGCAAGAAGTAAAGGACCTCTTCACTTTCTGGTGGGACACCACCCGAAAGGATGTGGTCCTTGTAAAACCTCCTCCTCCACCACCTCCTACTCCCCCTCCTCCACCAAAGGGGCCAGCAGGATGACCACCAACCCCCAAGGAACAGACTCCACCTCCTAGGGGTAGATCCAAGGACCAGAGAAGGCCTCCCTCAAGATCTCCATCCGGGTCCCCCAGCCCCAAGCGACCCAGACGTCGTTGGTATATTCCGTCAGGGGAGGCCTCCAGATCGGATACCTCGGATTATTCCAGATCTCCTCCTCCACTCAGCATTCCATCACCTGACCCACATGACCTTCCCAGGTCTCCTCCGGATGATCCCTCCTTCTCTGAGATCATGAGGCACATCCAGGACAACATGGGGTGGGATGCTGAAGACCTCGACCCTGAAAGGCAGCGCCTTGCCCGTTATCTTTGGCAGAAAGACCCAAAGCCTGTGGTAGTGCCACCTTTGCTGGACACCTTCACGGATGTCACCAAGGCTGCATGGAAGCGTCCGCACTCCTCTCACACTGTGCCGAAGAAAGCTGACCGCCTGTACAAGGCCCCGAGAGGATCAGTACTTGGCTCAACAACCTCTGGCAGATTCCCTGGCCATTACGGCCTCACATGACCGGTCCCAAAGACCACAGCACATGAGCACACAGCCACCGGACCAGGAATCCAAACAATTGGATGCCCTGGGGAGGCCAAGGCTCAGCTCACCAGGGAGGTGGAGAGTAGTCTCCCGACGACTGTTCCGGTCACCGTACATCAGACACAAGAGACTCCTTCCCCACCTCCGGATACCAGGCGACCCTCCGCTTCCAGAGGCGGGATAAACTACGGAGAGCTTCCCAAAGTTGTTCCTCCCGCACCAGGAGTAGTCGTCGTCTTCCTCCTCGGGCGACTCCAGTGGTTGTTCCAACCGGACGGCGAGCCCGCTCTCCAAATAAACCCAGGCTGAGGACGCTTCCGAAGTCTCCTCCGGATCCTTCCTTCATGGAGTTTCGCAAAATCCAGGAGGTTCATCAGTGGCACTCCTTGGAGCCAGACCCTCAACGTAAAAAACTCACTGCACACCTGGATCTCCCAAGACCACTCCGACCTTGGTGCCACCCTGGTTTGAGCCTCATGCCGACCTTGTTTCCACTATTTGGAAGCAACCGTCGGCAATATCTCCTCTTCCTAGGAAGTCAGATAGGCTATATCAGCCTCTCGAGGGTGTTGACTCTCTTAATTCTCACTCTCGAGCTGATTCGTTCATGATAAGCTCCGCTCACGACCGGTCAGCTAACCCAAAACACTTGAGCTCATCGCCACCTGACAAGGAATCCCGCCTTCTGGACCAGTACGGGAGGAAGGTCTACGCTTCTTCTACTCTGGGTATCAGAGCCTTGAATTATGTCAGCCATATGGGAGATTATAAGAAGGCGAATCTTAGTGAGGTGGGATCTAAGTTGGACTCCCTTCCTGACTGTCTGGCGAAGCAGGAAGTGGCTGGTCTTGTCCGCTCTGCACGTTCAGCCAGTCGGCACATTCTTCGTGCCACATACGATGCAGTGGACGCTGCTGGTAGGAGCTCGGCTTTCGCCAAGGGGTTGTGACATCATGCCTGGCTCCGTGTGTCAGGATTGGTCCCATAAGTGCAGTCTGCTATCCAGGACACACCTTTCAGGGGTTTGGTGCTGTTCGGTGGCTATGTCAAGGACATCATCACCGATCTGCAGGAGAAGGGGACTGCACTGAAGTCTGTGGACTCCATTTACAAACCCCCTCAGACACAGCGTCGTCCCTTTCGCAGACATAATCGGTAGTAGGCGAAACCTCAGGAAAGCGGGCCAACAAACGTTGGGCCTCTCTGGCTGCCAAGCCCCACCACCACCAAAAAGTGGCGGGGGCTTCAGCGGCGACGTTGCCTCACACCTCCTGACTCCTTTCCTCTCCCACAGCCTCTGGGGTTCTCAGAGGAACTGGTGGGAGGGAGGTTCTCCCTGTACCTTCCAGGTTGGGAGAGGATAACTTCAGACGCTTGGGTGCTCCAGCTGATCACAGAAGGACACTCAATAGAGTTTCTTCGGAAACCTCCTCGAAAACCACCCCCCAGGTCGTCGTACTCCCCAGAGCACCTTCTCCTGGTTCAGGAAGAAATCTCCGCTCTTCTGTTGAAGAAAGCGATAGAGCCTGTTCTGTCCCCCCACTGGGATGGGGCACTATTCCCATTTCTGCCTGGTCCCGAAGAAGTCAGGAGATGTGAGACCGATTCTCGACCTCAGCTCCCTGAACCTGTTCGTGGAGTACAAAAGGTTCAGTATGCTCTCTTTACAGGGCCTCCTGCCACTCCTTCGGCCGGGACAGTGGCTATGTGCTCTGGATATGCAGGATGCTTACCTGCACATCCCTATTTGCCCTTCCCACTGCAAATACCTACGTTTTGCGTTGCAGGGGGGCCACTACCAGTTCAAGGCCCTCCCATTTGGTCTCTCCTCGGCACCCCGAGTGTTCAACAAATGTCTTTCATTGGTAGCGGCCTACTTGCGTACCCAGGGGTACAGGTTTTCCTGTACCTGGACGATTGACTCTGGCGGCCCGTCAGGAGGAACTCCTCGCTCCCTTCCCTGCAGGTTTTACCTGCCTGAGTAATACAATCAGCAGACCAAGTCCCACATGATCCCGTCCCCTGAGGCTCCAGTTTATCGGGGCGATCCTGGACACCACCTCCGGCATGGCTTTCCTGCCACTGGACAAGGCGGCCACACTCCAGGCTCAGGTCAGCTTGTTGTCCAGCTGCAGGCAGGTCAGCACCAGGTTGGTCCTTCGCCTCCTCGGGCTCATGGCAGCTGTGATTCAGATAGTCCCTCACGCTCGGCTCCACATGAAAATTTCTCAGTGGACGCTTAGGTCTCAATGGGATCAGCTGGTGGACGACCTAGATCTACTAGATCTTCCTGGACATAGTCTCCACCACTCAGTCACACTAATGGGAACTGCGCCGGAGGCACTAGGACCCAGCGGGAGCAAACTTTTTTTGCTGGAGGGTCAGCGCCAGAGGTGGAGCTGTGAGAAGCGGCACCGCTAGCCTCAGCTTGTGCGGTAAGGACTGTCTTGGCGTCGACCCTCCAGCCGCCTCAGTTCCTTTTTTTCCCGCCGTCGAGTGCACTTCAGTGACGACGTCGCTCGCCCGCCGGCAGTAAAATTTCAAACTAGCAGCTTAGTTTTTCAGTTTTGTTTTGCAGTAATATCTTTAATGAGTTTCGCTTAGTTTTTTCTCAATTGAAGAAGTCTCAGCCTGCATTGACGGAGTCGACCTTGAGCGGGTCAGGTGACGGTAGGGAGACTTTGTATGAAAGCTGTTCAGTCAGCCGGGCTGGGTCCGGTCTGACGCCTTCTCCAGAGGAGGGTCTGACAACGGACAGTCCAATGCCAGAGGGGGTGGGCGGTCCCTGGCTGTAAAAAATAAACTGTTGCCTCTCGGCACTGTTCAGCCTCGAGGTCGACCTCTGATATGTCTGCGTGTAGACGGTCAGTTATTGGGGCTAGTTGCTGGTGTCCTCCTTCGGAGTCGCCGGTTTCTATTTCTGGTAGCTTACATTGGAGCCCTTCCCCACCTTCTGGTAGGTCTTCAGATGAGCAGTTTCATGAGTGGGCCGCTCTTATGGAACAGTGGACTCGGAGGTTGGTCCAGCTGCCTGGCCCGGTCACTCAGGGGCCTTCGGGCTTCTTGGGAGATCAGGTAGGACGGTTGAGCATCCCTAGTCACGCAGCGCCATCTTCGGTGCCATCGACTCCGCGCTCAGGTGTTTCCCCCTCACAGCTGTGGCGTGAGGGCCACACCGATGCCTTTATCTCCTGGTTTTCATTTTCTCTCTCCTCAAATCCTGTTTGGTCTTGGGATGTTTTCGACTCCCTCGGCGTCGTTGGCTTCGCTTCGGCACCGTCCTCTGTGCTGATGCATCTGTTGGCGCCCGTTGACTTTCTTGGCTGTGCTGGCGTCGTTTACGCTGTCCTCGGCACCATGCACTTCGGTGCCTTCCTCGGCGCTGTCTTTGGTGCCATCCGGCTTCTCGGCGCCGTGCGTATTTTCGGCGCCAAGGCCTGTTAGGATGTCATCCAGCCTTCAAGACTTCTCCTGCAACCCTTTTCCTTCATCATTTCCTTCTGATTTCCACTCCTTTCCTGTCCATACAGTCCCCCCTGGACTGACAGGAGATGACATTGAGCCTGACCCAGACCTTAGGCTGGGTGATGATGTGGAAGGAACAGGATCTATTCCTGCTGCAGAGCCTGTGGTCGAGGACCTGTCTTTTAAGTCTCTGTTGAAATTTCCACTCTTTCTCTCCAAACTACTGATAACGATTCTGAGAAACTGTTAAGACTCCAGTACCTTCATGTTCCGGAGATCCCTATGGATTTGACTCCTCCGGTACAGCCCTCCTTTGAGACGCTGTCTCAAATGGTATGGAATAATCCTGCTCTCATTCCATCGGTGGCTAAGTCCATAGATAGGAAATATGCTGCTCCCAAGGATCGACCCATTTTGGCATCCCAAGCCTTTGCAGATCATATTGTAGTCTTGGCAGAGAATAAGGTTGTCCTTCCGCAAACTACTAGAGCTCGACCTTTTAACAAAGAATCTTGTAAAATAGACACTTTAGGTAAGAGAGTCTTTGCTGCTTGCACCCTAGGTATGCGTATTGCCAGCTACCAAGGCTATTTCTCTCAATGTGAGTATATCCTTTGGCATTCGCTGAAACAAATGGTTGAAGCTCTCCCGGAGTCGGACACAAATTCAGAGCTTCTTCAAACCATAACCAGAGGTATCTAGTTCAACAACCAACAGGTTAAAGCAGCTATGGACACTTTCAATACTGCTTCCCGAGCGGCGGTGGCGGGCATTTGTACCCACTGTCACTCCTGGCTGCGCACTTCTGGTTTCACGAATGATGCACAGCAACAGGTAATGGCGTTGCCTTTCGATGGTGTGTATCTCTTCGGCCCTCAAGTAGAACAAGCTCTACAGGCTACACAAAAGATTAGGTCAGACATTAAATTGGCTCGTCCTCCTCCTGTCCCTTCTCGAGGGGGTGTTAATAAACGCCAGTTTCATAACCGTCAGTCCTTTCGAGGCAAAGGCAGGGGAAGTTTTAATAAAAACCAGGCCCCTCCAGCCTCAAAGGAAAACGCAGCAGAAGGTGCAAGGACCCGAAGCGCCCAGTGCCGCCTTCTGAGTTGTTGGCACAAGTCCCACCTCGGCTGCCCGAGGGGGACTCTTCCTCAGCGGTGGGAGGTCGTCTGACTCACTTCTACAATCAATGGAAATCCGTAACCTTGGACAAGTGGTCCTCCGGATAATCCTCGAGGGGTATTCCCTCAATCTTTTGGACACCCCTCCGGATCGTCAGCCCAGGCTGTCAGCTCTTCAGTCAGATCTTCTTGCCTCCGAGATACAGGGCCTTTGAACAACAGGGCAGTGGAAGTAGTTCCGCTGGATCAACTGAACACAGGGTTCTACTCCCATTACTTTCTGGTTCCAAAGAAAACGGGGGGCATGCGCCCAATTTTGGACCTCAGAAAGCTAAACAAATTCCTTCCCAGAGAGAAATTCAAAATATCACTAGGAACCCTGTTACCTCTGCTTCATCAACACAACCGGTTAGCCTCCCTGGACATGCAGGATGCTTACCAGCACATTCCTATTCACCCAAAGCATCACAAATATTTAAGGTTTGTTGCTTTGGGACAGCATTATCAGTTCAGAGTCCTGCCCTTTGGGCTATCCTCGGCGCCACGAGTTTTTACAAAGTGTTGTGCAATTCTCGCAGCGCGTCTCAGAAAAATCTGAATACAGGTGTTCCCATATCTGGACGATTGGCTTCTAGCAAGTCCTTCCAGACAGGGAACTCTCAATGCCGTAGCCACGGCTTCAGCCTTTCTCACGTCATGGAAGTCCTGCTAAACCTAAAAAAATTGCAGCTGCGGCCCTCCCAAAAGCTCCTTTTCATAGGAACCCTTCTGGACACCTCCTGTGCGAAAGCATTTCTTCCAGAGGACAGAAGGAGCGATATCCTTCAGATGGCCCGATACATACGAGAGAACAGCTCGGTTTCAGCTCTCTCGATGCAGCGGGTGCTAGGTCTCATGGTATCCGCGATGTTCACCGTACCCCTAATCTCTCAGTGGATGCTCAGTACTCAGTGGTCCCCGACCACTCACCCTCAGTCCTTTCTCATCAAGGTGACAGAACCTCTGAAGAGATCACTCACCTGGTGGTTGCAAGAGGACAATCTTCTGGAAGGGTATCCCTTTGCTCCTCTGAATCATCAGATTTCCATTACCACAGACGCGTCCCTGATGGGGTGGGGAGCTCACTGTCAGACTCTCCACACTCAAGGTATGTGGACTCTGGATGAGTCCCAGCTTCACATAAATGTCTTAGAGATGAGAGCCATCCTTTATGCAGTCCGGGCTTTGAAGGACATTCTCTGTCACAAGAACATTATCCTTCAAACGGACAACAAGGCAGTGATGTATTACATCAACAAGCAGGGCGGTGCTCACGCTTACCCCTTATGCAGAGAAGCGATGAGAGTGTGGGAATGGTGCTTGGAGCACAAGGCTCTAATTTAAGCGGTCTACCTGCTGGGAGTGCAGAACAGAGTCAGATCCTCACGAATGGTCTGTCGACTCAACCATAGTTCACTCACTATTTGCAGAGTGGGGAACTCCAGACCTGGACCTTTTTGCATCCCCACTCAACACAAACTGACTCTCTTCTGCTCCAGAAATCCAGGGCCTCACATTTTCTGTCCAAGATGCATTCAGGCTGCGGTGGACAGCAGCTTTCTATGCCTTCCACTTCTCTTCCTCAAATTCAGAGGGTACTTCTCAAGTTTGAGTCCCAGGGGACAAATGATCCTCATTGCTCCTTCTGGCCTCGACAGATATGGTTTCCACTACTCAACAGTATGTCAGAAGCTCCTCGAAACTGCTTCCCCTTCAGCCGAACCTTCTGACTCAGGGGCCTATGGTCCATCCCAATCTTAGGTCGCTTCACCGTCATGCTTGGCTCCTGAAGAGATAGAAGTGAACAGGTTCAGTGTCTCTCGCAGGGTTTCAGATATACTTCTGGCTGCGCGCAAGCCAGCCACTAGGAAAACTTACACAGCCAAATGGAAGCGTTTTTCACTCTGGTGTGCAAAGTCCTCTTTGAATCCCTTTTCCTGCCCGCCAGATAAAGTTTTGAAAGTACCTCTTGGACCTCTCAAATTGAGGTCTGCAATACTCTACAGTTAAGGTTCACCTTTGTGCCATTTCAACTTATTATGAGCCAGTACTTTCCTTGTCACTGGCTCAGTTACCTGTGGTTGAGAGGTTTCTGAAGGGAATTCCGCATACCAGACCTCCTATAAGATGTCCAGTCACAGCCTGGGACATTAATCTTGTGCTAGACATGCTCACTTGGAAACCTTTAGAGTCTCTAGCTACATGTGAGTTAAAATTTCTCACTTGGAAGACTGCCTTCCTAGTTGCCATTACCTCGGCCCGCAGGGTCTCTGAGGTACATGCCTTGGTTACAGACCCTCCGTATACTGTCTTTCATAAAGACAAAGTAGTTCTTATGACCCATCCTAAGTTTCTCCCTAAGGTTGTTTCAGAATTTCATCTAAACCAACCCTTGGTCCTTCTACCTACTTCGCGAACTTCCAAAATGAAGGAGAGTGTTCTCTTCACTCCTTGGACGTCAAAAGAGCTTTGCGTTTTTATCTAGATAGAACAAAAGACTTTCGCAAAGCTCAAAAACTGTTTCCTTCAGTGAGACCCGGCTGGGTCAACCTATCGCCATCCGATGTATTTCAGCATTGCTGGTGGTATGCCTTCGCCACTGTTATTCCATGGCGCAGTTTAAGAGGGCAGAGTGTACGCTCACTCTACTAGAGCGGTCGCGGCATCCCTAGCGGAAATCCGCAACGTGCCCATTGCAGATATTTGCAATGCAGCTACCTGAAGCTCAGCGCATACTTTCGTCAAAGACTATGCCTTGGATGTCCATGCCAGACGACCTCTTTCCTTTGGCAGAATCATCCTTAATGGACTCCTGTCCTAAAACTGTGAGCTCTTGGTCTCTTCTGCTGCCCTCTCAGGGGATTATTAGCTCAGTACTCTCCCATTAGTGTGAATGAGTGGTGGAGACTTTATGTCCAGGAAGATACGGAAATTACGTACCTACCATAATTCTTGATCTTCTTGGATGAGTCTTCACCACTCATTCACACGCCCACCCTCCATCCCCCGAGCTCACCTCTGTGGTTGGTCTTCACTCCTCAATCTTAGGCTGTGAAGACTTCTTTCAAACATGAAGTCTTGCTATATTATGACAATTGCAGTTTGTCCCAGCCTTAGAACTGCTCCGGAGGTGAAAGAGTTAACTTTCATGCCATGCATGGAACTTAGAGCGCAAGCTCGGTTAGAAAAGCTCTGTCTGGATCATTTCAAACTGAAACTGTCAGATTCTTTACTCCGCCTCACTGAACAGTCGCTCCGGAGATTCCTCCTACTGCTCGGTTCATTTCTTGGTTTAAAAGAGGTTTTTCTCGGTTAAATTCAACCGCGATTATTATTATATTAACCGCAAACCGATCGGTTCAAGCTCTGTTTGTGGTATTGTAAGTAATACACAGGTTTATTTCTGTGTGGAACTTGTAAATGTTTATCGGTTCGGTTTGAACCGATCAGGTTGTTTTAAAACTTTATTCTGAAGCATTTAAAAGCTTTTTAGAGTGCGGTTCCCGGTTCTTATCGGTTCTAAAAAAAACTGATTTCTTTATGGTTTTTTCCACGACCCGTGACACGGTTGGGAACCGATAAGGGTGTCTTGCCTGGCACTGCCGGAAAAAGGGCAAGTTTTTGGTTAGGCTGGCATTATGTCTGAGAAACCCAAAAGAAAACCGGCCCACTGGGTTTCAACACTGTAGTGTCTGTGGGGAAGCCTTTGCCAAGGCTGACCCACATACCACATGTGTTTATTGTCTGGGGTTTGACCACCTCAATGCAGACTGCCAGATTTACAGGAATTTCCCTGCAGCTACCCTAGATAACAGAGTTGGTAGGCTCAGGGGACGAGAGGACAAAAAGTCCGCTGACCCGGATGGCCAGCCGAACCGGAGGAAGTGCCCTCTGACCAGGCGAGACTTCCTCGGGCAAACGTCAGCTGACTCAGAGGAGCCAGTTCCAGCAGAGAGAACTAGAAAATCAGCAGGTGTGAGTCAAAATTCCTTCTCCAACTGCTGCAGAGATAACCAGAGACAATCAAATTGTCCAGTCACTTTCCCGGTTCCGTCAAACTGCCACTATCTGGCAAAAGGTCGGTTCGGCAGTTCCACAGTTCAAGAATATGATGTAGAGGAGTTTTATGAACCAGAGGAGGGGAGGATGATTATGAACAGTGTGAATGTGACTTTGAAAGTCTGGATGTGCCCATTGAACCGGACATCTCCCCAGACAGACCTTCAGGAGAATCTCCCCCTAGGCTTTCTGAGTCCCCTTCTCGTTTTCTGTTTTATAAAAAAGTTGCTGAAACCCTCCAGCTCCCTTTGGAGGAAGCTGTGGATGAGCAAGAGGAGCCTGACTTTGTAGAGATGTTGGATATCCCAGAGTCCAGGAGATTGTCTATTCCTTTACATAAATCCTTTAGGAAACAAACAATAAACATTTTAAAAGCTCCTAATTCTGTGCTTCCTGTGGATAAAAAGATGGACAGGAGGTACACTTTGTCAGGTCCTGATACAGAATTTCTTTCACAGCAATGCAGCCATGTTGGGGTAGTTCAGGCTGCAGCCTGTGATAAGGCTAATATTCCCTGGCTCACATCCTCTGACAAGGACTCCAGGAAGATTGATGCCATGGCTAAAAAACAATACATGGCAGCGTTCTTGGGACTCAGACAAGCAAATTATATAGGCATGTTGCAAGATACCAGAAATCTAGATGGGATACTGTCATGGCTTTAGCCAAACAGGCCCCTAGGCCAGCTTGCCCAGGAGCTGGAGCAGGTGGCTGCTGATGAATTGAGGCATCTAAGGTGCAATTCCATGCTGCAGTGGATTCTAATGATGTATCCTCTGAGAGTCATGGCTACATCTGTGGCTTTTTGTAGATTGGCTTGGCTCAGGTGTACTAGTTTGTCACAGGATACCCAGGCTAAGGCTATGGATTTTCCTGTGGTGGGAAATTCTCTGGGGAGCAGACAGAGAATTATATGAAGAAAATGGATGAATATAGAACCACTTATAGGAGTGCACAAGCCAAGAAACGGCAAGCCACTCCTCAGAGGCAGCCCCCAGGGGTAGAGGCAGGCCTTTTCACAGGCCTTTTTACCAAACCCAGGCCTCCTCTTCAGCTTATGCTGAGAGGGGGTTCTTCAGAGGGAGAGGGAGAGGCAGACGGGGTACAAGCAGGCCTGCTCCCAACCCTCAGCCTAAAGCCCCTGCCAAGCAGGCACCCTGATGGGATGCCCAGGGCCGGTTCTCCATTACCTGTACGGGGCAGGCTGGCTTACTTCGTCCAGGACTGGGAGTCTTTAACATCAGACAAGTGGGTCCTGGAAGTAGTAAGCCAGGTCCTGTTCTCAGCTTCAAAAATTTCCTAAGATGAGAATCAGATCTTTCCACCTGCAAACCCTCTAGAGACTCTTGCTTTGAAACAGAAGTCTCAACCCTCCTGGCTCTCAGAGCTGTGAAAGGTTTCTCCCTACACCAGGGCAGGGTCTGTACTCCAGGTACTTCCTTACCCCAAAAAGACAGGAGAATGGCGCCCATCCTGGACCTAAGATATCTGAACAAGCACCTTTTAAAACCAAAATTCAAAATGGTGACTCTGGGAATGATTTTACCCTCCCTAAGACCAGGGGACTGGCTAGCTTCCCTGGACTTCAAGGATGCCTACTTCCCGTTCTTATCAAAAGCTCCCACGAGAAGTACCTCAGATTGAACTGCCCTCAGGCCATTATCAGTTCAGAGCAATGCCCTTGACCTTACCTCTGCCCCAAGGGTATTCACAAAATGCCTGGCAGTAGCAGTTGCTCATTTAAGAAGGCAAAAGATTGCCATCTTTCCCTACCTAGACAACTGGCTCATTGTGGGTCAGTCTCCAGACCAGGTCAAATCACACCTGCAAGTTACCCAGCAGCTGCTTACCTCTCTGGGCTTTCTTCTCAATCTTCCAAAGTCAGTTCTGGAATCTGTCCAGGTACTCACCTTTATAGGTGCAGAACTGGACACAAAGCAGGCCAGAGCCTTCCTTCCCCTAGAAAGGGTAAGGACCCTGGTGGCCCTGGCCTCCTCCTTCACTCTGCAGGTCTCTCGACCAGCAAGGCATTTCCTACAGCTCCTAGGACACATGGCTGCTTCCACAGCTGTAGTGCAAGGAGCAAGATTTCAGTTGAGGGACATTCAGTTCCATTTGAGAGCCTTTTGGTCTCAAAGAAGAGATTCCCTATCCAAGTTGATCCCAGTGGCTCGAACCCTGATCCAGGCCCTTCAGTGGTGGCAGGATCAGAGCAATCTGAGACTAGGGTTCCTTTCATCCCTCTATCTCACTCCTTGACCCTTACTACAGATGCATCCCTTTTGGGATGGGGAGCTCATCAGGGACCTCTCCACCCAGGGATTGTGGTCCCCTCAGGAATCTCTGCTTCACATCAATCTGTTGGAGCTCAGAGCTGTTTTCTAGCACTTCAGGTTTTTCTGCATCTGGTTCAGAACAAAGTGGTACAGGTCAGAACAGACAACACCACTACAATGTGGTACATCAACAAACAGGGGCACTTTGGTCTTCGGCCCTCATGCACGGAGGCAATGGAAGTTGTGGTCTCTGGCTTATTCCCCGAACACCTCCTCATAGCAGTTCACCTCCCAGGCAAGGACAATGTCCTGGCAGATGCTCTCAGCAGGGTTTCCCAGGGCCATCACGAATGGTCATTGGATCCTCAGTACTGAGGATAGTTTTGCCAGGTGGGGCACCCTCAGATCTTTTGCAGCCCCAGACAATCATCAGCTTCCACTTTTTGTTGCAGGCCCCAGTGTTGGGCTCAGTCCCCCTGGATGCCTTCCTCCTCGATTGGAAGGAAGTTTCTCTATGCCTTCCCCTCTTCCTTCTCCTGTTCAAGGTGCTAGTCAAAATCAGATCTCAGCCCTGCAAGATGATTCTGATTGCTCCAGATTGGGCCAGACAGCCCTGGTACCCTCTCCTTCTGTCCTTAGCAGTCCATCTCCCCTGTGTCTCCCCAGGAACCACAATTTGTTAACCTGTGCCCAGGGGAGAGTTTGGTATCCGAATCTCAAATCCCTCAACCTCAAGGCCTGGCTCTTGAGGAGTTAGTTCCGACTTACACCTTTCTCAAGGTGTTCTCGAAATAAAGCTTCTAGGAAGCCTTCCACTAGGGCTGCTTATAACTCTAAATGGAAAAGGTTTTCCATATGGTGCTCTGGGAAGCATATTTCCGAATCTGCTGATTTGCCCACTGTTTTGGACTATATGGTCCATCTTAATTCTTTTGGGACTGAGACCAGCTACCCTAAAGTGCATTTGGCAGCTGTCTCTGCTTTTATTTCAGCAGGGAAGCCCTCTTCTCTTTCTGCTCACCCTGTATTTTCCAAGTTTTTCAGGGATGCTTCATACCAATCCACCATTCAGGGACCCTGCCCCTGCCTGGGATCTTAATGTTTGCATTGCCCAGCTGATGCAACCCCCCTTTGAACCTCTGTCTTCGGCAGAGCTTAAGTACTTGACTTGGAAAACTGTGTTTCTAGTAGCCATCACTTCTGCCAGGCGCATAAGTGAGTTGCAAGCTTTGTCAGTGGAGACGGACTTTATTTCCTTTCACAGGGATAAGGTAGTCCTCAGGACTAACGAAGTTTTTGCCTAAGGTAGTTTCAGATTTCCACCTTAATCAATCTATTTCTCTTCCAGTGTTCTTCACTGACCATTCCTCCTCTGGTGAGAGGAGGCTGCAAAGCTTAGATGTTAAGAGGGCCCTTAGTTACTACATAGAGCGTACCAAAGGTCACAGGTTTGACTCCCTCCAACTCTTTCTCACTTATGGTGAGGTTGGGAAAGGGAAACCTGCCATTAAGAGATCCATTGCCAGGTGGATTGTCTCTTGTATCCAATTTTGCTATCAGAAACTGGGTAAGGTTCCCCCTTCAGGCCTGAGGGCTCTCTACCAGAGGTACAGCTGCGTCCCTAGCTGCGGCCAGGGACATCCCTATCTTGGAGATATGTCAAGCAGCTACTTGGAAAACAGTACACACTTTCACCAAACATTACTCCCTGGATATCCAGGCCAGGAGGGATGCTCGATTTGGCACAGCTGTGCTTCAGAGCCTATTTCCTAAGTAGGTTCTGTCCCTCCTCCTTGGAGGTACTGCTGTGTAGTCTGCAATTGTCATAATATAGCAAGACTTCATGTTGTTTGAAGAAAAAATTACTCACCTTAGTAATGTTGTTTGTTCTAATGGAGTCTTGCTATATTATGACCTCCCCAGCCTGCCCCTCTCAGAACTTCTACTTTAGGGATGGCTTGGGCAGTCCAGTGTTGGCACTTTTTGATGCCCATCTTGTGTTTTCCACCCCTTCTTTTTGGGGTGTTTGGGTGTTGTGTTTTATTTTTCTTATCTTATCTTATTTTCTGGTCCCCTGACTTGAGTCTTGGTGTTGGGACCAGGAAAATGTGTTAATACTTAAGTAGCCAGTTGGCTAGTGTAGGTTACAGCTTCCACACAGAACCTTAGTGAGTTTTGCTCGTAAAGATCTGACAGTTTCAGTTTGAAATGATCCAGACAGAGCTTTTCTAACCAAGCTCACGCTCTAAGTTCCATGCATGGCATGAAAGTTAACTCTTTCACCTCCGGAGCAGTTCTAAGGCTGGGACAAACTGCAATTGTATTAATATAGCAAGACTCCATTAGAAGAAACATTACTAAGGTGAGTCATTTTTTCTTGTTGACCCTTCTTATACGGGTCGTCTGGACTATGTTTGTCTGGGTTTTGATTAGGCTATCCTTCTAGGTTAGTTACACTGCACCTCCTTGGAAAAAAAGGTACTGAGGCGGTTGGAGGGTCGACACCGAGATAGTCATTACCGCACGAGCTGAGGCTCGCGGTGCTGCTTCTCGCGGCTCCTTCTCTGGCACCGACCCTCCAGCAAAAAAGTTAGCTCCCGCTGGGTCCTAGTGCCTCCAGCACAGTTCCCATTAGTGTGAATGAGTGGTGGAGACTTGTCCAAGAAGATAAAGAATTACGGTATGTACGTAATTTCCATGTCGGGTCTCCACTCCTATGGCTCAAGACTTGCAGTGGTGGATGGTTCAGGAGAACCTTTGCTAGGTAGTTCCCTTCTGTCTTTCTCCCCCCCTCCCAGACGCTGACCACAGACGCCTCGGGCCAGGGTTGGGGAGCCCATCTCGGGTCTCACAGGACCCAGGGCTCCTGATCCAAGCTCAAGAAATCTCTCCACATCAATGTGCTCGAGCTGTGGGCTGTGCTGTATGCTCTTCAGGCTCTGCATCTGCTTCCCGGGCACCTGGCTGTTCAGACGGACAATGTGTGTGTGTGTGTGTGTGTGTGTGTGTGTGTGTGTGTGTGTGTGTGTGTGTGTGGGGTCTGGTACATCAACAAGCAGGGAGGAACTCATTCTTACCCTCTTTGCAGGGAGGCAGTGCGAGTTTGGGATTGGGCAATGCAGCACAACCTTCACCTCACAGCAGTTCACGTCCCAGGGGTCGAGAACACGTTGACAGACCATCTCAGTTGGTCATCTGCTTATGCTTACGAATGGGAACTGGATCGGGGGTAGCAGACGATATATTCCTATGTTGGGGAACACCACAGGTAGACCTGTTCGCATCCCCTCACAACGCAAAACTTCTCGACTTCTGCTCGCTCGCTCCAGGGCACGGCATTTTTTTTTTTTTTTTTTGGAGAGAGACGCTGTCTCTAGTCTGGAAGGGCAGATTGGCCTGTGCCCCCGCATTTCCTTGATTCCGAGGGTCTTACAGAAACTCCGCTCAGAAGGAACTCTAATGATTCTGATCGCTCTTTTCTGGCCCAGGCAAGTTTGGTGTTCTCTTCTGCAACAGCATTCAGAGGAACCTCCTCTTCCTCTGTCGCAACTTTGCTGACCAGGATCAGGGGACCCTGGTCCACCCAGGCCTCAGGCCTCTTCAGTTGCACACATGGCTCCTGGAGACGTAGCTCAAGCCCGATTCAGGTCTCCCAATGTGGCTGAGATTCTGGTGGAAGCCAGAAACCTCCACTAGATCTACCTATGCCAAGAAATGGAAACTGTTCACTATCTGGGCCGCCTCCAAAGATTCTAGCCTTTCTCATGCTCTGTGGAGTGGCGTCTGGATTACTTGACACCTCTTTGATCTGGGTCTCAGTCATTCATCCTTGAAGGTTCACATGGCAGCCATTTCGGCTTACCATGTGCCCTTTGCAGGCAGGACGTTTGCTCAGCTGGAGGTCTCTTAAGACCTTCCTTAGAAGGTCCTCCACTTGAGACCCCCTATCGAGGTTCCTGCCCCTTCTTGTGATCTGAATTGTATTCTAGAGAAGCTTACTCTGCCACCTTTTGAGCCGGCAGCCTCAGCAGACCTGAAGTTCCTCTCGTGAAGACTCTTTTCTTCGTAGCCATTACTTCTGCTCGAAGGATTTCCGAGCTCCAGGCTCTTATGTGCAAAATCCCATGTTTGTTTTTTCACAAGGAACGTGTGGCTCTGCGTACCAACCCTCAGTTTCTCCCAAAGATGGTAGCGGAATCTACGCTGAATCAGTCCATGGAGTTGCCTGCTTTCTTTACGCAGCACTCCAATCAAGGGGAGTACCTCCTGCATACTCTGGATGTTCACTGGATTCGGAGATACTACACCAACAGGACGAAGGATCTCAGAAAGACTGATCAACTGTTTGTCTCTCTTGCTCATAAAAGAGAAGGCAGTGCTGTTTCCAAGCAACGCCTGTCTAAATGGTTGGCTCATTGTACCACTTTCTGTTATGACAAGTACAAGACGAACCTGCCGGGTCAGGTCAGAGGCCAGTCCACAAGAGGGGTTCCTGCCTCTGTGACTTGTTTCAAGAATGTGTCAGCGGCTGACATTTGTGCAGCCGCTACTTGGACTTCGGTCCATACCTTTACGAAACATTACAGTTTGGACATTGCCTCTCGCCGTAGAGCAAGCTTCAGGTTGGCTGTTCTGCAAGGTCTCCTTTCCTAAGACTTTCACAGCCAGAGGGTCTACTTCAGAGTAGTTTTTCCTCCTCCCATTTGCTTCTCCTTGTTCCAGACTGCTTGGGACTCAGTCCTATATGTAATTACCTTCTGCAAGAGCCCTCCCGAAGTAAGATAGTACAGTTACGTAAGATCTTACCGTAACAGTAGAGCTTCAAGAGAGGCTCTTGCAGTAGGTAATACCCTCCTGCCCTCCATCCCCCTTAGCTTTTTCAGCTCCTTTTCCAGGATGGGAAATATCCGCTTCTCTCTCATCTTGCCTTTTGGCCTTTGGCGGGAAAGAACTGGAAGGCGGGTGTGGGGGGACTGCCCCTTTATACTGACGTCACATGACGTCTGTCACCTGACGTAGGGGCGGTCCCCTGCCAGAGGCTGCTAGCTAAAAATTTTTTCTTGAGATCCTGATGTCTGCCAGCATCAGTCCTATATGTGATTACCTACTACAAGAGCCTCTCTCAAAGATCTACTGTTACGGTAAGTTCTTACATAACTGTACTTTTTCTGCCTAAGGTGGTCTCTGAATTCCACCTCAGTCAGTCTGTCACACTTTCTTTGTTACAGAAATATCCACACCAGGTGAACGCAGGCTGAACATCCTGGATGTGAAAAGGTCTCTGACCTATTACTTGGAGCATACCAAGCAGCTCAGAGATCATCATACTCAGCTCCTCCTCACCTATAGTGAGGTGGGTAAGTAAAGGCCATCTACCAAGAGGACAGTATCCCGCTAGTTTGTCTCTTGCATTCAGTTCTGCTACAGCAGAGCTGGCAGACAGTCCCCTCAGGGCCTGAGGTTCCATTCTGCAAGGGGCGCCACTGCCACAGTGACAGCCACAAGAGAGATTTCCTTGCTTGATGTCTGCAGAGCAGCCACATAGAGGGCTGTGTACACATTCAGAAACCATTCCTGCCCGGATATACTGTCCAGATCAAATGCAAAATGTGGCACAGCGGTACTGCAGAACCTCTTTCCAAAGTAGGTTCTGTACCTGCCTCCCAGCTGTACCGCTGTATAGTTTGCACAGTGGGAAGCATACTGAAGAATCCCTGGGGTGAGAAGAAAAAAATACTCACTATAGTAATATTGTTTTTTCCAAGGTATTCTTCAGTATGCCTGACCTGCCACCCATCCTCCCCCCCTCCCTCCCTCATCTGACTGAGGATGACTCCGCATTTCTAATCTTGCCAAATTGTTCTTTATCTGTTCACCATAGTTGTTTCACAGGTGCTATGGTTTTTTCCTAGTTTTTGTATTGTACTTGCTGGTTTCTATTCCTGTTTGTTTGTTTTTACGGGCTCAGTTTCTTTGCCCTCGCAAGCTTCTAAATAATTTTTGCATACAGTATTGATGACGGGTGTGTTATGTCTATTGTATTCTCAATTTGTGTATGTCCTGTGTTTCCAGGACCATCTTGAAAATGAGCTTGCTCAATGATTATTTAACCAGACAGTTACAAAGTTTGATTAATTAGTTAATTCCTATAACTCATTTACTTTGACTCAACCTCCGGGACAGCTGAACTCAGCTGGCAGTTCTGCACATTGTCAAGCATACTGAAGAATACCTTGGAAGAAACAGTATTACCACGGTGAGTAATTTTTTCTACTGGAGCCAGCTGGCCTTAATTTATTTACCGACCTTGAAGCTGTGTCAGTGATTTTATGTACTTACTAATTTGCTATCCAGGACAAGATGCTGAAGACCCTGCACTCGTCACGACCCACTTTCCCCATCAAGCAGCAAGTTGAGGAGACTCAGTCAAGCAAGGGCGAGAAGGTGCACCTCCGGGACACTGAGCAGGGTTCCCGGCTCTGGAACAATGTACATTCTGGTACAACACCTTAGAGTCCTGTAAACTAGGACCAAGTTTTCTTTAAGTTTTGTTTTTTATTTGGCATTCTCACAGCAAGGCGATGTATACCCTGCCTTTGTAACATGTTTTCTGTGGTTTTTTTTTTTGGGTCCCCTCCTCTAGGTGGCTCCTTAACCCCTTGTTCACCAACTACCATGGAGCCCTGGATTAAACCACTGAAAATGTTTGATGACACAGCCAGTGCTGAGGTAAGGAATGCGCTCAAGTTTAATTTCCCAGAACTGACTGTTTATTTTGTTCCGTTTCCATAGTTGTGAGCACGGCAGTATTCTGGAGTGAAGATGTAGAGTAGGCTGGAGTAGATGCGGGAGGAACACAGTTTACTGTATAGGTCAGTTTTAATGAGACTTGCTGGCACACAGTATTACAGTTGGCCACTAATTGCTAGACATTTTGTTTGCCCCAAAGTCATTTATCGCTGTTTCTGTGGCATTCCACATTGTCATTGAGTTGTTCCTAACTGCTGCGTTACTACCAAAGACAGCTTGGGAAGCAGCCCATTAGAGTAGCGGCATGGGTGCCACTTGCCATGATAGCGGCCCTGGTTTGCACCTTGAAC
The DNA here is from genome assembly GCA_016271365.2 of Neoceratodus forsteri. Classification (NCBI taxonomy): domain Eukaryota; kingdom Metazoa; phylum Chordata; order Ceratodontiformes; family Ceratodontidae; genus Neoceratodus; species Neoceratodus forsteri. The sequence continues at coordinate 56,181,804 of JADMNL010000035.1, forward strand.
ACTGACCCCTTTCAGCCCCAGGAAGGGTGGGTGGTAGTCTGATGCCTTCCCCCACCACCACCCCGTGGTACAGCTGGGGTGGGTGGGGGACACTTGTGTGTTTTTCAATGGGACCCTTCTGTCTGCACGAGCTGGCAGCCTTACAGCCATGTATTTTTTTTTTTGGGGGGGGGGTACCACAGTAGCCAGAAAGATGGGCACAGGTACTGTCTCTCTCTGCACCCCACCTACCTGAACGGGATGAGGACTCAGGGTGGGGGTCTGTTGGAGATGGACACTGTGAATTTGGAGCATAGGAATACTTTGATTTAAACAAAATCCCCCAAAAAATGTTACCTTAGTAAAAAGTTATTTGTCATATCACTGTGTGGGAGGTTTGGGGTTGGGATCCAGCTTCCTGCATTACGGCTTACCGTCATGCCCAGAATTGCAAGGCTCACTGCCCTGGGGATTCATATCTGACTTCTTATACAGTATTGAGATGTATGAGTGGAGAAGTGCATCTTTTCACTCCTCTTTTTAGGCAGGGTCTTAGGACTCCAAGTATTGAGAGACTCGAGTCAGAAAACAGTAAGTCTGTGCTCTTGATTAACATTTCAGAGTAACTGTTGGCATTTCAACTGTTGAAGCTGTCATGTACATTTTGGTGTGAAATTCTGTCTTCAAGGAGATCGATGACATAAAATTCCTACTCTTTGGTCTCTATGGCAAGACTTGCAGACTCAGCGGAATGCTTGGCGGAAGTAGGCAGTGCATTCAGTAACTGTGCCGGCGTGTGTTTGCCAGTGTCTGTACTGCGAGGGCCAATCTGACCAAGTCCATATCTTCCAGGAATCAATTTTCACCATTGACTCGCACTAATGGGTCTTAGCCAGAGGCGCTAAGACTCTGCTGGAGCCAGAAGTTTTCAGGTGGGCTGGTGTCACGGTAAGCTGCGCACATGCACGGCACTGTGAGACTGGTTCATACTGCTGAGCTTACTTCAGCACCAGCCCTCAACTGCCTCAGTTCCTTTTTTTCCTCACCAAGTGCTCATCAGTGACGACGTTGCTTGCCTTCAACTTCACCTCTATACAACAGCAGTGTTCAGTTCTCCATTTTTAGTGTTTAAAGCTGGAGTTAGTTATTTTTGTCAGTTTAGTGATTTTACAAAAATGTTTTCCTGTCAGTCTTTCACAGCCATACAGAGTCAACGATAGGGAACCTTCTCAGTCACGCTGCTTTGGCAGCGGGGCTGTGTCCAGTCCACTTTCCCTGTTTTGGGAAGGGTTCAGTCGAATGGTGGTCCTATGCCCTTGCGGGAGAACAGTCCTCCCAGAAGCACAAAAAGAAGCGAGCCCATTCTCGTTGGGTTCTTGGTGCCTTGCGGACTCGAGTTTTCCCTCTTCGTGCAGGAAAAAGCAGTACTGCTCAAAGTTGTCCTCTGGAAGGTCTGCCGTGGGATCCTTGGTCTCCCCAAGCTGGAGGCCCTCGCCGGTGTTGGGGCTTCTGGTCCTGCATCAGGGTCCTGGGCCTGGGGCCCCGCTCTTTCTGTAAGTGGGGACGTCAACGACTGGGCAGCGTCTCGCTCATTTATCCCTGCTAGCGGAGCCATTCCCTGGTCCTTTTGAGGCTGGTGGAACTGGAGCTGCAGTTAGAGCCTTCAAGCCGGGAAGAGCATTTGGCTGTGGCAACAGCCCCTGGGCCCTTGCTGGTGACTGCACTGTTGACTCCTGTCCCACTGCCTTCACCCTTATTCAGTGTCACTGTGATGGGACCAGCTGTGGTACCATTGCCGGTTACTGTGGTACCGACAGGGTCTAACTTAGATTTTTCAGGGTCTGACCTGGTGCTGGCTCCAGTACTGCCCTCGGTGCCAGGTTTCTCGCCAGCATCAGATTCAGTTTTGGTTACAGTGGTGCCCTTGGTACGGAGCCCTCATAGAATGGGGCAGTGTTGCTGGTGTTGCCAAGGCCGTCTTCTGGATTGGCATACGATCCACCCCTCTCCCCACCCCCCCAGAGGAAGTGGAGGGGGAACAAGTCTGACCCCAACCTCATTTCTGAAGGTGGCGATGAAGACTTTCTTTAGCCTTTACTCTGTAGATCCTTTCCCTTCTGTTCCTCAGGAGGACCTAAGTTTCCAGCCTATTTTTTTTTATTTAAACTTTAGGAAATAACTTTTGAGCATAGGCTCTTTCACAAAGGTTCCACGTCATATAACAGTTAAACAGATATTATGAAGTACAGGTGTAGAGATAATACATAAGGAATTAGAATTACAAATCTTGATAATTGTTATAACAATTGAACTCCATCCGGTAACGGATAGGGATAAAAATAGTGCGATGTGCAGAGAGACCCCCTCTAGGAGGGGGCAAAAATATAGAACAGTGATCAAGAAGAGAAGAGCCTCCCGAGTAGGGAGTGTGGTAGTAGGCTGCCTCGGACAAGAAGCTTTGTTGATAGCACAAAGGGTGTTTTTTTTTTTTTGGGGTGAGCCACAGGGGAGAGAGAGTTGGAGGAGAGCAAAGAAAGGGCGTGGGAATGACTGGGAGGGTAGACAGAGGGGGGGGGACTGAGGAACAGCCGTGGGCCAACACGTCGGAGTAACTTGTTAAAGCTAGTCAGTGGGCTTCCAAGGGGTGTGGTGAGTCATACCTTCAGAAAACAGGCACACCCAATGCTGGAGGTAAGGTAGTGCCTGAGGTTGGATTGCAAGTAGGAGAGACTAGAGGCATTGTAAGTGATCTCAGGAAACTTTGTTGAACCACAGGGGGGGCTCTGTAGGAGAAGGCACATTGACCAAATGCGGTTCATCGAAATGGCACAGAGTGCTTCCTGCCTGTGGTACCATACCAGAGCCTGTCAGAGAGAAGATATCCGATACGCACGGGGGTGCCTTGCCCAACAACTTTCTTGCCAAGGAAGCAGGTTTGGAACTTGATCCTGCTCCCTAGCGGCAGCCAGGAATATGCATTCTAGGGACATGGATATGTTGTTCATCCACACTTATTGGCAGGTTCCTTGCCACTTTAAATCTTGCTGGAAGGTCTTCAAGCTGGCTCCTCCCACCCACCCGGGTGGTAAAACTCTCGGTTCCGCCCCATGACGCCAGAGCTTCCTTACCGCTTGGAAGCTCAGGTTCCCTCCTTAGCGCTCTGCGTTTTAAACTGGATCCTAACTCTTTGGTTCGTCCGAAACTAGTTTTGAAGTTTTCTAAACTTCGGTCTTCATCATCCCTCGCGGCTGCGATGGACAAATCGATTTCGACCGAGGTGCCCTTGCGGAGACGAAAGTGTCAGGGCGGATCCGCGCCCGTGTCTACTGCTAGGCCTGAATCCGACCCACAGGCCTGTGAGTTGTCGCTCTTTTTCGGCCACTGTCCTGGAGGATCGCGCTGCCTGATTGAAGCTCGGGCGCCGCGAGAAGCGTTACCGGCCGGTAAAATCCAAAGAGGCTCGTTGGGCGGTGTCTGCGTCGGCTGGCTCGGCTGAGCAGCTCGAGCTTATGATCGCCCTCGAGGAGGAGGCGGCCCGGGCCGCATCTTCCTCCTCCTCGGCTGTGGCATTTATCCTGCTCTCTCTGAGTTCCTCGTACTCTGCTTCATTCAAGGAGCTTTGTCAGTCCCTTTCCACGAAGGGAGAGTGGCCATCGGGACTTTCCTCTCTGCCCAAGAAGGAGTCGAAGGGTAAGTCCCACCGTCGGCGTTCGTGGGAGAATGGGAGAAGGTCTCCTTCCCTGGACAGCCAGGCAAATCGAGCTTCGGGTCGAAGTTGCGGCTCAGGCCACTGGCTTCCACGGTGTCTCCATCAGGCCAGCCTGCGAGACTCCCGTCAACACAGTTAGAATATTCCTAAACCGTTGAATGGGTTGTTGACTGGTGGAGCGAAAACCCACCTTCGCCGTTCCCGGTGGAGACCGAGGATCTGCTTCGCGCTTTTGGGGCGGTCAGTTGCCAAGTTAAAGTGCCGAGCCGAGGGAAGAGCGGGTGTCCTCGCCCCCTTCCCAGACCCGCCCTCGGTCACCCCGAGGGTCTCTGTCTCGGACTTCATCTTGGTCAAGCCGTTTCCGCTGACATTGGCGGTCTCGGTACCGAAGTAAGTGGCGACACCGTTCCTCCTCGTCGTCCTGGTCGGATGAGGAGAGGCTTCGACGTAAATTGCGTCGATGTTATGAGGAGCTTATGTGGCAGCAGTTACTGTTGTCCGGGAGTAAATGGACTCCGATTCAGCCCCCGGCCATCAAATGGCTGTCGCCCGAACAACGAAAGCAACTGCTCACCCCAGTCGAGATGCCCATTCCTGGGCCAGTTGTTCGGCCGAAACCAGCTGCTCCACCGATTGTGGTGGAACCTCCGCCTCCACAACCGTCTGGGGCACCGACCTAGGATTCTCGGTCAGGTCACGGCCTGCCCCACAGGTTGTCTGTCACCCTCACTCCCGACCGTCCTCGGCAGGTGGAGGGTGGCTCAGGGCCGAGGCAGCTCTTCGCAGACTCTTCGGAGTCCCATGACGACTCCTCCCTGTTCTCCAGGCAGGTTGACCTGGAGTCCTCCGGGGGCCAGTTATTGGACGATAGCCCATCGTCCTTCTTGGATCTGCTTCGACTCATCTCGGAGTCCACAGAGATGCAGCTCGAGCCCGTGTCCAAACGGGCCAAGTATCTCCTGACGGAGATACTGGACCGAGGGGATTCCCACACGGAGGCCTTTCCGGTGGCTGAGGCCATTGTCGGCTCAGCCTTGGAGCTTTGGCAGCGGCCTGCTTCCTGTTCTGCGCCCTTGGCCAGGATGGCCAGGAAGTATGCAGTTCCTACTGGCTCTTTGCCCGGTTTCTCGGAGCACCCCTCTGCCGAGGGGTTAGTCACTGACAGCATCTTCCGGCGTTCCGGAAACGGTCGGGACGTGGATAAGCCCCCGACAAAGAGTCCAAAAAGCTGGACTTTGCAGGGCGCAAGGTGTACGCTGCGTCCTCCCTCGGCCTCAGACAGGCCAGCTCGGCCGTGCTGATGGCACACTTCTCCCACACCCTCATGGGCTCCCTGGATGAGGTTGTCCCTCATCTCCCAGCCGACCTGCAGACCATGGTCCGTCAGGTGCGGGACCAGGGTAGGGCGGTGGCGAAGCAGCAGCTTCAGACTGCTCTGGACATAGGTGATTCCTGTGCCAGGTCAGTAATGGCCGCAGTGGCCATGCCCCGCAGGGCGTGGCTGAGAATATCCACCTTCACGGCGGATACCCAGCACAAGCTGGCGGACGTCCCCTTCTTGGGGACTGTCCTCTTCGGCCCTGGAGTGGAGGGACACCTCCAGGGGATCGAAAAGTCCAATGCCACTCTGGACTCTGTCACCTCCGCCCAGAGAGACAAAGGCCGGCGTCAACAACAGCATAAGTCCTTTCGTCCTTCGGCCCCTAGGGCACGACCGACCCAACAGCACCAGCAACAGGGCCAGCAGGCTCGTGCTTGGCGTCCCAAACCCGAAGCCGGCGGCTTCCTCCAACAGGAAGCAAGGAGGTAAAGGCCCAGGAGGTCCCTCGGCCGGTTCCTCCTCCAAGCCTGCCCAGTGACGGGTTGAGGGGTGCCGCCCCCAGCCTCGTCACTCCCCCCTGGGTTCCCCCCGTGGGGGACGGCTCCGCCACTTCCTTTCTGCCTGGTCCGCTATTACCACGGACCGCTGGGTGTTGAGGTGGTAGGAAAGGAGCCTGCCTCTGGAGTTTGAGCAGACCCCACCCTTTCTCGAGCTCGCCCTCGGGGGCCACGGATCTCAGCCTCGCTTGTCGGCCCCGAGCCGAGTATTGCCCTGCTCCTCAAAAAGAGGTGATCAGGAAGGTGCGGATCCTCCTCCAGGCCCGGGGTTTGTGTCCAGGTATTTCCTGGTCCTAAAACGGATGGGGGACTGGCGCACCATTCTCGACCTGCATGACCTGAACAGGTTCCTAAGGTCTCGGACCTTCCGGATGGTCACTCTGGCTCAGATACGATCCTTGGAACGAGGCGTGTGGTTCTGTTCCCTGGACCTCCAGGACGCATTTTCACGTCCCGATCCGTCCGTCTCATCAGAGATTCCTCCGCTTCAGAGCGGAGGGATCCCATTACAAGTTCCGGGCCATGCCCTTCAGCCTCTCTCTAGCTCCCAGGGTCTTCACCAAATGCATGGCAGTGGTGACAGCATTCCTGCGGCGCCGAAGAGTCCGGGTGTACCCCTACCTGGACGACTGGCTGATTGCAGACCCCTCCAGAGCGGAGGTGGAGCGGTCCAGAGATCTGGCCCTCCAGGTTTGCTCTCAGATTGGCCGCCTCATCAACGGGGCCAAGTCTGAACTCGTGCCGAAGCAGGTGATACTTTTCATCGGGGCAGAGCTCGACACCCGGCGGACCGGGCCGAGGTTCTTTCCTCCTTTGCTCAGTCATTTCTGGTTGGGCAAACGCGCCCTGCTCGGGACTTCCTGCGCCTCCTGGGCCTCATGGCGGCCTGCACCAGCGTGGTCCATTGGGCCCGATGGTACATGTGTCCCCTTCAGTGGGGTTGGCCAGCCAGTGGTCACAACACTGCAATCCGTTGGACCAGCCCGTGACAGTGACCCAGGAGATGTGGAACGCTTTCCAGTGGTGGACCGTTCCGGCACATCTGCAGGAGGGAATCCCGTTCGTCCGCGCCGAGCCGACGGTCTCTCTATCGACCGATGCATCTCTGGGTTGGGGTGCCCATCTGGGGGAGCACAGAGCGCACGGCCTCTGGTCCCCTCGGGAGTCCTGATGCCATATCAACCTGCTGGAGCTCCGAGCGGTCCGCCTAGCTGTCACCGCCTTCACTCCGTTTCTTCGGGTCAAGTGGTTCAGGTCCAGACGGACAGTACCACAACCATGTACTACCTAAACCGCCAGGGTGGGACGCGCTCCATGCTGTTATGCAAGGAAGCTCTCCGCATATGGTCCCTCTTGCGCAGCCTGGAGACTGATCTCCTAGCCATTCACGTGGCAGGAGCCTCCAACACCCTGGCCGATGCCCTAAGCCGGATAGGGGCTGCTTCCCACGAGTGGTCTCTCCTGCCGGAGGTAGTACAAGATCTCTTCTCCCATTGGGGCACGCCTCAGGTGGACCTGTTTGCCTCCAGGGAGAATGCGGAGCTGAGACTGTTTCATGCCCGCACCCCTCAGCAGGGCTCGCTGCAGGGGGATGCCTTCTTGAGGCCGTGGACCCCGGGCCTCTTCTACGCCTTTCCCCCATTTCCCTTGATCCACAAGGTGCTTCTCAAGGCGAGGAGGGACAAGGCGCAGGTGATTCTGGTAGCTCCAGACTGGCCCCGCCAGTTCTGGTATCCAGATCTCCTCAGTCTCAGCTCCAGGCTCCCGAGGCGGCTTCCAGCCCGCCTGGACCTGATCTCAGTCAGTCAGGGGAAGGTATTCCATCTGGACCTTCAATCCCTGCACCTGACGGCCTGGTTCCTGAGCGGCTAGAGTTCCAGGCCTTGGGTCTTTCCGACGAGGTCCTCAACGTCGTTGAGGCGTCCCGTAAGGAGTTGACCAGGAAATGTTATGCCTTCAAATGGAAGAGATTCTCCATTTGGTGTCAGGGGAAGGGCTTGGGCCCTTCCGCCTGTTCCTTGGCAAGCATTCTGGACTACCTGTGGTCCCTTTCTCAGCAAGGGCTTCGGTCGACGACCCTTAAGGTGCACCTGGCAGCCATCTCTGCTTACTGGGCGCGGGCCGGGAAGCAGTCGGTGGCGCAGGAGAAGGTGGTCGGGCGCTTTTTCAAAGGCCTTGATCACATTTCCACTCTGGTGCGAGAACCTCCACTTCCGTGGGATCTATTGCTGGTATTGGCCAAGCTCAAGGGCAAGCCATTCGAACCAATGCACAGATGCAATATCTCCCACCCGTCGTGGAAGACCGCCTTCTTGGTAGCTTTCATGTCAGCCAGAAGGATGGGCGAGCTCCAGGCGCTTTCCAGCGAGTCTCCTTATCTGGTCTTCCACAGGGACAAGGTTGTCTTGCGCCCCACCCGAAGTTGCTTCTGAAGGTGTTGTCTGAGTTTCACCTTAACCAGGTGTTGACTCTGCTGGTGTTCTACCCCAATCACGCCTCGGAGGCCGAATATAGGCTCCATACTTTGGACCCTAGACGAGCGCTCGCTTATTATAAGGAGCGGACGGCTGAAGTTCGGGGAGAGGTTCGCCAGCTGTTTGTCACCTATGCTGAAGCCGCACCTGGCAGACCTGCAGTCAAGCGGATGATAAGCAGGTGGGTCACCTCCTGCATAGATCTCTGCTATAGGTTGGCGGGCATGGAGCCTCCCAGAGGGATAAGAGCTCATTCTACCCGCCATACTGCTGCATCAGTGGCTGCTTCCAGGGATGTCTTTGCCAGGTCTGCTGCCAGTGATTCGTCAAGGGGCTTGGCTCTGCTCTCTGGATATGCAGGATGCTTACATGCACATAAAGATATTGCCATTCCACAGGAAGTATTTCCAGTTCATTTTCCAGGGAGAACACACTGAGTTCAGGGCACTGCCATTCAACCTTTCCTCGGCACCAAGAGTCTTTACCAAATGCCTGGCAGTCGTGGCAGCAGCCCTCAGGAGGGTGGGTCACTATGTTTACCCGTACCTGGACAACTTGCTTCTAACAGCCTCTACGGAGGAGCAGCTGCACCGTTCAATAGAGGAGACCTTCAGTCTGTTCCAGGAGTTGGGGGTCACTTTGAACCTCCCCAAGTCGTTCCGTGGCCTACACAAAGGCTGCAGTACATAGGGGCGGTCTTGGACACTGTCCAAGGAAGAGTCTTTCTCCCTTCAGACCATGCAGACAGGTTAAGGGCGCTCACTGTGAGGGTCATCTCCATAAATCCCATCCCGGCCTGAGTGGTGCTCAGCTCTTAGGTCACATGGCTGCAGCCATCACCACGGATCTTACTTCGAGAAACAGCTCTTGCAGCAGGTTACACCATTAGGACTGAAGCCAGCAGGCGCCAGGACCCCACAGAAATTTTCTAGCTAGCAGTATTCAGCGGGGACCGCCCCCGACACCAGGCATAGTATATAAGGGGCTGTCCCCCAGAATCCCCAGTTCTTTCCCTGCCGTCAACTCGCCAGCACCGGCCTCTCAGTCTCTACCTAGTGCATGATGACTTAGAACTTCAAATGTTTCTCCAAACTGATGTCCCCTCCAACTCCTTCACTCGAGGGACACCTTTCCAAGTGAGCCTCTGGAAAACAGATCCCTTTTAAGGATCCTCTTTCCTCCTGTGTGCGGTACATAGGCCCTGACCATGACACCAAGGCCTGCACTTTCTGCCAAGGGTTCAACAGCCGCACCAGGATCCACCGTCAGAAGGCACTTCAGGCTTATCTGCTGGAAGAAAGACTTGGTAGGATCGACCAAGAACCTTCCTCCAGGGGTGATTCCTCTTCCAAGGCCCATAAACACCGGGAGAAAGCAATGTCCAGATCCCCTCAGATTCCGTAGCTCAGGCTCCACTAGGTCAGACTGCTCTCCCTCCACGGCTCATTCTCAGCCCCCTCCGGTCAAAATCCGAGCCTCAGGCGGCTCTTTAATTCTCCAGCCCATCAAGACTTAAAGGCCCTTGGCTTCCTCTAGTCCCTCTCGGGCCTCTTTCAAGTCGTCAGAACGCCACAAGTCTTCTCATCGACCAGACGTCGGGACCCCGACTCCAGGTCAGTCTCCCAGCCTAACAGAGGTCCGGATCCACCACCCAGGAAGACTAAGGACCTGACATCCCTAAAGCGGACATCTGACCCGATATCGGCCAAGCATACAAAGTCTGCCAAGCGTTTGCTGGAGCCGTGGACACCAGCCGGTCGGTCGCCGGACCCGAAGACGTCTGCCAAGCGACAGACGTCTGCCTGCCATTCACCGGAGCTGAAGGACCGCCCCCACCCCGTCACCGGTGGATACCGGTCACAGGGATTCAACGGAGGAGGACACGACGCTGCCCGAAGATCAGGCGGGCGACACAGAGGATGCCAGGCTCCCGAGGGAACCCTCGCCCACCCCAGAGACACCCACGGACCCGACGCCCAACCCCGGCGACAGACCACTGGCGCCAGGCCCATCGTCTGGCATGAACCTGCAAGAAGTAAAGGACCTCTTTACTTTCTGGTGGGACACCATCCGAAAGGATGTGGTTCCTGTGAAACCTCCTCCACCTCCTCCTCCTCCTTGACTTCCTCCTTCTCAGGGGCCAGCAGGATGACCACCAACCCCTAAGGAGCAGACTTCACCTCCCAGGGGTAGATCCAAGGATCGGAGAAGGCTTCCCTCAAGATCTCCATCAGCGTCTCCCAGTCTCAAGCGACCCAGACGTCGGCGGTATACTCCGTCAAGGGAGGATTCCAGATCGGATACTTCGGATTACTCCAGATCTCCTTCTCCACTCAGCATTCCATCACCTGACCCACATGACCTTCCCAGGTCTCCTCCGGATGATCCCTCTTTCTCTGAGATCATGAGGCATATCCAGGACAACATGGGATGGGATGCTGAAGACCTCAACCCCGAAAGACAGCGCCTCTCCCGTTATCTTCGGCAGAAAGACCCAGTACCTGTGGTAGTGCCACCCTTGGTGGACACCTTTGCGGACATCACCAAGGCTGCGTGGAAGCATCCGCACTCCACTCCTGTGGTGCTGAAAAAAGCTGACTGCCTGTACAAGGCCCCGAGAGAGGACCAGTACGTGGCTCAACAACCTCTGGCAGACGCCCTGGTCATTACGGCCTCACATGACTGGTCTCAAAGACCGCAACACATGAGCACACAGCCACCGGACCTGGAATCCAAGCAGTTGGATGCCCTGGGGAGACGCATGTATATGGCTGCTGCATGCTCCATCAGGTCCCTGAACTACCTAACCCACATGGTACAGTTTCAGAACACCCTATGGGGACAGGGCCAGGACCTGGTCGATAAGCTTCCGGATGGCAAGCAGAGGGCGGAGCTCCTAAACCTTCTCTGCACAGGGTCTGATGTGGGTACCCAAGTACTACGAGCAGCATACGATTCTGCGGACTCGTCCGCCAGAGCTGCAGCTTCAGGCGTCTGTCTCCGGCGACACTCTTGGCTCAGTGTCTCCGGCTTCACCACAGACGTACAGAAGAACATTTTTGACACCCCCTACAATGGCAAAGTACTCTTTGGTGAACCCTCGGAGAAGGTCATCACCAAACTCCAGGACACTGGAAGGCAGTCAGGTTTGTACAGGCCATGTAGCAGATCCAGGCCCGTTCATTTCATAGGAACCAGCGCTGTTTTCGCAGCCAGCAACAGACAGCAGCCGCGTTCCAGTCAGCCACAAAGGGGCACCTTTCAGCGGAAAGCCCAGGCTAAGTCGTCCCCAGGCAGAGCCCAGTGCTACACTAAACTGGCCCAGCCTGCAGGAACCAGTGCTGCCACAGCATGACTCCTTCCCGGCCCCCACCCCTCCTCTGGATCAACGGGCCCAAAAGGTCATCGGTCGCATCGCTCACCACTTTTCAGGGTGGCAGTCGATTACCACCGACCGATGGGTCTCCAGTTGGTCAAGAAGGGCCATTTCATAGAATTCTCGACCACCCACCAACAAGACCTCCCTGCTTTCTCCGCTACTTGGTCAGCAGGAGCGTGCTGCAAGGCGCCTGGGAAAAGAAGCATAAAGCACGCACTACAGAACCAGAGGGATGCAGGATATTATTCTCACTTCTTTCTGGTTCCCAAGAAAACGGGGGACCTCCATCCAATACTGGACCTCAGCGACCTCAACGTGTTGGTCCTGTACAAACGCTTCTGCATGGTGACCCTCCCAGGTCTGATTCCCATGCTCAAGCAGGGTGCCTTTGTAGCATCTTTGGATATGCGGGACGCTTACCTGCATATTCCCATTGCTCAATCGCACAGGAAGTTTCTGCACTTCGAGTTCCAGGGCCACCATTGTCAGTTCCGAGCCCTCCCTTTCGGACTTTCATTGGCACCTTGGGTATTCACGAAGTGTGTGGCTGTCGCAGCGGCAACTTTGAGGAGGCAAGACCACTGCATGTTCCCTACCTGAATGACTGGCTTCTCATGGTGCCCTTTCGGGAGGCCTTGAGGTCCACCATTCATTATACTCAGTCTCTGTTCGAGATGCTGGGCATCTTGATCAATCAATAGAAGTCTCATCTGGTTCCGTCTCAGACTCTGCAGTTCATAGGCGTAGTTCTGGACACTATCCAAGGGAAAGCGTTTCTTCCCCAGGACAGAGTGGAACACATCAGATCCCTCATCAGGGACATTTTGGACAAGAGGACCGTTCCTGCCAGATTGGTCCTTTGCCTGCTCGGACACATGGCTGCAGCCATTGCAACAGTCCAGCTTGCTCATCTCCACATGCGGGACACTCAGTGGATGTTAGGGTCCAGTGGGATCAAAAGCAAGACCATGTGCAGCTTCCAGTCCGGATCATGAAGACCGTAATCCGGGATTGGCAATGGTGGCTAGATTCGAAGAATCTATCGGCAGGGGTCCCCTCCATTGCGCCGTCTCCGATTGTAACACTTTCCACAGACGCCTCAGGGTGCAAATGGGGAGCACACCTCGATGGTGTCCGGTCACAGGGCCTGCGGACAGCCCAATAGACTCATCTTCACATAAACATCCTGGAAATGAGAGCAGTTCTTCATACCCTGCAGGCCTTCCAGTCGGAGATTCCACCGGGTACTCTTCTGTTACAAACATACAATTTTGTGGTGATGTTACCTCAACAAACAAGGAGGCACCCATTCCTACCCGCTTTGCAGGGAGGCCATGAGGGTGTGGGATTGGGCTTTGCAACGTGGCGCAAACCTCATTGCTGCTCATGTTCCAGGAGTGGACGACATCATTGCAGATGGCCTGAGCTGCTCTCAGGCCAGAGTCCACGAGTGGGAACTACTCCAGGAGGTGGTAGAGGATCTGTTTCACAGATGGGATACACCAGAGTTGGACCTTTTCACGTCCCAATCCAACGTAAAACTGCCCAGTTTTTGCTCGCTAGATCCAGGGCTTGGTGTTTTCTGGCGAGACGCGTTCTTCTCCTGGGCGGGCAGATTCCTCTATGCTTTCCCCCCTTTCCGTTGATCCAGAGGGTTCTTCTGAAACTTCGCAGAGAGCAAGCGACGCTGATGCTCATTGCGCCGTTCCTACCCAGGCAGATCTGGATCTTACTTCGAGATACAGCTCTTGCAGCAGGTAACACCATTAGGACTGAAGCCGGTAGGCATCAGGACCCCACGGAATTCTTCTAGCTAACTTCAGCGGGGACCATCCCCGACGTCGGTCCCGCCTCAGACGTCAGGTGTAGTACATAAGGGGGAGGTCCCGCCAGATTCCTCAGTTCTTTTCCCGCCATCGACTTGCATGTCTCGACCTTTCGGACCGTTTCTAGCGCGCAATGCATGGTCAAGTTCTTCCTTCGGGAAATAGTTCATTTTTTCGGCTCAGTTGCTGTCTGATGTCCTCTCCAACCTCCGTTGAAGGCCATCCCTCGAAGTGCGCCTGTGGGAAGCAAATCCCGTTCAGGGATCCGCATTCGGCCTGCGTCCGGTGCCTAGGCCCAGACCACGACACCCGGTCCTGTATTTTTGCCAGGGTTTAATAGCGGACCGGATCCGTCCGCCAGAAGGCTCTGCAGCGTTCCTGCTCGAGGAGAAAGTTAAGGCCATGGACACCTCCAAGGGAGTTCTGCTGAGAAAGCCCGGAAACATTCTGAGAAGCATAGGAGAAGGCTCCATCCAGGTCCCCGCTTAGGGCCTTCAACTCCCGAGTTCCGGCTCGGTCCGACTGCTCGCCATCCCAGGCCCGCTCAGCCTCCCTCCGCTGCGGTGAAGAAACCTTCGGCTCCTCTTCCTCCTCACAGGCCAAGACCTCCAGGCCCTCTTCGCCCTCTTCTTCCAAAGCCCTGGTTAGGTCTGGGGACCATCATCATCACCGCAAGTCGGGTTCCCGCCATTCGACTTGACGTCAGGTCTGCCTCCTGCCCCTCCTCCCCAGCGGAAGACCAAGGAGCTTACCTCACTCAGAAGCTTGCCGGACCCGACGCCGGCCACTCATCACAGGTCAGGAGCCGCCGACCCAGACGCCCGGTCGCCGGTCATGCCTTCACCTCTCGGTCGTCGGCAGGAGGGCCGACGTCCGCTGAGTCGAAAAAGAGACCCCGACGCCTCCCACCGACGCTGGTCAGGAGACTATCACGGAGGAGGAACTGACGCAGCCCGAGGACCAGACGGGCGAACCTGGTCCGCCGAGCTCCAAGGAACCTCCCCCACAACCTGAGGTCCCTGAGGAGCCGACGCTGAACCCGACTCACGACCACCGCGCCTGGTCCGTCAGTCAGGCCTTTCTTTCTGAGGTTAAGGAGCTTCTCCTACTGGTGGGATACCATTAAAAGGGATGTGGTTTCCACACCACCCCTCTACCTCCTCCTCCTCCTCGCCACCTGGACCCCTCCGCCCTGCGCCCTTCCCCATCCGGGCAGCAGGCCGAGTACCTCCCCAGAGCCTAGGACCCTCCAAGGGAAGACCAGATAAGGAGACCTCCGTCTAGATCCTCTTAGGGTCACCAGTCCTAAGAGACCCAGAAGACGATGCTTCACGGAGGATACAGGATCGGAGTCTCGACAGATCCAGATCCTCTCCCCCTTCGATCCCCTCTCCGGACCCACGTGAGCTTCCTAGATCTCCTCCGGATGACCCATCGTTCTCGGAAATCATGAGACATATCCAAGAGAACATGGGCTGGGATGCGAAGAGTTAGACCCCGAGAGATTACGCCTTGCTAGATATCTTCAGCAGAAGGATCCCAAGCCTGTGGTGGTACCACCCTTGGTGGACACTTTTTGTGGACGTCACCAAGGCAGCGTGGAAGCGTCCACACTCGCTCCCGTCGATGCCGAAGAAAGTTGACCGCCTGTACAGGGCTCCTAAGGAGGACCAGTACTTGGCTCAACATCCTCTGGCCATCTCTCTGGTCATAACAGCCTCTCATGACCGGTCCCAGAGACATTTGAGCACCCTGCCACCGGACCCGGAGTCCAAACAGCTGGACGCTATGGGCAGGCGCACGTATGCTTCCGCTACCTGCGCCATCAGATCCCTGAACTACTTGACCCACATGGTGCAGTTCCAAAATGCTTTGTGGGAACAGGGACTGGATCTGGCGGAGAAATTGCCAGAAGGTGAGCAGAAGGAGGAGATGTTGCAGCTCCTCCATACGGGTTCGGACGTGGGAACCCAGGTGCTGCGAGCCACATATGATTCCGCGGACTCCTCGGCCAGAGCGGCAGCTTCAGGCGTATGCCTCCGGAGACACTCATGGCTTCGTGTCTCCGGATTTACCCCTGATGTCCAGAAGAACATCATGGACGCCTCTTTCGAAGGAGAAGTTCTCTTTGGTACACCCTCTGAGAAGGTTCTCACCAAGCTCCAAGAGGCCGGGAAGGCGGTGAGGTCGGTCCAGGCAATGTACCGACCAAGCTTAGTTCCTTTCGTAGGAACCAAAGCCGTTTTCATGGACGGACACAGAGACAACAGTCCCGCACCGGTCCACAACAGAGGGGCTCCGGTTCCCGCAGAGCCCAGGGAAGACAGCCCGCGGGCAGAAGTCAGCGTCCAGCTAAGCTGGCTCAGCCCATCGGCTCCCTCCGCCGCCACAGCCTGACTCCTTCCCGCCCCGCCCCTCAGGATCAACGGACATCAAGGTCGGGGTCGACATACTCACCTGCCAGGATGGCAGTCCATAACCACCGACAGGTGGGTTCTTCAGTTGGTCGAAAACACTTTATAGAATTCGCAGACAAGCCACCCTCGAGGCCTCCTCTGCTCTCCCGTTACTTCGGGTCAGCACAAATTGCTTATCAGGCAAGAAATACTCACGCTCCTGCAGAAGGGAGCGGTGGAGTATGTTCCAGAGAACCAGATAGATTCCGGATACTATTCCCACTTCTTTCTGGTTCCCAAGAAAACAGGGGACCTCCATCCAATCTTGGACCTCAGCGACCTAAATACGTCGGTCGCCTACAAACGATTTCGCATGGTGACCCTTCCGGGCCTCATTCCCATGCTGAAGCAGGATGCCTTTTAGCATCCCTAGACATGCAGGACGCCTACCTGCACATCCCTGTGGCTCAAGCGCACAGGAGGTTCCTGCGCTTCGAGTTCCTCGGCTACCATTTTCAGTTCCGGGCCTTCCGTTCGGACTGTCATCGGCCCCCAGGGTCTTTACCAAGTGCATGGCAGTCGTGGCAGCTGCCTTAAGGAGACAGGGCCACTCATGTGTTCCCGCACTGGACGACTGGCTTCTCATGGCCTGCCCAGAGAGGCGCTGTTGCTGGCTATTCAGAGCACTCAGGACTTGTTCCAGTCTCTGGGCATTCTAATCAACTATGAGAAGTCTCTCCTCGTACCGTCCCAGAAGCTGCAGTTCATAGGCGAGTTCTGGACACCGTCTCAGGGAAAGCATTTCTTCCAGACGACAGAGCGGAACGCATCAGATCCCTCATCAGGGATCTCTCGGCGAAGAAGACTGTCCCTGCCAGGCTGGTCCTTCGTCTGCTCGGACACATGGCTGCGGCCATTCCGACCGTCCCCTTGGCAAGGCTCCACATGCGGGTAACTCAGTGGATGCTCAAGGTGCAGTGGGACCAAAGGCAAGACCACATGCAGCATCCGGTCAGAATCACAAATGCCGTGATTCGAGACTGGCAGTGGTGGCTAGACCCAGGGACACTTTCACAGGTGTCCCTTGCAGCGCCAGCCCCGAGGCAATCCTCTCCACAGACGCCTCAGGGCTGGGGTGGGGAGCGCACTTGAACGGGGTGAGGTCCCAGGAACATGGACCCCTCAGGAAGCCCACCTCCACATCAACGTGCTGGAGATGAGGGCGGTCCTTTACGCCCTGCAGGCCTTTCAGTCAGAAATCCCGCCGAGTACTCTTCTGCTTCAGACAGACAACACGGCGGTGATGTATTACCTCAACAAACAAGGAGGCGCACACTCCTACCTCCTTAGGGAAGCTATGAGAGTGTGGGATTGGGACTGACACGGCGCAAACCTGATTGCAGTTCACGTTCCCGGAGGGACAACACAATTGCAGATGGCCTGAGTCGTTCCCAGGCCAGAGTCCACGAGTGGGAACTTCTTCAAGGGGTAGCAGAGGATCTGTTTCTTCGATGGGGCACTCCAGAACTGGACTTATTCGCTTCCCCATCCAACGCAAAACTGCCCAATTTTTGCTCGCTAGATCCAGGGCCTGGTGTTTTCTGGCGAGACGCGTTGTCCCTCTCCTGGGTGACAGATTCCTCTACGCTTTCCCTCCCTTCCCGTTGATCCAGAGAGTTCTTCTCAAACTGCGCAGGGAGCATGCAACAATGATCCTGGTAGCCCCTTTCTGGCCCAGACAGATCTGGTTCCCCTGCTACACAGCTGTCCCGGGAACCTCCAATTCCTGCCTTCAGCTCCCATCTCTTGTCTCAGGAGGAAGGTTCTCTAGTCCACCCGGACTTACGCTCACTGAACCTGCATGCATTGGCTCCTAGAGACATAGCCATTTTGCGACACGGGGTCTCGCAAGAGGTGGCGGAAGTTCTTTCTGCTGCCAGAAAGCCGGCAACGCATGCGACGTACGCCATGAAATGGCGCCGTTTTTGTCTGTGGTCGCAAGCACGCGGCTTTTCCCCTTTAGGTTGCCCGGTGAAAGCGGTGCTAGAATACCTGCTCTCCCTTTTCCATTCGGGTCTCGCCTTACCCTCTATTAAGGTGCACCTCTTGCGCTATCTCTGCTACCACTTCCGTGGACAGCGCACAGTGGCACAACTTGATCGCTCTCGAGACTTTCTGGAGGGTGTTACACCTTAGGCCACCCATTAAGGACCCTGTTCCTCCATGGGACTTTACTCTTTGTCCTGGAACAACTCACGCCCCCTTTGAACCTGCCGTGGATTGTGAGCTTTCCTGTCATGGAAAACGTTATTTTTAGTTGCTGTTACGTCCAGCAAGGAGAGTTTCCTGAGCTTCATGCTCTCATGTGTAAGGAACCTTATTTGATTTTCCACTAGACAGAGGTCCCTGAGGACGCAAGCTTCCAAGTTCTAGGACATGGATATGTTCATCCACACTTATTGGCAGGTTCCTTGCCGCTTAAATCTTGCCGGAAGGTCTTCAGTTGGCTCCTCCCACCCACCCGGTGGTAAACCTCGGCCCGCCCCCATGACGCCCAGATCTTCCTTACCGCTTGAAGCTCAGGTTCCTCCTTAACGCCATGCTTAAGACTGGTTCTCATTCTTCAAAAGTTCAAATCAAAAGTTTTTGCTAAAAGACTTCGGTCTTCTCCCTCGCCATGGACGGACAAACCGACTTGGTTTGGAGGTGCCCTTATGGGCAGAAGATGTCTAGGACGGATCCGCGACTCCACGCAGTCTACTGCCTGGGCCTTGAGCACGACCCGCAGGCCCGCGACTTGTGCTCTTCCTTTTCGGCCACGCCCTTGAAGACCGTGCTGCCTGACACAACTGGGGTGCCTGAGAAAAGAATTCCACCGTGAAATCTAAAGAGGTCCGACTGGCGGTGTCCGCGGGCGGCCTCGGGCGGATCAGCTTGAGCAGATGATCGCCTCAAGAGGAGGCGGCGTGGCGCTTCTACCTCGGCTGCGATTTGTCCCGCCTCTCTCGGTGCCTCTGACTCGGCTTCTTTAAGGAGCTTTGTCTGACCCTCTCCACCAAAGGTGAGGGTCCAACTTCTTGGGACCTTTTCCAGGTCCAAAAGAGCAAAAGTAAGTCTCTCCGTCGACGCTCTTGGGAGCGGGAAAGATCCTCCCCTGTCGACATGGTCTACTGTCGACCCTCAGCTTCGCCACTGGCTTCACGGTGTCCCCGGCCAGGCCAGTTGACCGAGACTCCGCCGACGCGGTCGAGATTTTTCTCGACCCGCTAGACGGGTTGTCGGCTGGAGAAGCTGAGAATCCTCTCCCGGTTCCCCGTGGGAGTTGAGGATCCCGTCGGCTCGCCTGTGCCTCCGTTCCGGAGCCTTGGTGGATCGTCCGAGCCGAGGGAGTGCCGATTCGACACTTCTCCTCGCCTTCCTCGGCCTAGTCGAGACTCTCGGTCTCGGACATCCTCGCGGTCCAACCGATCCCGCCGCCATAGGCGGTCTCGGCACCGCAGCAAGCGGCGCCGCCGCTCTTCCTCTTCCTCGGATGAGGGGAGGCTTCGGCGCAAGTTGCGTCGGAGGTACGAGGAACTTATGTGGCAACAGCTCCTTTTGACCGGGAATAAGCCGACCCAGTCGTCTTCCCCGGCCATTAAGTGGTTGTCACCGAGCAGCCAAACAACCCCTCTTGTAGCTCGAGGAGCCTGTTCTCAGGCCGGTTGTTCGGCCAATTCCAGCTGCCCCACCGATTCTGGTGGAACCTCCGCCCACAGCCATTAGTTGGGGCTCACCAAAAATTCTCGGTCGGCCTTGGGTTTGCCCCATAGGCTGTCTGTCACCCTCACTCCCGATAAACCTCGGCAGGTGGAGGGTGGCTCAGGCCGAGGCAGCTCTTTGAGGACTCTTCTGAGTCCGATGATGGTTCCTCCTCTCTCCAAGCGCATGGACTTGGAGTCCTCGGAGGGCAGTCAGTGGACATAGCCCTTCGTCCTTCTTAGGGTTGTTCGACTCATCTCGAGTCCACCGGATGAAGCTCGAACCTGCTTCTAAACGGGCCAGGTATCCCTCACGGAGATTCTGGACCGAGGGATTCTCCACGGAGGCTCTTCCGTGGCGGGCCATAGTGGTCCGCCTTGAACTTTGGCAGCCCTGCTTCCTGCCCTGCGCCTCGGCCAGGATGGCCAGGAAGTATGCGGTCCCTACCGTTCCCTGTCCGGTTTGAACACCCTCGGCCGAGGGGTTGGTTACCGACAGTGCTTTCCGCATGCCGGAACGCAGGATGTGGACAAACCTCCCGACAAGGAATCCAAGAAATTGGATTATGCCGGCGAAAAGTCTATGCTGCGCCCTCTCTCGGCCTTCGTCAGGCCAGTTCGGCCGTCCCCATGGCACATTTTTCTCACGCCCTGTTGGGCTCCCTGGATGAGGTTGTCCCTCATCTTCCCGCGATCTGCAGACTACGGTCAGGCAGGTGCGGGACCAGGGCAGGGCAGTGGCCAAACAGCAGCTCCAGACTGCGTTAGACATCGGGGACTCATGTGCCAGGTCTGTGGCGGCCGCAGTGGCCATGCGTCGCCGGGCTTGGCTGAGGATATCCACCTTTACCTCGGATACCCAGCACAAGTTGGCGGATGTTCCCTTTTTGGGGACTGACCTCTTCGGCCCTGGGGTGGAAGGTCACCTGCAGAGGATCGAGAAGTCCAATGCTACCTTGGACTCGGTCTCTTCCGCTCAGAAGGACAAAGGCCGCAAGCCACAGCCTAAGCCCTTTCGTCCTTCTGCGCCCGCGGCGCCCGGCCCAGCAACGCAGGGCCAGCAGGCTCGAGCTTGGTATCCCAAACCTAGCCGGCTCTCCAACAGGAAGCAGGGAGGTAAAGGCCCAGGAGGTCCTCGGCGGTCCTCCTCCAAGCCTGCCCAGTGACGGGCTGAGGGGTGTCGCCCCATCCCTGTCACCTCACCCCTGGTCTCCTCTGGGGGACGGCTCCAGACACTTCCTTTCCGCCTGGTCCGCTGTTACCACGGACAGGTGGGTACTGAGGTGGTGGGAAAAGGCCTACCTCTGAATTCGAGCAGGCCCCGCCTCTTCAGAGCCGCCGCACTGGGGCCTCGGGTCCCAGCCTCACTGGCGGCTCGCCGAGCCGACATCGCCTCCTCCTCCAAAAGGAGGTGATCACGGAGGTAGAGGACCCCCTTCAGACCCGGGTTCGTGTCCAGGTATTTCCTGGTTCCGAACGGACGGGGCTGGCGCCCATTCCCACCTACACGACCTGAACAAGTTCCTAAGGTCTCGAACCTTCAGGATGGTCACTCTGGCACAGATAATACCATCTCTGGAACACGGCGTGTGGTTCTGCTCTCTGGACCTACAGGACGCGTTCTTTCACGTCCCTATCCGTCCGCCACATCGGAGATTCCTCCGCTTTCGAGCGGAGGGATCCCTCTTCGAGTTCCGAGCCATGCCCTTCGGCTTATCTCCAGCTCCCAGGGTCTTCACCAAATGCATGGCAGTGGTGACAGCATTCCTGCGGCGCCGAGGGGTCCGGGTGTACCCTTACCTGGACGATTGGCTGATAGCAGCCCCCTCCAGACGGAGGTGGAGCGGTCCAGAGATCTGGCCCTCCAGGTTTGCTCTCAAGTCGGCCTTCTCATCAACGAGGCCAAGTCGGAACTCGAGCCGAAGCAGGTGATCCTGTTCATCGGGGCAGAGCTCGACTCTCTTCGAGCCAGAGCACGGCTCCCGGCGGACAGGGCCGAGGTTCTTACCTCCTTTGCCCAATCATTTCTGGTTGGGCAATCGCGCCCTGCCCGGGACTTCCTGCGCCCTGGGTCTATACCATTTCCAGGAACAAGCAGTGTGGTTCTGCTCTCTGGACCCACAGGAGGACGTTCTTTCCGTCCTATCCATCAAATCACATCAGGAGATTCCTCCGCTTTGGCGGAAGGATCTCTTAGTTGGCCCATGCCCTTGACCTCTTCCAGCTCCCAGGGTCTTCACCAAATGCATGGCAGTGGTGACAGCATTCCTCATGGCGCCGAGGGGTCTGGGTGCCTTACCTGGACGATTGGCTTGATAGCAGCCCCCTCCAGAAGGGAGGTGGAGCGGTCCAGAGATGTGGCCCTCCAGGTTTGCTCTCAAGTTGGCCTTCTCATCAACGAGGCCAAGTCGGAACTCGAGCCGAAGCAGGTGATCCTGTTCATTGGGGCAGAGCTCGACTCTCTTCGAGCCAAACCACGGCTCAGCCGGACAGGAGCCCAGGTTCTTACCTTCTTTGCCCAATCATTTCTGGTTGGGCAATCGCATCTGCCGGGACCTCCCTGCGCCTCCGGTCTCATGAGAGCCTGTACCATGGCGTGGTCCGCTGAGCCGCATGGCACCCTTCAGTGGGACTGGCTAGCGGTGGTCACAATGCCATCCATTGGACCAGCTAGTGACAGTGACCCAGGAGATGTGGAACGCTCTCCAGTGGTGGACCGCTCCATCCCATCTGCAGGAGGCATCGGTTATCCTGCCTCCGAGCCGTGGTTACTGCCCTATCGACCGATGCCTCTCTGATGGGTTGAGGTGCCCATCTGGGGGAACACCCGAGTGCATGGCCTCTGGTCCCAGCAGGAGATGCCACAACCAGCTGCTGGGCGCCGGCAGTCCGCCAAACTGCTCACCGCCTTTGCTCCAGTTTCTCCGGGTCAAGTGGTCAGAGTCCAGGCCGGACAATACGACCATGTACTACCTGAACCGCCAGAAGCGAGGGCGCGCTCCATGCTTCTATGCAAGGAAGTTCTCCGCATTTTGTCACTCAAATGCGCATCTTGGAGGCGGATCTCTAGCCATTCATGTGGCAGGAGCCTCCAACACCCTGGCCAATGCCCTGAGCCGGATAGGGGCTGCATCTCACGAGTGGTCTCTCCTGCCGAAGGTAGTACAAGATCTGTTCTCCCACTGGGGCACACATCAGGTGGACCTGTTTGCCTCCAGGGAGAATGCGAAGCAGGGCTCACTGCAGGGGGATGCCTTCTCGAGGCTGTGGACCCCGGGCCTCTTTTACGCCTTTCCCCCATTTCCCTTGATTCACAAGGTGCTTCTCAAGACAAGGAGGGACAAGGCGCAGGTGATTCTGATAGCCCCAGACTGGCCCCGCCAGTTCTGGTACCCAGATCTTCTCAACCTGCTACAGAGCTCCCGAGGCAGCTTCCAGCTCGCCCGGACCTATCTCTCAGTCAATCAGGAAGGTGTTCCATCGGACCTTCAATCCCTGCCACCTGACGGCCTGGTTCCTGAGCGGCTAGAGTTCCAGGCCTTGGGTTCTTTCGACGAGGGTCCTCAATGTTGTTAGGCGTCCACGTAAGGAGTCGACCAGGAAATGCTATGCCTTCAAATGGAAGAGGTTTTCCATTTGGTGTCAGGGTAAGGCTTGGACCCTTCCTCCTGTTCCTTGGCAAGCATTTTGGACTATTTATAGTCCCTTTCTAATCAAGGGCTTAGGTCGACGACCTAAAGGTGCACCTGACAGCCATCTCTGCTTACCGGTGGCGGGCCGAGGCAGTCGGTGGCGCAGGAGAAGGTGGTCTGGGCGCTTTTCAAAGGCCTTGATCACATTTCCCCTCCGGGTGCAAACCTCCACCTCCGTGGGATTTACTGCTGGTACTGGCAAAGCTCATGGGCAAGCCATTCGAGACCAATGCACAGGTGTGAACTCTCACCTGTCGAGGAGACCGCCTTCTTGGTGGCCATCCGTCAGCCAGAAGGATGGGAGAACTCAGGCGCTCTGCATTGAGTCTCCTTACCTGGTCTTCCACAGGACAAGCTGTCCTCCGCCCCCACCTGAAATTCCTTCCAGAAGGTGGTGTCAGATTTCACCTTAACAGGTGTTGACTCTGCGGTGTTCACCCAATCACCTCGGAGGCGAATACAGGCTCCATACTTTGGACCCTAGAGGCGCTGGCTTTTACAAGGAAGCACGACGGCTGAAATCGAGGAGAGGTTCGCCAGCTGTTTGTCACCTAGCTGAAGCCACACCTGGCAGACCTGCAGCCAAGCGGACGATAAGCAGGTGGGTCACCTCCTGCATAGATCTCTACTTATAAGTTGGTGGGCATGGAGCCTCCCAGAGGGATAAGAGCTCATTCTGCCCGTCATACTGCTGCATCGGTGGCTGCTTCCAGGGACGTCCCTATCCAGGAAATCTGCAGGGCTGCTACCTGGAAGTCAGCACACACCTTTATTACCCATTACCACATCGACCTTGAGTCACGCCCGGGATGCTGGTTTGGGGCCTCGGTTCCTCCAGTCTTTATTCCTAAGTAGGGGTGTGCCTTGCCTCCTCCTCCGGGAGAACTGCTAGAGTCTTCCAATAAGTGTGGATGAACAACATATATGTCCCTAGAAATACAGGTTACTCACCTGTAACAGGAGTTCTAGGAATGGTATATGTTGTTCATCCCACCACGACTCCCTGTCTCCGGCCTCACGACACAACTGTGAGCTTCCAGCGGGCTGAGATCTGGCGTCATGGGGCAGGACCGAGAGTTTACCACCGGGTGGGTGGGAGGAGCCAACTTGAAGACCTTCCGGCCAAGATTTAAAGCGGCAAGGAACCTGCCAATAAGTGTGGATGAACAACATATACCATTCTTAGAACTCCTGTTACAGGTGAGTAACCTGTATTTCTTGCCTAAGGTGGTCTCTGCGCTCACTCTTAATCAGGACATTGACCTGCCTGTATATTTCCCTAAATATGCTAATAGAGGAGAAGCGCCGCTCCACACCCTGGATGTTCACCGCTGTCTTAGGTATTACCTGAGCAGGACTAAACAGCTTCACAAGTCGGAGCAACTTTTCGTTTCCTTCGCTGAGAAGATGATGGGCCAACCAGTATCGAAGCAGTCCCTTTCTCGCTGGCTTGTCCAGTGTATATCATACTGCTATGATGTTAAGCAGAAGTCCCTCCCAGGTACAGTCCGGGGCCATTCCACTAGGGGGTTGGCTACCTCCTTTGCAGCACTTCGCAACATCTCCTCCTCTGCCATTTGTGCTGCAGCCACTTGGAGCTGTCTGCACGACACTTTTATCAGGCATTACAGCCTGGACATTGCTTCACAGCGAAGAGCCGGTTTCGGCCTGGCTGTGCTACAGGGTCTCCTGTCCTAGAGTCAGGACTTGGATGGATTTTCTTAGTTTCCTCCTCCCAGAATGCTTACAAGCGCTATTGCTTGGAAATCGGTCCTAATGGTGTTCCCTGCTGCAAGAGCTATATCTCGAAGTAAGATAGTACAGTTACGTAAGAACTTACCGTAACAGTAGATCTTCGAGAACAGCCCTTGCAGCAGGTACCTTCCACCTTGGAGGAGGCATGGCTTACCGAGCCTGGAGCAGGGGCTTATGCCCTTTTGTCTTCTGATGGTGGATCCTCGGTCTCCCATTCTGATGTAGATCCTGCGGCGGAAGTCTCAGTGGGAGAACTTTAGGGAATCTGGCTGGGACCGCCTTATATGTACTGGCCTGGCGTGGGGAGGCGGAACCGGCGAAGCGGTCCCCGCTGAAGTTGGCTAGCTAGAAGAATTCCGTGGGGTCCTGACGCCTGCCGGCTTCAGTCCTAATGGTGTTACCTGCTGCAAGAGCTGTTCTCAAAGATCTACTGTTACGGTAAGTTCTTACATAACTGTACTTTCCCTCTGCTACATCAGCTATCCCAGGAACCTCCGGTGCCTCTGCCAATCAGCTTTCACTTGTTGTCTCAGGAGGAGGACTCCTTGGTCCATCCGGACCTTCGTTCACTGAGCCTGCACGCTTGGCTCCTAGAGGCATAGCCATTTTGCAACACGGGGTCTCGCAAGAGGTCGCTGACATTCTGGTGGCCATGAGAAAACCAGCCACTCACGCTACTTACGCCATGAAATGGTGCCGTTTTTGCCTGTGGGCTCAAGCGTGGGGGTTTTCGCCTCAAGACTGTCCAGAAAAGTCAGTCTTGGACTACCTCCTGTCTCTTTTTCAGACAGGCTTGGCCTACTCCTCGATCAAAGTACACCTGTGTGCCATATCAGCCTGTCATTGTCCGATAGGTCAACGCACCATATCCCAGTTAGACCGGGCACGAGCCTTTCTGAGAGGTATTCTCCACCTTAGACCTCCTATTAAGGATCCAGTTCCACCATGGGATCTACCCTTTGTCCTGGAGCTGCTCACGCTGCCACCCTTTGAACCAGCCGCGGATTGCGAGCTACGTCTTCTCACTTGGAAGACGTTGTTTTTAGTTGCCGTTACCTCGGCCAGAAGAATTTCTGAACTCCATGCATTTATGTACAAAGAGCCTTATTTGGTTTTTCACCAAGACCGGGTATCCCTACAGACTAATCCCAAATTTCTGCCTAAGGTGGTCTCAGCTCTCACCCTTAATCAGGATAGCAATCTACCAGTGTACTTTCCTAACTCTTCGAATTGAGGAGAGGCCCTGTTGCACACCCTAGATGTGCATAGGTGTCTCCGATACTATCTGACCAGAACCAAACACCACTGAAAATCGGACCAGCTTTTTGTCTCCTTTGCCCACAGGATGATGGGAGCTCCTGTTTCCAAACAGTCGCTGTCCAGGTGGCTCATTCAGTGTATCACGTTCTGTTACCAGAAACACAATAAACTCTTACTGGGCGTGCTTAAGGGTCATTCCACAAGGTGGGTGGCTACCTGCTTTGCGGCCCTAAAGAAAGTGTCCACCTTGGCCATCTGTGCTGCAGCCGCTTGGAGCTCCATTCACACTTTCATCAGGCAGTATAGCGTGGATATTGCATCGAGGCAAAGAGCAGGTTTTGGTCTAGCAGTCCTTCAAGGACTTCAGTCCTAGGCTTTGGTTTCATTAAGGATTTCTACCTTCCCTCCTCCCAGTGGTGTGGGATTTCCATGATTGCTTGGGAATCGGTCCTAATGGTGTAACCTGCTACAAGAGCTTTCTCTCGAAGTAAGATAGTACAGTTACGTAAGAACTTACCGTAACAGTAGATCTTCGAGAACAGCTCTCGGCAGCAGGTACTTTCCCTCCCACCATCGCCGCTGGAGGTAGATTCTAGTTCCAGCATCCTTCTCCTAGGATCAGGTTTCTCAGCATCTCTCTGACTGCCATTTGATGGCGGATCCTCAGTCTCCTCTTCTGATGTCATCCAGCGGCCAGGAGTCTCCGGCGGGAGAACTGGGGATTCTGGGGGACCGCACCCTTATGTACTGTGCTTGACGTCGGGGGCAGTCCCAGCTGAATACTGCTAGCTCGAAAATTTCCGTGGGGTCAGTCCTAATGGTGTAACCTGTTGCAAGAGCTATTCTTGAAGATCTGCTGTTATGGTAAGTTCTTACGTAACTGTACTTTACTCACCTGTAACAGGAGTTCTAGGAGTGGTATATGTTGTTTATCCACACAACCCACCCGACCTCCCCAGCTTCAACGCACAACTTGGCTTCCAGCGGGCTAGATCTGACGTCATGGGGCGGAGCCGAGAGTTTTACCACCCGCGTGGGTGGGAGGAGCCAGCTTGAAGACCTTCCGGCAAGATTTAAATCTGCAAGGATCCTGCCAGTAAGTGTGGATGAACAACATATACCACACCTAGAACTCCTGTTACAGGTGAGTAACCTGTATTTATGGACGTCATGAGGCACATCCAGGCCTCTAATGAATGGGACACAAAGGACCTGGATCCGGAACGTCGTTGACTGGCCAAGTACCTGAGGCAGAAGGAGCCCAAACCTCTTGCGGTGCCTTCTTTAGTGGACACCTTCCAGGATCTCGCCAGGATTACCTGGAAGCGTCCAGCTTCGGTCCCGGCAGTTCCTAAAAAGTTGGATAGGCTGTACAGCGCCCCGAGGGATGAACCTTTCCTGGCTGAGCACCCTTAGGCAGACTCTTCCATGATTATGGCTGCCCACGATAAGTCAAAGCAGCCAAAGTACCGTAGCTCACAGCCTCCTGACCCTGAGTCTTGCTATTTGGACCAAGTGGGCATGAAGGTCTATTCTGCCTCCACCTACTCCACTAGGTCCCTTAATTTCCTGACGCATGTGGTTCAGTACCAGAATGCACTCTGGGAGCGTGCCAAAAGCTAGTGAATATCTTGCCAGACTCCGCACAAAAGACGGAGATTCTGGATGTCCTTAAGTTGGGCTTGGGCGTAGGCACGCATGTTTTACGTACCTCTTACGACACTGCCGATAAGGCGGCAGCAGGTGGGTCTGTCTCCAGCACTACGCTTGGTTGAGTGTCTCAGGCTTTCACCAAGTCCTGCAGTCCGGAATCCGGTACCATTTTGTTTGGGCAGAAGACAGTCGCACATCTCTCGTCTCAAGGGAAATCTATCTGGTCTGTCCGTCAGATGTCCAGAGGAGACAAAGGAAGCGGCCATTTCGTAAGCCCTCAGGTTCCCAAGCCCGTGGCAACCAACAGGGCCAGAGAAGTGGCTTTCGAAGGAGAACCGGCAGCCTGGAGGCGCTTCTTCCCATGGCCCTAAGTCCTCCCAGGCCTCTCTGCCCACTCCCGGCTCTGCCCAATAACTCCCTCCCTACTCTGCCCTCCTCCGGCGGAAGTTTCAGGGGAGGCAGTAGGGGGTTGCTTCTCCCTTCACCTGAAGGTGTGGAGCTCTATTACTGCAGACCAGTGGGTCCTCTCTCATAAGGAGGGACATACGCTAGAGTTCACAGAGATTCCTCCAGACACCCCACCAAGGTCCTCGAGATATCCTCCTTCTCACATTCCGCTCATTTATTTATTTTTTGTTGACCGGGTAAGTGCACTTGACAAATCCTGCCTATTCTCAGGCACGACCCGGGGGAGGGGGATACAGATGAATGCCAACTGACCTTGAACCAGATTAAGCTGTTGGTGGTATTTTTAGTGAATGAGGGAAATTTGGCCAGGACACCGGGGAAATTCCCCTGCTCTTTTCGAGAAGTGCCATGGGATCTTTAACATCTAACTGAACTACCACCAATCCAGGCAGATGGGACCTCGGTTTTAACATCTCATCTGAAAGATGGCACCTCAGAAGTGCAGCACCCCTCTCATGCTGCACTACAGTGTCAGTACTGGGATATTAACCCAAGTGCCAGATGTGGGAACTGAATCCACAGCCCTCTGATCTCCTGGTCTCAGAGGCGAGTGTGCTACCTACTAAGCCACTGACACTGCTCATAGGAGAGATCCAGGCCCTCTTCAGAAATGGCAATAGAGGCAGTCCCTCTGCAGCATCGGGGGGAAAGGGTATTACTCCCATTTCTTCCTGGACATAAGTCTCCACCACTCATTCACACTAGTGGGATTAGCGCCGGAGGCACTAAGACCCATCGGGAACAAACTTTTTGCTGGAGGTCGTCTGAGAGCGGCGCCCATGAGACAAGCGCCCATGAGCAGTGGCTCGGCGGTAATGATCATCTGGCTAGACCACTCCAACCGCCTCAGTTCCTTTTCCCTTCCGTCGAAGCGCTTCAGTGACGGCGTTGCTCGTCTGTCGAGTCAAACTTCAAGCTAGCGCATAGTTTTCAGTTTGTTTTTGTAACTTTATCTCGATAAGTAGTATGGTAATTTTATTACTGTTTTAAATGCATTTTCTAATATTAAATTTTACTTGAAGAAGTCTCGGCCTACTGGACGGAGTGTCATAATGAGCAGGTCAGGTGACGGTAGGGAGACTTCGTGTGAAAGCTGTTCAGTCAGCCGGGCTGGATCCGGTCAGCCTCCTTCTCCTCAGCGGGGTTCCGACAACGGTCAGTCCGATGCCCGGGGGGATGGGCGGTCCCCCCGCCGGCATAAAAATAAGCGGTCGCATTCGGCACCGTTCGACCTCCGAGACTCTTCTTGACCCTGGGTCAAAAGAAGGCATCACTCGAGTCGCCCTCTGTATGGTATCTCTGCGTCGGCGGTCGGTTATCGTTGCTAGTTGCGGTCTCCTTCTTCGGAGTCGCCAACTTCCGGTAATCGTCGTCCTCGACATCGGAGTCCCTCCCCGCCTATAGGTAGGACTCCAGATGAGCAGTTTCATCAGTGGGCCGCTCTTATGGAGCAATGGGCTCGGAGGTTGGTTCTTCCTGGCTCGGTTGCCTCGGAGCCTCGGGCCCCTCCGGCGATCAGGTAGGGCGGTTGGACCTTCCCTAGTTGCGTGGCGCCTTCTTGGTGCCAGCGACTCCGTGTTAGGTGTTCCCCCTCACATGGCTGCGGCGCGGGGAGGCCTCACCGATGCCACTTATCTCCTGGTTTTTCCTTCTCTAGCTTTCCAGGTTCCTGGGGCTTTCGGCGCCCGGCAAGGTCTGTTGGCTTATCGGCGCGTTTCGTGCCGCTGGGTCTTGCAGCGGCGGCGCCCCTTGGTCTGGCGGCGCCCGGTGGTGCCCCGTTAGATAGAAGCGGCGCCCGTTAGCAGCGTCGTCCGGCGCCCGTCGCGGCGTCGTCGGCAGCGCGGCCTTGATGTCGTCCTTCGGCGCTGCGGGGCGCTTGCGGGCCGCGTGCCTCTTCGGCGCCCGTGCACCTCCTCGGTGCCCGTCTTCCAGCCCGTTTTGCCGTCTCGGCGCCCGGCAACCCTTAGGGGACTCTCCTTGTTTTTCTGCTATTTCCTCCTCTCCTAATTTTCCCTCCTTTCCTGTCAACAGTCCTTTCTGGACCATCAGGAATGATGTTGAGCCTGACCCAGACCTTGGTTGGGTGATGAGTGGAGAAACAGGATCTTTCTTTGCTACAGAGCCTGTGGTTAGGACCTGTCCTTTAAGTCTCTGTTGAAGAACCTGGGATCCTCTTTCTCTCCAGACTACAGACATCGATCCCAGGAAGATATTAAGACTCCAGTATCTTCATGCTTGGAGATCCCTACGGTTTGACTCCTCGATCCAGCCTTCCTTGAGCGCTGTCTCAAATGGTATGGAATAATCCTGCTCTTATTCCCTCAGTGGCTAAATCCATTGATAAAGTATTCAGCTCCCAAGGATCGTCCCATTTGGCATCCCAAGCCTTTGCGGATCCTATTGTAGTCCTGGCAGAGAATGACAAGGTCGTTCTTCCTCAAACTACTACAGCTCGACCTATTAACAAAGAGTTCGTAAGATTGATACATTAGGTAAGAGAGTCTTTGCTGCCTCCACTCTAAGTATCACGTTTGCCAGTTATCAAGGCTATTTTTCTCAGTATGAGTATATCCTGTGGCACTCTATGAAAAGAATGGTTGAAGCTCTTCCAGATTGGATTCAAGTCAGAGCTTCTTCTGACCGTTAATAAAGTATTGGTCAATAACCAACAGGTCAAAGCCGCCATGGGCTTCAACACTGCTTCTCGCTCAGCAGCAGCGAGGATTTGTACTCGTGCCATTCCTGGCTGCGTACTTCTGGCTTCACGAATGATGCTCAGCAGCAGGTGATGGCGCCTTTTGATGGCTCCTTTCTTTTTGGCCCTCAGGTGGAGCAAGCCTTAGGGTCACTCAGAAGACTAGATCAGCCATTAAGTTGGCCAGACCTCCGCCTGCCCCTCTCGGGGGCATGTGAACAAGCGTCAGTTTCATAGTCGTCAGTCCTTTAGAGGCAGAGGCAGGGAGAAGCTTCCATAAAGCCAACCTGCCAACCTCAAAAGAAGCCGGCAAGCGCAGGGGCCTAAAGCTCCAGCGCTACCTTATAGTCGTTGGCCCAAGTTCCATCCACTCTGCCCGGGTGGAACTTTCTCCTCAGTGGGAGGTCGTCTGATGTCTTCTACAACCAGTGGAAGTCCATAACCGGACAAATGGGTCCTCGGATAATTGCGAGGGTTATTCTCTCAATTTCTTGAAACCCCCGAATTGTCCTCCCAGGCGACAACCCAGGTTGTCGGCCTCTCAGTCAGACCTCCTCACAGCGGAGATCCAGGGCCTTCTGAACAACAGGGCAATAGAACTGGTGCCCCGCATCACGAAACACAGGGTTCTACTCCCATTACTTCCTGGTTCCAAAGAAATCTGGGGGATGCCCCATTCTAGACCTCAGAAGTTAAACAAATTCCTCCCCAGGAGAAATTCAAGATGATTTCCTAAGTACCCTGTTACCCTTGCTGCATCAGCACGAGGCTGGCCTCTCTGGATATGCAGGATGCTTACCAGCATATCCCGTCCACCGACCCACACGAAGTTCCTCAGGTTTGTAGCTTTGGGTCAACATTATCAGTTCAGAGTCCTGCCTTTGGGCTATCCTCGGCGCCTTGCGAGTTTTACAAAGTGTTGTGCAGTTCTCATGGCGCATCTCAGGAAAATCCGGACTCCGGTGTTTCCCTACCTGGGCAATTGGCTTCTAGCAAGCCCCGCTAAGTCCAAGGACTTTGGAAGCCATGAAAGCGACTTCTCGTCTTCTCCGTCCATGGGGTTCTGCTGAATTTGAAAAATCTCAACTGCAACCCTCCCAGAGCTCCTTTTCATAGGGGCGCTTCTAGACACCTCTTCAGCGAGGCTTTCCTTCCAGAGGACAGAAGACTCGACATCCTTGAATGGCCGTTACATCAGGGAGAACCAATCGGTTTTAGCTCTCTCGATGCAGCATGTTGGGTCTCATGGCGTCCTTGGTCTTCACTGTCC
The DNA here is from genome assembly GCA_016271365.2 of Neoceratodus forsteri. Classification (NCBI taxonomy): domain Eukaryota; kingdom Metazoa; phylum Chordata; order Ceratodontiformes; family Ceratodontidae; genus Neoceratodus; species Neoceratodus forsteri. The sequence continues at coordinate 56,213,978 of JADMNL010000035.1, forward strand.
CCTGGCCCGACTGCACATAGAGAACCACCCAATGGATGCTCTCCACTCAGTGGTCCCGACCTCTCACCCCAGTCTTATCCCATCAAGGTGGCGGAGCCTCTTGAGGTCTCTCACCTGGTGGTCTCAGAAAGCAATCTCTGGAAGGATTTCCCTTTGCTCCCCGGATCATCAGACCTCCATCACCACAGACACGCCGCTAATGGGATGGGAGCTCACTGTCTCTCCTCCACACTCAAGGTGTATGGACTCAGTTGAAACTCATCTCACATAAATGTCCTGGAGATGAGGCGGTCCTCTATGCAATCCGAGCTCTGAAGGATGTCCTTTGTCACAAGAACATTTCTCCTCAAGCGGACAACAAAGCAGTGATGTATTACATCAACAAGCAAAGACGGTGCTCATTCTACCCCCTTTGCAGGGAATCAATGAGAGTGTGGGAGTGGTGCTTGGAGCACAAGTCTCTGATTCAAGCGGTTTATCTGCCAGGTATACAAAGCGACCTAGCAGATCACCTCAGCAGAAACGGAGGCAGACCCTCACCAGTGGTCTCTCGATCCAACCATAGCTCGGTCCCTGTTCAAGAGTGGGGGACTCCAGACCTGGACCTTTTGCATCTCCACTCAGCACAAAAACTGCCTCTCTTCTGCTCCAGAAATCCAGGGCCTGGCATTTTCTGTCAGGATCCGTTCAGGCTGCGGTGGACAAGCGCTTTCTTCGCCTTTCCACGCTTCCTCTAATCCAGAGTACTCCTCAAGTTCAGTCTCAGGGGACCAAGATGATTCTCATTGCTCCTTCCTGGCCTCAAAACTATGGTTTCCTCTACTCAACAGTATGTTGGCAGCCTCTCGAGACCACTTCCTTTACCAATCAGTCTTTTGACTCAGGGTTCGTTGGTCCATCCAACTAAATCACTTCACTTTCATGCTTGGCTCCTGAAGAGATAGAAGTAGATCGGTTCAACGTCTGTGAAGTCTCAGACATCCTTCTGGCTGCTTTCGGAAGCCAGCCACCCAGCGTCCGCTTCAAATGGAAACGTTTTCTCTCTGGTGTCAAAATCCTCTTGGAATCCTTTTCCTGTCCTCCTGGCAGGTTCTGGAGTATCTTTGGACCTGTCAAACTTAGGTCTTCAGTACTCCACAGTTAAAGTTCACCTTAGTGCCATCTCAAGCGTTCCATGGCGGTTTCTTCCTTAACTCTGGCTCAGTTACCTATAGTGAAGATTTCTTAAAGGGATTCTCCATACCAGACCCCTATTAGCGTCAGTTGCAGCCTGGGCCATTAACCTGGTGCTGGACATGCTCACTCGAAGCCTTTCGAACCCTTAGCTACCCGTGAGCTAAAATTTCTTACCTGGAAGACTGCCTTCTGGTGGCCATTACCTCAGCCATGGGGTCTCTGAGATACATGCCTGGTTACGGACCCTCCGTATACTGTATTCCATAAAGACAACGTAGTTCTCATTACTCATCTAAATTTCTTCCCAAGGTTGTGTCAAATTCCATCTAAACCAACCTCTGGTACTTCCCGCTTACTCGCTAATTTCCAAAATGAGGGGCAAGGCTCTTCATTCCTTGGATGTTAAGAGAGCCTTGCGGTTCTATTTAGATAGAACCAAGGATGTTCATCAAGACTCAGCAACTGTTACGTTTCTTTCAGCGACACTCGGCTGGGTCAACCTGTCGCTATTAGATGCATCTCTTCATGGTTAGTGGCATGCCCGTCATTGCTATTCCATGGCTCAAGTTAAATTAGAAGGTAGAGTGTCGCTCTCACTCTACTAGGAATGATCGCGACATCCCTAGCGGAAGTCGCAATGTTCAGTGCAGATATATGCAGACGCTGCCACCTGGAGCTCAGTGCATACATCCGTTAAGCACTATGCACTGGATGTTCATGCTAGTGACATTCCGCATTGGCAGAACTATCCTTAATGGGCTTCTATCTTAGGCGTGTGAGCTCTGGCTCTCCTGCCACCCTTTTGGGGATTATCAGCGGTACTCTCCCACTAGTGTGAATGAGTGGTGGAGACTTATGTCCAGGAAGATAGGAAAATTGCAGTACCTACCGTAATTCTTGATCTTCTTGGGCAGTCTCCACCACTCATTCTACCCCACCCTCCATCCCCGAGCTCACGCTGTATTGGTCTTCACTCCCTCAAATCTTTAGGCCATGAGGACTTCTTTGCTGACCCTTCTTACACGGGTCATACGGACTATCTTATATCCGTTTTTTAATGTTGGGTTTACTCTTTACGTTAGTTGCGCTGCACCTCCTTGGTAAAAAAGGTACTGAGGCGGTTGGAGGGTCGTCGCCGAGATGGTCATTACCGCTCGAGCCGCTGCTCGCGGCGCCGTGTCTCGCGGCGCCGTCTCTCGCGCCGACCCTCCAGCAAAAAGTTTGCTCCCGATGGGTCTTAGTGCCTCCGGCGCTAATCCCACTAGTGTGAATGAGTGGTGGAGACTCGTCCAAGAAGATCAAGAATTACGGTAGGTACGTAATTTTCCTTTCTTCCTGGTTCCAGAGAAGACACAAGACCTTCGTCCTATTCTGGACCTCTGCTCTGTAAACTATTATATAGAATACAGAAGGCTCCGGATGGTGACTCTTCCAGGACTGCTTCCTCTGCTGCATCAGCGGGACTGGCTCTGCTCCCTAGTCATGCAAGATACGTACATGCACATCGGGGTCTTTTCCCCCTCACAGGAAGTACATGAGGTTCCACTTCCAGGGGGAGCATTATCAGTTTCGGGTTTTCCTGTTCTGCGCCTCCTCTGCTCCTTGAGTCTTCACAAAATGCCTGGCAGTAGTGGCTGCGGCTCTAAGGTGCCAGGGACATTGTCTTCCCTTACCTGGACGATTGGCTGCTTGCGGCCTCGTCAAGGTCACGCCTTCTTCAAGCTCTTGGAGATGCCTATGTTCTATTCTGAGATCTGGGGATCACCCTGAACCTTCCAAACTCTTCCCAGAGCCCAGCTAAAGGCTTGTCTTCATAGGAGCAGTCCTGGATTCGGTCCAGGGCATGGCCTTTCTACCCCTATAGAGGGGCGATCGCTTGTAGGAGATTGCCGGATCGGTTCTAATAACCCCTCGGGTCCAGGCCAGGACCTTCCTCCGACTTCTGGGGCACATGGCCGTGGCCATTCCCATCACTCCTCTGGCCCGCCTTCACATGAGAATCCTACAGTGGATGCTGAGGGTGCAGTGGGAATCAATGCTCGGACAACGTAGACCACATGGTCAGAGTCACGGAGCCAGTAAAGAGGACACTTCTTTGGTGGATGGACCCAACAAATTTGGAAAAAGGGGTCTGTTTCTGTCTGGAGCCCCCGAATCAGACTCTGACAACGGATGCCTCGGATTTGGGTTGTTGGGTGCACCTGGGGGACCGTCAAACGCAGGGTAACTGAACCCCCATGGAGCGTGAACTCCACAACAATGTCTTGGAGATGCGAGCGGTCCTCAGTGCGCTATTGCCTTTCAAGAGTACCTCGTTCCAGGCTTTTTTCTTGTTCAGACAGACAACGTGGTGGTCGTCTTCTATATCAGCAAGCAAGGGGATGCTCACTTTTATCCCCTATGCAGGAAGACGATGAGAGTCTGGTACTGGGCACTGGAGTGGCACATCTCTGTCCGCAGTACACGCTCCAGGTGTCCTGAACAACTTGGCCAACAGCCTAAGCAGGTCTCAGTCCAAGGTGCATGAGTGGGAGCTACTGCTGTCAGTAGCAGATCAGCTCTTCGACACATGGGGTCGTCCAGAGCTGGGACCTCTTCGCCTCACCACGCAACGCCAAACTGCCAGTTTTCTGCTCGCGAGAGCCCGCGCCTGGTGTTTTCTGGCCAGTGGCGTTGTCTCTTTGTTGGGCAGGGAAGTTTCTTTACACTTTCCCTCTCATCCAGAGAGTTCTCTGGAAGTTGCAGGCCGAAGGGGCTCTGATTCTAATCGCCCCTCTGTGGCCTCGGCAGATTTGTTTCCCACTACTTCAGTGGTTGTCCACGGAACCTCCAATCCCTCTGCCAATATGATTACAGTTGCTGTCCCAGGATCGGGGCCCGCTGGTCCATCCCGATCTCTGGTCTTTGCACCTTCATGCTTGGCTCCTTCGGATGTAGCAAAGTCCAGGTATGGGGTATCCCAAGAGGTGGCAGATGTATTTGTTTCAGCGAGGAAGCCCTCTACTCGCTCCACTTATGCTATGAAGTGGAAGCGTTTCTGCTTATGGGTGTCGTCTCTCCGTCTGGATCCCCTTACCTGTCCAGTGAACTCAGCATTGCAGTATCTCCTCTCCTTATACCAACAAGGCTTGAGCTACTCTTCCATAAAGGTGCACATGTGGGCTATTTCTGCTTATCACACCCTTTTGGGAGACAGAACCTTAGCCCAATTGGATGTGGCCTGCACCTTTTTACAGGGATTTTACACGAGACCTCCCATTTGGGATCCTATCCCTCCCTGGGACTTTCTGTTTGTGTTGGAGAAGCTTACTCTTCCTCCGTTTGAACCTGCAGCTGACTGTGAGCTGCGTTACCTTTCCTGGAAGGTTTGTTTTAGTTGCCATTACTTCAGCTCGAAGAGTTTCTGAGCTCCAGGCTCTGATGTGTGTTTAATTTTTCGTAGAGAAAGGGTTTCCCTAAGAACGAATCCTAAGATCTTCCTGGACATAATGTCTCCACCACTCATTCACACTAATGGGAACTGCGCCGGAGGCACTAGGACCCAGCGGTAGCAAACTTTTTTGCTAGAGGATCAGCGCCAGAGATGGAGCCGCAAGGAGTGGCACCACGAGCCTCAGCTCGTGCGGTAATGACTATCTCGGTGTTGATCATCCAGCCGCCTCCGTTCCTTTTTTCCCGCCGTCGAGTGCACTTCACTGACTACGTCATTCGCCCTCTGGGAGTCAAACTTTGAACTAGCAGCATAGTTTTTCAGTTTTATTGTTTTGTAGTAATATCCCGAATAAGTATCGCTTGGTTTATTCTTATTTAAAGTTGTCTCAGCCTACATTGACGGAGTCAACCATGAGCGGGTCAGGTGACTGTAGAGAGACTTCGTATGAAAGCTGTTCAGTCAGCCGGGCTGGGACCGGTCCGCCGCCTTCTCTGAGGGTGGGGGGTCTGACAACGGACATTCCAATGACCAAGGGGGTGGGCAGTCCCCTCGAAAGCATAAAAGTAAACAGTCGCACTCTTGGCACCGTTTGACCTCAAGCTCCTCTTCGGCCCACAGGTCAAAAAAGAGAAGGCATCACTCGGTCGCCCTCTGATTTGTCTGCGTGTAGACTGTCAGTTATTGGGGTTAGTTGCCGGTCGCCTCCTTCGGACTCACTGGTTTGTTTCTGATGGCCGACGTCTTCGACATCGGAGCCCTACCGCGCCCTCTGGTAGGTCTTCAGATGAGCAGTTTCCATCAGTGGACTGCTCTTATGAAGCAGTGGGCTCGGAGGTTGGTCCAGCTGCCTGGCCTGGTCACTCGGAGGCCTTCGGGCTTTTTGGGAGATCAAGTTGGGCGGTTGAGCCTCCCTACTCACGCGGTGCCGTCGACTCCGCACTTAGGTGTCCCTCCCCCCACACACACACACACACACACACACATGACTGCGGCACATCAGGCCACACCGATGCCTCTATCTCCTGGTATTCATCCATCTTTCTCCTCAAATCCGTTTTGAGTCTTGGATGTTTCGATGCCCTCGGCATCATTGCACCTCAGTGATGTCTTCCGTCGCCCGATCGTCTTTCGGCGCCGTTGAGTTTCTCGGCGCCGTGTGGCCATTCAGCACCATGCGGCTCCTCAGCGCCGTGTGTGTTTTCGTCGCCGTGTTTTTCTTTGGCGCAGAGACCTGTTAGGACATCATCCAGTCTTCAGGGCTCCTCCTCTTTTAATCCTTTTCCTTCTGATTTTCACTCTTTTCCTGTTCATACAGTCCCTCCTGGATTGTCAGGGGATGACACTGAGCCTGACCCAGACCTTAGGCTGGGTGCCGATGTGGAAGGAACAGGATCTATTCCTGCTGCAGAGCCTGTGGTCGAGGACCTGTCTTTTAAGTCTCTGCTGAAAAACTTGAATTCCACTCTCTCTCCAGACTATGGACATCGATCATGGGAAGCTTTTAAGACTCCAGTACCTTCATGTTCCGGACATCCCTATGGATTTAACTACCCCGGTACAACCCTCCTTTGATACGCTTTCTCAAATGGTATGGAACAATCCTGCTCTCCTTCCTTTTGTGCCAAGTCCATAGATAGGAAGTATGCTGCTCCCAAGGATCGGCCTATTTTCACCTCCCAAGCACATCTCAGGAAGCTCGGAATTCAGGTGTTCCCATATCTGGGCAATTGTCTCCAGTAAGTCCCTCCAGACAAGAGACACACAGGAACCATGACTATGGCTTCAGAATTCCTCACTTCCATGGGAGTCCTGCTAATTTTGGGAAAATCACAAGTACAGCCCTTCCAGCGGCTCCTCTTCATAGGAGCCCTTCTGGATACCTCCAGCGCAAAAGCCTTTCTTCTGGAACACAGTAGAAACGACATCCTTCAGATGGCCCACTTCATCAGGGAGAACGACTCAGTTCGAGCTTTCTTGATGCAGTGGATGTTGGGTCTTATGCCATCCTCAATGCTCACTGTGCCTCTGGCTCGCCTTCACATGAGGACTACTCATTGGATGCTCAGTACTTGGTGGTTACCGACCACGCACCCACAGTCCTTTCACATCAAGGTGACAGAACCCCTGAAATGGTCTGTCACCTGGCGGACTCAGGAAGATGACCTTCTGGAAGGTAATCCCTTCGCCCCTCTAGAATCTCAGATTTCCATCACCACAGATACATCCCTACTGGGATGGGGAGCTCAGTGCTAGGATCTCCACACCCAGGGTTGATGGAGTTCGGACAAGTCTCAGCTTCACATAAATGTTCTAGAAATGAGAGCCGTCTGTATGCAGTCCAAGCCTTGAAGGACATACTCTGTCTCAAGATCATTCTCCTTCAAGCAGGCAACAAGGCAGTGATGTATTACATCAACAAGCAGGGCGGAGTACACTCTTACCCCTTATGCAGGGAAGCGATGAGCGTGTGGGAGTGGTGCCTGGAGCACAAAGCACTGATCCAGGCAGTCTACCTGCCTTGGGTGCAGAACAATCTGGCAAATCGTCTCAACAGAACGGAGATAAACCCTCACGAGTGGTCTCTTCGAAGAGTGGGAAACTCCAGACATGGACCTTTTTGCTTCCCCACTCAATGCAAAACTGCCTCTCTTCTGCTCCAGAAGTCCAGCACCTGGCATTTTTGTCAGGATGCATTCAGACTGCAGTGGACAAGACGCTTTCTGTACGTATTTCATCCTCTTCCCCTAGTTAAGAGGGTGCTGCTCAAGCTGGAGGCACAGGGGAGCATAATGATCTTCATCGCCCCATTCTGGTCTTGTCAGATCCGGTTTCCATTAGTCAACAGATTATCGGAAACTTTTCCAAGACAACTTCCACTTCATACGAATCTGCTGACCTGGGGCCCTGTGGTCCATCCCAACCTGAAGTCCCTTCACCGCCATGCTTGGCTCTTGAAGAGATAGAGGTGAACAGGTTTAATGTTTCACGTAGAATCTCTGATATTCTGCTAGCTGCATGCAAGCCAGCTACTCGAAAAACTTACATGGATAAATGGAAGTGGTTCTCCATCTGGTGCCCGAAATCCTCCTGGAATAATTTTTCCTGCCCACAAAACAAAGTCCTAGAGTATCTTCTAGATCTCTTCAACACAGACCTGCAATACTCAACCGTAAAGGTTCACCTTTATACGATCTCAGCGTGCCATGAGCCCGTACACTCCATGTCTCTGGCTCAGTTACCTGTGGTCAAGAGGTTTTTTTGGGGGTATACTGCATACTAGGCCACTGGTCAGACAACCGGTAGCCACCTGGGACATTAATGTTGTGCTATGCTTGCTCTCCCGTAAACCTTTCGAGACCCTAGCTACTTGTGAGCTGAAGTTTCTGACTTGGAAGTCTGCCTTCCTTGTAGCCATTACTTCCACTCACAGAGTGTCTGAAATACATGCTTTGGTCACAGACTCTCCGTATACTGTATTTCATAAAGACAAGGTGGTTCTTAGGACTCGCCATAAGTTTCTCCCCAAGGTTGTCTCAGAATTCCATCTGAATCAGCCTTGGTCCTTCCAGCCTACTTTGCGAACTTCCAGAATGAGGGGGAGCGTACCCTGTATTCTCTGTATGTGAAGAGAGCTTTACGGTTCTAGTTAGACATTTCAAAACAACTATTTGTCTCCTTTAGCACGGCCCGTCTCGGTCAGCCTGTTGCTATCAGGTGCATTTCAGCATGGCTAGTGGCATGCCTTTGCCAGTGCTACTCCATGGCACAGGTTAAGCTGGAAGGCAGAGTATACGTACACTCTACCAGAGCATTTGTGGCATCTCCGGCAGAAATCTGCAACGTGCCCATTGCAGACATCTGCAGTGTGGCCACTTGGAGCTCCGTGCACACGTTCATAAAGCACTATGTTTTGGCTGTCCATGCCAGGCAGTGTCAGTCCTTTGGCAGGACAATCCTTAATAGACTTGTGTCCTAAGTGAGCTCCTCTCTTTTGCCGCCCGTCTCGGGGGATTATTTTAGCTCAGTACTCTCTCATTAGTGTGAGTGAGTAGTGGAGACTTTATGTCCAGGAAGATATGGAAGTTACATAGCTATCGTAATTCTTGATCATCTTGGACAAAGTCTCCGCCACTTATTCACACGCCCACCCACCATCCCCTGAGCTCACTCATCCTGTTTTTGGCCTTCACCCCCTCATTGTTTGGGCTGTGAGGACTTTGAGTTGACCCTTCTTACACAGGTCGTGCAGACTATTTAAGTCCGGAATAGGTTAGTTTCATTAGGTTAGTTTACGCTGCACCTCCTCGGTAAAAAAGGTACTGAGGCGGTTAGAGGGTTGTCGCCGAGGCAGCCTGTACGGCACGAGCCACTCTCTTAGCGCTGCGCATGTGCGGTCCTACCCCAGCGCTGGCCATCCTGAAAAGTTTTGACTCCCGCTGGGTCCTAGCATGTCCGGCGTAGTCTCATTAGTGTGAATGAGTGGTGGAGACTTCAACCAGGAAAATCAAGAATTACGATAGGTACGTAATTTCCATATCTTGTCAGCCACAAAACAGTCCTCATCCAGACAGACAAGAAGTCTGCGATGTATTACATCAACAAACGAGAGGAGCACACTCTAACCCTCTTTGCAGGGAAGCAGTGAGTGTGTGGGATTGGTGCCTGGAGCAGGGGGAATCCTACTCCAGACCATTGATCTGCCAGTAGTCCAGAACACACTGGCAGATGAGCTCAGCCTAACAGAGGACAGTTCTCAAGTGGTCACTAGCTCCAGACGTCGTGAGATCACTGTTTGAGTAGGGCGCTGCAGATATGAACCTTTTTTGCATCCCCACTCAGTGCTAAGTGCCTCAATTCTGCTTCAGAAATTCAGAATACGGCGATCTTACTTCGAGAGGGCTCTTGCAGTAGGTAATTACATATAGGACTGACGTCGGCAGGACCCCACGGAAAAATTTCTATCTAGCAGTCTCTGGCAAGGGACTGCCCCCACGTCAGGTGACCGGCATCAGGAGACGTCTGTATAAAGGGGCAGTCCCTCATGCCAGCGCCTTGCGGAAAAGTTCCCTGCTCATCAGGCTCTTTCGTCGGTATTTTAACAGAGTATTTTCGTTTTTTTTTTGTTTGTTTGTTTTTTTCCCCTATCATCCGTCAGGTATTAGTCGGTGTATGTTGTCCCCTACACCCTCCGAGAACAAAAACAAGTGTGACTTGTGCGGCGCCCAACTCCCACATGAGGATGGCCATTCCCTGTGCCTTTTTTGCCTAGGCCCCGACCATCCAGTAGAGAAGTGCCAGCACTACCTTAGTTTTAACGAGGCCACCCGGAGAAGGCGGCAGCAGTCCCTGGAGGCCCATATTTTGAAAAAGAAAATGAGCTCCATGGAGAAAGAATTGAAAAAGCTTCAGCAGGCGTCAACTTCCCCTGAAGGCCATCACAAGAAAAAGGACAAAGAAAAGCACCGGAATGACAAGGCTCTCTCCCACTGCAACTTCCTCGGGAGTCGCCGTGCTAAAGATAACGACCCCAGGCGACTGCTCCCACGATGGCCCGCCAAGGGCTTCTAAGGCGGCGCTGGCCCGCCCGTCTGGCTCGCGCTTGGGCCCTTCAGGCACCTCCAGCTTTTGGAGGCCTCCACTCCCGGTAAAGCCGTGGTTTCACGGCCTACTGGTGCTAGCGGCTCTGATAAGCCGGACGTTGGCTCCTCCGACACCCGCATGGAGAAGGTCGGTAAGTCGCATGACCCTTCGGGGTGGCGAGCGGCCCCCATTCCACCCGACCAGGCCGCCCCTCCATCGTGGCCTGTCTCCAGCGATGGGTCTGTTAAGTCGGACGTCGGCCCCTCCGTCACCCACCCAGATACCACTGCTAAGCCACACGTCTGTTCGCCTGACGTCCGCACAGCTAATGAGCTGACACCAGATGCCCTCCACGCCGGTCGCTCCCGGCCCTCAGCCTTCGCTGCCCTCCGGGGACCCTGAGTCTTCTCAGCCCATCCCGAGAATTCTCCCCAATCCTCGGGCGACGTTGAGGTTCCTGTTCCACCTCAGTCAGACTGTCCACCTGCTGGTCTGATTGATCTGACGTCGGCTCCGACGCCGGTGTTGCAGACTCGGCGACATCTCGCTCCTGGATGCCACCCCGACGCTGGGCCTCCACACACACACACACACACACACACACACACACACACACACACCCCGGGCCTTCTGCTCCAGAACCGCTCGTGGGGCCTCTGACCGGGCCGTCTGCTCCGGCCCCCGGGTTTTTGGTTACCTGACCCCGTCATACCCGGGACTGCAGTATCCAGCGCCTCAGTACCCGGCTTCGACCTATCCGACGCCGCAGTACCCGGTGTCTCAATACCAGATGCCAGGCTTCCCGCCGTCAGGTTATGGATATGCGCCTTATGGGTATAGTTCATACCCGTATCCCCTCCTCCACTGCCCCCCCCCCAGCCACCGGTGGACCTGCAGGAGACTCTGGCCTCCTGGTGGGCTGAGGCCAAGGCTCAGCTCACCAGAGAGGTGGAGAGTCGTTTTCCGATGCTGGTGCCGGTTCCCGTACGTCCACGATGACAAACTCCCTCCCCGCCACTTTACAACAGGGCTAAACCCTCCGGATCCAGAGAGGGGCAGGACACGGTTCCCCAACGTCTTCCCAAAGGGTCCGTTCCTCCCCCTCGTCAGGAGAGGAAGTCTACCTCTTCCTCATCTTCTTCTTCCTCGGACACCTCGGATGCTTCCAAGGGTTGTTCCGAGCAAGACGACGAGCCACGCTCTCTGTCCAAGCCCCGTCCAAAGACTCATCTGGAGGATCCTTCCTTCACGGAGTTAAGAAAGATCCAGGAAGTACATAAGTAGCAATCCTTGGAGCCAGACCCCCAGCGTAAAAAAAACTTGCTGAGCATCTGGATCTGCCTGTGACAGCTCCCACCTTGGTGCCACCCTGGGTCGAACCTCATGCCGACCTTATTACCACTATATGGAAACAACCATCTGCTTTAGCCCCACTTCCTAGGAAGTTGAACAGGCTGTACCAGGCTCCCGAGGGTGTTGACTATTTAGACTCCCACCCTCGAGCTGACTCAGTTGTGATTAGCGCCGCTCATGGCTGGTCAGCTCAACCCAAACACCTTAGCTCGTCTCCACCTGACAAGGAATCCCTCCTTCTGGACCAGTATGGCAAGAAGATTTTTGCTTCTTCTCCTCTGGGTATTAGGGCCCTGAACTATGTCGGCCACATGGGGGATTATCAGAAGGTGATTCTCAGTGAGGTGGAATCTAAATTGGACTCCCTTCTGGACTCGCGGGTCAAGCAGGAAGTGGCTGACCTTGTCCGATCTGTACGTTCGGCCAGTCGGCACATCCTTCATGCGACCTACGATGCAGTGGGCACTGCTGGTAGGAGCTTAGCTTTTGCCGAGGCCTACAGTGTCATGCTTAGCTCCAAGTGTCAGGGTTGATTCAGGAAGCGCCCTTCCGGGGTTCGGTGCTGTTCGGGGGTGATGTCAAATACATCATCACCGACCTGCAGAAGGGGATGGCACTAAAGTCTGGACTCAAGGTACCATCCCCATCAATCGCCAGTGCCGTCCCTTCGCGAGTGGAATCTGCCCAAAGCGGAACCACAGGGAAAGAGGGCCACTAGCGTCGGCCCCCAAAAAAGTAGTTGAGCTTTGATGGGCGCTGCCACTCACCACCTGACTCCTTCCCTCTCCCACAGCCTCCAGGCTTCCTGGAGGAACCATTAGGGGGGAGGTTTTCCCTTCACCTTCCGGGCTGGGAGAGGATAACATCAGATTTATGGGTGCTCCAGCTAATCGCAGAAGGACACTCAGAGTTTCTGCAGAAACTACCTCGCCACCCTTCCCCAAGGTCGTCGTACTCCCGGGAACATCTTCTGGTCCAGGAAGAAATTTCAGCACTTTTGCTGAAAGAGGCAATAGAACCTGTCCCCCTTCCCCTGCAAGGAACGGGTTACTATTCCCACTTCTTCCTGGTCCTGAAGAAGACAGGAGATGTAAGGCCTATTCTAGATCTCAGTTCCCTGAACATTTTCGTGGAGTACAAGAGGTTCAGGATGTTCTCACTGCAGAGCCTTCTGCCCCTCCTCCGCTCAGGCCAGTGGCTGTGCGCTCTGGATATGAAGGACGCTTACCTGCACATATCTATCCACCCGTCTCTCACCGCAGATATCTCCGTTTTACTTTCCAGGGGGACCACTACCAGTTCAAGGCACTTCCATTTGGCCTCTCCTCAGCTCCCCGAGTATTTACCAAATGCCTTGCGGTGGTGGCGGCCTACCTGCGTACTCGGGGGGTTACGTTTTCCCATACCTGGACGATTGGCTCCTGGCGGCCTCGTCCAGGAGAACTCCTGCACTGCCTCTTCCTCACCCAGCAGGTCTTTGCCTGTGTGGGTATTACCATCAGCCATTCCAAGTCTCACTTGATCCCATCGCAGAGGCTCCAGTTTATTGGGGCGATACTGGACACGACCCTAAGCAGGGCCTTCCTGCCACAGGACAGGGCAGCCACACTCCAGACTCGGGTAAGCCTGTTGTCCGGCTGCGGGTGGGTCAGTGCAAGGTCGGTTCTTCGCCTTCTCGGGCTTATGGCGGCTGCTATCCCAATAGTCCCTCGCGCTCGGCTCCACATGAGGGTCTCTCAGTGGACGCTTCACTCTCAATGGGATCAGTTGGTGGACGGCTTGGACCAGTTGGTCTTAGTTTCCTCTCCCATGATTCAAGACTTGCAGTGGTGGATGGTTCTAGAGAACCTTCGGGGAGTTCCATTCTTCCTTCCTCCTCCCTCCCAGACTCTGACCACAGACGCCTCTGGCGAAGGTTGGGGAGCCCATCTCGGTCCACATCGGACCCAAGGCTCTTGGTCCAAGCTCGAACAATCTCTGCACATCAATGTGCTTGAGCTTCAGGCGGTGCTCTATGCTCTCCAGGCTTTCCACCTGCATCTTCTTCTAGGCCAACTTAGCCGTCCAGACGGACAATGTGTGTGTGGTATGGTACATCAACAAACGGGGCAGGACTCGGTCCTACCCTCTTTGCAGGGAAGCGATGAGAGTTTGGGATTGGGCAGCACACCACGACCTTCACCTGACGGCTATTCATGTTCTGGGGGTTGAGAACTCCTTAGCAGACAAACAAAGTCACTCGTCTGCTCAAGCTCACCAGTGGGAACTGGATCAGGGGGTCCTAGACGATATCTTCCTACATTGGGGAACACCTCAGGTGGACCTGTTCACTTCACTTCTAAACGCAAAGCTTCCCGACTTCTGCTCGCTCGTTCATTTTCTGGAGAGACGCTTTGTCTCTAGATTGGAAGGACAGATTCATCTTTGCCTTCCCCCCGATTCCTCTGATCCCGCGTGTCTTGCAGAAACTTTGCTCAGAAGGAGCACGAATGATTCTGATCGCTCCTTTCTGGCCCAGGCAAGTTTGGTTCTCTCTTCTGCAACAATACTCAGAGGAACCTCCTCTTCCTCTTCCGCTGTCACAAATTTTACTGACCCAGGATCAGGGGACCCTGGTCCATCCAGGTCTCAAGACCCTTCAACTACATGCGTGGCTCCTGCAGACATAGCTCAAGCCTGCTTTGGTGTTTCTCCCCAGGTGGCTGAGATCTTGGTGGAGGCTAGGAAACCCTCCACTAGGTCTACTTATGCCATGAAGTGGAAATGGTTCTCAATCTGGGCCACTTCAAAAGGCTTCGAGCCTTTCTTCTGCTCGGTTGGGCGACTGCTGGAGTACCTGCGCCATCTCTTCGACCTGGGTTTTAGTCACTCGTGTCTGAAGGTACACATGGCGGCCATTTCAGCCTACCATGTTCCCTTCGCAGATAGGATGTTTGCCCAACTGGAAGTCTCTAAGACTTTCCTCAGAGGGGTTCTTCACTTGAGACTTCCTGTCCGAGTTCCCGTCCCTCCTTGGGATTTGAACTTCGTTCTTGAGAAACTTACTTTGCCTCCTTTTGAACCGGGTGGCCTCAGCAGACATGAAGTTCCTTTCATTGAAGACGCTCTTCCTAGTGGCCATTACCTCTGCTCAGAGGATTTCCGAGTTCCAGGCCCTGATGTGTAAAACCCTGTACTTGATTTTTCACAAGGAACGTGAGGCTCTGTGCACCAATCCTAAGTTTCTCCCCAAGGTGGTGGCGGAATCTACATTGAACCAGTCCATAGAGTTACCCGCTTTCTTTACGCAGTACTTCTATCAGGGGGAGTATCTCTTCACACTATGGACGTTCACCAGATCCTGAGATACTACACAACAAAGGATCTCAGAAAGAATGATCAACTGTTTGTCTCTTTTGCACCCAAAAGAGAAGGCAGTGCTGTTTCCAAGCAATGCCTGTCTAAATGATTGGCTCATTGCATCACCTTCTGTTATGACAAGTACAAGACCCTTCTGGGTCAAGTAAGAGGATACTCCACCAGAGGGGTTGCTGCCTCGGCAGCATGTTTCAAGAACGTGTCAGCAGCAGACATCTGTGCTGCTGCCACTTGGACTTCTGTCCATACATTTACAAAACATTACAGTTTGGATATTGCCTCTCGCCGTAGAGCAGGCTTCGGGCTCGCTGTTCTGCAAGGCCTCCTTTCTTACGGCCTTCACAGCTAGAGGATCTGCTTTGAGTAGCTTTTCTTCTCCCGTGTGCTGCTTCTTGTTCCAGACTGCTTGGCACTCAGTCCTATATGTAATTACCTACTGCAAGTGCCCTCTCGAAGTAAGATAATACAGTTAAGAACTTACCGTAATAGTAGATCTTCAAGAGAGGCTCTTGCAGTAGGTAATACCTTCCCACCCTCCATCCCCCTAAACTTTTTCAGCTCCTTTTCCAGTGGGGGAATATCAACTTCTCTCTCGTCTGGCCTCTTGTGGCCTGTGGTGGGAAAGAACTGGAAGGCGGGCGTGAGGAACTGCCCCTTTATACCGACGTCTCCTGACGCCGGTCATCTGACGTGGGGGCGGTCCCCTGCCAGAGACTGCTAGCTAGAAATTTTTCTGTGGGGTCCTGCCGCCTGCCAACGTCAATCCTATATGTAATTACCTACTGCAAGAGCCTCTCTCGAAGATCTGCTGTTACGGTAAGTTCTTACATAACTGTACTTCTTCTGCCAAGATGCATTCAGACTGCATTGGCAAAATCTTCTGTATGGATTCTCTCCAGTCCCCCTAGTGCAGAGGGTATTGCTCAAACAGGAGGCACATGGAGGCAAGATGATTCTAATCTGCCCCAGCTGGCCTCAACAGATATGGTTTCCCTTATCAGTCAGCAAACTGAGGATCCTTCCACTCAGGATGGACTTACTGACTCAAGGTCACTTTGGTCCATGCCAGCCTGTGTGCCCTTCACCTTTAGACCTGTCTCTTGAAGATAGGCATGAACAGGTACAAGGTATCTCAGAGGGTCTCTGAAATACTGTTGGCTGCCCATAAACCTTCCACCAGGAAGACTTACACAGCCAAGTGGAAAATATTTTCCATTTGGTGCTCCAAAAGCTGCATGGACCCCTTTTGGTCCTCACCTGCCAAGGTTCTGGAGTACATGCTGGACCTTTCTGATGCAGGCCTACAGTGTTCCAAAGTTAAGGTCCACTTGTTTGGCATTTCTGCATACCATGAGCCTCTTGATACCCTCTACCCAGCATAGCTGCCACTCTTCAAGAGGTGCCTTAAGGGGATTTTACACACAACACTTCCCATAAGGAAGCTGGTGGCTTCCTGGGATATTTACTTTGTACTGGATTTCCTCACTCGCAAGCCTTTTGAGCCCTTGCAACATGAGGTAAAAGTTTGAACTTGATGCAGCTTTTCCAGTGGCTATCACTTCTGCTCGCAGAGTATATAAAATCCATGCCTTGGTCACAGAGGGACTCTTGGAAAAGCTAGAAATCTAAGCAAGTTGAGTCAATACGCTCTGTTTTTTTTGGCGCACTGTGTAGTGTAGTGTTTATTCACTACAGTACTTTTTAATACTGTTAATAGATATATTGGCTTCCATTACTGGTGCCGTCTCTCCTCAGTTTATCAAGTGCCTTGTTTTCCATAAGGACAAAGTAGTTCTCCAGAAATAACCTACGTTCTTTCCTAAAGTGATGTCAGAGTTCCATCTGAATCAGCCAGTTGTGCTGCCTACCTACTACCACGTCCCCGGCAGAGATTTGCTCTGTGCCTATTGGTGATATTTGCAGAGCTGCATCTTGGGAGCACAGTGCACGCTTTTATTAAGCAGCGTGCCCTGGATGTCGTGCCAGGTATCTTGCCACCTTTGGCAGGACTGTCTTGAATGGACTTCTATCCTGAGTGAGCCCTTGGCTCCCACTGCCCTAGTCTGGAGGATTGGTCTGAGCTTAATATGCTGGCCCATTAGTGTGAATCAGTGGTAAAGTTTGATTACTGGAAGATATGAAAATGACATACTTACCTTAACTCTTGGGTCTTCTAGGAATATCTTCACCATTAATTCACACGCCCAGCCACTTTCCCCCAGACTCACTCCGATCTGTTTATTAGTCTTCAACTGTTGGTCTTGGTTTGGACAGTGAAGACACTGTGTTACTGGTTTGTTGACCCTTCTTACACAGGTCACCTGGCTATCTTATGCCCTTAGGTTAAGTGTGTATGTTGGTTACTCATTAGATTCATGCTGCTCACGTCCTCTGTAGAAAAGGTACTTAGGTGGTTTGGGTCTGGCACTGTCGTATGCCATTGGGTGCATGCAGTGATGCGTGCGCAGGGCCTAGTCGCACTGCCAGCCCACCAGAAAAGTTCTGTATGTTAATAACTCCAGCAAGGCCATTCTTATGGTTGTAAGAGCAGTCTCTGTCGCTTTTTTAGGATATGAGAATCACGAACTGAAGGTGATCTGTAAGGTGATGTATAGTATTTAATGTCTTTATAAGTGACATTGCAGAGTATCTGGAGGGGAAGGTCTGCGTATTGCAGATGACACCAAAATCTACAATAGGGTGAATACGCGGGGGGGGTGTATGAGTAGAGACCTGAGACAACTTGGGTGTAGTCATGAGTAAGGCTACTGGGTTTTAGTGCAAAATAATGTACTTGGGGCACAGAAACCCTGAGTGGAGTACAGAATGGGGCACAGAAACCCAGGGTGGAGTACAAAATGCGTGGAGTGTTATTGATGACCACCTAACAGGAGAGAGGCCTGGATGTAATAGTCTCTGACCTGAGGGTGGCCTGGCAATGTGACAGAGCAGTTGGTAGAGCTGCTGGGATGCATAGGGAGAGGTATAACCAGCAGAAGGATAGAGGTGGTGCCGTCTCTGTATAGAGCGTTGGTAAGACTTCTTTTAGAATACTGTGAACAATTCTGGAGGCCATATCTCTGGAAGAATATAGACAGAGTGGAGGCAGTCCAGAGGAGAGCAACTAAAATAGTGCAGGGACTGCATCATAAGCCCTGTGAGGAGAGACTAATGGAACTCAGTATGTACACCCAGGAAGGGGGGGGGGTGTAATAGAAACCTTTAAATACCTCACCGGAGTAAATAAGCGTCAGGAAGGAAGTGGTTGGTTGCACATGTCGTCTTGGAGCTGTGGGGATGGCAGGGAGGGGTCAGTGTTGGCCAGTGCGGCTCCTACAGTAAAGCATAGTCAATGGACCAAAAAGATGCACAAGAACAAGAGGATATGCTGTGATGCTACAGGGGGAATAGATTCAGGAGAGATGCGAGGAAGTACTTTTCATAGAATGGGTAGTGGATTCATGGAATAGTCTATCAGCTGAGGTGGTGGGGTCAAAGCCAGTGATGGGGTTCAAGCATGCATGGGAGTTTTAGTGAAAAGAAATGGGGGAGGGAAAAAGAGCCATAGATTAAGTAGGGTAGGTATACGGTTATACTGTAAGAAGGGAAAAATGGGCAAACTGGGTGGGCCAAGCAGTCCTTGTCTGCCGACACATTCTGTGTTTGTCTCCCATGGGGTCCAAGCGCATCCAGCCCAGATCCATTAGTGGTAATTTATGGAGAAGATATTCAGGAGGATCAACAGTTGTGATAAGTATGTAACTTTCCTATCTGGGGGCATGGATAAGGTTTACTGCTCACACTCCGGCAGTTCCACTGGAATGATCTGATTGGCCAGACATCTTTAAGCTAAGCTCCTCCAACCACTAGGGCAGTATATTCCCCCAACTCCACCCTGTGACATTAGATCTTTCGGTCCACTGGAAGAAGTCTCTTCCTTCGCAGCTCCTGATTAGGTTTACTGTGCCAAGATTTTTCAGTTTGATTACCTTATTCCTCCAGTTCCTGTAACTCTGCTCATCGATCTACGATGGAGCGTCAGAACCTGGGGTTCAAATTTTGCGTTTGGTGTCGACAGAAGACGTCAGCCGCTGACCCACACGACGTGTGTGTGGTGTTTGTGCTACAGCACATGCATTGTTGTACGCCTTTGCTTGAGCATGCTTTCTGAGTCCCTCATGGACAGGAAGCGGTGGCTCTTGCCTGGTCGACCTGAAGAACTGGATCCATAGGACCAGCCTAAAAGCCACAAGAAGGTCTCTGCTACAGCCAGGTGTGCTCAGCAACTTGTTGCCCTTGAGGCAGCAGCTGCCGCCGCGATGGGCACCTCCTTGGTCTTGGCACTGCTGCCACCTGGGGACAGTGTTGGAGGGTCATTCACAGTAGGATTTCAGGACATGTGTTTGGCCCTCCACACCCTAGAGGAGAGCCTTGCCCACCGTGGTGTTAGGCACAAGTGTCCCTGGCACTGGTCATGGGATCTGGAGAGATTGCAGTCCTCCTGGTCTCTCGACTCGCCAGGTCGCTTGATGGTTGTCACACGCCCCCTCAGCCAAGGGGCAGGTCAAGGGGTCTTAATTTCCCACGTCAAGCCATTCGACTTGGACTCCAGTCAAGCAGGTCTCCAAGATATTTCTTGAGCCTGTCAATCAGTTGTTGGACAAGGTTGAGGACTCACTCTCGCAGACCCCAGTGCTCCCAGTCCTCACCCAGGAGGACATAAGTCAGGCGGTGTCCTCGTCCAGTTCATGGTGGGAGCAGTCTCCACTGGCGGTCAAGCCCACCACACCCATGATGCTTAATGTGGGCCAGCATGTGTTTTTTTCACATTCAGCTGGAAGGCTCCCCTTGTCTTCAACTGGTCTGTTGCGGTCAGTCTCAATCATGGCATTCCTGCTTGACCAAGAGGCATCACGGTTGACACTCCTCGACATCCTTATCCTCGGGTGAGGAGAGGCACTGTCGCAGGCTGTGACAGTGCAGCGAGGAGCTCCTCTGGCAACAGTGGGTCATTGTGGGGCAGGGTTGGGTTCTAGTCTCTGGACCTCTGGTCACCTGGCTACCGCCAGTGGCACCCCCACTGCTCCAGGTGCCTCCCCCCACACACACATCTGCTTTTTCAGCTCTTTAGGTGGAGCTGGTTTGCCAGGCCGGTTGTCAATGAGGAACTCCCTGGGAGAGGATGTCTGGGGTCCGTGGTGAAACAGCCGAGGATTGTTTCTCGGAGTCCTAGGACGACTCTGATCAGGAGTCCATGGCCTTCTCTGTGACTCCCCTCCACGACCAAGCATGGCCTGTTGTCCTCAGGGGCGCTTCTCTGACTCATCTTTAGAGTCCATGTATGTCCTGCTTGAGCCAGTCAAAAAAAAGGCTAAGTATCCCCTTATGGACATTTTGGACTGAGACGAATCCCTAGTGGCTTAGGCCAGTTTTGGACTGGCCTTGGAGCTTTGCCAGATTCCAGCATCCTGTTCAGCACCCTCTGCCCGTATAGTTCGCAAGTACACAGTCCCTACTGGATCCCTTTCGGGGTTCTCAGATCACCCCTCCATGGATGGGTTGGTGACGGATTCAGAGTTCCGCAAGTCGGGGACGTGGACAGTACTCCGGATAAGGAGTCCCACAAGATTGACTACGCTGCTAAAAAGGTGTATGCTGTGGCGTCACTGGGTCTTCGTCGGACTAGTTATGCTTTGATGGCCAAGTTCAGTCGCTCCCTGATTGGGGTCTAAGATGCAATCCTGTCTCACCTCTCTGCTAAGCAGCAAGTGGCGGTGATGGTCTTCAAAGAGCAGGGTCAGTCACTGGCTAAACACCAACTCTAAATGGCCTTGCACATGATTGACTTGTGCTCATGCCATTGCAGCGGCAGTTTCCAGTCATTTTTAGGGCCTGGCTGCATCAGCCCACCTTCACAGCAGACACACAGGATAAGCTGGCTGCTATCCCTTTTCTTGCATACTGACCTATTTGGCCCTTGGGTTGAAGGACATCTCACCACTCATTCTGTGGCATCATCCCAGAAGAACCCAGAAAAGAAGCCTAAGAAAAAGGCTTTTCTGTCCTTTAAGCCGCAGTCTCCTTAGCAGCAGCCCCAGCAGGGGGCAATATCTGGCCTGGCACCACTAGCCCAAATCCAGATGCAAGGCTCCTAAGAAAGGAGGGGTCGGGGTAATTTTGCCCCTTCGGCGCAGCCACCGGTACCCCTGCAAAAGGTGTCCAGTGGTGGGTCAGTGGGCATAATCCCTCCACCTGACCTGTCCCTGTCTGCACTACTCCCTGTTGAAAGTCAGCTACGTCACTTCTTGCCACGTTGGTCCACTATCGCAACAGAAAAGTGGAATTTTGACATAGTAGACAGAGGGTTGCTTCTGGACTGTGAGGCTTTCCTGTCTTGTCACGTCCACGTGCCTTGGGAGTCAAGAGTGTCGCAAGACATGCAGTCTGCCCTTTGGGAGGACATTGCTAATCTCTTTGCAAAAGGGGCAATAGCCCATATCCTGGACACCCTGACATATCAGGGTTGCGTGTCCAAGTACTTCCTGGGCCTGAAACAGACTGGGGATGGCACCCCATACTGAATCTGCACAATCTGAACCCGTTCATGTTGAAACACAAGTTCAGGATGATCACGCTGAATTAGAGCATTCATTCGCTGGAGCAGAACTTGTGGTTCTGCTCCCTAAACCTCTGGGATGCATTTTTTTGTCATTCTTGTTCACCAATCCCACCACTAGTACCAGTGGTTCTGAGTGGAAAGGGTCCTGTACCAATTTCAGGTCATGCACTTGAGTCTGTCCTTGGTGCCCAGGGTCTTCCCCAAGTGTATGGCAGTGGTGGCAACCCACGTGGCAGCTAGGGGTCAGGGTGTACCCCTGCCTGGACCACTGGCTGTTAGCCGATCTGTTCAGGGGGGCGGTGGAGAGGTCCAGAGATCTGGCTTTCCAGAGTTGTCATGACTTGAGCCTGTTGGTCAACCTGAACAAGTCAGAACTGGTAATGAAATGGGTGATCAAGTTAATGGGGGCAGAACTAGACTCGCTGTGGGTCAAGGCCTGCATCCCTGTGGACCGGGCACTGGATCTTACCTCCTTTGCTCAATCATTTCAGGTTGAACTCTCGCACCCTGTCCAAGACTTCCTGAGGCTGCTGAAGTATGTGGCATCTTGCACCAGCCTGATCCATTGGAACCTCAGGCGGATCCATCACTTCCAGTGAGAGTTGGGCCATCAGTGGTCCCATTGCCTAGGAGTTGACCATCCAGTCACAGTGATCCAGCCAGTGTGGGATGCTAGGCAGTGGTGACTGATCACAGAACACCTGGAGGAAAGAATCCAGTTAGTCTGCCCAGAACCAGCCATCATTGTGACAACGGATGCTTCTCTGGTGAGGTGATGAGCTCACCTGGGGGACCACAGATCCCATGGGTTCTGGTCATCCAGGGAGTCCTGTTACTACATAAACCTGCTGGAGCTCCATGCAGCGCAATTGGAAATGATAGAATTTACTGTTCTAGTCAGAGGTCAGCTCCAGACAGACAACACCACAACTATGTTCTATCTGAACAGGCAGGGCGGAACTCACTCCCCTCCCTTGTGTTGGGAGGTCCTCTGCACCTGGATCCTCGTATGCACTCTAGGTGCAGATCTTCTGGCATTAATGTAGCAGGAGTGGATAGTCTGCTTCCAGATGCTGTCAGCCGGATTGGAGAGACGTCACTTGAATGGTGAACCACCTGTTCTCCTGATGGGACACTTCTCTAGTGGATCTGTTTGCTTCCTGGGAGACTGCAAAACTGAGGCTGTTTTGTGCCTGCCTCCCCACAGTCCGGGACACTTGGGGGATGCTTGTGCGAGGCTCTGGATCACAGGCTTCGTGTATGCCGTCCCTCCCTTCCCCGTAATCCACAAGGTCGTGGTCAAGGCCAGGAGGGACCAGACACGGACGATCCTGATAGCTCCAGACTGCCTGAGGCGATTACAGTACCCAGATGTACTCAGCCTTAGCAGCAGACCTCAGTGGTGTCTGCCTCTCTGCCCGGATCTGTTGACCAAACGGGGCTGGTCCTGCACCCACACCTGCAGTCCCAATATCTCACAGCATGGCTAGAGTTCCAGGCCTTGTGTCTCTCAGGTGAAGTGTTCCACATTGTGGAGACCTCTTAAAAGGAGTCGAATCGCAGTTGCTGTGCCTTCAAGTAAAAAGAGATTTCTCATTTGGTGTAGGCAAGGAGCTTGATCCCCTAGCCTGCCATGTGGCTAGCATCCTGGACTACCTCTGGTCTCTTTCCCTATTGGGACTACAGGCGAAGACCCATAAGATGCACCTGGCAGCCATGTCTGCCTGCTGGGTGCAGGCTGGTACGCCAACGGTAAACCAAGAAAAGGTGGTCCAGTGCTTTTCCAAAGGTCTATACTTCCTGTCCCCTCAAATAAGTGAACCACCTCCACCTTGGGACCTACTGCTTGTAGTGGCCATGCTTATGGGCATGTCTTTCAAGCCAGTGTTCAGATGTAAGATGTCTCGCCTCTTGTGGAAGATGACCTTCCTGGTGGCCATCTCGTCAGCTAGAAGGATTGGGAAGCTCCAGGTGCTATTAGTGGAGTCTCCCTACCTGATCTTCCATGGTGACCATCTTGTCCTTCGCCCCAACCCAAAATTCCTCCCAAAAGGGGTATCGAAGTTTCACCTTAACCAGATGATTGAGTAACCTGTGTGCTTTACTAACCCTTCTTCAGAGGCCAACTGAAGGCTCCATACCCTGGACCGGTGGAGAGTACTCTCTTATTATGTGAAGCATACAGCTGGAGTTTGGGGACAGGCTGTCCAGTTTTGTCACTTAGTTGAAACCGCGCCTGGCAGACTGGCAGCGAAGCAGATGATTGGCAGGTGCATCGACCTGCTGTAGGTTGGCTGGTTGGGAGCCCTCCATAGGGCTTAGGGCTAATTCCACCAGACATACCGCTGCCTCAGTGGCTGCTACCTGGAAGTCAGTACACATCTTCACTTCCCACTACCACACTGATCATGAATCATGCCGGGATGCTGGTTTTGGAACCTCTGTTCTCCAGTCTCTGTTTGCCAAGTAGGAATGTGCACCTTTCCCACTTCTTCTGGGGAACTGCTAAGAGTCTGCCAGATTGTGGATAGTGAACCATATTCTTGCCCCTAGACAAAAAGGGTACGTACCTGTAACCATAGTTCTAGGAGTGGTATATATTTCACATCCACACAACCCACCTGGCCTCCCCTGGCAAAAGTGGAACACTGATCCCTGCTTCCAGCGTTCCAAGAGCTGGCGTCATTGGGTGGAGTTGATATACCACCCGGCTAGTGAAAGGAACTTATCTGAAAGGTGCCTGGCTAATCAGACCATTCAGTGGGACTGGCAGTGTGTGCATGTGAACCATATTACACTCCTAGAACTACGGTTACAGGTGAGTAACCTATTTTTCCCTGTGGCCCAGGTGACTCGAGAAGACACCCATGACCGAATGATGCCACAGGAACTTACAGAATGGAATATACTTTTGAAGATTCCTTATTCTAGTACTCTACTACAAGAATAAGAACAGCCTAATAAAACGTGTGCATCACCTCTGAGAGGACTGTAGTGCCCCAGAACTTGGAATCCTTTTTCAGAGGCTGTCACTGTGCTGGTCTTCAGCCTCCCAGTTTTCTGTCAGTAGATCTTTAGTTATGTATAGCTTGAGCTTTAATGAATGATGTTGCTTGTTCTGTCATTAAAACCTGTTTTTTTATTTTAAATTTACATTACTATGATTGGCGTCTTGAGTTTCCAGGCCGCTTTAGCCCAAAGATCTACTATTGGAATGTTGGAAGTATAGAGACCAGCACAATGATGGAGAGCATGTTTGGAAAAGATTGCAAGTTCCGGGGGCACCCTATTTCACGAGGCTGTTTCTTGACGAAATGATGCACAAGTTTGATTATTTTAATCTTTAAAGGAGAACTGTGCTCAAACCTGTAAGTCATTTTTCCCCAACAGAAAGTTGTTTTTAAGTACTGGTTAAAATGTTGTCATTGTTCGATCTATACAGGTCTTTTAATAACCTCACTGGGTGATCTTACTTCGAGAGGAGCTCTTGCAGCAGGCTGTTACAGTCAGGACTATGCCGCAGGCACTAGGACCTTTCGGTGAAAACTTCTGCCAGCAATACCAGCTGGGACCGCCTCGGCCTCCGCCCTCGCCTCCCGCGTCAGGGTCAGGGTACAAGAGGGGGCGGACCCAGCTCCACCTCAGTTCTTTCCCGCCGCGTACCCGCACGTGAAGCCAAGTACCTTTGCTTCTGTCTGTGATTCAGTGAAAGAGAAGAACTTCTAGCAAGATTCCTGCTGCTTTTCGACGGTTTTTACCGTTCTCCGATGCCAACATCAGTTTGCTGCCGTTGTCTTATCGCTTTTTCCGGCTTTGGAGCACTGTTTTTCCTCACTCCTGCCGCTTCCCAGTAACGAAGTCAGCCCTCTTCTTACCCGGCCGGGTTCGATGTCTTCCTGGGTGTCGGCATCACCCGAACACTTAAATAAGTGCGACTGCGGGCGGCAGATCCCTGCTAAGGATGGACATCGGCAGTGCATTTTCTGCCTGGGCCCCGACCACGACACCGCCAACTGTGCAGATTGCCAGGCCTTCACCAGCCGAACCCACATCCGCCGCCTGAAAGCCCTCAAGGCCTACCTGCTGGAGCAGAAGATGGATCTGCACTCCCTGGAGGGGAAAAGGAAGGAGAAGAAGCACCACAGCAAGGACCGTAGTCGGTCCCGTTCACATTCGCGGCCTTCTCCCAGAAAAGCCCGTCCTTCAGGGTCTGGAGAACCTCCGAAGACTCCAGAGGCTAAGGCCGGCCCGTCGGGGGAGAAGCCGGCTAAGCCGAAGGTGACTCCGCTAAGGGTCATCGCCAAGTCCTTAGAGGTGCCTGCTTCGGCCCCACCTGCTAAGGCACAGACGCCGCCTGCTAAAGGCACGCCTCCGAGACCAAGGACTCTCCGAGCGCCTTGGCGCCACTCCGCGTCGGTCCCTATGCTGGGCGAAGGCGACACGGGTCGGTCGTGGAGATACCGACGTCCCTGTCGCCAAGTCCTCTCACCTCCTGGCCTCAGGAGAGCTCCTTCTCGTCCCGATGTTCCCGGAGACTTCATTTCAGCGCGGCGGCTGAAAATTTTCTCAGGGCGAGCTCAAGGGCTTTTCTCTCTTTTGGTGGGGCAGGTCCTGGCGGTCCTCCGTGGGCCCAGACACTGTACCAGACCCTCGTGGAGAACTACAGCCGGGGGGTGAGTCTTCCACGGGAAGTCACCGGAGCGCCAGCCTTCACTCCCCCAGGGCCTGCTCTCACGCCCAGGTCCGAGGACCACCGACGCGTCTCCAAATTTCTAGTGACCGATGTCTGTCTAGAGTTCTCGCTCCAGAGCCCTTCTCGCACTAGGCGGGAATGCTCCCGACGCCGGTCATTGCTCCGCCACCGTCCAGGGACCGAGTCGTGTTCGACCGACGCTTGTCCTAGCGTTACCATATCAGCGAAGGCATGGTCGTGACGGGTCAGACTATTCCAAATCGGATAACGATCCTCCTCTTCATCGCTCACCTCTTCATCCTCTCAGCCTCTTCAAGCGCCTCGGAGAGAAGGACCAGCCTCACCGCCTCCGGATGATCCTATTTTTATGGACGCCATGAGGCACATCCAGGCTTCCAACGAGTGGGACACGGAGGACCTGGATCCGGAACGCCGGAGACTGGCCAAGTACCTGAGGCAAAAGGAGCCAAAGCCTCTGGTTATTTCTCCTTTGGTGGATACTTTCCAGGATCTTACTAGGATCACCTGGATGCATCCGTCCTCGATCCCGGCAGTCCCTAAGAAGCGGATAGTTGTATAAGGTCCGGAGGGCGAACGCTTCCTGGCGGAACACCCTCAGGCCAATTCATCGGTGATCACGGCTGCCCATGACAAATCTCGGCAACCGAAACACCTCAGCTCACAGCCTCCCAACCCGGAGTCCCGATACCTGGACCAGGTGGGCAAAAAAGTTTATGCGGCCTCCACCTGTTCTATCCGCTCCCTTAATATCAGAATGTGCTATGGGAAAGGGGACTTGAGCTGACACAGGCCATGGCAGACTCTGACAAGAAGACAGAGCTCCTGGCCCTTTTGTAGTCGGGCTCAGACGTAGGCTCCCACGTACCGAGAGCCTCGTATGACACGGCAGCCAGGGCAGTCGCCTCTGGGGTGTGCCTCCAGCGCCATGCCTGGTTGAGAGTCTCGGGCTTTCACCAGGATTTGCCCTTCCAGGGTACCATGTTGTTTGGAGAGGAGACGGAGGCTTTGATCTCCCGCCTCCAGGAGTCGGGCAAGTCGATCTGGTCGGTCCGCCAGATGTACCGTGGCACTCAGCGACGCCAGCACGTGAGACGGCCCTTTCGCGCTTCTCCTCAGGCAACCGGGTTCAGCGCGGCGGGCAGCCAGCAAGGGCAGAGAGGGCTTCCGAGGATCCGAAACAAACAGTCTGGTGGACCTCCTGCCCGGTAGGCCCAAGTCCTCCCAGACCTCTCTCCCAACTCCTGGCTCTGCCCATGCTCCCTTCCGCCCCCCTTCCGACAGATGTCCTAGGGGAGCTGCTAGCGCTTCCTTCATTTCAAAGGGTGGAAGTCTATTACCGCAGACCAGTGGGTCTTGGATATTGTACGGAGAGGACATACACTAGAGTTCACAGAGTTTCCTCCGCATACTCCGCCAAAGCTCTCCCGTTCTCCTCCTCCTCACATCCCACTGATAGGAGAAATTCAGACTCTCCTGCAGAAGAGAGCAATAGAGAGGGTCCAATTGGAACAGCGGGGTCAGGGGTTGTCCTCCCATTTTTTTCTGGTCCCAAAAAAGACTGGGGACCTTCGTTCCATTCTAGATCTCAGTCCTCTAAACCTCTTTATCGAGTACAAAAGGTTCAGAATGGTGACTCTTCAAGGACTCCTCCCCTTGCTGCACCAAGGGGACTGGCTCTGTTCTCTCGACATGCAGGATGCACATAGGAGTCTATCCTCCCCACAGGAAGTTTCTGAGGTTCCACTTCCAAGGGGAGCATTTTCAGTTTCAAGTGCTACCGTTCGCTCTCTCTTCCGCTCCGCGAGTCTTCACAAAATGCCTAGCAGTGGTGGCTGCGGCTCTGAGGCGGATGGGACACTATGTGTTTCCCTAACTCGATGATTGGCTACTTACGGCCCCATCAAGAGGCAGCCTCTTACACGCTCTCGGAGACACTTATACTCTATTCCGAGAACTGGGGATCACCCTGAACTTGCAAAAGTCATCCCCGGAGCCCAGTCAAAATCTCGCCTTCATAGGAGCGATCCTGGATTCCGTCCAGGGCATGGCTTTTCTCCCACAAGACAGCGGGCGTTCGCTTGCGAGAGTTGGCAGAACGGATCTCTATAGCGTCTCGAGTTCCAGCTCAGAACTTCCTCAATTTACTGGGGCATATGGCGGCGGCCATTCCAGTTACTCCCTTGGCCCGCCTCCACATGAGAGTTCCACAGTTGGATGCTCAGGGTGCAGTGGGACCAAAGCTACGACGACCTAGACTCTCCGGTCAGGATCTCGGAGCCAGTCAGGAGAACATTGCTTTGGTGGATGGACCCCAGCAATCTGGAGAAAGGGATCAGCTTTCGTCTGGAGCCACCAGATCAGACTCTGACAACAGACGCATCGGACCTGGGGGTGGGGCACACCTGGGTGTACACATCGAACGCAAGGCTTTGGTCACCCGAGGAGCAGTCCCTCCACATCAATGTACTGAAATGCGAGCTGTGGTCCTCACGCCTTCAGGCTTTTCGAGAGGATCTAGTACCAGGCTGTCTTCTAATTCAGACAGACAACATGGCGGTCTTCTTTTACATCAACAAGCAAGGAGGCACTCATTCGTATCCTCTTTGCAGGGAGGCGATGAGAGTCTGGTACTGGGCACTGGTGTGGGGCATTCTACTGTCCGCGATGCACGTTCCAGGCGTCCTAAACGATCTGGCCGACAGCCTCAGCAGGTCGCGTGCCAGAGCACACAAGTGGGAGCTGCTACAGTCCGTAGCGGACCAGCTCTTCGACAAGTAGGGTCTTCCAGAGCTGGACCTCTTTGCGTCACCACGCAACGCCAAACTGCCAGCGTTTTGCTCGCAAGAGCACACGCCTGGAGTTTTTTGCCCAGGCGCGTTATCCCTTTGCTGGGCAGGGAGGTTTCTCTGTGCCTTTCCGTCATTCCCTCTCATCCAGAGGGTACTGCTCTAGTTGCAGGCAGAAGGGGCCCGGATGATCCTAGTGGCCCCCAAATGGCCTCGGCAGATTTGGTTCCCACTACTGCAGCGGTTATCCATGGAGCCTCCAGTTCTGCTGCCCATATGCTCGCAGTTGCTGTCCCAGGACCAAGGGTCTCTGGTCCATCCGGATTTTCGATCCTTGCACCTACATGCTTGGCTCCTTCAGACGTAGCTCAAAGCAGATACGGGTTTTCCCCGGACGTGGCAGCGGTCTTAGCGTCAGCAAGAAAGCCCTCTACTCGCTCCACCTATGCTAAGTGAAGTGGAAGCGCTTTCTGTCTTTGGGCATCGCCACAGCATTTGGATCCAGTCACCTGCCCTGTGAACTTAACTCACAGTACCTCCTCTCTCCTTGTATGAGAAGGGCCTGAGTTACTCCTCTATCAAGGTGCACATGTGAGCACCTCCAGCCATACCATGCTCCCTCGAGGGAGAGAGCATTAAGCACAATTGGAGGTGGCCCGCGACCTTTCTTAGGGGAATTCTGCACATGAGACCTCCCATTCGGGACCCTGTCCCACCCTGGAACCTCCTTTTGTGTTGGAGAAACTCACCCTCCCTCCTTTTGAGCCAGCAGCGATTGTGAGCTGCATGCTACTCTTTCTTGGAAGGTTTGCTTTTTGTTGTTGTTACTTCAGCCTAAGGGTTTCTCGAGCTTCTCAGGCTTTCCGTGTAAAGAGCCCTATTTGTTTTCCACAGGGAAAGGGTTTCAGAACAATCCTAAGTTTCTTCCGAAAGTGGTTTCAGAATTGACCCTCAACCAGTCGGTTGATCTTCCTGTTTATTTTCCTCCCCCTTCCAATAGAGGGGAGGCTCTCCTCCACACATTGGATGTCCACAGGACTCTGAGGTATTACCTCAAGAGGACTGTACTTCAGCACCGTAAATCAGAGCAGCTATTTGCTGGCCTTTCTACACACTGCTTGATCGCTATCAGTGTCCAAGCAAACTATCTCAAATGGATAGTTTGCTGTGTCTCGCTTGCTATGAGCATCACAATAAACTCGCTCGGCCCGGGTTAGTCACTCCACCAGAGGAGTGTCGTTTTCACGCCTCTGCTAAAATGTTGCTGTACAGGACATTTGTGCGGTCACAACCTGTAACTCTGTGCATACTTTTATCAAGTATTACAGCTTGGATATCGTCTCCAGACGCCGTGCTGGCTTTGGCCTAGCAGTTTTACAAGGGCTGGCTACCTCCTTGCTGTGGGACTGCTTGGGACTCAGTCCTGACTGTAATAGCCTGCTGCAAGAGCCCCCGCTTGAAGTAAGATAGTACAGTTATGTAAGAACTTACCGTAACAGTAGATCTTACTTTGAGAGGGCTCTTGCAGTAGGTAATTACATATAGGACTGACGCCGGCCGGCGGCAGGACCCCACTTATGGTTCCTAGCTAGCAGTTCCTCATGGGACCGCCTCACGCCAGGGTGACCGCGCCATACGACGTGCTGTATAAAGGGCGGTTCCAGACGCCCACCTTCCAGTTCTTGCTCGTCAGTTCAGGCAGCCACATGTTAAATCTATATTGCTCAGTCCTGTTAATTTTTGGTTTTTCCAAAAGTTTCAGTATAGAATTTTATTCTTCTTTCTTGTCAGGTGAACGCCGGTATAGTCGCCCCTTCAAAGAATAAGTGCGACTCGGCGGTGCCCAACTGCCTCACAAAGACGGGTCACTCTCTCTGCCCTTTCTGCTTAGGCTCCGACCACGTGCTGGGTCGATAAGTGTCCGCAGAGACTGCCTTCGACATTCAACGCGCCACCCGCAGACGACGCCAGCAGTCCCTCAAGCCCATCTACTCAAAAAGAAGATGTCTCAGCGATGGAGAAGGAGTTGAGGAAACCTCGCAGGCGCCAACTCCCCTGAAGGGCATAAGAAGGGCAAGGGAAAGGCACCGGGAGAAGGTTTTCCTCGGGCGACTCCCGCTGGAGTCGCGGCAAGGTAACATCCTCTGGGGATCGCCCAGGCTCTGGAGGAGGCGCCGCCCAGATCGCAAGGCTTTGAGGAGGCGCCGGCCCGCTCCGCCGGGTTCACGCTCGAGCCCGCCCGCTCTCCGGGCAAAGGAGACTCTAGCCCCCAGTACTGCCGCAGAGCCTCGCGGCTCTACCGGTGTGGGCACCTCCTTGCCGGACGCCGCTCCCTTCTGACGCACGCCAGGAGAAGGGCGCTAAGACGCCGACCTTCTTGGGCGGCGCACGGCAGTGTCCCCTGGACCAGGCCCTCTCATCCTCGGCCCACCTCCGACGGGGACCCTCTAAGTCGGACGGTCCCAGTCTGGCGCTGGGATTCGCCCATACACGCCGTCTCCGGCGTGCGCTCGGCCTCTGAGCCCCACGGCAGACCCTGCTGGCCTGTCGTACCAGGGCCCCGCAGCCTTCTGCTGCCTTCAGGGGAGCCCAGTCCCCCTGCCCCATCTCGGGATTTTCCTCCGTCCCTGGATGAGGCTCGACCCTGGCTACCGTCGATCCTCTCTTCCTTAAGAGCCGATCTGACACCAGCTCCTGTCGCTGACACCGCCCCTCCGCCCGGCGGGGATATTCCTCTTCCATCGGCCTCCACCCCACGGGCTTATCCGGCTGATCCACCCGTGGAGTACCCAGCTGGGCCGTCTGCTCAGCAGCTCCTCCAGTGCTTTGGTATCTTCGTCATATCAGGCGCCAGTTTTCCCAGGTCCACAGTATCTCTGCGCTGCAGTACCCGTGCCACTCGCCTTCACACACGCAGCACCCGACGCCACAGTAACCGGAATCCGGTATACCGCAGCGGGTTACGGATACTCCCCTACAGGTTTTCTCGCATAACTATCCCCTCCTCCTCCTCCACCGCTCTCTAGTCGCCGGTGGATCTTCAGGAGACTCTTGCCTCCGGTGGGCTGAAACCAAAGGCTTAGCTCACCAAGGAAGTAGAAGCAGATCTTCACGGTGGCGGTGCCACCCCGGCTCCGTGCTTTCCAGATGGCACACTCCCTCTCCTCCTCCAGATTCCCGGGTTTACACTGGGATCCAGAAGGGCAGGACATGTTCTGGGATCCCCCCAAGGAACCCTTCCTCCCAGATGAGTTAGGAGTCTTACTTTGCTTCAGATTCTTCCTCCCCTTCTCTCTCGGACTCCTCGGAGGCTTCCGATGGATGTTCTGAGAAAGACGACGAGCCACGCTCTCCGTCCAAGCCCCAGCCGAGGACTCCTTCGAAGTCTCCTCCGGAGGATCCTTCCTTCACGGAGTTGCTTAGGAAGATCCAGGAAGTCCATCAGTGGCATTCCTTAGAGCCAGATCCTCAATGGGTTAAACTCACCGAACATCTGGACTTGCCCCTTACGGCTCCTACCCTAGTGCCACCCTGGATCGAGCCTCACACCCACCTTGTTTCCACTATTTGGAAGCAACCATCGGCTTTAGCCCCACTTCCCAGGAAGTCGAACAGGCTATACCAGGCTCCGGAGAGTGTAGACTTTTAGACTCTCACCCGTGCAGACTCTGTTGTGATTAAGCGTCATGGCGATGTCAACACCAGCACAGAGCTCGTCTCCCCGGATAAGGAATCTCGCCTTCTGGATCAGTATGGAAGGAAAATCTAAGCTTCTTCCACACTGGGGATTAGGGCCTGAACTATGCTTCAGCACATGTGGGGAGTTACCAGAGGCCGTCCTTGCAGGCGGAATCCGTTGACGCCTTGCTGACTCCCAAGTCAAGCAGGAGTTAGCACGACCTGGTCCGTTCTGCCTGTCTCGCCGGGCCAGTCATCATATTTGAGGACTTTAATTTACAACGTGAGTGGGATTAACTGCAGATTGAGCTCTGCATTTGCCGTGAGTCTTCGCGGCCATGCATGGTCTGCGTGTGTCGGGTCTGGTCCCGGAGGTGCAGTCAGCTATCCAAGAAGCACCTTTCAGGGTTCTGTGCATCTCATCTGTGTCAATCTTCACCATTCATCACAGATGGGTACTAGCGGAGATCAGGACTCCATGGGTACTTTTTTTTTTTTTTTTGAAAGATGGTGGTCGTATAGCATGGTGCCGCCCACCGAGACTGACGACCACGTGGCGCCCGAGGATTGTAGCCGTAAAAGCTGTGTCGACCCTGCTCACCAGTGCTCCTTCGCCTCCCTACCGCTGAGGTCGCCTCGGGAAGCCAGCTGAAGAAATTTTCAAACTTTTAGGCCTTAGCCTTTTGTCGTTGACAGTCCGTCGGTTCCTGCTAGTTCTAGTCTGCCCTACTCGTCGTTGCTGGTAAGATCTTTCCATTTATTTTACAGTATAAGCACGCCGAGTCTGTTTTTGGTGTTTTTGTGGGTCATGCAGCGGTCGGAGGGCAAGAAGTCGTCTGACATGGGCGGCCCCCATGCGGCTGGAGCTCGTGCGGCGCAGTACTCCGTTACCGACCAGCATGACCGGTGTCTCTCGTCTTGGCCCGCTTCACGACATGGATTTGTGCGACGCCTGCTTCTCCATGGACCGCCATGTCCTCGAACAGCGCGCGTTTAAAGTAGGGCAAGCTCCGCCGACTTTTGGGGGCAGGATTCGCACTCGTCGGGCCAAGCCGCGCTCTTTCGGCCTTTCCGAGGAGGAGGGAGCCTCAGCCTCTTGTAGCCTAGCCTTGGCCGAAGCTTCTTCTGCGGTGCAGGAGGCCCGTCCCGCTTCCTCGGGAGGCGGGCGGGAAAGCGCCGCATGGCAATCACCTTCAGGGTGAAGGCTCCCAGTGTCGCTCCCACGGTCCAGAAAGGCCGGGTCAGTAAGTCAGGGCCTTCCAGCGCCCGTTCAGCGGTGCCGAGGGTCCTGTCGGTGCCGACCGTACTCGACGCCGTGGGCCTTGTCGGCGCTGTTCACGGTGCCAACCCGCGCCCGTGACCCTGGATTCGGCGGGCGTCTTTCGCCATGTCCGGGCCGCACCGAGGTTGAGCACGCGCCGAGTTCTCTCGGAGTCGTCTGCGCCGCCCCTCGGCGCTGTTGGTGCCTCGGTGCCATGTTCGGCATCAAGTCCGCCCTCTGAGTCGGCGCCACTTCGGTCCTCTGTGCCGCTCGCAGCACCGACGGGCCTGGCGGCATCTTTGGCACCGAGGCTGTTTCTGGGGCTTCTGTCAGAGCCGTCTCTGTTCCTGGTACCGCCCTTGGTGCCGGTGGGCTTGACGGTGCCGCAGCTGCCCCTAGTTCAGGACCTTTGGCCAGTACTGCCCTGCCGCCTTCTGCCAGCGCCGCTAGCAGGGCTGTGGAGGGTGCAGGTGTCGCCTTGGCCACTGCTTTGACTTCTGGGCCTTTGGGTAAGGTCGCCTTCCCTCACCCTCTTACCGTTTGGCTTTGGGCCTCAGACTCTACCTCTTCGGAGTCGGGCTCGGAGTCGAACGGGCAGTCACACCCTTTGGGGTTGTCTGCAGAGGAGGACGAGCCGGTGGTCTCCACGACTGGTCTGTCAGCCCCCTTCTGAGGTGCGTCTGGTTCCCCCCCGAGGTTAGAGTCAGTGGTACTGACCAGCAGGCTGTGGTGCGTGCCACCATTGCCATGCAGCCTGGCCTTGGGGGGGTTCCTTGACCCCTCGGCGGTGGTACCCCCTCCGGTGGTGTGTCTCGATCGCCCAACTTTGGGGCCTGTCGGGAAGCCCACGGGAGGGGAGGATGCTGCTCCCTGGGTCCTGCTTGCTGAGCAGCCCGAGTTGCCAGCTTCTAGGCTGGCCCTTTGAGGATTCAGGACCCTCTGACTCCGAGGAGGGGTGGGGCCCAGCGTCGGTTTTTCTCTGGGACCCACCGTGCCCTGGACTGCCAAGTGTGGACTTCCGCCCTTCCCTCTGGTTCCTTGAGGGGGTCCCATTCTTGGAGGCAGGGGACCGCCCTCCTGGATCTGTATGGCCCGTCGCCTCATTTGGGGAATTTCTTCTAGGCGCAGCGTGATTGTACAGGCTAGTCGGCTGCGGAGTCTTCCAGCACGCCTCGGGGGTCCTTGGTCCGCCTCTAGCCCTGGCAGAGGTCAGCTACTTCTCTCTCTGCCCTCCCTCCGCCGCCTTCTCCAGCATTCCCAGGTATTCTTGGTCCCAGCGGCCCTCCTCACCTGGGAACAGTTCAGGCGGTGGCTGCTGGGTTCCCTGCCTACGTTAGGGGCCATGGACAGCCAGGTTTTTCAACCTCCCCGAGCAGCCCCTCGCGGAACGCATGGTGACATCCAGCTCCTCATCCCCCCCTCTTCGGGGAGAGGAACAGTCTGTCCATATCTCTCCTGCCGCTGATCTCTCCGAGTATCGGCGTTTCCTCGTGAGGATGATGGAGGACCTTCACCTCTCTGCCCTGTCCGTGAGCAATCCTGAGCATGCGGCGCATGCCTTTCTAGGCGATCTCGGTGCGGCCACCCTTGTGATGCCGCCCTGGCCTGCTCCCTTTCAGGAGGCGTCCATGCATTTCTGGCAGAGGCCCTTCTCCGGAGTTCCTGCCTCTAGGACCTCAGCCAGAGGTATTGCGCTCCCAGAGTCTCCAGGTTCTATGCCTCATCCACAGTCCGACTGACGCACTGGACCCCCCTGGCCGGGCCAGCGCCCTTCGCGTGACCGGCCCCTCAGATCAGGACTCTTTGGATTTTGATTTCTGGGAGGAGGACTTCTACTCGGCACGTGTTACTTCTCTCCATCTCTGCTCATCAGGCCCACTATGCAGCCTACAACAGGTTCTTGTGGTCAGCTAGGTCAGATTCTCAGCTGCCTTGCCTGACTCTGAGCAAACCAGGCAAGCCATCACACCTCTGCACGTGGCCTGGAGCTAGCAAGGCACCAAGCAAGGGCATCTTACGACGCCAGTGTGAGGTAGCTACCAGGGTCGTGGGGACAGCGATCTGCACCAGGAGATCGGGCGTAGCTCCCTTTCCGGTTGTCGCCATTGGCCAGTGAGGTGATTTGCTCCTGCCACCAGGAACCTATCTTTTTTTTTCCCGTGGGGAGGCGGGGCAGGCGTTTGTCGGGCAACTTCCTTCCCCCTCAGGGGACCCATCTCCTCACTCTCGGGCCTCTCCAGGCCCAGAAGGTTCCCCTAGTGTGTCATCCACTGAGGGCTAAGGGACCCTGTCCCTTAGGGTCACTATTGAATCATCCCCTTGCGGGGCTTGGTACTCACCCATCTGTGATGAATGGTGAAGACTGACACAGATAAGATATAGAAATTACGTACCTACCGTAATTATGATCTTTCTGTGTATTTTCACCATTCATAACAGTCTCACCCACCCGTCCCCTGGGGCCTCAGAGTCTCTGGGTCCCCCCTCCTCTGCCTCTCCCTCTTTAGAGCAGGTAAAAGTAGGGACACACAAGGGGTGTAAATTTTCCCTTAAGAGGTACAGCTGGAGGGGCTCCTTCTCTACTGCATATCTCCACCCTAACAGGGTGGGGTTGGTGGTTGCCCTCCTCCTGTTATCCAACTGTTTCAAAAAAAAAAAAAAGAATTCCCTTCTTTTCACCAAATATCTTTACAGAGAGAGTACTAATCCCTGTACCCTGTCCTTCTCCAGTATAGCCGACTCTGCTTTTGGGGTATTGCCACATATTCTGTGCTTTGAATTTTGGCAAGCAAGCTTTGCTACTCCTTGCAGTTCCTATACAGTCTGGTGACGGACAATGGTCCCGGATCCTTGTTACCTCTCACTCTCTCCTAAATTTTCTCCCCTCCCTTCTTCCGCTTCCAGAGATTGGGGCCCCTACCCAATCCCCTTAGTCTGATCTCTTCTATGCTGTCCTCTGTCATTATTTCTCCTTTTAGTTCAGTTTTTCTCTTCCTTTTTCTGTCCCTTAGACTCTCTTGTCCCACCCTCCATCCCTTCCTCTTACCTCTCCGCCGACTCAGAACTGGTAGGCAGGCAGAGCTGACACAGCTTAACGGCTAATCCCCCAGCGCCACGTAGTACGCCTGCCTCTTGTATGTGCCGATGCTACTTAATTCGCCTATCCTTTTAAAGAAAAAAGTACCACGGGTCCTGATCTCCGCCAGTACCCATCTGTGATGAATAGTGAAGATACACAGAAAGATCATAATCACGGTGATGCGTAATTTCTATTTTCGGTGGTCATGTCAGACATCATCACTGATTTGAGGAGAAGGGGCGGCCCTTAAATCTGTTGATTCAATGTGCCGGTCCCTATCCCCACAGCACCGTCCTCTCCAGGCGCGGCCCGGCCTCAAGCGGAAACCTTATGGAAGGCGGGCCACTAAACGTGAGCTGCCAGGCCCCGCCGCCCAAACAGCAACGGTGCCCCAGCTGTGGCGCTGCCTCAGCCACCACCTGACTCCTTCCCCTCCCACACCGCCAGGGCTCCCAGTAGGAACCAGTAGGAGGGAGGATCTTACTGAGACACAGCTCTTGCAGTGGGTTACACCATTGGACTGAAGCCACCCGCCTTTGACTGTCCAAAGTGCTGGTACTGGACTACCTGCTTCCCTTTTCCACTCTGGACTGGCTTTCCTCTATTAAAGTGCACCTTTGTGCCATTTCAGCCTACCATACCCCCTGTAGGCCATCGGACAGTGGCCCAGCTGGACACTACTATGCCTTTTAAGGGGCATCCTCCATCTTAGGCCTCCAATTAAGGATCCAATCCCTCCATGGGACTTACCTTTTGTCCTGGAGCAGCTCACGCTGCCACCCTTTGAACCAGCCACGGATTACGAACTATGTTTTCTCTCTTGGAAGACGTTATTTTTAGTTGCAGTTACTTCTGCCAGAAGAATTTTGGAAATGCACACTTATGTGCAAAGAGCCTTATTTGGTTTTCCACCAGGACAGGGCATCCCTAAGGACAAACCCAAAATTTTTGCCTAAGGTGGTCTCAGCTCTCACTTCAATCAGGACATCGACCTGCCAGTGTATTTTCCTAAATACTCGGAATAGAGGAGAGGCCCTGCTGCACACTCTAGATGTGCATAGGTGTCTAAGATACTACCTGACCAGAACCAGGCACCACCGTAAATCTGATCAGCTTTTTGTCTCCTTCGCCCATAGGATACTGGGAGCTCCGGTTTCTAAACAATCGCTGTCCAGGTGGCTCATCAGTTGTATCACGTTCTGTTACCAGAAACGTAACAAACCCCTACTGGGCTTGGTTAAGGGACATTCCACAAGGGGGGTGGCTACCTCCTTTGCGGCTATGAAGAACATGTCCACTTCAGCCATCTGCACAGCAGCTACTTGGAGCACCGTGCACACCTTTGTCAGACATTATAGCCTGGACGTTGCATCACGATGAAGAGCTGGTTTTGGTCTAGCAGTCCTTCAGTGATTCCTATCCTAGGCTTCGGTCCAACTCGCGATCTCTACCTGGCCTCCTCCCACCTGCGAGGGATTTCCAGTATTGTTTGGGAATCGGTCCTAATGGTGTAACCTGCTGCAAGAGCGGTTTCTCGAAGTAAGATAGTACAGTTACTACAAGAACTACCGTAACAGTAGATCTTTCGAACAGCTCTTTGCAGTAGCTTCCCTCCACCATCCCCCTCTGGGTAGAGTTGTCCAGTTATCTCACTACCTAGATTAGATGTTTGTAACACCGCTCTGAATACCTTCTTGAAGGCGGATCCTCAGTCTCCACTTCTGATGTCATCTAGCGGCCAGGCATCTCCGGTGGGAGAACTGGGGATTCTGGGGGACCGCCGCCTTTTGTATGATGCCTAATATCGGGGGCGGGGCAGACGTTCAGGACGGTCCCCGCTGGATACTGCTAGCTAGAAAATTTCCGTGGGGTCCTGGCGCCTGCCGCCTTCAGTCCTAATGGTGTAACCTGCTGCAAGAGCTGTTCTTGAAGATCTACTGTTAGGGTAAGTTCTTACGTAACTGTACTTTTCGGATGGTGACCCTGCCAGGTCTTCCTCCTCTGCTGCACCAAGGGGACTGGCTCTGCTCCTGGACATGCAAGATGCGTGTGCATATCGGGTCTTTCCCCTCACAGGAAGATCCTGAGGTTCCACTACCAGGGGAACATTATCAGTTTCGAAGTTCTTCCATTGGCATCTCCTCCGCTCCTCGAGTCTTCACAAACTGTTTGGCAGTGGTGCTGCGGCTCTGAGGCATCAGGGACATTATGTCTTCCTTACCTGGACGATTGGCTGCTAGTGGCCCGTCAAGGTCTCACCTGCTTCAGGCTCTCAGAGACACTTATACACTCTTCCGAGACTTGGGGATCACCTGAATCTTCCAAAGTCTTCCCCAGAACCCAGCCAAAGACTGCGTCTTTATTGAGCGTCCTGGATCTGGTCCAGGCATGACATTTCTACCCCCAGAGGCGATCGCCTGCAGGAGATAGCCAGATCGGGTTCTAGCAACTCCTTAGGTCTCAGCAAGGACCTTCCTCAGTCTTCTGGGGCACATGGCGGCGGCCATTCCAGTTACTCCTCTGGTCCGCCTCCACATGCGAATCCCACAGTGGATGCTCAGGGTGCAGTGGGATCAGTGCTTAGACGATCTCGACCACATGGTCAGATTCACAGAGCCAGTAAAGACACTTCATTGGTGGATGGATCCTCTCAATCTGGAAAGGGGGTCCCCTTCCATCCAGAGCCCCCAAATCAGACTCTTACGACGTATGCCTCAAATTTGGAATATGGGGCACACCTAGGGTCCACCAAACTCAAAGTCGTTTGGACCCCGAGGGTGCGACCTCCACATCGATGTCCTGGAGATGCGACGCGGTCCTCAATGCGTCCACGCCTTTCAGGAGGACCTAGTGCCAGGCTCTCTTCTAATGCAGACGGACAATATGGCAGTCATCTTCTACACAAGCAAGGGGGAGCTCATTCTTACCCCCTATGCAGGGAGGCGATGAGAGTCTGGTATTGGGCATTGGAGCGGCACATCACTCTCTCTGCAGTGCATGTTCTGGGCATCCTCAATGACCTGGCCAACTGTCTCAACAGACCTCAGTCCAGGGCGCACGAGTGGGAGCTACTGCATTCGGTAGCGGACCAGATGTTCGACAGATGGGATCATCCCGGTCTGGACCTGTTTGCGTCCTGCCTGTGCAAACTGCCACTTTTCTCTGCTGCGAGAGCTCGCACCTGGTGTTTTATGGCCAGACGCGTTATCCCCGTGTTGGGTAGGGAGGTTTCTTTACGCCTTCCCTCCCTTTCCTGTGGTCCAAAGAGTTCTGTTGAAATTGCAAGCCAAGGGGGTGCGAATTATTCTGATCGCCTTGCTCTGGCCTTGGCAGATTTGGTTCCCACTACTTCAGCGGCTTTCCGTGGAACCTCCTTTTCCGCTGCCAGTATGCTCACAGTTGCTGTCCCAGGATCAGGGATCGCTGGTTCATCCATATCTCCGGTCCTTGCATCTTCATGCTTGGCTCCTTCAGACGTAGCAAAGCACAGGTACAGGGTATCGCCAGAGGTGGCGGAAGTTCTTGTGTCATCCAGGAAGCCCTCCACGTGCTCCACCTACACTATGAAATGGAAGCGTTTTTGTTTGTGGGCCTCGTCTCACCATCTGGATCCCGTTTCCTGTCCAGTGAACTCAACTCTTCAGTATCTCCTCTCCTTATACCAACAAGGCTTGAGCTACTCCTCCATTAAGGTGCATGTGTGGGCCATTTCGGCTTATCACGCCCTTTCGGGTGACGGAACCTTAGCCCAGTCGGACGTGGCACGCACCTTTTTACAGAGAATTCTCCATATGAGACCTCCCATTTGGGATTCTGTCCCACCCTGGGACATCCTTTTTGTGTTGGAGAAGCTTACCCTGCCTCCGTTTGAACCTGCAGCGGATTGTGAGCTGCGATACTTGTCCTGGAAGATTTGTGTTTTGGTTGCCATTACTTCAGCTCGAAGAGTTTCCGAGCTTCAGGCTCTGATGTGTAAAGAGCCGTATTTAATTTTCCATAGGGAACGGGTTTCTCTGAGGACGAACCCTAGGTTTCTTCCAAAGTGGTCTCTGAGTTGACCTCAACCGTCGGTTGACCTTCCAGTTTACTTTCCTTCGCCCTCTAACAGAGGGAGGCTCTCCTTCACACTTTGGACGTTCACGGAAGCTTAAGTATTACCTTGCGCATGGCTAATCAATCAACTCCGGAGTAGCTGTTCGTAATCTTTGTACCACAACATTGGGTAGATCGGGTGTCCAAACAGGCCATTTCTAAATGGATTGTCCACCGTGTCTCTTTCTGCTATGAAAAGCATAATAAGCTCCTTCTGGGTCCAGTTAGGGTCACTCCACCAGGGAATGTATGCTTCCTTTGCTGTGCTGCGGAACTTATCTGTTAAGGGTATTTGCGGTTGCTACCTGGAATTCAGTGCATACTTTGGTGAAGCACTACAGCATGGACATTGCCTCCAGGCGCCAGGCAGGCTTTGGCCTGACAGTCCTTCAGAGGCTTCTGT
Organism: Neoceratodus forsteri; assembly: GCA_016271365.2. Taxonomy (NCBI): domain Eukaryota; kingdom Metazoa; phylum Chordata; order Ceratodontiformes; family Ceratodontidae; genus Neoceratodus; species Neoceratodus forsteri. Next base: position 56,255,509 of record JADMNL010000035.1, read on the forward strand.
CTTGAGCTTTTTCTCCACCTCCCGGGGTTGATTATCTCCTTGGCGAGGGACTGCTTGGGATTCAGTCCTAATTGTGATATCCTGCTGCAAGAGCTCCCACCCGAAGTAAGATAGTACAGTTACGTAAGAACCTACCGTAAAGGTAGATCTTGAGGGAGCTCTTGCAGCAGGTGTTACTTTCCTGCCCTCCTTCCCCTCTGAGGTGTGTAGATTCCATCTTCGTGCTCCGCTCCATTCTCCTGTCACGGCTCATGCTCGGGACTTGGCGGGGAACTGGGGTGAGGCTAGATCCTCCTTTGCCAGAACTGGCGGGTGGGCAGGCGTCTGAGGCAGTCCCTGCTGGGTAATGCTGGCTGAGAAGTCTCTGAGGGTCCTAGTGCCTCCGGCATAGTCCTAATTGTGATAGCCTGCTGCAAGAGCTCCTCTCAAAGATCTACTGTTACAGTAAGTTTTTACGTAACTGTACTTCCCTTCCTAAAGTGGTCTCAGAATTGACTCTCAACCAGTCGGTTGACCTTCCAGTTAATTTTTTTTCTCACTCTAATAGAGGAGAAGCTCTCCTTCACACTCCGGACGTTCACAGGGCGCTCCTCTCGAAGATCTACTGTTACGGTAAGTTCTTGCGTAACTGTACTTTTCTGGTAGCTGCCACTTCTGCCAGGCGAATTAGTGGCCCTGTTAGTTGAACTTAATTTATCTCATTCCACAGAGATAAGGTGGTCCTCAGAACTAATAGGAGGTTCTTACCCAAGGTGGTCTCAGACTTCCATCTAATGCAGTCCATGTCTCTTCCTGTGTTTTTCACTGATCATTATTCAGGAGAAAGAAGGTTACACAGTTTGGATGTTAAAAGGGCACTTAGCTATTACATAGAACATACTAAGGCACATACAGTACGAATGGCTGTCTTCAGTTGTTTCTCACTTATTGTGAAGTGGGAAAAGGTAGGCCTGCTATTAAAAGAACGATTGCCAGGTGGATTGTAGCTTGTATACAGTTCTGCTATACCAAGCTAGGTAAAACACCTCCTTCAGGCCTGAGGGCCCACTTGACTAGGGGTACGGCCGCTTCTCTGGCTGCTGCCAGAGAATATACCTTTACTAGAGATCTGCAAAGCAGCCACCTGGAAAACAGTCCATACATTCACCAAGCATTACTCTGTGGACATCCAGGCTAGGAGTGATGCTTGGTTTGGTGCAGCAGTACTGCAGAACCTACTCCCAAAATAGGTTCGCACCTTTCTCCATGGAGGTACTCCTGGTAGTCTCAGTAGTCAGAATACAGCAAGACTTTGTTGTTTGAAGAAAAATTACTCATCTTAGTAATTGTGTTTCTTCTAATGGAGTTTTGCTGTATTTTGACTCCCCTCTCTCCCGGTCTCGAACCTAGTTATTGAGAAGTAGGCTGGTAGGTACAGTGTTGCACTTCGGGGGTGTCCCTTGCACCGCTTCTCTTTACGGTGGGGTGGTGGTTATGTTTTAGATTTATATATTGTATATCTTGTTCACTACCTGTTTTTTTTATCTTTGGTTCTTGGCTTGAGTCTTTTGGGACCCAGGTAGTTGCTTGTTGGTATATTTTGTTACAGTTTCCACACTGAAAGTTTAGTTAGTTCATTGCTTGTAAGAATTTGACGGTTACACTCTTAAGCGCCACCGACAGAGGTTTGAAAACAGAGCTTGAGCTCAATGTTCTATGCTTCCTGCATAGAGTTAACGCTTCTCTCCGGAGCAGTTCAAGTGTTGGGCTAACTGCATATGTCAGAATACAGCAAGACTCCATTAGAAGAAACACAGTTACTAAGGTGAGTAATTTTTGATTCTAGGGACATGGATATGTTGTTCATCCACACTCATTGGCAGGTATCCTTGCCGCTTTAAATCTTGCCGGAGGTCTTCAAGCTTGCTCCTCCCACCCACCGGGTGGTATAACTCGCTCCACTATGGCGTAGATCTTCCTTACCGCTTGGAAGCTCAGGTTCCCTCCTTAACGCTTGCGTTTGACTGGTTCCTATTTCTCCGTTTGCGGATTTAAAATAAATTTTGCAAAAAGACTTCAGTCTTCTATCCTCGCGCTGCGATGGACAAATCGACTCGGTTTCGGAGATGCCCATGCGGGCAGAAGATGTCTCGGACGGATCCACACTCCACGTGTGTCTACTGCTTAGGCCTTGAGCACGACCCGCAGGCTTGCGACCTGTGCTCATCTTTCTCGGCCCTCGTCCTCGAAGACCGTGCTGCCCGATTGCAACTGGGCGTCCGAGAAGCGTTCCCTCGGTGAAGTCCAGGAGGCCCGGTTGGCGGTATCCACTGCCCGGGCGGTTTCAGCAGATCAGCTCGAGCGGATGGTCGCCTCGAAGAGGAGGCGGCGCGGGTCAGTATCTTCCTCGGCCGTGGCATTTATCCCGCTCTCTCTGGGTTCTTCCTACACGGCTTCTTTTAAGGAGCTTTGTCTGTCCCTCTCCACTAAAGGAGAAGGGCTCTGCCTGCTGGACCTTATTCTCGGTCCAAAAAGAGGACAGGGTAAGTCCCTCCGTCGGCGCTCTTGGGAGGCGGAAGGTCCCTCTCCCGGGCCCGTCGGCTTGGTCGACCGCTCGGCTTCGGCCTGGCCTCCGGTGTCCCCCGTCGGTCAGTTGACCGTGACTCCACCGATGAAGTCGATTTTTCTCGACCCATTAGACGGGCTGTCGCCTTTAGCAGCGAATTCCCTCTCCCGGTTCCCCAGGGAGTTGAGATCCCGTGGGCTCGCCTGTGCCTCGGTTCGGAGCCTCGGATGGACCATCCGAGCGAAGGGAGTGCGGTTCCGGCCGACACCTCCCGCACCCGACCTCGGAAATTCCGGGACTCTCGGTCTCGGACCTCTTCGCGGTCCAGCCGATCCCACCGTCATAGGCGGTCTCGGTCTCGGCACCGCGGTAAGCGGCGTCGCCGCTCGTCCTCCTCCTCGGATGAGGGGAGGCTTCGGCGTAAATTACGTCGACGGTACGAGGACCTTATGTTGCAACAGCTCCTCCTGGCCGGGAATAAGCCGACCCCGTCGCCTTCCCCGGCCATTAAGTGGCTGTCACCGGAACGGCCGACACAACCCCTCGACTTATCCGAGGAGCCTATACCCAGGCCGGTTGTTCGGCCAAACCAGCTGCTCCACCGATTCCGGTGGAACCTCCGCCTCCACAGCCACCAATTGGGGCTCCGACCAAGGATTCTCGATTCGGCTGGGGTCTACCCATCGTTGTCAGTTACCCTCACTCCCCGACCGACCTCGGCGGTGAAGGGTGGCTCAGGCCAGAGGCAGTTCTTCGAGGACTCTTCCCGAGTCCGAAGATGATTCCTCCTTTTTTTCCAAGCGACTGGACTTGGAGTCTTCAGGAGGTCCGTCAATGGACGATAGCCCGTTGTCCTTCCTAGGACTGCTTCGGCTCATCTCGGAGTCTACCGGGATGGAGCTCGAACCCGTTTCCAAATGGGCCAGGTATCCCCTCACGGAGATTCTGGACCGAGGGGATTCTCCGATGGAGGCCTTTCCGGTGGCCGAGGCCATAGTGGGTCCGGCACTGGAGCTTTGGCAGCGCCCTGCTTCCTGCCCTGCGCCCGGCCAGGATGGCCAGGAAGTGCCGCAGTCCCCTACCGGTTCCTTGTCGGTTTTGGAACACCCCTCTGCTGAGGGGTTGGTTACCGACAGCGTTTTCCGGCACGCCGGCAACGCCAGGGATGTGGACAAACCTCCTGACAAGGAGTCCAAGAAATTGGACTATGTCGGGCGAAAAGTCTACGCTGCGTCCTCTCTCGGCCTTCGTCAGGCCAGTTCGGCCGTCCTCATGGCACATTTTTCTCATGCCCTGTTGGGCTCCCTGGATGAGGTCATCCCTCATCTTCCCGCCGATCTGCAGACTACGGTTAAGCAGGTGCGGGACCAGGGCAGAGCAGTGGCCAAACAGCAGCTCCAGACTGCTTTGGATATAGGGGACTCATGTGCCAGATTGGTGGCGGCCGCAGTGGCTATGCGTCGGCGGGCTTGGCTGAGGATATCCACCTTTACTTCGGATACCCAGCACAAGTTGGCGGATGTTCCCTTTTTGGGGACTGACCTCTTCGGCCCTGGGGTGGAAGGTCACCTGCAGAGGATCGAGAAGTCCAATGCCACCTTGGACTCGGTCTCTTCCGCTCAGAAGGACAAAGGCCGCAAACCACAGCCTAAGCCCTTTCGTCCTTCTGTGCCCCCGGCGCGCCCGGCCCAGCAACGTCAGGGCCAGCAGGCTCGGCCTTGGCATCCCAAACCCAAGCCGCCGGCTTCCTCTAACAGGAGGCAGGGGAGGAGGGCCCAGGAGGTCCTCGGCCGTCCTCCTCCAAGCCTGCCCAGTGACGGGCTGAGGGGTGTCGCCCCCATCCCCGTCACACCCACTCTGGTCCTCGGGGGACTGCACTTCCGTTCGGGCTTGGTCCGCTGTTACCACGGACAGGTGGGTCTTGGAGGTGGTGGGAAGAGGCCTGCCTCTGGAATTGAGCAGGCACCACCCTTCAGAGCCGTCGCCCTCGGGGCTCGGGATCCCCAGCCTCACTGGCGGCTCGTCGAGCCAGATCGCTCTCCTCCTCCAGAAGGAGGTGGTAAGAGAGGTGGTGGACCTCCTCCAGACCCAGGGTTTGTGTCCAGGTACTTCCTGGTTCCGAAGCAGACGGGGGGCTGGCGCCCATTCTCGACCTACCGACCTAAACAAGTTCCTAAGGTCTGAACCTTCAGGATGGTCACTCTGGCTCAGATAATACCATCCTTGGAGCGAGCGTGTGGTTCTGCTCTCTGGACTTGCAGGACGCGTTTTTCACGTCCCTATCCGTCCGTCTCACCAGAGATTCCTTCGCTCCGAGCGGAAGGATCCTCTTCGAGTTCCAAGCCATGCCCTTCGAGCTTGTCTCCAGCTCCCAGGGTCTTCACCAAATGCATGGCAGTGGTGACAGCATTCCTCTGGCGCCGAGGGTCCGGGTGTACCCTTACCTGGACGACTGGCTGATAGCAGCTCCCTCCAGGAAGGAGGCGGGTGGTCAGAGATCTGGCCCTCCAGGTCTGCTCTCAACTGGGCCTCCTTATCAGCGAGGCCAAGTCGAACTCGAGCCGAAGCAGGTGATTCTATTCATCCGAGCAGCTCGACTCTCTTCGAGCCGGCGGCTCCAGGGACAGGGCCGAGGTTCTTTCCTCCTTTCCGATCATTTCTGGTTGGGCAATTGCGCCCTGCCCGGGACTTCCTCGCCTCCTGGGTCTCATGGCGGCCTGCACCAGCGTGGTCCGTTGGGCCCGCTGGAACATCGCGTCCCCTTCAGTGGGGACTGGCCAGCCAGTGGTCCTGGCGCTGCGATCCCTTGGACCAGCTTGTGTCGGTGACACAGGGGATGTGGAGCAGCTCTCCAGTGGTGGACCGTTCCAGATCATTTGCAGGAGGGCATCCCGTTAAATCCGTCCGGGCAAGCGGTCTCTGTCGACCGATGCCTCTCTGATGGGTTGGGGTGCCCATCTGGGGGACACGGGCTCATGGCCTCTGGTCCCATGCGAGTCGATGCCACATCAACCTGCTGGAGCTCCGAGCGGTCCGCCTAGCTCTCACCGCCTTTGCTCCTGTCCTCCGGGTCAAGTGGTCCGGAGTCCAGGCGGACAATACCACGACCATGTACTATCTAAACCGCCAGGCGGGGCCGCGCTCCATGCTTCTATGCAAGGAAGCTCTCCGCATTTGGTCACTCGGCGCAGCCTGGAGGCGGATCTCCTAGCCATTCACGTGGCAGGAGCCTCCAACACCCTGGCCGATGCCCTGAGCCGGATAGGGGCTGCATCCCACTAGTGGTCTCTCCTGCCGGAGGTAGTACAGCATCTGTTCTCCTTTGGGGCACACCTCAGGTGGACCTGTTTGCCTCCATGGAGAGCGAGCTGAGTCTGTTCCATGCCCCCCTCAGCAGGGCTCGCTGCAGGGGGATGCCTTCGAGGCAATGGACCCCGGCCTCTTCGCCTTTCCCATTTCCCTGATCCACAAGGTGCTTCTCGGCAGGAGGGACAAGGCGCAGGTGATTCTGATAGCCCCAGACTGGCCTCGCCAGCTCTGGTACCAGATCTCCTCAGTCTCAGCTCCAGGACTCCATGCAGCTTCCAGCCTCGCCGGACCTGCTCTCAGTCAATCAGGGAAGGTGTTCCATCCGGACCTTCAATCCCTGCACCTGACGGCCTGGTTCCTGGCTGGCTAGAGTTCCAGGCCTTGGGTCTTTCCGACGAGGTCCTCAATGTAGTTGAGGCGTCCGTAGGAGTCGACCAGAAAATGCTATGCCTTCAAATGGAAAGGTTTTCCATTTGGTGTCAGGCAAGGCTTGGACCCTTCCTCCTGTTCCTTGGCAAGCATCTTGGACTATTTATGGTCCCTTTCTAGTCAAGGGCTTGGAGTCGGCGACCCTAAGGGTGCACCTGGCAGCCATCTCTGCTTGCAGGCGCGGGCCGGGGAAGCGGTCGGTGGCGCAGGAGAAGGTGGTCTGGCGCTTTTCAAAGGCCTTGATCACATTTCCCTCCAGTCGGGAACCCCCACCTCCGTGGGATCTACTGCTGGTACTGGCAAAGCTCATGGGCAAGCCATTCGAACCTATGCACAGGTGTGCTCTCTCACCTGTCGTGGAAGACCGCCTTCTTGGTGGCTATCCGCAGCCAGAAGGATGGGGAGAGCTCCAGGCGCTTTCCATAGAGTCTCCTTACCTGGTCTTCCACAGGGACAAGGTTGTCCTGCGCCCCCACCGAAATTCCTTCCAGAGGTGGTGTCGGAGTTTCACCTTAACCAGGTGTTGACTCTGCGGTGTTCTACCCAATCACCTCGGAGGCCGAATATAGGCTCCATACTCTGGACCCTAGAAGGGCCGCTATTATAAGGGAGCCGCGACGGCCGAATTCGGGAGAGGTTCACCAGCTGTTTGTCACCTACGCTGAAGCAGCGATCTGGCAGACCTGCAGCCAAGCGGACGATAAGCAGGTGGGTAACCTCCTGCATAGATCTCTGCTATAAGTTGGCGGGCATGGAGCCTCCCAGAGGGATAAGAGCTCATTCTACCCGCCATACTGCTGCAACGGTGGCTGCTTCCATGGACGTCCCTATCCAGGAAATCTGCAGGGCTGCTACCTGGAAGTCAGCACACACCTTCATTACCCACTACCACATCGACCTTGAGTCACGCCCGGGATGCTGGTTTGGGGCCTGGTTCTCCAGTCTCTTTCCCAAGTAAGTATTGGGGGTGTCGTCTTGCCTCCCTCCTCCCGGAGAACTGCTAGGAGTCTGCCAATGAGTGTGGATGAACAACATATCCATGTCCCTAGAAATACAGGTTACTCACCTGTAACAGGAGTTCTAGGAATGGTAATATTTGTTCATCCACGACCACCCGACCTCCCGGCTTGACGCTACAACCTGAGCTTCCAGCGGGCCAGATCTGGCGCCATGGGGCGGAGCCGAGTTATACCACCCGGTGGGTGGGAGGAGCAAGCTTGAAGACCTTCCGCAAGATTTAAAGCGGCAAGGATACCTGCCAATGAGTGTGGATGAACAACATATACCATTCCTAGAACTCCTGTTACAGGTGAGTAACCTGTATTTTGACCTGAGTACAAAAATTATTTTATAGAAATATTATTTTTAGCCAGTGGGTCTTATACCCAGTTAGGCTACATAAGAATCTGAAGCACTCAGAGTGCAGCAGTTGCTGGGGCAGCAGTTTGAAACTGGCATGAGCCAATTGAGAGTTCCGTCATTTGCACATTATTCCATCTCTCCAGGCAGTCCAACACAGGAGGCTGACTGTATCAGTTTAATCATAATGAGTGATCCATTTGGAGAAACAAGATTACTATGGTGAGTAATTTTATTCTTCTCCCCCCACATAGCTGGAATCCACGCCAAAGGTTTGGGAGGCGTCTCCGCACCTTTCTGTTGATGAACGTCCAGGAAGAGTTGGTGATTCGCTGTCATTTGCTGTTACTGCCTCCTGCGACCCTGTACCCATGGAGCGCAGCAGATCACTGCCTGCAGCTACAACCTCCTCATCAGGTATGATGCTGCTGTGTTTGCCTGTGCCAGGCAGAGTATTGCATATCTAGTGCAAGATGGTGCTGCAGTTTCTAAGCACAACTCCTTTGTGCTGTGTGTTGGTATTTATACTTACAGGGGTGATATTGGTGAAGATGATGACTAAAAGTCCCTATCTTCCTTGACATAGTCTCCATCACTCATTTACACTAATGGGAGTACGCCAGAGGCGCTAGGACCCAGTGGGAGCCAAACTTTTCAGGAGGGCGGCACCAGGTGGAGCCACGAGAGAGTAGCACTGTGAGCTGTAGGCGCGCGTATAGACTCCTCACTCTCGGCCGACCCTCCAACTGCCTCAGTTCCATTTTTCCCACCTTCGAGTGCGCTTCAGTGACGATGCTCGCCCACTGGGAGTCAAAACTGCAACTAGTGTTTAGTTTTGTTGTTTTGTAAGATTTCATGAAAGTACCGATTACATTTTGAAAATATACTTTTATTATCCTACAGTAAAGAAGTCTTCAGTCCTCCTTTGACAGAGTCGACCATGAGAGGGGCAGGTGACGGTAGGGAGACTTCGAATGAAAACTGTTCAGTCAGCTGGGCTGGGTCTGGTCCGCCGCCCTCTCTGGAGGGGGGCGCCTGGTCAACAGATTTGTCCAGTGATCGGGAGAGGGGCGTCTCCGGAAACACAAAGAAATGGTCCCATTCTCAGCATAGTTTGTCCCGAGCTCTTCCTCGCCCACCGGTCGAAAAGAGACTGCATCGCCGAGGCCCTCTGGTACGCCTGGCGCATAGGCTGTCCGTTGTTGGGGCCCGGAGCTGGCCTCCGCCTCTTCGGAGTCTCCTTCAGCTTCTGTCTCTGGCGACTGGAATCTTTGACACTGGAGTCCCTCCCGCCCGTTAGAGGTTTTCGGTGAGCAGTTTCACCATTGGGCGCTCTTATGGAGCAGTGGGCGCAAGTTTGTCCCAACTGCCGAACGGCTCGTCCGTCACGGGGCCTTGAGTCTGTCTGTTTCGGATCGTCAGGGCGGATGGTTGAGACTGCAGAGTCACGTGGCACCTCCTTTGGTGCCATCGACTCGGCTTTCCGTGTCTATCCCTCACGGGCTGGCGGCATAGGGGTCCATACCGATGCATTTATCTCCTACTGTTTTCCTCCTTTACCTTCAAATCGCAGTTTGCAGACTTCTGTTGTGGTGCCACAGGCTGCGGTGCCGACCCTCCCGGCGCCACGATTGGAGTAGGCTTCCCGGGCGGCGAGTTTGCTTGTGGCATCACATGTGGTGTCAGTGCCATGTGCGGTGCTGCATCCACGCCGGCATCGTTTTCAGTGCCGGGTGTGATGTCAGCATCGCTACTCGGCGCCCAGCACCGCGCCTGCAGCGGTGCCGCCTGTACTCTGTGCCATCCTTTTGCGGCATCGGCAGTGCCACTATATTTCAGAGGTTTTGACTCTGATTCTGTCTTCTTTCCTCTTCCTTCCTGGTTTTCACCCCTTTCCTGTCTATACAGTCTCTCCTGGACTGTCAGGAGATGACATTGAGCCTGATCCTGATCTTTGACTGGGTAATGATTTTGATACCGAGCCCACCTTGGGCTGGGATCAATCCTCCTGCAGAGCCTGTGGTTGAAGACCTTTCCTTAAGTCTCTGCTCAAGAATTTAAGTTCTACCCTTTCTCTTGGGACACAGGAAATAGATCCTGGGAAGCTTCTACATCTCCAGTATCTGCATGTTCCGAAATCTCACAGATTTAACCTCTGGTCAGCCCTCTTTCGAGGCTGTTTCCCATATGGTGTGGAGCAACCCGGCTCTTACTCCCTCTGTGGCAAAGTCCATAGATAGGAAATATGCCCCTCCCAAGGATCGTCCCATCCTGGCGCCTCAAGCCTTTGCTGATGCCATAGTGGTCCTGGCAGAGAGCGACAAGGTTGTCCTTCCTCAGGAATCTACAGCTCATCCTGTAAACAAAGAATCTCGCAAGATCGACACTTTGGGTAAATGAGTCTTTGCTGCTTCAACTCTGGACATGCACATTGCCAGCTACCAGGGTTATTTTTCTTAATACGAGTATGTACTCTGGCATTTGCTCAAAGCAAAAGTAGAAACTCTGCCCGAATCAGAAGTTAATTCAGAGCTACTACAGATCATTACTAGAGATATAGAGTCCAACAAAGAGATTAAAGCTCCATGGATGCTTTCGATACTGCCTCCAGAGCGGCGGCAGCTGGTGTTTGCACCATCGCCATTCTTGGTTATGCGCTGGCTTCATGAATGACACCCAACAAAAGGTCATGCTTTAACTTTCTGACAGTATATATCTTGTTGGACCTCAAGTGGAGCAAGCACTAGAGGCCACCAGAAAACTAGGTCCGCTATTAGACAGCTAAACCCCTCCCACTGCCTCTCATGGGGTGGGAATAGCGTCGGGTTCATAACTGTCAGTCCTTTCGTGGCAAAAGCAGAGGAGGTTTCAACAGAAACTAAATCCTCAAGCCATAAAACAAAACACAGCAAAAGGCACAGGGCCCAAAAGCACCAAGTGCCACACTCTGAGTTTCTGCCCAGGTCCCACCTTAGCTGTCTGAAGGGGACTCCTTAGCTTCTGAAGGGGACTCTTCCTGGGCAGTGGAGGGCGTCTGACTCATTTCTACGACCAGTGGAAGTTGATAACGTCGAACAAATGGGTCCTCAGGATGTCTGGCAGTGCTCTCTGAACCTGTCAGAAACCCCTCTGGATCATCCTCCCAAGCGGCAGCCCAAGCTGTGTGCTGCGCAGTGGGACCTTGTTGCTTCTGAGGTGCAAGGCCTTCTGAACAACAGGGCAGTAGAAGTAGTCCCACTGGATCAGCGAAACACAGGATCTTACTTCAAGTGGGAGCTCTTGCAGCAGGCTATAACGGTCAGGACTATGCCGCAGGCACTAGAACCCTCCGGAAAACTTCTCAGCCAGCAGTACCAAGCAGGGACCGCTCCCGACGTCAGTCCCAGTACAGAAAGGGGTGGACCCAGCTCCACCTCAGTTCTTTTCCTGCCACGTCCCACGCACGTGAGAAGAAGCCTATACTACTCAGCTTGCCAAGAAGAGCAAACAACGTTATTTTTCCCCATTTTGTGCCATTTTTCGATGTGTTTTTCAGTTATCTCGACAGGTGTCTTCACCGTCATCGGTCTCTTCGGAGATGCACCAGAACAAGTGTGACTGCGGACAGCAGATCCCTTCCAAAGACAGGCACAAGCGCTGTGTCTTTTGCCTCGGGCCGGACCGTGATACAGCGGCCTGCTCAGCCTGCGAGGCGTTCACCAGCCGGACCCGGATCCAACATCTCAAGGCCCTGAAGGCTTTTTTGTTGGAGCAGAAGATGGATCTGCACACTTGGGAAGGGAAAGCACAAGGACAAGACCAAGCACCATGGGAAGACCATGGTAGGTCCGGTCCCATTCTCGCTCGTGGCCCTCGCCCAGAAGGCCCGTGTTCCCAGGTCAAGGTGAGCATCCAGGCGTCCCAGGCCAAGACGGCCTGTCGGAGGAGAAGCCGGCCAAGCTTCAAGGCGACCTACCATGTGGCCCCCACAAAAACCCTGGAGGTGAAAGCCGCCCCACCTCCCAAGGCACCGCCGCGCCTCTAAAGGCATGCCTCTGGTGCTGAAGGACTCCGCGGCACCCTGTCAGTCCCACCACCGGCGCTGCTGAAGGGGCGAAGGGTTTGGCGCAGCCACAGAAAACCAGCATCCCGTCTCCCAAGTCCTCCTCTCCCTTGGGTCCAAGGAGGCACCCCTCGAGGCTGGCGTCCTGGATACTCCCTTTCGGGCCGGGCGCCCAAATTTTCCTGAAGGATGAGCTGCAGGAGGGTTCTCCTTTTGGTGGGGCAGGTCCAAAGCCCCACGAAGCCTGGCCGCCGGACCAGAGGGCAAACAGTCTGAGGTGATCTTTCCCCAAGGAAGTCCCCAGCGCCACCCACACCTCCACCCAGGGCTTGTTCCCGTCCAAAGACCACCGCTGATGCTCCAAGGACTCTGGAGACCATCGCTGGTCCAGATCTCGCACTCGCAGCCCTACTCGTTCCTCTGGGCGAGAATGCTCCCGACGTCGGTCCTCTGACGGACGTCTTGTCTACGTTTAGTCGCTGGTCCGGAGCCAGTCTTCGGACCGACTTCGGTCCCCCAGCTAATGACGACAGAGGGAGACTGGTCACAAGGAGAGATCAGACTATTCAAGACCTAGTAGTTGGTCCTCCTCCTCTTCATCGGCATCCTCTTCCTCTCTTGGGATCGGGTGATCCCCGAGAGAGAAGGACCAGCCTCGCTCACCTCCGGACAGTCCAACCTTTATGGACGTCATGAGGCATATCCAGGCCTCCAATGAGTGGGAAACGGAAGACCTGGATCCAGAACGCCGAAGGTTGGCCAGATACCTGAGGCAAAAGGAGACAAAACCATTGGGGGTGCCTCCTTTGGTGGATACTTTCCAGGACTTGACCCGGACTACTTGGAAGCATCCGGCCTCCATCCCGGCTTTTCCCAAGAAATCAGACAGGCTGTATAAAGCCCTGAGGGCAGAAGCCTTTTTAGCAGAAAACCCTCAGGCGGACTTTTGGGTCATTACGGCTGCCCATGACAGGTCCAGGCAGTCGAAGCACCTTAGCTCGCAGCCTCCCGATCCGGAATCTTGGTATTTGGACCAGGTGAGCAAGGTTTACTCTGCCTTCATCTGCTCCATCCGGTCCCTCAACTTCCTGACGCATATGGTCCAGTACCAGAATGCTCTGTGGGAGAGGGGACAAGAGCTACTGAGAGCCATGCCAGATTCCAAGCAGAAGACAGAACTTCTGGATATACTTAAATCTGGCTCCGACATGGGTTCTCATGTCCTGAGGGCCTCGTATGACACTGCAGATGCGGCAGCCCGGGCGGCCGCTTCAGGGCTCTGCCTTCGGCGCCATACCTGGTTAAGAGTTTCGGGCTTTCACCAGGATCTGCAGTCCAGTATCAAGGATCTGCCATTCCAGGGTACCATGTTATTTGGGCAGGAGACGGAATCTCTAATTTCACATCTCAAGGAGTCGGGCAAGTCCATCTGGTCAGTCCGCCAAATGTACTGTGGTGACCAGCGACTGTAACGGAAACGACCTTATCGCAAGCCCTCAGGTGGTCAAGGTGGACAAGCCCGTGGTAATCAGCAGAGTCGGAGAGGCGGCTTCCGCAGGAGAGCCGTTAACCAGCAACCTGGAGGCACTCCTCACCGTGGGCCCAAGTCCTCCCAGGCCTCTCTGCCTGCGCCCAGCTCAGCCCAGTGACTCCCTTCCGCGGCCCCCCCCCCTTTCCAAAGGAAGACCCCGGGGAGACTGTCTTGGGCCACTTCTCCCTTCATCTCAAAGGGTGGAGCTCGATAACTGCAGACCAGTGGGTCCTGGATAGTATCAGGAGAGGACATACGCTAGAGTTCATGGAGTTACCTCCTAACACTCCTCCAAAGTACTCCCGATATCCTCCTCCTCACATCCCACTTATAGAAGGATAAATTCAGACCCTCTTGCAGAAAAAGGCAATAGAGGTAGTCCCCTTGCATCAGCGGGGAAAGGGGTTTTATTCCCACTTCTTCCTGGTCCCAAAAAAGACGCAGGATCTTCGACCCATTCTGGACCTCGGCTCTCTCAATCTCGTTAGAGTACAAAAGGTTCAGTATGGTGACCCTTCCAGGTCTACTTCCCCTACTGTACCAAGGAGACCAGCTCTGCTCCCTAGACATGCAGGATGCATATATGCATATCGGGGTCTTCCCTCCCCACCTGACGTTTCTGAAGTTCTACTTCCAAGGGGAGCACTACCAATTCAGAGTTCTTCCGTTCGGCCTCTCCTCCGCTCCTTGAGTCTTCACAAAATGCTTGGCAGTGGTGGCTGCGGCTCTAAGGCGTCAGGGGCATTACGTCTTCCCCTACCTCGTGATTGGCTGCTTCGGCCCCGTCCAGGTCAAGCCTGCTTCAGGCTCTCTGAGACACCTGTACTCTGTTCCAGAGCTGGGATCACCCTGAACCTTAAGAAATCGTCCCCGAGCCCAGTCAGACTCATCTTCGTTGGAGCAATCCTGGATTCTGTCCAGGGCATGGCCTTTCTACCCAGGGCGGGCGATCGCCTGCAGGAGATTGCCGATGGATCTCAGTAACTCCTCAGGTTCCAGCAAGGAACTTCCTCAGGCTGCTGGGGCACATGGCAGCGCCATTCCAGTCACTCCTCTGGCCTGCCTCACATACGGGTCCCCAGTGGATGCTCAGGGTGCAGTGGGACCAGGGCTCCGGCGATCTAGACTTTCTAGTCAGGAGAAATTTGCTTTGTTGGATGGACCCCTGGAATTTGGAGAAAGGGGTCCGGTTTTGTCCGGAGCCACCAGGTCAGACCCTTATGACAGATGCATCAGATCTGGAATGGGGAGCACACCTGGGTACTCGTCATACGCAAGGGGTTTGGACACCCGGGGAGCGATCTCTCCATATCAACGTATTGGAGATGCAAGCGGTCCTCTATGCCTTACAGGCTTTTCAAGAGGACCTAGTGCCGGGTTCTCTCCTAATTCAAACAGGCAATATGGCAGTTGTCTTTTACATCAACAAGCAAGGCGGCACTCATTGGTATCCCCTTTGCAGGGAGGCGATGAGAGTCTGGTACTGGGCACTGGAACGACACATTCTGCTGTCAGCGATGCACGTTCCGGGCATCGTAAACAATCTGGCTGACAGCTTAAGCAGGTCTCGATCCAGAGCACACGAATGGGAACTGTTACAGTCCATAGCAGATCAGCTGTTCAACAAGTGGGGTCGTCCAGAGCTGGACCTTTTTGCTCACCATGCAACGCCAAACTTCCAATTTTCTGCTCGCGAGAGCACGCGCCTTTAGTTTTCTGGCCAGACGCGTTATCCCTTTGCTGGGCAGGAAGGTTTCTCTACGCCTTCCCGCCCTTCCCTCTCATTCAGAGAGTCTTGCTGAAGTTGCAGGCAGAAGTGCTTGAATGATTCTAGTAGCCCCCCGTTGGCCTCTGCAGATTTGGTTCCCACTTCTGCAGCGGTTGTCCAAGGAACCTCCAACTCCACTGCCCATGTGCTCGCAGTTGCTATCCCAGGAACAGGGATTGCTGGTCCATCCGGACCTCTGTTCCTTGCATCTGCATGCTTGGCTCCTTCAGGCTGAAGCCCAACAGAGATATGGGTCTCCCCTGAGGTAGCGGCCATCCTAATGTCGTCGAGGAAGCCCTCCACCCACCTCCGCCTATGCTATGAAATGGAGCAGTTTTGTTTATGGGCCTCGTCACTGCATTTGGACCCCGTCACCTGTCAAGTGAACTCAGCGTTACAGTACCTCCTCTCCTTGTTCCAACATGGCCTGAGTTACCCTCTGTTAAGGTGCACATGTGGGCTGTCTCCATCTATCATGCTCTGATTGGAGACATGACTTTAGCACAGTTAGATGTAGCCCGCACCTTTTTGAGGGGGATTTTGCATACGAGACCTCCCATTAGGGATCCTAGCCCACCCTGGGACCTCCTTTTTTGTGTTGGAGAAGCTTACTCTCTCTCCTTTTGAACCGGCAGCAGATTGTGAGCTGCGTTTCCTTTCCTGGAAGGTGTTTTTTGGTTGCTATTACCTCAGCTCTGAGTCTCTGAGCTTCAGGCTCTGATGTGTAAAGAGCCGTATTGGTTTTCACAGGGAAAGGGTTTACCTTAGAACAAATCCTAAGTTTCTTCCAAAAGTGTTCTGAGTCGACCCTCAACCAGTCGGTTGACCTTCCAGTCTATTTCCCTTCCTTCTAATAGAGGCTCTGTCACACATTGAGCGTCACACAACTCTTGAATGTACCTCAAAGGACGACTGTACCGTCAGTTGGAGCAACTCTTTGTGGCCTTTGCACCACAATGCTTGGGCAAACTGTGACCAAGCAGACGATTTCGAGGGATCGTCCACTGTGTATCTCTGCTATGAAAAGCACAATAAACCCCTACTGGGTCGGTTAGGGGTCACTCCACTGAGGAGTGTCTCCATTTTTGCCGCCCTGAGGAATGTCTCCATAGGGACATACAGTATGTGTCTGGCGCTACTCGAACTCGGTACATACCTTTGTCAAGCAATACAGCTTGGATACAGTCTCCCGATGCCGTGCCAGGTTTGGTCTGGCTGTTTCGCAGGGACTTTTGTCCTAGGCCTCTGGAGTCAGTAATTTCCACCTCCCGGGATCGACTACCTCTTTTGTGTGGGACTACTTGGTATTCAGTCCTGACTGTTATAGCCTGCTGCAAGAGCTCCCACTCAGAGTAAGATGATAGTTACGTAAGAACTTACTGTAACAGTAGATCTTCGAGAGGAGCTCTTGCAGCAGGTGTTACTTCCCCGCGAAGTGTGCAGATCTTCATCTAGTGCTTCATCTCCTTCTCTTGTCAAGGCTTGTTCGTGGGCCTTGGCGGGGGAACTGAGGTGGAGCTGGGTCCTCCCCTTTTGTACCAGGGCTGACGGGGTACCTGTGCGGGTCCCTGCTTGGTACTGCTGGCTGAGAAGTTTTCCAGAGGGTCCTAGTGCCTGTGGCATAGTCCCGACTGTTACAGCCTGCTGCAAGAGCTCCTCTTGAAGATCTGCTGTTACGGTAAGTTCTTGCGTGACTGTACTTTTCTATTCCCACTACTTTATGATTCCAAAGACAACGGGCTGCATGCTCCCTATTCTCTACCTCAGAAAGTTAAAACAAGTTCTTCTACAAGGAAAAGTTCAAGATATCATCACTCTGCATCCTGTTACCTTTGATTGATCAACACGAATGGCTAGCCTCCTGGACGAGCAGGATGCCTACCACACATTCTAATACACCAAAGCACCACAGTAACCAAGGTTCGTGGCATGGGCTATCCTCTGCATCTCAAGTCTTTACTAAGTGCTGTGCAGTTCTAGAAGCATCTAAGGAAAATCTGAATTCAAGTATTCCCATATCTGGATGACTGGCTTCTGAAGCCCCTCCAGACAAGAGACTCTGGAGGCTGTGGTTACGGCTTCAGACTTCCTCACGTCCATGGGAGTTCTGCTCAACCTGAAAAAGTTGCAGCTGCAGCCCTCCCAGATTCTCCCCCTCATAGGAGCCCTTCTGGACACCTCCTGCACAAAAGCCTTCCTTCTGGAAGACAGAATGAGTGACATCCTACAGATGGCCTGCTTCATCAGAGAGAACAGCTCAGTTTGAACTCTTTCGATGCAGCGGATGCTAGGTCTCATGGCATCCTCTCTTCACTGTACCTCTAGCTCATCTCCACATGAGAACCTCTTAGTGGATGCTCAGCACTCAGTGGTTACCAACCACTCACCCTCAGTCCTTTCTCATCAAGGTGACAGAACCTCTGAAGAGGTCACTCACCTGGTGGTCTCAGGAGGACAACCTTCTGGAAGGATATCCCTTCACCCCTCTAGATCCCCAGACATCCATTACCATGGATGCATCCTTACTGGTCTGGGGAACTCACTACTAGGATCTCCACACCCAGGGCACATGGACCCAGGACTAGTCCCAACTCCACATAAACGTTCTGGAAATGAGGGCCATCCTCTATGCAGTCCGAGCTTTGAAGGACATACTTCTGTCACAAGACAATTCTACTTCAAATGGACAAGGCAGTGATGTATTGCATCAACAAGCAGGGGCGGTGCCTCTTACCCATTATGCAGGAAGCAATGAGTGTGTGGGAATGGTGCCTGGAGCACAAGGCTCTGATTCAGGCGGTCTACCTGCCAGGAGTACAAAACAAACTGACAGACCGTCTCAGCAGAACAGACAGTTCTAGGACATGGATATGTTGTTCATCCACACTGTCTGGCAGGTTCCTTGCCGCTTTAAATCTTGCCAGAAGGTCTTCAAGCTGGCTTTTCCCACCACCAGTTGGTAAAACTCGGCTCCGCCCATGACTCCTGATCTTCCTTACCGCTTGGAAGCTCAGGTTCCTCCTTAACGCTCTGGGTATAGAGCTGGATCCTAATTCTTCGGTTCGTCCGAAACTTATTTTAAAATTTTCAAGACTTCAGTCAAGTTTCTCCTTCGCGGCTGCGATGGACAAATCGACTCCCGGATTTCGGCGGTGCCCTTGTGGGCAGAAAATGTCCAGGACAGACCTGCACTCCACGTGAGTCTACTGCCTCGGCCTGGAGCATGACCCGCAGGCCTGCGAGAGTATGCCGTTCGTTTTCAGCCAGCGTCTTGGAAGACCGTGCTGCCCGGTTACAGCTTGGGCGAGCGCTACCAGCCAGTGAAGTCAAGGGAGGCCCGTTGGGCGGTTACAGCGGCGGCTGGCTCAGTTGAGCAACTCGGAGCAGATGATCGCCCTCAGGAGGGCCCGGCTGGGCCGTATCATCCTCTTCCTCGATCGCGGCATTGATCCTGCTCTCTCTGGGTACCTCATATTCCGCTTCTTTCAAGGAGCTTTGCCAGTCCCTTTCCACGAAGGGAGAGGGGCCATCGGGACATTCCTCTCGGTCCAGAAAGAAGGACTCAAAAGGTAAGTCCCATCATCAGCTTTCGTGGGAGTGGAAGAAGTCCCCTTCCCCGGACAGCTGACACTCTACTTCGGTCGAGGTTGCGGCTAAGGCTGCTGGCTTCACGGTGTCCCCGTCAGGTCAGCCGGGCCAAGACACCCGTCGACGCGGTCGAGATTTTTCTCGACCCATCGGACGGGCTGTCGACTGGTGAAGCCGGCAACCCTTCTTCACCGGTTCCCCCGGTGGAGACCGAGGACTTGCCTGCGCCTCCGGTGCTGCAGTCCCTGGTTAAGGCTTCCAAGCCGAGGGAAGAGCGGGTGTCTCCCGCCCCTTCCCAGACCCGTCCTCGGAAACGCCGAGGATCTTGGTCTCTGTCTCGGACATCGTCTCTGTCCAGCCGATCCCGCCGACATTGGCGCTCTCGGTCTTGACACCGAAGTAGGCGGCACCGCTCTTCCTTGTCTTCCTCCTTGGAGGAGGCTTCTGCGCAGTTGCATCAACGCTGTGAGGACCTGATGTGGCAGCAGTTACTTCTGTCCGGGGAACAAACCGGCGCCGTTGCCTTCCCCAGCCATCAAGTGGCTGTCACCCGGCGGCGAAACAACCCTTGCTGTGGTTGCCCAAGCCTGGGCTGGTTGTTCGGCGAAACCAGCTGCCACCGATTGTGGTGGAACTTCGCCTCCACAACGAAATCGCGCGACCAAGGACTCTCGGACGGGTCAGGGCCTGCCCCAGAGGTTGTCGGTCACCCTTACTCCCGACCGTCCTCGGCAGGTGGAGGGTGGCTCGGGCCCCAGGCAGCTCTTCGCGGACTCCTCTGAGTCCGATGACTTCTCCCTGTTCTCCAGGCCCATTGACCTGGAGTCCTCCAGGGGCCAGTCGATGGACGAAAGCCCATCGTCCTTAATGGGTTTGCTTCAGCTCATCTCGGAGTCCACCGGGATGCAGCTCGAGCCTGTATCCATGGGGGCCAAGTATCCCGTGACGGAGATACTGGACCGAGGGGATTCACTCACGGAGGCCTTTCCGGTGGCTGAAGCCATTGTTGGCCCAGCCTTGGAGCTCTGGCAGCGGCCTGCTTCCTGTCCTGCGCCTTGACCAGGATGGCCAGGAAGTATGCGGCCCCTACCGGCTCTTTGCCCGGTTTTTCGGAACACCCCTGTGCCGAGGGGTTGGTCACCGACAGTGTTTTCCGGCATTCCGGGAACGCTAGGGATGTGGACAAGCCCCCAACAGAGTCCAAAAAAGCTGGACTATGCCGGGCGCAAGGTGTACTCTGCGTCCTCCCTTGGCCTCCGCCAGGCCAGCTTGGCCGTGCTGATGGCACACTTCTCCCACGCCGTCATGGGCTCCCTGGATGAGGTGATCCCTCATCTTCCGGCTGACCTGCAGACCATGGTCCGGCAGGTACGGGACCAGGGTAGGGCGGTGGCTAAACAGCAGCTCCAAACAGCTCTGGACATTGGAGACTCCTGTGCCAGATCAGTTGCGGCCGCAGTGGCCATGCGCCACAGTGCATGGCTGAGGATATCCACCTTCACGGTAGATACCCAGAACAAACTGGCTGGACGTTCCTTCCTGGGACAGACCTCTTCGGCCCTGGAGTGGAAGGTCACCTCCAGCGGATCGAAAAGTCCAATGCCACTCTGGACTCTCACCTCCGCCCAGAAGGACAAAAGCCGCCGACAGCAGCAGCACAAGTCCTTTCGTCCTTCTGCGCCTGCGGCACGTCCGGCCCAACAGCACCAGGGCCAGCAGGCTCACATTTGGCATCCCAAACCCAAGCCCGCGCGGCTTCCTCCAACAGGAAGCAGGGAGGTAAAGGCCCAGGAGGTCCCTCAGCCAGTCCCTCCTCTAAGCCTGCCCAGTCACGGGTTGAGGGGTGTCGCCCCCAGCCTTGTCACTCCCCCCCCTGGGTTCCCCCAGTGGGGGGACGGCTCCGCCACTTCCTTTCCGCTTGGTCCATTATCACCACGGACCGTTGGGTGTTGGAGGTGGTAGGAGAGGGCCTGCCCCTGGAGTGCAAGCAGGCCCCGCCCTTCCGAGCCGTCACCCCTTAGGGGGCTACGGGGTCCGTAGCCTCTTTGTCGGCTTGCCAGTATCGCCCTGCTCCTCGAAAAAGAGGTGATCAGGAAGGTGGCGGATCCTTCTCCAGACCCAGGGTTTGTGTCCAGGTACTTCCTGGTCCCAAAACGGACAGGGGGCTGGCGCCCCATTCTCGACCTGCACGACCTGAACAGGTTCCTAAGGTCTCGGACCTTCAGGATGGTCACTCTGGCTCAGATAATCCCATCCCTGGATCGAGGCGTGTGGTTCTGTTCTCTTGACCTTCAGGACGCGTTCTTTCACGTCCCAATCCATCCGTCCCACCAGAGATTCCTCCACTTCAGGGCGGAGGGATCCCTCTACGAGTTCTGGGCCATGCCCTTTCAGCCTTTCCCTAGCTCCCAGGGTCTTCTCCAAATGCATGACAGTGGTGACAGCATTCCTGCGGCGCCGAAGGGTCCGGGTGTACCCCTGCCTGGACGACTGGCTGACTGCAGCCCGCTCCAGAGCGGAGGTGGAGAGGTCGAGAGATCTGGCCCTCCAGGTTTGCTCTCAGGTTGGCCTCCTCAACGAGGCCAAGTCGGAATTCGTGCCAAAGCAGGTGATACAATTCATCGGGGCAGAGCTCGACTCTTCACGAGCCAGAGCACAGCTCCCGGCGGACAGGGCCGAGGTTTCTTTCCTCCTTTGCCCAATCATTTCAGGTTGGGCAATCGCGCCCTGCCTGGGACTTCCTGCGCCTCTTGGGCTTCATGGCGGCCTGCACCAGCGTGATCCGTTGGGCCCGCTGGTACATGCATCCCCTTCAATGGGGGCTGGCCAGCCAGTGGCCACAGCACTTCGATCCTCTGGATCAGCTAGTGACAGTGACCCAGGGGATGTGGAATGCTCTCCAGGGGTGGACCGTTCCAGCACATGTGCAGGAGGGCATCCCGTTTGTCCGCTCCGAGCCGACGGTCTCTCTATCGACCGATGCCTCTCTGATGGGTTGGGATGCCCATCTGGGGGAGCACAGAGCGCACGGCCTCTGGTCCCCTCGGGAGTCCCGATGCCACATCAACCTGCTGGAGCTTCGAGCGGTTCGTCTAGCCCTCACCGCCTTGGCTCCCATTTCTCGGGTCAAGTGGTTTCAGGTCAGGCGGACAATACCATGACCATGTACTACCTAAACCGCCAGGCGGGACGCGCTTCATGCCTCTGTGCAGGAAGCTCTCCGCATTTAGTCACTCGTGGCGCAGCCTGGAGGCGGATCTCCTCGCCATTCATGCTGCAGGAGCCTCTAACACCCTGGCCGATGCCCTAAGCCGGATAGGGGCTGTGTCCCATGAGTGGTCTCTCCTGCGGAGGTAGTACAAGATCTGTTCTTCCACTGGGGCACGCCTCAGGCAGACCTGTTTGCCTCCAGGGGAATCTGAAGCCGAGACTGTTTCATGCCGCCTCCTCAGCAGGGGCTCTCTGCAGGGGATGCCTTTTCGTGGCCGTGGACCCCGGGCCTCTTCTCGCCTTTCCCCATTTCCTTGATCCACAAGGTGCTTCTCAAGCGAGGAGGGACAAGGCGCGGGTGATTCTGGTAGCCTCAGACTGGCCCCCCAGTTCTGGTATCCAGCTCTCTCTCTCAGCTCCAGGCTCCCGGCGGCTTCAGCCCGCCCGGACCTGATCTCAGTCAGTCAGGGGAAGGTATTCATCTGGACCTTCAGTCCCTGCACCTGACGGCCTGGTTCCTGGCGGCTAGAGTTCCAGGCCTTGGGTCTTTCGATGAGGTCCTCACGTCGTTGAGGCGTCCCGTATGAGTCGACCAGAAAATGCTCGCCTTCAAATGGAAGAGATTCTCCATTTGGTGTCAGAGCAGGGCTTGGACCCTTCCTCCTATTCCTTGGCAAGCATTCTGGACTACCTGTGTCCCTTTCTCAGCAAGGGCTTGATCGGTGACCCTTAAGGTGCACCTGGCAGCCATCTCTGCTTACAGGCGCAGGCAGGAAGCTGTCGGTGGCGAGAAGGAGTGGTTGGGCTTTTTCAAAGGCGTTGATCACATATCCCTCCGTGCAAGAACCTCCACCTCCATGGGATCTACTGCTGGTATTGGCTAAGCTCATGGGCAAGCCATTCGAACCGATGCACAGGTGTGACATCTCTCACCTGTCGTGGAAGACCCTTCTTGGTGGCTATCATGTCAGCCAGAAGGATGGGAGAGCTCCAGGTGCTTTCCATCGAGTCTCCTTATCTGGTCTTCCACAGGAACAAGGTTGTCCTGCGCCCCAACCCGAAATTCCTTCCGAAGGTGGTGTCGGGAGTTTCACCTTAACCAGGTGTTGACTCTGCTGGTGTTCTACCCCAATTACAGCTCGGGGGCCGAATATAGGCTCCATACTTTGGACCCTAGAAGAGCGCTCGCTTACTACGAGGAGCGGACGGCTGAAGTTCGGGGAGAGGTTCGCCAGCTGTTTGTCACCCTACGCTGAAGCCGCACTCTGGCAGACCTGCAGCCAAGCAGATGATAGGCAGGTGGGTCATCTCTTGCATTGATCTGCTATAGGTTGGCGGCCATGGAGCCTCCCAGAGGATAAGAGCTCATTCTACCCGCTTACCATACAGCATAGGTGGCTGCTTCCAGGGATGTCCCTATCCAGGAAATCTGCAGGGCTGCTACCTGAAGTCAGCACACACCTTCATCACACTACCACTTGACCTCGAGTCACGCTGGGATGCTGGTTTTGGGGCCTCTGTTCTCCAGTCTTATTTCCCAAGTAGGGGTGTGTGCCTTGCCTCCCTCCTCCCGGAGAACTGCTAGGAGTCTGCCAGACAGTGTGGATGAACAACATATCCATGTCCTAGAAATACAGGTTATTCACCTGTAACAGGAGTTCTAGGAATGGTATATGTTGTTCATCCCTACATTCCAACCGGCGCTAACCTGGCTTCAGCGGGCTAGATCTAGCGTCATGGGGACGGGCCGAGATTTTACCACCCGGGTGGGTGGGAGGAGCCAGCTTGAAGACCTTCCGGCAAGATTTAAAGTGGCAAGGAACCTGCCAGTGTGGATGAACAACATATACCATTCCTAGAACTCCTGTTACAGGTGAGTAACCTGTATAGCCTCACGAGTGGTCTCTCAACTTAACCGTTGTTCAGGCACTCTTCAAAGAGTGGGGAACTCCATACCTGGACCTTTTTGCATTCCCACTCAACGCAAAACTGCCCTTCTCCTGTTTCAGAAATCCAGGACCTGGCATTTTTTTGTTAGGATGCATTCAGGCTGCGGTGGGCAAAACACTTTCTGTGCGCATTTCCTCCTCTTCCCTAATTCAGAGGTGCTGCTCAAATTGGAGGCACGGGGGGAGGGGGACTGATTCTCATTGCCCTATTTTGCCTTGCCAGATCTCTTTTCCTCTAATCAACAGGTTATTGGAAACCTCCCGAACCGCTTCCATTCCAGGACGAACCTTCTGACCCAGGGGCCCTGTAGTTCATCCCAACCTGAGGTCCCTTCACCTCCATGCCTGGCCCTGAGGAGATAGAGGTGAACAGGTTTAACATTTCTCGTGAGTTTCAGATATTCTCCTAGCTGTATGAAGCAGCTACTTGAAAAAACGTGCACAGTGAAGTGGAGCGTTTCAATATCTGGTATGAAATCATCTTGGAATCCCTTTCTAGGGACATGGATATGTTGTTCATCCACACTTATTGGCAGGTTCCTTGCGCTTTAAATCTTGCGGAAGGTCTTCAAGTTGGCTCCTCCCACCCACCTGGGTGGTAAAACTCGGCTCGCCCCATGGCGCCAGCTCTTCCTTACCGCTTGAAGCTCAGGTTCCCTCCTTAATGCTCCGCGTAAGACTGGTTCCTAACTCTTGGTTTTCCGAAATTAAACTTAAGGTTTTCTAGAACTTTGGTCAACTATTTCCTCGCGCTCGATGGACAATCGACTCGGTTTCCGGAGATGCCTATGTGGGCAGAAGATGTCTCGGACGGATCCACACTCCACGTGCGTCTACTGCTTGGGCCTTGAGCACGACCCTGAGCTTGCGACCTGTGCTCTTCTTTCTCGGCCTCGTCCTGGAAGACCGTGCAGCTTGTCTGCAACTTGGGTGACCCAGCGTTACCCTCCAGTAAAGCCTAAAGAGGCCGGTTGGCAGTTTCAGGTGGGCTCGATGGTCAGCTAGAGCAGATGATCGCCTCGAAGAGGAGGCGGCACGGGCCGTCTTTCCTCGCTGCATTTATCCCGGCCTCCTGGGATCCTCATATTCTGCTTCCTTTAAGGAGCTTTGTCTGTCTCTCTCTCCACTAAAGGAGAGGGACTCTCATCTCTGGACCTTCCTCTCGGTCCAAAAAGAAGGACAAGGGTAAGTCCGTCCGTCGACGCTCTTGGGAGCGGGAGAGGTCCCCCTCCCGAGTGGTCGACCATCGACTTCGGTCGATCCTTCGGCCACTGGCTTCACGGTGTCCCCGCCAGGTCAGTTGACCGAGACTCCATCGGACGGTCCGAGATCTTTCTCAACCCGTTGGACGGGTTGTCGACCGCGAAACCGAAATCCTCTCCCGGTTCCCCGGTGGTGGTTGAGGATCCCGTGAGCTTGCCAGCGCCCGGTTCCGGAGCCCTTGGGTGTTCCTTCCGAGAAAGGAGGCGGGTTTCCGCCTCCTTCCTGCACCCTCCTCGGAAAAGCTGAGGTTCGCGGTCTCGGACTTCTTCGCGGTCCAGCCGATCCCGCCACCATAGGCGGTCTCGGCACCGCGGCAAGCGGCGCCGCCGCTCGTCCTCTTCCTCGGACAAGGGGAGGCTTTGACGCAGGTTGCGTCGACGATATGAGGACCTCATGTGGCAACAGCTTCTGCTGGCCGGGAACAAGCCGACGACGTCGCCTTCCCCAGCCATTAAGTGGCTGTCACCGGAGCTGCCGAAGCAACCCCTCGCTTTAGCCGAGGCGCCTGTTTCCAGGCCTGTTGCTCAGCCGAAACCAGCTGCTCCACCGATTATGGTGGAACCTCCGCCTCCACAGCCGTTGTTTGGGGCTCCGACCAAGAACTCTCGGTCGGCTCAGGGTTTACCCCATAGGCTGTCAGTTACCCTTACTCCCGATCGCCCTCGGCAGGTGGAGGGTGGCTCAGGCCCGAGGCAGCTCTTTGCGGACTTTTCCGAGTCCAGCGACGATTCCTCCTTTTTCTCCAGGCGAGTGGACTTGGAGTCCTCTGGGGGTCAGTCGCTGGATGATAGCCCTTCGTCCTTTCTGGGTTTGCTTAGGCTCATCTCGGAGTCCACCGGGATGCAGCTCGAGCCCGTATCAGCGGGCCAGTATCCCTCACGGAGATCTTGGACCGAGGGATTCCCCTGCGGTGGCCTTTCCTGTGACCGAGGCCATTGTGGGCCTGCCTGAGTGCTGGCAGGCGCCTGCTTCCTGCCCTGCGCCTTGGCCAGGATGGCCAGGAAGCATGGTCCCTACGGTTCCCTGTCCGTTTCTCGGAACATCCTCAGCCGAGGGTTAGTTACCAACAGCGTTTCTCGCGCTGGAAATGCTAGGACGTGGACAAACCTCCCGACAAGGAGTCCAAGAAATTGACTATGCCGCGAAATGTCTACGCCATGGCCCTCCCTTGGACTTCGCTCAGGCCAGCTCGGCCATGCTGATGGCACATTTCTCCCATGCCTTGTTGGACTCCCTGACGAGGTAGTCCCTCATCTCCCGGCTGACCTGCAGACTACGGTTGGGCAGGTGGGGACAAGGGCAGTGGCAAAGCAGCAACTTCAGACTGCTTTGGACATTGGAGACTCATCGCCAGGTCAGTCGCTGCCAGCGGTGGCTATGCGCTAGGCATGGCTGAGGATATCCACCTTCACAGCGGATACCCAGCACAAATTGGCGGATGTCCCCTTCCTGGGGACCGACCTCTTCAGCCCTGGAGTGGAAGGCCACCTCCAGAGGATTGAAAAGTCCAATGTCACTTTGGACTCGGTCTCATCCGCTCAGAGGGACAAGGGCCGCAGACCACAACCCAAGCCCTTTCGTCCGTCTGCGCCGGCACATCCGGCCCAGCAACATCAGGGCCAGCAGGCTCGCGCTTGGCGTCCCAAACCCAAGCCCGTGGCTTCCTCCTCCAGGAAGCAGGGAGGTAAAGGCCCAGGAGGTCCCTCAGCCGGTCCCTCCTCCAAGTCTGCACAGTGGCGGGTAGGGGGTGTCGCCCCAACCTGTCACACTCACCCCAGAGTTCCCCTGAGAGGACAGCTCAGTACTTCCTTTCCGCCTGGTCTGCTATTACCACAGACCGTGGGTGTTGGAAGTGGTAGGAAAGGGCCTGCCTCTGGAGTTCGAGCAGGCCCCCGCCTTCAGAGCCGCCGCCCCAGGGGCTCGGGTCTCAGCCTGCTGTCGCTCTCACCGAGCCGACATCGCTTCTGCTCCTCGAGAAGAGGTGATCAGAGAGGTGGCGGACACTCCCTCAGACCCGGGGTTTGTGTCCAGGTACTTCCTGGTCCCAAAACGGACGGGGGGCTGGCGCCCCATTCTCGACCTACACGACCTAAACAAGTTCCTAAGGTCTCGAACCTTCAGGATGGTCACTCTGGCTCAGATAATAGCATCCTTGGAACGCGGTGTGTGGTTCTGCTCTCTGGACCTACAGGATGCGTTTTTTCACGTCCCTATCCGTCTGTCTCACCAAAGATTCCTTCGCTTTCAAGCGGAAGGATCCCTTTTCGAGTTCCGAGCCATGCCCTTCGGCCTGTCTCCTGCACCCAGGGTCTTCACCAAATGCATGGCAGTGGTGACAGCATTCCTGCGGCGCCGAGGGGTCCGGGTGTACCCTTACCTGGACGATTGGCTGATAGCAGCCCCCTCCAGACAGGAGGTGGAGCGGTCCAGAGATCTGGCCCTCCAGGTTTGCTCTCAAATCTGCCTCCTCATCAATGAGGCCAAGTCGGAACTCGAACTGAAGCAGGTGATTCTCTTCATCGGGGCAGAGCTAGACTCTCTTCGAGCCAGAGCACGACTCCCGGCAGACAGGGCCGAGGTTCTTTCCTCCGCTGCCCGATCATTTCTGGTTGGGCATTCGCGCCCTGCCCGGGACTTCCTGCGCCTCCTGGGTCTCATGGCGGCCTGCACCAGCATGGTCCGTTGGGCCCGCTGGAACATGCGCCCCCTTCAATGGGGGCTGGCCAGCCAGTGGTCTCAATGCTGCGATCCATTGGACCAGCTAGTGACGGTGACCCAGGGGATGTGGAACGCTCTCCAGTGGTGGATCGTTCCAGCTCATCTGCAGGAGGGCATCCCGTTTGTCCGCCCCGAGCCGATGGTCTCTCTATCGACCGACGCCTCTCTGATGGGTTGGGGTGCCCATCTGAGGGAGCACAGAGCTCACGGCCTCTGGTCCCCCCGGGAGTCCCGATGCCATATCAACCTGCTGGAGCTCCGAGCGGTCCGCCTAGCTCTCACTGCCTTCGCTCCGTTTCTACGGGGTCAGGTGGTTCGGTCCAGACAGACAATACCACGACCATGTACTACCTAAACCGCCAGGGTGAGACGCGCTCCATGCCCTTGTGCAAGGAAGCTCTCCGCATTTGGTCACTCGTGCGCAGCCTGGAGGCGGATCTCCTAGCCATTCATGTGGCAGGAGCCTCCAACACCCTGGCCGATGCCCTAAGCCGGATAGGGGCTGTATCCCACGAGTGGTCTCTCCTGCCGGAGGTAGTACAAGATCTGTTCTCCCAGTGGGGCACACCTCAGGTGGATCTGTTTGCCTCCAGGGAGAACGCGAAGCTGAGGCTGTTCCATGCCCGCCCCCCTCAGCAGGGCTCGCTGCAGGGGGATGCCTTCTCGAGGCCATGGACCCCGGGCCTCTTCTACGCCTTTCCCCCATTTCCCTTGATCCACAACGTGCTTCTCCAGGCTAGGAGGGACAAGGCACAGGTGATTCTGGTAGCCCCAGACTGGCCCTCCAATGCTGGTATCCAGATCTCCTCAGCCTCAGCTCCAGGCTCCCAAGGCAGCTTCCAGCTCCCCTGACCTGCTTTCAATCAATCAGGAAGGTGTTCCATCCGGACCTTCAATCCCTGCACCTGACGGCCTGGTTCCTGAGCGGCTAGAATTCCAGGCCTTCGGTCCTTCCGACGAGGTCCTCAATGTAGTTGAGGCGTCCCGTAAGGAGTCGACCAGGAAATGCTATGCCTTCAAATGGAAAAGGTTTTCCATTTGGTGTCAGGGCAAGGGCCTGGACCCTTCCTCCTGTTCCTTGGCAAGCATTTTGGACTATTTATGGTCCCTTTCTCAGCAAGGGCTCAGGTCAACAACCCTAAGGGTGCACCTGGCAGCCATCTCTGCTTACCGGGCGCGGGCCGGGAAGCAGTCGGTGGCGCAGGAGAAGGTGGTCTGGCGTTTTTTCAAAGGCCTTGATCACATTTCCCCTCCGGTGCGAGAACCTCCACCTCCGTGGGATCTACTGCTGGTATTGGCAAAGCTCATGTGCAAGCCATTCGAACCAATGCACAGGTGTGATCTCTCTCACCTGTCGTGGAAGACTGCTTCTTGTGGTGGCTGTTAGTCAGCCAGAAGGATGGGAGAGCTCCAGGCGCTTCCATCGAGTCTCCTTACCTGGTCTTCCACAGGGACAAGGTTGTCCTGCGCCCCCACCCGAAATTCCTTCCGAAGGTGTTGTCGGAGTTTCACCTTAACCAGGTGTTGACTCTGCCGGTGTTCTACCCCAATCACACCTCGGAGGCCGAATATAGGCTCCATACTTTGGACCCTAGAAGGGCGCTCGCTTACTATAAGGAGCGCACGGCTGAAATTCGGGGAGAGGTTCACCAGCTGTTTGTCACCTACGCTGAAGCCGCACCTGGCAGACCTGCAGCCAAGCAGGCGATATAGGCAGGTGGGTCACCTCCTGCATAGGATCTCTGCTATAAGTTGGCGGGCATGGAGCCTCCCAGAGGATAGGCTCATTCTGCCCGCCATACTGCTGCATCGGTTGGCTGCCTCCAGGGACGCCTCCTATCCAGGAAATCTGCAGGGCTGCTACCTGGAAGTCAGACACACCTTCATCACCCATTACCACATCGACCTTGAGTCATGCCGGGATGCTGGTTTTGGGGCCTCGGTTCTCAATCTCTTTTCCCTAAGTAGGGGTGTCGTTGCCTCCCTCCTCCCGGAGAACTGCTAGAGTTTGCCAATAAGTGTGGATGAACCACATATCCATGTCCCTAAATACAGGTTACTCACCTGTAACAGGAGTTCTAGGAATGGTATGTGTTGTTCATCCACCCGACCCACCCACTCTCCTGGCTTCGACGACAACCTGAGCTTCCAGCGGCCAGATCTGCGCCATGGGGCTGAGCCGAGAGTTTTACCACCGGGTGGGTGGAGGAGCCAGCTTGAAGACCTTCCGGCAAGATTTAAAGCGGCAAGGAACCTGCCAATAAGTGTGGATGAACAACATATACCATTCCTAGAACTCCTGTTACAGGTGAGTAACCTGTATTTCATGCCCACCGAGTAAAATCCTGGAGTATCTCTTAGACCGCTCTAACACAGGTCTACAGTACTCTACAGTCAAAGTTCATCTTTGTGCAATTTCCACATACCATGAGCCTGTAATTTCTATGTCCTTGGCTCAGTTACCTGTAGTTAAATGCTTTCTTAGGGGTATTCTGCATACCAGACCACCCATTAGACGTCCAGTTTCAGCCTGGGACATTAGCCTCATGCTAGAAATGCTCATAAGCCCTTGAGCCTCTAGCGCTTGGAATTGAAATTTCTAACAGGCGTTCTTCCTGGTGACCATTACTTCCGCCCATAAAGTATCAGAAATGCACACTTTGGTCACAGACCCTCCATACACTGTATTTCACAAGGCCAGGGTGGTTCTTAGGACTCATCCTAAGTTCCTTCCTAAGGTTGTCTCGGAATTTCATTTGAATCAACCTTTAGTCCTTCCTACCTACTTTGCAAATTTCCAGAATAAGGGAGAGCATACCCTTCATTCTTTGGATGTAGAGAGAGAGCTTTGCGGTTCTGCCTGGACCGGACAAAAGAGATCCGCAAGGCTCAACAACTGTTTGTCTTCTTCATCACGACCCAACTGGGTCAACCTGTTGCTATCAGGTGCATTTCAGCATGGTTAGTGGCATGCCTTCGCCACTGCTATTCCATGACACAGGTCAAGCTGGAAGGCCGAGTGTATGCTCACTGTACCAGAACGGCCGCGGCATCTCTGGCCAAAATCCGCAACGTGTGCATGGCAGACATCTGCAGTGCAGCCACTTGGAGCTCTGTGCATACGTTTGTAAAGCACTATGCCTTGGATGTCCATGCCAGACACCAGTCCTTTGGCAGGACAATTCTTAATGGACTTCTGTCCTAAGTGAGCTCTTCTCTCCTGACGCCCATCTCGGGGGGATTATTTTAGCTCGATACTCTCCCATTAATGTGAATGAGTGGTGGAGACTTTATCCAGGAAGATATGGAAATTAAACACCTACTGTAATTCTTGATCTCCTTGGACTGTCTCCACCACTCATTCACACACCTACCCACCATCCCCAAGCTCACTTCTCTGTTTATGGTCATCATTCCTTCAGTTGTTGAGCTGTGAAGACTTTGTTCTTTGACCCTTATTACGCGGGTCATTCAAACTATCTTATGTCTGATATTTAGGTTATCCTCTCTAGGTTAGTTATGCTGCACCTCCTCAAGGAAAAACTGTACTGAGGTGGTTGGAGGATAAACACCGAGATAGTCTATACTGCGCAAGCCTAGCTCACGGTGCCGCTCCCTCGCGGCTTCACCTCGGCGCTGGACCTCCTGAAAAAGTTTGGCTCCCACTGGGTTCTAGCGTCTCCGGCGTACCCCCATTAGAGTGAATGATTGGTGGAGACTTCGTCCAAGCAGATTAAGAATCACGGTAGGTACGTAATTTCCATTTCTGGGTGAAGAGCAGATTAATATCAGAATTAACTTAGTTTGGGGGCGGGGTGTATTCTTTGCAGCGTCCTGTTGTAAGTAATAAACCACATCAGGGTGTGCATTACAGGATTTTAGTACACACCCCAGGGATGTTTCGGTCTCATGCCATTACACCCCTGGAAAGTACATTAAAATCCTATGATGCACACCCCGTTGGAGTTTATTATACTTGTAACATGGCTTTAAGTAGGTTTTGGGGGGGTGGGGATTTGGTACCTGACGATGCGTTTGTAGAGATTTAACCTACAGTCAGGTGATGTTTCACAGTCAGTGAAATTTCTAGATATTGTTTTACATATGTAGTTCTAGATATTTATATGTGTGTGTGTGTGTGTGTGTGTATACATATATATATAGCTGTCTGTATAATTCATTGTACTGGTTAGAAGGAAACCCTGAGAATGAGTTCTCATTTACAACAGTGACCTAGCCAAGAGGCTCACAAAGCTATGAGAAAGGAGCAGCATGTTGGTCCAGCATACGTGGCACAAAACTCAGATCATTTTAGTTTTCCTGCTTCCTGTGAAAAACTGTATCTGCAGGACTCCAGTCAGCTTCAACACTCCCCAAAATGGAACTTGAGGGCATTCTATTCCTTTGTACTGCACATATTTACACAAAAATAAGTACTTTACTACTTCAAAGTCATTAGTTATTGCTGCATTTTTCTTCCATGAAGTCATATACATACGAGATGAGAATAATTTCATGCCGGTAGCTTGTGATGTCACAAGCAGAGGATTGTGACTTCATGGCAGGTTTAAGCAGCTTGGAACAGATGTAGGCTAGGAATAAGATTCTATTTTAATGAGAATTTTTTAGTAATAAATGGAAGGTTCCAAAATTTAAATGTTGCAGTGAATTTTTTAACTGAATTGTGTTGATGATTACGGATATATTTTTGATGGAAAAAGTTGGCAGTATTTATTTTTATTTATTTAGTGTTTGTTAACCAGGTAAGCACACTAGACAAAACAGATGCCTATTTTCAGGTTTGACCCAGGAGGTTACAAGGAACTAAGGAAGCAGATTACAAAACAGAGCTCAGGTAGATAAATGTACACATATTTCACAGATGAGGCAGGAGAGGCAAAAAAAAGCATACAGTAACATACACAGGAGCAGGTAACGTAATTTCTAACCCCAGTAATGCTCAGAATATTCATAACTTTGTGCAGTCAGCCTGGTGGGTTGGAATGCCCGGAGAGACGGAACACGTGCAAATGATGGAATTCTTTGCACGTGAGTATCTTTCAGATATTGCCTCTACCAACTGTAGTGTTCTAAGCCTTTCAAATTTTTCTCTCCGCCTGAAAGTCTGGTCGCTCGGAGTCTGTCGCCCTCTTTCGCGTGAAGAAGAAAGAAAAAATCACAAAACCATAAGTATATTTAGTTTCTTTTACTATTTCTATTAATTGTTAGTTTACATTTAGTTTATTATTGTTTTAAATAGTTGTTTTCTCAGTTCCTCGTGGTTCGGCATAACCGTGAGGGATCAGAGTTAGTTTTAACTTTATTTCGGTTCTCTAACTAAAGAACCTATTCATTATCGCTAAATTTAGGTCCTTAAAAACTTTAGTTGTAACCGCTTTTTATCAGTTACAGAACCGCTGAACCCTTTTTAAGCTGTTTAAATAACCGCAGTAGCATTTGGCATTTAGCGGTTGGGGTTTTTCACTTTATCTTTCACCATGACTGAGAAACCTAAGAAGAGAACCGGGGAGCCCGGGTTTAAAAACTGTTTGAAGTCTGGAGATGTGTTTGCCAAGGCAGACAAGCACACTTTATGTGTAGCTTGTCTGGGTTTTGAACATTTGGACCAGGAATGTGAGATATGTAAAACATTCCCAGAAAAAAACTGTTGAAAAGCACCTTGAAAAGGCTTAATAAAAGTTTCCCTAGGGTCCCTCAGGCTCTGGACCAGCTGACACCCCAGTCTGTTGTGGCTGAAGTAACAAGTGTTACTACCCCTGCCCTGATACGGCAAAAAGGGGCAAAAGAGGGAAAGAACCGGATGACTCTCCTGTTCCTTTAAGAAATTAAAGAAGCTCAAGCATGCAGAACCCTCTCCTGCTAAACCAGGGACTTCTGCGCAGCAGCCTGTAATGCCTTCAGCTCAGGAGATGGCTCAGGCGTTTAAAATTATACAGGCTCTGCAGGGCATCATCCCTCTGCCTCCTGCCCCTTCCCAGGGTCCCCAGGTTGCTGCTACTGTGTTGCCCCCTGCTCCAGAGCAACACTATTTCGAAGGGGATGAGGAGCCTTATGAGGAGGATGAACCTATCCCCCAGAGGTGTCCCCTGAGCAGGAATTTGGCTCTCCTCCCAGAGTGTCTGAGGATTTTCTTCTCCCATTTTTCTTTCATAAGGAAAATGGCAGATGCTCTGGATATTGCCACAACAGAACAAGTGGAAGATGAGGAGATTGAGTACCTTAATATGATGGGTTTAACACCCACAAAGGCCCTCCTTCTCCCAGTATATACATTTTTCAAGAAGGATGCTATGAAGCTCCTGCAGACCCCAAATTCCATTCCTCCAATTGACAAGCTGACTTCCTCTTCTCCCATCCTGATCATCAAGGGGTAATACAACAAGCTGCCTGTGATAAAGCTAAAGTCCCTCTGTCTTCACACCCACCGGACAAGGAATCCAGAAAATTGGACAGTATGGCCAAAAAGGGCTATTTGTCAGTCTCATTGGCCATGAGACAGGCTACTTTTCAAGCTTATGCTGCCCAGTATCAGAAATCCCTGTGGTAGTTGGTACTGGCAATGTCCATGAAGGCCACCTCACCCTTGTCAGATGACCTGGCTGAAACTGCCAGGTTTGGGCTAGAGGCGACCAAGTACCAGTTCCAAATGGCTGCTGATCTAAATGACACTGCAGCCAGATGGATGGCTAATAATGTGGCTCAGAGGAGGTTTGCTTGGCTCAGGGCTACAAACCTCACTCAGGATACCCAGTCAAAGGCCCTGGATTTCCCATTAGAAGGAAATGCGCTTTTTGAGGAGTCCACAGTGGCCTATATGAAAAAGGTGGATGAATATAAGGCTACTTATAGAAGTAACTCTGCTAGAGACAGAGCTTCTTCATCCACCAGGCCCTATGGAAAGGGGCTAGGGTCGTTCTTTCTTGTCAAGACCTTTTTCCAGCCAGTAGCCATGCCCCAATACCAGCAGTACCCCCACAGGGCTACTCAAGGGGTAGGGTAGAAGGGCTCTAGGCGAGGGCTCAGCCCGCAACCTCAACCCCAGCCTAAATAGAACCCCTGAGATGCAGGCCACCTCCTCCCTACCTGTTGGAGGCAGACTGTCCCATTTCCTCCCCCTCTGGTCAACCATCACCACAGACAAGTGGGTGTTGGAGGTAGTGGGCAAAGATCTGTCTCTGCAGTTCAGATTTCTTCCTCGAAAAACCCCAGGATCTTCCTGGACATAAGTCTCCACCACTCATTCACACTAGTGGGATTGGCGCGGAGGCACTAAGACCCATGAGAGCAAACTTTTGCTGGAGGGTGCGCGTGAGAGCAGGCGCCCATGAGACAGCGCCGCGAGCAGCAGCGGCCTCAGCGTAATGACCATCTCGGCGAACCCTCCAACCGCCTTCAGTTCCTTTTTTCCGCCGTCGAGTGCGCTTCAGTGACGTACGCCGCTTGCCTGGAGTCAAACTTCAAACTAGCGCATAGTTTTCAGTTTGTTTTTTTGTAACATTATCACGATAGTAGTATCGCTTAGTTTTATTCTATTTTTCGTAAAATTTTTCTAATATTTAAATTTAACTTACTTGAAGAAGTCTCTGCCTACTGGACGGAGTCGACCATGAGCAGGTCAGGTGACGGTAGGGAGACTTCGTATGAAAGCTGTTCAGTCAGCCGGGCTGGGTCCGGTCAGCCTCCTTCTCCTCAGCGGGTTCCGACTACGGTCAGTCCGATGCCGGGGATAAGCGGTCCCCGCCGGCATAAAATAAGCGGTCGCATTCTGCCCGTTGACCTCGAAACTCTTCTTCGGCCTACGGGTCAAAAAAGAAGGCATCACTCGAGGTCGCCCTCTGGTATGTCTCTTGCTGCGACGGTCGTGGTTATCATTGCTAGTTGCGGTCTCCCTTCTTGAACGCTAACTTCCGATAATCGCTGCCTCGACATCGGAGCCCTCCCGCCTATAGGTAGGGCTCCAGATGAGCAGTTTCATCAGTGGGCCTCTTATGGGCGATGGGCTCGGAGGTTGGTTCTTCTGCCTGGCTTCGGTTACCTCGGAGCCGCGGGCTCCTCCGCGATCAGGTAGGCGGTTGGACCTTCCTAGTCGCTAGCGCGCCTTGCGGTGTTAGCGACTCGCGTTTATGTTCCCCCTCACACATGGCTGCGCGCAGGGGCCTCACCGATGCCCTTATCTCCTGGTTTTTCCTTCTCTTGCTTTCCAGGTTCCCGGGCTTTTCTCGCACCTTCTGTAGGGTCTGTGGGCCTTGTCGCGCTACTGGGCTGGGTCAGCAGCTGGCAGCGCCAGGTCTCGGCGCCCGGTGGTGCCGCTGGATCGGGCGGCGCGCTGTTACGTTGCCGGGCTCGCTGCACGGCGCTATTGGGCAGTTAAGGGTCAAGGTGGCTCTTCGGGCGCCTGTGTGCCTCGGTGCCGCCTTCAGCCTGCTTGCCTCCTTGGCACGGCAGCCTTTTGGGACTTTCCTGTTTTTCTGCCATTTCCTCCTCTCTCTAATTTTCACTCCTTCCTGTCCAAACAGTCCTTTCTGGACCATCAGAGATGATGTTGAGCTGGACCCAGACCTTCGGTTGGGTGATGAAGTGGAGGAAACAGGATCTTTCTTTGCTACAGGAGCCTGTGGTCGAGGACCTGTCCTTTAAGTCTCTGTTGAAGAAACCTGGGATCCCTCTTTCTCTCCAGACTACAGACATCGATCCTGGGAAGATATTAAGACTCTAGTATCTTCATGCTTGGAGATCCCTACTGATTTGACTCCTCCGGTCCAGCCTTCTTCAGAACGCTGTCCAAATGGTATGGAATAACCCTGCTCTTGTTCCTCAGTGGCTAAACCATTGATAAGAAGTATTCATTCCCAAGGATCGTCCATTTTGGCATCCCAAGCCTTTATGGATCCTATTGTAGTCCTGGCAGAGAATGACAAGGTCGCTCTTCCTCAAACTACTGCAGCTCACCTATTAACAAAGAGTCTCAGATTGATACATTAGGTAAGTAGAGTCTTGCTGCCTCCACTCTAAGTATGTTCGACAAGGTTATACAGCTATTTTTCTCAGTATGAGTATATCCTGTGGCACTCTATGAAAAGAATGGTTGAAGCTCTTCCAGATTCGGATTCCAAGTCAGAGCTTCTTCTGACCGTTATTAGAGGTATTGAGTCCAATAACCAACAGGTCAAAGCCGCCATGGACGCTTTCTATTAATTGCCGCCAGCAGCCGCTGATTTGTACTCGCGCCATTCCTGGCTGCGCATTTCTGGCTTCACGCTAATGATGCTCAGCAGCAGGTGATGGCGCTGCCTTTTGATGGCCCTTTCTTTTGGCCCTCAGGTGGAGGCCTTGAGGCCACTCAGAAGACTAGATCTGCCATTGTTGGCCAGACTTCTGCCCCCTCGGGGCGCGTGAACAGACGCTAGTTTCATAGTCGCCAGTCCTTTCGAGGCAGAGGTGCAGGGAAGTTTCCATAAAAGCCAACCTGCCCAACCTCAAAGAAGACGTAGAAAGCGCGAGGGACCTAAGGCTCCCCAGCTACCTTATGAGTCGTTGGCCCAAGTTCCATCCACTCTGCCCGAGGTGGAACTTCTCCTCCGGTGGAGGTCGTCGATGTACTTCTACAACCAGTGAAGTTCATAACCTCAGACAATGGGTTCTTCGATAATCTGCGAGGGTTATTCTCCATTTGTGAAACCCCCCATTGTCCTCCCATACGACAACCCAGGTTGTCGGCCTCAGTCAGACCTCCTCACCACGGAGATCCAGGGCCTTCTGAACAACAGGCTATAGAACTGGTGCCTCCGCATCTAGCGAAACACAGGGTTCTATTCTCTACTTTCTGTTCCAAAGAAATCTGGGGATGCGCCTCATTCTAGACCTCAGAAAGTTAAACAAATTCCTCCCTAGGAGAAATTCAAGATGACTTCTAGGTATTCCTGTTACCCTTGCTGTATCAGCACGACTGGCTGGCCTCTCTGATATGCAGGATGCTTACCAGCATATCCTCGGCCCTCACCCGACCCCACCGCAAATTGTGGTTTGTAGCTTTGTCACATTATTGTTCAGAGTCCTGCCTTTTGCTATCCTCGCGCCACGAGTTTTACAAAGTGTTGTGCAGTTCTCTGCATGGATCTCAGGGAAAGTCGGACTCGGTGTTTCCTACCTTGACGATTGGCTTTCTAGCAAGCCCTTCCGGCTATGGGACTTTGGAAGCTGTGTAACCACTTCTCGCCTTCTCACGCCCATGGGAGTTCCATGAATTTGAAATCTCAACTGCAACCCTCCCAGAGGCTCCTTTTCATAGGGACGCTCTAGACACCCTTTCAGCGAAGGCTTTCTTCCAGAGGACAGAAGACCTCGACATCCTTCGGGATAGTCTGTTGTTAGCTCAGGGAGAACCAATCGTTGCAGTCTCTCTCGATGCAACGCATGCTGTGTCCTCATGGCCTCCGTTCTTCACTGGTCCCTCTGGGCCTGGACTGCATGAGAACCACCCAATGGATGCTCTCCACTCAGTGGTCCCCGACCTCTCACCCCCAGTCTTATCCCATCAAGGTGACGGAGCCCTCTTCAAGGTCTCACCTGGTGGTCTCAAGAGAGTAATCTCTGAAGGATTCTCCTCTTGTCTCCTAGATCATCAGATCTCCATCACCACAGATGCATCGCTAATGGGATGGGGAGCTCACTGTCTCTCCTTCCACACTCAAGGTGTATGGACTCAGTTCAAACTCATCTCCACATAAATGTCCTCGGAGATGAGAGCGGGTCCTTCATGTAACCGAGCTCTGTATGATGTCTCGTCACAAGAACATTCTCCTCAAACGGACAACAAAGCAGTGATGTATTACATCAACAAGCAAGGCGGTGTTTCATTCTTATCTCTTTGCAGGGAAGCAGTGAGGGTGTGGAGTGGTGCTTGAGCACAAGTCTCTGATCAGCGCGGTTTATCTGTTAGTATACAAAACGACCTAGCAGATCACCTCAGGCAGAGACTGAGGCAGACCTCACGAGTGGTCTCTCGATCCAGCCGTAGCTCTCGTCCCTGTCCAAAGAGTGGGGACTCAGACCTGGACCTTTTTGCATCCCCACCAACGAAAACTGCCTCTCTTCTGCTCCAGAAATCCAGGCCTGGCATTTTCTGTCAGGATAAGCTCAGGCTGCGGTGGACAAAAACGCCTTTTACGCCTTTCCACCACTTCCTAATCCAGAGAGTACTCCTAAGTTCGAGACTTAGGGACCAAGATGATTCTCATTGTCTTCCTGGCCTCGCAACTATGTGCTCTCATCAACAGTATGTTGGCAGCCTCCGAGACTACTCTTTGCAAATTAGCCTTTGACTCAGGGTTCATGGTCCATCTCAACCTGAAATCACTTCACCTTCATGCTTGGCTCCTGAAGAGATAGAAGTGAATCGTGTTCCAACGTCTCTTCGTAGAGTCTCAGGACATCCTTCTGGCTTGCTCGGAAGCCAGCCACCGAAAACGCATTTCTCCAGATGGAAACGTTTTCTCTCTGGTGTGCAAACCTCTTGGAATCCTTTTCTTGTCCCTCCTGAGGGTTCTGGAGTATCTTTTGGACCTATCAAACTTAGGTCTTCAGTACTCCACAGTTAAAGTTCACCTTAGTGCCATCCTCAGCATGCCTCCATGAGTCGTGTTTCTTCCTTAACTCTGCCTCAGTTACCTATGGTGAAGAGATTTCATGATTCTCCATACTCAGACCCTCTGTTAAGCGTCCAGTTGTAGCCTGGGACATTAACCTGGTGCTGGACATGCTACACTGAAGCCTTTCGAACCCTTTAGCTACCTGTGAGCTAAAATTTCTACCTGGAAGACTGCCTTCCTGGTGGCCATTACCTCAGCCCGCAGGGTCTCTGAGATACATGCCCTGTTACGGACCCTCCGGATACTGTATTCCATAAGGACAAGGTAGTTCTCCGTGACTATCCTAAATTTCTTCCCAAGGTTGTGCCAGAATTCCATCTGAACCAACCTCTGGTACTTCCTACTACTTCGCTTAATTTCCAAAATGAAGGGAACGAGTCTTCATTCCTGATGTTAAGAGAGCCTTGTGTTCTATTTAGATAGAACCAAGGATGTCTTAAGACTCAGCAACTGTTCTGCTTTTCAGCGAAGCACCCGGCTGGGTCAACCTGTCGCTATTAGATGCATCTCTTCATGGTTGCGCATGCCTCGCCATTGCTATTCCATGGCCTGTTAAATTAGAAGGTAGAGTACGCCACTTTACTAGGGCGTGTCTTCTGCATCCCTAGCAGAAATTCGCAATGTTCCAATTGCAGATATATGCAACGCCACCTGGAGCTCAGTGCATACTGCTAAGAATTATGCACTGGATGTTTCATGCCAAGCGACATTCTGCATTCGGCAGAACTATCCTTAATGGGCTTCTATCTTAGGCCGCGTGAGCTCTGGCTCTCCTGCCGCCCTTTTGGGGATTATCAGCTTGGTACTCTCCACTAGTGTGAATGGTGGTGGAACTTATGTCCAGGAAGATAGGAAATTACGTACCTACCGTAATTCTTGATCTTCTTGCGAGTCTCCACCACTCATCTCCACCCCCCTCCATCCCGAGCTCACCGCTGTATTGGTCTCTCCCCTCAAATCTTTGGGCCGTGAGGACTTCTTTGCTGACCCTTCTTACACGGGTCATACGGACTATCTATGTCCGGTTTTTAATGTTAGGTTTACCCTTTACGTTAGATTCGCTGCACCTCCTTGGTAAAAGGTACTGGGGTGGAGGGTGAGTCGTGAATGGTCATTACACGCTTTCATGGCGCCGTGTCAATGACCTTGCTCTCTCGCGCCGACCCTCCAGCAAAAGTTTGCTCGATGGGTCTTAGTTGCCTCCAGGGCCAATCCCACTAGTGTGAATGAGTGGTGGAGACTGGGTCAAGAAGATCAAGAATTACGGTGAGTACGTAATTTTCCTATTTCCACCTCCCACCCCTAGCACAAATTTCGTTGCTAGAGGCAGAGGTTCAGAAGCTGCTTCAGCTCAAGCAGTGGAACTGGTCCCTGCAACCCTGAGGAAGAGGTTTTACTCCAGATACTTCCTAACAATAAAGAAAAATGGGGAGTGGCTGGCCAATTTTGGGTCTCAGAGCTTTAAACAAGCACCTGAAAAAGCCAAAGTTCAAAATGGTCACTTTGGCTCAGTTCTGCCAACAATCCAAAAGGGACTGGCTGGCATCTCTGGACTTACAGGATGCTTATTTCCACATCCCCATAAAAGAATCTTTCAGGAAATATCTCGATTCAGACTGCCATCAGGTCATTATCAGTTTACAACCCTACCCTTGACCTTTCCCGCAAACAAGGGTGTTTACAAAATACCTAGCAGCTGTGGTGGCATTTCTTGAAGACAGGGAGTGATTGTCTTCCCATACCTGGACGACTGGCTGGTGGTGGGCAAATCACCAGAACAAGTCACAACCTCTCTAAAGCTCACACAGGATCTTTTGGAGTCCTTGGGTTTCATAGTAAACCAGAAAAAATCTGTCTTCACCCCTACACAGACTTTACAGTTCATAGGGGCAGAGATCAGTACTGTACAGGCCAGGGCCTTTTTACCACTAAACAGGGTGCAAAGCCTTCAGGCCATAGCAAACTCCTTCAAGTTGCACGGTCAAAAAACAGCCAGGCAATTCCTGCAGCTCTTGGGTCATATGGCTGCATCCACGGGCACAGTGCAGGGTTCCAGGTTTCACATGAGACATCCAGTTTCACCTCAGGAATCATTGGAGTCAGAAAAAAGATCCCTTTTCAAAACTCATTCCAGTGACAAGGCCTCTGTTACAAGCCCTCTTGTGGTGGAAAAAAGGAATCCAACCTAAGGCAGGGAGTCCCCTTCCAGAAGAAAGATCCTTCATTAGTCCTCACAGCAGATGCATCCC
This sequence comes from Neoceratodus forsteri, assembly GCA_016271365.2. Lineage (NCBI taxonomy): Eukaryota > Metazoa > Chordata > Ceratodontiformes > Ceratodontidae > Neoceratodus > Neoceratodus forsteri. The sequence continues at coordinate 56,297,138 of JADMNL010000035.1, forward strand.
TTCTGGGCTGGGGTGCCCATCTAGGGGAGCACACAACTCAGGGTACCTGGTCAGGGGCAGAGTTCCTCTAGCATATAAATTTGCTGGAACTCAGAGCAGTGCGGCTGGCACTAAAAGTTTTCTCTACACTGGTAATGGGCAAGGTGGTACAAGTCAGATCGGACAATACCACCACTGTGTATTACATAAACAAGCAGGGTGGCACCAGATCAGGCCCCCCTATGCACAGAAGCCATGAAAATTTGGATTCTGGCATATTCTCTAAAGGTGTCCCTGCAAGCCATCCATCTGCCAGGAAAGGACAATATCTTGGCAGACACACTGAGTCGGATCAATCAGTCCCATCACAAATGGACACTGAACAAGCAGGTGGTGCAGGTAATTTTCAGCAGGTGGGGCGTTCCAGAGATAGACTTGTTCGCATCCCACCAGTTGCCTCAGTATTGTTGCAGGCCACCAGCCCAGGGCACAATCCCTCTGGACGCCCTGGTACTGGATTGGTCAGGCAAGTTTCTCTATGCCTTTCCCCCTTTTCCTCTAGTTTTCAGGGTACTGCTGAAGCTCAGATCCCTCTCAGCTTCTCTGATATTGATAGCTCCAGATTGGCCCAGGCAGCCATGGTACTCTCTTCTGCTCTCCGTGCAGTGAGCAAGCCAATAAGCTTGCCTCTCGGGCTACAATCTTCTAACCTCCAATCAGGGAACATTGCTGTTCCCAAATCTCAAGTCCCTCCACCTCAAGGCATGGCTCTTGAGGAATTAGAGTATGCAGGTTTGAACCTTTCCGAAGCTGTATTAAACATCTTGAAAGGTTATAGAAAGCCTTCCACTAAGAAAACTTATTCTGCTAAGTGGAAAAGATTCTCCTGGTGCTCTGGTAGAAACTTCACCCCAAATGATGCAGGGGTCTCAGTGGTGTTGGATTATCTGACTCGCTTACATTCACAAGGTCTACAACCCAGTTCTTTAAGAGTTCACCTTGCAGCAGTATCTGCATACCTTTCTGCTAGGACGAAGGTGTCTGTAGCATCAGATCCCATTTTCAAAAGATTTTTTAAGGGCCTGATGCATTTGCACCCTCCTCACAGGGCACCAGTGCCCGCTTGGGATCTTAATGTATGTATAGCCAGATTGATGCGGGCTCCTTTTGAGCCCATGGCTACAGCCCATTTAAAGTATGTTACCTGGAAAACAGTTTTCCTGGTAGCGATGACCTCAGCAAGAAGGAACAGTGAGCTTCAGGCTCTCTGTGTTGAGCAGGACTACATTTCCTTCCACAGGGATAAGGTAGTCCTCAGAACAAACAGACAATTCCTTCCCAAGGTTGTTTCAGATTTCCATCTGAACCAATCAGTCATTCTGCCTGTCTTCTTCACAGACCATGCAAGCTCTGGTGAAAGAAGACTCCACAGTCTGGATGTGAAAAGAGCTCTCGGCTACTACATGACAGCTACTAAAGGCCAGAGGCAAGACAAGAAACAACTTTTCCTTACATATGGGGATGTCGGAATGAGCAAACCAGCCTCAAAAAGATCCATTTCTCGGTGGATTGTCCAGTGTATTCAATTCTGCTACACTAGAGCAGGTAGGGAGTCCCCAGCTGGGCTGAGGGCTCACTCAACAAGAGGAACAGCTGCCACTATTGCAGCTGCTAGGAAGGTGCCATTATTGGACATTTGTAAAGCAGCTACTTGGAAATCAGTGCACACCTTTACAAAGCATTATAACTTGGATGTTTTGTCCAGAAGTGATGCCCGGTTTGGCACAGTAGTCCTGCAAAGTCTGTTTCAAAATAAGATCTTCCTTGTCAATCTTCACCATTCATTACTGCTTAGGTTAAGCCGAGGCAAGCACCCATTCTGGGAGGATTTTTTGGTGGCTCCAAGCGGCACTGCCCTCGAGGGCGGCGTGTTCGTCATCACGCAGGGCGGCCGTTAGGTGCCGCAGACTCCTCCTATATCTCAGTTCTGTTTCTCCATGGTCGAGGCTGCACCTGCTACAGCAGTGGCGTATAGTGTTTCGGTTTCTTCAAGACTCTCGTTTCTCAGAAGGTTTTCACGATTCACTTGATGCCGTACACGGTAAGACCATTCCTTTTTGTTTTTCTATCTCCGGACAGGTGCTTTGCTTTTTTCCTTGTTTAATTCGTGATCATGTCCGGTTGGGAGCAAGGTCGAAGGCGGGTCAGCACCCTATGCGTCGGTGCTCCTGTGGCCGGCATTTTTCCGTCTCGGACAGGCATGATGTCTGTCTCCGTTGCCTGGGACCCAACCACAACATGGATGCGTGCGATGCTTGTTTCTCCATGGACCGTTGTGTCCTCGAAGTCCGCGCGTTCAAGCTCGGCAAGGCCCCGCTGACCTTCGAGGGACGGCGTCGCTCCAGGGACTCCCAGGTAAGATCTCTAGGCCCTTCCCCCGGGTCCCCTCCCGGGCCTATACGGTCCGCGGAGGAGGAGGCTTCCTCCTCCTCTTCTCTTGCCGAAGAGGAAGCTTCTCTCGCGGTGTCGGGGGATTGTCGTAGTCCCACCCGGGGCCATGACGGGGACACCGCCTCGGCAGTCACCTCCTCGGAGGTGCAGGCTCCCCCAGTGTCGAGGCCCACGCCTGCTGGGCCTGGCACCGGTGGACCTTCAATGCCGCCTTCGAGCGATGATCAAGACGGCGTGGGCTTCGGTTTGTGCTCCGGCAGCGCCGGGTTGGGTTCCCAACGCTGGGGCCTCTACTGGCGCAGCAGGGGGCCAGGGACCAGGCCTGGCTGTCGGGTGGGCTGGGTTGTCCGTGTCATCTCCCTAGCACCAGCGCCATTCGGCGGCCGCTCGGGACCCTGGGGATTTAGTCCCCTTCCTGGATGGGCGCTCTACCCGGAACAGTTTCTGCCCGGACAGCCTAGGGCCCTCAACTAGGATGAAGGGGTTTGCATGTTGAGAGTTCAGAGAGTCTGCCCTCTTCGGATCTGTTCAGGTGGTTCGGTTGAACCTCCCCTCAGTCCTGCCAGCTGGGATTCTTGCTCCCTGGTCAGTTTCGAGCCTTTAAGCCTCTCAACCAATGCTCGATGGGCACTGTCCTTCCTCTCAATGTGTTTATTTCTTTTTCTTTCTTTCTCTTTCTCTTCTTCCCCTTTCCTCTTCTCTGTTCCTCCCTTAGAGCCGCCCCAGAAAGGAGGCCCTGCGGTCCCTTAGGGTAGGAATTCTCTCTCCTCTGTCTACTCTCCATCGGCTTTTTCCTTTTTCAGTTTATTTCCTTTCCTTTTTCTATCCCTCGGCTCTCTTGCCTCACTTTCTTTTTCTTATCCTTTATTTTCGCCTCTCCAGCACCAGAACCAGAACTGAGATATGGAGGAGTCTGCGGCACCTACTTGGCCACCCTGCAGTGTGGCCTTAATCGTGCGTCCTCGAGGGGACAGACAAGCATACCGACTTAAAAAAAAAAAAAACCGTAGGGAAGCCGTCCGGGCTTAACCCCAAGCAGTAATGAATGGTGAAGATACAAGAGAAGATCAAGAATTACAGTAGGTACGTAATTTTCATTTCTGTGCCCACCGCAAGGGGGTACTGCTTGATAGTCTGCACAAAGTTATGAATATTCTGAGCATTACTGGGGTTAGAAGAAAAAATTACTTACCATAGTAATCTTCTTTCTTCCCAGTGATGCTCAGATATTCATAACTCCCTCCCATCCTCCCCTTCCAGAACTTCAGCCTCTGCATTCTGCATGCTAGTGCCACATAGCCATACCCTTCTGGGTACACTTCTCTATGCTAGACAGATTTTAACAGTTTTCTGTCTCTCTTAATAGTTTTTCTCACTGTCTGGTAGTCCTTCCCTTGGAGTTTTTTTGAAGTAAATTGTTTTATTAGGCTAATCCTAAAAAATGTTTTAATTAATTAGTTGTCGGATTTTTTCATGTTGCCTGACTTCCAGGCTTCTTACAAGTCTGAAGGGCTTAGAACACTACAGTCGGTAGAGGCAGTATTTGAAAGATGCTCACGTGCAAAGAATTCCATCATTTGCATGTGTTCCATCTCTCCGGGCAGGCTGACTGCACAAAGTTATGAATATCTGAGCATCACTGGGAAGAAAGAAGATTACTATGGTAAGTCATTTTTTCATACAGACATTACAAACTGTGAGCAGAGAGGCAAATTTCAAATACCATTTCAAATACCAAAGGGGAAGCACAAAAGTAACACTGTGGGCAGGTAGGGCTAGGAAGGTAGCCAAGCAGAGAGTCCGGATAGGTGCCCCGAAGAGGACCAGTGGTGTCCGGTGTGTCATTAGTTTAGGAGGACTGCTGGCATCAAGTGCAGCTGCACGCCAAGGAGAGCAGCAAGTGATCCCAGCCGGAGTTACGGAAACAGGTATGGGAGGGTGTAGTGCAAACAAGGGCAGGAAGGGAGTTCCATAATTTCAGAGTACAAGACTCAATGCTCTGTCACCCATTTGAGTGTGGGTATTGGGGACCTAGAATATCGTAGGACCATGTCACCTTAAGGAGGAGGAGGAGGCGGTGACAGGTTTGAGGAGCTCTGCAAGAATAGACGGAGTGGCCGTTCTTACCACCTTGTCAGTAAAACAACCTAGGACAAAGCTACAATGCTGACCCAGTGGAAGCCAAGTAAGCTTATTGTAAAGGTCGCAGTGGTGGGTGAGACGCTGGACTGCAAGGGCAAAGTGGCATACATTATTGTAGGTCACATACCATTTTGAGAGGTGAGTTTCAGCAGCGTGAGCAAATAGGAGTCCATAGCAGAGCATGGGAAGAAACACCCCACTCGCCAGGGCAGTATGCGCAGCTGGGGTGAGACTGATCTTATCTGTCAGTCTTCACCATTCATCACACATGGGTAGTTGGCCGGAGGTCACGACCCTGCGGGAGCTCTTCTTTTTTTCCTTTCCTGGATGGGCGGGCCGATGCATCAATGGCGCCTCGGGGCTGGCGCACTGCGTTTCGCGGGGTTGGCCGTTGGTGTCGTCCGGCCCTGCCCTCCCACCAGTTCTTAGTCTCCCGCCGTAGAGTTAGTACCCCGTGTGGAAGTTCGCCATCGCAGCTTGGCCTTCATCTCGTGTTGAGAAGCAAATACCGTTGGTTCCATTTCGCCACCCACTCGACGCTGCTGACTGGTTAGACTGTTCTTTTGGTTTTTACAGTGACATCAAGTCTATTTGTACTTTATTTGCCGTTGATAATGTCTAGTATGGGGGGCAAAAAGTCGCAGAAAACGGGGTGGCCTCCCATGCGTCGATGTCAATACGGCCGCAAGTATTCTGTTACCGACCAACATGATCATCGTTTGACGTGTCTTGGCCGCTTCACGACATGGATTTGTGTAATGCCTGTTTTCAATGGATTGCAGAGTTCTTGAGCAGCACCCGTGGAAAGTTGGGCGAGCTCCGCCGACTTTCAGAGGACAAGTGCACTAATCCCGAGCCAAACCGCGATCTCAGTCTTTCTCTGGATCCCCTCCTGGTTCTGTCACGGACCGTGGAGACTTCGCTTCTGGTACTCGCCGTGGCAGAGGCCTCTTCAACGGTGCAGGAGACCCAGTCCATTCCCCAGGGGAGGCGGGGCGGATGCACCCCACTCAGGCAGTCGCCCTTCAGGCGAGAGCTCCCAGGTGTCGTGTCCTCAGGCTGCGGACCCCGTATCGAGCCGATATCGCCCTGCTCCTCGAAAAAGAGGTGATCAGGAAGGTGGCGGATCCTTCTCCAGACCCGGGGTTTGTGTCCAGGTACTTCCTGGTCCCAAAACGGACGGGGGGCTGGTGCCCCATTCTCGACCTGCACGACCTGAACAGGTTCCTAAGTTCTCGGACCTTCAGGATGGTCATTCTGGCTCAGATAATCCCATCCTTGGAACGAGGCGTGTGGTTCTGTTCTCTGGACCTTCAGGATGCGTTCTTTTACGTCCCAATCCGTCCGTTCCACCAGAGATTCCTCCGCTAAAAGCGGAGGGATCCCTGCAGTTCCGAGCCATGCCTTTCGGCCTTTCCTAGCTCCCAGGGTCTTCACCAAATGCATGGCAGTGGTGACAGCATTCCCTCTTGGCCCAAAGGGTCGGGTGTACCCCTACCTGAGCGACTGGCTGATTGCAGCCCCTCGAAGCGGAGGTGGAGCGGTCAGAGATCTGGCCCTCCAGGTTTGCTCTCAGGTTGGCCTCCTCATCAACAAGGCCAGTCGGGAACTACCGTGCCAAAGCAGGTGATGCAATTCATCGAGGGCAGGCTCGATTCTCTCGAGCCAGAACACGGTTCCGGCGGACAGGGCAGTTCTTTCCTCCTTTGCCCAATCATTTCAGGTTGGGCAATGGCCCTGCCGGGACTTCCTGTGCCTCCTGGGCCTCATGGCGACCTGCACCAGCGTGGTCCGTTGGGCCCTGGTGCATGCAGTCCCCTTCAATGAGGGCTGGCCAGCCAATGGTCACAACACTTGATCCACTGGATCAGCTAGTGACAGTGACCCAGGGGATTGGAGCAGCTCTCCAATGGTGGACGTTCAGCACATCTGCAGAAGGGCATCCCGTTTGTCCACCCCGCGCCGACTGTCTCTCTAGCGACCGATGCCTCTCTGGGTTGGGGTGCCCATCTGGGGGAGCACAGAGCGCACGGCCTCTGGTCCCCTCGGGAGTCCCGATGTCATATCAACCTGCTGAAGCTTCGAGCGGTTCGTCTAGCCCTCACCGCCTTCGCTCCATTTCTACGGGGTCAAGTGGTTCAGGTCCAGACGGACAATACCATGACCATGTACTACCTAAACCGCCAGAGGCGGGGCAGCTCCCATGCCCTGTGCAGGAAGCTCTCCGCATTTGGTCACTCTTGGCAGCCTGGGCGGATCTCCTCGCCATTCATGTGGCAGGAGCCTCCAACACCCTGGCCGATGCCCTAAGCCGAATAGGGGCTGCGTCCCACGAGTGGTCTCTCCTGCCGGAGGTAGTACAAGATCAGTTCTCCCACTGGGGCACGCCTCAGGCGGACCTGTTTGCCTCAAGGGAGAATGCGAAGCTGAGACTGTTTCATGCCCACCCCCCTCAGCAGGGCTCAGTGTAGGGGGACGCCTTCTCAAGGCCGTGGACCCCGGTCCTCTTCTACGCCTTTCCCCCATTTCCCTTGATCCACAAGGTGCTTCTCCAGGCGAGGAGGGACAAGGCGCAGGTGATTCTGGTAGCCCCAGACTGGCCCTGCCAGTTCTGGTATCCAGATCTCCTCAGTCTCAGCTCCAGGCTCCCAAGGCAGCTTCCAGCCTGCCCGAACCTGATCTCAGTCAGTCAGGGGAAGGTATTCCATCGGACCTTTAATCCCTGACCTGACCAGCCTGGTTCCTGTCGGCTGAGTTCCAGGCCTTGGGTCTTTCCGGCCGAGGTCCTCAACGTCGTTGAGGCGTCCCGTAGAGTCGACCAGAAAATGCTACGCCTTCAAATGGAAGAGATTCTCCATTTGGTGTCAGGGCAAGGGCCTGGACCCTTCCTCCTGTTCCTTGGCAAGCATTCTGGACTACCTGTGGTCTCTTTCTCAGCAAGGGCTTCGGTCGACGACCCTTAAGGTGCACCTGGCAGCCATCTCTGCTTACTGGGCACGGGCCGGGAAGCAGTCGGTGGCGCAGGAGAAGGTGGTCAGGCACTTTTTCAAAGGCCTTGATCACATATCTCCCCGGTGCAAGAACCTCCACCTCGGTGGGATCTACTGCTGGTATTGGCTAAGCTCATAGGCAGGCCATTCGAACCGATGCATAGGTGTGACATCTCTCACTTGTTGTGGAAGACCGCCTTCTTGGTGGCTATCGCGTCAGCCAGAAGGATGGGAGAGCTCCAGGCGCTTTCCATCGAGTCTCCTTATCTGGTCTTCCACAGGGCAAGGTTGTCCTGTGCCCCCACGAAGTTCCTTCGAAGGTGATGTCAGAGTTTCACCTTAACCAGGTGTTGACTCTGCTGGTGTTCTCCAATCACACCTTGGAGGCGAATATAAGGCTCCATACTTTGGACCCTAGAAGGCTCGCTTATTACAAGGAGCGGACGGCTGAAGTTCGGGGAGAGGTTCGCCAGCTGTTTGTCACCTACGCTGAAACCGCACCTGGCAGACCTGCAGCCAAGCGGACGATAGGCAGGTGGGTCACCTCCTGCATAGATCTCTGCTATAGGTTGGTGGGCATGGAGCCTCCTAGAGGGATAAGAGCTCAATTCTACCTGCCATACTGCTGCATCGGTGGCTGCTTTCAGGGATGTCCCTATCCAGGAAATCTGCAGGGCTGCTACCTGGAAGTCGGCACACACGTTCATCACCCACTACCACATCGACCTTGAGTCATGCCGGAATGCTGGATCTTATCTGTGTCAGTCTTCACCATTCATCACAGATGGGTTACCTGACCAGAGGTCAAGAACCCATGGTGTTTTTTTGTTTTGTTTTTGTTTTTTAAAAGGGGTGAGGCGGGCCGACACACCATCGGCGCCACCCTCGAGGCTGGCGTACTGCGTGGTGCTCGAGGGTTAGCTGTTAGGCTGTGTCGACTCCGCCTGCCTGCCAGTTCTTCAGCTCCCACCGTCGAGGTCGCCTCGTGGAAAGCTTCAGACAAGAATTTTAGGCCTTTCAGCCCTTCGCCTTCGGCGTTTTCAGTCCGTCGGTTGCTTGCCGGTTCTGTGTTCTGCCTCCACTTGACGTCGCCCGGTAAGATCTTTCCTTTTATTTGAATTTGTGGCGTCGAGTCTGTTTTGGTGAGTTTTTTCGTAGGTCATGTCTCGATCGGAGGGCAAGAAGTCTTGAAGACGGGTCGGCCTCCCATGTGTCGGTGCCCGTGCAGCCGAAAATTCTCCATCACCGACCAGCACGACCGGTGTCTTGCGTGTCTTGGCCCGCTTCACGACATGGACGCCTGCTTCTGCATGGACCGCTGGATCCTCAAACAGCGCGCGTTGAAAGTGGGGCGAGCTCCGCCGACTTTCGGGGGTAGGGTTCACACTCATCGGGCCAAGCTGCGCTCTCTCAGCCCTTCCTCCGGGTCCCCTCCCGGTTCTATACGGACCGAGGAGGAGGGAGCCTCGGCTACTTGTAGCCTGGCCATCGCCGAGGCTGCTCCTGCGTTGCAGGAGGCCCGTCCCGCTTCCTCCTGGGAGCGGGCAGGAGGCGCCGCCATGGCAATCTCCTCTTCGGGGGTGAAGGCTTCCCCGGTGTCGTTCCCGCGGCTCAGAAGGCCCAGGTCGGTGCCATGGGCTCCTGGCGGGTGCCGGCACTGACTGTCGCTTCGGCGCATGGGCTCAGTCGGCGCCGTTCGCGGCGCCGTGGGACTAGATCAGATGGGTCGCCCGCCATGTCTCACCTCGGCGCCGAGGTTGAAGCCGCGGCGCCGTGGACGCCGACTCCAGTCTGTCGGTGCCGTCCGCGGCACCATCCGCCTTCTCGGCGCCGAGCGGTCGGTCACCGTGTATTCGGCGCCGGAGTCTGCTCGGGGCCGTCGTCAGCGCCGCTCACGGTCCTCGGTGCCGCTTCGCGGTGCCGTGGGGCAGGTGACATCGGCATCGGCGCCAAGGGTGCTGCTGGGGCTGCTGTCGGCGCCGTCTCTGTCCCTGGTACTGCTCCCGGTGCCGGTGGATTGGACGGTGCTGCGACTGGCCCTGGCACTGGACCTCTGGCTCGAGCTGGCGCGGTGCCTCCTGCAGGTCCCGCTCGCAGGGTTGCGGAGGGCACGGGCGCCGACTCGGGCACAGCAGTGGCTGCCGGGCCCGGTGGCAAGGTTGGTTCTGCCCGCCCTCCTATGGATTGGCTCAGAGCTTCGGACTCTACCTCGTCGGAGTCGAGCTCCGAGTCGGATGAGCAGTCGCACCCCTCGGGGTTGGCTGCTGAGGAGGGCAGCACTGTGGTCTCGTCGACGAGTCTGAGCCAGCCCCCTACTGAGGAGAGGCCGGTGGCCCCCGAGACTAGGGTCAGTGGTGCTGACCAGCAGGCAGTGGTGCGTGCAGCCATAGCTCTGCAGCCTGGTCTTGGGGGTTTCATCGACCCCTCGGAGGTGGTACCCCCTCCAGTGGTGTCTTGATCGCCCAACTTTGGGGCCCATCGAGAAGCCTACAGGAGGGGAGGATACTGCTCCCTGGGTCTCCCCTATGGGGGCTGCCCAGAGATGCCAGCTACCTAGGCTGGCCCTCTCGAGGAGGAGGACTCTTTCGGACTCTGAGGGGTCGAGGGGTGTGGGGTCGGCGCGTCGGCCCTTTTCTGGGGTCCACTCGGGCCCTGGACAGAGCCGTAGTGCAGATTTCCACCCTTCCCCTCGGGTTCCTTGAGGGAGTCCTGTTCTTTTGAGGCAGGGGACCATCCTTCTGGACCTTTATGGCCCCAGTCGCCTCACTGGGGGGATTCTTCTGGGCGCAGCCAAGGCAGTACCAATGTGGTTGTACAGCTGTCGGCTGTGGGGTCTTCCGGGGCACCCTCCTCGGGTGCTCCCGGTCCACTCCCTAGCCCTGGCGGAGGTCAGCCGACTTCTCTTCTCGGCTCTGCCCCTATCCCTCTGCCACATTGTCCTGCGCTCCCAGGCATCTTCGGTCCTAGCGGCCCTTTCACCTGGGAGCAGTTCAGAGCGGTAGCTGCCCGGTTCCCTGCTTATGTTAGGGCAATGGACAGCCAGGTTTTTCAACCTCCCCCTGTGCAGCCACCCTCTGAACACATGGTGACCTCCAGCTCCTCATCCCCCTCTTCAGGGGGAGAGGAACCTTCTGTCCACATCTCTCCGGCTGCTGATCTCTCGGAGTATCAGCGTTTCCTCGTGAGGATGTTGGAGGATTTGCACCTTTCACCCTTTATCAGCAATCCTGAGCATGCGGCGCATGCCTTTCTAGGCGATTTTGGCAATGACACCCTTGTGGTGCCGCCCTGGCCAGCTCCCTTTTCGGGAGGCGTCCTTGCGTTCTGGCAGAGGCCCTTCTCCGGAGTTCCCGCTCCAAGGGACCTCAGCCAGAGGTATTGCGCTCCCCCGGAGTCTCCAGGTTCCATGCCTCATCCACAGTCTGGTTTGCGATCTGGACACTCCTGATGGGCTTCGCGCCCTCCACCATGACCGGCCCCCAGATCAAGATTCTTCGGATTTTGATTTTGGGGGGAGGAGGACCTTCTACTTGGCACGGTTGCTCCTCTCTATTTCTGCTCATCAGGCCCACTATGCAGCTTACAACAGGTTCTTGTGGTCCAGGCTAGGTCAGCTCCTAGCCTCGCTGCCTGACTCGGAGCAAACCAGACAAGCCATCGCGCGCTCTGCACGTGGCCTGGAGCTAGCAAGGCACCAAGCGAGGGCATCTTATGACACCAACAAGGTAGCTACCAGGGTCGTAGGGACAGCGATCTGCACTAGGAGATCGGCATGGCTACATCTTTCCCGGTTGTCACCCTTGGCCCGGTGTAAGGTGATTAGCTCTACCCACCAGGGAACCTACCTTTTCTCCCGTAGAGTGAGATGGCGCTTGTCGGGGCAGCTTCCTTCCCCTTCCGGGGGTACTCCGTCTCTCTCTCCCCACTCTTGGGCCTCTCCAGGCCCTGAAGGTTCCCCCCCTTAGTGTGTCACCCACTGGGGGCTAAGGGACTCTGTCCCTTAGGGTGTAAAAGAAACAACCCCCTGCAGGGGGGCCTGGTACTCACCCATCTGTGATGAATGGTGAAGATTGACACAGATAAGATATGAAAATTACGTACCTACCGTAATTCTGATCTTTCTGTGCATCTTCACCATTCATCACAACCCACCACCATCCCCTGGGGCCTCAGTCTCTGGGTCCCCCTCCCTCTCTGTAGCTCCCCTCTCCTCTTTAGGAGCGGGGTAAAGTAGGGACACACAGGAAGGTATTCTTCCTAGGAACAGTAGACAGTTCGAGCGGCACTCCTCCTCTACTACTACTTGTCTCACCCCAATGGGGTGGGAGTTGTGGTGCCCTCCTTCTCCTTCTGGTTTCCATCCAACTATTTCTAAAAAAAAAAAAACCTTTTTTTTTTTTCACCAAATATTTTCCTGAGAGAGTACTAAATCCTGTACCCTGTCTTTCCTCCAGAATAGCCGACTCTGCTTCTGGGGTATTTGCCAGTTATTCTGTGCCTTGAATTCTGGCAAAGAGCTTTGCTACTCCTTGCAGTTCCTATACAATCTAGTGACGGACAAGGGTGTCAGATACCTTGATACCTCTCCCTCTCTCCTAAATTCTCTCCCCTCCCTTCTTCCGCTTCCAGAGATTGGGGCCCCTACCCAATCCCCTTAGTCTAACCTCTTCTTTGCTGTCCTCTGTCGTTATTTCTCCTTTTAGTTCAGTTATCCCTTCCTTTTTCTGTCCCTTGGACTCTTGTCCCACCCTCCATCCCTTCCTCTTACCTCTCCGTCGACTCAGAACTGGTAGGCAGGCGGAGTCGACACAGCCTAACGACCAACCATCGAGCACCACGCAGTCGTCGGCCTCCAGGGCGGCCGCGATGGTGTCGGCTCCACCTACCCTTTTAAAAAAAAAAAAAAAAAGCTCCTCATGGGTCCTGACCTCTGGCCAGGTAACCCATCTGTGATGAATGGTGAAGATATACTGAAAGATCAAATTCACGGTAGGTACGTAATTTTCATTTTTGGGACCTCAGTTCTCCAGTCTTTATTTCCCAAGTAGGGGGTGTGCGCCTTGCCTCCCTTCTCCTGGGGAACTGCTAGGAGTCTGCCAGACAGTGTGGATGAACAACATATCCAAATCCCTAGCAATACAGGTTACTCACCTGTAACAGGAGTTCTAGGAATGGTATATGTTGTTCATCCCCACGACCAACCCGACCTCCCCGGCTTCGACGCACAGCCTGGCTTCCAGCGGGCTAGATCTGGCATCATGGGGCGGAGCCAAGAGTTTTACCACCCGGGTGGGTGGGAGGAGCCAGCTTGAAGACCTTCCGACAAGATTTAAAGCGGCAAGGAACCTGCCAGACAGTGCGGATGAACAACTTATACCATTCTTAGAACTCTTGTTACAGGTGAATAACCTGTATTTTCCACTTCCAAGGGGAGCATTATCAGTTTCGGTTCTCCCGTTCAGCCTCTCCTCTGCTCGAGTCTTCACAAAATGCTTGGCTGTAGTGGCTGCAGCTCTCAGGCACTGGGGGCATTATGTCTTCCCTTACCTGGACAGTTGGCTGCTTGCAGCCCCGTCCAGGTCACACCTTCTTCAAGCTCTCGGAGACACTATATTCTATTCCGAGATCTGGGGATCACCCTGAACCTTCCAAAGTCTTCCCCAGAGCCCAGCCAAAGGCTCATCTTCATTGGAGCGGTCCTGGATTCAGTCCAGGGCATGGCTTTTCTGCCCCCAGAGAGCGCTTGCGGGAGATTGACGGATCGGTTCTAATAACCCCTCGGGTCCAGGCCAGGACCTTGCTCAGACTTCTGGGGCACGTGGTGGTGGCCATTCCCGTCGCTCCTCTGGCCTGCCTCCACATGAAAATCCCACAATGGATGCTCAGGGTGCAGTGGGATTAATGCTCAGACAACTTAGACCACATGGTTAGAGTCAGTAAAAAGGACATTTCTAGCTACATGGATATGTTGTTCAATCCACACTTATTGGCAGGTTCTTTGCCGCTTTAAATCTTGCCGGAAGGTCTTCAAGTTGGCTCCTCCCACTCACCCGGGTGGTAAAACTCTCAGCTCCGCCCCATGACGCCAGATCTTCCTTACCGCTTGGAAGCTCAGGTTCCCTCCTTTGCGCTCTGCGTTTTAGGCCTGGATCAAATCTCGTCGGTTAAACCGAAACTTACTTAAATTTACTAGACTTCGGTCTTTTTCTTCCTTCGCGGCTGTGATAGACAAATCGACTCCCAGATTTCGGCAGTGCCCTTGTGGGCAGAAGATGTCTCGGACCGATCCATGCTCCATGTGCGTTTACTGCCTTGGGCTCGATCACGATCCACAGGCCTGTGAATTTTGCAAGTCCTTCTCGGTCAGTGTTCTTGAAGATCGTGCTGCCAGACTTCGACTGGGGCGCCCCGAGAGATGTATTCCTCCGATAAAGTCGTAGGAGGCCCATTGGGCGGTGTCCGCCGGCGGGCTCTGCTGAGCAACTTGAGCAAATGATCGCCTCGAGGAGGAGGCGGCGGCCCAAGCCGCATCTTCTTCTTCCTCGGTCGTGGCATTTATCCCGCTCTGCTTGGGCTCCTCCTACTCGGCTTCTTTCAAGGAGCTTTGTAAATCCCTCTCTACTAAGGGAGAGGGGCCATCGGGACATTCCTCTCGGTCCAAGAAAAATGACTTGAAGGGTAAGTCCAACCGTCAACGTTCATGGGAGCGGGAGAGGTCCCCTTCCCCAGAGAGTCGACACTCTACTTCGGTCGAGGTTGCGGCTAAGGCCACTGGCTTCACGGTGTCCCTGTCAGGCCAGTTGGCCGAAGCACGAGTCGACGCAGTCGAGATTTTTCTCGACCCGTCGGACGGGCTGTCGACTGGAGAAGCAGACAACCCTTCTTCACCAGTTCCCCCAGTGGAAACTGAGGACTTGCCTGTGCCTTCTGTGCCAGAGTCCCCGGTTAAGGTTCCAGAGCCGATGGAGGAACGGGTTTCCCGGCTCCTCCAGACCCACCTCGGAAACACCGAAGGTGTCTGTCTCGACACCCGAGGGAAGCAATGGCGCTGCTCATCCTTGTCATAGTCCTCGGAGGAGGATGGGCTCTACAAGCGCAAGTTGCGTCGATTGCTCACGAGGATCCTGATGTGGCAGCAGCTCCTTTTGACTGAACAAGCCGACTCAAATCGCATTCCTGTGGCCATTAAGTGGCTGTCACCTGAGCGGCGAAACAACCCCTCGTGGTCATCGAGGAGCCGAAACCAGCTGCACCACCCATTGTGGTGGAACCCCCACCTCCACAATCAAAAATTGGGGCTCCGACCAAGGATTCTTGGTCAGGTCAGGGGTTGCCCCATCAGTTGTCGGTCACCCTCACTCCCGATCATCCTCGGCAGGTGGAGGGTGGCTCAGGCCCTCTGCAGCTGTTTGCAGACTCCTCTGAGTCTGACGATGACTCTTCCCTGTTCTCCAGGCCTCTCGACCTGGAGTCCTCTGGGGGACAGTCGGTGGACGAGAGCCCATCCTCGTTCATGGGATTGCTACGGTTCATCTCAGAATCTACTGGGTTGAAGCTCGAACCCGTGTCAAAGCCGGCCAGGTATCCCCTCACAGAGATACTGGACCGAGGGGATTCTCCTACGGAGGCCTTTCCTGTGGCCGAAGCCAAAGCCATTGTGGGCCCGGCCCTGGAGCTATGGCAGCAGCCGGCTTCTTGTCCAGCTCCCATGGCCAGGAAGTATGCCGTTCCCACTGGTTCACTCTCCGGATTCTCTGAGCACCCCTCTGCAGAGGGTTGGTGACCGACAGTGTTTTCCGGCGCTCCGGAAACGCTCGGGACGTGGATAAGCCACCTGGTAGAGTCCAAGAAACTGGACTACTCAGGGCATAAAGTATATGCTGTGTCCTCCTTAAGCCTTCATCAGGCCAGTTCGGCCGTACTGATGGCACACTTTTCCCACCCCCTTTTGGGCTCCCTGGCTGAGGTGATTCCTCATCTCCCGGCTGACCTCCAGGCTACGGTCAAGCAGATGCGGGATCAGGGAAGGGTGGTGGCAAAGCAACAGCTCCAAACTGCTCTTGACATTGGAGACTCTTATTTATTTGCTTTTGTTGACCGGGTAAGCACACTAGATAGCCAAGTGCCTATTTTCAGGTGTGACCCGGGAGATTACAAGGTACATACATGAACATCAGGCAAATAGAAGTGGAGGATTACATTACATAGAATTAGCACAACGGGGACTTTACAAGCATCAGATTTCATCAGGCAAATAGTAGTGAAGAGTTAATATAAAGTGAACAGAACACAGGGACATTGTAAGACAACAATACCAAAAACAGGTATTACAATACAGTATTAAACATTGCAGTCAGTAGGAAGAAGTGCAGTGTGAATTCATCACTCCAGGCAGCAAGTTGTAAGGCTAGCAGTTAGAATAAGGAGTCGTCACAGTTGGGATAGAGTGGGCCCAGTGCGAGAGAAAGGAGTGCACAGTTATAGTGCTCACCCTGTTTTGTCGGTGGGCCTAAATGGTCCATTTTTATATATTCTGTGAGAACAGGAGGAGTATGAGCACAGTTGTGCTCTGCCCAAGTTGTAATGTTTAGGTAGCATCTCGGTTAGTTGGGGCATCTCAGGCTGAGAGGGTTTGTCTAGTGCAGAGACAGGTGGCAGCTGTTTTGAGAAAACCCCAGAGGGAGGCTTTAAAGCTCTGGTGCGAGGGAGAGGAGCTAGTGCTAGTTGGAAGAGAGTTCCAAACCCTGGGCGCATACGTGGCAAGGCTCGTCACCTATTTGTGTGTGCGGATTTTAGGTGCCAGGAGGGCATGGGAGCCGGGGCTGGATTCCAGGTTGTAGGAGGTGTGCAAGAACAAGGGTCTCAGCAAGGTTTTTTTGAGGGTGGCAGTTCTGACAATATTGTCAGTGAAGTTGCCCACAACATAAGAGCGGTGAGTTTCTGGTGGGAGCCACTCAAGCCGGGTGTAAAGCTCACAGTGGTGAGTGAGGTGGGGGGCTGAGAGCGCAAAACGGCGTATGTTGTTGTACGCTGAGTCCCACTGTACTAGACTAGTTTTTGCAACGTGGGCAAAGATGACTAGTCCATAGCAAAGCGCGGGTAGGACCCCCCCCCCCCGGCTAGAGCAAGATGGGCAGCTGGAGTTAGACAGCTTTTTGCTCTGTAAGCCTGACCCAGCTTGCAGTTTGAGGCCTTGCATGTATTTCGTGATTTTCAGGTTCATCCAGCTATGGGTCAAGGGTCACCCCGGTACTTGACCGAGCCTGCGACAGTCAGCGGTGACCCATCAGCCCCGGAGATCTGTAGTGAATCTGGGCGGCTTTTAACTTGGCTGCTGAGCCAAATAGCATAGCCTCATGCCTTCTGTAAGTTAATTGTGCCCGGTCAGAAGCGGCCACAGTGGCCATGCGCCACAGAGCTTGGCTTCGGATCTCCACCTTCACAGCGGATACCCAGTACAAGCTGGCAGACGCTCCCTTCCTGGGTACCGACTTGTTCGGTCCCGGGGTGGAGGGTCATTTGCAGAGGATCGAGAAGTCCAGTGCCACCTTGGACTCTGTCACATCTGCCCAGAAGGACAAAGGCCACCAGCAGCAGTGTAAGCCCTTTCGGCCTTCTGCCCCTGCAGCACATCCGGCCCAGCAACACCAGCATCAGGGCCAGCAGGCTCACACTTGGCACCCCAAAGCCAAGCCTGCAGCTTCCTCCAGCAGGAAGCTGGGAGGGAAAGGCTCAGGAGGTCCCTCGGCCAGTCTTTCCTCCAAGCCTGCCCAGTGACTGGTTGAGGGGTGTCGCCCCCAGTCTCATCACTCCCCCCTGGGTTCCCCCAGTGGGGGGACGGCTCCGCCACTTCCTTTCCGCCCGGTCCGCTATCACTGCGGACCGCTGGGTGTTGGAAGTGGTAGGGAAGAGTCTGCCACTGGAATATGAGCAGGCCCCACCCTATCGAGCCTTCGCCCCATGGGGGGCTATGGGGTCCGCAGCCTCTCTGTCGGCTCGTCGAGCCAACATTGCTCTGCTCCTCCAGAAGGAGGTGATCAGGGAGGTGGCGGATCCTCCACCAGACCCAGGGTTTGTGTCCAGGTATTTCCTGGTCCCAAAACAGATGGGAGGGCTAGTGCCCCATTCTAGACCTACACGACCTGAACAAGTTCCTAAGGTCTCGAACCTTCAGGATGGTCACTCTGGCACAGATCATTCCATCCTTGGAACGAGGCATGTGGTTCTGTTCTCTGGACCTCCAGGACGTGTTCTTTCGCGTCCCAATCCGTCCATCCCACCAGCGATTCCTCTGCTTCAGAGCAGAGGGGTCCCTTTACGAGTTCCGGGCCATGCCCTTCGGCCTCTCTCCAGCTCCCAGGGTCTTCACCAAATGCATGGCAGTGGTGGCAACATTCCTGCTGCGCTGAAGGGTCCGGGTGTACTCTTACCTGGACGACTGGCTGATTGCAGCCCCTTCCAGACCGGAGGTAGAGTGGTCCAGGGATCTGGCCCTCCAGGTCTGCTCTCAGATTGGCCGCCTCATCAACGAGGCCAAGTCGGAACTCGTGCCAACGCAGGTGATTCAGTTCATCGAGGCAGAGCTCCAACGTTATGAGGATCTTATGTGGCAACAGCTGATTTTGTCCTGTCAGAAGCCGGCTCCACCAACCACACCTACCATTACTTGGCTTCCGCCTTCCAGGCCAACGCCGACCCCTCCGGAACAGAAGGCTTCGGTTCCACCGCCCATGGGGCCGGCTCGGCCTATTACAGTCTCCACCGATTTTGGTGGAGCCACTGCCTAAGCAGCCTCAGGGAGGAGCTCCCTCGAAAGAGGACCGGACAGACACCAGACTTCCCCGTTGTCTGTCCATCACGGTTGTCCCCGATCGCCCTCGGCGCATTGAGGGAGATGTAGGTGGGAGACTGTCATATCCCGACTCCTCGGACTCTGACGACACTGGTTTACACTTCCATCCTGGGGATAATGAATAATCAATGGCAGGTTTCGAGGAAGGTCCTTTTCAGGGCATCCTCCGCCTATTTTCTGAATCCACCGGAATGCCCCTGGAGCCTATCCAGAGAAAGGCAGAATACCCCCTTACGGATATCCTCAAAAGGAGGGATACCTCAACGGAGGTCTTTCCTGTGGCCGAAGCCATTGTTGGCCCGGCCCTTGAGCTTTGGCAGTGTCCTGCTTCATGCCCAGCTCAGTCTATCCGCATGGCCCGCAATTATACTGTGCCCATGGGGCCATTGGTGGGGTTCACAGAACATCCCTCGGCTGAAAGCCTTGACTGCTTCTGTGTTCAGACGCACTGGTAGCTCAGCCGACACGCAGGCCCCCACCCACCCCCCGGACAAGGAGTCCAAGAAAATGGACTATTCTACCCGTTGGATCTGTGCGGTTTGCTCCTTAGACCTTCGTCTGGCCAGCTCGGCTGTTATCATGGCATACTTTTCTATGCCCTCCTGGGGTCATTAGATGAAGTCCTCCCTCATCTCCCGGCGGACATGCAGACCACAGTGAAGCAAGTCTGTGACCAGGGCTGTGCTGTTGCAAAACAGCAGCTCCAGACGGCCCTGGACATTGGAGATTCCTGTGCCCGCTCTTTGGCAGTTTCAGTGGCCACTAGCCGCAAGGCTTGGCTGAGGCTATCCTCTTTCCTGGCTGATACCTAGCATAAGTTAGCTGACATGCCCATCCTAGCACCAACCTGTTCGGTCCAGGAGTGGCTGGTCACCTCCAGCACTTAGAGCAGTCCAGTGCCACCTTGGACGCTACCTCTGCAAAGCGTTCTTCGGGTAAGAACCAGCAGAAGCGCAAGAAGAAGCCTTTTCGGCACTCTTCCCCTGCGGTTAGGCAGCCCTCCTTTCAAGGAGGCCAGCAGCAACAGCAGGCTCGAGCTTGGCGCCCCAGGCCCAAGCTGATCCAGGAGCCTCCTCCTCCTCTGAGTCTGCTCAGTGACGGGTTGGCGGTTGCCACCCCTACACCTGTCACGCCAGCTCCACTTTCTTTCCACCTGGTCCGGTATCACTTCGGACAGGTGGGTTCTAGAGGTGGTCGGAAAGGAACTGCCTCTGGAATTCGAGCAGTACCCTCCCAGCCAAGCCCGTGTCCCACGGGAGGAAAGGATTTCAGTTTGCACTCAGTCGGCTCTCCGAGATGACATTGCTCAGCTCCTCCGCAAGGAGGCGGTAGCTTCTGTGCCGGATCCTCCTACAGACCCAGGCTTCATCTCCCGGTACTTCCTGGTGCTCAAGCAGACGGCGGGGGGGGGGGTTGGCGTCCCATCCTAGATCTCCACGACCTGAATCAGTATCTCAGGTCTCGCTCCTTCCGGATGGTAACTCTGAACCACGTCATATCATCCCTGGAGCGAAACGTGGTTCTGTTGACTGGATCTGCAGGACGCGTTCTTTCACATCCCAATCCGTCCGTCCCACTAGCAGTTCCTCCACTTCAGGGTCGAAGGGACCATGTACGAGTTCCGAACCATGCCGTTCGGCCTGTCATCGGCCCCACGGGTATTCAAGTGCATTGCTGTGGTGGCGGCCTGTCTTCGGTGTCGAGGAGTTCGGATATACCCTTATCTCGATGACTGGCTCTTGGCAGGTTCTTCCCTTCAGGAGGTGGAGAGGTCCAGGGATCTGGCCCTCCGAACCTGCTTCCAACTCATCCTCCTGATCAACGAGGCCAAGTCAGAACTCGTGCTCTCTCAGGTGATGGGCTTCATCGGGGCAGAGCTCGGCTCCTGGCACAAGGCGGAGGTTCTCTCCTCCTTTGCCTGATCATTTCTGGTTGGGCACTTGCGCCCTGCCTGGGACTTTCTGTGTCTTCTGGGTTACATGGCAGCATGCACCTCAATGGTCCGTTGGGCCAGGTAGCACATGCGCCCCCTCCAGTGGGAGCTCGCCACCCAGTGGACTCAGCGCCGTGGTCATTTCGAACAGCTGATCACTGTAACCCAGAAGACTTGAGACACTCTCCAATGGTGGACCGCCCCAGAACGGTTGCAGGAAGGAATCCCATTTCTCCGCCCCAAGCAGACGGTCGTCCTGACGACCAGTGCCTCTCTCATGGGCTGGGGAGCCCACATGGGGGACAGCAGGGCCCATGGGTTCTGGACCCACGAGGAGTTCCCGATGCCACATCAACCTGTTGGAGCTCAGAGCAGTTAGACTGGCACTGTCTGCTTTCGCTCCTCAGCTTCGGGGTCAAGTGGTTCAAGTCCAGACTGACAATACCACGACCATGTACTACCTCAACAAACAGGGTGGGGTGCACTCCCATCTGCTGTGCAAGGAGGTGCTGTGCATCTGGACCCTCGTAAGCCGGTTGGAGGTGGATCTCCTAGCCATCCAGCTGGCGGATGCTCTCAGCCGCATAGGCCAGACATCCCACGAGTGGTCTCTCCGTCCAGAGGTAGCTTACAGTCTGTTCTCCCATTGGGGCAAACCGTTGGTGGACCTGTTTGCCTGCAGGGAAAACACCAAGCTGAGAATGTACCATGCCCGCCCCCCCTCAGCAGGGCTCGCTGCAGGGGGATGCCTTCTCGAGGCCATGGACCCCAGGCTTCCTCTACGCCTTTTCTCCATTTCCCTTGATCCACAAGGTATTACTCAGGGTGAGGAGGGACAAGGCGAAGGTGATCCTGATAGCCCCAGATTGGCCACGCCAGTTCTGTTATCCAGATCTCCTCAGCCTCAGCTGCAGGGCCCCGGAGCGGCTTTGTACATGCCCGGACCTGATATCACTAAACCAGGGGAAGGTATACCATCTGGACCTTCAATCCCTGCACCTCACAGCCTGGTACCTGAGCGACTAGAGTTCCAGGCTCTGGGTCTTTCCGAGGATGTCTGCACCGTGGTGGAGGCATCTTGTAAGGAATCAACCAGGATATGGTATGCCTTCAAATGGAAAAGGTTTTCCATTTGGTGTCAGGGTAAGAGTCTGGACCCCTTGTCCTGCTCTGTGGCTAACATTTTAGACTACCCTTGGTCTCTCTCCAAAGGGGGTCTACGGTCATCGACCCTTGGTGCACCTGGCAGCCATTTCTGCTTACCAGGCGGAGGCCGGTCAGCTGACTTTGGCATAGGAGACAGTGGTCGGGCGCTTCTTCAAAGGCTTGAATCACATATCCCCTCCGGTGCGTGAACCTCCACCTCCGTGTGATTTGTTGCTGGTTTTGGCAAAGCTCATGAGCAAGCCATTCAAACCCATGCACAAGTGTGAGCTCTCACACTTGTGGAAGACTGCCTTCCTGGTGGCTATCATGTCAGCCAGAAGGACAGGGGAACTCCAGGCGCTTTCGGTTGATTCCCCTTATCTGGTCTTCCACAGGGACAAGGTTGTCCTGTGCCCCCACCCGAAATTCCTTCCGAAGGTGGTTTCAGAGTTTCACCTTAACCAGGTGTTGACTCTGCCGGTATACTACCCTAACTACACCTTGGATGCAGAGTACAGGCTCCATACTCTGGACCTGAGACTTGCTCTCTCCTGTTATAAAGAGAAAACCGGCGGAAATTCGTGGAGAGGTTCGCCAGCTGTTTGTCACCTACGCTGAAGCTGCTTCTGGCAGACCTGCAGCCAAACGGACCATAGCAAGATGGATTACATCATGCATAGGTCTGTGCTATGAGTTGGCGGGCAAGGACCCTCCCAGAGGGATAAGAGCTAATTCTACCCGCCATACTGCTGCATCGGTGGCTGCTTCTAGGGACATCCCTATCCAGGAAATCTTTTTGGCTTCTACCTGGAAGTCGGCAAACACCTTCATTACCCACTACCTCATCGACCTTGAGTCACCCCAGGATGCTGGTTTTGGGGCCTCAGTTCTCCAGTCTCTATTTCCCGAGTAGGGGGTGTGCGCCTTGCCTCACTCCTGGAGAACTGCTTGGAGTCTGCCAGAGTGAGTGAATGAACAACATATCCACGCTCCTAGAAGAACAGGTTACTCACCTGTAACAGTAGTTCTAGGAGTGGTATATGTTGTTCATCCACACGCACCCACCCAACCTCCCCAGCTTTAGGCGCACAACCTTGCTTCCAGCGGGCTAAGATCTGGCGTCATGGGGTGGAACCGAGGTATTTACCACCCGGGTGGGTGGGACAAGCCAGCTTGAAGACTTCCGGCAAGTTTTAAAGGGGAAGGGGACATGCCAGAGTGTGTGGATGAACAACATATACCTCTCCTAGAACTACTGTTACAGGTAAGTAACCTGTTCTTTCTGTGGTGCGGTTTAGAGTGTTTTTTCAGTTTTGTTTTAGTTTCCTGCCATGGTCATGTCTGGTTCAGGGCCTAGTAAATCGAAGGCGGGCCATGCACCCATTCATCAGTGCCCCTATGACCATTCTATTTCTGTTACGGACTGTCGTGACTGTTGTCTGACCTGTCTGGGTCCCGGTCACGATATGGACATCGACAACTGTGATGCTTATTTCTCCTCGAGTTCCGCATGCTGAAGGTGGCCCTGCAAGCCTCTCACTTTTAGAGGACGGCATTGCTCTAGTAACTCCAGAGCCAGGTCTTTGGGCTCTTCCCAAGGTCTCTCTCTCTGGTACTATACATGCCGAGGGGGAGTCGGCCTCCACTGTCCCTGTTCTCTTCCTCTGGCGCTTCTTGCGGTGCCGGTGTTATTGCCAGCTCCGTTTCTGGCGCCAGGCCTAAGTCCGGTGCTGTTTCGGGTTCTGGCGCCTTACCAGGGTCCGAGGTGGTTTCCAGCATTGCTTCGGGTGTGGGAAATGCCTTGGATCCTTGACTGTGGGTTCAGAGGTCCCTCCGAGGAGCAGGTCCCTTTCTGGAGGGGTGGGGGTCGGGAAGTCGAGGTAGGCACAAGGCTCCTTTCCAGAGCAGCTGTTGGCTCTGGGAGGATTCGAAGTGCGGACCCCTCCCGTCTTTCCTTTTATGCTTCAGTGGGGTCTGCAGTTGTTGGGGTCAGCGGCCGTCCACAGGGGACAGTACAGCTCCGTTCACCCCTTTTGGTGGATTCTCCTCAATGGCACCACCATCGGCGTTCTTGTCGGGTTGGGCGTCTCTTGGTGGGCAAGGTTAGTAACCCTCCCTCAGGAGCAGTTCCCTGCCTGTTCTCTCAGCCCTACCAGAGGGCCAGCTCTGTCTAGACAGAGACCTTCTCCACCTGTTCCTCTGCCACCTCCTTCCCATCTTACAGGCCTCTGTGGTCCTACAGGGCCCGTGACCTGCGAGCAGTTCAGAGCATCAGCAGCTGCATTCCCCAGTTGTGTCAGAGTCCTAGATGAGATAGTTTTTTGATCTGAACCGCCAGCTGTACTGGTCTCTTGAGTCGAGCTCCTCGTCTTCCTCCCCTGAGGAAGAGGACTCCTCCATCCATCTCTCCTCCAATGCTGATCTCGCCAGCTATCAGCGGTTCATTTTGGGGATGGTGGAGGAGCTCCACCTCTCCCAAATTGCTTCTTGCTGTCCTGGCCTTGTGACACGTGCCTTTCTTGGCAAGTATAGTGCCAACCATCTGGTCTTTCCTCTGTGGCCTATTCCCTTTGCGGAGGCATTGCACAGCATCTGGCAGCGTCCCTCTGCCTCCTCTCCAGCCCTGATGGAATGTTAGTGCGAGTATTGTGCACCCCTGGGGTCTCCACATATTATGCTCCACCCCTCCTTGGGAGTGGAGCTCCTGGATACTCCCTCTAGTCATCGTCACCCAAGGCATGACTGCCCTCATGGAGTCGGATTCGGCCAAGTTTGACTGCTGGGATCGTAGACTCTTCTGAGTGTCGCGCCTCCTTTTGTGCATTGCAGCACGCCAGGCACCAGCGGACAATGCTGGGCCAACTTTTTTTTTAATTAATTTATTTGTTCTAGGAATTAATACCTTTGAGCCAAAGGCTCTTTTACAAAGGTTCCACGTCAATTGAGTTCAAAACAAGTGTAGTTACAAAGAATGGCAAATAAGTTGAATATTGTCACAAGCAAAGAGAAATAACACATTACCTTAAAATTTACAAAATTAGTACAGGACAGAGAAACAAAAATACTTTTCTTAAACAAAACAAAAATAGATTATGGGAAAAAAGTCTCAAAAGAGAATATACTAATTGAGAGAGTAGGAGGAGAGAAGGGAAGCAGTCAATAGTGAGAAAGAGCCTCACATATGCCTTTGTCAAGATAATGTAGTGAGGAAAGAGAAAGAGAAAAATAAGAGAAGGGAGTAATTTAATCAAGGCAGTCACAGCAGCTGGAGGCAGCGAGGTGTAAGTGGAGCTGAGATTTGAAAACACCCAGGGATGTAGAGGGTGAGATGAGGGTATTTATGACATTTAGCCAGCTAGGTGCACGGTAAGCAAATGATCGTTGTCCCTGAGTAGTCCGGCAACGGGGAACCTGGAGAGGTTGATGATTTGATCCTCTAGTGAGACGGATGCAAGGATTAGGGCGTAGCAGGTCTTGGATACATGGAGGGGTAAGGCCCATGGTGGGTTTTTTTTAGCCATCAGGCAGGTAAGATACTTTTGGTGGTTTGAGAGTTGCAGCCAACCAGTTTCAGTGTAGAGCTCACAGGTGTGAGTGCGTCTATGTGCACCACTGAGCAGTCAACAGGCCTTGTTGAGGGAGGTTGTTATGCGCTTAAGAGAGATGGTTGAGGCAGTCCCATATATAATTAAGCCATAGTCAGTGATTGAGATGACAGAACTTTGAATAGCAATCCTAAGTGCAGGTTGGGTAAGGAACTGCCGGTTCCGGAACAAGATACCAATACGCTGGTTTGCCACTTTTGCTGTCTTTTCAATGTGGGTAGCAAAGGTTAGGCCTTGGTCAAAGGTGATTCCAAGATATTTAAAGGTAGTCACTTGTTCTAGAGTACTTCCCAGATATGTATTGATAGAGAGTGGTAGTTGCCTTTTCTTGTTTTATGGCTAGAGAAAAGCATTGATTTTGTTTTTTGTGGTTAAGGACCAGTTTGGATCAAGGAACCACTTCTCAACTTTGGTAAAAGCAAATTGAAGGCGGTGGTGTAGTACCGGTCTTTGTGAGAGGATAGAATTACGCATCATCAGCATATAAGATTATTTGTTCTGGGCATGAGTTGGGAAGTGAGTTTAGAAAAATGCTGAAGAGAGGGCCCAAATGGATCCCTGGGGAACACCTGAGAGAACAGGTTTAGGGTCTGAGACAGCTCTCATGATTTTGACAGCTTGGGTACGTTATGAGAGATAACTTTTAACCCAGTCTCCAGAGCTTTGAGAGAGGCCAAGGAATTGTAGTTTTTTGACGAGTAAGCCATGGTGAACAGTATCGAACGCCTTTGTTAAGTCGATGAAAACCGCTCCGGTTTGGTAACCATTGTCCAAGGCATTGTGGATAGCACCTGAGAACTCCAAGAGGGCAGTCGATATGCTGTGCCCTTTCCTGAAACCATGTTGCTGAGTGCAGAGGATGTTATACTTTTGGAGGTAGTCAGTGAGTTGGTCTGCCACTGTACATTCGAGGACCTTTGAGAGAGGTGGGAGTATAGATATGGGTCGGTAGTTACCAGGTAGGGACCTGTCACCATTTTTGAATACAGGGGTGACAAGTGCTGATTTCCATTTGCTGGGAAATTGACTGTGGCAGAGTGAGAGGTTGAAGATTTTTGTAAGTGGGAGCAGCACCTCATCCAGAGTAAGTGACAGAAGTTTGAGGTCGATAGTATCACTACTTACTCGGGATTTGGAGATAGCCTTCTTAACATATTTGTAAACATCATGGGCCTTGACTAATTTGAAGTGGAAAGGGGGTTTGATTGGAGAGTTAGTGGGAGGTGTTTGATTTGATGAGACCGGTTCAGAGAAGAAATCCGTAGGGGAGAACCCCACTAAGGTCTGTGAAGGTTTCACTAAGGGTCTTTGCCATGATCATAGGGTCTAGGGTAGTGGCTCCATCAACAGTCATTAGAGTGGGCGAGGACTTAGTCTGTTTACCAGTGACATTTCTAATGTCCCAGAAAAATTTCCCATTCCCCCAGGAGTTGGAGAGGGCATTCGTGTAGTAGGAGCTCTTCAACAATCTGATTTGCTTAGTGCAGTTATTACGAGCTTGTTTATAGTTTTGAGAGTCCGGTGGAGAGCCTGTAGCTCTTGCAATAGCCCAGAAGTGATCCCGACCCTTGAGTTGCGCCAGGAGCTTGGCCGTGACCCAGGGGTTTGAGAGTGCTTTGATTTTGCGCTTTTTAACAGGAGCATAGATGTCACAGGCGGCATTGAAAGTAGTGATAAAGTGTCAAGGGCTGAGTCAACATCTTGGGTATTGTAAATTAGAGACCAGTCTTGCTGCCTGAGACATGCCTTGAGATGCGTAAGGTTGCCAAAGGGTAGTGCTCTACTAAAAATGGTTTTTGGAGGCGGCTTTCAGAACTTATTTGACCATGTACAGATGACAGGAGAGTGGTCACTGAGGGAGTCAGGGAGAACAGCAACATTTCTTATACGGGCAGGGTGACTTGTTAGGATCCAGTCAATGAGGGTGCTTGTCCCCGATCTGTAGTTTTTTCTGGTGGGGGAGCTTATCATCTGCGTAAGGTTAGCTGCTAGTAAAGCATCCTTGTAGGACCCTACATCAGAGGCAAGCCAGTTGATGTTAAAGTCACCAAGTAGAAGGAGCTCAGTGTCAGGAGATTGCCCACTTACAAATTCGAGGACGGTCTGAAGGCCGGGTCCAGGGTGATTAGGTGGGATATAGACAGCCACAACAGTTAGAACTTTATTGTGTGCACCTAGGAGTAATTTGATAGGAAGGAGTTGCACTGAGGTGTTTGTGGAGGGATAAGTGACATAGTGACTTGTGAGGTAGTCTTTTATGTAGATTGCACAACCGCCACCCCTTTTGGAAGTCCTATCTAATCTGATAACATTGTAACCTTGCAGAGAGATTGCATAGTCAGGAGTGTTTGGTTTCAGCCATGTTTCAGTTATGGCTAAAATGTCGGGGTTGTGTTGGCTGGCAAAGATATGAAGGGAGGCCAGTTTTGGAAGAAGACTGCAGATATTTAGTGTGGCGATGGTGAGACCCCCTTCGGATTTGGTAAATTTAGTAGAACTGGATGAGACTGGGCCAGGATTAGGATGGACGCTTCCAGACATCAGGAGGAGGAGGAGGTGCGTAAGTTTGAGAGACATCCGTCGTAATTCATAGAGTGAAGAATAACACCTTCGTCGTTTGTCATGGTAAGTAAAGTGCAGCCGTCTAGGGTCCCAATGCAAGGTGGTGGCAAGAAGCAGAGGGCAAACTTCACTCAAAATATTAGTGTAACTTGTCATCGTTAGCCAACCCTTGACAGGAGGGTGCAATAGGTGATGATAAGGGGAGTAAGCCATAGTTCCAGATAGGAGGTAGTGTATGTGGATAGTCGGAGTCTAGGGTAGATTGGGGTGTGAGGAAATTGGAAGATGGCATAGAGGAGGAAAGAGGAGTGTTAGAAAGGACAGGGAAAGGTGACAGGAGAAAGGCATATCTGAGAAGGAAAACAGGGATGAGAAAGTAGGAGGTAGCAGAGAGCAGAGCAGGAGAACAAAATAAAGAGGGAAACAACGAGGGTAAGGTGGTTAGAGAACTGGGTTATTTTACCAGAGCAAAAGCTAGAAGGGAAACGTAGAGTTGAGGGGGAGAGGAAATAGCTGTGGGAACAGGAGATGAGGAAAGATCAGGGGAGGGTCCTTAGAGCAGGAGGCGGAGCGAAGAGACTATTTAATACAGGTCGGGGGAGGGGGGCGGGCGAACATTTCTGCACTGAGCAGTGTAAGTGAATGGGCGCCGAGCCCAGAAAAGCAACTTCTGGCATCTATGCCTGATTCGGAGGCAGCTAGGCAGGCCATTAGTCTTTCTGCCCATGGTCTGGAGCTGACGGGACACCAAGCAAGGGCATCTTAAGACACCAATGAGGTGGCCTCTATACTGGCAGGAACTGCGGACGGCATGGCTTTACCTCTCACAGTTATCATCCTTGGCCCGGCGTAGGGTGATTGCCTTCCCTTTTCAGGGGGCCCACTTTTTCTCCTGCAGGGTGAGATGAGAGCTAGCGGGGCGCCTTCCCTCTTCCAGGCATTGGGAATCCCTGTCTCGCCCTGACCAGTCGTGGGCCTCGCCAGGCCCATAAGAGGCCCCTGCCTCTCTGTGTTCTCCCCTACGGGAGGCTGAGGAATGCTTTCTCTCAGGGAGGTGCCAGCACCACTTTGTGATGCCCGGTACTCACCCACCAGTAATGAATGGTGAAGATTGATCGAGGTAATATATGAAAATGATGTACGTACTGTAATTCTTGATCTTCCTAGATATCTTCACCATTCATTACTGCTTCCTGCCCACCTTTCCCTCTTGGCCAGTGCTTCCTCCCTGCTTGAGGCCAGTTGCGGGTCTTCTCGCTGGCACCTCCAGGCCCCACTGGAAGCCCTAGGGAGCCACCCTTAAAAAGAAGGCAAGCAGGTGCTCTTACCCCCTTTTGGGCACCAAGGCTTGAGTTGTCTAGGTTGTGGGAACTTTGGTCTTCTGGGTTTGCACCTCTCTGAGGACGGTTACGTACTCTGTCAAACCTGGGCATCCTATGCTTTACAGGCCAACAATATTCTGTCTGGGCAGATTTGTAGTCACATTCCCTTAACTGGTGTCCGTTCTCAACTTCCCAAGCCTTTGGGGATCTTCTTTTCTTTACTCGTTTTCTTTTATTGCTCTTTTTGTGAGATGGTCTCCAAGTCTCTGTACTAGTAGAGACAACTTTCTCTTCCCATCTCTGCCAAAGGTGACGTCGTTTGGAACTTAAGTGCCTTCTGTCTGGCACATGCTTTATCCTTCCACTAGTTATGCCTTCAGGCCCTGGAGACTGTTCCCTGTAGTGGCTCCCTTCTTTCAAAGTGAGGAAGAGATTGTCGCTAAAAAAAAAGTCAAAAGGAGGAGGGGCTGAAAATAAGAGGGTGCACAAACCGGAAGAGACCTTGCAACAGGTGCTGTCTCCCTCTCCTGACTGATGGGAGTTCACCACCCCTTCTTACCCGGTCCTTGGGTCTTTCAGGATTTCCTTCTGCCACCCCACTCCTCCTCCTCCTAGACCGTTAAGGCCTACTTGCTCAATTTCTTTTTCTACACCCTGAATCTTTCTGTCTCCACCTTAAGGAAGATTTTCTCTTGCCCTTGGGTATTCTTTCTCTCCTGTAGGGCAGGGACAACCTCTTCTTCCCTCTTTCTCTGTCTCTCATTCTTCTGTGTTTCCCATTTCTCTCCACTTGGCCTGCCCAATGGTCTGGGCTTCCCTATCCAAGATTCCTTAGAGCCCTTGTCTTTCTCCCTCTCTGATCGGCTTTTTACTTCAGTTTACATCCTTTCCTTTTTCCTATCCCTTGGGCCTCTGCCCCTCCCTCTTGCGTTCTCTGTCTTTTGTCTATTTCCTCCTTTCCAGCGAGCAGAACTGAGGAGGTTGTGGGGGCAACGTGACGGTTGCCGGGTAGTCCAAGTGCTACGTTATGTCATGTGCTCGAGGATGGTGCCGCCCTGACATCGGCTCCCCACCTCTAAAAATTCTTAAAAGCTATACACGCCACGAGCTCCGGCGCCTCTGGCTAGAACCCACCAGTAATGAATAGTGAAGATATCTAGGAAGATCAAGAATTATCGTAGGTACATAATTTTCATTTCCCTCTCCTGGTGAACAGAAATGAGGACCACAGGGGTCAGCGTCTGTTACTGGCCAGCCCACAAGTGCCACATTGTATGTCCGCCTTTTGGATGGCGCCATCCCAGTCTGTCCCCTAGCTCTAAAATGTTAAAACCTGTATGCTCCCGTGGGATCCTAGCACCTTCAGCACAGACCCATCAGTAATGAATGGTGGAGATATTCTGGAAGATCAAGAATTACGGTCAGTACATCATTTTCATTTTTGGTCTTTGTTCCTCTTGTAAAATCTGTTTAGTTCATTCCTTTTTGTAAAGTTCACTCTCTGCTCTTGTTTTTTGTGTTTTTTCTTCCCCACAGATAAAAAGGAGCAAGGTAACCTTTCGTACATCGGCGGGCATCTATACAGCCACCAGGTAAGGTCACTTTCAGTGCATGTAAACCGTGCAGTGGAAAGGTTAACATTTTGAGTTAAAATGAGATGAGACAAAGCGACTTGACCATGCCTCCCTGTTGGGACCAATCTAAATGGTATAGGGGATTATGATCACTGTTGTTGGAGGAACAACATTTAAATATTGCGCATCTTGTAATGCTGTTATTACAGATATCTTCTGCCACCTCTGCTGGACTAGGTCAGGTCGACTCGCGTCTCTACAGGCAGCCTCCTAGCTCCCCTCTTGGAATGCGTCCTGGAACACTGACCCCTCAGCCACCCAGCCACTTTACATCTCTCCAGGCTTACAGGTAGGGGATGACTGTTCACTACTTTGTTCATGTTTTGCGGGGGTAGCTAACAGCCACTATAGCCAATGCTGGCGGTGCTTTTGCTGCCTAAACCAGCTGTTGGAAAGTATACATTCTCGTAATGTTTTTTTCCTTTTAATTGTTTTAGAAGTTAAAATTCTAATGGTTGTATTTTACATAAGGGTGTCAGCCATAGATTAACCCTTTTAGAAGGCTGTCAGTCTGTCAGAATGTTTCATTTCCATTCCATGTTTTACAGTTCCTTTATAATTTTGCAAAATGGTAAGTCCCAGTGAGATTTCACTCCAGCAGCATGTCTCGGAATGCTTATGCACCTGATGTTTTGTCGCTGCATTTAAGGCGGGATTCTCACTGTATCCCCTCCCATGGGCTGTAAATATTTTTCAGATAAAATGTATTCAGTTTACAGTTGAACTGCCCTGCCCCAAATAATATTTTAAAGTAACCACAAAGCGTATCATGTCTCATCATCTTTGTCCATTCAGTTCTGATTTGGTCGCCAGATATTCTGCTCAGGGGCCATCTACCCAGAAGTTGGGTTGATGGCAACTCCTTGCCCTAAGGCTTCACTGTATAATAGAAGATAAGGATCTTACTTTGAGGGGGAGCTCTTGCAGCAGGTAATACCATTAGGACTAAGCCTCCAGGTGTTAGGACCCCACTGAAAACTTCTAGCTAGCAGTCTATGGTGGGGGACCGCCCCCGATGTCCACTCCGCCCCATCTGGTCTGGTATAAAGGAGGCAGTCCCCCTGCACCATCTCGGTTCTTTTCCCGCCATCGACCCACTAACATCGGCTCCACAGACGACATCTTCGCAGTCGACTGCCATTTTGCGCCTCACGCAGTTTACCGTTATCTTCTTTCAGTAGGTTTTCATCATCAAGTGCATGTCTTCATTGTCATCCCAGTGGTGGAAGTCGAATTGCACATGCGGTAAGTAGATCCCGGCGAGGAACAGCCACTCCGCCTGCCTGATCTGCCTAGGCCCCGACCACAGGCCTGACAACTGCCTGCACTACCAGAAATTTAACAGCAAGACCCGCATCCGCTGCTTCAAGGCCTACCTGCTAGAGCAACAAGTGGCTACCATGCAGAGGACCTGTTCGGGACAGAGTTCTTCCTCAGCTAGGGAGACACACACACACAAAAGGAGAAAAGATCGGGCGGGAAGCATCACCACAGGGATAAGGAGAGAGCCAGGTCTGAATCCCACCCTCAGTCCGCCCACAGGCCTTCTGCTTCTTCCATCTCCGGCAGGAAGTCAGAATCAGTAACAGCCCCCCAAGTACAACGGCCATTTCAAACAACGTGAAGTCTTGCTGTATTCTGACAAACTGTAGTTAGCTCCAGCCTTTAAACTGCCCCGGAGAACATAGGGTTAAATTTCTGTGCAGTACATAGAACGTTGAGCTCGAGCTCGGTTGACGTCTCTGTCTGCAGCCCTTTGAAACCTAACCGTCAGATTCTTAACTCCGCCTCACTGAACAGTCGCTCTGGAGATTTCTCCTTCAGCTCGGTTCAAAAGTCGATTAAAGTGTCTGTTTAAAACCGAAATTATTCCGAATTTATTCCGCATCGTCTGTTCAGGCTCTGTCTGTGGTACCGTGAGTACTAGATCGTTGTTTGTGATTATTGTGTGGAAATTGTAAGTTGGTCGATCAGCCGATCCTCTATATTGAACTCTTGTACTTTATATTAGTGTGTGGTTACTGGTCCTTATCGGTTCTAAAAAAAAAAAAAAAATTTTAAACTGTTTTTTCTAATACCCGTGACATGGTTAGGAACCGATAAGGGAGTCTTGCCTGGCGGGTGCAGAAAAAAGGGTAAGTTTGGGTAGGTTGGCCATGTCTGAGAAACCCAGGGAAAAAATAACTGACCCACTGGTTTTCAACACTGCAGTGAGTGTGGGGAAGTCTTTGCTAAGGCCGATCCCCACACCACCTGTGTTTATTGTCTGGGGTTTGAACACCTCGATACAGACTGCCAAATTTGCAAACATTTTCCTAAGTCTACCCTGGAAAAGAGATTAGGTAGACTTAGGGAAAAGGAGGCCGAGAAGTCCGCTGACCCGGATAGCCAGCCCTGTTCGATTCCGACCGAACCAGTAGGAGTGCCCTCTGACCAGGGCGATACTTCGGACAAAAGGAGAGCCGATCCTGAGGGATCTGTTCCTACGAAAAGAAAAAGAAAAGACAAATCAGCTGGTTCTGATCCGACCGCCGATGAGATTGCCCAAGCAATTCGGATTGTTGAATCGCTTCACCCAGTTCCGTCCGATCCGGCTCCGCTGGCTAGGGGCTCGGTTAGGTCGGTTCCACCGGTTCAGGAATATGACCCTGAAGATTTTTATGAACCGGAATTTGAGGAGGAGGGGGTTTTTGAACAGGATGATAACTATGATGGAGCGGAAAGTCTGGATGTGCCCATTGAACTGGACATCTCCCCAGACAGACCTTCTGGTGTTTCCCCTCCTAGGTTCTGAGTCCCCTCCCCACTATTTTTTTTTTTTTTTTTTTACAGGAAAGTGACTGAAACTCTTCAGCTTCCTATGGAGGAAGCTACAGAGGATCAAGAGGAGCCTGATTTTGTAGAGATGGACATCCCAGAGTCCAGGAGGCTGTCTATTCCCTTGCACAGATCTTTTGGGAAACGGACTCAAAAAATGTTAGTCTCCTAATTCTGTACCTCCTGTTGATAGAAGCATGGTTAAGAGGTACACCTTATCGGGCTCAGAGTTTTTCTACCAACAGTGCAGTCATGTTGGGGTTGTGCAAGCTGCAGCCTGTGACAGGGCTAATGTCCCCTTGGCTTCACACCCCCTAAATAAAGACTCCAGGAGGATGGATGACTTGACAAAGAAGCAATATATGGCATCCTCTTTGGGACTCAGGCAGGCTAATTATATGGCCTATACAACCAGATACCAGAAGTCCAGGTGGGGCACTGTACTGGCTCTGGCAAAACAGTCCTCCCCCCAGTTGGCCAAGGAGCTGGAGGAGGTGGCTGCGGATGGGATTGAGGCATCTAAGGTACAGTTTCATCCTGCTGTGGACTCCAGTGATGTCATCAAGAGTCATGGCTACATCTGTGGCTCTTCGGAGAATGGCTTGGCTCAGATGTACTAGCCTCTCACAGGACACCCAAGCTAAGGCCATGGATTTCCCTGTGGAAGGTAATTCTCTGTTTGTGGAGCAGACAGAGAATTACATGAAGAAGATGGAAGAATGTAGGACCACTTATAGGAGTGCACAGGCCAAGGAGAGGCAGGCAGCTCCTCAAAGGCAGCAATCTAGGGGCAGGGGCAGGCCTTTTCATAGACCTTTCTACCAAGCACAGATCTCTTCTCCCTTTTCACAGAGGGGGGGTTCTTTAGAGGGAGAGGCAGAAGGGGGATGAGCAGGGCTGCATCCACTCCTCAGCCTAAGGCCCCTGCCAAGCAGACACCCTGATGGATCTGCCCGGGTCGACTCTCCTATACCTGTAGGGGCAGGCTGGTTTACTTCGTCCAGGACTAGGTGTCTGTTACCTCAGACAAGTGGGTCCTAGAAGTAGTAAGCCAGGGACTGGTTCTTAGCTTAAAAAAATTTCCGAAGATGAGTGCCAGATCTTTTCCACCTGCAAGTCTCTCCAAAACCCTTGCCCTAGAGGCAGAGTCTTCATCTTTTCTGGCCTTAGAAGCCATAGAGTTCCTACCCTACACTGGGGCAAACGTCTGTACTCCAGGTACTTTCTTACCCCAAAAAAGACAGGGGAGTGGCAACCCATCCTAGATCTAAGATACCTGAACAAACATCTTTTAAAAACCAAGGTTCAAGATGGTGACTCTGGGAATAATTCTTCCCTCTCTAAGGCCAGGGGACTGGCTAGCCTCCCTGGACCTCAAAGATGCCTACTTTCACATCCCCATCAGGTGCTCCCACAGAAAGTACTTGAGGTTCAGGTTGCCCTCAGTCCATTACCAGTTCAAAGCAATGCCCTTTGGCCTAACATCAGCTCCAAGGATTTTTACAAAATGCGTGGCAGTATTAGTGGTCTTTCTAAGAAGGCAGACGATTTCCATTTTTCCATATCTGGACGACTGGGTCATTGTGGGTCAGTCTCCAAGTCAAGTCAGACCTGCAAGTTGCCCAGCAAGTGCTCACTTCCCTGGGATTTCTTCTCAACCTCCCCAAATCAGTTCTCGAACCAGTGCAGCTTCTTACCTTTATAGGGGTTGAGCTAGACACTGTCAAAGCAAGCGCCTTTCTTCCCCTGGAAAGGGCAAGAGTTCTTATAGAACTGGCTTCTTCCTTCAGCCTTCAGGTGTCCCAACCAGCAAGGCACTTCCTTCAGCTCTTGGGCCACATGGCAGCTTCTACAGCAGTGGTCCAAGGGGCAAGGGGATGAGGGACATTCAGTTCCATCTGAGGGCCTTTTGGTCCCAAAGGAAGGACCCTCTTACCAAACTGATTCCAGTGACTCGGACACTGATTCAAGCTCTTCAATGGTGGCAGGATCAGGACAATTTAAGGCAAGGGGTCCCATTTGTCACTCAGTCTCATTCAGTGGTCCTTACCACTGATTCTTCCCTTTTGGGGTGGGGAGCTCATCTGGGGGGTCTCACAGCCCAAGGACTGTGGTCCCCTCAGGAGTCCCTTTTCCATATTAATCTCCTGGAATTCAGGGCAGTTTTTCTGGCCCTGCAAGCCTTCTCTCAGTCTGTGCAGAACAAGGTGTTTCAGGTCAGAACAGACAACACCACTACCATGAGTTACATCAACAAGCAGGGAGGCACTTTGTCTATGGCCTTGTACACAGAAACCATGAAATTGTGGTCCCTGGCTTATTCCCTGCAGACCTCTCTGATGGCAGTCCACCTTCCAGGGAAGGACAATGTACTGGCAAAATGCACTGAGCAGGATCTCCCAGGGCCATCACGAATGGTCCCTGGACCCCCTGGTGTTGAAAGTGATTTTTTTCAAGGTGGGGCACTCCAGAGATAGATCTCTCTGCAGCCCCAGACAATCACCAACTTCCTCTGTTTTGTTGCAGACCCCCAGTCTTGGGTTCAGTCCCTCTGGATGCTCTGATTTTGAACTGGGAAGGGAAATTTCTGTATGCCTTCCCTCCCTTTCCTCTACTATTCAATGTTCTAGTCAAGATAAGGTCACAACCTTGTAAAGTGATTCTGATTGCTCCAGACTGGGCCAGACAGCCTTGGTACCCTCTGTTGCTGTCTCTAGCTGTCCATCTTCCCCTGTCTCTTCCCAGGAATCACAATTGAAGAGTTGAGTGTGCAGATTTGCATCTGTCTCAGGGGGTTCTGGATATTGTCGGAGCTTCTCAAAAGTCCTCCACCAGAAAGTCTTGTAACTCCAAATGGAAAAGATTCAGCATTTGGTGTTCCAAGAAGCATATTTCTCCAGACACTGCTGAATTGCCTACAGTTTTGGATTATGTGGTCCATCTTAATGGCCTAGGTCTCAGACCAGCTACTCTCAAGGAATACTTGTCAGCTGTTTCTGCTTTCCTATCAGTGGGGAAGTCTTCCTCACCATCTTCTCATCCTGTGTTCTGTAAATTTTTCAAGGGATTGCTTCATACCGATCCTGCCCCTGCCTGGGACTTAAATGTTTGCATTGTTCAACTTATGCAACCTCCTTTTGAGCCTATGTGCTCCGCAGAGCTTAAGTACTTGTCTTGGAAAACTGTGTTTTTGGTGGCCATTACCTCTGCCAGACCTATCCGTGAACTGCAAACCCCGTCAGTGGAACCTGATTTTATCTTTTTCCATTGTGATAAAGTGGTCCTTAGAACCAATAGAAGGTTCTTGCCCAAAGTGGTCTCAGACTTCCACTTGAATCAGTCTGCGTCTCTTCCTGTATTCTTCACTGATCATTCCTATTCAGGAGAGAGGCGGCTACACAGTTTTGATGTTAAAAGAGCCCTTAGCACTACTAGAGCGAACCAAGGGTCACAGGTTTGATTCTCTCCAGTTGTTCCTCACTTACAGGCAAGTGGGAAAGGGCAAACCTTCCACCAAAAGTACTATTGCCTGGTGGATTATGTCCTTGTATACAGTTCTGCTATGAGAAACTGAGAAAGATTCCACCCTCAGGCCTGAGGGCTCACTCTACACGAGGTACAGCTGCTTCCTTGGCTGCAGCCAGGGATATCCCTTTGTTAGAAATTTGTCAAGCAGCCACCTGGAAAACGGTCTAGACCTTTACCAAGCATTATTCTCTGGTTATCCAGGCTAGGAGTGATACTCGGTTTGGCACAGCAGTGCTTCAGAGCCTATTCCTAAAGTAGGTTCTCTCCCTCCTCCATGGAGGTACTGCTTGGTAGTCTGCAGTTGGTGAGAATACAGGAGGACTTCATGTTTGAAGAAAAAATTACTCACCTTAGTAATTTTCTCTTCTGATGGAATCTTGCTGTATTCTGACCTCCCTCCCTGCCTCCCCTCTCAGAACCTGTTTTTGGGAAGTGGATGGGCAGGTGCAGTGCTGCACCCCATAGGTGCTTCTTGCACACCCTCCTTTTTATTTGGGCGTTTTGTTGTGTTATCCTTATTTTGGATTGGTTTTTGGTTTCCTGGCTTGAGTCTTCCTTGGGAATCCAAAACTCTCTGTTGCCAGTTGGCTATTTTAAAAAATTTACAGTTTCCACATAGTATAGTGAGTTTTTGCTCGTAAGAATCTGATGGTTAGGTTTCAAAGGGCTGTAGACAGAGACCTCAACCGAGCTCGAGCTCGACGCTCTATGCACTGCATAGAAAGTTAACCCTATGTTCTCCGGGGCAGTTTAAAGGCTGGAGCTAACTGCAGTTTGTCTGAATACAGCAAGACTCCATTAGAAGAAACACAATTACTAAGGTGAGTAATTTTTTCTTCTGGGGCTTCCTCTAAGAAGACTACTGCTTCTTCCCACTCCAAAGGTAAGAAGTCTTCTCAAGGGTGTTCATCCGCCCAAGTTCCCTTGTCACATAGGCCCCAGAAGCATTCGCATGGGTTGGCGCCAGAGGGACAGGTGTCTCGGCCAAAAAATCAGATGCTGCCCAAAAGTCTTCACGGTCATCAGACAGCCACAAGGGGCTGGACGACTCTTCCAGATGCCAGGACACCTCCCCTACCTGAAGATAGGATGACAGCTTTAGAAGGTCTGCACTATGGGCCACTCTAACTCTGCATCGGAAACAGACCAGGTGCTGCCAGTAAAAGAGTTGCCATCTGCTCTGGAGGACCGGGTGTCAGACCAAACGCCCAGGGCCCCAAAGGATGACACCCAGGCCCATGGATAACCGTCTGCTTCCGCTTCCTCTTAAGGAGCCAGACGTCGGACCCCAGGTAGGCTTGGCACCGCCGGATAAGGCCCCATCGGACCTGATGCCCAAGGCATCCATGGACAAGGAGCCTCAGGACCAGATGGTACCCAAAAAGCTACAGGGTCCAACGCCAGTCCCTTCAAATCTGCCTACCCTGCCGCCTCCACCACCAGTTCCACTGTCAGGAGTGGGGGCTTTCTTTTAATGCGGGGTGGAACACTATCAAGGGGGACTTGCTGCCAAAGCCCAGAGAGCCATTCCCTGTTGGGTACCACCCAGGGAACAGTCACCTCAGAGACCCAGGTGACCTGCCCCACCGACAGTGTCTGCTCCCCAGTGATGATGATGACCAGTGGTTGCCAGCCTCAAGTGGCAGAAAGAGGCACCCGTCATCTGTTGCTCTGTCCAGCGGATGTCCACCCTCTTCCTCAGGGGAAGATGTAGGGGACTCCTCCTCAGAATATTCCTCGGAGGATGAGTTACCTCTACCCTCTCCGAATCTGAAAAGACTCCCCACACTCACCCCTGGGTGATCCGTCCTTCTTGGACATAAGACACATTAAGCCCCTATATCAGTGGGATACGGAGGAGCTTGATCAGGAATGCCGCCTAGCAAAATTCCTAGGGGCAAACAACCCGAAACCTCTGGTAGTCCCTCCACTTGTCGAACCCTTCCAGGACATTAGTTTACCTGGAAGCATCCGGCTACCACTGTAGCAGTGCCAAGAAAAGCAGATCGGGTCTATAAGACATCCAAAGGAGAGCCTTACCTACACGAACAGCCCAAAGCTGACTCCATGGTGCTCATGGCAGAGCGCAGCAGCCGAGACACATCGGCACTCGGCCCCGGATCCAGAGTCAAAAAAGCTGGACCAGATGGGCGGAAAGGTCTGTTCTTCGGCCACCTGCACTTTCAGGTTGCTGAATTTCTTTGCTCACATGGTCACATACCAGAAATCGCTTTGGGCTAAAGCTATGAATCTGGTTAAAGCACAACCAGACTCGGAAGGCAAGGCGGAGCTCCTAGCCGTCATCAGGTGCTGAGGAGTTCCTGTGACTCTGCAGATCAGCAGCCAGGGCAGCAGCAACCAGGATCTGTATGCATAGACGTGCCTGGTTCAGGGTATCTGGTTTCCGTCAGGATTTGCAGGATGCCGTATTGGTTGCACCCTTTCAGGTACCTGTGCTCTTTGGCACAGAAACAGAAAAGCTCGTAACGGGGCTACAGGATTCAGGCAAGGCGGTGTCTGACGTTCATTGCATGTACATGTCAGAACCGCAGGCAGATCGGTGCCGTCCCTTCCAGAAGAACCAAGGACAGCAGGAAAGATGCCAAATGCAGCATAAAGGAGGCTTTAAGAGAAGAAACCCTCCCCTACCTTCAGGCGCCCAGGGCCTCAAAAGTTCAAAGGCAGCTAGACCTCCCTTTCCCCACCCCCTCCACCACAGCCTGACTCCCTACCACCCCCCCACCACCCCTTTTGGAGGAAGCACAGGGCGAGGCGGTAGGAGGGAGATTCTTCCTTTACCCATCAGGATGGTCCAGCATCACTACAAACCAATGGGTCCTCCAGATAATCAAAAGGGAATACTCTCTGGAGTTTACCCAGATACCACCGGACAGTCCACCCATCCTCTCCCACGCGGCTCTCCTACGAGCAGAGATGCAGGCCTTGCTCAAAAAAAGAGCTATTGAGGAGGTACCCCACGCTCAGAGGCAAAGGGTATTACTCCCACTTCTTCCTAGTCCCGAAGAAGACAGGAGACCTCTGTCCCATTCTGGATCTGAGCCAGCTGAACACCTTAATTGAATACAAAAGGTTCAGGATGGTGACCTTAGCGAGCCTGTTGCCCATGTTCCATCAAGGAGACTGGCTCTGTTCTCTGGACATGCAGGATGCTTCTATGCACATAAAAGATCCTGCCATCCCACAGGAAGTACCTTTGCTTCACCTTCCAAGGGAAAGCACTACCAGTTCAGGGCACTTCCATTCGGCCTTTCATCGGCACCAAGGGTCTTAATCAAGTGCCTAGCAGTAGTGGCGGCAGCCCTCAGGAGAAGGGGTAATTATATCTACCCCTGCCTGGACAATTGGCTTCTCACAGCTTCGTCAGAAAACTAATTGCATCAAACACTGGAGGAGACTTTGTCTATTCCAAGCCTTGCGCATCACACAAAATCTGTCCAAGCCATACCCGTGGCCTGCTCAGAGGCTACAATAAATCACAGCAGTCCTGGACACCATCCAAGGAAAAGCCTTTCTACCCGCAGACTGAGCAGTCAGGCTAAGGGAGGTCGCGCCTGAGTGATGACCTCAGACCAGGTCTCAGCGAGGGTGGTTCTGCAGCTTCTGGGTCATATGGTCGCAGCCAGAGCCACAGTTCCCCTCACTCGTTTGAATATGAGGATCCTTCAGTGGCACTTCAGAGTTCAGTGGGACCAAGGCATGGATAATCTCGATCATCCATTTCGAGTCTGCAGTGTGGTCCGTCAATCACTGATTTGGTGGGTCATCCTGGCTCATCTAAACAGAGGGGTTCACTTCCAATGTCCCAGCCACCAACAGATTTTGAGGACAGATGCTTTGGTACTGGGATGGGGAGCACATCTGGCATCTCACCAGACTAGGGGCTCCTGGAACTCCACGGAATGGTCTGTCCACATAAACATTCTAGAAACAAGAGCATCCTGTATACTTTACAAGCCTTTCAAGAATTCCGTACTCCTTCCGGGGTCCCTTCTGATCCAGTCAAACAATACCGCAGTAATCTTCCATCTCAGCAAGCAAGGGGGGGGCACTCATTCTTACCCCCATGCAGAGAGGCAATGAGAGTATGGACCTGGTCAGTGGATCACAGCCTGGATCTCACAGCAGTCCCATGTTCCAGGGATCCACAACGTCCTCACAGACAGCCTAAGTCGCTCTTGATCTCAGAGCCACAAATGGGAACTACAGCAAGAAGTCGTAGACTACCTTTTCAAAAGGTGGGGTCAGCCAGAACTGGACCTCTTTGCATCTCCACACAGCGCCAAACTGCCCAATTTCTACTTGCTAGATCCAGGGCCTGTTGTTTTTTGGTGAGATGCATTGTCCCTCTCTTGGACAGGGAGGTTTCTGTTTGCCTTCCCTCCTCTTCAGAGGATCCTGCTCAAGTCACAGGCAGAAGGTGCCCAAATGATCCTGTTCGCACCCTTCTGGCCTAAACAGATTTGGTTCCTGCTGTTAAAACAGCTGGCAGCGGAACCGCCGGTTCCGTTGCCCGTGTCCACTCACTTGCTGTCCCAGGAGCAGGGGACACTGGTTCATCCAGCCCTCCGGTCCCTGCATCTGCATGCGTGGCTTCTGCAGACTTAGCTAAGGACAGATTCGGAGTGTTTCTGAGTGGCAGAGGTTCTCATGGCAGTGAGAAAGCCCTCTACTAGAGAAACATGTGCCATGAAGTGGACGCGATCTTATCTGTGTCAATCTTCAGCATTCATCACATATGGGTACTGGCCGGAGATCAGGACCCCGCGGGAGCTTTTTTCTCCTTTTTTAAAAAAGGATAGTCGGAGCCGACACAGCATCGGCGCCGCCCTCGAGGCCGACGTACTGCGTGGCACTCGAGGGTTGGCCATTAGGCTGTGTCGACTCCGCCTGCCTACCAGTTCTTCGTCTCCCGCCGTCGAGGTCGCCTCGTGGGAAGCTGTCCGAGAAGAATTTTAGGCCTTTCAGCCTTTCGTTCGACGTTTCAGTCAGTCGGTAACTTAGTAGTTCTGGGTTCTGCCTCTACTCGACGTCTCGGGTAAGATCTTTCCTTTTTATTTGAAGTATTGCGACGTCGAGTCTGTTTTGGTGTTTTTTTCCGTAGGTCATGTCTCGGTCGGGGGGCAAGAAGTTTTCTAAGGCGGGTCGGCACCCTATGCGTCGGTGCCCGTGCGGCCGTCAATATTCCCTTACCGACCAGCATGACCGGTGTCTCGCGTGTCTTGGCCCGCTTCACGACATGGATTCGTACGACACCTGCTTCTCCATGGACTTCCGTGTCCTTAAACGGCGCGCGTTGAAAGTGAGGCGAGCTCTGCTGACTTTCAGGGTAGGGTTCGTGACTGGCCAAGCCGCTGCCTCGGCCTTTCCTCCGCCCCTCCTGGTTCTATACGGACCGAGGAGGAGGGAGCCTCGGCTACTTGTAGCCTGGCCATTGCCGAGGCTCCTCCCGCAGCGCAGGAGGCCCGTCCCGCTTCCTCCCGTGAGCGGGCGGGAGGCGCCGCCACGGCAATCGCTCCTCCGGGGGTGAAGGCTCCCCCGTCCTCTACGCTCGCGGTGGTGCCCACGGGCGGCCACTTCCATCGCTTGGCGCCGGGCCCTGTCGGCCATTTGCGGCGCTGACGCCCGCGCGCCGCCTGGATCCAGCGCCGCCACCATGCCCGCGCCCGCACCGAGGTTGAGCACAGCGCCGTGCCTGCACGGTTCAAGGCCGTCGGGCCTTCGGCGCCGGCAGTCGGTGCCGCCTCGCGCCGCCGGTGCTCTCAGTGCGCCCGCGCCGAGGGCCTGGCGGTGTCACGCTCGGCCGGAGTCCACCTCGCCGCCGGCGCCGCTGGTCCTCGGTGCCCTGGCAGTGTCGGCGCTGAGGTTGTTGCTGGGCTTGCCTTCGGCGCCTGCCTCTGTCCCTGGTACCACCCCGTGCTAGTGGACTTGATGGCGCCGCGGCTGGCCCTGGCTCTGACCTCGGCCCGAGCTGCCCTGCGCTTCTGTGAGCCCGCCCACGGGTTGGCGGAGGGCACAGGGTGCCGCCGGCACTGCTCTGGCTGCCGGGCCCTCTGGCAGTGAGTTTTCCTCCCTCCTACTGTCGGGCTCGGAGTCAGACGGCAGTCACACCCTTCGGGGTTGTCTGCAGAGGAGAGCGATCCAGTGGTCTCGTCGAAGAGTCGTAGCCAGCCCCCTTCTGAGGAGCGTCAGGTAGTCCCCGAGGTTAGGTCAGTGGTGCTGACCAGCAGACAGTGGTGCGTGCCACCATTGCTCTGCAACCTGGCCTTGGGAGTTTCTTCGACCTCTCGGTGGTGGTAGCCCCTCAAGTAGTGTGTCTTGATCGCCCTACTTGGAGCCCATCGGTAGCTTCAGGAAGGAGGGTGCTGTCTGGGTCTCCCCTTCGGGGCAGCCCAGAGCTGCCAGCTACCTAGGCTGGCCCTCTCGAGGAGGAGGAACTCTTGGACTCTGAGGGTCGAGGGTGTGGGGTCGGCACGTCGGCCTTCTCTGGGTCCACCTGCCCTGAAGGCTTCGGCGCGAATTGTCTCTCCCTTCCGTTCCTTGAGGGGGTCCCATTCTTTTGAGGCAGGGGACCGTCCTCCTGGACTTTTACGGCCCCGGTCGCCTCACTGGGGGGATTCTTCTGGGCGCAGCCTAGGCAGTACCAACGTGGTTGTGTAGTTGTTGGCTGTGGAGTCTTCCGGGGCACCCTCCTCGGGTGCTCCTGGTCCGCTCCCTAGCCCTGGCGGAGGTCAGACGACTTCTTTTCTCGGCTCTGCCCCTATCCCTCTGCCATATTCTCCAGCGCTCCCAGGCATTCTTTGTCCTAGCGGCCCTCTCACCTGGGAGCAGTTCAGAGCGGTGGCTGCTCGGTTCCCTGCCTACGTTAGGGACTATGGACAGCCAGGTTTTTCAACCTCCCCCCGTGCAGCCACCCTCGGAACGTATGGTGACCTCCAGCTCCTCATCCCCCTCTTCTGGAGGAGAGGAACCCTCTGTCCATATCTCTCCGGCCGCTGATCTCTCAGAGTACCAGCGCTTCCTTGTGAGGATGGTGGAGGACCTTCACCATTCACCCCTGTCTGTTAGCAATCCTGAGTATGCGGCGCACGCCTTTCTAGTCGATTTTGGCGGGGTTACCCTTGTGGTGCTGCCCTGGCCTGCTCCCTTTCGGGAGGCATCCTTGCGTTTCTGGCAGAGGCCCTTCTCCGGAGTTCCTGCCCCTAGGGACCTCAGCCAGAGGTATTGCGCTCCCCCGGAGTCTCCAGGTTCTATGCCTCACCGCAGTCTGGCTTGACGCACCTGACACCCCTGATGGGCTTCGTGCCCTCCACCTGACCGGCCCCCAGATCAAGACTCCTCGGATTTTGATTTCTGGGGGAGGACGACCTTCTACTCGGCACAGTTGCTCCTCTCCATTTCTGCTCACCAGGCCCACTATGCAGCCTACAACAGGTTCTTGTGGTCCGCGCTAGGTCAGATTCTAGCTGCTT
The DNA here is from genome assembly GCA_016271365.2 of Neoceratodus forsteri. Lineage (NCBI taxonomy): Eukaryota > Metazoa > Chordata > Ceratodontiformes > Ceratodontidae > Neoceratodus > Neoceratodus forsteri. The sequence continues at coordinate 56,341,589 of JADMNL010000035.1, forward strand.
TGCCTGACTCGGAGCAAACCAGACAAGCCATCGCGCTCTCTGCACATGGCCTGGAGCTAGCAAGGCACCAAGCGAGGGCATCTTATGACGCCAATGAGGTAGCTACCAGGGTCGTAGGGACAGTGATCTGCACTAGGAGATCCACGTGGCTTCGTCTTTCCCGGTTGTCACCCTTGGCCCGGTGTAGGGTGATTTGCTCCGTCCACCAGGGAGCCTACCTCTTCTCCTGTAGTGCGAGACAGCGTTTGTCGGGGCAAGTTCCTTCCCCCTCCAGGGGAACCCCGTCTCGCTTTCCCCACTCTCGGGCCTCCTCGGGCCCAGAAAGTTCCCCCCCTTAGTGTGTCACCCACTGAGGGTTAAGGGACTCTGTCCCTTAGGGTGTAATGAATCGACCCCCTTCGGGGGGCTTGGTACTCACCCATATGTGATTGAATGGTGAAGATTGACACAGATAAGATATGAAAATTACATACCTACCGTAATTATGATCTTTCTGTGTATCTTCACCATTCATCACAACCCCGCCCACCATCCCCCTGGGGCCTCAGTCTCTGGGCCCCCTCCCTCTGTGGCCCCTCTTTTTGGAGCGGGGTAAAGTAGGGACACGGGGGGGGGGGTATTCTCCTTTAAGGAGTACAGCTCTAGCAGCACTCCTTCTCTACTACATGTCTCCACCCCGATGGGGTGGGAGTTGGTGGTTGCCCTCCTCCTCTTTTCTTTCTGGTTTCCATCCAACTGTCAAAAAAGAAAAAAAAAGAAAATCCCCTTTTTTTTTCACCAAACATTTTTCCTGAGAGAGTATTAAATCCCTGTACCCTGTCCTTATTCCAGAATAGCAGACTCTGCTTCTGGTGTATTGCCAGTTATTCTGTGCCTTGAATTCTGGCAGAGAGCTTTGCTACTCCTTGCAGTTCCTATACAATCTGGTGACAGACAAGGGTCTCGGATACCTTGTTACCTCTCTCACTCTCCTACATTTTCTCCCCTCCCTTCCCTCCCTTCTTCCGCTTCCAGAGATTGGGGCCCCTACCCAATCCCTAGTCTCTTCTCTTCTTTGCTGTCCTCTCAGTCGTTATTTCTCCTTTTAGTTCAGTTTTCTCTTCCTTTTTCTGTCCCTTGGACTCTCTTGTCCCACCCTCCATCCCTTCCTCTTACCTCTCCGCGACTCAGAACTGGTAGGCAGGCGGAGTCGACACACCTAACGGCAACCTCGGCGCGCCACGCGGTACGTCGGCCTCGAGGGCGGCGCCGATGCTTGTGTCGTCTGCCTAACCTTTAAAAAAAAAAAAAAAGCTCCCGCGGGGTCCTGATCTCCAGCCAGTACCCATATGTGATGAATGGTGAAGATATACAGAAAGATCATAATTATGGTAGGTATGTAATTTTCATTTTCTGCTTGTGGGCATCCCTGGATCCTCTCACCTATCTGGTGGAATCTGCGCTAGAGTGTCTTTTCTCTCTCTCTCTCTCTCAGACTTGGGTCTTAGCGCACAGAAATGCGCCTTAATGGACTAGTAGCTATCAGTTTATCACGCATCTCTGAATGGGAAGACTCTGGCACAGTTGGACCTATGCAAGACCTTTTTAAGGGGAATCTTGCATATTAAATCCCCAAGGGGAGACCCCATGCCACCTTGGAGACCTCCTGTTTGTGTTAGAAAAGCTTACCTTGTCCCCCTTTGAACCAGACACATGTTGCGAGCCACGCCTTCTATCTTGGAAGGCGTTATTTTTAGTTGCCATTACTTCTACTTGGAGGATTTCCGAGCTGCAGGCTCTGATGTGTAAAGAGCCTCATCTTATTTTTCATAAGGACAGGGTAACCCTGTGCACAAATCCTAAGATTCATCTGAAGGCAGTGTCCGAGTTCACCTTGAACCAAGACATCCAGCTACCAGTTTATTACCCAGAGTACTCAAACAGAGGGGAGGCCTTGCTACATAATCTGGATGTACAAAGAATTCTTCATTACTATCTTGCTCGTACTAGTTCCTCCAGAAAGACAGACCAGTTTGTCTCATTTACCGAAAGGAAAGTAGGGGCATCAGTAACAAAACAGATGACAAAGTGGCTCGTTTACTGCATCACGTTCTGTTAACAGAAATACAACAGACCCTTACCGGGACCGGTCAAGGGTCACTTCACCAGAGGGGTCGTGACGTCAGGCACTACAGTCTGGACATTGCTTCCAGAAGGAGAGCAGGTTTCGGCCTAGCGGTCCTTCAGGGACTACTCTCCTGAGGTGCCTAGGGCTTTTTGCTTAGTCAGTCCTCCACCTTTGTGACCTGGGTGTCTCTTTGGGTGTATTGCTTGAGACTCTGTCCTAATGGTATTACCTGCTGCAAGAGCTCCTCCTCAAAGTAAGATAGTACAGTTACGTAAGAACTTACCGTAACAGTAGATCTTCGAGAGGAGCTCTTGCAGCAGGTAGCTTTCCCACCCACCTGCCCCGGGGGGCAGGTGGTTCATTTTCTCTTTGGGGGATAGGAGATCCTCCTCGGTTCTCCATCTTCATATCATCCGGGTCTCCAGCAGGAGAACTGAGGTGGTGCTGGGGATCGCCCCCTTTTATACCAGAGCTGATGTCTGGGTGGAGCTGAAGTCAGGAGCGGTCCCCTGCCATAAACTGCTAGCTAGAAGTTTTCTGTGGGGGCCTGATGCCTGGTGGCGTAGTCCTAATGGTATTATCTGCTGCAAGAACTCCTCTCGAAGATCTACTGTTACGGTAAGTTCTTACGTAACTGTACTTTATCGAATGCTGTGGTGAGACGAGTCATAAAAATCTACTGTTTTACTTTCTCAGGTCTCAGCAGATGTACGCCCAGTCTGGCCTGGCCTCTGCTGCTGCTGCCGCCATGTTACCCAGTGCTGCTCTGCTGTCTGGAGCCATGGTGAAGGGACAGTACCTTGAGTACCAGGCTATGCAAACTGCAGACCTAGCAAAGATGCAAGCAGGACTGTTGTACCAAGCACCATCATTTATCTATAACACTCCCCTCTGTGGATCCCAGATAACTGAATCACAGCTCATGCAGGTGCGGCAGGGTATGCACTTTAGTATTTGCCACGGTGAGGCAGGTTCAGTTGGTTGCACGGAGCATGTGACTGATTTCAGATTTTCATTTCCTGTTTTCCATTAGGTGTGGCAGAGCAGTCATGCCACACAGTGGACAAGTTTTCTTTTTTCCATATCCTCATTTAATGCAGCAGGTTGGAATGAGATATAGTGAGCATTAGACAAGTTTTTTTCTCTCTCCAGATGAGACAATGTAGAATCGATCACAGTGAGCATTTGACAGACTCTCCTTTTCTGTTTGTCATTAAGTGTAGCAGGGTAGAATCTCACATCGACCACTTGACAAGTTCTCCTTTTCTGTTTACTGTTGGGTGCAGCAGGGTAGAATCAGTCACAGCGAGCATTTGTCGAGTTCTCCTTTTGCATTTGTCGTTGATGTAGCAGGGTATAGTCTGTCACATCGAGCATTTGTCGAGTTCTGCTTGTGTTTTTTTGTTGGGTTGTAGCAGGGTAGAATCAGTCACATTGAGCATTTGATGAGTTCTTCATTTGTGTTTGTCATTAGGTGTAGCAGGATAGATTGTCATATTGAGCATTTGATGAGTTGTTTCGTGTTTGTCATTAGGTGTAGCAGAGTAGAATCAGTCACATCGAGCATTTGACGAGTTCTTTTCTGTTTGTCATTAGGTGTAGCAGGGTAGAATCAGTCACATTGCGCATTTGACGAGTTCTCCTTGTGTTTGTCGGTTGGTGTAGCAGGATAGAATCAGTCACATTGTGCATTTGACAAGTTCTCCTCTTCTGTTTCTCGTTGGGTGTAGAAGGGTAGAATCAGTTATGTTGATCATTTGACGAGATCTTCCAAGAATCAGTCTTAAGCATTCATCACTGTTGGGTTTGTGCCAGAGGCACGAGGAATCCGTGGGAGCGTACACCTTTTAAAAGCTTCAGAGGTAGGGACCAACGTTGGGAGGCAGTGCCACCAACAAGACAAACATATGGCGTGGCGCTCATGTGCTGGCCAGTAATCGACACCTGCATCCCCCCCCCCCCCCAAAGTTCTGTTCTTCCTGCCATTGGGGTAACACTCCGTGGCGCATTCCCTGTTTTCTTCTGCATCACTAGGCCTAGTTCTGTTCATTGCTGCTCGCTCAATGCCGTCACTTATTTCAACTTTTTGTCCCTGCCTGTTTTTTTTTCTCTGTCCCCTTTATGGCGCCAAGCCCTGTTTTTGCTGGTTTTCTTTAATTTCAGTAGATCTTACTTCGAGATACAGCTCTTGCAGCAGGTTACACCATTAGGACTGAAGCCAGCAGGCGCCAGGACCTCACGGAAAAATTCTAGCTAGCTATCTTCAGGACCGCTAACGCCGGTCCCGCCTCCGACGTCAGGCGTGGTATATAAGGGGGCGGTCCCTCCAGATTCCCCAGTTCTTTCCCGCCGTCGACTTGCATGCCTCGACCTTCCGGTCTTAGTCTAGCGCGCGATGCGTGGTTGCAGAGCTTTCCTACGGGAATTTCATCCTACTTCGAAGAATTTTTCGCTGATGTCCTCTCCGACCTCCGGGCATACATCGAAGTGTGCTTGTGGGAAGCAGATCCCCTTTAAGGACCCCCACACAGCCTGCGTCCGGTGCCTGGGCCCAGAGCACGATACCCGGGCCTGTTCCCTCTGCCAGGGGTTTAATAGCCGCGCAAGGATCCGGCGTCAGAAGGCTCTTCAGGCGTTCCTGCTGGAAGAAAAGTTGAGAGTCATGTCCTCAAAGGAATCTTGAAATCCACAAACATGCCGAAGAGAAGGGAGAAGGACCCTTCCAGGTCTCCGACGAGGGCCTCCAAGTCCCGCAGCTCCGGGTCGAAGTCTGACCAGTCTCCATCCAGGGCCTCCTTCTCTCCCCGGCTGCGGTTATTGTTTCTCGCTCTTCTCAGGCCCCTCCCGCCAGGCCGTCGTCGTCCTCCACCCCCAAGGCCTCGGCGAAGTCCGGGGAGCGTCGCCACCACCACCATAGGTCGGGTTCCCGCCCGTCGACACCCGACGTCCGGGCCTCTTCTGTTCCACCCCGCAAAACGTTGGAACTTACCCCTCTGAAGAGGCCAGTAGACCCGACGCCGGCTCGACCTAAGTCGACCGTCAGTCATCCCTCCTCGGAGCCGTCATCGGCCGCGAGACCGTCGTCAGCCAAGCCTTCCCACCGGACGTCGGTTGGGGGACCGACGTCCGCCACGCCTAGAAGAGGACTCCTGTGCCTCCGACCGTCGTCGGGCAGGAGTCGCTGACGGAGGAGGATCTGACGCAGCCCGAAGTCCAGACGGGCGACCCCGGCCTCGTGCAGTCTCCTAGGGCTCCCTCGCCGCCTCCCGAGGTCCCTGTGGAGCTGTCGCCGGGACCCGACGACCGCCCTCCAGCGCCTGGGCCGTCGTCGGGATTGTCTTTAGCGGAAGTGAAGGATCTCTTCACGTACTGGTGGACAACCATCAAGAGGGATGTGGTGCCCACTGCTCTTCCTCCTCCTCCTCCTCCTCCTCCGGCTCCGGCCCCCCCTACACCTGCAGTGAGACTGGCGTTCAACCCTCCCAGGAGTCCAGATCTCCTCCCAGGGGTCAATCAGATAAGAGAGACCTCCGTCCAAGATAATCTTCTGGATCACCCAGCCCCAAGAGATCCAGAGACACCGGCGTTCGCCGCGTCGACGGAGGACAGGATCAGTTACTCCACCTCTAGATCTCCATCTCCAATTTCCATCCCTTCTCCGGACCCACGTGAGGCATCACGGTCTCCTCCGGATGACCTCTCGTTCATGGATATCATGCGCCATATCCAGGAGAATATGGGGTGGGATGCGGAAGAGTTAGACCCCGAAAGGCTATGCCTTGCCAAGTATCTTCGGCAAAAGGACCCCAAGCCTGTGGTGGTGCCACCCTTGGTGGACACTTTTGTGGACGTCACCAAGGCCACGTGGAAGTGTCCACATTCGCTCCCGGCAGTGCCGAAGAAAGCTGACAGTCTATACAAGGCTCCTAAGGAGGACCAGTATCTGACGCAACAACCTCAGGCCGATTCTCTGGTCATCACAGCCTCACATGACTGGTCACAGAGGCCACAGCATTTGAGCACACTGCCACCGGATCCAGAATCCAAGCAATTGGACTCTCTGGGCAGGTGCACGTATGCTTCCGCTACCTGCGCCATCAGATCCTTAAATTACTTGACCTACATGGTTCAGTTTCAGAACGCTCTGTGGGAACAGGGTCTGGGGATAGCTGAGAAACTACCCGATGGTGAGCAGAAGGAGGAGATGCTCCAGCTCCTCCGCACGGGTTCAGACATGGGGACCCAAGTGCTTCGAGCCGCGTATGATTCCGCTGACTCATCGGCCCGAGCAGCAGCCTCCGGCGTTTGCCTCTGGAGACACTCCTGGCTCCATGTCTCCGGCTTTACCCCGGACGTCCAGAAGAACATTATGGACGCCCCTTTCGAGGGAGATGTTTTATTTGGTAATCCTTCTGAGAAGATTATTACCAAACTTCAAGAGGCCGGGAAGGCAATGAGGTCGGTCCAGGCCATGTACCAACCTAGGCTTGGTTCCTTTCGTAGGACCCAAAGCCGTTTTCGTGGGCGGACACAGAGGCAGCAGCCCCGCTCCACTACACACCAGAGGGGCTCTGGTTTCCGTAGAACCCAGGGTAAACAGCCCGCTAGCCGAGGTCAGCGCCCCCTAGGCCTACCCAGCAAACGGGCCCATCTGCCGCCACAGCCTGACTCCTTTCCGGCCCCCGCCCCTCAGGATCAACGGGAAATTATGGTCGGGGGTCGCATTGCGAACTTCCTGCCGGGATGGCAGGCTATCACCACAGACAGGTGGGTTCTGCAATTGGTCAGTCTTGGCCACTTTATATAGTTCGCAGAAAAGCCACCCTCGAGGCCTCCTCTGCTCTCCCGGTATCCGGGTCAGCACAGAAACTTAATTTGGCAAGAGGTACTCGCGCTCTTAAAAAAGGGGGCGATGGAGTACGTCCCGGAGAACCAGAGAGGACAAGGATATTATTCCCACTTCTTCCTGGTTCCAAAGAAAACGGGACCTCCGTCCGATTCTGGACCTCAGCGACCTCAACGTGTCGGTCGCCTACAAAAGATTCTGCATGGTCACTGTTCCGGGCCTTATTCCCATGCTGAAACAAGACGCCTTTCTAATGTCCCTAGACATGCAGGACGCGTACCTGCATATCCCCATAGCTCAGGCGCACCAGAGGTTCCTGCGCTTCAAGTTCCTCGACCACCATTTTCAGTTCCGAGCTCTTCCGTTCGGACTGTCATCCGCACCAAGGGTCTTTACCAAGTGCATGGCAGTCGTGGCAGCGTCTCTAAGGAGACAGGGCCACTATGTGTTCCCGTACCTCGACGACTGGCTTCTCATGGCCGCCTCCAGAGAGGCGTTGTTGCTCGGTCCAGAGCACTCAAGACTTGTTCCAGTCTCTGGGCATTCTCATAAATTCGAGAAGTCTCTCTTGGTACCGTCATAGAAACTGCAATTTATAAAGCGCCAGTTCTGGACACTGTCCAGGAAGAGCCTTTCTTCAGGCGACAGAAGCGGAACGCATCAGGTCCCTCATAAAGGTTTGTCTTGAACAAGATCGTACCTGCCAGGTTGGTCCTTCATCTGCTCGGACACATGGCTACGGCCATTCCGACGGTCCCTCTCGCACAGCTCCACATGCGGGTAACCCAGTGGATGCTCAAGGTGCAGTGGAACCAAAGGCAAGACCACTTGCAGCATCCGGTCAGGATCACGAAATCTGTGATCCGCGACTGGCAGTGGTGGCTAGCCCCCGGGTCGCTTTCCAAGGGCGTCCCGTTTGTAGCGCCGTCCCCGGAGGCAACCTCCACCACGGATGCTTCAGGTCTCGGTGAGGGGCACACCTGGACAGGGTGAAGTCTTAGGTTCGTGGACCCGTTGAAAGCTCATCTCATATCAATGTTCTAGAGATGAGGCGGTCCTCTATGCCCTGCAGGCTTTTCAGTCGATAATCCCACCGTGCGCTCTCCTGCTTCAGACAGACAACACGGCGGTGATGTATTACCTCAACAAACAAGGAGGCGCACACTCTTCCCCCTTTGCAGGGAGGCCATGAGAGTGTGGGATTGAGTAATCGGACCGCAGCGCCAAACCTGATCGCTGTACATGTTCCCGGGTGGACAACACAATGCATGAGCGGCCTGAGTCGCTCCCAGGCGAGAGTCCACTGTGGGAACTTCTTCAGGAGGTGGCAGAGGATCTGTTCTTTTGGATGTAGAACTCCAGAGCTGGACTTGTTGCAGTCCCCATCCAGCATAAAACTGCCCAATTTTTGCTCGCTAGATCCAGGGCCTGGTGCTTTCTGGCTAGGCGTTGTCCCTCTCCTGGGCGAACAGATTCCTCTATGCCTTCCTCCTTCCGTTGATCCAAAGAGTTCTGCTCAAGCTGCGCAGGGAGCATGCACAAATGGTTCTGGTGGCCCATTCTGGCCCAGACAGATCTGGTTCCCCCTGCTGGTACAGCTATCTAGAACCCCGCTCCGTTGCCGCTCAGCTCCCACCTACTGTCTCAGGAGAATGGTTCGTTGCTCCATCCGGATCTGCGTACCCTGAACCTGCATGCTTGGCTCCTAGAGACATAGCCATCTTGCGTCACGGGGTCTCGCAAGAGGTTGCAGAGGTTCTTTCTGCAGCCAGAAAGCCGGCAACGCATGCAACGTATGCCATGAAGTGGCACCATTATTGTTTATGGTCACGGGCTCATGATCTTTCCCCTTTAGGTTGTCCTGTGGGAGTAATTTTGGATTATCTTCTCTCTCTTTTTCATTCAGGCCTAGCCTACTCCTCTATTAAGGTGCACCTTTGCACTATTTCTGCATACCACTTTCCGGTGGGACATCGTACTGTTGCTCAATTAGATGCATCTCGGGGATTTCTTAGAGGGGTGTTACACCTTAGGCCTCCCATTAGGGACCCGGTGCCTCTATGGGATCTGCTCTTTGTCTTGGAACAGCTCACACTCCCTCCCTTTGAACCTGCCGCGGATTGCGAGCTACGTTTTCTGTCGTGGAAGACGTTATTTTTAGTTGCTGTTACTTCAGCTAGAAGGATTTCTGAGCTTCACGCTCTCATGTGCAAGAGCCTTATTTAGTTTCCACGGGACAGAGTATCCCTGAGGGACGAACCCTAAGTTTCTGCCTAAGGTGGTTTCGCACTCACTCTAAACCAGGATATTGACCTTCAGTCTATTTCGAGTTATTCTAATAGAGGAGAGGCCTTGCTCCACACCCTGGATGTTCACCGCAGCCTGAGGTATTACCTCAACAGAACTAAACCCTCTCGTAGTTCTGACCAGCTTTTTGTTCCTTCTCTCAGAGAATGATGGGCCATCAGTATCCAAACAGACCCTGTCTGGCTGGCTTGTTCAGTGTATTTCATACTGTTATGATATTAAGCAGAAGCCCCTCCGGGTTCTATCCGAGGTCATTCTACAGGCTACTTCCTTTGCAGCACTTAAACGTCTCCATCTCTGCTATTTGTGCTGCAGCCACTTGAGTTCTGTGCATACCTTTATCAGGCATTATAGTCTGGATATCGCCTCTCGTGAGATCGGTTCGACTAAGCGGTGTTGCAGGGTCTCCTGTCCTAAGTCAGGACCTGAAATGTTTTTCCTTTCATTTTACCTCCTCCCGGATCTTCTGGCAGCGTTACTGCTTGGGAATCAGTCCTATTGGTGTAACCTGCTGCAAGAGCTGTATCTCGAAGTAAGATAGTACAGTTACGTAAGAACTTACCGTAACAGTAGATCTTCGAGAACAGCTCTTGCAGCAGGTACCTTCCCGCCCACCTTCCCCCTTGGAGGAGGCATGGTTCTGCTCCCTCTTTTATGGATTTCCTTCATTTTTGTCTTCTGACGGTGGATCCTCGGTCTCCCTTTCTGATGTCATCCTGCGGCAGGAGTCTCGCGAAGGAGAACTGGAAATCTGGTGGACCGCCCCATTATGTACCAGCCATGGCGGAGCGGGACTGCGTCGGGGCGGTCCCTGCTGAAGATAGCTAGCTAGAATTTTTCCGTGGGGTCCTGGCACCTGCCGGCTTCAGTCCTAATGGTGTAACCTGCTGCAAGAGCTGTTCTCGAAGATCTACTGTTACAGTGAGTTCTTACGTAACTGTACTTTAGTCGTGTCTGGATCCCAGGGGCCTCAGTAACCTAAGAAGTCGACCAAGATGTCTTCCCCCAATGCATTGGTGCCCCTGTGGGAGAAACATGTCCGAGTGGGACAAGCATGATTGCTGCTACCTGCCTTGGAGCGGAACACGATGTGGACCACTGCAATGCCTGTTTCTTCATGGACTTCCACATGTGGCCTGTTGGCGATCTTCTGGATCTTATCCTCTGAGCAGTTGGAGCTGGGGACGAGGACTAGAATGATCCTGACTGGCTTCCAGCCTCTGGTGAGGAAGACCTTTCTGGGCCTAATCCTAGTCCTGTGTGTGTTCCTTTTTTTTTTTTTGTTTGTTTTGTACAGTCATGCCCCAGACCCCCTCCCCCGTGGGACCTCTGCGGCTCGGTTCCCACCCAATGGCACCACTTGGACTGTCGTTCTCCAGTTGGGTATTCACAGGTAGACAAGCTGTGCAGCCCCTCCCCTCAGGTGAGATCCACTGTTCGCTCTTGTAGCCCTGGCAGAGGACCAGACCTGGTCTGCCACGACTCTACTCCTTCTCTTCTGCCTATCTCTCCTGCTGTCCCAGGCTTTTCGGGTTCTGTGGGGCCGTTGACCTGGGAGCAGTTCAAGGGCTTTGGCGACTGCCTTCACCACTTACCTGAGGACACTGGACCAGGCTATCTTCCAGCCTGAGACCCCGGCATTGACGCTCCCTGAGTCCAGCTCCTTCTCATCTCCCTCTTCCTCCTCTAAGGAAGAGGACTCTCCTCTCCACCCACCCTCCGATGCAGAGTACACTCGTGAGTAGCAGTTCCTTTCTGAGATGTTGAGGGAGCTGCGATTGTCCAATTTCTCTGGCCTCAATCCTGCATGTCTGTCACTATCCTCCTTTGGGGACAACAGTCATGACTACATAGTCATACCTAGGTTGCCCAGGCCTTTTTTTGCAGAGGCATCAAGAGACGTCTGGCTCCGTCCCACTACCCCGCTCCAGCCCTGAGGGACACACACACACACACACACACACACAGGTATTGTGCACTCCTAGGGTCTCCAGGAGCTATGCCATACCCCACTTCTGGGGTCCAGCTCCTGGATGCCCCTACTGGGCATGGATGCCCCGTGCATGACCATTCCCTGGAGTTGGACATAAGAGTTTGATGTCTGGGGTGGAAGAATCTTCTCAGTGGCACACAGTCTTGTGCATTTTGGCACCCCAGGCATCCTATGGCAGGCACCTGTGGGCAACATTGGGAAAGCTCCTGGCATCCTTGCCGGACTGTGAGCAAACCAGACAAGCCATACGACTTTCCGCGCAGGACTTGGAGCTGGCTAGACACCCAAACATGGGCATCCTACAATGCCATTGAGGTAGCCGCTAGGCTAGTGGGAACTGCCGTCTGCATTAGGCAGACATCATGGCTGCATCTTTCCCAGTTGTCACCCTTGGTCTGGCATAGGGTGATCGCCTCACATTTCCAGGGAGCCCACTTTTTTTCCCACAGGGCCAGGCTTGAGCTTGTGGGGGGAACTTCTGCTGCAGGGCCACGGGAAAACACCCTTTTCCCTCAGGGTTTGCCAACACCTCCCTTGGTGGTAATCTTGCCACTCAAACCCACCAGTAATGAATGGTGAAGATTGATTCTTGAATGATACAAAAAGTGCATACTCACCGTAATTCTTGATCTTGCAGAATATCTTCACCAATCATTACTGCAACCCGCCTGCCTCCCCTGGAATGACCAAGTTCTGGATAGTCTTTCTTCTTTTTTCCAGCCTGTGCCTTCCTTCTTACCAAACCAATAAAAAAGGGAAGGAGGCACGTGAGGGGCAAACCAGTTTGGGGACCTTGTTCCCTTCTGAAGCCCCTACTGGGCCCTCAAAAGAAATGTTTTTTCATTAGGGGTAGTTCTCATCCCCTAATCCTCTGGTCCCGTCCCCTGGTTGTTTAAATAAAAAATAAAGCACAATGGAAGAAGACCTTTTTTTTTTTTTTTTCTACCCCGTTTTTGTTTTTCAGGGGGTGCAGTCTGTAGTTGATTGCTGTTGGATAAGCTTCCCGTTTGTCCCTTCTCCTTTGAGGGCAGAGCAAAGCATATTGGGAGTTGTGGCCCAACTCTTTCCTGATTCAGCTTTCTTTTCCCTTACAGTTCGCCTCCTGCTTTTTTTTTTTTAGGTGTTCTGCTACATGTCTCCCCCCAAACCCCTTATTGGAGGTTTCCTCAGTGAGGGAAAGAGAACATGGAGAAGGGGAATCTTTGTTTTTTTGTGGACTTCTGTACCTGGCAGCTGCCTTTCTAGCGGGGACCCTTCTCTCCGTAATGTTTCCCCTTTTGGGAGTTGCACCTTACCTCTTGATCTCCTAGATGTCTCTCCTTGGCCCAGGAACTTCTTGAGCCATGGCTCTACTGTTGTCAGGCCTCTCGAGACAAGAAGCTTTCAATATTTCCTGCCATATTTTGGTCACATGGGACCCTTGAGTCACTACCTTCTGTAGTTCTGGTACCTACGGATGGACGACCCTGACTGGCAATGCAGTTTCAGAGCTCAACTCCTGATCTTACTTTGAGATGCAGCTTTTGCAGCAGTTACACCATTAGTAGTGAAGCCATCCGGCAGCAGGACCCCATGGAAAACTTCTAGCTAGCTACATACAGTGGTGGACCGCCCCCATCGGCCCCGTCCCTGAAGTCCCTTACATCATAAAAGGGGCGACTCTCCTAGCATCCTTCAGATCTTATCTGTGTCAGTCTTCACCATTCATCACTATTGGGTAATGGCTCCGGAGCTAGGATCCCACTGGAGACCCATCTCCCCCCCCCCCCCCGGGTCAGAGGTGACGCAGGGGCAGCACCACCCTCGAGGCCGATGTTCTCGTGGCTTGCCGGGTTGGCGTTAACTACCGTCTACTCGCCCCCTCACCCCACTTCTTCTCTCGCCGTCTAGTGAGAACCTCGTGAGGAGACTACTAGCAAGTCTGCTGCCTAGTTCGTACATGGTTTTTCATCTCAGTTCTGGTTCACCAACTACTCTACGTCGCCTCTTCAGCACCAGTAAAACCATTCCTTTCTTAAGTGACGTTGAGTACTGTTTTTGTGTTGATTTATCAATCAGTTGTGCCTCGTCCCGGGAATGAGAAATCAACGAAGGCGGGGCGGCCACCTATGCGTCCATGTCCCTGTGGCCGCCTTTACCCCGTCTCGAACCAGCATGATCACTGTCTTTCCTGCCTCAGCCTGGTCCATGACATAGACAGCTGTGATGCCTGCTTCTCAGTGGACCATCGAAGTTCTTGAGCTGCGCCGCTTCAAAGTCTGCCGTGCACCAGAGACTTTCGGGGCGGTTTTGCAGTCGGGCCAAGGTGAGGACTTTCGACCCTTCCTCTGGGTCCCCTCCCGGTCCTATACAGCCCGCGGAGGAGGGGGCCTCCACCAGTTTCAGCCTTGCCTTGGCAGGAGCTCCTTCCGCAGTGCAGGAGGCCCAGTCTGTCCCACTCGGGGGCCGGGCGGGAGGCACCGCATTGGCAGTCGCTTTTTCATAAGTGAAGGCTCCATCAGTGTCGAGTTCTGGATCCCGGGCTGACATCATTCTCGACGGCGTCTGTCAGCGCTGCCCTTGGCTCAGTGTAACGCGGCACCGGGTCCAGGTGGCGCCCATGAAACAACCCGTGCCATCCCTCTGTGCTGTTTCTTCCTCTGACACCGTTTGCGGTGCTGGGGAGGAGGGGCACCGTGGGAATCGGAACAAGACCCCAGGACTTTAGTTTCGGTGCTGTCGTGCGTTTCTGCCCTCGTGCCTTTGATGGGATGGGATGGCGCCGAGGCCGGTGCAGCTTTAGACTCCAGTGCTGTTCGTGGCACTTGGGGAGAGGGTGCGCCACGGTCGATGCTGCCTTCAGCTGCGGTGCCGCTCATGGCGCTGGGGAAGAGGGCGGCGCCACGGTCCATGCCACATTCAGCTCTGGTGCTGATCACGGTGCTGTGGCTTGTGGTCCCAGAACTGGCAGGGATTGAGGAGATCTTACTTCGAGAAACGGCTCTTGCAGCAGGTCACACCATTAGGACTGAAGCCAGCAGGTGCCAGGACCCCACGGAAAAATTCTGGCTAGCAGCCAGCAGGGGCCACCCGGCCTCTGCCCCTCCCGATGTCAGGCATGACACAAAAGAGCAATCCCCAGCATCCCCAGTTCTTTTCCCGCTGTCGACTCGCCAGCATTGGCATCACGGAAGCCTGCTCTACTATGACGTGTGAAATCTTCAATTTAATTAAAACTTTACTCCATGTCTGCTTCTTCTCCTTCTCCCAATGGACGTCCCTCTAAGTACGCCTGCGGCAAGCAAATCCCCTTTGCAGACCATCATTCTGCCTGTGTCTGGGCCCGGAGCACGACACCCAGGCCTGCTCAATTTGCCAGTAGTTTAATAGCAGGACCCGGATCCGCCACCAAAAGACCCTTCAGGGATTCCTCCTCGAGGAGAAATTAAAAAAGTTGGAGAAAAAAAACCTTCCTCTATAGGTGAATCTTCTCACAAATCCGAGAAGCACCGGGACAAGCATCGGGACTCAGACAGAGCAAAATCTCCAAGCAGGGCCTCAGAGTCCAGGACCAGCTCCAGCTCTGCCCGGTCCGATAGATCTCCTTCCTGGGCTCGTTCCCAGCCTCCCCCGGTAAAAGTAAGGTCTTCGGGGGCTCCTCCGCTTCCCTGCACCCGCTCAAGACCTCTCGGGCGCCGGATACCTCTAAGCCTGCTCCTTCAGACAGGCATAAAAAGTCTTCCTCCAAATCTCGACGTACGTCTGACCGACGCCGAGACGCTGACGTCCCTAAGCCGGACGACTGAGTCCAAGAAGGCACCCGACCCGGTAACCGTAAGACGACCAACTACTACACCGACGCTGGTGGACACCGGACGTCAGGGGTCCTCAGAACAAGAGGCTACCCTCCGACAGATGACCAGACGGGTGACGCCGGCTTGCCCAGGGAGCCGGACCCAGTGCTCACCCGGGACCAGACGCCAAATTCCGACGAGAGGCACACACTGATGCCCGACCCAGACGACAGGCACACACTGATGCCGGGTCCGTCGTCGGGTATGAACATCCAGGAGGTGAAGGATTTGTTCACCTTCTGGTGGGAAACCATCAAGAAGGACGTGGTTCCGCCTCAGCCTCCTCCTGGGGGTGCCGCAGGTGACAGACCCCCGACCCCCAAGGAGCCCACTTCTGCCTCCTCGGAGCCGATCGAGAGACAGGAATGCCCTTCATGCTCTCCTCGGGTCCCGAGCCCAAAGCGACCTGGCGGACGCCGAGTATCAGAGATGACTCCAGACCGGATACGTCCGACCATCTCCTTTCAGTCCCCCATCACCAGACCCATGGGACCTACCAAGGTCACCCCCGGATGATCCCTCCTTTTCGGAAATCATGAGGCACATCCAGGACAATATGGGATGGGAGACCGAAGAGCTAGACCCCAAGAGACAACGCCTTGCCCGTTACCTCAGGCAGAAAGACCCGAAGCCTGTGGTGGTCCCAACTTTGGTGGACATCTTTACAGATGTTACCAAGGCAGCTTGAAAGCATCTGCATTCCACACCGGCTGTTCCAAAGAAGGCTGACCACCTTTACAGTGCTCCTACGGAGGACCAGTATTTGGCACAACAACCC
This sequence comes from Neoceratodus forsteri, assembly GCA_016271365.2. Taxonomy (NCBI): domain Eukaryota; kingdom Metazoa; phylum Chordata; order Ceratodontiformes; family Ceratodontidae; genus Neoceratodus; species Neoceratodus forsteri. Next base: position 56,357,453 of record JADMNL010000035.1, read on the forward strand.
CTGGCTGACTCTCTGGTCATTACTGCATCTCATGACAGGTCCCAGCGGCCTCAACATTTGAGCACCCGGCCTCCGGACCAGGAATCTAAGCAATTAGATTCCATGTGAAGACACGTGTATACGGCTGCTGCATGTTCTATCAGGTCTTTGAACCATCTGACACACACAGTGCAATTTCAAAATGCCCTCTGGGATCAGGGCTAAGACCTTCTTAAAGATATACCGGATGGCGAAAAGGAAGAGCTGTTAAACCTCCTCCAAACTGGGTCTGACGTGGGGACCGAGGTTCTCCGAGCCGCTTATGGCTCAGCAGACTCTGCAGCCAGGGGAGCAGCTACAGGCGTTTGTCTCTGGAGACGCTTGTGGCTGAGGGTCTCCAGATTTAGCCTGGACGTCCCTTATAATGGAGCGGTCCTCTGTGGTGAAGAGTCCGAGAAGGTCATCACCAAATTGTGGGACGCTGGGAAGGCAGTCAGGACTGTACAAGCTATGTACAGACCAAAATCTGGTTCCTTTCGTAGGAACCAGAATCATTTTTGAGGCCGCCAACAAAGGCAACAGCCACATTACAGCCAGCAACCCGGGGCAACTTCGGGCGTAAGAATCAAGCCAGGTTCCCCTTGGGCCAGGGCCTGAAGCATTCCAAAGCAGCCCAGCCTGAGGGGGCCAACACTACCACAGCATGACTCCTTCCCGACCCTCACCCCTCCTCTAGATCAAAGGGTCGAGAAGGTCGGGGGTCGCATCTCTCATCACCTCCGACCGGTGGGTGTTGCAATTGGTAGAATGAGGACACTCTCTAGAGTTCCTCGATAACCCACCGTCCGGAGCTCCCCTGCTCTCCCGTTATTCGGGTCAGCATACTCTGCTTATTCAGCAAGAGATCTCGGCCTTCCTACACAAGGAGGCCATAGAACATGTTCCACTGAACCAGAGAGGAAACAGTTACTATACCCACTTCTTCCTGGTTCAAAGAAATCGGGGGAGGGATTTGCGCCTGCCAGGTCTCATTCCTATGCTCAGAGGGCGCATGGCTAGCGTCGCTGGACATGCAAGATGCTTATCTACATCTCCCGATCGTTCGGGCGCACCGCAGATTTCTGCACTTCGAGTTTCTGGGACGCCACTACCAGTTCCAAGCCCTCCCCTTCGGACTGTCTTCGGCACCTCGGGTGTTCACGAAGTGTATGGCAGTCGTGGCAACAGCTCTCAGGAGAAGAGGCCACTATGTGTTTCCGTACCTAGACAACTGGCTCCTCATGGCTTCCTCACGGGAGGCCCTGATGTACACAGTACAGGATACCTGTTCCCTCTTCCTATTGCTGGGCATCACCATCAGTCAGGAGAAATCGTGCCTTGTTCCGTCTCAGAATTTTCACTTTATAGGAGCGGTTCTGGACACAATTCAGGAAAGGGCATTCCTTCCCCAGGACAGGGTGGAATGCATCAGATCCCTCAAAAGGGACATTAAGGAAAAGAAGACGGTACCAGCCTGCACTGTCCTTTGCCTGCCCTGACACATGGCGGCTGCCATTGCAACGGTTCCCCTAGTTCGACTCCATATGCAGGTTACCCAGTGGATGCTGAGAGCACAATGGGACCAAAAGCAGGATCATCTGCAGCATCCAGTCCGGATCACGAAACGCAGTCATCTGAGACTGGCATTGGTGGCTCGTCCCAGACCACCTCTCGATGGGAGTCCTCTTCACTGCGCCACCTCCTTCAGCGACTCTCTCCATGGACGCCTCGGGGCCCGGATGGGGAGCTCACCTCAACGGGGTCAGGACTCAAGGCTCCTGGACGTCTCTGGAGTCCCATCTTCACATACATATTCTGGAGATGAGAGCTGTTCTATACGCCCTACGGGCATTCCAGACGGAGATTCCGCTGGGTACTCTTCTGGTTCAAACAGACAATACCGCGGTGATGAACTATCTCAGCAAACGAGGCACTCATTCCTACCCCCTTTGCAGGGAGGCTCAAAGGGTTTGGGATTGGGTATTGCAACACGGCACACACATCATTGCAGTACATGTTCCCGGTGTGGACACAATCACGGACAGCCTAAGCCGATCACAGGCCAGGGTCCACAATTGGGGAACTGCTTCAGGAAGTCGCGGGGGACACCAGAATTAGACCTCTTCGCGTCCCCATTCAACACAAAACTGCCCAATTTCTGCTCGCTAGATCTAGGGCCTGGTGTTTTCTGGCGAGACACGTTGTCCCTCTCTTGGACGGGCAGGTTCCTGTACACTTTCCTGCCCTTTCCTTTGATCCAGAGGGTTCTGCTGAACCTCCGTCAAGAGCAGACGTGCCTTATTCTAGTAGCACCCTTTTAGCCCAGGCAGATTTGGTTCCCTCTCTTTCATCAGCTGGCCCAGGAACCTCCAGTGCCTCTGCCATTTTGCTCTCGCCTTCAGTCCTGACCAGGTGATGCGTGCCTTTCTAGGCGAATACAGCACAGCCAACCTCGCAGTTCCCGCCAGGCCTGTCCCCTTCTTGGAGGCGTTGCTCCGGCTCTGGCATCGTCCTTTTTCCGCTGTTCTAATCCCAAGGGACCTCCACCAGAGGTATTGCGCTCCCCATGGGTCTCCAGGAACTATGCCTCACCCCTCTTTGGTCCTGATGTGCCTTGATATCCCCTCTGGACTTCGATTTCTGGGGGAGAAGGACATTCTGCTTGGCATGGATTCTCTTCTGTATAGCTTCTCATCAGGCCCACTATGCTACCTAGGACTTTGGTCCAGGCTAGGGCAACTTCTAGCCTCCTGAAGCCACCTATAGGCTGGGATGGGTGTTGCTGGCAGTCTCAAAGGAAGAAAGAGACTTGGGCATCATCATCATCACCGATGACCTGAAATCATCCAAGCAGACCTCTAAAGCAGTAGGTAAGGCTAGGGAGATGTTAGGGTGTATTAGTAGGGGTGTCACAAGTCGTAAGAGAGAGGTGGTAATCCCTCTTTACAAAATAATGGTTAGGCGCCATCTGGAGTACTGCGTACAGTACTGGAGGCCACACCTTCACAAGGACATTAACCAAATTGAGGCAGTCCAGAGAAGGGCAACCAAAATGGTGCAGGGACTGCATCAGAAAACATATGAGGACAGATTAACGGAGCTCAATATGTATACCCTAGAGCAAAGGAGGAGAGAGGTGATGTGATTGAAACATTCAAACACCTTAAGGGCATTAACAAGGTGAAAGAGTCTAACATGTTTAAATATAAGAAAAATAGCAGGACAGGAGGACACAGCATGAGATTAGAGGGAGGCCGATTAAGGGGGAATGTGAGGAAATTTTTTTTTCACAGAAAGGGTGGTGGATGCATGGAATGGTCTACCTCAGGAAGTGGTGACTATGAATACAGTGCAGGGCTTCAAACAGGCATGGGATAGGCTTGAGGGAGCAATACAGATGAGTATGAATAGATAGGCCGCTGACAGAGCAAAGGCTGATGGCACATTTGTAAGGTAGAAAAAGAAATGGGCAGACTGGATGGGTCTTGCGGTCCTTATCTGCCACCAACTTCTATGTTTCAGTGTTTCCATGCCTGATTCGGGGGAAACCAGGCAAGCCATCGCCCTCTCTGCTGAAGGCCTGGAGCTTGTAAGGCAAGGGCGTCTTACGACGCCAGTGAGGTAACTTCCAGGATTGTATGGACAGCAATCTGCACTAGGCGGGCGACATGGCTTCACTTATCCCGGTTGTCACCCATGGCCCGGTGTAGCGTGATTTCCTCCGCCTACTGGAGAACCCATCCGGTGTGGTCACCGGAGAGAGTTCGAAGGTAAGGGGCAGGGGAGAAATTGAGTTTAAAAAAAAAAAGTATTTCTTATTATTTTTGATAGTTCGTTAATTTTTTTCCATTTCTTTCCGTATGTCGTCTTCCCAGACATCTTCCATAGAAAGGTACTTGTCTAAGTGTTCCTGTGGCAGACAGATCCCATTTAAGGACAGCCGCGTGGCCTGCATGTTGTTCCTGGGCCCAGAGCACGACACTAAGACTTGTCCTGTTTGTCAAAATTTCAACAGTAGAACAAGGATCCGCCACCAAAATGTTTTGGAGACCTTCCTCCTCGAACAAAAATTAGCGATGCAGAAAAGTACCTCCTCCAAGGAAGACTCCTCTCGTAAGTCGGGGAAACGCAAGGAAAAAAGTAGAGAGGAAGAAAGAGCACTCCCCATCTAGGTCCTGTACCTCCAACTTCAGGGGGAGTTCAGACTCTGCTAGCCGCTCTACCAGATCTCCATCTTGGTCTAAGGCCCACAAACCTGCAGCAAAGATCCAGACGGGTGTCTCCAGTTCAGGAACCACACTCCAGCCTCTGAAGATCTGACACCAGGTTCACTCCACCAGCCGGTCTTCGGGCCCTGTAGGCTGGTCTTCCTCTGCAGACCGAACAGTTAAGGTGCCCTCCAAGTTGGCCTCAGTAATGGGCTCCTTCTCTCTGGGCCGGCGCTCTTGTCTCTGTTCTACTTTCTTTCTCCCTCCCTTGCTTGTCCAGAAGTTGGGGCTCCTGTCCCAGACCCCTAGACTTCTTCTTTCTGTTCTCTTAGACGGCATTATTCCTTCCTTAGTTTTTATATCCTTTCTTTTTCCTATCCCTCAGCTCCCTTGCCCCGCCCTTTCTCTTTCCTAACTACTCTCCGGCATGTAGAACTGGGACTGAGGAGGAGTCAACGTCAGTTAAACGTTCTTGCGGAGGATTGTGATCCTCCAGCCAGAACCCACCAGTGATGAATGGTGAAGGTGCACAGAAAGATCAAGAATTATGGTAAGTACATAATGTTCATTTTTATGTTATCGGAAGTGGAACAAACCCTTACCGGGACCAGTGAAGGGTCATTCCATCAGGGGAATAGCAGCCTCATTCGCCTCCCTGAGGAACGTTTCCACTTCAGACATCTGTGCAGCAGCTACTTGGGAGTACTGTGTACACATTCATCAGACACTACACTCTGGACATTGCCTCCAGGCACAGAGCTGGCTTTGGCCTTGCCATCCTGCAGGGGCTTCTTTCATGAGGGGTTCCCTTTCACCCTTCTCCAGACCTCCTCCCATTTTTAGGGACTACTGCACACTCCTTGGGACTCCGTCCTAATGGTGTAACCTGCTGCAAGAGCTATATCTCGAAATAAGATAGTACAGTTACGTAAGAACTTAGCATAACAGTAGATCTTCAAGAACAGCTCTTGCAGCAGATAATTTCCCACCCACCTTCCCCCCAGGAGGTCATCTGCATTCGCATTAACAACATTTATTGGTCTTCCTTTGGAAGCAAATCCTCGGTCTCCCTTCAGGATCTGTATCTCTGTGCCGGGGTCTCTTGCGGGAGAACTGAGGGATGCTGGGGAACCGCCTCTTTTATGATGTAAGGGACATTGGGGGGCGGGGCCGATGGGGAGGTCCCTCGCTGTATGTAGCTAGCTAGAAGATTTCTGTGGGGTCCTGCTGCCTCACGGCTTCAGTCCTAATGGTGTAACCTGCTGCAAGAGCTGTTCTCAAAGATCTACTGTTACAGTAAGTTCTTATGTAACTGTTCTTTTCTGGGACTTTGGAGAAGTATTCCTTCCCCTCCATTCTGCACCTTAGGGCTGGTCCTTGCAATATTGTGGACCTTTGCATCTCACTTGAGGGTTATCTAGCCTCTGGAGAGTATAAGCAATCCCTTTTTGCAGTGGAGAGCAAGACCGCCTTCTTAAACCACTGTTCTCTTGCTGAGAGCTTGGGATCTCTGCTGCATACACTCTCCCCTGCCCAACTATCCTTGTCACCCTTTCATCACTATCAAGGCCCTCCTCCCAACCCTCTCTTTTCCTCTAACGGTCGATCTTTCTTCGAGAGGGCTCCTTTGTTCCTTTTATATCCTATATCCTTTTGCCTGTCCCTTGGGCTCCCTTGCCACAACCCTTCTTTTCTTGCCCATTATTTCCTCTCCTGGCGAGCAGAACTGAGGAGGGAGTGGGGCCAGCGTCAATTACTGGCCAACCCACGACCGCCACATCATACGTTTGCCTCATGGCCGGTGCCGTCCCTGACGTCAGTCCCCTACCTTTGAAGCTTTTTTTTATCATTATTATTTTCCAACTTTATACAAAACAGGAAAGAAGGTACTTGCATCGAGTGTCATGAACCTCTGAAGCTTTTGAAGACGCATGCTCCTGCAAGGTCCTCATGCTTCCGGCATAGATCCACCAGTAATGAATGGTGAAGATACTCTGGAAGATCAGGTATTCTGGTGAGTACATCATTTTCATTTCTGTTGTGTTTGTAGCAGGGTAATATCAGTCATGATGAGCATTTGATGAGTTCTAATGTGTTTGTCATTAGAAAAAGCAGGGTAGAATCAGTCACATCAAGCATTTGATGAGTTCTGTGGTGTTAGGAGGTTACTTATGCTGAGTATTTGATGAGTTTCTTTTTCTATCTCCTATTAGGTGCGGCAGGGTATGACCCCGCCCTCTGATTTCTACTCTACTCAGACCCAGCAGCAGCCCAATCAGAATAACTTCCTTAGCTCTCCAACCGCGCAGACCCCACAGGTAAGAATGTGTGCCAGGCCTGGAGGAGGGAGACAGGACTGAGACCTTGTTCCGCTCTCCTGTATTTCTCTGAGCTCTTGGTGCCCCTCATGAGTCTCCAAGTTGGTTGCACATTGCTATTCCTACCCCTAGCATTCATAGTTCCATATTCCAGAAGTAGGGTTCTTAATTATTGTGTCAGCACCCCGGATTTCCCAGAGTCCCAAGTAGATTATCCTTTTCCACATTACAATGTGGATTCATAGCCCTTCATAAGGTGGAACGTCAGAGTAATTACCACACAGGTTTCCTTCTATCCCACATGGCATTGTTGCTTCATATTGTACAGTGGCATTCAGATGTTTCCACTGTGCCCCCGCACATAGTGGGACATGACTCATTACATCACGCAGAATCTCCTTTGCTTCTCTCCATTTTCCAGTGCTCCTGCGGTCCCACACAGGCATGGGGGGTGGCATTGCATTTTAAACTTCATCTCTCTCTGCTGTCCCTCATTCAGTTGGTCATTGTTTTCACTGCCTTGGGGCTCATAATGGAGGAGTGTTTTGTCCAGAGCAGCATCCTGGACCAGAACTGAATGGTCTATCATCATTTGGTTGCATTTAGCCAGAATCAGAACTCAACCCCAGATCGGGCCAAATGGTGTTTGTCACTGGTTGGCTTTTAACAGGACCAAATTCTTGGATCGGGGTGAATAGTGTTACTTCGATTTGGTTTTGGCACAGAACCAGAACTAAATCCTGGATCCGGCAGAACAGTATTAATCAGTGGTTTAGATGAGTGTAGTTTTGCACAGTTTTGAACAGTTCCTAATTGGGGGCCTCCGGGAACTAAATTGAGCTGTATATTTGAGCAGACTTGATAGGCGAAGGAATGGGTATGCCTCTTTGCAGATGGCACCAAGATCTGCAATAGGGTTGACAGAGGGGTTGGAGGAGTGGTCAAGAGTGTGGCAGTTCAGATTCAGTGCCAAAAGTGCAGAATCATGCACTTGGGGAACAATCACTGAGCTGGAGTACACGATGGGGGAGGGGGACTAACAACCAAACTGGAAAAGAGATCTGGGGTAATTGGTTCAGAAAAGGGCAATGAAAATGGTGCAGGGGCTACACCAGAAACCATAGGAGGAAAGGAGGATATGACAGACATTCAAGGGGATCAGTAGAGTTCAAGAGGGCAGAATCTTTCAGAAAAGTTGTAAAGCCGGCCCAGTGTCGCTGAGTGTTGAGGCACTGGTTGCCACACCTCACGCCATGCCAGTGACCTGTGTGCGGGAAAGAGCATGGGCTGTTGTAGGTCAGCAGAGGAGGAGGAGATGGATCAAGCGTCCGGACTGCTCTCCATCTCCAGGGGGTTGGTGGGGCAGCAGCCGGTGCATGTCTGACACCTGGCGGAGGCCAGGGCTCGGTGATATGGAGCCGCATCAGCGTGGCGAGCGCGCGGCTGATGCTTGACGTATGACACTGAAGCTTGAAGCCCTTCATAGGCGCCGCACAAGGGGGCACGAAAAATGAGAAAAAGAGCAGTGCAGCAGGATGAAGGAGGATGCCTCACAGGCCCCACTCCTGGCTAGCCTCGGCACTGGCCACACTGGATCTGGTCCAGGGGATAAGTGCCAGCGCCAACAGGTGGACGCTGGTGCACAGGGCTGGGGGCGCCCTCCAAATGGGGGAAGCACTGAAGGAGCAGAAAAAATAATAGGAAGAAAAAAAAGAAAAGATGTGCAAGAACAAGGGATCACAATATGAGGCTGGGGGGGACTCAGGGGCATCATAAGGAAGTATTTTTTTTTTCTTCATAGAAAGGGTGGTGGACGCATGGAACAGCCTCCCTGAGGAGCTTGTGGTTGCAACAACGGTAGGCAAATTCAAGAATGCATGGGACAGGCAGAAGGCAACACTAGGGGCGGGAAGGAGGAGGTAGTGTGCAGATCAAGTAGGATCTGGAGTTTATACAGTAGGTAGGGAAATGGCAAACTAGGTGGTGCAGGCAGTCCTTGCCTGCTGTCAAATTCTATGTTTCTATTTGGTTACCGTGCTGATGTCATTTTAGACTCATGTCGCTGCCTCCGGCATATGCATTAGATGCCACTTCTAGCTTGGAGTGACTGTTTTGGGGTTTTTTTTTTCACTGATGTAAAATGATCAGTAATGAATGCTCCTTTCAGGGGAGGCAGTTACAATGTTCCCTCGATATAGTGAACAGCTCTTATGGATCCCATTTTTTTCAACTTAATTCTTAGTAGGTGTTAATGGACGAAAACAGTGTGGTCCATCACAACCAATCTTATCTGTGTCAGTCTTCACCATTCATCATTGGTGGGGTTCTGGACAGAGGATCAGGAACCCTGCAGGAGCTGCCCTTTTTTTTTTAAGGGGAGGAGCTGATGTCGAGACGGCACCGCTCCCGAGGCTGATGCATTGTGTGGTGCTCGCGGGTTGGCCAGTAACTGATGCCGCCCCTCCTCAGTCCCAGTTCTGCTTCTCCCACTGTCGAGTGACCACAACCTCATGGGGAGCAGATTTACTTCCTCAGCGGCCTAGTCCATCAGATCGTCTTAGTTCTGTGCAGCTGCATTTCTTGGCACCGACTGGTAAGACCTTTCCTTTTTATTTTTCAACGCCAAGTATTGTTTTTGTTTGTTTTTTTCCGTCCGGTCATGACTCGCTCGGTAGACAAGAAGAAACTTTCCAAGACAGGCCGGCCGATGTCCTGGCAACCAGGGTTTCTCCATCTCGGACCAGCATGACCGGTGGTTGACTTGCTTGGGCCCAAACCACAATATGGATCATTGTGCCACCTTTTTTCCATGGAGTTTTGGAAGTTCACGCATTTGAAGTCTGATGTATGCGGCTGACTTTTGGTGGACAGGCTCACACCAGGGATGCCAAGTGCAGGTCTCTTGATCCTCCCTCCGGGTCCCCTCCCGGTTCTATAAAGCATGTGGAGGAGAGGGTTTCCACCTCTTCAAGCCTTGCCTCAGCGGAAACCCGTATTACGGTGCAGGAGGCCTAGTCTGATTCCTCCGGAACTTGGGCAGGAGGCACCGTCTTGGAGTTCGCCTCCTCAGAGGCGAAGGCTTCCCTGGCGTCATGGCCAGCGTTTTTCTCTGCACTGCCTGTTGGTACCGCCTCAGATCGTGGTACTGTTTGCGCCGCCGGAGATGAAGGTGGTACGATGGGTGGTAGTCAGTTCTTGGCGTCATCTCGGATCCTGGTGCCACACCGTGGGAAGTGCGGGGCCTCCTCACAGTGACAGAATTGGAGTTCATGGAGTGGTCTGGGTCCGTGCCTCTGGGAAGGATGACGATTCTGAGGCAAACCCGGACTGGCACCCAGAGTCTTCGGAGTTCTCCGACTCTTCTTTGCCCAGCACAACGACGCCGGTTCAGCCCCCCTCTTCTCTCGGATTTGGCAGTTGCTACCGGTGTCGGTGGTTCCGACCAGTCTTCCGGTTATGGGGGTGGCACCGGAGGATCTTCCAGAGCCAGTGGTTCCCCTACTCTTGTAAGGGGTGTACCCCTTGCTATGGGTGCTGAGAGTGGGCCCATTTCTGGGTCGACTAAGGCGCCTGAAGCAGGGGAGAGTGCTTTTGTTGCAGCCGTCTCAGGGGTCAGCTACTGTGGATTGAGCTGCCTAGGTTGACTCTGAGGAAGAGGTCCCTCTCTGAGTCTGAGGGGTCAAGAGGACAGAATCGGGGGCAGCGTCCCTCCCTTGTAACCTGCAGGGGTTCAGCTAGGAGTTGCAGGGCCGGTCCTGTCTTTCCCCCTGAAGTCTCCCCAGGAGGAATCTCCGGTTGAACAGCCTTCGACTTCTTCGACCAACGGATCTTCTCAAGCTTTAAGGTCACCTATTCATTCTCCCAACCCTAGCAGAGGTCACCCCTCCTCCTCGGAGGTGTTTATCCCCCTTCCTCTGCCAACTCCTCCCTCTCTCCCAGGCTTTTCCTTTCCTACTTAACCTCTGATCTGGGAACAGTTCAGCTCCACGGCTGCACTATTCCCTGCCTATTATAAGTCCATGGACGAAGAGGTGTTCCACCATTCTCCTGTGCAGCCAGTGCCTGACTCACTGGACTCATCTGCTTCCTCGTCTTCCTCACTTGAGAGAGAAGATCCCTCCATCCACCTATCCCCAGCTGCTGATCTATCCAGATCTTCCTGGACATGGTCTCTGCCACTCATTCACACTGATGGGAATATGCCGGAGGCGCTAGCACCCAGCAGGAGCCAAACGTTTTCAGGAGGGCCGGCACCAAGGTGGGTCCTCGAGGAGCAGCACTGCAAGCCAGGCTCACGCTGAATAGACTGCCTCGACGTCACCCCTCCAACCGCCTCAGTTCCTTTTTTCCTCACCGTCTAGTGCGCTTCAGTGATGACGTTGCTAGCCCGCCGAGAGTCATAACATTTAGCCTACACGACAGCAGCTGTAGTCTTCAGCTTTGTTTTCTAGTTTCATGAAGTACTGATTTATATTTTAAAAGTGTGTTTTCTTTATTCATACAAGAAGTCTTCAGCCCTCCGTTGACTGAGTCGACCATGAGTGGGGCAGATGAAGGTAGGGAGAATTTGCATGAAAGCTGTTCAGTCACCCGGGCTGGGTCTGGTCTGCCGCCTTTTTCCAGAGGGTCTGACAACATACCAACTGGGGGAGGCGGTTCCCCAAAAGCACAAAAGCGTTCCATTCTCAGCACCACTCGAGTTCCTCTTCGGCCTCCCATTCGAAAAAGAGATAGCGTCACTCGAGGTCACCCTCTGGTACGTCTGCGCATAGACCATCAGTTGCCAGGGTCAGGGGCCAGTCTCCGCCTCTTCTGGAGTCCCCTCCGGTTTCTGTCTGTGGTGACCGGAATCTTCGACTCTGGAGTCCCTCCCTGCCCACTGGGGGGGGGGGGTCCTCTGGTCCGCAGTTTCACCATTGGGCTGCTCTTTTGGAGCAGTGGGTGTGGAGGTTGTTCTGACTGTTCAAACCAGCTAGTCCGTCATCTTCAGGCCTGCCGGTTTCAGACCAGCAGGTGGGGCTGTTGAGGCTTCAGAGTCGTGCAGCTCTATTTCCGGTGCAGTCAAGTCCGTGCTCTGGTGTCTATCCCCCTCACTTGGCTGAGGTGCTGGGGTCCACACTGGTGCCTTTATCTCCTGCTCTTTTTCCTCCTTTCCCTTCAAATCGCAGTTTACAGACTTATGTTACAGTGCTGCAGTCTGCAGTGTTGGCTTCCTGTGCTGCGTGCGGCGCTATGTGCGGTGCCACAGTCCCTGGTGGTGCCGCGGTCAGTGCCACTTTCTATGCCAGCATCGCCTGTGTTCTCGGTGCCGCTTTCTATGGCGGCGCTGCACAGTTTTCAGAGATTTTCAACCCCGATTCTGACTACTCTTCCTTTTCCTCCTGGTTTTCATCCCTTTCCTGTCTATGCAGTCCCTTCTGGGCTGACAGGAGATGACATTGAACCTGATCCTGATCTTCGATTGGGTGATGATTTTGATGTTTCCGCCTTAGGGACGGGGACCAGTCCTTCTGCAGAGCCTGTGGGCGAGGACCTTTGTTTACGTCTTTGATCAAAAATTTAAATTCTGCTTTTTCTCTCTCCAGACCTCGGATATTGATCCTGGAAGCTTCTGTGTCTCCAGTATCTGCATGTTCCGGAAATTCCTATGATTTAATCCCTCCAGTGCAGCCCTCTTTCGAGACTCTTTCTTAAGATGGTGTGGAACAGTCCAACTCTTATTTCCCTCAGTGGCTAAGTCCATAGATAGGAAATATGCACGCCCCAAAAAAAAAGGATCATTCCATTCTAGCCTATCAAGCCTTTGCTGATGCCATCGTGGTCCTAGCAAAGAATGACGAGGTTGTCCTTCCTCAGGAATCTACAGCTCATCCTATAAACAAAGAATCTCGCAAGATCAACACCTTGGGTAAGCGAGTCTTTGCTGCTTCAACTCTGGGCATGCGCACTGCTAGCTACCAGGGTTATTTTTCTCAGTACGAGTATGTAGTCTGGCATTCGCTCAAAGCAGCAGTAGAAGCTCTTCCCGAATCGTAGGTTAGCGCGGAGCTCCTACTGACCATTACTAGAGGCATTGAGTCTAATAGTCAGAAGATTAAAGCTGCCGTGGACGCTATCGACACTGCCTCTGGAGCGGCGGTGGCTGGTATTTGCACCTGCCGCCATTCTTGGTTGAGCACCTCAGGCTTCACAAATAATGTCCAGCAAAAGGTCATGGTCTTGCCTTTCGACGGTATGTATCTGTTTGGACCTCAAGTGGAGCAGGCACTAGAGGCCACTCAGAAGACTAGGTCAGCTATTAAGACAGCTAGACCCCCCTCTCTCTGCCTCTCTTTGGGGGGGGGGGGAACAAGCGTCAGTTTCATAACCGTCAGTACTTTCATGGCAGAGGTGGTTTTAACAGAAACCAAACTCCTCAGCCACAGAAGAAAACGCAGCAGAGGGCACAAGACCCCAAAGCGCCCAGTGCCACTCTGAGTTTCCAGCACAGGTCCCACCTCAGCTGTCCAAGGGGGACTCTTCCTCGGCGGTAGGACGTCTGACTCAGTTTTACGATCAGTGGAAGTCGATAACATCAGACAAGTGGGTTCTCAGGATAATCCATGAGGGGTACTCTCTCAGTCTGTCAGAAACCCCCCCTCGGATCATCCACCTGGGCAACAGCCCAGGCTGTCCACTGCTCAGACCTTCTTGCTTCCGAGGTCCAAGGCTTTCTGAACAACAGGGCAGTAGAGGTAGTTCTGCTGGATCAGCGGAACACAGGATCTTACTTCAAAAAACAGCTCTTGCAGCAGGTTACACCATTAGGACTGAAGCCGGCAGGTGCCAGGACCCTATGGAAATTTTCTAGCTAGCAGTATCCAGTGGGGACCTTCAGCGTCAGTCCGCCCGGACGTCGGGCATCTGTATGCAGGCGGTCCCAGAATCCCCAGATCTTCCTTGTCAATCTTCACCATTCATTACTTCCTGGGTGAGCGGGCGTACCCGTCCGGAGCTTTTTTTTTTTTTTTTTTAAGGTGCCCCGCGGCCCGTCCGAGCGCGTCATCGTCATCGCGGGCGGCGTCGATGTCTGACCAACTCCTCCTCCAACTCAGTTCTGTTTCTCCCGCCCGTCGAGGCAGCACCTGTTTCGGGCGTCCATTCTCCACTCGTCAGCGACTCCTCTTTTCCACACACTCGGCGCGATCGGTAAGACCGTTCTTTTCCTTTTAAAGCGGCGCGGGTGTGTTTCTCTAGTTTTTCTTGTTGATTTGGCGTTATGTCCGGGTCCGGAGCTAAGCGTGTTTGAAGGCGCGCCCCTATGCGTCGGTGTTACTGTGGCGGCATTTCTCCGTCTCGGACCCGGCATGGCGTTTGTCTTCGTTGCCTGGGACTAACCATGACATGGATTAGTGCGCGCCTGTTTCTCCATGGACCGCCGTGTCCTCGAAGTCCAGCGCATTCAAGCTCGGCAAAGCCCGCCGACCTTGGGGGACGGCGTCGCTCAAAGGGATTCTCAGGTAAGGTCTGGGCCTTCCCGGGTCCCCTCCGGGCCTACTCTGATCTGAGGAGGAGGGTCTCCTATCGCTTCTTGCCGGGGAGGCCCCTTCTGCGGTGTCGAGGGCGCAGTAGTCCCTTCCAGGGCCCATGGCGCCGACACCGCCTCGGCAGTCACCTCTTGGTGCAGGCTCCCCCGTGGCGAGCCCTCGTCTTTTAGGCCTACTTCGGATGGACCCTCAGCGCCGCCTTTGGGCGCCGTTTGAATCCTGGCGCGTTCGCGGTGCGGTGATCGAGGCAGCGCCCGTTTCAACGCCGTTTTGAGGTCAGCGCCCGTTCGGCGCCGGTAATCAGGCGGCGCCGCTTTGGACCTCGGCGCCGTTCACGGCGCCGGTGATCAGCGGCGCCGTTAGCGGTGCCGCTTTAGGCAGCGCCCGTTCAGCGGCGTCGATAGACAAGCGGCGCCGTCGGCGATGCCGCCCTGCGCCTCAACGCGCCCGGCCCGTGGGCCTGAGTCCTTCCTCCAGGCGGTGCGGCCTCGCCCCGGCGCGCCGTTGAGGTAGTGGAGCTAGGCCTGGCTGCTACCGGCGTGAGGGGCGGCGCCTCCCTAGTGCCGGGGCCGTTCGCGGCCCCGCCCTCGAGGACCCCTGGGGTGGCCAGCATTGAGGTCCTGCTGGTCGTCCTCCTCGGGAGGCGATGATTCAAACGTGGACCCATCCTGGCCCCCACTCTTGAGTCTGGGTCCCGGTGGCTAGAGTGCCAGGCGGCGCAGCGGGCCCTCCCTCTGTCCCCCTTGCGTCGCCTCCCGAGGGTTCCCGGCTGGGGGTGGCGGGAGCCCCTGAGGGGCAGGCGGGGGTGGCGCGGGGGCTCCCCTCTCTGGAGGCAGTGACAGCTACCTTACGGGTGCTGTCACTCTCTCTAGGGACAGGGGCGCTGTGGTCGGGAGGAGGGCCCTCTCTGAGTCCGAGGGTGGGGGCAGGGGTCTGCTGCTCGGTCTTCCTTAGCCACCTCAGGGGGTGGCCAGGGCCAGTGCAGAGCCTCGCCCCTCCCTCCGAAGTTCTAGGGTGTCCTTGGGCGTTTGTGCGGACTGCCCTTCTGGATCCATGCAGTCAGGCGTCGTCACGGGAGGTTCTCCCAGGGCTCTTCAGGCTCCGCTTCCCCAGAGTTCCGTTCTGCGGCCTGGTCTGATTTCAGGATCCCCTCTCAGGGCTCCTTTCCCCGGATTCCAGAGCCCTATGAAGCAGTTGCCTCAGCGGAGTGCCCCTCTCCCATCTCTCTGCCTTCACCACCCCTCCCAGGCCATATCGGCCCCTACGGGTCCGTTATCCTGGGAGCAGTTCAGGGTTCTGGCCTTCCTCTTCATCGTTAGGTACATGCATGGCTGGTCTTCGGCTCTCCCACCCCTCAGGAATCCTCTGGGCATTCAGTTCCCCATCATCCTCGTCTCCCTCCTCCGGGGAGAGGAACCCCTGCTCATCTGTCCTCCGATGCTGATTTCACAGAATATCAGCGTTTCCTCGAGGATGGTGAGGGATCTCCGGTTCCCTCGTTGAAGAGACAATACCCGAGCGGAGGCGTGAATTCCTTGGTGAGTTCAGTGCCCAGCATCTGGTGGTACCTTCCTGGCCTACCCCTTCCAGGAGGCGTCTATCCGGTCATGGCAGTCCCTGCCGCTTCCCCAGCCGGCGGACTGCCAGCGTGGTATTGTGCCCCCTCTGAGTCTCTAGGTTCCTTCCCAGCCCGTCCCTCAGGTTTGGTATACCTGGATACTCCTTCTGGGCGCACCGTTGCCTGGCGCCGCGACCATCCCACAGTTCGGACTCTCTCCAGTTCAGCCGTTGAGGCCGAAGTGTTCTCTTCTGCTCGTGCGAGTGCTTGTATTGCATCACATCAGGCTCACCGCGCTGCCTACACCGGCATCTGTGGTCGATGATGTCCCAGCTGCTGGCATCTATGCCTGATACGGAGCAAACCAGACAAGCCGTTGCCCTCTCCAGCATGAGCCTGGAGCTGGCAAGACACAAGCAAGGGCATCTTCGGCGCCAATGAGGTGGCTTCCAGGCTGCGGGGACAGCGATCTGCATCAGGCGGACGGCATGGCTTCGTCTTTCCAGGTTGTCACCCCTGGCCCGGCGTAGGGTGATTCGCTCCGCCTTCCGGGGGACCCGTCTTTTCTCTTCCAGAGCTAGGAGACTTTTACAGGGGCTCCCTCCGTCTCCTCGTCCTCGGGAGGCACCTCCTAGCTCTTCTCCCTCTTAGGCTTTCTGAATAAGCCAGGGTCTTCTCCTTCTGTTTCTCACCAGCAGAAGGCTGGGGTCTTGTTCCCTCAGGGTGTGGCCTCTTCCTCCGGGAAGAGGAGCTTACTCACCCAGGAAGTAATGAATGGTGAAGATTGACAAGGGAAGATAGGAAAATTACGTACCTACCGTAATTCTTGATCTTCTCTTGTATCTTCACCATTCATTACTTACACCCGCCCACCATCCCCTCAGTGCCTCTTCCTGTGGCTTCTCCACCTCCCGTCTCCTTCCTCTCTCTGCATTTATATGAAATATAGGGAAAATTTCCTTAAATTTTCAAAAAAAAAAAAAAAAGTAAAAAAAAAAAAAAAAAAAATCTTTTTTGAGGGGGGGGGTTCTAAAATCCAGAAAAATTACTTACTCTAAGATTCATGGGCCATCTCGTGGATTGCATTGGCGATCAGACTGCACAACTATCTCTTGCTATTCTTATGGCAAGATACCTCTGAGGTTTTGGCCTGGCTCAGGCTATTCAGTTTGATCCTGCAATCCCGTGTTCAGATAGTTGCCCTGAAATCTGTTTCCCCCTCTATTCTTATCTTGCAGAGCAGAGGAACGAGTACGTCTGTTCCTTTCTCTTTAAAAAAAAAAAAAAAAATGCTGAGGGAACTCTCTCCGACTGCTGTAGGCATCTTGGTATCTGGGTCATGCATCTACTAAAAAAAAAAAAAAAAAAATGGAGAAATCAAACAAGAAAGCAAATGAGAAGGTAGGCTATCCCTCTCGCTGTTTTGCTAGTGGTTTCTCCCTTTAAGTGTCCTCCTGGACAATTTTTACAGTAGAGCTCTGCTGACCATATCCAATTTTAGCCAGCCTAAGCCTTGCCCGGCCTTAGCCAGTCAGTCTGAGTCCCATTTCTATCTTGAAACGCCTGAAAGGCTTACATTTTCTATTTCTAAACCCTGAGCAGCTCTCATGCTGCTGGGGTTTATTCTTCCACCTCGGCTGTCCTCCACTTAAAGGCCCTCCAGCGGCCAGGAGCGAGGTGGGTGTCAAGGCTAATGGCATGTTGAAGATGAGGACTATGCCCTCCTGGAGTCTGTCTAGCGGGTTCGGTGAACCTTCTCTTCAGCTCTATCTCGGGATTCTTGCTTCCCTTTAGTCGAGCCTTCAGCCTAAAGCTAACTATGCTCGTTGGGCCTTCTGGTCCCTTCAACATCCATCTCTCTCTTCTCTTTCTTCTTCTTCTTCTATTTTCTCATTTCCTTACTCATCTCTCCTCCTAGAGTCGCCCAGGTATGGAGGCCCTGCACTCCCTAGGCTAGGGATGTTCTTATCTCCTCTGTCCTTCCTCCACCGACTTATTCCTTTTCAGTTCATTCTTCCTTGCTTTGCTATCCTCGGCTATCTTGCCTCGCTATCTATATTTTCTGCTTTCACTTTTGCCTCTCCGGCTCACAGAACTGAGTTGGAGGAGGAGTCGGTCGCTGACCGCTCCTCGCGCATTGCGCTGGCGTCGCTCTCGAGGCGGGGCCGTTAGGCAACTTAAAAAAAAAAGCTCCCGTGGCGGGTGCGCGCCTCAGCTACACCAGGAAGTAATGAATGGTGAAGATACAAGAGAAGATCAAGAATTACGGTAGGTACGTAATTTTCCTTTCTTTTCCCGCCGTCGACTCATCGGCATCAGCCTCACGGTCCCACTCTAGCGTACGACGACTAGAACTTTCCAGTTTACCACTAAATGTCTGCATCCCCAACTCCTTCAGAAGGACATCCTTCCAAGTGTGCCTGCGGCAAACAGATCCCTTTCAAGGATCCTCATTCATCCTGTATGTGGTTCTTAGGCCCAGAACACGACACCAAGGCCTGCTCCTTTTGTCAGGGGTTCAATAGTCTCACCAGGATCCGCCGCCAGAAGGCACTTCAGGGGTTCCTCTTGGAAGAAAAGTTTAAAAGCATGGACAAGACCCTGCCTCCAGAAATGAGTCTACCTCCAAGTCCCACAAACACCAAGACAAGCATCGGGAGAAGGCCAGGTCCAGATCCCCTAACCGGGGCTCACTCTCAGCCCCCTCTAGTAAAGGTCAAGTCTTCAGGCAGCACTTCGGCTTCTCTGCATCCCATCAAGACTTCCAGGTCTTCGGCTTCCTCAACACCTTCCCAGGCCTCATTGAAGTCTTCAGACAGTCACCAGTCCAAGTCCTCTTCCAAGTCTTCAGAGGGACGCCGGGACCCTGACACCAGATCGGTCTCCCAGCCTCCCAGGGGTCCAGATCCCCCTCTCGGGAAGACTAAGGACCTGATATCCCTAAGACGGACGACGGACCCGAAGCGGGCTTCCGACCCTCCATCGGGCAGACACCCGTCGGACCAGACTTCTGCTAAGCACCCAACATCAATGAAACGTTCGCCAGAGCCAAAGACTGCCTCCCCGTCACCGGTGGACACCGGTCACTGGGACTGTACAGTGGAGGACCTGACGTTGCCTGATGACCAGGCAGGTGACAGTGAGGACGTCGGGCTTCCACAGGAGCCTTCACCAATCCCGGAGATGCCCTTGGACCTGACGCCTGATACCAGCGACAGACCACCGGCGCCAGGTCCGTCGTCCGGTATGAATATTCAAGAGGTCAAAGATCTCTCTACCTTTTGGTGGGACCTAATAAAAAATATGTGATCCCAGTCAAACCACCTCCTCCTCCTACTCCTTCACCTCATACTCTTCTCTCCCCCAACCGACCGCAGGGGCCAGCAGGAAGACCACTGACCCCCAAGGAGCACACTCCACCTCCTAGGGAAGATCCAAAGAACGGAGAAGGCCCCCTTCAAGATCTCCCTCAGGGTCTCCCAGTCCTAAGCGACCCAGACATTGCCAGTCCACTCCTTCAGGCGAGAATTCTAGACCTGACACTTCAGATACCTCCAAGTCTCCTTCTCCAATCAGCATCCCATCACCTGACCCACAAGACCTGCCCAGGTCGCCTCCGGATGATCCCTCGTTTTCCGAGATCATGAGGCACATCCAGGAGAACATGGGATGGGATTCGGAAGATCTCGACCCCGAGAGACAGCGCTAAGCTCATTACCTTTGGCAGAAGGACCCTAAGCCTGTGGTGGTGCCACCCTTGGTGGACACCTTAGCAGACGTCACCAAGGCTGCGTGGAAGCATCCGCACTCCACCCCCGCAGTGCCGAAGAAAGCTGACCGCCTTTACAGGGCCCTGACATAGGACCAGTACTTGGCGCAACAACCTCTGGCTGATTCCCTGGTTATTACGGCCTCTCATGACAGGTCCCAACAACCACAGCATCTGAGCACACAGCCACCGGACCAGGAATCCAAGCAGCTGGATGCCCTGCGGAGGCGCATGTATGCAGCTGCTACATGCTCCATCAAGTCACTGAACTATCTGTCTCATATGGTTGTTTCAGAGTGCCCTGTGGGAACAGGGTCAGGACCTAGTTGATAAACTGCCGGGTGGCGAGCAGAAGGTGGAGCTCTTGAACCTCCTCCGCACAGGGTCAGATGTGGGGACCCAAGTGTAACGAGACGCATATGATTCTGCGGACTCATCCTCCAGGCGTCTGTCTCCAGAGACACTCCTGGCTCCGTGTCTCTGGTTTTACCTCGGACGTACAGAAGAGTATCCTCCACGTCCCTTACAACGGGGAGGTCCTGTTTGGTGAACCCTCTGAAAAGGTCATCACCAAGCTTCAGGATGCCGGGAAGGCAGTAAGGTCTGTACAGGCCATGTACAGATCCAAATCTGGTTCCTTTTGTAGGAACCAGAAGCATTTTCGTGGCCGGCAGCAACGACAGCAGCCACGTTCCGGCCAGCAGCAGAGACGCACCTTCCACCGTAAGGCCCAACATAAATCTTCCCCAGGCAGAGGTCAGCAGTATACTAAACTGGCCTAGCCTGTGGGAATCAACGCTGCCACAGTATGACTCCTTCCCGGTCCCCGCCCCTCCTCTGGATCAACGGGCAGAAAAGGTCGGGGATCGCATCGCTCGCCACTTTTCAGGGTGGCAGTCGATTACCACCAACCGGTGGGTACTTCAAATGGTCAAGAGAGGTCACTTTATCGAATTCCTCGACCACCCACCGTCAAGACCTCCCGTTTTCCCATTATTTGGGTCATCACGCCCTACTCATACAGCAGGAGGTGCTCACGCTTCTTGGAAAAGAAGCTATAGAGCACGTACCGCTGAACCAGAGAGGTGCAGGTTACTATTCTCACTTCTTTCTGGTTCCCAAGACGACAGGGGACCTCCGTCCAATACTGGATCTCAGCGACCTCAACGCTTCTGTCCTCTACAAATGCTTCTGCATGGCGACCCTTCCAGGTCTGATACCCGTGCTCAAGCAGGGTGCCTTCCTAGCGTCCTTGGACATGCAGGTGCTTACTTGCACATACCCATTGCTCAAGCGCTCAGGAAGTTCTTGCGCTTCGAATTTCTAGGTCACCATTATCAGTTCCGAGCCCTCCCTTTCGGACTGTCATCGGCACCTTGAGTGTTCACGAAGTGCATGGCAGTTGTAGCGGCGACTCTGAGGAGACCAGGCCACTACGTGTTACCCTACCTGGATGACTGGCTTCTCATGGCGCCCTCTCGGGAGGCTCTGATGTCCGCCATTCATTGTACGCGATCTCTGTTCGACACGTTGGGCATCATTATCAATCAGGAGAAGTCATGCCTGGTTCCGTCACAGATTCTGCCGTTCATAGGCGCAGATCTTACTTAGAGAGGGCTCTTGCAGTAGGTAATTACATATAGGACTAACGCCGGCAGGTGGCAGGACCCCATGGAAAAATTTCTAGCTAGCAGTCCCTGGCAAGGGACCGCCCCCATGTCAGGTGACCAGCATCAGGAGACGTTGGTATAAAGGGGCGGTCCCTGATGCCCACCTTCCAGTTCTTTCCCACCATTAGCTCGTGCAGCACCTCACGGAAAAGTTTGTGCTTCGTCAGCCCTATCTTCGTCGTTTTTTTACCGAAAATAGACACTGTCCAGGGGAAAGCTTTTCTACCCCAGGACCGAGCGGAATACATCAGATCCCTCATCAGGGACTTTTTGGCAAAGAGGACCATCCCAGACAGACTGGTCCTTTGCCTGCTCGGACATATGGCTGCAGCCATTGCAACAGTCCTGCTAGCCCGTCTCCACATGCGGGTGACCCGGTGGATGTTACGGATCCAGTGGGATCAGAAGCAAGACCACTGGCAGTTTCCAATTCGGATCACGAATGCCGTAATCTGGGATTGGCAATGGTGGCTAGATTCAAAGAACCTATTAGCAGGGGTCCCCTTCATCACGCCGTCTCCGATTGTAACGCTCTCCACAGATGCTTCAGAGCTCAAGTGGGAGCACACCACGTAGGCGTCCGGTCTCAGGGCCTATGGACAGCCCAAGAAGCTCATCTCCATATAAATATCCTGGAAATGAGAGCAGTTCTTTACGCCCTTCTGGCTTTCCAGTCAGAGATCCCACCGGGTACTCTGTTAAACGAACAATGCCGCGGTGATGTATTACCTCAACAAACATGGAGGCACCCATTCCTACCCGCTTTGCAGGGAGGCCATGAGGGTGTGGGATTTAGTTCTACAACATGGCGCAAACCTCATTGCTGTTCATGTCCCAGGTGTGGACAGTGTCATCGCAGACGGCCTGAGGCGCTCTCAGGCCAGAGTCCATGATGGGAACTACTCAGGAGGTAGTAGAGGACCTGTTTCACAGATGGGGTACACCAGAGTTAGACCTCTTCGCGTCCCTATACAACGCAAAACTGCCCAATTTTTGCTTGCTAGATCCAGGGCCTGGTGTTTTCTGGCGAGACGCGTTGTCCCTCTTCTGGGCGGGTAGATTCCTCTATGCCTTCCCCCCCATTTCCGTTGATCCAGAGGGTCCTTTTGAAACTCCGCAGAGAGTGAGCGACGCTGATACTTGTCGCACTGTTTTGGCCCAGACAGATCTGGTTCCCTCTACTACACCAGCTGTCTCGGGAACCTCCAGTGCCTCTGCCAATCGGCTCTCACTTACTGTCTCAGGAGGCGGGCTCCTTGGTCCATCCGGACCTTCGTTCTCTGAACCTGCACAACTGGCTCCTAGAGACATAGCCATTATGCGATATGGGGTCTCGCAAGATGTAGCAAATGTTCTAGCGGCTGCTAGAAAACCGGCACTCATGCTACATACGTCATGAAATGGTGCAGATTTTGCCTCTGGGCTCAGGCATGAGGGGTTTCACCGATGGATTGTCCGGAAAGGTTGGTCCTGGACTACCTCCTATCTCTCTTTCAGACAGGCTTGGCCTACTCCTCGATAAAAGTACATCTTTGTGCCATCTCAACCTATCACACTCCTATAGGCCAGCGTCCCATAACTCAGTTGGACACGGCACAAGCCTTCTTGAGAGGTGTTGTCCATCTTAGACCTCCGATTAAGGATTCCATTCCACCGTGGGATTTACCCTTTGTCCTGGAGCAGCTTATGCTGCCACCTTTTGAACCAACCAGATTGCGAGCTACGTCTCCTTACATGGAAGGCGTTGTTTTTAGTTGCCGTTACTTCGGCCAGAAGAATTTCTGAACTTCACGCACTGATGTGCAAAGAACCTTATTTGTTTTTTTCACCAGGACAGGGTATACCTACGGACTAATTTGAAGTTTCTACCTATGGTGGTCTCGGCTCTCACCCTTAATCCGGACATCGATCTGCCAGTGTACTTTCCTAAATATTCTAATAGAGGAGAGGCCCTGTTGCACACTTTAGATGTGCATAGGTGTCTTCAATACTACCTGAACCGAGCCAAACACCACCATAAATCTGACCAGCTTTTTGTCTCCTTCACCCACAGGATGATGGGAGCTCCCATTTCCAAACAATCACTGTTCAGGTGGCTCATGCATTGTACCATGTTCTGTTACCAGAAGTGTAACAAACCCTTACCGGGCTCGGTTAAGGGTCATTCCACAAGGGGGGGGTGGCTACCTCCTTTGCGGCCATGAAGAACGTGTCCACTTCAGCCATCTGTGCAGCAGTTACTTGGAGCGCTGTACACACCTTTATCAGGTATTATAGCCTGGATGTCGCATCGAGGCGAAGAGCAGGTTTTGGTCTAGCAGTCCTTCAGGGACTCCTATCCTAGGCTTCAGTTCACCTAGTGATCTCTACCTTTCCTCCTCCCATTGGTGAGGGATTTCCAGTATTGCTTGTGAATCGGTCCTGACGGTGTAACCTGCTGCAAGAGCTGTTTCTCGAAGTAAGATAGTACAGTTACGTAAGAACTTACCGTAACAGTAGACCTTCGGGAACAGCTCTTGCAGCAGGTACTTTCCCTCCCACCATCCCCACTGGAGGTAGACTTGTTCTGATATCCTTCTCCTAGGATCAGGTGTTCTTAACACCACTCTGATTGCCATTTGATGGCGGATCCTCAGTCTTCTTTTCTGATGTCAACTAGCGGCCGGGAGTCTCCGGCGGGAGAACTGGGGATTCTGGGAGACCGCCCCCTTTTGTACTATGCCTGATGTTGGGGCCGGGACCGACGTCGGAGGTGGTCCCTGCTGAATACTGCTAGCTAGAAAATTTCCGTGGGGTCCTGGCACCTGCCGGCTTCAGTCCTAATGGTGTAGCCTGCTGCAAGAGCTGTTTCTCGAAGATCTACTGTTACGGTAAGTTCTTACGTAACTGTACTTTCAACTATCGGCTTTTGAGTCTTCCGGACACTTTCTTCTTTGGGTGCTCTTGGTCCGGTCCTTAGCCCAGGTGGAGGTCAGCCAACATCTCTTCTCTGCTCTGTCCCCATCCCTCTGCCACATTCTCCTGCGCTCCCAGGCATCCTTGGTCCTAGCGGGGCCTCTCTCCTGGGAGCAGTTCAGGACTGTGGCTGCTTGGTTCCCAGTTTACGTTAGGGCAGTGGACAGATAGGTTTTTCAACCTCCCCCCAAGCAGCCGCCCTCTCAGCAGTCTGTCCCCTCCGTCTCTTCATCCCCCTCTTCTGGGGGAGATGAGCCTTCTGTCCACATCTCACCAGCCGCTGATCTCGCTGAGTATCAGCATTTCCTCATAAGGATGTTGGAGGACTTGCACTTCACCCCTTCCACTGTAAGCAATCCAGAGCACTCTGCGCATGCTTTTCTAGGCGATTTCAGCGAGGCCACCTTTGTGGTGCCCCCCTGGCCTGCTCCCTTTCGGGAGGCATCGTTGCGCTCCTGGCAGAGGCCCTTCTACAAAGTTCCTGCCCCAAGGGATCTCTACCAGCGGTATTGCACCCCCCCTCCCCCCCGGAGTCTCCAGGTTCCATGCCTCATCCGCAGTCCAGATTGACGCAGTTGGACACTCCTGATGGGCTTCGCACCCTTCACCGTGACCGGCCCCCAGATCAAGATTCCTTGGATTTTGACTTCTGGGTTAGGAGAGCTTTCTGCTCTGCTTGGTTGTTGCTTTCCATTTCTGCACAACAGGCCCACTATGCAGCCTATGACAGGTTCTTGTGATCCAGGCTAGGTCAACTCCTAGCCTCGTTGCCTGACACTGAGCAAACCAGACAAGCCATTGCACTCTCTGCACGTGGCCTGGCGCTAGCAAGGCACGAAGCGAGGGCATCCTGTGATGCCAACGAGGTAGCTACCAGGGTCGTAGGGACAGCGATCTGCACTAGGCGGACGACATGGCTGTGCCTTTCCCGGTTGTCACCCTTGGCCCGGCGTAGCGGGATTAACTTCACTCACCAGAGAACCTATCTCTTCTCCCGTAGAGCGAGACAGCATTTGTCGGGACAACTTCCTTCCCCATCTGGGGGTCCCCTGCCTCACACTCCCCACTCTCTGGCCTCCCCAGACCCTGAAGGTTCTCCCTCTTAGTGTGTCACTCACTGAGAGCTAAGGGACTTTGTCCTTTAGGGTGTAAAAGAAAACCCCCTTTTGGCGGGGGGGGGGGCTCGGCACTCACCCAGATGTGATGAATGGTGAAGATTGACACAGATAAGATATGAAAATTATGTGCCTACCATAATTATGATTTTCTAGGAGCGTGGATATGTTGTTCATCCACACTGTCTGGCATTGTTCCTTTCCCCTTTAAATCTTGCCGGAAGTCTTCAAGCTGGCTCCTCCCACCCACTCGGGTGGTAAATGCCTCAGCTCCGCCCCATGGCTGAGATCTTCCTTTCGCTGGAAGATTCAGGTTCCTCGTGCTTTCTGCAGTGTTGAGGCCCTGGATTCGTTTCAGCAGTTTTCACCGCATCTTCTTGCTCTAAAACTCGTTAGAGTTTATGACTCTGATTTGGACATGGATGACAAGTGGTCCCCGGGTTCGCCCGGTGTGCTGCGGACAGAAAATGTCACATACCGATCCCACCTCTCGATGCGTTTACTGCGTACTATTCACGATACCTCGCGTGCTCTGTTGCACTTCCTTCCATCGACCATCTTGGAGGATTGTCAGAGCGCCTGAAGCTGGGTAGACAGACTCCATAACCCACCGGTAAAATCCAAGGAGGCCAGGTGGGCGGTTTCCGAGGCTGCGGGATCCGCCGAACAGCTTGAGCGCATGGCGGCCTTCGAGGAAGAAGCAGCCCAAGCCTCGGCTAGCCGAGGTTTCTTAGTGCCACTCAACCTGGGCTCTTCCTTCTCAGGATCCTTTCAGGATTTGTGCCAGTCTCTCCCTACCAAGGGTGAGGCGCCCTCGGGCTCGCACTCATCCCGTTCTAAGAAAAAGGATCCTAAAACTTCTTCGGGTCGAAGAAGACGCTCCTGGGACCGGGAGCCGTCCGATGTCTCGACTTCAGTCGAGATTGCCTCCTCGGCCGCCGGGTTTTCAGACCTTCCATCTGGACCGGGCTTAGAAGCCGAGGAGTCGGCTGATCCAGCCGAGATTATTCTCGACCCTATCGAGCCGTTATCACCGACACCTGTTGATGATTCCTTGGAGAGAACGCCGATTCTCTCCTTCCCCGACGAGGAGACCCGTCCCGCGGGCCTCCCAATCGAGGGACAAGAACCAGATCCTCTGTTTTCACAGAGTCCGGTCTCTCCCGATCGACAAAGCCGACACCATCGGTCTCGATCAAGGAGTAAGTCCTCTTCGGTCGATCGACCCAGAAAAGGACACAAACACTCCCGCAAGAGACGCCGCCATCGTTCCTCTTCCTCCTCAGACGAGGAGAGGCTTCGATGAAAAATCCGTCGACGCTGCGAGGATCTTTTGTGGCAGCAACTCCTGCTAGCAGGTCAGAAGCCGGCTCCCTCGGCGGTCCCGGCTATCTCTTGGCCTCAGCCTCTTCGGCCTCCTCCGACACAGATTTCTCCGGTGCCGGTCCCTTCGGGGGCTCCGGTGCGCCCTCCGCCGCAGCGGTTTCAGGCTCCCACCAATATTGGTGGAACCTCCACCTAAGCTACCCGTTAGAGGTTCCCTCCAAGGAGGCCCGACAGTCTTCGGGTTTCCCTCACAGACTGTCAATTACGGTCACCCCTGATCGCCCTAGGCGTATCGAGGGAGACTTAGGTGGTCAGCCTTTATATCGGGACTCTTCTGATTCTGATAATACTGGCCTTCATTCTCACGATGAGCTTTCGGTGTCAGGCCTGGAAGAAGGGCCTTTCTCCTTCCAGGGCATCCTCCGGCTCATTTCTGAGTCCACGGGGATGTCCCTGCAGCCTATCCAGAAGAAGGCAGAACATCCCCTTAAGGATATTCTTAAGAGGGGGGATACCCCTATGGAGGCTTTTCCAGTCGCCGAAGCCATTATTGGCCCGGTCTTGGAACTCTGGCAGTGTCCAGCCTCCTGCCCAGCTCCGTCTGCCCGCATGGCATGCAAGTACGCGGTGCCCACAGGGTCCTTGGTGGGGTTTACTGAGCACCCCTCGGCGGAAAGCCTTGTGACTGCCTCAGTGTTCTGGCGGACGGGCAGCTCGGCGGATACTGACTGCCCTCCGGACAAGGAGTTCAAACTTATGGACCACTCTGCCCCGAAGGTCTATATAGCATCTTCCTTGGGCCTTCGTCAGGCAAGCTCAGCAGTGATTATGGCACACTTCTCTCACGCCCTCTTGGGGTCGCTGGACGAAGTTCTTCCTCACCTCCCAGCTGACATGCAGACCACGGTCAAGCAGGTCGGGGACCAGGGCAGGGCTGTTGCTAAACAGCTCCAGACTGCACTGGACATGGGTGATTCCTGTGACCGTTCACTAGCTGCAGCGGTATCCACTCGCCGCAGGGCTTGGCTGAGGTTATCCTCCTTTCCCGTGGATACTCGGCACAAGCTAGCTGATGTGCCTTCCTTGGCACCCGACCTCTTCGGCCAGGGTGGCAGGTCATCTGCAGCGCATCGAGCAGTCTGATGCCACCTTAGATGCCACCTCTGCTAGGGTTCTTCAAGTAAGAACCAGCAGAAGCGCAGGAAGAAGCCTTTTAGTCATTCTTCCCCTGCGGTCAGACAGCCACCCTTCCAGGGGTCAACAACAACAACAGGCTCAGGCTTGGCCCTAGGCCCAAAGCAAGGTCCCAACAGCCCTGCAAAGGAGGCAGAGATGCTGGTCCAGGTGCCGCCTCCTCCTCTAAGCCTGCCCAGTGACAGGCCGGGGGTGGCCTCCCCTGTGCCCGTCACTCCAGCTCTGGGTCCTCCCGTGGGGGGGCCGGCTCCGCCACTTCCTTTCCTCCTGGTCCGGTATCACCTCGGACAGGTGGGTTCTAGAAGTGGTCGGGCAGGATCTGCCCTAGAGTGAGCAGTACCCTCCCAGCCGAGCCCGTGCCCCACGAGAGGAAATGATCTGTCGCCCAGTCTGCCCTTCGGGACGACATTGCGCTACTCCTCCTCAAAGAGGTGGTGGCCCGAGTGATGGATCCTCCTTCAGACCCAGGCTTTGTCTCCAGGTATTTCCTGGTGCCCAAGCAGACGGGGTTGGCGCCCATTCTAGATCTGCACAACCTGAATCGGTATCTCAGGTCTCGCACCTTTCGGATGGTAACTCTGAACCAGATCATACCATCTCTGGGCGAGCGTGGTTCTGTACACTGGATCTTCAGGGCGCTTTTCCACGTCCCTGTCCATCCATCAGCCGGTTCCTCCGCTTCAGGGTCGAAGGACCCTGTATGAGTTCAGAGCCATGCCGTTCGGCCTGTCATCGGCCCCAAGGGTCTTCACCAAATGCATTGCAGTGGTGGCAGCCCATCTTCGGCGTCAGGGGGTTCGTATTTACCCCTACCTGGACGACTGGCTCCTGGCGGGATCCTCCCTTCAGGAGGTGGAGAGGTCCAGGGACCTGACCCTCCGAACCTGCTCACACTTGGGCCTTCTGATCAACGAGGCCAAATCGGAACTCGTACCTTCTCAGGTGATGGGCTTCATCAGGGCAGAGCTCGGCTCCCGGCGGACAGGGCGGAGGTTCTCTCCTCCTTTGTCCAATCATTTCTGGTTGGGCACTCGCGCCTTGCCCGGGACTTTCTGCGCCTCCTGGGTTACATGGCGGCGTGCACGTCGGTGGTCCGCTGGGCCAGACTGCACATGCGCCCCCTTCAGTGGGAGCTCGCCGCCCAGTGGTCTCAGTGTCAGGGTCTTTTCGACCAGCTGGTCACGGTCACCCAGAGGATGTGGGACGCTCTCCAATGGTGGACCGTCCCGAGTCATCTGCAGGAAGGGATCCCGTTTGTCCGCCCCGAGCCGACGGTCGTCTTTACGACCGATGCCTCTCTTATGGGCTGGGGAGCCCACATGGGGGACCACAGAGCTCACGGGCTCTGGACCACAGAGGATTCCCGATGCCACATCAACCTGTTGGAGCTCAGGGCAGTCAGACTGGCTCTGTCAGCTTTCGCTCCTCAGCTCCGGGGTCAAGTGGTTCAAGTCCAGACGGACAATACCACGACCATGTACTACCTCAACAAACAGGGTGTCACGCACTCCCGTCTGCTATGCAAGGAGGCGCTCCGGATCTGGACCTTCGTCAGCCGGCTGGAGGCGGATCTCCTAGCCATCCATGTGGTAGGAGTTGCGAACCAACTGGCGGATGCTCTCAGCTGCCTAGGCCAGACATCCCACGAGTGGTCTTTCCATCCGGAGGTAGCTTACCACCTGTTCTCCCGTTGGGGCAAACCGTTGGTGGACCTGTTTGCCTCCAGGGAGAACACCAAGCTGAGGCTGTACCATGCCGGCCCCCCTCAGCAGGGTTCGCTGCAGGGGGGTGCCTTCTCGAGGCCGTGGACCCCAGGCCTCTTGTACGCCTTTCGTCCATTTCCCTTGATTCACAAGTTGTTACTCGAGGTGAGGAGGGACAAGGCGAAGGTGATCCTGGTAGCCCCAGATTGGCCACGCCAGTTCTGGTATCCTGATCTCCTCAGCTGCAGGACCCCGGAGCGGCTGAGTACACACCCGGACCTGATATCACTGAACCAGGGGAAGGTCCTTTATCCGGACCTTCAATCCCTGCACCTCACAGCCTGGTTCCTGAGCGGCTAGAGTTCCAGGCTTTGGGTCTTTCGGAGGATGTCTACACCGTGGTGGAGGCATCTCGAAAAGAATCGACCAGAAATGTTCGCCTTCAAATGGAAGAATTTTCCATTTGGTGTCAGGGTAAAAGTCTGGACCCCTTATCCTGCTCGGTGGCTAACATTCTAGACTACCTTTGGTCCCTCTCAAAGGGGTCTTGATCATCGACCCTTAGGGTGCACCTAGCAGCCATATCAGCTTACCGGGCGCGGGCCGGTCAGCCGACGTTGGCTCAGGAAAAGGTGGTCGGGTGCTTTTTCAAAGGCCTGGGTCACATATCCCCTCCGGTGCGTGAACCTCCACCTCTGTGGGATCTTTTGCTGGTTTTGGCAAAGCTCATGGGCAAGCCATTCGAACCCATGCACAAGTCTGCGCTTTTGCACTTGTGGAAGACGGCCTTCTTGGTGGCTATCGCGTCAGCCAGAAGGACGGGGGAGCTCCAGGCGCTTTCAGTGGACTCCCCCATCTGGTCTTTCACAGGGACAAAGTTGTCCTGCGCCCCCACCCGAAATTCCTTCCGAAGGTGGTGTCAGAGTTTCACCTTAACCAGGCATTGACTCTGCCAGTATACTACCCTAACTACACCTCGGATGCCGAGTACAGGCTCCATACTCTGGACCTCAGGCATGCTCTCTCCTACTATAAGGAGAGGACGGCGGAAATCCGGGGAGAGGTTCGCCAGCTGTTTGTCATCTACGCTGAAGCCGCTTCTGGCAGACCTGCAGCCAAGCAGACCATTGCCAGATGGATTACATCATGCATAGGTCTGTGCTATGAATTGGTGGGTAAGGAGCCTCCCAAAGGGCTAAGGGCTCATTCTACCCGTCATAACCTGGGCGTTATTATTGACGAAAGTTTGACGCTGAAATTCCAGGTGTCATCTGCCGTCAAATCCTCTTTTTACCATCTGAGGAATATTGCTCGGGTGAAACACCTTGTTCCTCCGGCTGACCTTCCAACATTAGTCCATGCCTTTGTTACTTCTCGCCTTGACTACTGCAATGCCCTGTACCTAGGGATGCCGGGGGTTGATATCCGCCGCTTGCAGCTGGTGCAGAACGCTGCAGCCAGGCTTTGCGAGGACATCAATAAGGAATCATATTACGCCTGTGCTCGCGAACTGCACTGGCTGCGGTTCAGTGGCGGATCACCTTTAAAGGTCGGTTTACTGACCTATAAAGCCCCTACGAACAGGGACACTTAATATCTGCAAAATCTACTTGTTCCCTACCGTCCCTCCAGCTCCTCAGATCCACCGGCGGGATTACTGGGGTTCCAGGGTTCGTTTAAAAACATCTGAAACGCAGTGTTTTTCTTATGCTGCCCCTACCCTGTGGAATTCCTCACCTCACGGATACGGCTGCCTGACCGTCGAAAGCTTTAAATCAGAGTTCAAAACATACTTATTTCAAAAGGCTTATGGGGAGTAGTTATTGCACTGATTTGAAATTGGAATTATATTTTATTGTTGTTTGTTACGTTATATGTATGTTTTATATGTATTTAATTATTGTACAGCGCTTTGATTTCGAAAAGCGCTTAAAAATAAACTTTTACTTACTTACTTACATACTGCTGCTTCGGTGGCTGCTTCCAGGGACATCCCTATCCAGGAAATCTGTCGGGCCGCTACCTGGAAGTCAGCAAGCACCTTTATTACCCATTACCACATCGACCTAGAGTCAGGCCGGGATGCTGGTTTTGGGGCCTCTGTTCTCCAATCTCTATTCCCTATGTAGGGGGTGTGCGCCTTGCCTCCCTCCTCCCGGAGAACTGCTTGGAGTCTGCCAGACAGTGTGGATGAACAACATATCACGCTCCTAGAAGAACAGGTTACTCACCTGTAACAGTTCTAGGAGTGGTATGTTGTTCATCCACTCACACCCACCCGACCTCCCCGGCTTTAGGCGCACAACCTGGCTTCCAGCGGGCTAGATCTGGCGTCATGGGGCGGAGCCGAGGCATTTACCACCCGGGTGGGTGGGAGGAACCAGCTTGAAGACTTCCGGCAAGATTTAAAGGGGAAAGGAACAATGCCAGACAGTGTGGATGAACAACATATACCACTCCTAGAACTGCTGTTACAGGTGAGTAACCTGTTCTTTCTGTGTATCTTCACCATTCATCACAATCGCGCCCTCCATCCCCCTGGGGCCCCAGTCTCTGGGTCCATCTCCCTCTCTGTGCCCAACCTCCCCCCCCCCTTTTCTCTTAGGAGTGGGGTGAACAGGGGCACATAGGGGATAAGGTTCTGGGGAGAGTGGTCAGCATGGGGGCCGCTCCTTCTCCAGTGCGTTAGCTCCACCCCCTTGGGGGTGGGAGTTGGCAATTGCCCTCCATTCTCTCCTCCTCCTTTTTCCCGTCCATCTTATTTTTCCTTGTCCTTTGGGCTATCCTGTATTACAAAAAAAATCATTTTCCTTTTTCACCAAAACTTTTACCTTGAGAGGGTGTTAGTTCTCTGTACCCTGTCCTCCTTCCAGAATAGCAGACTCTGCTCATATGGAGTTTTTGCCAGCTATTCTGTGCCTTGAATTCTGGCAAAAAGCCTTTGGCTACTCCTTGCAGTTCCTATACAATCTGGAGACGGACCATGGTTTGGGATGTGTTCACCCTTTCCCCTCTCTTCCTACCTTCTAAATTCTTTACCCCACCCTACCTCCCTCCTCTGTTTCCAGAGATTGGGGGCCCTCCCAATCCCTTTAGTTCCCGACTTCTCTCTTTCTGTTCTCTGTCATTATTTCTTCTTTTAGTTTTATATCTTTTCCTTTTTCCCTTTCCCTTGGACTTCCTTGTCCCCCCCTCCACTCCCTTCCTCTTAACCTCTCCGGCGACTCAGAACTGGCAGGCAGGCGGAGTTGACGGCAACCTGCGGCCAACCCAGGCGTCACATGTCGTCGGCCTCGGTGCGGCGCCCGATGGTGTTGGCTCCACCTTTCAAAAGAAAAGCTCCGTGGGGAGTCGTGACATTTGGCCATGAACCCGTTGTGATGAATGGTGAAAATACGAAAGATCATAATTCACGTGAGTCGCAATTTTCATGTCTCGACCTTAGTCGAGATCGATTCTCGGCCTGCCGGCTTTTTCGGACCTTCCGCAGACCAAGGCACCAAGACCAAGGAAATGGCTGAACGGCAGAGATCACTCTGCGACAATTGAGCGCTGTGTCACAGACTCTGATGTACGACTCATGGAAGGACACCTATCCTTTCCTTCGGCGGACGAGACCACCCTCCTGGTGTCCCGATCGAGGGAAAGGTGCTGGAACCTCGGTTATCTCTGACTACAGCATCTCCCGATCGAACAAGCCGACCATGTCGGTCTCGATTGAGGACCAGGACCCCATCGGTCGAAAAACCGAAGAAAGGTCACAAGCACTCCAGAAAGAGGCGTCGCCATCCATCCTCATCCTCCTCAGATGAGGAAAGACTTTGACGGAAACTCCATCAACAGTATGAGGATCTCACATGGCAACAGCTGATTCTGACCAGTCAAAAGTCGGCTCCGCCAGCAGCACTGGCCATTACTTGGCCGATGCCGACCTCTCCGGAACTGAAGGCTTCGGTTCCCTCTACTGTGGGGCCGGCACGTATTCCAGCTCTGCCTATTTCGGTCTCCCCACCTATTTTGGTGGGACCACTGCCTAAGCAGCCTCAGGGAGGGGCTCATTCGAAAGAGAACCGGACTGCTCCGTCGTGTCCATCACTGTTGTGCCTGATCGCCCCCGGCGCATCAAGGGAGACATAGGCAGGAGACCACTATTTCGGTCTCCCCACCTATTTTGGTGGGACCACTGCCTAAGCAGCCTCAGGGAGGGGCTCCTTCGAAAGAGAACCGGACTGCTCCGTCGTGTCCATCACTGTTGTGCCTGATCGCCCCCGGCGCATCAAGGGAGACATAGGCAGGAGACCACTATATCCCGACTCTTCGGACTCTGATGCCACTGGTTTGCACTCGCATCCGGGGGATGACAAGTCATCAGTGGCAGGTTTGTAGGAAGGTCCTTCCTCCTTTCAGGGAATCCTTCGCCTGATTTCTGAGTCTACTGGAATGCCGTTGGAGCCTATCCAAAAGAACGCGGAATACCCTCTTACGGATATCCTCAAGAGGGGGGATACCCCGACGGAGGCCTTTCCTGTGGCCGAAGCCATTGTTGGCCCGGCCCTTGAGCTATGGCAGTGCCCTGCTTCCTGTCCAGCCCCATCTGCCCGCATGGCCTGCAAGTACACGGTACCCATAGGGTCCCTGGCGGGGTTCATAGAGCATCCTTCAACCAAGAGCCTTGTGACTGCTTCTGTGTTTAGACGCACGGGTAGCTCAGCTGACACTGACTGCCCTCCGTTGACAAGGAGTCCCAAGAATATAGACCATTCTGCCTGGAAGGTCTATGCTGCCTCATCCTTAGGCCTTCGTCAGGCCAGCTCGGCTGTGATCATGGCACACTTCTCTCATGCCCTCTTAGGGTCATTAGATGAAGTCCTCCCTCATCTCCCAGCGGACATGCAGACCACGGTGAAGCAAGTCCGTGACCAGAGCCATGTTGCAAAACAGCAGCTCCAGACGACCCTGGACATTGGAGATTCCTGTGCCCGCCCCTTAGCAGCCGCAGTGGCCACTCGTTGCAGGGTCTGGCTAAGGTTATCCTCCTTTCCAGCAGATACTCAGCACAGGTTGGCTGACGTGCCCTTCCTAGGCACCGATCTCTTTGCTCCGGGAGTGGCTTGTCACCTCCAGCGCATAGAACAGTCCAGTGCCACCTAGGATGCTACCTCTGCAAAGGGTTCTTCAGGCAAGAACCAGCAGAAGCGCAAGAAGCCTTTTCGGCACTCTTCCCATGCGGTTAGGTAGCCCTCCTTTCAAGGAGGCTAGCAGCAACAGCAGGCTCAAGCTTGGCGACCCAGGCCCAAGCAGGGTCCCCAACAGCCCCGTAAAAGGAGGCCAAGGTGCCAGTCCAGGAGCTTCTTCCTCCTCTAAACCTGCTCAGTGATGGGTTGGGGGTTGCCACCCCTACACCCGTCACACCAGCTCTGGGTCCTCCCGTGGGGGGTCGGCTCTGCCACTTCCTTTCCACCTGGTCCGATATCACTTCGGACAGGTGGGTTCTCAAAGTGGTCAGTAAGGGACTGCCTCTGGAATTCAAGCAGTACCCTCCCAGCCGAGTCCTCGCCCCTTGGGAGGAAAGGGTCTCAGCTTGCACTCAGTCGGCCCTTCGGGACGACATTGCTCAGCTCCACCGCAAGGAGGTGGTAGCTCCAGTGCCAGATCCTCCTACAGACCCAGTCTTCGTGTCCAGGTATTTCCTGGTGCCCAAGCAGACAGGGGGTTGGCGCCCCATCCTAGATCTCCATGACCAGAATCAGTATCTCAAGTCTTGCACCTTCCAGGTGGTAACTGAACCAGATCATACCATCTCTGGAGCGAAACTTGTGGTTCTGTTCACTGGATCTACAGGACGCGTTCTTTCATGTCCCAATCCGTCCGTCTCACCAGCGGTTCCTCTGCTTCAGGGTGGAGGGGGCCCCGTACGAGTTCCAAGCCATGCTGTTCGGCCTATCATTGGCCCCACAGGTCTTCACCAAGTGCATGGCAGTGGTGGCAGCCCATCTTCGGCATCGAGGAGTTCAGATTTACCCTTATCTCGATGACTGGCTCCTGGCAGGTTCCTCCCTTCAGGAGGTGGAGAGGTCCAGGGATCTGGCCCTCCAAACCTGCTCCCAACTCTGCTTCCTTATCAGTAAAGCCAAGTCGGAACTTGTGCCCTCTCAGGTGATGGGCTTCATCAGGGCAGAGCTCGACTCTCTTCAAGCCAGAGCTCGGCTCCCAGCGGACAGGGCGGAGGTTCTTTCCTCCTTTGCCCGATCATTTCTGGTTGGGCACTTGCGCTATGCCCGGGACTTTCTGCGCCTTCTGGGTTACATGGCGGCCTGCACCTCTGTCGTCTGGGCCAGGTAGTACATGCGCCCCCTTCAGTGGGAGCTGGCCACCCAGTGGATTCAGCGCCAGGGTCATTTCGACCAGCTGATCACTGTAACCCAGAAGATGTGGGACACTCTCCAATGGTGGACCGCCTCAGAACGGTTACAGGAAGGGATCCCATTTGTCTGCCCAGAGCCGACTGTCATCCTGACGACCGATGCCTCTCTCGTGGGCTGGGGATCCCACATGGGGTACAACAGGTTCCACGGGTTCTGGACCCCCGAGGAGTCCTGATGTCACATCAGTCTGTTGGAGCTCAGAGCAGTCAGACTGGTGCTGTCAGCTTTCGCTCCTCAGCTCCGGGTCAAGTGGTTCAAGTCCAGATGGACAATACCACAACCATATACTACCTCAACAAACAGGGCGGGGTGCACTCCCATCTGCTATGCAAAGAGGCACTCTGAATCTGGACCCTCGTCACTCGGTTGAAGGCGGATCTCCTAGCCGTCCATGTGGCAGGAGTCTCAAACCAACTGGCGGATGCTCTCAACTGCTTAGGTTAGACATCCCACAAGTGGTCTCCATCCAGAGGTAGCTTACAATCTGTTCTCCCGTTGGGGCAAGCCGTTGGTGGATCTGTTTGCCTCCAGGGAAAACACCAAGCTGAGTCTGTACCTTCAATCCCTGCACTTCACAGCCTGGTACCTGAGCGGCTAGCGTTCCAGGCTCTGGGTCTTTCCGAGGATATCTACACCGTGGTGGAGGCATCTCGTAAGGAATCGACCAGGAAGTGTCATGCCTTCAAATGGAAAAGGTTTTCCATTTGGTGTTAGGGTAAGAGTCTGGACCCCTCATCGTGCTCTGTGGCTAACATTCTAGGCTACCTTTGGTCTCTCTCTTCAAAGGGGGTCTGCGGTCATCTACCCTTCTGGTGGACCTGGCAACCATTTCTGCTTACCGGGCGTGGGCTGGTCAGCCAACTTTAGCACAGGTGGCAGTGGTCGGGCGCTTTTTCAAAGGCCTGGATCACATATCCCTCTGGTGCGTGAACCTCCACCTCCTTGGGATCTCTTGCTGGTTTTGGCAAAGCTCATGGGCAAGCCATTCGAACCCATGCACAAGTGTGAGCTCTCACACTTGTGGAAGACAGCCTTCCCGGTGGCTATCACGTCAGCCAGAAGGACAGGGGAGCGTCAGGCGCTTGGACTCCCAAAAAAATCTGGTTTTCCACAGGGACAAAATTGTCCTATGCCCCAACCCGAAATTTCTAGGTGGTTTGAGTTTCACCTTAACCAGGTGTTGACTCTGCCGGTTTATTACCCTGATTACACCTCGGATGCCGAGTACAGGCTCCATACTCTGGACTTGAGACGTGCTCTCTCCTGTTGTAAGGAGAGGATGGCGGAAGTTTGGGGAGAGGTTCTCCAGCTGTTTGTCACCTACACTGAAGCCGCTTCTGGCAGACCTGCAGCTAAACAGACCATTGCGAGATGGATCACATCATGCACAGGTCTGTGCTACGAATTGTCGGCAAGGAGCCTCCCAGAGGGTTAACAGCTCATTCTACCTGCCATACTGCTGCATCAGTGGCTGCTTCCAGGGACATCCCTATCCAAGAGATCTCTTGGGCTGCTACCTGGAAGTCAGCAAACATCTTATTACCCACTACCACATCGACCTTGATTCACACTGGGATGCTGGTTTGGGGGCCTCGGTTCTCCAATCTTTATTTCCCAAGTAGGGAGTGTGCGCCTTGCCTCCCTCCTCCCGGAGAACTGCTTGGAGTCTACCAGCGAGTGTGGATAAACAACATATTTACGCTCCTAGAAGAACATGTTACTCTCCTGTAACAGTAGTTCTAGGAGTGGTGTATGTTCATCCACACGCACCCACCCGACCTCGCTGTCTTTAGGTGCACAACCTTGCTTCCAGCGGGCTAAGATCTGGCGTCATGGGGCGGAGCCGAGGTATTTACCACCTGTGTGGGTGGGGGGAGCCAGCTTGAAGACTTCCAGCCAGATTTAAAGGGGAAAGGGACATGCGAGAGTGTGTGAATGAACAACATATACCACTCCTAGAACTACTGTTACAGGTGAGTAACCTGTTCTTACTGTTTACACTTCATGCAGTCATTTCAGCTGAAGGTGACGCCATGGAGCATAGAACCTATGAACATTATGGAATTTGGAGTGTAGGTTGAAATCCTCAGACCTGTTTCTCCACATAAAGAGCAACACTGCCTCTCCTGGGTGGTTAGCTTGGTACTCTGACCCATTAGTAGGAATAAGAGGTGAAGATTGATTCTTGGAAGATGTGGAAATGTTGTATTTCCAGATTCTCTTCACCGCTTATTGCCACTCATTAGGCAGCTCACCCTATCCCTACTCCTTGTTCGTTCTCCTTACCACTCCTTCACTCCCCTTTTTCCTTGCTCTGTAAATAAGGGTTAGGGAGAATGACCCCATTTTGGGCAGTATCCCAACAAAAGAAAGACTAATGTTTTTTCCCTGTCCTTCCATTACCCTCCCCTCCTTTTA
This sequence comes from Neoceratodus forsteri, assembly GCA_016271365.2. Lineage (NCBI taxonomy): Eukaryota > Metazoa > Chordata > Ceratodontiformes > Ceratodontidae > Neoceratodus > Neoceratodus forsteri. The sequence continues at coordinate 56,395,656 of JADMNL010000035.1, forward strand.
GCCTCTTTCCCATAGGATGTTGCTACCATAACTAAACTCTCGCAGCTGCTGCTTTTCAGGCCTCTGGGCATGGACATATTCCTGCCCAGTCTCCTTTTAGCTGCTGTTATGGATAGTCGAACCTTTTTGTTACCAGAAGCCTCACCAAGGAGGGGAGGACATGCCAAACTGTTTTCTTTTTTCCCTCTTTCTCCCTTCTTTTCCACAGGAGTGGCAAGGGATATCCCTGTTTCAGTCTGTCTTCTTTCTTTTCCTCACTTGTACTGTTGTATAAGCTACTTTTTCTGATTTCTTTCCAGCAGGAAATTCCTTTGCGCTCTCCTGCCAAGCCAGTCTCTCTTCTCATGGCTGTTGCCTTTTCCACCTTTGCTTGTCCAGTCCAGGTGGCCTTTAGGCTCTGGCTTCCCTTAACCTGCTACCTTTAGTCCTGTTCTTTACCTCTCTCTTTAAGTTGGAAGTTGGGTTCTATTGCTTTTATATCCTATATCCTTTATCTATCCATTTGGACTAGTTTTTCCTAGTTCTTCTCTTCTTTTTTTTCTTTCCCACTTGTTTCTCCTGGCAAAAGAAACTGAGGAAGGTAGAAGGTTGACGCTGGTTGCTGGCCAGTCCACAAGTGCCACGCCACTGTCTGCCTCGTGGGCAATGCTGGCACTGACATTAGCCCCTAGGCTACAAGAAAGGCTTTGCTCCCGCAGTGTCCTAGCACCTCTGGCACAAATCCATTAGTGGTAACAAGTGGTGAAGGTATTCTAGAAGATCAAGAATTACGGTGAGTATGTAACATTCATTTTCTGCATGCTTTCCCCCATTCACTCTCGTACAGAGAGTTCTGGTGAAATTGCGGGCTGAGCATGCCACCCTGATTCTGGTGGCCCCTCACTGGCTCAGGCAAATTTGGTTTCCACTTCTCCAACAGTTGGCGGAACCTACTGACCCGCTCCCTTTGCAAGCAGGACTTCTGACACAGTAGCAGGGTGCTCTGTTGCACCTGGGTCTTCAGTTCCTGCACGCACACTGTTCCAAAAGCAGGAGATTTTACTGTATCTCTACTTTGGGATGATTGGTTGATCAAAGCCAACTCATTCCAACTCTGAATACGTCCTGCCACACCAGCTCTAACCACATAATTGTTTGGGTTTGCACTTGTACAGAGTGGAGAAAGTGCTCCAAATAGGAGTCTCACATGTGGGGTGGACTCTCCATTTCCCTCCCCCCCAAAAAAGTTCAGCCTAGAGGGTGACCTGCAGCTCCGTTAGGGTTGATGATTGCTAAGGTAACCCAGCCTTGTTTTATTTATTTATTTTTTCCTCCACTGTTCATATATCCAGGTGCTGGTCCCGATGATGGACTCCCAGCTGCCTGTCCTGAACTTCAGCTCCTTACAGCAGCCCATGGTACCTGTTCCGCAGACACTACACCACCATCACCACTCTCTGCAGGCTCCGAACGTCCCCATGCAGTCGCAGAGCCAGCTCCGGACACAGGTGCCAGGCAGGCTTCTCCCGTCTCCGGTGCACGCATACTCTCAGACCATCGGCACAGAGGTACTTTGGATTACTCTCGGCGGTGCTTTTCTCTTGCCCTTTAATGTCTGCTAATGGTAGGAGGGGGGAGCCTACTTTAATTCATAGGAAATCTCCACCTTTACTTATAGACTTCCTTTCCCCTCTGTACATTAGCCAGCAACCTCTGCTGCTTGATAACATTCCCACCAAATGGCCATTATATTCCCCTTTCAGTAGTATCTGTTTTTATGTACCTTGTCTGCTTTGATTCACTGTAAGGGCCATAGCCTTAAGGCGGGGGTTTATAGTGAAGGCCTGTGTTACATACATTGGAAAGAAATCAACTGCTTACACTGCACCATGGAGCTGGAACTTGCTGCCAGCTAGCATAAATGATACTGGATTCCAAATTCTACTCAAAATGAATCTCCAGATGCTGATTTGATGTACTCTAAGTGTTTTGCCTCAGTAATCAGTTTGTTTTTCATGTTCCCATTGAGAGGACTGTATTGCCTGTCGAATATTTGCTTCATGGGAGTGATGATCACTAGTGACCTGAAGCACTCCACGCAGTGCAAGAAAGCATCAGCAAAGGCAAACAATATGCTGGGATGCATATCTAGAGAGATCAGTAGTAGGAGAGAGGAGGTTATACTGCCCTTGTACAGGTCACTGGTAAGGCCGCATCAAGAGTATGGAGTTCAATACTGGTGCCCACACCTCAAAAAGGACATTAACCTGTTGGAGAAGGTGCAGAGGAGGGCTACAAATATGATAGTGGGTCAACAGGGTAAGGCATACAAGGAGAGGATGAGGGCATTGAATATGTACTCCCTGGAACACAGGAGAGAGAGAGAGAGTGGGGACATGTTTGGGACTTTCAAGTACTTGAAAGGGATAAATAAGGTTGATAAGGAGAATCTCTTTAAGCTGAGTGGCAACCATAACATGAGGGGGCACAGTCTTAAGCTGGAGGGTGGGAGGTTTCGGAGGGAGGTCAAGAAGCACTTCTTCACAAAGAGTGTGGTTGACTCTTGGAATGCACTGCCAGAAGAGGTCATCTCGTTAAAGACGGTGGGCAGCTTTGAGTGGCTGGGATAGGCATAGGGGAAGGTAAGGATCATGGGTAGGGAGGGGTGGGGAGGGAGGGCAGGGACAGTAGCTCAAGCTGTGGACCCTGCAATATGAGCAGACTTGATAGACCAAATGGCCTTCTTCTGCATGCTTCTCGTATGTTAATGGCCTGCTTGTGCAGTTGCCCCCAGGGACGTACTTCAGAGCTAGGTGCTACACCAATTTGAGGCTGTCCCGGTGCAAGCAACCAATAAATAACTATATCTTGAGGGCTGTTTATCAGATTGATGGCAGCCCCGGATATAGCAGTTCGGCAGAATAAGCCCTTAAGGGTGTCAGAGTGTTGGCCACTGTGACCTAATCATGCAGGAGTTATGGTTTCAGATTGGCTTATGTGATGCACGTATATGAATTTTAGATTTTTTTGATTTTTAACACTGTCCAAAAACTGAGTTCACGGTATTTAACATTTGGTGCTGCTTGGTTTAATAATCTTTACCAGTCATGAACCAAGCACGTTGCAGTGGTAGCTTACTTTTCCAAAGGTGGTGTTACTGCATCAGTGGTTTTCCAGTTTTCTGCAAAACACTGACGGTGGGCACCAGCAGGACTCAAATCTCAGAACATTCCCAAAACTTGGACATTCAGGATATTCCGTTCTTTATCATTAAAGAAAGCTGCATGAAAGTAGGCTCTTTCAGACTTTATCTTTATACAGTATAAGTGAAAGTCAAACCTTAAAGATAATTTTGAATCATTTATTTCAGTGTTAGTTGGGTCATCTGCGTTTATTTCCACTTTAGGTGGATTACAGAAGAGCTCTTGACCAATTGGAGAGCAGCTTGAACAGTGTCCAACATCACAGTGATCTCTGCTGCACTCAGAACAGCAGTGAAATCAAACAAACAGTTAAGTCTTCTTAAAAGAGCTAATCTGAAAGTACATCTGTCATCAGTTGTGATGGGGCGGGATTTTTATATCTCGCTTCCAGTTCGGCCACTCGTGCAATGTGATCCTGCTCCCTCGCTAATGAAGATAAGTGGCATATTGTGAGTGAGGCAGCTTTGTATTTCCATTTGTACCGGCCAGATTATTCTGATGTACAATCAGAAATGTGACTTCAGGGCAGGATAAGCAATAGGGAAACATGTAAAGGGGCAGATATCTTCAGTAATAAATGGAAGGTCCAGAAATTCACATTTTGGGGGAACATTTTTGGGACTTGAGTTCTGCAGGTGCCAATTGTGAACTTTTTTCAGGAAGTCAGAAAATCACTTAAAAGTGCGAAGGCACAGGTAACAATAGTCTCCTGACAAAGCAGACCTGCCCGGACTGCAAAGTGAACATCCAGGAGTTTTGTTAATTTACCTGTTCTTGTGCATACCTCAAAGCAGTAAAACTGAATCAGCCTCCACAGCTGCGACCTGTATTAATTAAATGTAAATTTATTTAAACCTGTATTTGAGGCAGCATGGACTAGTGGCTAAAGGCTAGTCTTGCAGACCAGGAGGGATTTCCAGTTCAAATCCAACCCAACCACTTTCGTTCAATGACCATGAGCAGGTCACTTAACCTCCTGTGCTCCACCCACCCAGCTGTTTAAAAAAAAAAAAAAAAAAAAGTAAAAGGCAGGACTTCTGTGAAAACGAGAGACTGTATTTCAGCTCTTATGTCCTTGCTAGATGCATTTGAAGTGGAGCAGGTCGCCTCTTCATATCTTGCAGGAGAGACCCTCTCTCCCAAACAAACAAGGGAATCGTCAACACTTGACTGAATCAGCATTGGCAATTTATATTCTTGTCATAACCATTGTTTTATTTATTTATTTATTTATTTATTGCAACTTTCCTTTCAGGCCCTCCAGATAGGAACTCTCTCGGGCCACTGCTCTCGTCGATTCACTCTACCGCCCACTGTGTTCCCATGCCATCTTCAAGTTTGTCACGGTTCCTGGGCTGGGAGAGTGCAACCTGGGAGACTGCAGGGGAAGTGGCAGGGAACCAGCGCTAAGCGGTGGCGTGGTACTGGCAAGGCGTCACTTATCCAATCTGGAAGGGCATTTCTCCTTCTCCTCCTGTGGTGCCCAAGGCAACCCCCGGTGCTGCTTGTACATCTGACGGCACACGCAACCCTGCCTGCATCTGCCACGCCTCCCTTACTTGCAACTCTGGCACTCTGTGGCACCCCCGGTCTCCACCAGGGGCTGCCAGAATGCCGATCCTGTGCCCTCCCCATGGGAGAGGAGAACAGCCCTGTGGGTGCTCGATCCATCTCCCTCCCTGCCGACCCCAGACATCCGAGCTCTCTCCCAAACTCGGCTCGTCGGCGTGGTGTGAGGTGTTGCGTCCAGCGCCTCAGCCCTCAGCATCACCAGACTGGCACCAGTTTATTGTCGAAGTGCAGTGTCTGTGCTGTACCAAAATGCATTGTGGGGGGTGGGGAGTTAGCAGTTGGGTGTCTGTTGCTGTGGTCAAGTAAAGAGATGTGATGTACCTGTCTCCCTCATAGTAACGAGATAAAGTGAAAGTGTGCTTCTAGGAGCGTGGATATGTTGTTCATCCACACTGTCTGGCATGTCCCTTTCCCCTTTAAGTCTTCAAGCTGGCTCCTCCCACCCACCCGGGTGGTATTCACCTCGGCTCTGCCCCAAGACGCCAGATCTTCCTTTCCGTTGGAAGTTACAGGTTCCCTCGTGCTACTTTTCAAGTACCGTAGGCCCTGGAGTCTCATCGACGGTTTTCGACGCATTTACTCTCTCTAAAACTCAAGAGTTTACGACTCGGATCCGAACGCTTCGGACATGGAGGACAAGTCGTCCCCCGGGTTTTGCCGGTATCCTAGCAGACAGAAAATATCGTGCACCGATCCCCACCTCTCGTGCGTTTATTGTTTAGGCGCTGTGCACGATACCTCGGCTTCCACCATCTGTTTGGCCTTCCATCCCAACGTCCTGGATGACCGCAAAGCGCACCTTCAGCTGAGACCACCGGAGCTTCTCAATCCACCAGTGAAATCGAAGGAGGCCAGGTGGGAGGTTTCCGCGGCCACGGGATCCGTCGAGCAGCTCGAACAGATGGCAGCTTTCGAGGAGGAAGCTGCCCAAGCTTCGGCCAACCAAAGTTTTTTCATCCCGCTCAACCTCAGCTCCACCTTTACGGGGTCCTTTCGGGAGTTGTGCCAGCCTCTCCCTACCAAGGGTGAGGCGCCTTCAGGCTTGCTTTTCTCCCGCTCCAAGAAAAAGGACAAGGACCCCAAATCCTCTTTTCCTAGTCGAAGACAATCCTGGGACCGAGAGTGGTCCGATACTCAGGATTAGGCAGTCTCGGCGTCGGTAGAGATCGCTTCCTTGGCTGCCAGCTTCTCGGACCTTTCATCAGGCCAAGGCACCAAAGCTGAGGATACAGCAGAACCGGCCGAGATTTCTCTCAATCCTATCAAGCCGTTGTCGCTGACTCATTGGAGAGGACTCCCATCCTTTCCTTTCCCGACGAGGAGACCCGTCCTTCAGGTATCCCGATCAAGGGACAAGAGCTGGTTCATCGGTTTTCGCCGGATCCGGCTTCTCCCGATCGACAGAACTGACGCTGTCTGTCTCGATCGAGGAGTAGGACCCCATCCGTCAAAAAGTTGAAAAAGGGTCACAAACACTCCCAGAAGAGGTGCTGCTGCTGTTCCTCATCCTCCTCGGACGAGGAGAGACTTAGACGGAAGCTCCGTCAACATTATGAGGACCTTACGTGGCTGCAGCTACTTTTGACCGGTCAAAAGCCGTCCACTCCGGCTGCACCGGCCATTACTTGGCCCCAGCCTCTTTGGCCAACACCGACTCCCTCGGTACCGAGGACTCCGGTGGGACCGGCACACGTTTCTGTTCGGCCTGTTCAGTCTCCCCACCAGTTATGGTGGAACCACCACCTAAGCAGCCTCAGGGAGGGGCTTCCTCTAAGGAGGATCGGACAGATATGGGCTTGCCCCGTAGGCTGTCCATAACTGTTACTCCTGATCGCCCTAGGCACATCGAAGGGGACACAAGCAGGAGACCCCTGTATCCCGACTCCTCTGACTCTGATACTCTTTGCCTTCACTCACACCCTGATGATGAGCTGTCAGTGACAGGCCTGGAGGGGAAGGTCCTTCTTCCTTCCAGGGCATCCTTCGACTCATTGCTGAGTCCACGAGTATGCCATTGCAGCCTATACAAAAGGGGGGGGGTACCCCGACGGAGGCCTTTCCAGTGGCCGAAGCCATTGTTTGCTCAGCCCTTGAGCTTTGGCAGCGCTCTGCCTCTTGCCTGGCTCCATCTGCCCGTATGGCTCGCAAGTACGCAGTCCCCATGGGGTCCTTGGTGGGCTTCACTGAGCATCCCTCGGCCGAGAGCCTTGTGACTGCCTGAGTGTTTTCGGCGCACGGGTAGCTCTGCAGATACTGACTGCCCTCCGGACAAGGAGTCCAAAAATATGGACCACTCTGCCCAGAAAGTCTACGTGGCCTCATCCCTGGGCCTTCGTCAGGCTAGCTCAGCAGTGATTATGGCACACTTCTCTCACGCCCTATTGGGGTCGCTTGATGAAGTCCTCCTTCATTTCCCAGCGGACATGCAGACACCACGGTCAGGCAGGTCCGTGACCAGGGCCATGCTGTTGCAAAACAGCAGCTCTGGACATTAGAGATTCCTGTGCCCATTCACTAGCTGCCGCAGTGGCCACTCATCGCAGGGCCTGGCTGAGATTATCCTCCTTTCCAGCAGATACTCAGCACAAGCTAGCTGACGTGCCCTTCCTTGGCACCGACCTCTTTGGTTCGAGAGTGGCAGGTCACCTCCAGAGCAGTCTGATGCCACCTTAGATGCCACCTCTGCTAAGGGTTCTTCGGGCAAGAACCAGCAGAGGTGCAAGAAGAAGCCTTTTCGGCACTCTTCCCCTGCGGTTAGACAGCCCTCCTTCCAGGGAGGTCAGCAGCAACAGCAGGCTCAATCTTGGCGCCCCAGGCCCAAGCAGGGTACCCAACAGCCCCGCAAAGGAGGCCAAGGTGCTGGTCCAGGAGCCTCCTCCTCCTCCTCCTCTAATCCTGCACAGTGACGGGTCAGGGGTGGCCTCCCCTACACCCGTCACGCCAGTACTGGGTCTTCCCGTGGGAGGCCGGATCCGCCACTTTCTTTCCGCCTGGTCCGGTATCACTTCGGACAGGTGGGTTCTGGAAGTGGTCGGTCAGGGACTGCCTCTAGAGTTCGAGCGCACTTCCCCCAGCCGAGCCCATGCCCCACGGGAGGAAAGGATCTCAGTTCGCGCTCAGTTGGCCCTTTGGGTTGACATTGCTCAGCTCCTCTGCAATGAGGAGATAGCTCCAGTGCCGGATCCTCCTACAGACCCAGGCTTGGTGTCCAGGTATTTCCTGGTGCCCAAGCGGACGGGGGGGTTGGCACCCCATCCTAGATCTCCACGACCTGAATCAATATCTCGGGTCTCGCACCTTCTGGATGGTAACTCTGAACCAGATCATACCATCCCTGGAGCGAAACATGTGGTTCTGTTCACTGGATCTATAGGATGCGTTCTTTCACGTCCCAATACGTCCATCCCACCATCGGTTCTTCCACTTCAGGGTCGAAGGGACCCTGTACGAGTTCTGAGCCTTGCCGTTCGGCCTGTCTTCAGTCCCACGGGTCTTCACCAAATGCATTGCAGTGGTGGCAGCCCATCTGCGGCATCAAGGGGTTCGCATATACCCCTACCTCGATGATTGGCTCCTGGCGGGTTCCTCCCTGCAAGAGGTGGAGAGGTCCAGGGACCTGGCCCTCCAAACCTGTTCCCATCTAGGCCTTCTGATCAACGAGGCCAAGTCAGAACTCATGCCCTCTGAGGTGATGGGCTTTATCAGGGCAGAGCTCAGCTTCTGGCAGTCAGGGTGGAGGTTCTTTCCTCCTTTGCCCAGTCATTTCTGGTTGGGTACTTGGGGCCTGCCCGGGACTTCCTGCACCTTCTGGGGTAGGTATATGGCGGCATGCACCTCAGTGGTCCGTTGAGCCAAATTACACATGTGCCCCCTCCAGTGGGAGCTGGCCGCTCAGTGGTCTCAGCGTCAGGGTCTTTTCGACCAGCTGGTCACTGTCACGCAGAGGATGTGGGACATTCTCCAATGGTAGACCGCTCCGTCATCTGTGGGAAGGGATCCCGTTTGTCCACCCCGAGCCGACAGTTGTCCTCACGACCGATGCCTCTCTCTTTGCCTGGGGAGCCCACAAGGGGGACCACAGAGCCCACGGGTTCTGGAACCCCGAGGAATCCCGTTGCCACATCAACCTGTTGGAGCACAGAGCAGTCAGACTGGCACTGTCAGCTTTCACTCCTCAGCTCCGGGGTCAAGTGGTTCAAGTCCAGACTGACAATACCACGACCATGTACTACCTCAACAAACCACTCCCGTCTGCTATGCAAGGAGGCGCTCCGGATCTGGACCTTCATCAGCCGGTTGGAGGCGGATCTCCTGGCCATCCATGTGGCAGGAGTCTCGAACCAACTGGCGGATGCTCTCAGCCGCATAGACCAGACATCCCACGAGTGGTCTCTCCATCCAGAGGTAGCTTACAGTCTGTTCTCCCGTTGGGGCAAACCGTTGGTGGACCTGTTTGCCTCCAGGGAGAACACCAAGCTGAGGCTGTACCATGCCCACCCACCCCCAGCAGGGCTCGCTGCAGGGGGATGCTTTCTTGAGGCCGTGGACCCCAGGCCTCTTCTACGCGTTCCTCCATTTCCCTTGATCCACAAGGTGTTACTCAAGGTGAGGAAGGACAAGGCAAAGGTGATCCTGATAGCCAAAGATTGGCCCCGCCAGTTCTGGTATACAGATCTCCTCAGCCTCAGCTGCAGGGCCCCGGAGCGGTTTTGTACATGCCCGGACCTGATGATATTGAACCAGGGGAAGGTATTCCACTCGGACCTTCGATCCCTGCACCTCACAGCCTGGTTCCTGAGTCTCTAGAGTTCCAGGCTCTGGGTCTTTCCGAGGATGTCTACACTGTGGTTGAGGCATCTCGAAAGCAATCGACCAGGAACTGTTATGCCTTCAAATGGAAAAGGTCTTCCATTTGGTATCAGGGTAAGAGTCTTGTCCCTTATCCTGCTCTGTGGCTAACGTTTTAGACTACCTTTGGTCTCTCTCCAAAGGGGGTCTTCGGTCATCGAACCTTAGGCAGCCATCTCTGCTTACCAGATGTGGGCCGGTCAGCCGACATTGTCACGGGAGACAGTAGTCGGGCGTTTTTTCAAAGGCCTGGTTCACATATCCCCTCTGAAGCGTGAACCTCCACCTCCATGGGATCTTTTGCTGGTTTTGACAAAGCTCATGGGCAAGCCATTCGAACCCATGCACAGGTGTGAACTCTCACACTTGTGGAAGACTGCCTTCCTGATGGCTATCACTTCAGCCAGAAGGACGGGGAGCTCCAGGCGCTCTCGGTGGACTCCCCTTATCTGGTCTTTCACAGGGACAAAGTTGTCCTACGCCCCCACCTGAAATTCCTTCCGAAGGTGGTGTCAGAGTTTCACCTTAACCAGGTGTTGACTCTGCCAGTATATTACCCTAATTACACCTCAGATGCCGAGTACAGGGCTTCATACTCTGGACCTCAGACGCTCTCTCTCCTATTATAAGGAGAGGACAGCGGAAATTCAGGGAGAGGTTCGCCAGCTGTTTGTCACTTATGCTGAAGCCGCTTCTGGCAGACCTGCAGCCAAACAGACTATTGCAAGATGGATCACATCATGCATAGGTCTGTGTTATGAGTTGGCGGGCAAGGAGCCTCCCAGAGGGTTAAGAGCTCATTCTACCCGCCATACTGCTGTTATCAGTGGCTGCTTCCATGGACATCCCTATCCAGGAAATCTGTCGGGCTGCTACTTGGAAGTCAGCGAACATTTCCCATTACCCCATCGACCTTGAGTCACTCCGAGATGCTGGTTTTGGGGCCTCGGTTCTCCAGTCTCTTTCCTAAGTAGGGGGTGTGCGCCTTGCCTCCCTCCTCCCGGAGAACTGCTAGGAGTCTGCCAGACACTGGATGAACAACATATCCACGCTTCTAGAAAAACAGGTTACTCACTTGTAACAGTAGTTCTAGGAGTGTTAAATGTTTTTCATCCACACGCACCACCTTGCTTCCAGCGGGCTGAGATCTGGCGTCATGGGGAGGAGCCTAGGTGTATACCACCCGGGTGGGTGGGAGGAGCCAGCTTGAAGACTTCCGGCAAGATTTAAAGAGGAAAGAGACATGGCAGATAGTGTTGATGAACAACATATACCACTCCTAGAACTATTGTTACAGGTGAGTAACCTGTTTGTCCTGATGACTGTCCAGTTATTCATTGCTGTCCTTCCTGTGGATGCAGTCTGTAGCAGATTTGGGACCCCAGTTATTGATAATGCAGCACCCTGTCCATGTGAGTATAACCAGTAGAGCAGAACTCATGAAAATCCTAATTATTTTTTTCTTTCATTCTCAGTTACATCCAATGGAGATGAAGTCCTTTCAAGATTACAGGAAGCCATCCAGTTCCTACGGAATTCCTGGGCAGAACGTCCGCACACCACTTATGGGCAGGTAAACAAACAATTTGAATTTTAAAAGCTAGGCACCAGTTGTGTGTTGCCTCCCATAGACAAGCAGATGGTATGGTAGGTAGGTAACATTTTTATTCATAAAATAATGAATATGGATAACTCCACTGAGCGAAAGCTCCTTTACAGTGAGGTCCAAAGCATCAAAAACCAGTTACTCTTCAGGTCTCTTATACATTAGTCATATCAGTATAATAAATACAACATATCACTTAACATTAAACAGAAAAACATAGCTGGGACAGGTTGTAAGTCTGAAAATGTCTTGGGACACGTCCCTTCCCAGACTCCCACTGCCTTTTACTATCTATCCTAGCTTAGCTGGACTGAGAGACTTCGCAGGAAATTACTCTTCTAGATTTTCTGTATTGAGTTCAGACTTGTTCCTTCTTTGGACCTTTCTGCATCTTCAGATGAAAGGATTTTTCAGTAGCACTTGTGTTTCTCTAGACTTGGGCTGCAGATCTTTCTGGACATAAAGTCTCCACCACTCATTCACACGGATGGGACTACGCGGGAGGCGCTAGGATCCAGCAGGAGCCAAAAATCTTCAGGAGGGCCGGCGCCAAGGTAGGGCCCGCAAGGAAGTGGCGCCGCGAGCCCAGTTCATTCTGTATAGGCTACCTCGGCGTCTACCCTCCAACCACCTCAGTTATAAATTATTTATTCAGTTTAAAAAAAAAAAAAAAAAAAAAAGCTTTTCATTTCTTCTACAAAGGAACAGAGAAGTCCTCTTCAGCCCGCCTTCGATGGAGTCGACCTTGAAAGGGGCCGTTGACAGTAGGGAGACTTCACATGAAAGCTTGTAGTTCGAACCGGGCTGGGTCCGATCCACCACCCTCTATGGGTGGGGTCTAACTACAGGCAGTTTAGTGCTCTGGGGAAGGGCAGCCTCCTGAAGGCACAGAAGTTCGCCGGCAACCCAGCACCACTGAAACTGGAAGTTCTTTCTTCATTCCCAATCGGCCTGAAGAAACTGTACTGCTGAGGTCGCCTTCAGTAGATCTGCAATGCTGATCGCCGGGTTGCAGGGTACAGGAGGCCACCGAGGGGTACAGGAGGCCAACTCTGACTCCGTTGGGGTCTCTTTCAGCCGCAGTGACCAGCATCTTCAACTCCATAGTCCCTCCCTGCCCCGCTGGAGGGGTCCTTTGGTGAACAATTTCATCATTGGGCCGCTCTTATGAAGCAGTGGGTTCGGCTGTTGTCCCAACTTTTCGAGCCGACAGGATCGGTCCTGGGACCGTTGAACCTGCGGGCAGGACGGTTGGATCAGCCTTGTTGTACAACACCTCCTTCGGTGCCATCGACACTGTGCTTTTGTGTTTCCTCCCTCACGTGGCTGTGGCGCAGGGGTCAGCACAGGTACCACCTTATCAGGTTTTCAGATCTTCATCCTTGGATGCCTCGGAGTTTGGGTTGGGGTCCCAGAGTTCCCGTGCAGCACTGGCTGCGGTGCCGCCTTCGACTTCGGTTTTGATGACACCCCATCCGGGTGCTGTCCCTGGCGTCACCTTGGGTACATGGTTTCTCGACTTTGATTCGAGGAGCACCCCTTCCCGTGCCCTTTCCTCTTTATACTATCTCCTACTTGGCGCCTTTTTTCCTAGACAATTAACTATCAGCGCACAAGTGGAGATAGTTTATTTATCCAGCTTTTTGTCACTCTCAGCTTCAGTCTGTTATGTCCAGCATGTTACCTTAATTACGCCTAAAGAATCCAGCATGTATAGCATTTAATGCAGATTACCTTACATATATTACCTTAAGAAACTGAGTTTGCTTATAATGTTATCCTGGCAACAGTAGAAGTAATTTTTGGCATTTCTTTTTAATTATTCTTAAAGAATCTAGCTTGTATAGCATTCAGTACAGGTTAACTTAAATAGTTCACCTTAAGAAACTGAGTTTGCTTATAGTGATATCCTGGCAACAGTGGAGGTAATTCCTGGCAGTTGTTTTCCTTTATTTCTGGCCCGAAATCCACCTCGAGCTGCAAACACTTTAATTTGGCTGCTAAGCCCTGCTGAAATCCCGATACAGACCAGCCCCCTTCATTGTTCTCCCTTCCCCTTAACTATTTAACCAGCCTCTCTCTCCCTCTCCTTCTTCCACTGTCAACCCCCCCCGAGAAACAAGGAGGTCGTGAGGGCTTGGATACAGCCCTCCCCCACAAATAGGAACGAAAACTTGCTCAGGTACAGAATTTCTGCTGCTCACCTGATCGCGGCCCGCACTGCTCAGTTCAAATGGAGGATCAGACCACTTCTCCAGCAGCAGCTTATACCAGCTCACCACTAGTGGCCACTCATCTCAGTCCCAAATACCTAAACATCTTTATGGTAAGAATGCTCCCACTTCTCGTGATAACCGTCCTCATGGCCTCTCTTATCCCCCAGTTGGCTCTACAACCCCCCAGGAACTACCTCTGTACAATTTTCTGTGTGCTACCAGTTGTAATCCTCGATATAAGCTAAATCCAAAACTATCAGACTTTGTATTATTATAATGCAATTGTATAGTTGTGATACCGGTATATATATATTTTTTTTGTGTATTTTCACTCTGTATTTTTAGTTTTATTTAACATGGAGCCTTTGCAAACGAGTCTTTGACTCAAAGGATTGTAATTCCGATTCTGTTCAATAAACAACTATCCCTCCTGGGCTAGTAGAAGTTAGAGTCTGATCCTGATCTACGATTAGATGACTTCGGTGAGGATTCTTCCTTCAGAGTAGAAGGTAAGCCCTCTACTTCAGCAGAGCCTTTGGTCGAGGACCTGTCTTTTAAATCTCTACTGAAGAACATGAACTCCACCCTCTCTCCAGATATCGAAGGTGGATCCAGGGAAGCTGTTGCACCTTCAGTATCTGCATGTTCTGGAAAGCCCTGTGGAATTGACTCCTCCAGTACAGCCCTGTTTTGAGACTCTCTTACAGATGGTGTCGGATAATCCGGTGCTCATTACTTCCCATGGCTAAGTCCATAGATCGTAAGTACTGTACGCTTCCCCCAAGGATCAACTAGTTCTGGCCTCTCAAGCCGTTGCAGACACCATTGTAGTCCTGGCAGAAAATGATAAAGCTGTACTCCCTCAGGAATCTGCAATTCATTTGGTAAATAAAGAATCCCGTAAGATCGACACTCCGGGAAAACGAGTCTTCGCCACTGCTACCTAGGAATGCGTATTGCTAGCTACCAGGGCTACTTCTCACAATATGAGTATACCTTCTGGCATTCACTGAAAACATTAGTCAAAGCTCTTCCAGAGTCTCGTGCTACTTAAGAGCTTCCTCAAACGGTTACTAGAGGCATCGAGTCCAGTATCCAGCAGCTTAAAGCTGCTATATGGACGCTTTTGACATTCTGTCTAGGGAAGCGCCGGCAGGGATTTGCACCCGACGCCACTCTTGGTTGCGGACCACTGGGTTTACTAATGATGCTCAACAGAGAGTCCTGAGTTTACCATTTGATGGAGTTTATCTGTTTGGCCCACAGGTGGAGCAAGCACTGGAGACCACTCAGAAAACCAGGACTGCCGTTAAAACTGCCAGGCTGACCCCGGCTGCCCCCCAACGGGCCGGGAACAGTCGACCGTTTCATAACCACCAGTCCTTTCATGGCAGAGGGGGTTTCAGCAAGAATCAAGCCCCTCAGTCGCAAAAGAAAACGCAGCAGAAGGCACAGGGCCCAAAAGCGCCTAGTGCTGCTCTGAGATTCTGGCCCAGGTCCCACCTCAGCTGTCCGAGGGGGATGCTTCGGTAGTAGGAGGGCATCTGACTCAGTTTTACAACCAGTGGAAGTCAGTCATTTCGGACAAATGGGTGCTGAGGATAGTCCACGAGGGTTACTCCCTAAATTTTTCAGAAACCCCTCCGGATTATCCACCCAAACGACAGCCTAAGCTGTCTGTCACTCCCTCAGACCTTCTTGCTTCCAAGATTCAAGGCCTTCTGAACAGGGCAGTAGAAGTAGTTACACAAGATCAACGGAACACAGGTTAATACTCCCATTACTCCCTAGTTCCAAAGAAACAGGCGGCATGCACCCTATTCTCGATCTAAGGAAGTTAAACAAATTCCTTTACAAGTTGAAATTCAAGATCTCACTCGCCGCCCTGTGGCTCTGAGGGTTGAGGCGCTGGACTTCACAACTCACGCCACGCCGGCAACCCAAGATCTTACTTCGAGTGAGAGCTCTTGCAGCAGGCTATGACATTCAGGACTATGCCGCAGGCACTAGGACCATCCAGAAAACTTCTCAGCCAGCAGTATACGGCAGGGACCGCCCCCGACGTTGGCCCTGGTACAAAAGGGGGCGGACCGAGCTCCACCCTAGTTCTTTTCCTGCCGCGTCCCACATCTGAAGAGAGAAGATCTACATTCAGCTTGCCAGGAACAGCAAGATTTTCTACAAAACCCACTTTTCTTACCGTTTTTCAACGTTTTTTCTAGTTCAACTGACGTCAGACCGTTTGCGACGTTTTTTGAAGTTTTCTGACAGATGTCTTCACCGTCATCGGCCTTGCCTGAACACCATTAAAACAAGTGCAAGTGTGGGAGGCAGATCCCGGCCAAGGACGGCCATCGACGCTGCATTTTCTGCCTCGGGCCGGACCATGACACCACTGCCTGCTCCGCCTGCAGGCATTTACTAGCCGGACCCGCATCCGTCATCTGAAGGCCCTGAAGACTTTTCTTCTGGAGAAGATGGATCTGCACTCCTCTGAGGGAAAACGCAAAGAGAAGAAGCGTCACGGTAAAGACTGTAGTCAGTCACAGTCTCACTCGCGGCCCTCTCCTAAGAAGGCCCGCCCTTCGGGATCAGGAGAGCGTCCGAAATCGTCTCAGGCAAAGGCCGGCCCTCTGGGAGAGAAGCCGGTCAAGCCGAAGATAACCTCGCTAAAGGTTACCACCAAGCCCTTGGAGGTGAAAGCCGCGGCCCCACCTCCCAAGGCACTGGCGCTGCCTGCTAAAGGCGCGCCGCCGGAGCCCAAGGACTCTCCAGCCCCCCTCGTCGTCAGTACTACCACCGACGCCAGTTGAATGGGCAATGGGTGAGGGATTGGCCATGGAAAAGCCAACGTTCCCGTCGCCCAAGTCCTCCTCCCCCCGGGCCCCCAGGAGGGCTCTCCTTCGCGGGCCGACCTCCCGGATACTCCCTTTCTGGGCCGAGCGGCTGAACTTTTTACGAAGGATGAGCTGCAGGAGCTGTTTTCCTTTGGTGGGGCAGGTCCAGAAGCCCCGCCCCGGTCACCGCCTACACACCAGTTCTGGACCCAGCGGGCAAACCACAGCGGGGAGGTGAGCCTTCCCCACGTAAGTCCCTGGAGCAACCGCCTACACCTCCTTCTAGAGCTCGTTCCCGCACCCGATCTGGAGACCACCGACGACACTCCAGGGACTCTGGAGACCGTTGTCGGTCTAGGTCACGTTCTCCGAGTCCTTCTCTGTCTTCTAGACGAGAACACTCCCGACATCGGTCCTCTTGACCGACGTCCGTCTCTGCTCTGTCTCCGGTCTCGGGACTGGAGTCGGTCTTCGGACCGACATCGGTCCTCCAGTTACTGATGACAGTGGGAGTCTGGTCATAAGGAGAGGTCAGACTATTTTAGATCTTATAGTCTATCTCCCTCATCCTCTTCGTCATCTTCCTCTCTCAGCTTGCAGCGGTCCCTGGGAGAGAAGGACCAGCCTCGCTCGCTCGCCTCCAGACGATCCAACCTTCATGGATGTCATGAGGCATATCTAGGCCTCCAACGAGTGGGAAACTGAGGACCTGGATCCGGAATGCCGGAGTCTGGCAAAGTACCTGAGGTAGAAGGAGCTGGAACCACTGGTGGTCCCTCCTTTGGTGGATACTTTCCAGGACCTCACACAGACTACCTGGAAACATCCAGCTTACATCCCAGCTGTTCCTAAGAAGTCGGATAGGCTGTACAAGGCCCCGAGGGCAGAAGCTTTCCTAGCTGAACACCCTCAGGCGGACTCCTTGGTGATCACGGCTGCCCATGATAAATCCAGGCAGCCGAAGCACCTCAGCTCACAGCCTCCCGACCCGGAGTCTCTGTATTTGGACCAGGTGGGCAAAAAGGTTTATTCTGCCTCCACCTGTTCCATACGGTCCCTCAGTTTCTTGACGCATGTGGTCCAGTACCAGAATGTGTTATGGGAGCGAGGACAGGAGCTTTTGAAGGCCATGCCAGATTCTGATCAGAAAACAGAGCTTCTGGACATCATGAATCGGGCTCAGACATAGGCTCCCATATCCTGAGAGCCTCGTATGACACCGCAGATATGGCAGCCAGGGCAGCTGCTTCCAGGGTGTGTCTACGGCGCCACGCCTGGTTGAGAATCTTGGGCTTTCACCAAGGTCTGCAGGCCAGTATCAAGGATTTACCCTTCCAGGGTACCGTGCTATTTGAGCAGGAGACAGAAGCTTTGATTTCTTGTCTCCAAGAGTCGGGCAAGTCTATCTGGTCGGTCTGCCAGATGTACTGCGGTGACCAGTGAAGACAACGCAAACAGCCATTTCGTAAGCCCTCAGGTGGCCAAGGTCATTCCCATGGTAACCAGCAGCGGCAGAGAGGCGGCTTCCGTAGGAGATCCAGTAACCAGCAGCCTGGAGGAGCTCCTACCCGTGGGCCCAAGTCCTCCCAGGCCTCTCTGCCTACACCCGGCTCAGCCTAATGACTCCCTTCTCCCCCCGCCCCCCACAGAAAGGCCCAGGGGAGACGATCGGGGGCCGCGTCTCCCTTCATTTCGAAGGGTGAAAGTAGATTACTGCGGACCAATGGGTCCTAGATAGCATCAGGAGAGGACACACGCTGGAGTTCATGGAGTTTCCCCCAAATACTCCGCCAAAGCACTCCCGTCATCCTCCTTCTCACATCCCACTAATAGGAGACATTCAGACCTTCTTGCAGAAAAGGGCAATAGAGGTAATCCCCTTGCATCAGCAGGGAAAGGGGTTTTACTCCCATTTTTTTCTGGTCTCAAAAAAGACACAGGATCTTCATCTCATTCTGGACCTCAACTCTCTAAATCTCTTTATAGAGTACAAAAGGTTCAGGATGGTGACCCTCCCGGGTCTACTTCCTCTACTGCACCAAGGGGACTGGCTCTGCTCCCTAGACATGCAAGATGCGTATATGCATATCGGGGTCTTCCCTTCCCACAGGAAGTTTCTGAGGTTCCACTTCCAAGGGGAGCACTACCAGTTTCGAGTTCTTCCGTTCGCCCTCTTCCACTCCGCGAGTGTTTACAAAATGCTTGGCAGTAGTGGCTGTGGCTCTAAGGTGGATGAGAGAGGCATCAGCAGCAGAAAACAGGAAGTTGTTATCCCTCTGTACAGACAGTTGGTGAGACCCCATCTGGAGTACTGTGTCCAGTTCTGGAGACCCCATCTCCACAAGGACATAGACAGGATAGAGGCAGTCCAGAGGAGGGCAACTAAAATGGTGCAGGGTCTGCAAGAGAAGCTATATGAGGATAGACTAAAGGAGCTTAATGTGTATACCCTTGAGGAAAGAAGGGAGAGGGGGGGCATGATAGAAACTTTTAAGTACCTCAGTGGAATCAACAAAGTCCAAGAGGGTAGCATCTTCCAGAAAGAGACATGTAAGAACAAGGGGACACAATTTAAAGATAGAGGGGGGTCGGTTCAGGGGCAATGTGAGGAAGTATTTCACAGAGAGGGTAGTGGATGCATGAAACAGCCTTCCTGAGGAGGTTGTGGGGTCTAAAACTGGGGGAGAATTCAAGAATGCATGGGACAGACATAAGGCAATTCTTGGGGGGAGGGGGTAGGAAGAAATAGGCTGTTGGTTAACTAAGATCTGCGGCCTATCCTGTAGGTAGGAAAATGGGCAGACTAGATGGGCCAAGCGGTCCTTATCTGCCGTCAAAGTCTATGTTTCTATGTTTACGTTTTCCCATACCTAGACGATTGGCTACTTACAGCCCCATCAAGGACAGGCCTACTTCACGCCTTCAGAGACACCTATACTCTATTCCGAGAGCTGGGGATCACCCTGAACCCACGAAAAGTGTCCCCAGAGCCCAATCAAAAGGCTCGTCTTCATTGGAGCGGTACTGGATTCTTTCCAGGGCATGGCCTTCCTCCCCCAGGACAGGGGCGATCGTCTGCGAGAGATTGCCAAAGGGATCTCAGTAACTCCTCAAGTTCCAGCACGGAACTTCCTCAGGCTACTAGGGCACATGGCGGCAGCCATTCCTGTCGCTCCCTTGTCCCGCCTCCACATGCGGATCCCACAGTGGATGCTCAGGGTACAGTGGGACCAAGGCTACGATGATCTAGACTTCATGGTCAGGATCACTGAGCCAGTCAGGAGAACTTTGCGTTGGTGGATGGACCCCCAGAACTTGGAGAAAGGGGTCAGCTTTCGTCCAGAGCTACCAGGTCAGACTCTTACAACAGATGCATCGGACCTCGGGTGGGGGGTGCACCTGGGTGCTCATCAAACGCAAGGGGTTTGGTCACCCGAGGAGCGGTCCCTTCATATCAGTGTGCTGGAGATGCGAGCAGTTCTCTATGCCATACAGGCCTTTCAACAGGACCTGGTGCCAGGCTCTCTTCTGGTTCAAACAGACAATATGGCGGTTGTCTTCTACATCAGCAAGCAAGGGGGCACTCATTCGTACCCCCTTTGCAGGGAGGCAATGAGTCTGGTACTGGGCACTGGAGTGGCGCATTCTGCTGTCCGCAGTGCACGTTCCAGGCGTCCTCAATGATCTGGCTGACAGCCTAAGCAGATCTCGATCCAGAGCACACAAGTGGGAGCTGCTACAGTCCGTGGCAGATCAGCTCTTCGACAAGTGGGGTCATCCAGAGCTGGACCTCTTTGCGTCACCACGCAATGCCAAACTGCCAATGTTTTGCTCACAAGAGCACGCGCCTGGAGTTTTCTGGCCAGACAAGTTATCCCTTTGCTGGGCAGGGAGGTTTCTGTATGCCTTCCCGCCCTTCCCTCTCATTCAGAGAGTCCTACTAAAGTTACAGGCAGAAGGGGCCCGAATGATTCTCGTAGCCCTCAGATGGCCTTGGCAGATTTGGTTCCCACTCCTGCAGCGGTTATCCATGGAGCCTCCAGTTCTGCTGCCCATATGGCCGCAGTTGCTGTCCCAGGAACAGGGGTCGCTGGTCCATCCGGACCTTTGTTCCTTACACCTACATGCTTGGCTCCTTAAGACGTAGCTCAGCACAGATACGGGGTTTCCCCGGAAGTGGCAGCAGTCCTGGTTTCGGTGAGGAAGCCCTCCACCCACTCCGCCTATGCTATGAAGTGGAAGTGTTTTTTTTTTTTTTTTATAGGCCTCGTCACAGCATTTGGACCCCATCAACTTGTCCAGTGAACTCAGCATTGCAGTATCTCCTCTCCTTGTATCAAAATGGCCTGAGTTACTCCTCTATCAAGGTGCATATGTGGGCTGTCTCCGCCTATCATGCTGTCATTGGAGATAAGGTGTTGGCACAAGTGGATGTTGCCCGCACCTTTTTAAGAGGAATTTTGCATATGAGAACTCCCATTCGGGACCCTGTCCCACCCTGGGATCTCCTTTTTGTGTTAGAGAAGCTCACCCTCGCTCTCTTTGAGCCGGCAGCGGATTGTGAGCTGCGTTTCCTTTCTTGGAAGGTTTGGGGTTTTTTTTTTTTGGTTGCTATTACCTCAGCTCGAAGAGTTTCCGAGCTTCAGGCTCTGATGTGTAAAGAGCCGTATTTGATTTTCCACAGGGAAAGGGTTTCCCTTAGAACAAATCCTAAGTTTCTTCCAAAAGTGGTCTCGGAGTTGACCCCTCAACCAGTCGGTTGATCTTCCAGTGTATTTTCCTTCCCCATCTAGTAGAGGGGAGGCTCTCCTTCGCACACTGGATGTCCACAGGGCTTTGAGGTATTACCTCAAACAGGTGGCTACGCACCGTCAATCGGAGCAACTCTTTGTGGCCTTTGCACCACAATGCTTGGGCAAACCGGTGACCAAGCAGACGATATCGAAGTGGATAGTCCACTGCGTTTCCTTATGCTATGAAAAACACAATAAGCCCCTACTGGGCCTGGCTAGGGGACACTCCACCAGAGGAGGGTCTGCTTCATTCGCCGTCCTGAGAAATGTCTATCAGAGACATGTGTGCGGCTGCTACCTGGAACTTGGTGCATACCTTTGTCAAGCATTACAGCTTGGATATCGTCTCCAGACGCCGAGCCAGCTTCGGTCTGGCTGTTTTGCAAGGACTTTTGTACTTAGGCTTCTGGAGTCTGCATATTCACCTCCCGGGGTCATCTGCTTCTTTGCCGTGGGATTGCTTGGTATTCAGTCTTAACTGTTATAGCCTGCTGCAAGAGCTCCCACTCGAAGTAAGATAGTACAGTTACATAAGAACTTACCGTAACAGTAAATCCTTGAGGAGCTCCTGCAGCAGGCGTTACTTCCCACCCGCCTTCCCCCTCGAGTTGTGCAGATCCATCTTCATTTACATCTCCTCTATGTGCTTAGTCTCCTCCTCTTGTCGGGGGTTGTTTGCGGGCTTTGGTGGGAGAACTGAGGTGGAGCTGGGTCTGCCCCCTTTTGTACCAGGGCTGGCGTCGGTCCCTGCTGTATACTGCTGGCTGAAAATGTTTCCGCAGGGTCCTAGT